>OY728148.1:1092823918-1095323918 GCA_963277665.1 Viscum album | reverse complement strand
CCTGAGCCTGACCACTGCGTCCATGACCTCTACCCTAACCTGAACGTCTTGTAGAACTCCAACCCCCAGTATTCTGTGGAGTTGGTAATCCAGATCATGTACGTGGGGTCGAAACTGATCCTCCTTCACTAGCCACTGGAAGGGGAACCTTGCCGAAATGCTGTAGGTGACCCATCTTGCCGTAGGATCATCACTCCACTGGGTCCTCTTGGGCACAGGGGATTCTTATTTCTCGCTCCTCCCACACTGATAACACACCACTTGGGTTCCATAAGGCGCATCTCGTCTACCAGAAGAAATACATCGCTCCCTCGGGTCGCCTCGGGTAGACTCTCGATGGCGCTTCCTGCCGTCTGTCGGGAGGGAATCAGCCTTGGTTGCTGTACCGCCCTGCTCCACAGTTCCAGTCTCCCTTAGGTTCCTCTTCATGATGAGTTCCTGGTTGACTATCAGAGTAATATAAGTCAACTGAAAGTCATTGACCTGTGATCTGAGCTCCGGTCTAAGGCCTTCCTCAAACTTCCTCACTAGAAACAGCTCGTCATTCCCCAGAACAGAAGTGAATCACTGTATCTTAGTGAAGCGGGAGGAATACTCCATAACTGAGAGAGTACCCTGCTATAGGCTCATGAACTCCCTCGCTCTGTCATCCCTCAGTATCGCCGGGTTGAAGTATTCGTAAAACGTATGCTGAAACTCTTCCCAAGACATAGCCTATTGGTGCCCCTTCTGAGAGACTACATCCCACCATCTATTGGAGGAATCTCGCAGAATATACGTCGCGAGCTTCACCCTCCTCTCTGGAGGAGTCTCCAGATGCTTGATGATGGACAGCATGGCTTCCAGCCAAGACTCTACAGCCTGAGGTCCTCCATCCCCTATGAAAGTTGAAGGATGCTACTGCTGGAAGACCCGCGTCAGCATTGCCATAGTCGGGGTAGGATGCTGAACTCTCTGGAAGGTCTGCATGAATCTCATGAAACCATCTCTGAATTGAGCGTCGGCACCAGTGTCTAGAATCACTATAGGTTCCATGTCCGGAACGATGGGCGGAACTACTGGCACTCCCTGATCGGTCATATCAGGCGTACAATCGCTGCCTAGTTCCTTGCCTGCAACAAGAGGTCGTCTCAGTGTCATAGCTCTGAAATACCAAAACACACCTTTATTAAAGATGAACACAGTTGCAACACAGGAGAGTAAAACAGAATAGGAGGGAAAAGAAAAATCTTTAAATATGGAAAAAAACATTACTACATGGCGTGTAGTACCACTACACGGCGTGTTTCTTAAAGGTTTACCCAGGGTGTGTACATTGGCCATACATGGATGTGTAAACTACCCAGCTACACGGCGTGTTCATAAACTACACGGCATGTACTAACCCTTTTCTCCCTGCCTGTTTACTCCTACACAACTAAGTCACATGGACTGTCCCAGCTGAAGGCTACACGGCATGTTTGAGACAGACACGAAGTGTACTAGACACACTTTACCTGGACCGTGTTGTTAGTGTCATGGCCTAGCACACATTCGACACTACACAGTGTGTTCCTAAGAGACACGGTGTGCACTTGAAGGGAAGCCTTAGCCCGTGTTGTTCGTGACACGACCGGGTACTCGGCTGATCCTTACACGGCGTGTTCCGAACAAACAGGGTGTGTATTGGAGAAGATAACGCCGACCCGTGTTTTTCAAGACACAGCCGGGTACCTAAGAAAGGATACACGACATGTGCATACCGAACACGGTTTGTACTAAACATGCATTAACTGGCCTGTGTTGTTAGTAACATGGTCGTGCTCCTAGTTAACCTCTACACGGTGTGTACCTACCGTACACGACGTGTTCCGGAAAACCATTTACAGCTCCGTGTCCCTGTCCACACGGTCAGTGACACGGCCAAAAACTACACGGCATGTATCTGTAAATTACGTGTCGTGTATTCTGGGTTTTTCCAGACAGTAGCCTCAGAACTGCAATGGAGCCCAGAAAACACAGAAAAACAAGGGTCAAGGTGCCAAATTCCAACCCATGGAGGCCCATACTCCGCACGAATCAAAGCTTGGCATCATAAAGATTGATAGAACAAGCCACACTATAAGAACTCACGACCCACCAAATTCCGATCCTTGTGGGACCATAACACCTCTAATATCAAAGTTTGGAGTCCATGATAAGAAACCTCCAAACAATGATACCTTATCAATATAACAGGCATTCTATCACAGAAGCTATCACAACAGCATGCATTGTCTATCAGAAATCCTATCACAACAACATGCAATCTCTAATGCAACCTAGATGGCATGGAAAAATTCATGGCATGTGATCTTCTAACGTGTGCCTATATGATGCATGAGATAGAGTAACCTCATCTCATCGGGTTGCAACGAAAAATAACGGCAATCATATAAATAGTAACTGCACAAAACAAGTGCATCACCTAATGGTGAAATCAATTAAACTGTAAGATTCACAAAACTCAAAATTTGCAGTATTCGAGGTAATCTGGCTTTTTCCCTATACACAGGTTCTAGAACGCTCAAGAATAGCTATTTACCATTTACCTATTCTGTCATATCCCTGTCTAATGTCGCTAAACAAGAAGTCAATAGAAAAAGGAAAGAACTCCTCTTATACCACTTTGTAACGACCTGAATCCGGAGCCCTTCCACTGGTGCCCCGTACCCGATTCTCCACATGACCTCTGGCGTATTTCCCCAAATTCCAGAGGCTGCCGACTAGCAGTGAGGGCCTTGGTGAGTTATTGGGGAAACTATGCCCTCATTTGGTAAGGTATACAAGGCAAGAAAACAACAGTCAATAGAGGAAGTAGTAAAAAGAAAAGAAACAGTGAAACTAAACAGCGGAAGCAATGAAAATATAATGATAATGATAATGATACAGCTGGTACAAGTATCTAAGGAAAGCAGCAACACAACAATGTGCTGAAATACAACTGAAAACAAAGCATGAAAGTAAACAGAAACTTTAGTAGCATCGCAAGACTAATCTCGGTCCTATGCTCTCCAGCTCCCACCAGTAATCATGTTCTTGAAGTAGAAGGACCACAATCCCAATCCACACCTACAACCATATAACCTGTTGTTTAGGCTGAAAAGCAGGACCCAAATAGGGTGTGAGACTAATCCCAGTAGGCAATCACCATGAGATCTGTGCCCTTATGTCAGTGAGTAATATAGCAAAAGTAAATGAAAATAACTGCAACAGAGAAGCATAAGTACACTAAAGAAAACAATCCTACAAATATCCATTCACATTTATTTATTAGTTTAGTACAATAATTTAGCTATTAACAAAGGAACCTTGCAACATCTCTATACTCCCAAGGCAAGAAAGTAATCACAACAGGTAACTCACCGGTCTACCTACACTACAAGAGGTACAAACCCAAGCTTTTTTTTGTGGCTTGGTGGACTCATCACAACCAAAAAACAAAGAAATCACTGACTATTTGGGTGTTTCCTTCTAGAAAACCCATCTAGTCAAGTAGACGTACAAAGCACATACACTCTGGGAAGCTCTCACTATCAATTCCCCTTGTGGTCTTGCAACGAAAGATATAGACTCTCTGAGGAAGCACTTACGTCTAATTCCCCCTATCGTCTCGCTACATAACTAAGGACACTCTATGGAAGAACAAAGTCCCATTCCCATAGGTACTAGATCGATACTAATTATAACAGACTCTCTAGGGAATCCCTAATCATCAATTCTCCCATTAGTCTACCACACTAGGTTCACTCAACCCTAAGCAGTTTAGTCGTGCATAATCGACTGTTATCATCCTAACTAAGTTCAGAAACTACATGGATAATACCTAAAAATGTATCCACAAGCATATAACCAGCAGGAAATACATGCAATCAGGTCAACAAGCATACTAGCAATTCAATAGGGTTTTCCTCATAGGCAAACCGTGCCAAATGGCAATAAACATCCAAACAGGGAAGAACACCCCTGGGTGATACTCAAGCATGAAACAATCACATATTATCATGAATTAACCTCAAGATAACAAGAAATGTAAGTCAATTTAACCAATGGATCAAAAACCCCAACCCGGGATACCTGATACATGGGTATCCGAAACTCTTTGCACAAAAACTCAACAACATTCAACATAGGGAAACAAACCGCCAACCTCAATCATAATAGATTTATATTCTGGAACCTAGGCCTGTGAATCAGCCTAGAATGGAGTAAATCTGCAAAAACATCTAAAACGTTCAGCCTTAGGTAACTCTCACAAGGGGAGGAATCTGGAAACATGGCCAAAGGAGAACCGAGAACTCATTGCTGCGATTCTATTTCACCCGACATCGTACGATTCAGACAACCGATGAAGGATCGGTGGGTCGGAGAAGAATCGGCCCTCTAGGTCGCTTATGGAAGTAATTAGGCAGAGAAGAAGATGAAAATGGGGATTAGGCGTGACCCCGGTCTGATTAATGAAATAAAAATAAAAGTACACGGCATGTACTTCTTGATTACACGACGTGTAGTCCCCTTTTCCATATGCCATATTAATCAGACTCCACCTCATCTATACACCCCATGTGACTGGCCCAGACACGGCCAGCACACGGCCTCGAGCGAAAGAAAAGTACATGAAGTTTACTTGTAAAGTACACAACGTGTACTTACAAAATTTACAGATTCTCCTCTTTTTCTAAAAAATGGCCAGAAAAGGAAAATATACCTGAAAAAGAAGCTCCAAGTTCTTACATCCATATCCCTTCATTATGCTCATATCATCTACTTCCCAAAAAATATCTGAGTAACCTTTCATGGTTACTGGTACCATTCAACATATACATTCAAATACTTTAGGAAAAAAATAGTGTAACAATCCTTATATGTGTCTTTATTCCATAATACCATTACCTATACAACATAACTATTGATAAACATAAATCATTCCACTGACTTCTTAAACCATTGACCGAGTTTCAACAATGCTTTCATCTCACATATCATTTGTAGTGTATTCATCATCATCAACATAAATACTACCCATATGACCATGATGATTCTCTGCATGAGACTTTCCTTTAGGGCATTGGTTTGCATAGTGCTCGTACATTCCACATTTAAAACATTTTACCATTGTTGATGTCATAGTATTACCATTATCCTTGTCCATGGTGTTAACTAAACCTTTTACTTTGCAATTACTGGCTTTGTATCCATTTTTTCCACACCCAAAGCATCATCCAGTTCCTTTGAAACATTATCCTTGTCGCCTCTTCCCTCAAGATTTACAAGAGGGAAATTGAAATTTCGTTCCTCTATGATCACCATGAAACTCCATATTTCACTCATTAGACAAGTTAGGAAACTGAAAAAAGTTCATATTATTGATCATATTATGAGATTTCTAATTAGGCATAATTATGATGTTTGGACATCCAACTCCTATTTCGTTTGGTTGCTCATGAAGAATATCATTCCATTGTCCATCATATCCTCCATTATCATGAATATTCTTATTTCCAGCCATTTTCTAAAACCCAAAAAGAATAGTGTGAGTGGAAAAAATCATAATCAAGGTGGATTACATTCAATATCTAACATCTTATGTTAAATTCTATGATCCTTACCATAATTATAGGACAATAACTTATCCATATACTTAACCTTCGAGACATCCCTAGACATACCATAGAAATATCTCTAGGGATTTCACTAAAGTTTTCGCATCCTAGTTTCCAAAGGATAACTAAACCTTTCCTCTGATACCAAAATTACAGACCCATACTTGACGTACATAGAAATTACATTACATTTCCGGAATACTTAATACATAACAAAAACAAACAGACAAGGACTGTAATATTTTAGTGTCTTTGGAAACTTGGAAAAGTAATATTCTAATCATGGTGAAAGATCTTCAACATCTCCCATAAAGATCTTCCCCTTTTGTTTTCTTACCAAAAACCATTATTTATATCCTGGGGAAAAGAAGACATAAAAAGTGTGTGCTCAAATTCTCCGTAATGGTAAACATAGTGAACATAAAACAATCCATGAAAATTTGAATACCAAAAATTGAACATAAAATTTAAATATCAAAATCTTGAGCAAAGACAAAAATCTTGGAAGTACGCAAGACATATATCATAAAGGAACATCAATCATGATAAAATAGCATGGGAATAAAACATTTAATTGTGGAAAACCATTAAGCACATGATATGATTTCCATAGTAGCCAAGGCCTTTAGTCCAAGACCATCTTAGTGGACAAAGTCCCTTTCTGAATCGAGTTCACTCCTCGTTCCAGTCTTGTGTCATTGAATCAGATTAACATACCATTCCAGCCATGTCTATCTCATGAGATATAAATCATTACCCAATTAATTGGATGGAGATATATGTCACAACCATCTCATATTAAAATCATTCTTACGTGTACCACAACACAATCATAAACCATGCATCATAAGCCAAAGAATAAAATGGGTTTCATAAACATCATCACGTTATAACATAATACATATAAAACAAATAGATATAATTTTATCATAAGAAAAGAGAAACCATGTAAATAATAGATACATTATACTTGAAATATACACATATGAAATAATGTCATCTTAGATGGAAAATGGTTTTGATAAAACACTTGAAATGAATTCATGAGTAAAATATCATTTCTTCTTTAAAATCATTTTCATTTCACAAAATACAATTCAATTTTAAAAGAAAAGGTTTTTATTTAAAATAGTCATGAAATATTTTAGAGTAAGCTTCATGAAAATAAGGCATTATAAAACCATAAAAATCCATTCATGCCGTATAAGCTAAAAAAACATTCTCCTCGTACTTTTGTTGAAAAAATCAAAAAGTTCCTCGTTTGGTAAACAAAAGAAAGATTCTTTCCATAACACAATGTAAAAGTCAAAGAGGGGTAAACATAACTTTAAACATACATGGATGAATATTAAACACTTTATGAAAAACATTTTTTTATTTACATGGATGAAAAATACAAGACCAGTAAATACTAACGTATAAGCAATCTCGGATAAAAAAGTGATTTTCCAAATTATCCCTTACCTTATGTTGGATATGACTAATATCTATCCAAACATCTTGTACAATGATTTAAATAATGTAATTTAATTATTATATAATTATATTCATTGTTATGATATCATATATGGTTCACTTATGACTTTATATTACCTGTTTTTTTGTAAATTCAATGTTAAAGCAGTGTTTTGGGTAAAATCGTTTTATTTATCGTACCTGTTTCGACTTGTTGTTCATGATATTATTACTTATATCCTGATTTTCTTAATTCCAGAATTTAAAATACGATTAAAATATTATATAAATTCATTATATAAATATATATGATATATTGATAAATGTAATGAAATACACCGTTCATGGAAACGGTAGGTTATACATACACAAGAACGTAGTTTTCATTTCCTTATTGAATTGAATGGAATTACATAAATGAAACATATATGTAAATAAATCCAGTATCTTTATTATGTAATATATTTTAAAGATTATTTATTATATATACTTTATAATCATACTTGAATGGTTAATCATGGAAAATGAATCTCATCGCGTTCGTGGAGATGGTAGTCTATACGTACACACGAGCGATTATATCATTCCCATAATTATTGAATAGAATTGAAGTGGATGATATAATGTCTCAGAATAAATATGAAGTTATAATAACCATATATAGTTATTATTTATACCATTATACCCATCTATGTAAGGTGGTGGTGGAAAAAATTATTACACGATGACGTGGAGACGGTATTTCGTAATTACGCACACGCGATGATTTTATTTTCCATTGGATGGATAGAATGTGAATGGGGTTTTGTCATAAATATAATAACATATCAGTATATTAGTTATACTAATGTTATTACTTTATAATGAAACAACTAAATAATAATAAGTTGAAGAAGAAAGAAACTTGAAGGAATTGGTAGATGAGATTACCTCTTCTTTGGCACACCTCTTTTAAGTATCCTCTTAAAGCACTATAGTTAGACTTTTGAGGAGAAAACAACCTATATAATGTTTCTAGGGAAGTTTATAAAGGAAATTGGTAGGGTTTGGCCGAGCTTTAAGGCTCATAATTGTGTAATGAGAAGATGGAGGAGGTTCCCTTTTAAAAGGGAGGAGAGAGGCACCTTAGAAAAAACATAAAATATTATTTTATAATAAAGTCATATTTGGTTTATAATAGCTCCATATTGATTTATTTCAAGATTAAAGTGGCTATGGGTCGACATACACTCAAAAAATAGGTTTTAGACAAGTTTAGGATACTATTGTGACTTTATCATTTAGATTTAACTCTATGTAAAATAATATAACTTTTACAGTGTCTTCTTGTTTTCTTATACTATATGGTTAATAAACATAATATAACAAGCCAAAAGAACCCCATGTGGTTCATTATTAATATATATAACCTTTTATAAGTCATTTGGCTGAGCCTTATATTTTTAGGAATGGAATATAAGTTAATAATATAATATTTTTTTAAAAAAAACTTTTATGTTAATTTTAACACTATTTGGTAATTGGTTTTGTGACAATTATAACAGCATGATTAATTCAAACAAAGTTAATTGAATCACTTACAACATGTCATATTAACCTACATAATTATTTTAATTCATAAAAAGTCTCAAATTACATTTATTTAGTTTTTTATAACATCAATTATGTTAATATTTGATTAATAAGGAAATTACTGCATCATCATTGTGTCATAAATAAATTAAATTATTTAATGTCTATAAATTATTAATAAAATAACATTATGAAGGAAATATTTTTATCTTTCTAATGAATATTTATAGTCGAGTTTATCTTATATATAACCCTATATTAAAAATGTTTTATTTATTAAACATTGAATTTAACTCTTTTAACTCTTCTTTGAATTAAATAAATATAATCCATGTGGATCTAAATGATAATATTATACTCCTAAGGTTGTTTTTGGTCGAATTATACTTATCTAATAGAAATAGGACATGTTTTAGGGTTAAAATAATATCATTTTTACCCTTAATTAACCTATTTACTTTTAACTGTGGTAAATAAAAGTAAAAAGTTACTATTCACCAAAAATTATTTCTATATTATTGAACTACATTTTACTCCTTGATATTATCCATGTCTCTCGGATTTTCTAAATTTAACTCACAGAAGTGGTAAAATTATGTTTTATGTACAGTTGAAAATGCTCATAGGAGGTGGGTAAAAGACGGTAAAAAGTTCAATAAAATTTTTATATATCTATATTATTATAAAATGACACCCATGAATTAAATTGAACTTATATAGGTATTATGTATATATTTTTACTAAAAAATATTTAAATAAACAGTCGGTTTTAGCCAATAACTCAGTGTTTTCACTATTCATCAAAAATTGAAAGTTCTCAGGAAAATACCAAAAATTCACCCTAGGCTAATATTGATATTCTGAATCCAAAAATGAAGTCCATTTTGAATGATAAAATTTATAATGTTTCAAAAAGTGGTTATTAATATTCATAACGACTATTTTATATAATATTTTAATAACATATCATTGTTTAGTGAAACTCTATATTGCGTACAACACACGCTATCATGGAAGGTCACGATTGCGTGTAATGCAAGCCATGTCAGGGTTGCGTGTAGTGCAAGATTCCTTTGTTGTTGCATATAAAAGAGTCAAACCATATTTCATTTATAAATTGAATATATATATATATATACACTCGATGTTGTGTAGAAAAACTTCTGTCAAACGAACATGAAATTGTGTGTAACATGATCCAAGATTAGTGTTGTGTATACTGAAAGCTAATATGGTGATGCATATGGCACAAGATAATCTTGGTATAGCATACAACAAAACATATGAATGTAATTAAAAAATATATATCTTATAAAATCTCGGGGTGTTACCTTGTATAACTGGATGGAAATTTTGTATCTGTTAAAGAGTAATTTTATCAATATATGGTTGAAGGGTGGTTCCACCATACCCATTGTATATTGGTGATTGAGTTATAATAGTGAATATATAATAAAAAATGGTTCATCAAGTAATAAGGTCACACAATGTGGTGGAACCTTGTAATAATTATTTTTTTCCATGTTCTATTTATTATAAAATATTTCTAGAATGGATGATATAATTGAATTAATATTATGAACTTGTTCTGTAACTATCTTAAACACCCCATGATTATAAAAGATAAATTAAATTTCATTAAACATTGAGTCTCTACATAGTTACAATTTATTTTGAAGATAGAGTTATAAATGAACCTTTATGCAAAAATTTTCTGCTACCATGATTTGAATTTCGATAAACAGAAATCAATAGTTGTGATAAGTAAGTTAGTTGGAGTCTGATAGATCCAACATGATTTTGGGAGAATAGTAACATACCCTTATGAATAGTAATTTAACCCTTATGAATAATAAATTGTATTATTATTTTATTTCCCTATGGTTATAATATAATTAGATCTTGATTATTTTATCAAGGTTATATAAAATGATTTATAGTATTAAAATTGTTATGTTTTGAATAAATAATTATTTTATATAAAAATAAAATTAATCATACCTAAAAATTTATTTTATAAAAATGGATTTTATTTTTAATTTATACACATCAATAAATGTTTAATGTTATTTTTTTTGGATTTTTCTGAAATTCATGAATTTTTTATTAATAGTGAAATACAGTAATTTACTGTATATAGACATTATCATTTAAATAAACTATTCCTAGAAACATTGATTATGTATGAATTCATGGTTCTAACTCATATTCTATATTTACTATTTTGGGGAACATTAATCAAAACAATTTATATTCATGAGCCAAAATATTAAAGTAATGATTAAAATAATGGAAAACTCCTCCTCTCCTCCACTATAAGTACCACCCTCACAACTGTCTTCCTCTCACACCTATAAACAATTGAAAATTGTCTAAATTATAACCAATTACCTTACCAAGGATATTCCTCACGTCCAAAATCTACTGGTCTCACCAAAAGTCATAAACCGAAGGCCTTAAGTATGATCTCAAGGGGAAGAGATCAATAGGTAGAATTACTCTTTAATTTTCTTCTATTTTCTATTCAATTATTTTGATTTATTATACTCTTTTCACCTCACATTATCCTAGATTAATGAAATATCTATTATTATATATATTATGTACTTTTAACATTTATATGGATGAGATTCATCATCATTATTCCTCTCAACTTCCTCTTAGTATAAAAATAAAAACATCTTTTGTGATGTGTCAATTTACCAACATCGTGGACAATGTGTCTTCAATTTACATTAAATCCTCTAAATCATGTTGTAAAACCATTTTAATGGGTGAAAAGGATTTTTTTATTATATTTCTTCTCTAATGTTCTGTAATTAACATATATGATTAATATTAAAGCTATATCATGAACCAAGTTTATGATTATCGAAGAACTGTGAAATTGATCTAAACAAATATCACTAATGATTTAACTACTGATTAATCCTCATACCATAAAACAAAATATATTTATAGGATAATTTTATATTATGAAAACGTATAAAGACCATTTCATTCCACAATTTTAGTTTCTCTTCCATTCGATAAGAAAATCCATTACGAACCGACAAAGGAAATCATGTAAAGCCCTCACTCGAAACAATGGAAATAACAAAATATTATTAATAAATTTGTTGAAAGATGTTATAAAATGATCATATAAGTTGTTATAAACATTAGTATGATTATTTAAAATATTAATAACACCCTTTTTACCATTATACTTGATTATTGAAAATATATTTAATTAAGATTAACTCGTGGTAAGAGATTTCTTAACCCAATTTCGATTCTGTATATTAACCTTCTAATTCATTTTTTATGTTGTACTAATATTGTTTGTGAAATTAATTTTGATTATATTATTTTCTACAGTGTATATACATATTATTTTTATCAATTTTATTCTAACATTAATTATATGATAATTTCAAGGGATTTTTCTTTTAATATCATCTTTTAAAATTCTATTTTACGAAATTAAAAATCAATCTTTTTATGATATTTTTCATGTTTAATGATCATGTTATGGTTCTTTGAAATTCATTATTTGAATGGTGGACCAATTTCTTCTTCCAATACATTTGGTATGTGTATGTTTGAGTTCTTCCATATGGTTACTCCAAGTGTAACTGTGATTGTCACACCATAAGGTAGCCATGAGGGTTACAATATACGGTAGGTGTGAGGGTTAAAAATAATAAGTTATCCATGAGGGTTAAAAAATTAAGAAATTAAGGCCCCCAAACAAACTTATACTCCATTTATGTTTTCTATTATTAATGGAAATCTAATGTTTCAAAAAGTATTTATATGATTCTTTATGGATGTGAAGTATGTCTTTGCAAAAATGATTTCATATGTTTATAATTATTCATAGAATAATTGTATCTATCAATTTCTATATACCTTACTATGATTTTGTGCTCATTCAAAGGTTTCATTTTTTATAGGGTGTAATAATGGGTACGTGACAAGTAGAATCCAAGATGAATGTTGTGAATACTATCCATGAAAATATTTGCATTTATTTATTTATTACTCTTACAATATGAAAGAAATGGATATTGTTTAAATTTGTAACCACTTTGTATTTTTTTGGTTTGATATAAATGACTTATGTCCGTAAGTTTTAATACTTCAAACTAAAATTACCTTTTAGAATGTATTTAGTCTATTCTAGTTTAATTGACTATAATATGAAAGTTTTATAGCTCGGTCCTTATAATTGGCATTAGAGAACATTTTAGATAACATTAACAGTTAGTATGTTGTTAATAGAATATCATAATTTATTTTGACCTTATGTTTAAGTCATAGAATTTAAATATTAACCTTTTTCTTTATCTATGATATGTATATTTAGAATGGTTTTCCATAGAATTAATAGGGAATATGATGTTAGAATAAACGGAGAGGCTGATATATTTCTAAATCCACTATCGGGAATGGTGAGAATTATAAACCAGAAATTTATGATAGTAATGGATCAACTAACATAAGAAATAAATTGAATTCGAATCCATGCAAGAGTAAAAATAGAGATACCACAAAGAAACATGTTGATAGTGCAATATTTTATGAGGAAATACCCTCCTTCTTTTAGTAGATATTCTTACCCAGTAGTAGAAAAATTAGGGATTGAATCCCTTGAAAAGATATTTGATGTTATGGGGTGTTCAGATAATCAAAAAGTCAGTCATTCTGTTTATTGTTTTCAAGGGGAATAGTATCAATGGTGGTCAAAGTATATGAATACCTGAGATAGAGAGGATATTTAAGCCTTATATTGGTATGATTTTAAAAGTCTATTCCTTGAAAAATGTTTATCTGAGGTTGTTCAACATATAATGGAGTATCAATTCATTGAATTAAGGAAAAGGATGAATATTCAGGGGCCGTGTATGAATCAAACTTCACCCAACTAGCATGTTACTCTCTAAATCTTATTCCTGATCATGAAAGAAAAATATATCACATTTACTCAGGATTGAATACAGGATACCGAAGGGAATTGTCCTCCCAAGAATTCATATTTTATGAAAAACATGTTTTATGTACTGAGAGGGTAAAAATAGAGTTTTCTATTGATCAAATATCCTTCGACAAAAAATAGAAGAAGAGGTCCAAATGGAAATATTTGGGTGAGAATCAATTAAGGAAAACTGATGGTAAGAATTTTTAGTTTCTAGATTGTGAAATGTGTGGTAAAAATTACCTAGGGGAATGTCTTACCAAAATCATGAATTGTTTTAAATGTGGTATGTTTGGACATATGACCCGAGATTGTAATTAAAATGATCATAAGATCAATTCTAATAAGACAGATAAATACTTTTTTAAATGTGGTGAAATGAGTCCTTATGAAAATTCCTTCCCAAAGAAAGATATGAGTGAAGTAAAGTAGCCCGACTATAAGCAGAAAGGTGTAGTGAGGTCTTTTGTGATTGCGTCTATAGATGTCGGGCTATTCAATGAATTGGTATCAATTAAATTGTTTTTTTACAAATATTTTTCTAATGTATTTTTTGATATTGGGTCTACATATTCATTTATTTCTATAAATTTTCTAGTAAATAAGAAATATAACCTCAACAAATGAGACAAGAACATATCATTAAAAAAGTGGTCAATGTTAAAATAAAATGGAAATTTAGAATTATTATTATTATTATCTATGGAAATACATTACCTGTAATCATTTTTCCCCATAGTTGAGTTTTATGTTATTCTAGGTTTGGATTGGATTTCTATTTATCATTCTCAGGATGATTGTAGAGATAAAGAAGTTTTTTTAAATGATTTTTTGTTTTTATACAAGAACGAACCCATACCATTGATAACATATTAGGAAGTTGAGAAATAATTGAAAGATGGAAATGAATGTTGTATTTCTTATATTGTTGAAAACAAGGTAACTATTCAAATTATTGATGTTTCGGTGGTAAAATAATACCTTGATGTTTTTCTTAATGAGGTACATATTTCTATACCTAATTCAGGAGTTCAATTAAAATTTTTGATAGTTCCTATTTGTAATCAAATTTAAAATCCCCCTTATGGAATGGCTCAATTAGATGTTCATTAATTGAAATAAGAATTGTAGTAGTTTCTTGATAAAAGAATCATTCCTCCTAGAACATCACAATGGGGAGACGCTATTGTGTTCATTTAAAAGAATGAAATTTCCCTAATAATTTTCCTTGATTATATAGCTTTTAATAACACTACTACTAATATTATAAATCTCATACCTCACATCGATGACTTGTTTGATCAGCTATAGAGAGCTTAGTGTTTTTCTAAAATTGACATGAGATGGGTACCTTCAGATAAAGGAATAGGAGTATGACATTCCAAAATCAATTATTCCAACTATATAATGTCATTATGAATTTTTCGTAATGTCATTTGGGTTACCTAATGAACCTATTGTATTCATGGATTTTATGAATATAATATTTCATGAGTTCCCCTATATGTTTGTGGATGTGTTTATTGATGACATATTGGTATATTCTAGAAGTAATTAGATGTATAAAAAGCATCTAAAGGTTGTTTTAAAAACCATAAATGAAAAATAAAATTGAATGGAAAATTAAGAAACTATGAATTTTGGTTGCAACAAATTTCATTCCTTGGTCACGTTGTTTATAAAGATGAAATAACTGGTGATCTTTCTAAATGAAAAGTTATTTTAGAATTACCAAGTCCCATAAATATAATTGGGATTCATATTTTTCATGGATAGGCATGCAACTACTGGAGGATTAATGAAATATTTATACAGTTATCTAGTCCTTTGACTATGTTAACTCGAAAATGAGTTAAATTCATCTGTAAAAAATAATGTGGTGACTGATTTCATTAATTGAAAAGAATATTGTATAATGATCCTATTTCGACCCTGACTTCTAGAAATTGTTAGTTTTACATCTACATCGATGCTTCATTTAAGGGATATGGTGGTGTTCTGATGCGGAATGATTGGGTAATTGATTATTCATTAAGGAAACTAAAACCTCGTGAGTGAAATTATACTAAACATGATTTGAAATTTGCAGCATTGGATTTCAAATTATAAATTTGGACGAATCATTTATATAGATCGAAATATTAAATATATACTAACCAAAAAAGAATGAAGTATATATTCACTCAAAATAAATTTAAAATGAGGTAGATAAATTACTAAAATTAGTAAAATATTATGTTTTTACAATAATTAACATCGTAAAAAATCAAACAAATTAGCAGATGCCTTTAGTTGAAAACATCATGCATCTTTAACAAAGTTATGGCTATAAAAATACCCTTGGAATAAATATTTAAAAATTTTGGATTGGAAGTTGTCGGTATAGAAAATTCATCAGTTTTGTTTTAGGTTTCAATATAGTCATAATTGGTAGGAGAAATTAAGAAATCATAGAAGGAAGACTGGGAGTTATAGAAAAAAATTAATGCTTAGAATTGGTAATATTCCATAATTTAACATTATAAAATATTATGCGCTATGGTTTGGAAATAGTTTATGTGTGTCTTTTGATTCTCAACTGATGAATGAATTGTTTTTTAAAGCTCATAGTTCTCTGTTTTCAGTTCATCCGGGAAACACAAAGTTGTACGTAGACTTTCAAGAGTATTATTGGTGGATGGTATGAAAAGATATATTAAATAATTTACCAAGAAATGTTTCACATTTAAACAGTTTAAAGTAGAGTGGATGTTACCAAAGGGAATGATTCAGCCTTTACCAATGATAGAGTATACATGGGAAAATTTATCCATGGACTTCATTAGGGGCGTACCAAAAACATCTCTCGGTAATAATAAAATTTTTGTTATTGTTGATTGACTAATTAAATTTTCTCATTTCCTTCCTTTTCAATATATTAAAACATTGGATCATCTTTCTCAACTGTACCTCGAATATATTTTTATGTTACATGGAGTTCCTCTTTCCATTGTATCTGACTATGATCCTAGGTTCACATCTACCTTTTTGAAATGCCTTCATATTTTGTTGGGAAATGAATTAAATTTCAGAAAATTTTTTCATCCTCAATCTTATGGGATGTCCGAATTGACGATTCATACATTAGAAGAAAATATTTGATCTTTTTTAATGGATTACTAGGGATTTTAGGATCAACATATTTCTATATATTAGTTTTCATATAATAACAGTATTCCTTCTAGTATATTGATGGAACCTTTTGAGGCATTACAAGGGAAATCATGTCGAACTCTAGATTTTTTGGATGAAGTCAAGGAAAGGATATTTATGGGACCTAAATTACTAAAGGAATTGGCTGAGTTACTGATGATGATCCTGTAACACATGAGGGTATCTCAGATTAGGCTGAAAAGTTATGCAGATAACAGGAGGAATGTCATTTCTTTTGAGGTAGGTTATCAAGTTTTTCATAGAATCTCACCATAGAAAACGTTTATGAGTTTTGGTAATAAAGGGAAGTTGATTACATGGTTTATTGTAAGTTATTAATCTTTGGATAATGATGGAAATGTTTCCAATAGAATATATTTTCCAATGAGTTTATCTTTGGCAGATCATTTTTTCATGTTTCGATGTTGATAATGTATGTGCGAGATTCATCTAATGTTTAGTTACTAAAAGCAGTTCAGCTGGAAGAGGACCTTTGTTATTAAGATAAACTAGTTCATATTAATAATCGAAGAGAACATGTATTAAGGAATAAGGTAATATAACAGGAAATGGTTTTGTGGATAAATGACATGGTTGAATAAGAAACATTGGAATTTGAAAAAGCTATGTTGGAAAGGTACCCTCACTCGTTTAAAATGTAAATAAAAAATTGCGAGGAAAAAATTTCAAGAAGGTGTGGAGAATGTAACACCTCAATTTTAAAAAATAAAAAGACATGAAACACAAAGTCTCTACATAGTCACACTTTTTGAAAGGATACTATTATAAACTATCCATTAAACATATTTTTTTTCCTCTTTTATGTTTTGAATTTCAAAAAACAGACATCTATAGTTTCGATCAGTAAATTATTTGGATTTCGATAGAACTAATATGATTTTTAGTGAATAGTTACATACCCTTATGAATATTAATATGAATAGTAATATGAACCTTATTAATATCATATCATGTTATTATTTTATTGTCTTATGGTTATAAGATGATTAGATCTTGATTAATTTTTCAGGGTGATATAAAATGAGTTGTGGTTTTAAATTTTATATTTTTTTAAATAGATTATGATTTTACTCAAAATTTAATTTAATCATACATAGAAAATTACATTAAATAAATGGAGATATTTTTTTATTCAACATAACAAAAAAATAATAGGGTGATTTTTTTGTGATTTTCTAAACTTCTTTACATTTTTATGAATAGTTAAATATGATAATTTAGAGTGTATATATATTATCAGCTAAATACAATATTTGTAGCATCTTGGCTAATGTATGGACCCTTGGTTTGAAAACAAATGATCTATTTATTATTTTTCTTCACATTAATCATGTTAATTCATAGTTTTCATCAATAACATTAAACTAATGATTAAAATAATGGGAAACCCCTCCTCTCTTCTACCATAAATACCACCCTCACCCCTTTCCTCACACACCACTCAAGATCTAAGAATTGTCTAAATTCTAATAAATACCCCTTACCCACATCCAAGACCTACTGGTCTCACCAAAATGCCAAAACCAAAGGTCTTAATGGGGATCTAATGTAGAAGAGACCAAGAGGTAAAAACCCTCTTTCATTTTCTTGCTTTTTCTTTTCAATTATTTTCTTCTCTTATACTCTATTCACCTCCCCTTATATAGGATATATAAAAGATTCTATATTATATATATTATGAATTTTTTTTCATGTTTATGGAAAAAATAATCATCATTATTCCCCTCTACTTCCTCTTAGTGTAAAAATAAAAACATCTTCTAATATGTTTCGATTTACCAACATCTTGGATGATGTGTCTTCAATTTTAATTACATCATTCAATGATAGTTATAAAACCATTTTTATTGTAAAAAAATATTTGAATATGTATTATATGGACTCTCTTATGTTCCATAACTAACTTATATGAATAATATTAATGATATATGATTAAACAAGTTCATGAATGTCGATTAACTCCCAAAATGATCTAAATGAATATCACTAATGATTTATTTAGTGATTCATCATCATTTTATATAATGAAAATAATTTATGGAATAATTTAATATTATATTAAAATATTAATACTATATCATTCCACTTAGGTAGTTTCACTTCCATTTGACAAGAAAATCCTTTACGAACCATCCATGGAAATCATGTAATGCCCGCACCCAAAAGAAAGGAAAATTACAAAATATTTTAAATAAATGGGTCAAATGGTGTTATAAAGTGGTCATATAATGTGTTATAAACATTATAATACTTTTATAATATACTAATAACACCCTTTTAAAAATTATACTAGTGGTTTAAACAAGGTATGCGTAAGTCAAACTCGAGGTAAGGGAATTCTTAATCTAATTCCCATTCTTTGGGTTAACCTCATAATTCTTTATTTACTTGTTGCT
Source organism: Viscum album (assembly GCA_963277665.1). NCBI lineage: Eukaryota > Viridiplantae > Streptophyta > Magnoliopsida > Santalales > Viscaceae > Viscum > Viscum album. The sequence goes on along the minus strand of OY728148.1, from coordinate 1,095,304,701 downwards.
TAGATTATTTGTGTAAATAAAATTTTTTATATTATATTGTATAGTGTGTACACATATTTCATTCTATATTTTTATTCTCATATAAATTATATGATATTCGTAAAGGGAATTTAATTGAAATTACACATTTAAAAATATATTTTATGAAATTTAATAGCCATATTTTTATGAAATTATTCATGTTTTATGATTATGTTATGGGTATTGGGATTTTTTTTCAGAAGGGTGGGACCTATATATACCTCTAATGTTTTGGTTATGTATTATTTGGAGTTCAACCAAATAGTTCTTCCATATATAATTGTGATGGTTACACTATTTGGTATCCATGATAACTACATTTTAAGGTTACTATGACAGTTAAAAATAATAAGGTAGTCATGAGGGTTACAAAATTAAGTAATTATATCCCCAAGACTCCTTTATTCTCGATTTATTTATACTAATATATACATAAATATCATGTTTCACAATGTAAGTATTTGATTTTTTATTGATTGAAAGTATGTCTCTGTGAAAATGATCTCATATGTTTATAAGTATTCATGGACAAATGGTTTCTATACTTATTTTTTACATATGTTACTTACCTTTTGTCATCATACAATGTTTTAAAATTATTTTCACTGGGTTTAGGAATGGGTGTGTGAAATGGATAATACAAGATGAATATTGTGAAGAATATCCATGAAAGTATTTTCACGTTTTTCATTAAAACTCTTGTAATATAAAAGATATAGATATTGTTGAAAAATGTACCCACATTTTATTATTGTGGGTTGATATGTATAATTAATGGTATAACTTTCTAAAAAACTATACTAAAAAGATAACTACGCATGTAATAAATGTATTCTCATTTAATTTACTAAAGTGAGTAATTGTTTTGGATGAGTCCATATACTAGATACACAGGTGTATGAAAATAACCAAAATAAACCTTAAAATAAAATTACTATAATGAATCACCCCTTCTATTATAGTGTAATCATATTATCTAGTGACTCTAAAAACTGTGTGATGAAAAACCCCCTTTATAAGTGAATTAATTTTTAACAAAAATGAATGAATTTGTAGGGAAAAATAGTGTCTCTATATATGTTTATGCATTCTCTTATATGGGGTCTCCAAAATGTCATTGTCACATATAGAAATATATAGAAATGTCATTGTCACATATAAAAATAGTGTCTTTATATATGTTTATGGAATCTCTTTATGAAAACATTATTGTCCCTTCAATCATTTCTATATAAATTACTCATCAATATCATCTAAATTTCATAGATAAAAAAATGAAAAGTGTGAGATCAAATTCTTAGTATGGTCTAGAATACAACATAAGAATACATAACATAAATATAAAATAACGGATATAGAAATAATAAACAAAAAACATGAATCCATAATAAAAAAACTAATTCCATGATATATTCAATATGATAAATGAAAAGATGGATAACAATGATCTCTTATCCTACACTATTTGAATGCATAATGTCGTACATCAAAAGTTGTTCCATGGACATATGCTAATAAACATATTTCATTATAAAAAGAGGTAAACACATAAAATAACATTTTTTATTACAATACATGTTGGTTTATTGAAGAGAACTATAATTGTAACACCTCATTTCATCTAATTATGTCCAATTCATTCTACATAAGTTCCGTCAAGGAAATTCATATAACTAACTAATAAACCAATTACATAATAAAACTTGGATATATATATAATTAATAATATGGAAAAATAAATCATCATTAAATTATAAAATGAGTATTTAAATGAGAAGATGAATTCATTATCCTAAAATCTATAGGGTATAAATAAAGTTACATGATATACCATCATCATTAAAGTAACATGATCTACCCTCTTAAAGTGTTAATTACTAGTCCCACTCATCATTCATCGTGGTGATAATTAAGTCAATGCTCAAACAACGTTTTTTAGGGTGATTAAACCTAGGTGAATCTATTCCAAAACTTTTTCCACATTAAATTTTTAGTTTATATAGTTATCTCATAATAAATTACACACATTTACATTAACTAATAATATGATTGGTTTTCCACCAAGGAAAATATTGAGTACTACAACCATTTCTCAATTTTTTGAATCAAAACAATATTAAAGAGGGTGGAAGATATAGACATGAAAATTCCACCAAATATATTATTAATATTGTATAATTTATTCCATGAAAATTAATGCTTCATAAAATAGAATATATGTGGTGATTATAATTCAACTCTCAAATAATGAAATTGAGATAAAAAATCAAAGTATATGGATGGGTAAAAATTATAGCAAAGGTAATTTAATGGGAGGAACTAAAATTTATCTTCAAGGAAAGAATAATGTGATTTTTTCAAATAAAATCTCAAAATTGTAATCTTTTATACATTATAAAAATGACATTACTTACATAATACAAAACATTTCTCAAAGATTGGAATTTGAAATTGAAACCCCTTACCACTTGTCCTGAAATAAATAAAGATACATTTACCTCATGTATCAAAAACATTTCATTATTAATAACTTAATTCAAATGTTTTTTCCTTAAAAATAATTCCTTATAAACATCATGAATATATAAACCCTTGAATGATATTTTAGATGTCTATTTGAAACATGATGATGAAAAATTAAGGAATGATATTTCTAGCATGATCACAATGAAAAAGGGATTATGAAATGGGTTTAATGGGTGATAAAGGTATAATTTTGATGATAATAAATGTTATTTATAATAAATTATTAATTATTAAAAATTTTATTCATAATAATAAAAAACCTACATGATTATAAAAAATAAATCTATTGAATTGAAAAGAGAAGGGAGATAATTACTGAGTGATTCTGGTGGAATAATGGTTATGAAAGAATATTTATGGAATCATTTTATGAGAGGAAGTTTTAGTATCTCATAAATAGGGAATAATTTGGAAATGAATGGTATTATAATTAACATAAGGATTAATAATAAATTGAATCTCAAAGGGATTATCACTAAAAAGTACACGAATCAAAAAGTGGAAGATTGAGGACCATTTCAATGCCAAGTTGCTTATTAATGCATCAGAAGAGTACCTATAGAAACTTATTCAAATGGTTTTGTAGGTGGATATAGAATGGGAAATGATTATCATGTCTTTTATGGTGGAGTAGTATAATATTATGAGTATGAATAGTGTCCTTTTATATGTGAAAAATATGGTCAATTTAGGGAAAACCATATATGGTTTAGCGGTAGGAATAGAATTATTATAACAAATTATATGGTTAATTATTCAATATGGTGTATGTAACCTTATAATAATTAATATTCCAAAATTTATTATTTTCCAATTTTATCCTTATTAGTCATGATTAATATTTAATCATTGTATTTGTTTTAATATTCAAAGAATAATATGATCCTTCTTACAAAATTTGTAGGTTCTTAATCTAAATTTTGGAGCCATTTAACCTAATTAAATTTCAAAATATTATAAAATAAATATTTAAATTATATCATAACGTATAATGAAAAACGTGTTTCTGGAAAAATCACTTTTATATATAAGCCTCCATTATTCTTCTTTCCTATTAATTATTAATTTAATAAGAGTTTATATATTTTTTATGTATTTATACATAAAATATTATTCATATTTTAGTGTAGGTAAATATAATTCATTTAGATTAAAATTATTTAAGTATTATAATATTTATTAATGGAAAACATCCATTTTACTATTACCATGGTATTTAGTATTTAAACATATTAATTTATATTAAATTTCTAAAAAATATTGTAATAGTTAAATTATCTGTATAAAATGAATCTATATATAAACTCTTTCTTTTAAACAAAATTAATATGCACAGGGAAAATAAATTTTATAATTTACCTGCATGAAAACTATTTTATACGAAAATGCCAAAAAAATAATTGTAAATATAATATCTTTATGAAGAATTAATGAAATAATTTTATTTTGTTTAAATAAAAGTATAACAATTAAAAAATTATATTTTAAATGTAGCTATTAATAAAGGATTATTATTGTGTGAAATGTGTGATAGTTCATGATCTAGTGTTTACCCTCTAGAGTAAGGTATCAGGTATTACAATACCACCTAAATAATATCATCATTGAAATTGGGGTATATATCAATTGTTGAATTAAGGATGATACTCATTACTTATATCATCATTATCCTCCCATGTTACCACTACCAAATTTTGGTTTCTCTGAAAGGCTTTGACTGATTGTGTTGTCTAGCCCCATTACTCTAGCTATATGGTGTCGATAATCTAGACATGTTCATAACTATAAGATTGAATGTAACGCCATACCCTCAAATGTGTGAAAATATGATGAATAAGTAATTTATTTCATCTGTATTAATAAATGTATGACATTGGGAACTTTAGAAATGATGTTCATCATATAAAATTTGTGATCTATATCTATAGTTTTTTCAAATATTTCAAAAGATCAGATGTACATAGGATTTAAATTCATATTTTAACCAGAATCATACAACACCCTTCCTTAGTCAAACCTTCAAAAATAAATGATCTCAAAAAATAATTTTTTTTCATTACATAAATTATGAAAAAATATGTTTGGTATTCTCTTGTATGATTTAATGTGATACCGAATAGTTCATACCTTATATGTCATCTCCTCAACAAGCTTTAGGCCAACAAACATTCTTAATCTAAAATCTTCCCAACAGGTCGGAGCATGAAAAATATTCCCATATATTGTATACTATGGTCCAATAAAGATTCTATAATGAATTAAATTATATTTTTAAAATTACAAAAAATAGTAACATTGATACCACATACCATGGATGTCAAGAGAACATGATTTTAGTATTTCATAGAATGGTTGGATAGTTATTTCAGAATGACCATTCATTTGTGGATGATAGGAGGTTCTTAAATATATCATAGTGTCGAGATACATGCGAAGAATATTCTATAATTTTTATTTGAACTGTGGGTCATGATTATATATAATCAATAGATTTTCCAATAAATCATTGTTATTTCATTTATATATGGTCAGGAAAGGCACTCAATGGGTTGATCTTCCCTTATCTCTATGAAATGAGAAGACATAATAGGAGATCAATGATGATCAATACAACATTTTCCATTCCTATATTCTTGGGAATTCAAGTCACAAATTCCATTATAACACTCTCCACTTCTATATAAGTATATATAGAGGTTTTATGACTCCCATTATAGTATTTAATTTGGACTTTACGTGATGGTATACTAAGAATCCACACACACTATCCATAATTTCATACTTATACCATCCCACATGAAATGTTCTCTCAAATACCTATACATATATATACTACCATGAAGTATAGATGAATAAGAGATATTGGCTTCATATATAATTTTTATATTTACATCATATACTGATGGATCATATATCATATTCACAATCATTAACACTACATATTTATAGTGAAAATCAATTAATTTACCATGATTCAATTATTTTATCATCCATTATAACTTCCCATTATCCATCTGGTACTTCTCTATATTTTATAGTAATAATTTTATAGAAAATTATATAAAAAAGGAAATATAGATCCCCTTCACAATAAATAACCGAATATGTCTTGACCAATTCAATATATATAGGAAAATTTTTAATACAAATCATAATAAATAATCCATGGACCCTCTTACTGAATGCATAAAATACATGGTTTTTCTTCCCAGGGTGGTAGTGAACTAAGAAATAATAATATTTTAGATGATCCAACCATATGATATTCTAAAATTGATATAATTCTTATATAAGAGCTACATCATTCTCTTATAGTTAGTATATATATCAAATATTTCATCATGAAGAATTTGTCTCAATATTTTCAAATTAATAATTACAACATCCAACAAAATATAATATGTTTGATAGTTTTATTTGAGGATTTTAATTTTCGTTAATGTATCAAAAATAAAAATATCATTTTTATACCTAAATTATTAATTTATTTGTTTTGTGTCTCATAATATAATAAAATCTCATCCTTAGATGAAGGTAGATTTAATATTGTTTCATTAATCATTATCCTCTTCAGATCATTAATCCATTAATCGCATTCTCATGACCATGTCAATTTATATTAATTATAAGATATCATTTTTAATGGGTATAATTTTTTTTAAAAATCTTAGACATAAATCTGATAATTATATGATAATCCATTGAATCATTTGATTTCAAATATATTTGTCACTATACCCAATTATTTTTCATCCTTTTCATTAAAATGGTAAAAAAATTCTAACCATATATATAATATGGCCAAAAAATTAAACATCCTTGAGCAACATTTATAGAGACCCAGGATTAACAAACATGGATATTTCTCATTTTAGATAAATATTCAGAAAATTTTATATAATACATTCATGAGGTCCATAATAGTTTACTGTCATTGGTAACATTGGGACATAATATTCTAACATGTTGAATGATTTTCATCATCTCACATAAATATAATCCCATTTTCTAATCCTACATAAAACCATTATTCATAACATAGGGAAAGGAAACATAACAAAGGGGTGAGCTCAGATGCTTGGTAAGGGTAAAAAGGTAGATATGTAAGCATAACATGAGCATAATGGAATGACAATATGACCATAACATTATAATATCCCAACAATCATATAAAATATCATTATAATGAGTCATGAAAAAATATTTTATGTTCATAATAGATGAATCATATTGGTGGTAAACCATCATGAATCATAATCTCATGTCGTATAAGTGTAGAACCAATATAATTATTGAAAACCAATTTCATGTGTCAAGGTTAACTACCAAGACCATCAACATAGTGTATCATGAAACACGTTTTTACCATTTTGGATTATGAAACACATGTTTCCTATAGTGGATAAGGACATACATGTTTCCTATCATTTATAAAGATATACATATTTCCCATTCTGGATCTAGACACATCTTCTTTTTTATTTTTTGATAAGTGCACAACTGTTTCCAAATTTAAATTAAAACACTCATATTTCTCATTATGGATTAGGAAACACCTAATTCGCATTGTGGATCATCCCCTTGACATGTTTCCTATAATTATCTAATGAGATATCAATCGTTACTCAATGCACTGGACAGACATTTATGTCCCACCTGTCACATATTGAAATCATATATACATGTGCCACATGATAATAAAACCTTCATTACATCAAGACCCATACAAAGAGATAGGTTTTAAATACATCATATCATAACACATGAAATTAAATGGGTATCATAAATATTTCATCATTTCATAACCATTAGAAAAGATAAATGTTTTATAATTATTTCATCACATAATAAACTATGAAAGGAAGTTTGTTTCATAAGTTTTTTATCTAGGAATAAACTATGGATGAGAAATGGGATTCATAGAGAAATATTCATCATAAAAATAAACTAGTATATTAGAGAATAATAATTGGGTCCTTGGATACTTTGATCATTATCCTAGTAATGAATAAACTCTATCAATGGATATCATCTTTGATAGAGAAGGATTTTGAATGATCACACAGAACATATATTTTCATTGAAAATCACTTTTCAAAAGATATAATATATTCCAAATCCATTCAAAATGATATTAAAAATATACAAGAATACTAAAAAACATATATATAACATTTCATGAAGAAAATATACTTTAATCTTTCAATAACTCTTTTTAAATCAAAAAAAATATTTCAAAAAAAATTCTGTTGAAAATAACCTTAAAACATATAAATAATGTCTTGATACCCTTATAAAATATCTTTGACAAACATTTTCATTGAAAATAACTAAAAAATTATTTTAGGAATGTTAATAAATAATAAATTAAAAATTTCTGTATAAACATGCATAATATTCTCAATGGAAATAAGGATCATGACAATAGGTAATTCTCTATATACCGAACATTCGTTTTTCCCCATAAAAAGTGTAGAAAAGATCCCAGATTGAAAAATAACAAATAGAATCATTTTAAAACCATTTATAATAAAATTTAGTACATGGATAAATTTTTTTTTTCACATAATATTAAAAAAATTCAATATATTTTTAGAAAACATGGTTTTTTGAATAAATTAAATTTCTGCTGTAATAGATAATTAATGCTAGATATTTGTAAAACACTTTCTTAATTATCTTAAGTATCAAGGAGTCAAAAAAATGGTACCAATACATGCAGTTATCATGGATAACCAAAGGATAAAAAAATTAATTATATTTATTTGGATATGCAAAATAAAATTACATATATGTACGCATACTCATAAACAATCATGATATGTTATCAGATCGTTGAAATAAACCGTTACCACTATGGTAACATTAAATAAAAATAATACTGAAATAATAACATTATATGAATCTTAAAATATCATTAAAAAATTATATTAATGAGATAACTTTTCAATGGTCTGTATTTAAACATCAAAGAAAAATATTGTTGTATAACATGACATGTGTCTCAAAGAAGGAAACATTGATACAAAATTACATTACCGATTAGGTAACTTCTAAAACACATAACTTTGTAAATAAATGTCATAAAAGGGATATGTGAATAACCATAAATATATGTATAATGACAATAAAATAAATTCATGGGATTTATATACACCGCCCTAAAAAAATTAATAGTAAATAATCATAAGCCTCAAAAAAATAAAAGTGAGATGAGAAAAATCATACCACAAGTATTGACATTCATTTTACATGTTAAAAAATCATTTATAATTAATATAATATTATTATAAATAAAATAAAAACTATATTATTATATCTAATTGTAACTCCCCGATTCCAGTTACCTAGAGTCAGTGCATTATTACATAACATCGGCATGATTACAATGAATCAAGTCATAAAGGACCGATCGATTTAGAACTCTTGAAAAAATGATTACATACATTAATGTTACATTAAACATTATAAAATACAACACAACATAAATAAAACTTCATTAATTCCACTATTCACTTCGCTTAACCCAGAAAATCATTCACAATACACTTCTTGGAATCCTAGGAAAAATAAAACATAGAGAGGGGTGAGCTCAGATGCTCAGTAAGGATAAAAAAATAGAGGAATATTTTAGAAATAAAAATAAATAATTAAGGAAATGTATAAGACTAAAACAAAAGTCTTTTAAAATTAAACTTCAGCATAATATGAAAAAGATAAAATCAAATAATCCCATTTACGTATTCACATGGATATTCTACTAGTCGAATAATCACATTCAATATCAATATCCAATTTCATAATGATGTAATGCATAATGCCGAAATTAAATTTCTGTCCCAAGGACACGTGCAATGACCTAGGGGATAATTGTAACCGAACGCAAACCAGAAGATCCCCTATAACCAGACTCCAACCCGAAGAGCCTCTATAACCGGACTCCAAAAGGGAGAGCCTCTATAATAGGACTCCAACCAGAAGAGCCTATGTAACCATACTTCAACCTGGAGAGCCTCTGTAACCGAACTCCAACCCGGAGAGCCTCTGTAACTGGACTCTAACCTGAAGGGTTTTCTATAACCAGGCCCCAACCCAGAGGGATTATTTTTCCCCTCCCCAACGTGAAACATACAAGTCCAACACATTCATCTTATGAAGTGGTTGAAATATAACATAAACATTCGTATTAAAACAAGAATACAAAATGTCAATACATTAACCATAAACCGTGAATGACATAAAAATAACTCACACACAGTCAACCATATCAGAAAACCTTAAATAAAATATGGTATATTTTTATCATAATAAATCTACATCAAACAAGTGTAAAATTTATCAAAATATGTTGACTTAGATGAAATTAAAACAATTTGAGAGAAATGCCTCTTTTTATTTTGAAATCATTTACTAGTCGCATAATTATAAAGAAAACATATACTTTTAAAACATTATTATAAAATTGTATGGGAATCTTCGACGATGTTATAACGGCATACAATAGTCGCACACACAGTATAAGTTAAGAGAATCTTTTTTACCTTAATTTTCTGGAAAAAGTCATAAAGTGCCATATTTGGAAAACGACAGAAAGATTCTTTTCAAAAACATATATGTTCCAATAAGGCTATAAATGAATTTATCCCATTTTATGTTATATAGTAAAAATGTTATGAAACTCATTTTTTTTTTAAAAAATGGATGTGGATGAAAAAGAGTTCCTAGTAGATAATTATGTATAAAAAACCTCGGATAATGAAGAGATTGTAGAATTAAACCTTACCTTGTACCTTTATTTAGTCGAGGGTAAGTTTAACCTCCTCTGAAAAGACTGTTGTATGTTATTAAATTATACCAGAACCATATTAATATTGTGTATATCATTCATGATTGTAACACCCCAAGCTTCCACGGTATGTTTCCCTTCGAATAATGCAATATCGTGTGTTGTACGCAACCTCGAGCTCTAACACACACCACAACTGATTAAACTAGCCGTTGTGAATAGTAATACCAACGTTTTGAAATTTTATAAAGTTTATTTATCAAAATGGACTTCATTTTTGGATTCCGAATATCGAAATTAGCCTATGTTGAAGTTTTGGTATTTTTCTTAGAACTTCTAAATTTTTATGAATAGTGAAAAATACTTAAAAACAACTTTTTTTAATCAAAATAATTTATAGTGATAAATTAGACTATTTAGTGGTTTTAAAGTATAATTAGAATATATTTTTACCATTTTATCCAATGGTGGTCATTAGAATTAATTTAACATTGAAATTGGACATAAACAATCGCCAATCTTTTGATATAAATTGTTTCTTAAAAACACGCTATTTGTTGTAACAGCGGGAATTAATTATAAAATTAATTAATGCAACTTATATGTTTGGAATTTTGTAAAATAGACATCATTTTTGAATTCGGAATATCAATTATAGCTTAGGGTGAAATTTTGTCCTTATTCTGAAAAACATTAATTTTTGATGAATAGTGAAACCACTAAGTGGTTGTTAAAAACTGATTTTTCGTTAAAATGAAATATTACCACTTCTGTGATTTTATTTTCAAAAATCCGACATACATGGTTCTCATTAAGAAGTAAAATGTGGTTCAATGAGATTAAAATAATTTTTTGGTGAATAGTAACATTTAAATTCTTAATCGCGATTAGAGGTAATTAGTGTAGTTTAAGGTAAAAATAATGTTTTAATAATATGAGATGAGCTTGACACTTGTCCTAATCCTATTGGATGAGTCATGGCCGACGAAGACAACCCATGGGTCAACTTGGGGACCCCATGGAGCCACTTTGGATGGAAAATGACATTAATATATATTTATTTAATGTTAAAATTAAATTGAAACAAACATGAGTTGTTTTACTAAAACAGTTTTTAAATGGGGTTACACAAGTCCAAATTTTGACTATAAATATTCATTATAAAGATAAAAAGATTTCCTACATCATAGTATTTTTTTTATAATTTTTAGTAATTGAATAAATTAAATTATATACGACATCATTATGATGCAGTGATGACCTCATTATTTAACGATTTTAATAAAATGAAAAGATAATGTAAAATACAAGGCTTACACTTGTCCAAAGACTATTGGATGGGTAGATTTCGAACCCTTATCACCTTATACATGAATTATATAAGTGTGGGACCTTTAGAATCCGAAAAGCATTGTATAATAATGTAACACTTCAATCTTTCCAAAGGAGCCCATCCTCTCCTCTTATAAAAGGCCCCCACCTCTACCACCTTATTCACACTTTCAATCCTTTTGGTTCGTCCAACCTCTGCCCAAATACTCTCCAAACTTCTCTCCCTTAATCCTATAAGCTTTACTTTAGTCATAAAGCCATCCTATGGAGTCCTTATGATCAAATCAAAAGAAGAACCCGAAGAAGAGGTAACATTTTCATCACCCTCTTTCAAGTTTCTTTCTTCTTCCACTCCCTTTTTGTTTATTATTTCAATTCTAAAATTATAAATCCAGTATCTTCTATATACTGTGATGTTATTATAAATATGGAACAACCATATTCAGTATTCTACCCATCATTTGAATGACATGTCACCATACGTGCGTACGTACGGCTTACCGTCTCCACGTCGTGGTGTAATTGTTATTCAATATATTATTATTTAGATGGGCGTAATAATGATTTGTAATTCATGTAAATAATAAATATAACATGATAATTATTCTTTATATAAGATATAATATCCAATTATATATTATTTTAATATGAAAATAGTGATATTCTCGCTCGTGCGTACGTACGGACTACCGTCTCCACGAACGCGATGAGATTCATTCTCCGTCGTATCCATTCAAGTATAATTATCATTTGATGATTTAAAAATAATTTTTATGGACATGATATCATTATGAATATGAATAAGATACAACCTATCCATAAAAAACATGACTTACGTAACAAAACATATAAAAGAAAACGAGTAAGTTAACACCCGAAACAATGATAAATCTAAGATATTGTTAACGGAGCAATGTTAAAAGATCATATATGATATCATATGAATGTATATGATTCTTGTATAATTTAATAACAATTATTTCACCATTATACAGGAGGTTAACCTACCCCAACCAAGGAAAAGTACAAGGTAAGGGTTTACTTCACAACCTCTTCATTATCCATGGTTGTTTATACATAATTATCTATTGGGACCTCGTTATCATCCACATCCATGTTTCTTAAAAATGTCTTTCAAAACATTTTTACTATTAAATGGAAAATGGGTTAAAGTCATTTATACCCATATACGTTTTTGAAAGGAATCTTACCGTCGTTTTCCAAACAATGTATTTTTGACCTTTTGACAAATTTAAGGTAAGAATGTTTTTTTAACTTATACGGCGGGTGCGGCTATTTTCCGCCATTATAACTTCGTCGAAGATTCCCTAACAAGCTTATAAGAATATTTTCAAAGTAAATGTATTATTTTATAATTATGGGACTTTTAAATGATTTCAAAAAGGAGAGATATTTCTCTCAAATAGCTTTGATTTCATCCATGTCAACACCCTTTTATGAGTTTTAAGTTTAATTGGAAATGATTTATGATACAAAACTTCCATTGAACATTTTGTGAAATATTTGACTATGGATGTGTTATTTTTATACCATACATATTTTATGGAGAAATTGTTGACATTTCATATGCTAGTTTTAATACGAATATTTATGTTATGTTTAAACCTATTCATATGAGGAATGTATTGGACTTAATAAGTGACGGGTGGAGCCCGCTATAGCTCCTCGATGCATCAGTAGGTCTCATGAGACAACTAGACATGGAATTGGCCGAGGCCCTTTCCCAATTTGATTTATGGTTTTGGCTGAGGCCTTAATCATTTTAGACGTCTTGGATGAGGCCTTGACAAAATGTTTCAGAATGTCTGGAATTATACATTCCCTCATTATGAAAGTGGTTATTGATATTTCATGTGATTATTCGTCTAGTAGAATATCCATGTGAGTAAGTAATGGCATTATTTTATTTTACTTTTGCCATATTATGCTGAAGTTCAAGTTCAATAAGGCTTTTGTTTTAGTTATAAATTTCCATAAATGCCTATGTTTTCTTATGAAAGTTTCCGCTATATTGTTATCCTTACGGAGCATTTGAGTTCACCCCTTTCAATGTTTTATTTTTCCCAAGATGTGAAGAAGTGTATTATGACTGACTTGCAAGAATAGTCAGTGAGGATATGAGTGTGGAATAGGGAGACCATGTTATTGTAGTTTTCATTTTTATGATGTAATGTAATGTTTATGAATGTATCTAGTGTTTCCAAGGCTACTAAACTAATCGGTCTTTCGAGACATGATCTTTTGTGATCATGCCAATGTTACGAAGTAATGCACCGACTCTGGGTAGCTGGGGTCGGGGCGCTACAGTTGGTATCAGAGGCAGTTTAGTACTAACCTTGGAAGCTAGATTTAGAAAATCTCTGATTAGAGCACGTAGACCTAAGATGAACTTTGAGGATTAGTATAGAAGAACTTCCTGAAAATTTTGGTATTGTATAGATTTTGTGAGTTTTCCAAGAAATACATCCATGTCTGGATACGAGCAAGTAGAGGCGGCTCTGGCACAGATGTACCTAGGGGTAAAACCCGAAAACACCGCTTTGAGCTATACTCGAATGGGAACTGGTGCACAACAATGGGCCTTGCTGCACTCTTGGTTACGACACTCCCGAGGGATATGTTTAGGATAATTCCCATTTCTTTACAAACCACTATGAAGGGTTACGAGTATATACTTCCTTAAAGAAAACATTTTTATAATTATGGATTATATCCATAATTAGTTCAATTTATGTTAAGTGTTTTACAAGTATGGAATTATGTATTTTGATTCATAAACTAATCCAGTTTATGCCATTATTTAGAAATGGCGCCTAGTGGAAGGAATGGAAAACGTATCAATGCACGCACTCCGTGTAGGGATTTCCCTCCTGCTCAAGATAATTATGGTGGAGCTAGTGATACAACTGGTGCTGATCATCTTCTCACCATACAGGGACAACTCACGCATGTTATCAATAACAACCTTACTCGTATGGAGCACCCTGATCCGCAATGTGGAGGATCAATGCTAGACCGTTTCATGAGGCAACAACCACCAACCTTCAATGGGAGTACAAATCCTATAGTAGCTGAGTAATGGATAAATTCCTTAGAGAAAATATTCCAAGCCTTGGGGAGTAGTGAAAGGGAGAAAGTTTTCATGGCAGTTTACCGCCTCACTGGCGATGCCGATCAATGGTGGTCACTAATTCAAAACACAAAGGAAGATGATGAATTAACAAACATGGAATGGCAGGAGTTCAAAGAGTTGTTCTTAGAAAAATACTTTCCTCGAGACCATCGAGCGGATATGGAAAGACAATTTCTGAGTCTGAGGCAGAAGGAGGATGAGAATGTCGCAAAGTATGAGGCTATCTTTACAAGGTTAGCGAGGTATGCTGCAGATTACATACGTAAGCCAAGAAGTAAGACTGATCGTTTCTTTGATGGGTTAAAACCATTTCTCCATCGAGCTTTAGTATCACAAACCTTCTCTTCATACGAAGGTATCGTCTCGTGCTCTATCAAGACGGAAAAGGAATTCTCTAAGTCTTATGACTTTAAATCAAAGCAAGATAAGAAGAGATCCGCTGAAAACCCTGGGAAAGGAAATAAGGAAACAGGGAAGAAGGGTAGAAATTAATTTCCACTCTGTGATAATTATGGTAGGAAGCACCCTGGTGCCTGTCTAAAAGGAAAAGGAGTATGTTACAAGTGTGGTGAAAAGGCCACCAAACTCATGAATGCAAGGTAAAGAAAGCGGCTGTCAACATGGAATGCTATAATTGTAGAGAAAAGGGACATTATGCAAATGAATGTCCTAAGTGTCAGGGGAACTTACCTCAGAAGAGTCCAAGGGATCAAGGCTAGGCTTATGCTATCACTACTGCTGAGGTGGAAGCTCTGAAAGATGTGGTGGTAAGTAATTTAATGGTTTCCTCAAGTTTAGCAAATGCATTATTTGATTCTGGATCATCGCATTGTTTCATATCTTCCCAGTTTGCAAAGAAAATTAGATATTTCCAATTTGATTTAACAAGGGAGTTGTCGGTCAAAACCCCTAAGGGAAGTATTGTTGCAACAAATTTTTGTCGATTAGTTCCCATTAGAGCACCTAAATGTTCTTTACCTACTGATCTCATCGTCATACCCATGATTGAATTTGATATAATCCTCGGTATGGATTGGCTTTCGGACCATGATGCAAAAATTTATTGTAAGAGGAAAGAGGTTACGATTCTTGATGATGATGATAAGGAACACCTTATCTTTAGAGAAGAATCGTCGCCACATTATTCTTATCTAGATCCACCCCCAGTAGCTCAACTAAATTCAATTATTGGGGAGGAAGAGAAGGAAATTACTGAGGGTGAGGAAAGGAATATTCAAATAGAGGATGTACCTATTGTGAGAGAATATGTTGATGTGTTTCCGGAAGATTTACCTGGACATCCTCTAGAACGAGAAGTTGAGTTTTACATTGATTTAATTCCTGGATCAAGGCCCATATCGAAGACCCCTTATAGAATGGCCACTGTGGAATTAGTTGAACTAAAGAAACAACTAGAGGAATTGAGTAATAAGGGATTTATTTGCCCTAGTGTTTCTCCTTGGGGAGCCCCTGTTCTTTTTGTTAAGAAGAAAGATGGATCTATGAGGTTGTCCATTGACTATAGGGATATCAATGCTATAACAATAAAGAACAAGTATCCCCTACCTCGCATTGATGATTTGTTTGACCAACTGCATGGAGTTCAATACTTTTCAAAGACTGACCTTCGGTCTGGATACCATCATTTGTGTGTGAAGAAGGAAGACGTTCCAAAGACAGAATTTCGAATAAGGTACGAGCATTACGAATTTACAGTAATGCCTTTTGGATTGACTAATTCACCCTCTGTTTTCATGGATCTAATTAATAGAGTTTTCATGGAATATCTTGATGACTTTGTAGTGGTATTTATTGATGATATCTTGGTATACTCCAAAAGCCACGAAGATCATGAAAATCACATACGCATTATCCTGAAGACTCTTAGAAGACATGAAATATATGGGAAATTTAGCAAGTGTGAATTCTGGCTTCAGGAGATTTCTTTTCTTGGCCATATTGTCTCTAAGGATGGAATTTCCATTGATCCTTCTATTACCAAGGCAATCCAAGAATGGCCAGCACCGACAAGTATAACTGAGGTAAGCAGTTTTATTGGTTTAGCAGGTTATTATCGACGTTTCGTCCAGAATTTTGCAAGATTGGCTAACCCATTGACAAAGCTCACACGTAAAGGGATTAAATTTGTCTGGACAAAAGAGTGTGAAGAATTTTTTGAAGAACTGAAGAGAAGATTAGTCAAAGCCCCTGTATTGACTCTACCATCGGGGAATGATGGGTTTGTTATTTATAGTGATGCATCGAAGAAAGGACTTGGTTGTGTCCTTATGCAGAATGATAAGGTTATTGCCTATGCATCACGACAGATAAAAATTCATGAGCAAAACTATCCTACTCATGACCTTGAGTTAGCAGCTGTGATATTTTATTTAAAGATATGGAGACATTACCTCTATGGTGAAAAATGTGAGATTTATACTGATCACAAGAGTTTGAAGTATATTTTCTCACAAAAAGAACTCAACATGAGGCAAAGGCGATGGCTTGAACTACTCAAGGATTATGATTGCACGATACATTACCACCTGGGGAAGGCAAACAAGGTGGCAGATGCTTTGAGTAGACAATACCATGGAGTTTTGAATGTGATGTGAATTGAAAGAGATCCAATTTTCATGGATCTAGTGAAGATGGATATGGGAATAACTAGGGAAGGTGAAACATCAATTCTTTTTCAAATGGTTGCTAAACCATCATTACTAGAAAGGATTAAGAGTTCTCAGACCAATGATGAAGAATTTCAGAAGAAGATTAAAGATGTGAATGATGGAAGATTGAGGGACTTTGTGTATAAAGATGGAATTTTGAAATTCGGGAAGAGACTTTGTGCTCCCGATATACCTGATCTAAAAAGGGAATTTCTGGATGATGGTCATAGTTCCAATTTCCTTATACACCCTGGGAGCACCAAAATGTATAGATATTTGAAGGAACATTTTTGGTGGGACAATATAAAGAGGGAGATTGCTGATTTTGTGTCGAGGTGTATGGTTTTTCAACAAGTGAAAGCTGGAAGACAACATCATGGTGGAGTATTGCAACCTCTTCCCATACCTGAGTGGAAATGGGATAATATTACGATGGACTTTGTCATGGGACTACCAAAGAATCCTATAAGGAATGATGCAATATGGGTCATTGTTTATCGTCTTACTAAGTCAGCACATTTTATGGCTATACGATAGGATCTACCACTTGAACGTCTAGCAAGACTATATATTAATGAAGTTGTAAGACTTCATGGAGTACCCATATCGATTTTTTCTGATCGTGATCCTCGTTTTACTTCAAGATTTTGGAAAAGTCTTAAAAAGGCCTTGGATACTAAACTTCGTTTGAGTACTGCCTATCACCCTCAAACAGATGGACAATCAGAACAGACTATTCAAACCTTAGAAAAAATGTTGAGATCATGCTCTCTTGACTTTCAGGGTATGTGGGATCAATATTTACCACTGGTAGAATTTTCCTATAACAATAGCTTCCATTCAAGCATTCAGATAGCACATTATGAAGCGTTATACGGAATGAGATGTCGTACACCAACCTGTTGGGATGACGTTGGTAAAAGAAAACTTGTGGGACCAGAACTTGTGGAAGAAACAATGGAAAAGGTGAAGGTAATCCAAAACCATATCAAATCAGCTCAAAGTAGGCAGAAGAGCTATGCCGATAATAGAAGAAAGGTTTTGGAATTTCAGGTGGGAGATCATGTTTTCCTAAAGGTATCTCCATGGAAGGGAGTTATACGTTTTGGTAAGAAGGGTAAGTTGAGTCCCAGGTACATCGGACCTTTCGAAATTCTAGATCGTATTGGGGCTGTAGCTTATCGTTTGGCGATTCTGCCAAATCTCTCCAAAGTTCACGATGTTTTCCACATATCGCTATTGAGAAAATACATGCCCGACCCAACAAATGTACTTACCTACGAGGAATTAGAACTGGAACACGATCTATCTTATTTTGAAGAGCCCATCAGGATTCTTGATGTGAGGGAGCAGGTGCCGAGAAACCGGACGACTCGTCTAGTAAAGGTTTTGTGGAGAAATCATAAAATGGAAGAGGAAACGTGGGAACCTGAGGAACTTATGATGAAGAACCACCCGAGTCTTTTTCTGCAGTAATACCCTAGAAATTGCGAGGACTCAATTACTTGAAGGAGGGGATAATGTAACACCCCAAGCTTCCACGGTACGTTTCCCTTCGAATAATGCAATAGCGTGTGTTGTACGCAACCTCGAGCTCTAACACACACCACAACTAATTAAACTAGCCGTAGTGAATAGTAATACCTACTTTTTGAAATTTTATAAAGTTTATTTATCAAAATGGACTTCATTTTTGGATTCGGAATATCGAAATTAGCCTATGTTGAATTTTTGGTATTTTTCTGAGAACTTCTAAATATTTATGAATAATGAAAAATACTTAAAAACAACTTTTTTTAATCAAAATAATTTATAGTGATAAATTATACTATTTAGTGGTTTTAAAGTATAATTATAATATATTTTTACCATTTTATCCAATGGTGGTCATTAGAATTAATTTAACATTGAAATTGGACATAAACAATTTCCAATCTTTTGATATAAATTGTTTCTTAAAAACACGTTATTTGTTGTAAAATCTGGAATTAATTATAAAATTAATTAATGAAACTTATATGTTTGGAATTTGTTAAAATAGACATCATTTTTTAATTCGGAATATCAATTATAGCTTAGGGTGAAATTTTGGCCTTATTCTGAAAAACTTCAATTTTTGATGAATAGTGAAACCACTAAGTGGTTGTTAAAAACTGATTTTTTGTTAAAATGAAATATTACCACTTCTGTGTTTTGATTTTCAAAAATCCGACATACATGGTTGTCATTAAGAAGTAAAATGTGGTTCAATGAGATTAAAATAATTTTTTGGTGAATAGTAACTTTTAAGTTCTTAATCGCGATTAGAGGTAATTAGTGTAGTTTAAGGTAAAAATAATGTTTTAATAATATGAGATGAGCTTTACACTTGTCCTAATCCTATTTAATGAGTCATGGCCGACCAAGAAAACCCATGGGTCAACTTGGGGACCCCATGGAGCCACTTTGGTTGGAAAATGACATTAATATATATTTATTTAATGTTAAAATTAAATTGACACAAACATGAGTTGTTTTTCTAAAACAGTTTTTATGTGGGGTTAAACAAGTCCAAATTCTGACTATAAATATTCATTAGAAAGATAAAAAGATTTCCTACATCATAGTATTTTTTTTATAATTTTTAGACATTAAATAAAATAAATTATATATGACATCATTATGACGCAGTGATGACCTCATTATTTAACGATTTTAATAAAATGAAAAGATAACGTAAAATCCAAGGCTTACACTTGTCCAAATACTATTGGATGGGTATATTTAGAACCCTTCTCACCCTAGCCATGAATTATATAAGTGTGGGACCTTTAGAATCCTAAAGCATTGTTTAATAATGTAACACTTCAATCTTTCCAAAAGAGCCCCTCCTCTCCTCTTATAAAAGGCCCCCACCTCTACCACCTTATTCACACTTTCAAGCTTTTTGGTTCGGCCAACCTCTGCCCAAATAATCTCCCAACATATCTCCCTTCATCCTAGAAGCTTTACTTTAGTCAGAAAGCCATCCTAAAGAGTCCTTTTGATCAAATCAAAAGAAGAACCCGAAGAAGAGGTAACATTTTCATCACCCTCTTTCAAGTTTCTTTCTTCTTCTACTCCCTCTTTGTTTATTATTTCAATTCTAAAATTATAACTCCAGTATCTTCTATATAATTTTATGTTATTATAAATATGTATCAACCATATTCAGTATTCTACCCATCATTTGAATGAAATGTCACCATACGTGCGTACGTACGGCTTACCGTCTCCACGTCGTGGTGTAATTGTTATTCAATATATTATTATTTAGATGGGTATATTAATGATATGTAATTCATGTTAATAATAAATATAACATGATAATGATTCTGTATAAAAGATATACTATCCAATTATATATTATTTTAATATCAAAATAATGATATTGTCGCTCGGGCGTACGTACGGACTACTGTCTCCACGAACGCGATGAGATTCATTCTCCGTCGTATCCATTCAAGTATAATTATCATTTGATGATTTAAAAATAATGTTTAAGGACATGATATCATTCTGGATATGAATAAGATACAACCTATCCATGAAAAACACGACTTACGTAACAAAACATATAAAAGAAAACGAGTAAGTTAACACCCGAAACAACGATAAATCTAAGATATTGTTAAAGAAGCAATGTTAAAAGATCATATATTATATCATATGATTGTATATGATTATTGTATAATTTAATAACAATTATTTCACCATTATACAGGAGTTTAACCTACCCCAACCAAGGAAAAGTACAAGGTAAGGGTTTACTTCACAACCTCTTCATTATCCAAGGTTGTTTATACATAATTATCTACAGGGACCTCGTTATCATCCACATCCATGTTTCTTAAAAATGTCTTTCAAAACATTTTTACTATTAAATGGAAAATGGGTTAAAGTCATTTATACCCTTATACGTTTTTGAAAGGAATCTTACCGTCGTTTTCCAAACAATGTACTTTTTGACCTTTTTGACAAATTTAAGGTAAGAATGTTTTTTAACTTATACGACGGGTGCGGCTATTTTCCGCCATTATAACTTCGTCGAAGCTTCCCTAAAAAGCTTATAAGAATATTTTCAAAGTAAATGTATTATTTTATAATTATGGGACTTTTAAATGATTTCAAAAAGGAGAGATATTTCTCTCAAATAGCTTTGATTTCATCCATGTCAACATCCTTTGATGGGTTTTAAGTTTAATTGAAATTGATTTATGATACAAAACTTCCATTGAACATTTTGTGAAATATTTGACTATGGATGTGTTATTTTTATACCATACATAGTTTATGGAGAAATGTTTGACATTTCGTATGCTAGTTTTAATAAGAATATTTATGTTATGTTTAAACCTATTCATATGAGGAATGTATTGGACTTAATAAGTGACGGGTGGAGCCCGCTATAGCTCCTTGATGCATCAGTAGGTCTCATGAGACAACTAGACGTGGAATTGGCCGAGGCCCTTTCCCAATTTGATTTATGGTTTTGGCCGAGGCCTTAATCATTTTAGACGTCTTGGCCGAGGCCTTGACAAAATGTTTCAGAATGTCTGGAATTATACATTCCCTCATTATGAAAGTGGTTATTGATATTTCATGTGATTATTCGTCTAGTAGAATATCCATGTGAGTATGTAATGGCATTATTTTTTTTACTTTTGCCATATTATGCTGAAGTTCAAGTTCAATAAGGATTTTGTTTTAGTTATACATTGCCTAAAATGCTTATGTTTTCTTATGAAAGTTTCCGCTATATTGTTATCCTTATGGAGCATTTGAGCTCACCCCTTTCAATGTTTTATTTTTCCCAGGATGTGAAGAAGTGTATTATGACTGACTTGCAAGAATAGTTAGTGAGGATATGAGTGTCGACTAGGGAGACCATGTTATTGTAGTTTTCATTTTTATGATTTAATGTAATGTTTATGAATGTATCTAGTGTTTCCAAGACTACTAAACTAATCGGTCTTTCGAGACATGATCTTTTGTGATCGTGCCAATGTTACGAAGTAATGCACCGTCTCTGGGTAGCTGGGTTCGGGGCGTTACAATGATTCATTTAATACTTTATACTACCCATTTAATAATAATTTCCATGTTAAATTTACATTTTGGGTAATAATCACTTTCATTATCATACGTGTTTTAACTTGTTAATCTTGATTGTATCACTTAGATCATGATTTAAATACATAAAAAATATAAAAAATGATTTATATATCATATATATTTATAATATAAATATTTATAATGGAAATATATATGAAACATAAAACACCGATTATGGAGACGGTAGGTTGTACGTTCGCATAAACGTTGTTTCTGTTTTCATGTCATATTGAATAGAACTGAGTGAATAAGATATTTTAAGCACACACACACACATATATATATATCCAGTAGAATCATTATGTCATATATTAAATAATTATTATATATATATATATTTATTTATAATAATCTTTGATGGTTGAATGTTGAAATATACCTCATTACGTCGTGGAGACAGTAATCCGTACATAAGCACAAGAGACAATATCATTATATTGATTGGGATATTTTATGTAATTGGATGGTATATAATATATAAAAAATCATTAACATGTTATATTTATTATTTATATTTGTTATACTCAATTTTATACCCATCCAAATAATGATGTGTCCGAATAACAAACTACACCACGACGTGGAGATTGTAATCCGTACGTTTGCACGTATGGTGACTTTTTCATTTATAGGATGGATAGAGTAATGAAAATGGTTATACCATTTTTATAATAAAATCGAAATATATATAATATATTTTAGTTATTATTTTATAATGGAAACAATAAATAAATTGGAAGTGGATGAAGAAAAGAACATGAAAGAGGGGATGAAATATTTACCTCTTCTTTGGGTTCTTAGTTTTTATTTGACAAAAGGGATTCTGAGGTTGGGTTTATGTCCAAAGGAATTCCTCTAAGATAATGGGACGAATGTTGGGAGGATATTTGGGCAGGGTTTGGCCGATCCAATAGGCATTGGAGGTGTGAAATTAAGATAAGGGGAAGTGCTCTTTTATAAGGGAGTTGAGGGTCACTTTAGGAAAAGCTTGAAATATTATTTTATAATAAAATAATTTTCTATTTATAATGGATCCAAAATGAATTATTTAAATTATTAGGTGAGTATGGGTCAAAAAAACTCAACCAATAGGTTTTAGATAGGTTTATGTCATCATATTAACCTTATCTTTTAGATTTAACTCTTAGTTAAATAGTTTGACATTTACCATGTCCTTTTGTATTTTTATATTATATTTTTAATAAACATACTATAATCTTCCAAGAGAACCGCAATAGTTTCATTATTGACATATGTTATATTATTAATTCCCTTTGGCCGAACATTATATTTTTAGTAATATTATACCAATTAATAATATAGTATTGTTTTTTAAAACATAATTATGTTCTTTTTGTCATTATTTAATAAATCATTTTTGTTAAAGTTCTAACAACTTTATTAATTAAAAATGAATTCATATTGTTAATCCCAAAACGTCATTGTAACCTATATAATTATTTTAATTCATCAGAAGTCTAAAATTACATTTATTTGGATATTTATAATATCAATTATTTTAATATTTCATTATTAAGATAATTACTATGTCATCATTGTGTCATAAATAAATTAACTTATTTAATGCCTTAAAATTATAAATAAAATACCATTATGTTGAAAATTTTGTTATATTAATAATTAATATTTATATTTGGATTGATTATATATATAAAACCATGTAATAATTTTTTTACAAAAAGATATATGTTTATGTCATTTTTGTCTTTACTTTAAATTAATTAATATAAAGTGTCATTATAACTCTCAAGTTGCTCCAAGTGGTCCCAAAATCGACTCAAGGATTCCCATGGTCATAAATGTATAATAAAATAAGAATAAGACACATATTAGGGTAATTAAATATTATTTTAAAATAATTTCATTACCTATATTTACCGGATTTACCATTTAACCATGATAAATGAAATATATACCGAAGTAATTATTCATAATGTATAAAATTAAAAGTTACCTATTTAAACAATTTGGACCTCCATATTCTAAATATGGAATCCATTTTTCCAAATTCAAAATACATAAGTGGAAATAATTAATTTAAAATTAATTCTCGTTGCGAAAACAAAAAGTCTGTTTTTAAGAAATAATAACTATTAAAATATTGACACTTGTTCATGTCCAATTTAAAAGTGAAATTACATATAATGACCAAAATTATATTAAATGATAAAAATATAATCTAATAATAATTATAAACCATTAAAATTTTTCATTTAATACTATAAATTATTTCGATTAGAAAAGTTTTTTTTAATAAAATTTTTCTATTTTTTCACTATTTATCAAAATATAAAAGTTATCAGAAAAGTACCAAAAATGTATACAAACTAAATTTTTATGTCCCTATTATAAATATGAATATAATTTCAGTAAATTAAATATATAAATGTGTCAAATATTTAATTTAAAAAGTGTTCAACATAAAATGTCATAAAACTGCTTTTTTTAATACCAATTTTAACTTAAAAGATAATTTTTTCCTATATTATGTCATAAAAAATGAATGTTAAAATTATATATGATATATAAAATTTAAAATTTGGTTAATACGATTCATAATATCTTTTTTTGAATGTCTAGTTTGGAAATTCGTGGTTTGCTCGAACTCAATGTTGCGTGTAGTGGAAGTTATTGAAATATTTTAAAGAGACAACAGAGTATGAAATATTGGGGTGTTACATTCTACCATCCATCAATAAATTGCGTCCTCACAATTTGAATTTTTTTCGAAAATAAAAGTTAAACATATAGAAATAACTTTTTGGAAAACTCAAATTAGAAATTGGGTTAATAAAATTTAGTCTTAATACAAGAGAAAGGAAAATAAAAAAGTCACCACCAAATTATGATCTCTATTAGGAGAACATTAGTAAAAATTAGAGACACATAATTGGGGAATAATTGTAAATATTTATAAGGATCAATTGAAGTCATCAATTCCAAAAAAGTGTAAAATTGAGGGCCTCAAATCCATCAATCTAAGATGATGTAAAATATCATATGTTCAATAAAACATAAGGTGTTAGAATAACACATTTTTTGTTTTAATATCCATTCCCTAAATTTTAAGAATTAATTTATTCTTGTAATAAGAGGAAAAAAATATACTTGAAAAGTATAGTTTCATACTTCAACTAATTCTTACCATAAACGCATCTTTCACTCCAAAAGATGATATAATTAAAAAGTATTCTATTTATCCTAATCGTATATGGTTCCAAAAATAATAAATTTATAATTAAGTTTTTAGACAAAAAACAAAATTATACAATCTAGGACATCACATAGACTAGTGGTAGGTGATGCACACTTATCACCCTTCGGTTGTGGGTTTAAGTCTCACAGCCTTGCCAGATGCGATAGGTTGTCGTTTGACCTCTAGGTTGTCCATTTTATGAAAATAAAATAATAATGTCATGAAATTATTCAACCATAACAATAGAATCCAATTTCAAATTTAATCGATTACAGCTTTTAGACTTATCCAAAATATTTCTGTCCAATCTCATAGTCCAAAATTTATAAGGAAGGTAAACATATTGAAGATCCTTTTTTCTATGTAATAACACGTGAATACCTTCATCATGTATTCTTTTAAAACACGATAACACCTTGAATTATCATATAACCACATTGATTACATTCATGATTCCTTATTCCTTATAGAATACTAGTTATACTCCTTATATCCAAATATGTTGTAAACTCCAACAATGATGGAATAAACAAACCATTAACCAGTTCTAAGGATTTCAAGAATATTGTATATAATTTATTCAAATCAATCATCTCTTATTCCAAAATATATACCTCAGTATCAGAACCATTTAAAGGTTTGTCTTTCCTTCAACCATTTATTTTCCAAAAATTTTAACTTTACATTGAGTCACTTTTCTTAGATCTACTAATCTAAAGTCCTTAATGAAATAGTAATGCAGTACAATCCTTATATACTCTATAATTCTTATAACATGTACATCATTAATACAATACTCAAATGGAAAAATAATTTAATAACAGCATAAGAACTCTTAATCATTCCTCTTCATCTTTGGTTGTATCATAACTTGATTATTATCCAATAGAAGCATTTGGGGTATACACTGATGATTTGGACATGGATTTTCATAGTGTCCCAACCCTTTGAAGGTGAATCATTATACATTTGAAACCTTTTTGTCACCCTTTCAATCATGTACTTGGTGTCCTTTTTCTCAATACATATAACAAACTCACATTCCCTTAAATCACTTACCAAGTTGATTCTTTCCACCATTATCACATATGGGAAAATCCTTCTTTCCCTTATTCCCTTAATCCAACATTCTCTCTACCAACTTTTTCTACTCCGGATTCCCTTTAAATCCATAGGACTTAGAAAATTCTTTACATATCTTATTAACACATGGTACTATTTCTTCATATGATGATAAAACATGGGAGACTATTTCCCTTTATAAATTTTGTCTTAACACCCTGAAAGATATGACCCTTCTTACTAATTGGATCATGCGTATTGCTATAGGTCTCATTCCATCAATTGGGCACCATTTGAAAACAATGGCATAAACAAGGTTAGTTAATGAATCACAATGCATAATTCCAAACCTGTAAAATACCTAACATAAATTGAAAATATTATGCATGTAATCTATAATAATAAAATGTTATTATTGAGGAAATATTTATTCATAAATCCTTCATAATGGTTTGTAATGAAAATGGGAATTATACTAAGCATATTCCCCAGGAGTGTCATAACCAAGAGTGTAGTAAGGCCCACTGTCGGGCACCAGTTCCCATTTGAGTCTAGCTCAAAGTGCTGTTTTTGGTTTTTACCCCTAGGTACATCTATTCCAAAGCTGCCTCTACCATCTCGTATCCAGACAGGGATGTATTGCTTTTATATCTCACAAAATATCTACAGTACCAAAATTCTAAGAAGTTCTTCTATACTAATCATCAAATTCTATCTTAGGGTAATGTTCTCTAATTATATTTTATGTAAAAATATTTCCAAGGTTGTTTCTAAACATCCTCTAATACCAACTGTAACACCCTGATTCTAGTTACCCAGAGTCTGTACAATATTACATAAAATTGGCATGATTACAAGGAATCATGTCCCGAAGGACCGATCAATTTAGCAGTCTTGGAAAATATATTACATACATGAATGTTACATTACACTTTATAACATTAAAAACAACATTAATAATATTTAATGAAATAAATTATTCCCTTATATTAACCCTGCATATAAATCACAATACACTTCTTGGAATCCTCAGAAACATAAAACATAGAAAAGAGTGAGCTCAGCTGCTTAGTAAGGATAACAATATAGTGGAATCATTCATAAATACGCATAAACAATTAAGTAAATGTATAAGACTAAAACAATATTCTTTTAAAATTAAACTTCATCATAATATGGAAAAGATAAAATGAAATAATTCCATTTAATTATTCACATGAATATTCTACTAGTCGAAAAATCACGTGCAATATCAATAGCCAATTTCATAATGATGGAGTGCATTATGTTGGACTTTAAATTCTATATCAAGGCCTTGTGCTAGGACATATGGGGATAATTGTAACCATACCCCAACTTGGAGAGCCTCTGTTACTGGACTCCAACTCGGAGAGCCTCTATAATCGGAATCCAACCCAGAGAGCCTCTGTAACCGGACTCCAACCCGAAGATCCTCTGTAACCAAACACCAACCCGGAGAGCTTCTGTAACTAGACTCCAACCTAGAGAGCCTCTGTAACTGGAATACAACCCAGAGGGTCTACTATAACCAGAACCCAACCCAGAGAGATTACTTTTACTGGTCCCCAACCCGTAACATACTAGTCCAACACATGTATCTTAAGAAGAAGTTGAAATATAACCAAAACATTCGTATTAAAACTATCATACCGAAAGTCAATACTTTAACCATAAACCATGAATGGAATAAAAATAACTCATACACAGTAAAACATATCACAAAACCTTAAATAAAATATGGAAGATTTTTTTTCATAATAAATAAACTTACACAAGTGTAAAATTTATCAAAGGATGTTGACATAGATGAAATCAAAACTATTTGATAGAAATATCTATGTCTATTTTGAAATCATTTAAGAGTCACATAATTATAAAGAAAACATTTATTTTGAAAATATTCTTATAATCATGTATGGTAAGTTTTGATGATTTTATAACAGTAGAAAATAGTCTTACACGCCGTATAAGTTAAAAAAACAATCTTTCCTTAATTTTTTCAAAATAGTAATAAAGTACCTTATTTGGAAAACGATACAAAGATTCCCTTCAAAAACATATAAGGTAAAATAAAGGTATAAATGACATTTACCAATTTTATGATAAATACAAAAAATGTTTTGAAATACATTTTTAAGAAAACATAGATGTATATGATAAAGAGGTCTCAGTAGAAAATTACATATAAATAACATCGGATAATGAAGAGATTGTAGAATTATCCCTTACCTTGTAAATTTATTTTGTAAGGGGTACATTTAACCTCCTATATAAAGTCATTGTAATAACCCGGATCTCTTTTCAGGCATGTTTTCCTCTTTCTATAGTTTTTGAGAAAAATGAATTTTCTGGAAATTTCAGATGTACACGCCGTGTACTTTCTGAGTACACACCGTGTACTCTGTTCTGGCTTGAAGGCGTGTGCTGGCCATGTCCGGGCCACACACATGATGTGTAAGGCTGAGGTGGAGGCCGGTTATTTCGGAGTACGGAAAAAATAGAAGTACACGCCGTGTAGTTTCGTTTTTTTTTCATGAAACGGACCAGGATCGCGTCTAACCCTCACATTCACCTTCTTCTCTAGTTTTCAACTGTCCGAAGTGACCCGTACAACCGGATCTTCGACGGAAGACTGCCTTGCCGTCCGTTCTCCGATTCGAGGACAATCAGTTGCGTTGGCAGCACAGCAGTGAGTTCTTCCTTCTGCTTTAGCATTGTTTCTTGATTCCTCCTTGTTTCCATGTTGTCGTAGGATGAACGTTTTGTACGTTCTCTCATATCTACGTCATTATAAGGGGAATCTGTCATCAAGGTTCACGTATATCGATCTCCTCGGATCGAGGTAGGAGGTTTGTTCCTTTCTGTAGAAAGCCTTTGAGTATTTTGTGCAAATTCCACCAATACGCTTGAATGGGGTATTGTGTGTTTCCTATTTTTCCCTTATTCTTGCCTGTTTTGCTTAGTTTCTTTAATAGAGGTTAGTTCTTGTGATTAGAGTATTTTGTTTGTGCTCAGTTTGCTTTGTCGTGCTTGTTTTGCCTGTTTGGCGTTTGCCAGTTTCCATGCCTAGTCGTAGGATAGTGTAACTATTGTTTTATTTTAATATGGAGCCTTATTTGATAGCCAAGTAGTTCTGGAGGTTTACATGGATGATATACACACACTGATCATGTTTAGTTACTCAGGACTGTGAGAACCTAGAGTAGCAGACCAAAGGGAGAATTGACGGAAGGGCTTCTCCAGAGTGTCTTTTAAATCACGATGCGAGACCAAGTGGAGAATTGACAGAAGGGCTTCTTCAGAGAGTCTTTTAATTACGACACGGGATATAGGGGGAATTGACTTTGAGTGCTTCCCCAGAGAGCATTTAGCACGATACGAGACTATAGGGGGAATTGACGGTGAGTGCTTCCCCAGAGAGTCTGCTTAATTATGTAATTGAACCAGAGGGGTGAGACTGTGTGTGCCACCTAGAGGGTTGCTAGTATTTATAGGTTGAACCATAGGGGTTAGTATGTGAGAGATACCCAGAGGTTAACCTTTTTCCTTTGTTATTGTTTGCTTACTTGTGTGCCTTACTTGTTAGAGCTGTGGATTGTAGCTGCTTGTGCATTCCTGTTCACTGTTTCTGGTTTTATTTCTTGCCTTGTATTCATTGACTATTAGGTACAGATCATTATGTGGTTGCCTATTGGGATTGTATCTCACAACCTATTTGGGCCATACTTTTGGGCCCAAGAAGACTATGTTTCTATAGGTACAGATAAGGGCAAGCGCCCTTCTACTTTAGATCTTGATTGCACTGGGAGCCAAGGAGCATGGGACCGAGCCATTGCATGTGATGCTGAGGAGCTTACTTCGATTTTCTTTTGCACGTGGTTTTAGTTGTATTTCAGCACGTTGTTGTGTTTGTTGTTTTCCTTAGATACTTGTACCTGCTGCACCTTTGGCATCATAGTTATATATCTGCATTGCTTCCGATGTTTGGTTTCTGCTGTTATGCATGATGTTACTGCTTCTGCTGTTTAGTATTGTTTTCTTACCTTGTGTACCATACCGAATGATGGAATAGTATCCCCACCGACTCATATAGGCCCTCGCTTCTAGTTGGAAGCCTCTGGAGTTCGGGGAAACGCGCTTGAGGTTATGTGGCGAACCGGGTACGAGGAACCAGTGGAGGTGCTCCGGACTCGGGATGTTACAATGTGGTATCAGAGGAGTTCTTTCCTCTTGCTTTACTGTTTGGATACCTTATCCAGGGATAGGATGGATTTGGTACTTGGCATTAAGCTGTGCTCGGGATTAGCTAACCCGTGTACAGGGAAAGGCCATACTACCTCGTTAATTGCAGTTTTCTGGTTATGAGATTTTATGGTTGATATGTTTCCACCTAGAGTGATTCACATGACTTGTGCGGTTATTGTTTTGATATTTCGGTTCTACTTCTGTCGCAACCCGATGAGATGAGGGTATTCCATCTCATGCATCATATAGGAACTTGTAGAAATCACATGTCATGCATTCTTGCCATGCCATATAGGGTGCATTAGCGATTGCATGCTGTTATGATAGACTTTGTGTAGATTATGCATGCTGTTGTGATAGTTGTTTGATAGATTCTCTGCTGTTGTGTTAGAAAACTGTTTCTTTGTTCCTTGCTTAAAATGAACACCAATTTTTGGTTCTTGAGGTGTTATGGCCCCTCACAGATCGGAATTTGGCATCTTTTCTCTTTTTTAGTGTTTTTGGAATTCTGCGCAGTTTCTGAGCTACTGCCCAGAAAAACCCAGAATACACGACGTATACTTTTCGAGCACATGCTGTTTAGTTTTAAGGCCGTGTAACTGACTGTGTGAGATGAACACGGTGTCGTGGGAGTGACTTCGGGAACATGTCGTGTACCATTGGTACACGCCGTGTGAGTTCGGAGTCGTGTACCCGGTCGTGTCACTAACAACACGGGCCGAGGAAGCTCGGGTAGAACACGCCGTGTCTGTAGGGAACACGACGTGTAGTCATGTCCAGGTGCCCGGTCGTGTCACGAACAACACGGGCCGGCGTGTCCTTTTTTTCCACACGCCGTGTTTGTTCGGAACATGCTGTGTAGTCTTTCCCAGGTACCCGACCGTGTCACGAACAACACAGGATGGTGTCACATTCGCCTATTCACACCGTGCTTGTTCGGAGCACACCGTGTATGGTCCATCCGTGTAGACGGCCGCGTACTCAACAAAACGTACCGCCAGAGCCTTGTCTAGTGCACACTGTGTTTGTTTCAAACACGCCATGTAGTCTCAGGTTGAGTCGGACTGGGTGGTTTAGCCATGTAACGATACTCGGGCAGGGGAATTTTTTTCAAGTACACGCCGTGTGTTGGGGACAACATGTCATGTAGTTTGTAGTGTACGCAACTTGTAGGGCAGGGGTAAACGCCCATGTCAGTGGTCTAAGTAGACACGCCATGTAGTTTTATACTTGTCGTGTAGTCGTGTTTTGCAATCTTGTATGTTTTCCCCATGTTACCATTCTGTACTCTTCTGTTCTATGTCCTTGTTTTCCTGATCTAAGGTGTGATTTTGATCTTTCAGAGCTATGCCTCTGAGACGTCCTCTGGTCGTACGTCTGTCGTCAGGCAGTGATCTGATGCCAGACAGGGCTGATCAGGGACTTCCTGTCAATCCCCCAGCCGAGCCAGCCTTGGCACCGATTTTTGTACCAGTGGCAGGCGCTGATGCGCAGTTCAGGAAAGGTTTCATAAGGATGATGCAGGCCTTCCAGGGAGAACCACCTCGTGCCTCATCCATGGAAGACTTGACGCGGGTCTCTCAATAGCAGCATCATCCCACGTTCTAAGGGGAGGGAGGACCTCAGGCTGAAGATTCATGGATGGAAGCCATGCTGACTATAATTGAGTATATGGAGACGCCTCCAAAGAGGCGGGTCAAGCTCGCAACCTACATGCTCTGAGACTCCTCCAAGAGGTGGTGGGACGTGATCTCATAGGCGGGTTAGCAGCAGGCTATTACTTGGGAGGAGTTCCAGCGCGTGTTTTATGACTACCTCTACCCAGAGACTCTGAGGGACGATCGAGCCTGGGATTTCATGAGCTTTGAGCTGCGTACTCTATCTGTCATGGAGTATTCCTCTCATTTCACTGAGCTATAGCATTTTACGTCCCTTCGGGAAGGGAGTGGGGTGTTTTTGGTGAGGAAGTTTGAGGATGGACTCAGGCGGGAGATCCGCTCACAGGTGAACATCATCCAGCTGACTTCCATTACTTCCATCGTCAATCAGGCACTGATTGCAGAATGCAATCTGAGAGACTCTAGAGCTGCGAGCCAGGGCGGTTCTGCTTCCATAGCTAGCTTTCCTTCAGATGACAGCAATAAAAACCGTAGAGAGCCTAGACGCGGTGATTCGAGGAAGCGAGATGCATCATCAGGCAGCCAGGTGACATGCTACCAGTGTGGCCGGACATGGCACATGAGGCCGAAGTACCAGAGAGACCCTGTGGAGTGCCGATCTTGCGGTAAGTTGGGTCACCTTCAGCGTTTCTGCCAGGTTTTTCCACAAGTAGTTGGTGACCGAGGTTCTTCCATGACTCCTCGTTCAGGAGCAGCCCCACCAGTCTTTCACCAGTCCGGGAACTAGAGTTCTTCCAGCCATTTGGTCCGAGGTGGAGGTCGAGGCCATGGTGGTCATCCACCAGTTCCTCAGCACCAGTAGGGCGGTTCATCTCAGAGTGGTCAGCCAGGGGCGCAGGGCCGCGATGCAGGCCAGTCTTTCGTCGTGGAGCAGACATATCATGAGCAGGATCCTGACCCTTCTACTGTTCAAGGTAGGATTTTAGTAGCCTCAGTTTTATCTTCAGTACTTTTTTGATACTAGTGCTACTCATAGTTTTATCTCTGTTTCCGTTGGGGAGAGGCTTGAACTCTGCATCTTTTCTTCTGCCGACTCGTTGACACTAGACACAGCTTTGGGAATGAGGACATCTACTGTACGCCAGTGTAGAGAGTTCCCTCTCGAGGTTGCAGGGTATCTCTTCTTATGGGATCTCTATGTCCTAGAGATGAGATGCTATGATGTCACCCTTGGCAAGGACTGGTTGATTCCCTTCAGGGAAGTCATCGACTTATATCGCCGTAGAGTCAGTTTCATCTCACTAGAAGGTGAATATTTCCTCTATAGAGGCGAATGGGACATTCAGGCGAGTCGGGTGAGACTCGAGCATCTTGGGCTAGGAGGGGTGACAGCCCAGATTGCTAGTCTTTTTCTGGATGACCATGGGACTCCACAGTTGGACTTTCCTCCAGTGGTGGATCACTTCAGGTATGTCTTTCCAGAGGACTTTTCAGGTTTTCCTCCAGAGCGTGAGGTGGAATTTTATATTGAGCTCATGCGAGGAGTGGCACCAGTGTCTATTCCTCCCAATAGGATGGACATACCTAAGTGCAGGAGCTCAAGAAGTAGTTGGAGGAGCTACTGACTAAGAGTTTCATCTGACCCAGTACTTCTCTTTAGGGTTCGCTTGTTCTATTTGCGAAGAAGGCAGACGGTACCCTTCAGCTTTGTGAGGATTATCGGAAGCTGAACCAGTTGACGGTCAAGAACCGATATCCTCTGCCGCGGATTGAGGACCTTTCTGATCAGCTTCGAGGAGCCCGGGTGTTATTGAAGATCGACTTGAGGTCCAGTTATAATCCGTTGCGTGTTAGACCATCAGATATACCTCTGACAGCCTTCAGGAGCAGGTATGATCTATACGAGTATAAAGTCATGCCGTTCGGCCTCACGAACGCACCTGCAGCTTTTATGGGACTGATGAACAGAGTGTTCCATCCTTACTTGGACTCTTTTGTCGTGGTCTTCGTGGACGATATCTTGGTGTACTCCCACACTCGACACGACCATGCCACCCATCTTGAAATCATTCTAAGTACACTGAGAGAGCATCAAATTTATACTAAACTCTCAAAGTGCCACTTCTGGATGGATCAGATTCACTTCTTGGGTCACGTCATCTCCGAGACAGGAGTATATGTGGACCCAAATAAAGTGAGAGATATAGTTTCCTGGGTGAATCCAAAGAACATTTTTGAGGTACAAAGCTTCCTAGGGCTAGTTGGATACTACAGATGCTTCATTCGGGACTTTTCCCGTTTAACAGCACCTTTGACAGGCCAGACCAAGAAGGGGGCGAAGTTCTTATGGTCAGATTCTTGTGAGTCAGCCTTTCAGGAGCTGAAAGGGAGGTTGACGTCAGCACCGATACTAGTCTTGCCAGAGCCAAGCAAGAGCTACACTATTTACTATGATGCTTCGGGTATCGGGCTGGGAGCTGTGCTCATGCAGGGAGATGGATTCATTGCGTATAGGTCTCGGCAGCTGAGGCCACATGAGAGGAACTACCCTTTGCACGATCTGGAGTTGGCAGTTGTTGTTCATGCTTTGCGCTGTTGGGGACACTATCTTCTGGAAGAGCACATTGTGGTCTTCACTGACAACAAGAGTCTCAAGTACATCTTCAGTTAGCGTGATCTGAATCTGAGGCAGCGCAGGTGGGTTGAGTATCTACAATATTTTGACTTCGAGCCTTCCTATACGCTGGGAAAGGTAAACGTTGTGGCAGATGCGTTGAGCCGGAGAACTCAGATTCAGGCAGTTCAGGAGGCAATTAGTGAGTGGCAGCTGATGGATTTGCTCTCTGAGATGCATCCAGAGGTGCACGACAGATGGGGACATTCTTTTCTATCTTCTGTAGCTGTTACCTCTACGCTACTTGATTGGGTACGGATGAGGAAGCTATCAGACTCGGAAGGCTTAGTCCTATGGGAGAGTGTATCAGGAGAGGACCCTCTTCCTGGATGGATAGTGGGCGTGGATGAGATCTTGCATTTCCAAGGATGCGTATGGGTGCTAGAAGATATACGCAATGAGCTGATGCGGGATTTCCATTCTTCAGTTTGGGCAGTTCATCCTGGCGTCACCAATATGTATCGGGATCCTCATCGCCAGTACTGGTGTCCAGGTATGATGAAGGATGTTGTTGGTTTTGTCATGAGATGTTCTACTTGTCAGCAGGTGAATGCAGAGCATCAGCGACCCGTAGGTCTCTTACAGCAGTTACTCATTCCGGAGTGGAAGTGGAACAAGGTTGTGATAGACTTCGTGACCGGGTTGCCGAGGTCACCTCGGGAAAACGATGTTTTCTGCGTTGTCGTCGACAGACTTACGAAGGTTTCTCACTTCTTTCCGATCAAGGAGACCTTCAGTTTCGATGACCTGGGAAGACTTTACATCAGAGAGATCGTTTGTCTGCATGGAGTTCCGCACTCTATTGTTTCAGATAGAGATGTGCGCTTCACCTCTCGGTTCTGGCAGGGATTTCAGAAGGCCATGAATACACAGGTGCTTTTGAGTACAACATACCATCCCCAGACCGATGGCCAGTCCGAGCGCACGATCCAGGTGCTTGAGGATATCCTCCGGTCTTGCATCCTAGACTTTGGCGGTTCGTGGGAGAAGCATATTCCACTGGTGGAGTTCTCCTACAACAATTGTTTCCAGGCGACCATTCAGATGGCGCCATACAAGGCTTTGTATGGTAGGCCATGCCGATCACCCTTATGCTGGCTGGAGGCAGGAGAGGCACCTTTGTTGGGACCTCGTCTTGTTCAGGAGACTTCCAAGCATGTAACACCCGAGATTTTTATGAGTAATATTTTGTTTTTTATATATCATCAAAGGAATCTTTCACTACATACTAGCTTGGCTTACTTTACACGCAATCACGACCTTCCTCGATAGCTTGTGTCGTACGCAATACCGAGTTTCACCAAACAACGATATGCTATTAAAATATTATTAAAACTAGCCGTTATGAATAGTAATAACCACTTTTTGAAATTTTATAAATTTCATTTTTTAAAATGGACTTCATTTTTGGATTCGGAATACCGAAATTAGCCTAGGGTGAAATTTTGCTATTTTTCTGAAAAATTTCAATTTTTGATGAATAGTGAAACAACTAAGTGGTAGGTTAAAAAACTGAATTTTGCATAAAACATAATTTTACCGCTTCTGTGAATGGAATTTCGAAAATCCAACAGACACGGTTAATATCAATGACTAAAATTTGGTTCAATGAGATGAAAATAATTTTTGGTGAATAGTAACTTTTTACTTTTTTTACCACGGTTAATAGTAAATAGGGTAACTAAGGGTAAATATGATATTAATATTACCCTAAAAAATGTCCTAATTCTATTGGATAAGTGTAATTCGACCAAAAACAACCTTATGAATATAATATGACCATTTAGGTCCACTTGGATTAGATTATGACATTTAATATTATTTTATTTAATGAATAGTTAAAATAGTTAAAATAAATGTTTAATAACTAAAACATTTTTAATATGCGGTTATACATAAGATAAATTCGAAAATAAATATTCATTAGAAAGGTAAAAATATTTCCTACATAATTGTATTTTATTTGTAATTTTTAGACATTAAATAATTTAATTTATTTATGAGACAATGATGATGCAGTAATTATCTTATTAATGAAATATTGACATAATTGATGTTATAAACACAAAAATAAATGTAATTTGAGACTTTTTATGAATTACACTAATTTTATAGGTTACTATGATATATTAGTGTTGATTTAATCAACTTGGTTCGAACATATAATCCTGTTATGACTTTCACAAAAATCATATATCAAATAATGTCAAAATTGACACAAAATAGTTTTTAAATCAAATATTATATTATTAATTGTTATGTTCTTCCTAAAAATCTAAGGTTCGGCCAAATGACTTAGATAAGGATATATATATTAATAATAAACAATTTGTGGTTCTTTTGGCATGTTATAGTAATTTTATTAACCATATAGTGAAATAAAACAAAAAGACGCGGTAAAAGTTAAATTATTTAACTTAGAGTTAAATCTAATTGATAAGGTTACAATAATACCCTAAACTTGCCTAAATATTATTGGTTGATAGGATTTCGACCCATCCCCACTTTAGCTTCGAAATAAGACCCTTTGGAACCATTATAAACCGATTTTGACTTTAATAAAAAAAAATATTTTGAGATATTCCTAAGGTGCCCCTCTCCTCCCTTATAAAAGAGCACCTCCTCCCCCTCCTCCTCACACCAATTTGAGAACTCAAGCTCGGCCAACCCCTGCCCTTTTCTCCTCTCCACTTCCCTAGAATAATCCTAGAGGTCCTGGTCTTCTTCAAAGACCAATATTAGTTCCCTAAGTGGGGGATTCAAAGAGGCGTTCCAAAGAAGAGGTAATATCTGTTACCGATCTTTTCAATTTCTTTCTTCTTCAACTTATTCTCCTTTAGTTGTTTAATGATAAAGTAATAACATCAGTATTAATTACATACTGATATGTTATTATAAATATGAAACAACCCTAATTCACCTTCTATCCATCCTACAGAAAAATGAAATCACCGCTCGTGCGTACGTACGGAATACCGTCTCCACGCCGTGGTGTAATCTATTTTCCACCACCACCTTACAAGGATGGGTATAATGGTGTAATGAGTAACTATTTATGATTATTATAAAGTAATATTGATACTGAAAAAATATATATATACTCCAATACAATTCCACGATCATAGGAACGATATCATCACTCGTGCGTACGTACGGAATACCGTCTCCACGATGTGATGCGACTCGTTCTACATGATCATCATTACATAGTAATTATATAAATGAATTGAATGAATAAATATGATATATGTTACACTAAAACCATTCTGGATATAAGGTATCTATAACCTTAAAATAAGAATAAGAATTTATTCGGCAAAACACGCATAAGAACAAAAGGCAATAAAGACCCGAGTAACAAGTAACAATGAAATATTACTAATAAGAAGCTAAGAATATGACCATATATGATAAGATATCAATATGTATGATTCTGGAATAAGTCAATAACATTATTTAAACCATTATACAGGAGCTTCGGACACGTATAAAGCAAATCGGACCTAAGGTAAGGGAAAATATCACAATCTCATTTTTATCCGAGATTGTTTTTACTTTGGCATTTATTGGGGTGTATTTTATCATCCACATCCATGTTCCCTCAATATTTAATATTGTTTCCATCCACTTACAATATTTTAAATCCAATTTTACCCTTCGGTGAGTTTTTAGTAAAGAATATGAAAGGAATCTTTTGTCGTTTTTCGTACGAGGTACTTTTTGACTTTTTCGACAAAAGTACGAAAAATGTTTTTTAACTTATACGGTATGAATGGATTTTTAAAACATTATTTCCAAGAAGCTTCCTTTACAAGTTTTCAAGTTTATTTTTAATCAATTTCTTTTATTTTAAATTTGTATGACATGTTATGAAAGGAAAAATGTTTTTGAAGAAGAAAGGATATTTTCCTCAAGAATGGAGTTCAAGTGTTTTATCAAAATTATTTTCCATCTAAGATAATAAAGGGTTCTGTTTTTATCCCTATTATTACATTGATTTGATCATGTTGTGATGGAATCATCTTTATGAATTCCTTTATCTTATATGAATTGTTTTATGATGTCATGTTGTTTAAGAATCCCATTTTTATTACATGGGTTATGCGATGATGTATGATTTATGATTATGTGGAACACATAAGAAATTATTCATTATAAGATGGGTGGGACCTATATCTCCCTCCAATGCATTGGGTAAAGATTTTATATCTCATGAGATAGACATGGATGGAACGGAAGGTTATTTCGGTTCAGTGATACAGGACTGAAACGAGGAGTGAACTCGGTTTAGAAAGGGTCTTTGTCCACTAAGATAGTCTTGGCAATGAGTCGTGACTAACAAGAAATGATTTTCCATGATTATGTGTGCATGCCACAAAGTTTCAAGTTTTATGATATAATTATGGGGATCTCATTTTCACTTCTATGATTTGTTCCATGTTAAGATATTATGATCTCTTTTGCAGGTTATGATTTTAAAAAAGATATGATATGATTTTTATTTCCTTTATTTGCCCTTGCTGAGCATTTGAGCTCACCCTTTTATGTTTTCTTTTCCCCAGGTCAGGAAGATGGATATTAAGTAGAATATGCTAAAAGGGACCCTAGATATGATGAAATAAATGGGAGACACTGTAGAAGATTTATGAACCAGTTGTTTATGTTTCCCAGTTTCTAAAGACACTATACCTATACGGTCCTTTGTGGTTTTGTCATATGTTGTAATAAGTGTGCTTCAATTTTGAAGTATTAACAATGTATGTAAAGTATGGGTCGTTATAGTTGGTATCAGAGGAAAGGTATAGTCAACCTTTGGAAACTAGGATGTGAAAGCCTTAGTAAGAACCCTAAGGATAAGTCTAAGCATAGAACACAATCTTAGTGTTTTAGAAATGGCCATGAATACCCTAGGATAATACCTTAAGTGGGAAATTTTATCCTTGATTATGTGGTTTTCCTATTATAATTAGTGTTTCTCACACTATTCTTCTTGGTTTTATTCAATGGCTGGAACCCGAAGGAACCATGTTAATGCGGAATGCGATGGGCAATGCAATGATTGTCCCCCTGAGAAACCAAATGATATGGGAGCTGGAATGCAAAATCTTGTAGCCATGCTCACACAACTTTCTCAAGCTATGAATCATGCATGACTTCCAAACGAGCAAAGGAAGGAGAAGCATTCTGTTGAATCCTTCATGAGGCAGCGCCCACCTTCTTTCAGTGGGTCTACTGATCCATTAGTTGCTGAACAATGGATTAGTACTACTGAAAAGATATTTTCAGTTCTTCAATGTTCTGAACATGATAAATTCATCCTAGCAGTGTATCGTTTGGAAGGAGATGCTGATCAATGGTGGAATCTTATTAAGAATACGAGGCAAAGGGATGAAATTGAGTCTATGGAATGGGACGAGTTCAAGAACTTATTTTTCAATAAGTACTTCCCTCGTATTCTCCGAACAAAGATGGAGAAAGAGTTTCTTGAACTGAAGCAAAGGGATGATGAATCTGTTGGTACCTATGAAGCAAATTTTACAAGACTTGCAAGGTACGCTTCTGGTATTATTATCCAACCTGAGAGTAAGATCGATCGATTCTTTAGTGGCTTAAAACCAAGTCTTCGAAGGGCGTTAGCCATAAGGGACTTCAATAGCTACGAGGAAATTGTTCGATGTTCTCTCAAAGTCGAGATGGAGATTGGAGTAACCCATCAGTCACATGGGTTTGATAAGAAGAGGAAGATGGAATTCAAAGGAAAATCTAAAGAGCACACTGAAAAGAAGATGAGATTTCCCTTATGCTCAAAGTGTGGAAAGAAACATGGAGGTAGTTGTCTTAAAGGGACAAGTAAATGTTTCAAATGTGGAAAGGAAGGTCATCGGGCATTTGAATGCCGCGATAATGGAAGAAGATGTCTAATGATGCAAACAAAGGAAGGGATACACAGAATGAACCTACTACACTTCAATGTTTCAAGTGCAAGGAGATGAGGCATTATGCCAATCAATGCCCAAATCCAAGGGTTGATGATGATGGTCGACATCAACAAAAGCTTAAGGCTAAAGACAAAGGAATGTCACATGCAATTTCTATCAGTGTTGTGGAGTACGATAACGAAGTGGTGAAAGGTACACTTACCATCCACTCTAAAGTAGAAAATGTTTTATTTGATTCTGGATCCACCCACTCTTTTATTTCTGAAAAAATTTCTAAGGGTATCACCGTACTAACTCAACAATTAGATGTTGAGTTAGCTGCGACAACACCTAATGGCACAACAGTCGCATCAAAAGTTTATAATTCTTCTCCGATTGAAGTTTGTGGGAAAGTGCTTCTTGAAAATCTTGTGATCCTTCCTTTAGTGGACTTTGATGTGATTCTTGGCATGGATTGGCTTTCTCTACATGGAGCTCATATCAATTGCCAAAGAAGGGAAGTCACATTTCATATTCCAGATCAATCTACGATCGTCTATCAATGCAAGGATGAACATAACCTTCCAGTGGAAATTTCTTCCATCTTATGGGTATTGATTCCACTAAATGAAGGTTATTTATCTCAAATGGTTGGTGAGAAACTCACGATTAAGAATATTCCCATTGTACGGGAGTTTGATGATGTATTTCCAGAGGAATTACCGGGTCTTCCACCAAATCGTGAAGTTGAGTTTTCAATAGAACTCGTACCGGGCGCTTTGCCAATTTCAAAGACACCTTATAGAATGGCCCCAATTGAGTTGTAGGAATTGAAGAAGCAACTCCAAGAGAATCTTGATAAGGGATTCATACGCCCTAGTGCGTCACCTTGGGGAGCACCTGTTCTATTTGTTAAGAATAAAGATGGATCAATGAGACTCTGCATTGATTATCGAGAATTTAACAAGATCACTATCAAGAACAAATATCCTCTCCCACACATTGATGACTTATTTGACCAACTACGTGGAGCTCAATACTTTTCCAAGATTGATCTTCGTTCAGGGTATCATCAATTAAGGGTCAAAAGGGAGGATATACCAAAGATGGCCTTCCGTACAAGGTATGGACACTATGAATTTATAGTGATGCCATTTGGTCTTACTAATGCCCCTGCTATCTTCATGGATCTAATGAATAGAGTCTTTAGAGACTATCTTGATCAATTTGTGGTAGTCTTTATAGAAAATATTCTTGTCTATTCAAAGAGCAAGGAAGAGCATGAAGATCACTTGAGAATTATATTAAAGTCCCTGAGAAAGGAGAAGCTTTATGCCAAATTTACCATGTGTGAATTTTGGCTTCAAAAAGTTGCATTTTTGGGTCACCTAATCT
Organism: Viscum album; assembly: GCA_963277665.1. Classification (NCBI taxonomy): domain Eukaryota; kingdom Viridiplantae; phylum Streptophyta; class Magnoliopsida; order Santalales; family Viscaceae; genus Viscum; species Viscum album. The sequence continues at coordinate 1,095,261,929 of OY728148.1, read as the reverse complement.
CAAAAGAGGGGATATCTGTGGATCCAGCAAAAATAGAGGTTATCGAAAGATGGTCAATACCAACAACAGTAACAGAGATCCGAAGTATTCTTGGTTTTGCTGGATATTATCGACGTTTTGTAAAGGATTTTCATGATTATCTAATCCACTCACCAAGTTGACTCGGAAAGGAGTTAAGTTTGTCTGGACGGAAGAATGTGAAGAGAATTTCACGGAGTTGAAAAGAAGGTTATCCAGTGCACCTGTGCTCACACTACCTTGTAGTGGAGAAAGGTTTGTGATCTACAGTGATGCATCCAAGAAGGGATTGGGGTGTGTTCTTATGCAAAATGATATGGTGATAGTTTATGCCTCACGACAGTTGAAAATCCATGAGAAAAATTACCCAACACATGATTTGGAGTTAGCTGCGGTAATCTTTGCATTAAAGATTTGGAGGCATTACCTTTATGGTGAAAGGTGTGATATTTTTACTGATCATAAAATTTTAAAGTATATTTTCACACAAAAGGAGTTGAATATGCGTCAAAGAAGATGGTTGGAGCTGATTAAGGATTACGACTGCTCAATCCATTACCACCCTGGGAAAGCAAACAAGGTGGCAGATGCATTAAGTCGACAAGACCATGCTAGTTTATCCATGATGAGGATCACAAAGGATCCAATATTTAAGGATTTACAAAGGATGGATCTTGGAATTATAATGGAAGGGGAAAATTCTTATCTTTCTCAAATGAATGTTCAACCATCTATACATGCGAAGATTAAGGAGGCACAGAAAGAAGATGTCGAGTTACAAAAGAAGGTGAGAAATGTTCCTGAATTCAACCTTGATTGTGATGGGATAATAAAGTTCAGGAATCGGGTTTGTGTTCCTCCCATTCCCGAATTAAAGAAGGAGATGCTGGATGAGGCTCATAGTTCTTCATTCTCTATTCATCATGGAAGCACGAAGATGTATAGGGACCTGAAAGAGTACTTCTGGTGGGATGGCATGAAAAGAGATGTTGCTGAATATGTCTCTCGATGCTTGGTTTGTCAACAAGTTAAAGCTGAGAGACAAAAGTCTAAGGGGATGTTACAACCATTACCCATACCCGAATAGAAATGGGAAAACATCACTATGGACTTTGTCACAGGACTTCCTAAAACATCCAAAGGCAATAATGCTATTTGGGTCATAGTTGATCGTCTTACAAAGTCTGCACACTTCATTGCTATTAGAGAGGATTTCTCTCTAGATCAACTTTCCAGGATATATGTAAAGGATGTGGTAAGATTGCATGGAGTACCACTTTCTATTATATCTGATCGGGATCTGAGATTTACCTCGAAGTTCTGGCAAAGTCTTCAGCATACTCTGGATACAGAGTTGAGTTTCAGCACTGCTTATCATCCCCAGACAGACGGTCAGTCTGAGAGAACAATTCAAACCCTAGAAGATATGTTGACAGCTTGCTCTATAAATTTCAAAGGAGGTTGGGATCAACACCTACCTTTGGTGGAATTTTCTTATAATAATAGCTTTCACTCAAGTATTCAGATGGCTCCTTATGAAGCTCTCTATGGAAAGAAATGCAGGACTCCAACTTGCTGGGATGAAGTTGGGGAAAGAAAGCTGTTAGGACCTGATCTCATTGATGAAATGGAAGAAAAGGTTAGATATATTCAACAAAACATAAGAGCAGCTCAGAGTCGACAGAAAATTTATGCCGATAACCGAAGAAAAGACCTAGAGTATGAAGTGGGTGATAAATTGTTCTTACGAATATCTCCCTGGAAGAGGGTTATGAGATTTGGAAAGAAGGGGAAGTTGAGCCCAAGATATATCGGTCCTTTCGAAATACTGGATCATGTTGGGAAGGTAGCTTACCGATTGGCGCTTCCACCGAATCTCTCTCAAGTTCACGATGTGTTCCATGTATCTCTCCTGAGAAAGTACATACCTGATCCTTCACATGTACTCAGCTCAGAAGTTGTACCGCTGGAGCAAGATCTTTCTTATGAAGAACAACCGATAGAGATTCTGGATCGTAGCGAAAAATTCCTACGAAAGAAGACCACTCGATTGGTGAAAGTTTTATGGAGGAACCACCAACTTGAAGAAGCTACATGGGAGCTTGAGGATATGATGAGGGAGAAGTATCCTCATCTGTTTGTTACAAAGTGACGAATTTCGAGGGCGAAATTCTTTTTAAGGGGGGTAGAATGTAACACCCGAGATTTTTATGAGTAATATTTTGTTTTTTATATATCATCAAAGTAATCTTTCACTACATACTAGCTTGGATTACTTTACACGCAATCGCGACCTTCCTCGATAGCTTGCGTCGTACGCAATACCGAGTTTCACCAAACAACGATATGCTATTAAAATATTATTAAAACTAGCCGTTATGAATTGTAATAACCACTTTTTGAAACTTTATAAATTTTATTTTTTAAAATGGACTTCATTTTTGGATTCGGAATACCGAAATTAGCCTAGGGTGAAATTTTGGTATTTTTCTGAAAACTTTCAATTTTTGATTAATAGTGAAACCACTAAGTGGTAGGTTAAAAAAACCGAATTTTGCATAAAACTTAATTTTACTGCTTCTGTGAATGGAATTTCAAAAATCCGACAGACACGGTTAATATCAAGGACTAAAATGTGGTTCAATGAGATGAAAATAATTTTTGGTGAATAGTAACTTTTTACTTTTTTTTACCACGGTTAATAGTAAATAGGGTAACTAAGGGTAAATATGATATTACTATTACCCTAACACATGTCCTAATTCTATTGGATAAGTGTAATTCGACCAAAAACAACCTTATGAATATAATATGACCATTTAGGTCCACTTGGATTAGATTATGACATTTAATATTATTTTATTTAATGAATAGTTAAAATAGTTAAAATCAAAGTTTAATAACTAAAACATTTTTAATACGGGGTTATACATAAGATAAATTCGACTATAAATATTCATTAGAAAGATAAAAAGATTTCCTACATAATCGTATTTTATTTGTAATTTTTAGACATTAAATAATTTAATTTATTTATGAGACAATGATGATGCAGTAATTATCTTATTAATGAAATATTGACATAATTGATGTTATAAACACAACAATAAATGTAATTTGAGACTTTTTATGAATTCCTCTAATTTTCTAGGTTACTATGATATATTAGTGTTGATTTATTCAACATGGTTCGAACATATAATCCTGTTATGACTTTCACAAAAATCATATATCAAATAATGTCAAAATTGACACAAAATAGTTTTTAAATCAAATATTATATTATTAATTGTAATTTTATTCCTAAAAATTTAAGGTTCTGCCAAATGACTTAGATAAGGATATATATATTAATAATAAACAATTTTTGGTTCGTTTGGCATGTTATAGTAAGTGTATTAACCATATAGTGAAAGAAAACAAAAAGACACGGTAAAAGTTAAATTATTTAACTTAGAGTTAAATCTAATTGATAAGGTTAAAATAATACCCTAAACTTGTATAAATCTTATTGGTTGATAGGATTTCGACCCATCCCCACTTTAGTTTCAAAATAAGACCCTTTTGAACCATTATAAACTGATTTTGACTTTAATATAAAATAATATTTTGAGATATTCCTAAGGTGCCCCTCTCCTCCCTTATAAAAGGGCACCTCCTCCCCCTCCTACTCACACCAATTTGAGCACTCAAGCTCGGACAAACCCTGCCATTTTCTCCTCTCCACTTCCCTAGAATAATCCTATAGGTCCTGGTCTTCTTCAAAGACCAATCTTAGTTCCCTAAGTGGGGGATTCAAAGAGGCGTTCCAAAGAAGAGGTAATATCCGTTACCGATCTTTTCAATTTCTTTCTTCTTCAACTTTTTCTCCTTTAGTTGTTTCATAATAAAGTAATAACATCAGTATTACTTACATACTGATATGTTATTATAAATATGAAACAACCCTAATTCACCTTCTATCCATCCTACGGAAAAATGAAATCACCGCGCGTGCGTACGTACGGAATACCGTCTCCACGCCGTGGTGTAATCTATTTTCCACCACCACCTTACAAGGATGGGTATAATGGTGTAATGAGTAACTATTTATGATTATTATAAATTAATATTGACACTGAAATAATATATATATACTCCAATACAATTCCACGATCATAGGAACGATATCATCACCCGTGCGTACGTACGGAATACTGTCTCCACGATGTGATACAACTCATTCTACATGATCATCATTACATAGTAATTATATAAATGAATTGAATGAATAAATATGATATATGTTACACTAATACCATTCTGGATATAAGGTATCTATAACCTTAAAATAAGAATAAGAATTTATTCGGCAAAACACGCATAAGAACAAAAGGCAATAAAGACCCGAGTAACAAGTAACAATGAAATATTACTAACAAGAAGCTAAGAAGATGACCATATATGATATGATATCAATATGTATGATTCTGGAATAGGTCAATAACATTATTTAAACCATTATACAAGAGCTTCGGACACGTATAAAGCAAATCGGACCTAAGGTAAGGGAAAATATCACAATCTCATTTTTATCCGAGATTGTTTTTACTTTGGAATTTACTGGGGTGTATTTTATCATCCACATCCATGTTCCCTCAATATGTAATATTGTTTCCATCCACTTACAATATTTTAAATCCAATTTTACCCTTCGGTGAGTTTTTAGTAAAGAATATGAAAGGAATATTTTGTCATTTTTCGTATGAGGTACTTTTTGACTTTTCCGACAAAAGTACGAATAATGCTTTTTTAACTTATACGGCATGAATGGATTTTTAAAACATCATTTCCAAGAAGATTCCTTTACAAGTTTTCAAGTTTATTTTTAATCAACTTCTTTTATTTTAATGTTGTATGACATGTTATGAAAGGAAAAATGTTTTTGAAGAAGAAAGGATATTTTCCTCAAGAATGGAGTTCAAGTGTTTTATCAAAATTATTTTCCATCTAAGATAATAAAGGGTTCTGTTTTTATCCCTATTATTACATTGATTTGATCATGTTGTGATGGAATCATTTTTATGAATTCCTTTATCTTATATGAATTGTTTTATGATGTCATGTTGTTTAAGAATCCCATTTTTATTACATGGGTTATGCGATGATGTATGATTTATGATTATGTGGAAAACATAAGAAAGGATTCATTATAAGATGTGTGGGACCTATATCTCCGTCCAATGCATTGGGTAAAGATTTTATATCTCATGAGATAGACATGGCTGGAACGGAAGGTTATTTCGGTTCAGTGATACAGGACTGAAACGAGGAGTGAACTCGGTTCAGAAAGGGACTTTGTCCACTAAGATAGTCTTGTAAATGAGTCATGACTAACAAGAAATGATTTTCCATGATTATGTGTGCATGCCACAAAGTTTCAAGTTTTATGATATGATTATGGGGATCTCATTTTCACTTCTATGATTTGTTCCATGTTAAGATATTATGATCTCTTTTGCAGGTTATGATTTTCAAAAAGATATGATATGATTTTTATTTCCTTTATTTGCCCTTGCTGAGCATTTGAGCTCACCCTTTTATGTTTTCTTTTCCCCAGGTCAGGAAGATGGATATTAAGTAGAATATGCTAAAAGGGACCCTAGATATGATGAAATAAATGGGAGACACTGTAGAAGATTTATGATCCAGTTGTTTATGTTTCCCAGTTTCTAAAGACACTATACCTATACGTTCCTTTGTGGTTTTGTCATATTTTGTAATAAGTGTGCTTCAATTTTGAAGTATTAACAATTTATGTAAAGTATGGGTCGTTATAAAGCAGATAGAGCTGATTCGGAAGAGGATGGATACAGCTCAGTTGCGGAAAAAGTCTTATGCTGATAAGCGGAGACGACCTCTAGAGTTCGAGGTCGGTGATCAGGTTTTCCTACGTGTTGCACCGTGGTTGGGACACAAGTGAATTCAGATAGAGGGTAAGATTTCACCGTAGTATGTCGGGCCATTTGAGGTCTTGGAGAGAGTGGGGTCGGTTGCCTATCAGTTGCAGCTACCTCAGTGTTATCGGGCCATGCACGATTTCTTCCACATCTCTCAGCTCCGATGCTACTTTTCAGAAATGCCTCACATCTTTCAGCCCAAGGAAGTAGAGCATGAAGCGGATGCGTCATTCGAGTAGCATCGTATCCAGATTTTCGATCGTAGTATGAAGGTTCTCTACGGGTGGTTTGTTCCTCTGGTACGAGTGCTACGACAACACGGACGGGTACAAGACGAGACCTGGGGGAGGGAGGCCGATGTTCGATCGCAGTGGCCAGAGCTGTTTGGGTTTTCTCCTTCTCCACCTTGTTATGGAAATTTGGGTATGAATTTCATTAAGAGGGGAAGTTTGTAGGAACCCAGATCTCTTTTCAGGTATGTTTTTCCTCTTTCTGGATTTTTTGAGAAAAATGAATTTTCTAGAAATTTCAGAAGTACACGCCGTGTACTTTCTGAGTACACACCGTGTACTCTGTTCCGGCTCGAATCCATGTGTTGGCTGTGTTTGGGCCACACACACGGTGTGTAAGGTTGAGGTGGAGGCTGGTTATTTCGGAGTACGGAAAAATTAGAAGTACATGCCGTGTACTCTAAAAGTACACACCGTGTAGTTTCTTTTTTTCATGAAATGGACCGGGGTCACGTCTAACCCTAACTTTCACCTTCTTCTCCAGTTTTCGGCCATCCGAAGTGACTCGTACGGCCGGATCTTCGACGGACGACCGCCTCACCGTCTGTTCTATGATTCAAGCACGGTCAGTTGTGTTGGAAGCGCAACAGTGAGTTATTCCTTCTACATTAGCCTTGTTTCTTAATTCCTCCTCATTTTCACATTATCGTCGGATGATCATTTTGTGCATTTTCTCAGATCTACATCATTCTATGGGGAATCTGTCGTCGATGTTCACGTATATCGATCTCCTCAGATTGAGGTAGGTGGTTTGTGCCTTTCTGTAGAACGTCTTTGAGTATTTTGTGCAAATTCCACCAATACCCTTGAATGGGGTATTGTGTGATTCCTGTTTTCCCCTTGTTCTTTCCTGTTTTGCTTAATTGCTTTAGTAGAGGTCATTTCTTGTGATTAGAGTATTTTGTTTGTGCTCAGTTTGCTTTTATGTGCTTGTTTTTCCTGTTTGGAATTTTCCAGTTGTCATGCCTAGTCGTAGGATAGTGGAACTGTTTTTTTATTTCACTGTGGAGCCTTAGTTGATAGAAAAGTAGTTATTGAGGTTTTCTTGGATGATATACACATGCTGGGAATGTTTATTTACTCAGGAATGTGAGAACCTAGAGTAGCAGACCAAAAGAAGAATTGACGGAAGGGATTCTCCAGAGTGTCTTTTAAATCACGACGCGAGACCAAGTGGAGAATTGATGGAAGGGCTTCTCCAGAGAGTCTTTTAATTACGACGCGGGCTATAGGGGGAATTGACGTTGAGTACTTACCCAGAGATCCTTTAGCACGATATGAGACTATAGGGGGAATTGACGATGAGTGCTTCTCCAGAGATTCTGCTTAATTACGTAATTGAACCAGAGGTGTGAGACTGTGAGTTCCACCTAGAGGGTTGCTAGTATTTATAGGTTGAACTATAGGGGTTATTCTGTGAGAGCTACGCAGAGGGTTACCTTTTTCCTTTGTTACTGGTTTCTTACTTGTGTGCCCTACTTGTTAGAGCTATGGATTGTAGCTTCTTGTGCTTTCTTATTCACTATTTCTTGTTTTATTACTTGCCTTGTATTCATTGACTATTAGGCATAGATCATTGGGTGGTTTCCTACTGGGATTTTATCTCACACCCTGTTTGGGCCATGCTTTTTGGCCCAAGCAGACTATGTTGCTGCAGGTATAGATAAGGGAAGCGCCCTTATACTTCATGATCTTGATTGCACCGGGAGCTGGGGAGCATGGGACCGAGCCGTGGCTCGCGATGCTGAGGAGCTTACTTTATTTTTCTTGGGCACTTTGTTTCAGTTTTTTTTCAACACGTTGTTGTGTTTTCTGTTTTCCTTAGATACTTGTACCTGCTGCACCTTGGTCATCATAGTTATATATCTGCATTGCTTCCGCTGTTTGGTTTATGCTATTATGCATGTTTTTACTGCTTCTGATGTTTATTATTGTTTTCTTACCTTCTGTACCATACCAAATGAAGTCATGGTTTCCCCACCAACTCATCTAGGCCCTCGCTGCTAGTCGGTAGCCTCTGGCATTCAGGAAAACGCGCTTGAGGTCATGTGGCGAACCGGGTACGGGGCACCAGTGGAGGGGCTCCGGACTCAGGAAGTTACGGACCATATAATGTTTTTAAATTATTCCAAAACCATATTAATATTTATGATATAATAGAAGATTCATTTATGGATGTATACTAACCATTTAATAATAATTTCCATGTTAAATTAACATTTTAGGTAATAATCGCTTTCTTTATCGTACATGTTTTAACTTGTTACTCTTGATTGAATCAAATAAATCATGATTTAAATACTTACATAATAAAAAATATGATTTATATATCATATATATTTAGAATATAAATATGTATAATATACATATATATGAAATTTAAAACACCGTTTATGGAGACGATAGGTCGTACATACGCATAAACACTGTTTCCGTTTTGGTATCGTATTGACCCGAACTATGTTAATAAGATATATGTAAGCACACACACACACACACACATGTATATATATATCTAGTATAATTATTATTTCATATATTACATACTTATTTATGGTATATATTTTTATAATCCTCGTTGAATGGTGAACGTGGAAATGAATCTTATCGCATCGCGGAGACGATAATCCGTACGTACGCACGAGTGACAATATCATTATATTGACGGTGAAATGGTATGTAATTGGATGGTAAATAATATATAAAGAATAATTAACATGTTATATTTATTATTTATATTAGTTATTCTCATTATTATACTCATCCAAATAATGAAGTGTTTGTATAAAAAACTACACCACAACGTGGATACGGTAATCTATATGTACACACGTATGGTGACTTTTTCATTTGTAGGAAGGATAGGGTAATAAAAATGTTTGTACACTTTTCATAATAAAATCAAAATATATAGAATATTCTGGTGTTTTTATTTAATAATGGAAACAACAATGAAAGAGGAAGTGGATGAATAAAATAACTTAAAAGCAGTGATAAAATATTTACCTCTTCTTTGAGTTCTTCCTTTTGATTTGAACAAAAGAGCTCCTAAGGATAGCTTTCTGACCAAAGGGATCCCTATAGAATTAATAGAGGAATGTTGGGAGGATATTCGGGTAGGGGTTGGCTCATCCAAAAGGCTTTGTAGGTGTGAAATTATGAGAAGGGGGAGTGACCTTTTATAAGGGACACCTGGGTCACTTTAGGAAAAGCGTGAAATTTTTATTATAATAAAATAATTTTCGGTTTGTAATAGATCCAAAATTAATTTTTTAATGGATAAGATGTTTATGGGATAAAAAACCTCAAATAATAGTTTTTATATAGGTTTAGTTCATAATATTAACATTATCTTTTAGATTTAACTCTTAGTTAAATAGTTTGACATTTTCCATGTCTCTTTGTATTTTTATATTATATTTTTAATAAACAATCAATAAACATCCAAGAGAACAAAAATAAGATCTTTAATGATATATATAATTTTATTAAGTCCCTTTATAATAAACTTAGATTTTTATGTATATTATATACCCCAATAATATAGTATTTGTTTTAAAAACTCAATTATTTCAATTTTGATATTATTTAATAAATTGTTTTGTCAAAGTTCAAACAACTGTATTACTAATAAATAATTTTATATATTCAATAATTACATGTCATATTAACCATGAAAATTATCTTAAATCATCAAAAGTCTCAAATTACATTTATTTGGATATTTAGGATATCAATTATTTTAATATTTAATTGTTAAGGTAATTAATGCATCATCATTGTGTCAAAAATAAAATATCTTATTTAATGTATAAAAATTATAAATAAAATAAAAATTATGTAGGAAATTTTGTTATATATCTAATGAATATTAATAGTCGAATATATAACTTATATAACACTGTGTAATAATTGTTTTACAAAAAGATATATGTTTATATCATTTTTCTCTTTACTTTAAGTTAATTAATATAAAGTGTCATTATCAATCTCATATGGCTCTATGTGGTCCCAAAATAGACCCATGTATGCCCATGGTCTGACATGTTTCAACGAATTGGAATATGACATATGTTAGTGTAATTTAATATTATTTTAATATTATTTATTTACCCAATTTTACCAGATTTACTCTTTAACCATGGTAAATAAAATATTTACCGAAATAATTATTAATAATGTCTAAAAAATAAAATTTACCTATTTACATAACTCGGAACTCATGATTACAAATAAAATCTATTTTTATAAATTAAAAACACAGAATTGGAAAGAAATTAATTTAAAATTAATTCCCGTTGTCAAAACAAAAAGGGTGTTTTGAAGAAAAAATAACTATCAAAATAATGACACTAGTTTATGTCCAATTTAAATGTGAAATTACATCCAATGGCCTAAATTATATTAAATGATAAAAATATAATCTAATGATACTTAAAAACCATTCAAAAGTATTATTTAAAATTATAATTTATTTCTATTTAAAAAGTTATTTTTAATTAATATTTAGTATTTGTTTCACTATTCATCAAATTATAAAAGTTATCAGAAAAGTACCAAAAATTTATCCAACCTAAATTTGTATGTCCCTATTCTAAAGATGAATTTTATTTTACAAAATTTAATATATAAAAGTGTCAAATATTGAATTTAAAAAGGGTTCACCATTAAATGGCATAAAACTACAATTTTTTTTTAAAAAAATACATATTTTATCATAAAAGTTAATTTTTTTAAATTATGTCATAAAAGATTAATTTTAAAATTATATAAGACATATAAAATTTAAAATGTGGTTAATACTATTCATAACCTTTTTTTTAAAAAGGATAGTTGGGTAATTCATGGCGTGCTTGAACTCGGTGTTGCGTGTAGTGAAAGTCATGGAAATACTTTAAAGAGATAACAGACTATGAAATCTTAGGGTGATACACTAATACCATATATGACTTTATTATGAATTTATATTACCCAATTTATTAAAAATTTCATGATAATGTTTTGTTTCATGTAATATCTGCATGGTTTTCCAGATATGATTTGACTTTTTATTCTTTATCCGCCTACATAGATAATGATATAATTACTTCCCGAATTTAAAACATGAAATAAATATCATAAATATTTATAATAATTGATAAAATATATAAAATGAAAAGGAATACAGAGTCCTTCGATATGGTAGCTTGTATGTACGCATGAACGTTGTTTCCGTTTTGTAGTCATATTGATAAAAGGAAGAAAATAACACACACATATATATATATTGATACTATAAATACAGTTAAACTATTATTTCATAAATATTTAATACTTTTACTAAACCCAACCTTAATACATTCCATGTAAACTGTGAACGACTCACATTGCATTGTGGAGGTGGTAGTCCACTCGTCCTGAAACGAAGTTATCATATTTACACAAAATGGAGAATATGAAGGTAAATTTTATGTAATAATTCATGAAGATCAAATAAACCAAAATTATAATATATATCATATAAAAATTTAAATTCCATAATTATTTTTTACCATTAAATAGGGAAATAGAATAATGAGAGACATCATTTTGTGATGAGGTAGTCCTATCTACACAAGAATCACTACTAGAAAAACCGGTATTTGCGACGGGATCCCGTCGCAAATAGCCATTTGCGACGGGGTCCCGTCGCAAATAGCCCGTTGCTGAAAACGCCATCGCAACTACACTTATTTGCGACGGGCCCGTCGCTAAAGCCCTTTTTTGCGACGGACATTCTCCCCGTCGCAAATAGTATTCCGTATTTGTGTAAAAACTTTTAAAATAGTTTTTGCGACGGGACCCGTCGCAAATACCTATTGCGACGGGTCCCGTCGCAATCGCTTTTGCGACGGTTCCGTCGCAAAAACTATATTTTTAAAAAATAAAAAAAAATTAATAATACTAGTATTTGCGACGGGCATAGTATCCCGTCGCAAATAATATAAAAAAAATAAAAAAAATAAATTATTAATAAATTATTTTAATTAATATAATAATAGAATTATAATTTAGAAATGAAAATAATAAATTATTTTAATTACTATAATAATAGTAGAATTATAATTCAAAAATAAAAAATAATAGAATATTAATAAATGATTTAATTAATATAATAATATTACAATTATGATATATAAATAAAAAAAATATTAATAATTTATTTTAATTAATATAAAAATAATAGAATTATTTTACATTCAAATATTAAAATAATTCAAGTATTACAGAAAAAAATAATTAAATTCTAATATTATAAAATTTTAATATATATATAAAATTTTAATATATATATAAAATTTAATATTATAAAATATAAATAATATTATTATTCATATTAATATTGTTATTTATAAATATAATATTTTTAATATTTTATAATGAGACAGAAACTATGAATAGAAAAAAAAAATATTTTGATTTCACAAATTTTATAACAGAAATACAAACTCTAATCTGAAGGAGGGGGGGAGGGGGGAGGTGGGGGATCTGCATATGGTGGTGGAGGAAACTCCATCCCTAAAGCATGAGTGAGTCGGCGCATGTACTCCATCTGCTCCTGATGCTGCTGCTGCCACCGACTCGTCTCCTCCTCGTACAGCTGCTGCTGGCGTCGACGCTCCTCCTCATGCTGCTGACGCATCTGCTCCTGCTCCTGTCGGAGACTCTCTATCTGTGCAGTCTGAGATCGCAACTGATCCTCATACTGTGTAGAAGAAGATGCACGAGCTCCTCTCGAGCTGGACGCCGACATCGCAGCACTTCCATAATAATCTCTGGGAGTCAGTCGAGAGCCGATACCAACTACTCGGCCCTTCTCGAAGGCATACTGGGTTGCCTGCATCCATGCCGCCTCATCAAACTGACGGGCAGTGGTCTGATCTGATGACTCGGCCTGACTCTCAGGCCGGGCCTGTGCCGCTGCGGCCTCATATGACTCCTATAGTTGCAATTTAAAATTAAAATTGTGAATATATTATATGCAATTAATTTTTAAACTTGAAAACAAATAATACTGACCATGATGTGATGCTGACGATCACCTCTGAGCTCCCCAGTAGCAGGATCACTATTCATCCTCCGATATACGTCGTACTCTGTAATATCGGGGTGCTCGACAGCCTATAAGAATAAAAAATAAACTGTTAATATTTATAGTTATATAAAATAATTATAAATAATGTACGTACCAGATGCTGTCTATGAGTACTGAAAGAACGACTCCCAGCTCGATGAGTCACCTCCTGTCTCCCCCGATTCTGCCTCCCCACCGATGATCTCCTCTGAAAGGCACCACTCAACCAGTGCGCACATAATCCATCCCATACATGGGATGAAATATACTCTGGTCGGTGTGCCCTACATGACTCCTCAAAATCTAACACTCCTGCTTTCTTCATCGCAGCTTTTCTTAAATTGTGCAAAAACTGACGAAGACGATCACGCATGGCCACCTCCCATGCCTCGTGGATGGCACCACGCATGGTATCCTCGATCGGATACCATAAACCCTACAAATAAATCAAAATATCAAGTTAGAAATGAAATAATTTTCAAAATAAAAATTATTTATTTACGTACGTACCAACCAATGGCCGAACATGGCCTGCTGCACATCAATGGGAATCTGCTCCCATGTGGTCCACGACTGAGAGAAATAGTTACGCAAAATAGCGATGCCCTGTCCGACTTCTATATGCGGAAAACTGAAAAAATAATAAACATTTATTATGTGAATAGATTAATGAAATCTTAGTCAAATCCACATGTTATCACACAGGTTATCACACCTCTGTGTGCGTGGATCAAACCCAAGACGTGGACGTCGCTTGGGGACGGGGTCAGGAATCATCAATCGTGCAAGACCGCGCCCCCTCCGCGTACTCCCTGGAGCGCCTGCAGGCTGAGGGTCATCTGTCAGCAACTCATCCGCATCAAAACTCAGGTCAGCATCCGCCAACGCACGAAACGTGGCGTCGTCCATCTGAAACAGAAAATGTTAATGTTAGCAAATAATTGACAATTACTATTATATATACATATATACATATTATGATTGTATATAAATACCTTGAAATGCTATCAGTGTTCATCTTCATCATCATCTTCATATATGTCAATGTCATCTTCATATTCCTCCTCAACATCATCGATATCCATTCGAGTTACAGTTGCTTCATCTCTTACCTTTTCAAATTCATATGTGACATCATTAACATCATCGTCATCACCGACTCTTAAATGTGGGGTGTCGTCATCGATACTCATTTCTCTTTGTAAAAAAGATTGATTTTGAGTACTCTCTTGAAAAACTTCAATTCTTTGCACATCAGTGAAAGCACATTCACTTTGACTAAACTGATTGTCTCGAATTTTGATTTTTATTACACTCCACCAATCAGTCAAGTCTCTTGATGTTGCACAGTACTTTGCATAATAAACTTGATATGCCTGTTGAGCCAATAAAAATGGTTCATTTACTGCGAGAACACTTTTACATTTAATATCGATGATTCCATGAGTCGGATGAACACGCACGCGTCTCTCTGTATCCAACCACCGACATTTGAACATGGTTATGTAATGTTGTCCAAGATAACAGTGTTCAATGATTTCATCAATTATGCCATAAAAGTCAACTTCATTTTCTCGATGATGAGATCCTCTCAAGCTAACTCCACTGTTCATTGTTTTTTTCGATTCCCCATATGCATGTGTGTGGAATCGAAATCCATTCACCACATATGCATTATAAGTTTTAACAAGTTTGGAAGGTGGGTTACTCAGTACACACAACTGTTTGTCAATTTTATCAGCATGACGAGACACCTGAAAATTTGAGAAATATTTATCAATATAGTAACCTATACATTGAATGAGTTGCTAGAAGATAAAGAATTTATGGTACCAGTTTTTGAAACCACTGAGAGAAATTTTTCAGTCGACGTTCTTCGAGAGCAGCTGCTGTAATTTGTGGAATTTGTTTCTTGGTATGATTATCATACAACCTATAAAAACCAAAGTTATTTACTGTAACATAAATGATATAATAAGTGATATAAACACTTACAGTACAACTGATGTCATCTCTTCACAGTTGAGCAGAACATACGTATGAGCTCTATGATGTTCATCATCTGAAAGCCAGCGTTCAGAAACTCCACCAAAACCAAGCTCTGACTGGTTGAAAACAGATAATTGATTGTCAATTTGATCAATATTCCTCTCATTCTGTCCCATTCGGTTGTGTTTTGAAGGATAATCAGATTCAAAATAATGGGAGCAGAAAAAAGATATTTCCTCTTACAAATAAGCTTCTGCAATAGATCCTTCAACAGATGCTTTGTTGCGTACTTTTCTTTTCAATTTTTGCATGCATCTTTCAAATGGGTACATCCATCGAAACGGTACCGGACCTCCACATTTGGCTTCATATGGCAAATGTAACATCAAATGTTCCATTGAGTCGAAGAAAGATGGCGAAAATATTTTTTCCAGTTTACATATAATTACAACAACATCGTTTTCAAGTTTGCCTAGAGCATCATAATCTGCCGTAGCCGCACAAATTTCCCGAAAAAAATGAGACATGTCTTTTATGGAATCCCAAATCACAGAATTCAAGAGACCTCTTAATCCAATGGGTAGAAGTCTCTCCATTACTAATTATTCCTAATTATTACTAATTATTCCTAATTATTGCTAATTATTACTAATTATTGCTAATTATTACTAATTATTGCTAATTATTACTAATTATTGCTAATTATTACTAATTATTGCTAATTATTACTAATTATTACTAATTATTGCTAATTATTACTAATTATTGCTAATTATTACTAATTATTGCTAATTATTACTAATTATTACTAATTATTGCTAATTATTAGTAATTATTGCTAATTATTAGTAATTATTGATAATTATTAGTAATTATTGATAATTATTAGTAATTATTGATAATTATTAGTAATTATTGATAATTATGGGTAATTATTACTAATTATGGGTAATTATTACTAATTATGGGTAATTATTACTAATTATGGGTAATTATTACTAATTATTGGTAATTATTACTAATTATTCGTAATTATTACTAATTATTCGTAATTATTACTAATTATTCATAATTATTACTAATTATTCTTAATTATTACTAATTATTGGTAATTATTGGCATTTATTGGTAATTATTGGCAATTATTGTTAATTATTACTAAATATTGGGAATTATTGGTAATTATTAATAATTATTGGTAATTATTACTACTTATTTTTAATTATTGGTAATTATTACTACTTATTGTTAATTATTGGTAATTATTGGTAATTATTGGTAATTATTGGTAATTATTGGTAATTATTGATAATTATTGGTAATTATTGGTAATTATTGGTAATTATAATTAATTATAAATAATTATTGGTAATTATAAATAATTACTAATAATTATTACTAATTATTCCTAATTATTCCTAATTATTACTAATTATTACTAATTATTCCTAATTATTACTAATTATTCCTAATTATTCCTAATTATTCCTAATTATTCCTAATTATTCCTAATTATTCCTAATTATTCCTAATTATTCCTATTTATTCCTAATTATTGGTAATTATTGACAATTATTACTATTTATTACAAATTATTCTTAATTATTGATAATTATTGATAATTGTTCCTAATTATTACTAACTATTCTTAATTATTGATAATTATTGATAATTGTTCCTAATTATTTCTAATTCTGACTAATTATTACTAATTATTCTTAATTATTGATAATTATTGATAATTATTCCTAATTATTACTAATTATTCTTAATTATTGATAATTATTGATAATTGTTCTTAATTATTCCTAATTATTACTAATTATTACTAAATATTGACAATTATTGACAATTATTGACAATTATTGACAATTATTGACAATTATTCCTAATTATTCCTAATTATTCCTAATTATTGATAATTATTGATAATTATTCCTAATTATTCCTAATTATTCCTAATTATTCATAATTATTCCTAATTATTCCTAATTATTCTTATTTATTCCTAATTAGTACTAATTATTACCAATTATTCCTAATTATTACTAATTATTGGTAATTATTGGTAATTATTTGTAATTATTGGTAATTATTACTAATTATTGTTAATTATTGGTAATTATTACTAATTATTGTTAATTATTGGTAATTATTACTAATTATTGATAATTATTACTACTTATTGGTAATTATTACTAATTATTGGTAATTATTACTACTTATTGGTAATTATTACTACTTATTGTTAATTATTACTAATTATTGGTAATTATTACTTATTATTGATAATTATTACTAATTATTACTAATTATTCTTAATTATTGATAATTATTGATAATTGTTCCTAATTATTAGTAATTAAATGAATAATTATCAATAATTAGAAATAATTACCAATAATTACAAATAATAACATTATTAATATATTTTATTATTAATATTAAAATAATATAATTTTCTAATTTATATACAATTCTTCTTTCATCTGTGCGTTTTCTATCTCCACATTCAAATAATACATGTGAAGACAACAAACACACAGATGAAAAAAGAATTGTATATATATAAAAAATTATATTATTTTAATATTAATAATAAAATAAACTAATAATGCAATAATGTTATTATTCCTAATTAGTGGTATTTTTTACTAATTATTAATATTTATTCTTAATTATTAAAAATTATTACTAATTATTCCTAATTACTATTAACTATAAACAATACTAATAATTTAAATTTATTAAGTAATAAAATAATGTAAACATAATTAAATTACAACTAATTAATAATATTTGAAACTAATACAAAATTAAAAAATAAATAAAAAATTAAAATGAACATAAATACCTTGAAAATTGATCTGCTCTGATCATTCTTCAAATCTTTAATATCACCTCCGGAAAAAAAAATTAAACTGGAGAAAAAATGAACTTTAGAAATATAACTTCGAAAGAAGAAGAAGATGGAGTTTGATAATGATTTGAAAACAACAGATGGGGGTATTTATAGGTTAGATTATTTGCGACGGGTCCATTTGCGACGGGACTCCCGTCGCAATTAGTGTTATTTGCGACGGTGCCCGTCGCAAATACCTTAGCCAACATTTATTACGGTCAACCGGTAAATAGTTATTTGCGACGGGTCCCGTCGCAAATAACCACCTACCGACATAATTTTTGCGACGAGGGAATATTCCCGTCGCAAATACCTTTTACCGCCGCCGGTTATTTGCGACGGGGGGAAATCCCCGTCGCAAATAGTTTTCTCGCGATTTGGCGCGCACCGCGGGAAAACTATTTGCGAAGGGGAAAGCAATCCCGTCGCAAAAGCCTAATTATTTGCGACGGGTAAATACCCCCGTCGCAAATAAGTTTTTAACGGGACTATTTGCGACGGGATTTATTCCCGTCGCAAATAACCCGTCGCAAATACCCATTTTTCCCGTAGTAAATGATGAGCGTGTATCCCATTTGATGGAAGTGTGTGTGAGTATAGGTCAAAACCTTAAAATAAAAACATATCATTATATTTAGGATACTTATTTTATTATATAAGAATAGAATAAGTTGATTTTTTAGTGTGGAGAATTAAAATAAACCAAAAGAGATTGTGGAAGGATGATACATTCTCATTGGGAAATGCCTCTTAGGTTTCACCAAAGGGGTTATTTAGATGGATTTATTCATAATGGGAAGATTATAGGATTATTATATCGATATTGGTAGGTTATTTTAGTAGTTTTTTATGTTACGAATAGTCTTAATAGTTTTTATGAGGTGAGGAGGTGAGTGTCATTTTATAGTGGTGGAAGAGTGGAATTCATGTAAATATAAAAGGGTAAACACTATTGAGATGCCTCCCTAACAACATGTGCCTCCAATAATTGTACAATTTTGATCAATAGGATGATATGATTGAAATATTCCCTAAAATAGATTTTTCCTTGTGTATTTGGTATTTGTTCCCTTATATTATTATTTTAATACTATGTAATTGTAACGCACCAACCCTAGATACCCAGAGTTGGTGAATTATTACATAACATTGGCATAATACAAGGAATCATGTCCCAAAATACCGGGAAGTTTAGTATTATTGGAAACAAGATACATACAGAAGTTTAACATTACAATTTGAAAAGAAATAAAACACTAATTTATTCCATTAGAAACATCCAAGACTCCTAGATTATTCCTGAAAGTCACTCATAACTAACTTATTCATATCCAGGGAAAATGAAACATAAGAAATGGGTGAGCTCAAACGCTCATTAAGGGTAAGAAATACAGAGGAATAAAACATAAACATTAGGCATGATGAATAATTTAAAACTCATGCCTTTATAAATAATAAACATGAACAATTTATAGAAGGAATATGAGATGAGTAAATAATGTCGTAACAAAACATATTCATGGATATTCTACTTGTCTAATAACCACTTGAATCATTATTATTATTATTTTCATAATGAGGGAATGTATAATGCCGGACATTCTGAAAAATCGTTTCAAGGCCTCGGTCATAACATCTAAAAATGATTTATCCCTTGACCAAAACTATATATAAAATTGAGAAAGGCCACAACCAATTCCAAATCTGATTGTCCGATGAGACCTTTCGATGCATATAGGAGCTATAGCGGGCTCTAATTATCACTTACAATGTCCAATACATTCCACATATGAAAAGTTAGAAACATAACATAAAAATTAATATTAAAACTAAAATACGAAATGTCAATACTTTAACCATAAACCATGAATGATATTAAAAGAACACATCCACAATAAAACATTTCAAAAAACATTAAATACAATATGGAATATTTGTATCATAACAAATCAACTTCAAACAAGTGTTAAATTTTTTGAAGGATGTTGACATAGAATTAATCAAAACCATTTGAGAGAAATATCTATATCTATTTTGAAGTCATTTAAGAGTCACATAATTATAAAAGAAGACATTTATTTTTAAAACATTCTTATAATATTTTAAGGAAAACATCAATGTTGTTTTTATGATCGAGAATAGCCACACTAACCGTATAAGTTAAAAAAACCGTACATTAATTTTGTGGAAAAAATCAGAAAGTACCTTGTTTGAAAAATGACCGAAAGTTTCATTTAAAAACATATAAGGCCAAAAAATTGTATAAGTGACATTAACCCATATTATAGTAAATATTAATAATTTTTTGAAATACATTTTTAAGAAAAGACGAATGTGAATGAAAAAGAGGACCCAGTAAAAACTTATGTAAAAAAACCTCATATAATAAAGAGATTGTGAAATTAACCCTTAACTTTTACTTTTCCATATTCAATGGTATGTTAACCTCCTGTATAATAGTAAAAACATTTTTATTAAACTATACAATAACTATATACATAAATATGATATCATATATGACATTCTAATATTGCATTGTTAATAATATTTTAGTTTTATAATCTTTTCAGGTGTTAACTGATTTGTTTTCCTTTATAAGTCTTATTACATAAGACGTATTTTTTATGGATAGGATGTATTTTATTCATATAAAGAATTATATTATCTTCATAAACATTTTTTTAAATCATTAAATGAAAATTATTCTTGAATTGTTACAATCGGGAAATGAATCTTATCATGTTCGTGGAGATGGTAATCCGTACGTACGCACGAGAGACAATATCAGTATATTGATGGAGAAATCATATGTAATTAGATTAAATATCATATATATAGAATCATTAATAGGTTATATTTATTATTCACATCAGTTATACACATTATTATATCAATCCAAATAATGAAGTGTTTGAATAACAAACCACACCACGACGTGCAGATGGTAATCTAGACGTATGCATGTATGGTGACATTTTCATTTATAGGATGGTTAGAATAATGAATGTGGTTTTAAAATATTTATAATTACATAAAATTATGTTTAAGTTACATGATTTATTATTTTTTGTGGAAACAAAAAAGAAAGAGGAAGTGAAACAAGAAAATAACATGAAAGAGGGTGGTGAAATTATTACATCTACTTCGGGTGTTTCCTTTTGAGTTCGTCAAAAGGGATCCTTATATTGGATTTATGGTCAAAGTAAGGCCTATAGGTTGATTTGAGGGAATTTTTAAGGATATTTGGGCATGGTTTGGCTGAGGCAAAAGGATTTGGTGATGTAAAATTAAGAGAATGGGAAGTTCCCTTTTATAAGAGAGGTGAGGGTCACTTAAGGAAAAGCATGAAATATTATTTTATAATAAACATATTTTCGGTTTCTAATGGTTCCAAAATAATTTATTTAAAGTATAAGGTGGGGTGGGTCTCCAAATTCTCATCCAATAGGTTTTAGATAGTTTTAGGTCACCATATTAATCTTATTTATTAGTTTTAACTATTAATTAAAGAGTTTGACATTTACCATGTCTCTTTGTATTTTTTATTATGTGGTTAATAAACATACTATAAACTTCCAGGAGAACCCCAAGTGGTTCCTTATTAATATATATTACTTTATCAAATTATTTTGGCCGAAATATAGATTTTTTGGAATATTATATCAATTAATAATATAGTATTTGTTTTAAATACTCAATTATGTCAATTTTGAAACTATTTAGTATTTGATTTTTTTGAAATCCATAAAAACATTATCACTTAGAATAAAATTAAATTAACCAACCCTTACATGTCATATTAACATAAAAAATAAGTGTAATTAATCAGAAGTCTAAATTTACATTTATTTGGATATTTATAATACCATTATTTTAATATTTCATTAATAAGGTAATTACTACATCATTATTGTGTCACAAATAAATTGAATTATTTAAGGTCTTAAAATTATAAATAAAATTCCCTTATGTATAAAATCATTTTATATTTATAATGAATATTTATAGTCCTATTTTTATTGTGTTTAATTCTATATTAAACATGTTTTAGTTATTAAACATTGAATGTAACTCACTGAAATCTTCTTTAAATAAAATAATAATAAATGTCAAAATATAATCCTAGTGGACCAAATAGGATCATATTTTGTTCATAAGGTTTTTTTTGTTTAATTATAGTTATAAAATAGAATTATGACATGTGTTACAGTAAATATGAAATCATTTCTACCTGTAATTACCCTATTTACTTTTAACGTGGTAAATAAAAGTCAAAAGTTACTATTAACCAAAAATTATTTTCATTTTATTGAACCAAATTTTACATACTGATATTAACCATGTCTCTCATATTTTAGAAATTAAACTCACAGAAGTGGTAAAATTATGTTTTACGTAAATTTTCATATCCTTTTAGAAGGTGGGTAAAAGATGGTAAAAAGTTCAATAAACATTCTAATATATCTAAACTTATTATAAATTGAATAAATGAATTAAATTGAACTTATATAGGTATTATGTATCTATTTTGTCCTAAAACAAATTTAAATAATTTAAATAATTATTAAAAAAATTTGTTTTAACCAATAACGCATTGTTTTCACTTTTCATCAAAAATTGAATGTTTTCAGGAAAATACCAAAAATTCACCACAAGATAATTTCGATACTCCAAATTCAAAAATGAAGTCCATTTGAAAAAAAAAATTATAAAATTTCATAAAGTGGGTATTACCATTCATAATGACTAGTTTGATTGGTCGTAGTGTGGTAGACTCTCGATGTTGCGTACAATGAAAGCTATTGAATTATTCGAAGCGAAACGTACCGTGGAAGCTTGAGGTATTAAATTCTTCCATCCAAATAATATAATCCTCTAAATTTCAAGAATACTTCCACACAAAAAGATTCTGGACGTTCTTCATCATAAGTTCTTCTGGTTCCCACGTTGCCTCTTCTGTCTTATGGGTTCTCCATAGAACATTTACCAGATGCGTCATCCGGTATCTCAATACTTGTTCTCTGGTATCAAGAATATTGAGAGGTTCTTCACTATAAGACAGATTAGGTTCCAGTTCAATTTCCTCATAGGTGAGTAAATGTGTTGGGTCAGGCATTTATTTTCTCAAAAGTGATACGTGGAACACATCGTGAACTTCTGAGATACTTGGTGGCATTGCCAAAGGGTAAGAAACAACCCAATTCATCCTAAAATTTAGAAAGGTATGATGTACCAGGGACTTAATTTACCCCACTTAATGAATTTTATAACTCCCTTCCATGGAGATACCATCAAGAAAAAATGATATTCTACCTAAAAATCAAAATCCATCATTCGGTTAACAGCCTAGTTCTTCTTCCTACATTGAGCTTCTTTGATGTGTGTTTGGATAACCACCACCTTTTCAATCATTTCCTCCACAAGTTCTGGTCCTACGAGTTTTCTTCCACCAACATCATTGCAACAAGTTGGTGTGTGACATCTCTTTCCATATAACACTTCATATGGTGCCATCTGAAAACTTGAATGGAAGCTATTGTTATAGGAAAATTCTACAAGAGGTAAATATTTATCCCACATACCTTGAAAGTCATGAGTGAAAGATCTCAACATATCTTCTATGATTTTCATAAGCCATTCTATCAATTTGAGGGTGGTAGGCATTGCTCAAACAAAGTTCAGTATCCAGGGCCTTTTGAACATTTTTACAGAATCTTGATGTAAAATGGGGGTCACGATCAGAAACAATCTATAGGGTTACACCATGGAGTCCTACAAATTCATTAATATATTGTATTTATAGACGTTCCATTAGTAAGTATTCTTTTATAGCATAAAAATTTTCTGACTTGGTAAGATGATCAACAAGGACCCATATTGCATCATTCCTTCCAGAAGTCTTTGGTAGACCCATTACAAAGTCCATCGTAATAATATCCCATTTACACTCAGGTTTGGGAAGAGCTTTCATGACTCCTCTAGGCTGTTGCCCTCAAGCTTTCACTTGTTTAAAAACCATAAATCTTGACACAAAATCAAAAATATGACTCTTTATGTTGACCCGCCAAGAATGGTCCTTCAAATCTCTATACATCTTGGTGCTCCTTGGGTTTATAGAGAAATTGGAGCTATGAGAATAATCCAACAATTCCCTTTTTATATTATGTATATCAGGAACAGAAAGTCTCTTCCCAAATTTCAAAATTCCATCTTCATATACATAGTCACTCAATCTCCTGCCATTTACTACATTAATATTTGTTTGAAACTCCTCATCATCTATTTGAGAAAGTTTTATCATTTCTAGTAATGATGGTTTGACATCCATTTGAAAAAGTATTGATGTTTCACCTTCCATGGGTATTTCCATATCCATATTAACTAGATCTATGAAAATAGGATCCCTTTCAACTCACATCTTGTTCAAAACTCCACGATCCTTTCTTCCCAAAGAATCTGCCACATTATTTTCCTTCCTCGAGTAGTAGTGTATTGTGTAATCATAATCCTTGAGTAGTTCAAGGAATCTATTTTGCCTCATGCTGAGTTCTTTTTTTTGAGAAAATATACTTCAAACTCTTGTAATTAGTTTAAATCTCACAATTTTCACCATAGAGACAGTGTCACCATATCTTCAGAGAGAAGATTATAGCTACTAACTCATGATTATGAGTTGGATAGTTTTTATCATGAAATTTTAGTTGTCATGATGAATAGGCTATAACTCTATCATTTTGCATAAGGACACAACCAATTATTTTATTGGAAACATCACTATAAATAACAAATCAATCATTCCATGATGGTAGAGTCATGATATGAGGGTGGGATAATCTTATCTTTAGTTCTTCATAATATTTTTCATGCTCTTTTGTCCAAACAAATTATCCCCCTTTATGTGTGAGTTTGGTTAATGGGTTAGCCAATAGTGAAAAATTCTGGATGAAATGTCGCTAATAACCTGCTAAACCAATAAAACTGCGTACCTCATTTATACTCGTCAGTGGTGGTCATTCTTGGATTTCCTTGGTATTTGAAGGATCAACATATATTCCATCCTTAGAGATAGAATGGCCAAGAAAAGAAATCTTTTCAAGCCATAATTCAGACTTTCTAAACATCCCATATAATTAATTTCGTCTAAGAGTCATTAAAATAATGCACAAATGATTTTCAGGATCATTTTAGATTTTGGAGTATACCAAGATATCATCAATAAATACCTCTATAACGTCACCAAGATATTCATTGAAACCACTATTCATTAGATCCAAGAAGATAGAGGGTGAATTAGTCCATTCAAAAGGAATTACTGTAAACTCGTAATGCCCATACCTTGTTCGAAATGTTGTTTTCGGAATGACTTCCTTCTTCACACAACAACTGATGATATCCAGATCGATAGTTAATCTTTGAAAAATATTGAGCTCCATGAAGTTGGTTGAATAAATCATCAATGTGAGGTATGGGATACTTGTTCTTTATTTTTATAGAATTGATCTCCCTATAATCAATCCACAACCTCATAGATCCATCTTTCTTCTTAACAAAAATAATAACGACTCCCCATTTAGATATACTATGGTAAATAAGTCCACTATGAATAAATTACTCTAGTAGTTTCTTTAGTTCCACTAATTCCAAAATTTCTATTCAATAAGTAGTCTTCGATATGGACCTTGAACCTGGAATTAAATTAATAGAAAACTCAATTTCTCATTCTGGATGATGTCTAGGTAAATCCTCATGAGACACATGAAAATATTCTTGTACAATAGGTACATCATCTATTTGAACAATTATTTCCTCACCCAGAATTATTTCATTCTATTCCTCCCTAATAATTGAATTTAGTAGAGCTACCGGGATTAGATCTTGATAAGAATCAAATAGTGACGTTTCTACTCTAAAGATAAGGTACTCATTATCATCATCTAGAATTGTAACCAATTTCTTACAATAAATTTTTGTATCATGGTCCAAAATCCAATCTATAAGGAAAATTATGTCAAACTCAATCATGGGTATGATGATTAGATCAGCAGATAAATATCATTTATATGACTTAATGGGAACTGGTTCACAAAACATTGTTGAGAGGATACTTCCCTTAGGACTTTTGACTAACAACTCCCTTGTTAAATAAGATTCAAAATATCTATTTTTCTTTGAAAAATAGGAAGATATGAATCTATGAAATGATCCATAATCAAATAAGGCATTGTCTAAAATTGAGGAAACAGTTAAATTACCTACCACCATGTCTTTCATAGCTTCAACCTCAACAGTAGTGATCACATAAGCTTGGCCTTGATCACTTGTCCTTTTTTGAGGTAAGTTTCCCTGACGCTTAAGATATTAAGTTTCATAATGTCTCATCTCCATTCAATTGTACCATTGAACATTGGTAGATTATTTATTCCCCTTACAATCATCAGTAAGATGGCCTTTCTATCCACATTTTAGCGTACACCTTTTCCTTTTAGATAGGAACCAGGGTGCTTCCTTACAAAATTATCACAGGGGGGAAAATTCAACTCTTCTCTTCTTCCCCATTTCTTTATTTCCTTTCCCAGAGTGTTCAACAGATATCTTAATCTCTTTATTTTCTTTAAATTTGTAAGACATAGTGAATTAATTTTCTATCCTGATACCAAATGGTACAATATCTTCATACAATGTGAAAGATTTCAAGACTAATGCTCGATGGAGAAATGGTTTCAACCCATAAAATAAATGATTAATCATAATTTTTTAGTTTTGCATATAATCTGCAGCATGCCTTTATATCCTTATAAAGTTAGATTCATACATTACGACATTCTCATCTTCATTTTCCCTCAAACTCAAAAATTACCTTTCCATATTCGCTCGATGGTCACGAGAAAAGTATTTTTCTAAGAAAATCTCTTTAAATCCCTCCATTATATACTTGATAACTATTCATTCTTCTTTGTGTTTTGAATTAATGAACTCCATTGATATGAATCCTTGGTGAGGTGATAAACTGCCATGACAACTTTTTCCCTTTCACTACTACCCAATGCATGAAATAATTTCATTAAAGAATTTATCCATTTCTCATCTACTAATGGATTTTTACACCCATTTAATGGTGGGGGTTGTTGTCTCATGATGCGGTCTGACATTGATCCTCAACGTTGTGGATTAGGGTGCTCTATATGGGTAAGGTTATTATTAACCTGGGCGTGTTTTCCCAGTATGGTGATAAGGTAATCAACACCAGTTACATCACCAGCTCCACTATACTTATATTGAGCATAAGGAAAATCCCTACATGGATTATGTGTTTTGATATGGTTTCCATTCCTTCCACTAGGCTCAATTTCTAAAAATGGCATACACTATATTTTTTTATGAATCCCAACACATACTTCCAATCTTGTAAAACCCTTAACATAAATTGAGCAGTTTATGTTTATAATCCATAATCATAATGAAAATTTCTTTGAGGAGGAAAATACTAATAAATCATTAATAATGGTTTGTATAGAAAATGTGAATTATCCTAAGCATATCTCCTTGTAGTTCCATAACAAAGAGTGCAGCAAGGACCATTGTCATTCACTAGGACACCCTGGGTCAAGCCTAAATCTCCATGTAAGAGTTTTCACTCCTATGTACATCTGTGCCAGAGCTACCTCTACCTTCGGTATCCAGAAAGGGATTTATTTCTTGGAAAACTCAAAATTTCCCTACATTACCAAAATTCTAGGAAGTTCTTCTATACTAATCCTCAAAGTTTATCTTAGGGTAAGGTGATCTAGTCAAATTTTTTCTAAATATAGTTTCCATGGTTTGTACTAAATTACCTCTGATACCAACTGTAACACCCCAACCCCAGTTACCTAGAGTCAATTCTTTTTTAAATCACATTGTCATGATACATGTAATCATGTCCCGAAATACTGATTAGTTTAGTATTATTGGAAAAAAGATATATACATAAGTTCAACATAACAACTTTAAAAGAAATAAAACACAAATTTATTCCATTAGAAACATCCAATCCTCTTAGATTATGCCTGTAAGTCACTCATATATAACTTCTTCATATCCTAGTAAAATGAAACAAAAGAAATGGGTGAGCACAAATTCTTAGTAAGGGTATGAAATGCAGTGGAAGATAATATAAACAAAGGTCATGATGAATAATTAAAAACACATTCCTTTACAAATAATAAACATGAAAACTTTATGGCATGAATATGAGATG
The DNA here is from genome assembly GCA_963277665.1 of Viscum album. NCBI lineage: Eukaryota > Viridiplantae > Streptophyta > Magnoliopsida > Santalales > Viscaceae > Viscum > Viscum album. Next base: position 1,095,233,461 of record OY728148.1, on the reverse strand, counting down.
AGTAAATAATTCAATAATAAAATATTCATGGATATTATACAGGTCATATAACATCACGAACCATCATTATTATTTTTATAATGAGAGAATTTATAATGTCTTACAATCTAAAACATCTTGTCAAGGCCTCGACCAAGATATATAAAAAAGATTTAGGCCTCAGTCAAAACCATATATCTAATTGGGAAATTCCTCAGCCAATTCCACATCTAATTGTCTCAGGAGACATACCGATTCATCAAGGAGATATAGTAGGCTCCATCCATCACTTAATAAGTCCAATACATTCCACATACGAAAAGGATTAAACATAACATAAACATTCATATTAAAAGTAGTATAAAAAATGTCAATAGTTTAAGCATAAACCAAGAATATTATAAAAATAACACATCCAATGTCAAACATATCACAAAAACATAAATAAAATATGGAAGATTTTTATCATAATAAATCAACTTCAAAAAAGTGTTAAATTTATCGAAGGATGATGACATAAATGAAATCAAAAATATTTGAGAGAAATATCTCTTTCTATTTTGAAGTCATTTAAGAGTCACATTATTATAATAGAAGAGATTTATTTGGAAAATATACTTATAATCTTATAAGGGAAGCTTTCATGATTTTATAATGGTAGAAAATATCCACACTCGCCGTATAATTTAAAAAAATATCCTTACCTAAATTTTTTCAAAAAGGTCAAAAATACCTTGTTTGGAAATTGACAGAAAGATTCTTTTCAAAATATATAAGGCCAAATAATGGTATAAATGACTATAACCCATATTCTAGTAAATATTAAGAATGTTTTGAAATATATTTTAAAAAAACACAGATGTGGATGATAAAGAGGTCTCAGTAGATACTTACGTAAAAACATCCTCTAATAATAATGAGATTGTAAAATTAACCCTTACCTTGTAATTTTCCATAGTAGATTGTAAATTAAACTCCTTTATAATAGTCACAACATTTTTATTAATTCATAAAATAACTATATACATAAAGATGATATCATATATGATCTCCAAATACTGCTTTGTTAATAATACTTTAGTATTATCATCGTTTCGTGTGTTAACTAATTCGTTTTCCTTTATATGTTTGGTTACATAAGTCGTGTTTGTTATGGATATGATGTATTTGATTCATATACAGAATGATTTAATGTTCTCAAACATTATTTTTAATCATCAAATGAAAATTATTCTTGAATGGTTACAATGAGAAAATGAATCTCATCGCGTTTGTGGAGACGGTAATCTATACGTATGCATGGGCGAAAATATCAATATATTTATGGCGAAATCATATGTAATTGGATGGTATATCATATTTACAAAATAATTAACATGTTATAAATATTATTTACATCACTTATACTCATTATTCTTAACATCCAAAAAATGATGTTTTTGAATAACAAACTACCCCACGACGTGGAGACGGTAATCCATACGTACGCACGTATGGTCGATTTATCATTTATAAGATGGATAGAATAACGAATATGGTAGTTAAAAAATTATAATAACATCACAGTATATAGATGGTACTGGATTTATTATTGTATTATAGAAACAACAATGAAATATGAAGTCGAAGAATAAAATAACATGATAGAAGGTGGTGAAATTATTACATCTACTTCGGGTGTTTCCTTTTGAGTTGATCAAAAGGGAACCATAGGATGAATTTATAAACCAATTAAGACCTCTAGGTTGAAGTGAGGGAAGTTGGGAGGATAATTTGGTCCGTTTTGGCTGAGACAATGGAATTTGGAGGTGTAAAATTAAGATAAGGTGAATTTCCCTTTTATAAGAGAGGTGAGGGTCACTTTAGGAAACGCTTGAAATAATAATTTATAATAAAATAATTTTTGGTTTCAAATTGTTCCAAAATTATTCATTTTGAGGTTACGGTGGGTATGGGTCAAAAAACACTCAACAAATAGGTTTTAGATAGGTTTAATTTACCATATTAACCTTATCTTTTATATTTAACTCTTAGTAAAATAGTTTGAAATTTAACATGTCTCTTTGTATTTTTATATTATGTGGTCAATAAACATACAATAAACTTCCAAGAGATCCCCAAGGGGTTCATTAATAAAATAATATAACTTTATTTAAGTATTTTGGTAGAACCAAAGATTTTGAAGAATATTATATCAATTAATAATATAGTATGTTTTTTTAAACCTCAATTATGTCAATTTTGACATAATTTAGTTTTTTTATTTTTTTGATAGACATAAAAACCTTATCAACATGAATAAAATTTCATTAAACAACCCTATAATGTCATATTAACCAATAAAATTAGTATAATTCATCAAACGTCTCAATTTATATTTATTTGGATATTTATAATTTCAATTATTTTAATATTTCATTAATATTGTAATTACTGCATCAACATTGTGTCATAAAATATTAAATTATATAATGTCTAAAATTTATAAATAAAATATGATAATGTAGAAAACCATTTTATACTTATAATAAATATTTATAGTCGAATCTATATTGTGTGTATACCTATATTAATAATGGTTTAGTTATAAATCTTTGAATTTAACTCTTCTAACTCTTCCTTAAATAAAATATTAATAAACATCCTAATCTAATCCATGTGAACCAAAAATGAATTTTATATTTTTAATAAGGTTGTTTTAGTTCGAATTAAACATATAAAATAGAATCAGTACATGTGTTATGGTATTAATAATATCATTTTTACTCTTAATTACCCTATTTACTTTTACCCGTGGTAAATAAAAATCAAAAGATACTATTCACCAAAAAAATATTTTCATCTTTTTAAACAACATTTTACTTACTGATATTAACCATGTATCTAGGATTTTTGAAATTAAACACACAGAAGCAGTAAAATTATGTTTTAAGAAAATTTTCAAATGCTCCACGGAGGTTGGTAAAAGACGGTAAAATGTTCAATATAATGTTATATATATATATATAAACTTATTTAAAAATGACTTCAATGAATTACATTGAAATTATATAGGTATTATTTATCTATTTTTACCTAAAATAAATTTAAATAAAATAAATAATTATTTACATAAGAAGTCAGTGTTAACCAAAAACCTAGTGTTTTTCAATATTAATCAAAAATTGAATGTTTTTAGAAAAATACGAATAATTCACCATAAGCTAATTTATTTATTCCAAATTCAAAAATGACGTCTATTTTGAAAAATAAAATTTATAAAATTTCAAAAAGTGTGTATTACTATTCACAACGGCTAGTTTGATTGGTCATGGTGTGTTAGAATCTTGAAGTTGCGTATAATGTAAGCTATTTCATTATTTAAAGGGAAATGTATCATAGATGTTTGAGGTGTTAGAGTAATCTTGTTTTTAATATAATAACTGGAATTATTTTTTAATTTTGTTCATGAATATTTTAATCCAAAAGTAATTAGACATTATAAAAATTATAAATTATTATTATTCAAAATATATATCCATTTTTCATAATTGTTTTCACATAATTTGTCGAAACTAAATGAAAATTATTTAAATAGATGTGTCCTAATAGTAGGATTTTTTAGAGAATCTATTTAAAAGTTATATTTGTTTATCCAATTTCAGTTTAAATTGGTATAGAATAACCTAGATTAAATTAATGAATTTATAATTTATGAAATTACACTTTTGAAAAAAAATTAAAAATATAAATACATTATTCCAAAAAGCAGTATTAATTAAAATTCAATATTTTATCGCTATTCATAAAAATATGAATCTTCTTTGAAAAACCAAAAAAATCACCCAATGTAAATTTTGATATCTAACTTCCAAAAATTATTCTTATTTCATGAAATAATTGTTATCAAAGTGTCATAAATAATATTTAAAATGAGTTCACCATTAAATGTGTTTCAAATTGTTTTTTAGAAAAAATACCTCATTTAAGTCATAAAATTGGATTTTATTTTTATCTTCTACCCACACAACACATTTTATGAGTATAAACAGCCTTTATTGAATATAAAATATAATAATTTATTTGAAAACATTCATAAAAATTGGTTTTGTTAATTTATTGAGAAATTATTTTTGTTTTCACATAGAGAAATAGTTTTCTTTTAAAATGAATTCATTTATTTTAAAATAGTTATTACAATAATTTATACTAATTGATAACCAAATGATAGATATTATATAAGTTTTTAAATCATTTGTTTATAATTTAGTTAATCTTATTCATAACATCCTTTCCAAAATATATGTGCTATCTAATATAATATTTTTATAATAACAGTGATATTATATTTTCATGTGGTATAACACAGCCTTTCCCATAACGCAAACTATCGAAGGTACACAGTGTTTTGTTTAATAAAATTTAAATACAGTGTTTCATATACCTCAATATTATCAATTTGATTTGAGTAGTGCATGATTTACTTATTTATGCATAAAATGAAACACAAACATAGTGATTTCATATAACAACAGCTATATTCAGTGTTGTGATAAATAAAAAATATTGAAAATATTATATTAATTTAAAAATATCACAAAATATCATGGTGTTAAAAAAATTATAAAATAATATTCTTCCCTTATAAGTTATTTTTTAATGTTTATATAGAATGTTTTGTAGATAACACTCATGATCTTTATATCTCTTCATGTATATCAATGTATTAGTAATGAAATATAAAAAATATATACCTAGATACTCCTTTAATGATCTATTAATCTGATTCTTATATATATAAGGTGAGTTAGTCAATCCAAATGGAATTATCATAAACTTATAATTTTCATACCTTGTACATTTTATATATATATATCATTATTATTCACCATTAACTTATGACAAAAAAATGAATATATTTTTTTGAAAAGTGTTGGGTTCCATGTACATGATCAAATTAGTCATCAATATTTGGTAAATGAGATTTATTCTTAATAGTCTCATTTATCTCACTTTAATTGGTGCTTATTCATAAAAAGATATCCTTATTTTTCATTAATAGTACATGGGATCCCCACTAAGAAACACTATGGTGTATAAATCCCTTATCACACAACTCCTATTTATTTTTCTGTGACTCTATCAACTCCATTAGATACTTTCTATATAGAGTTTTAGACACAGTAATTGAATTATAAAGGATATCAATGGATAAATCAATGTCATTCCCTTTTAGATGACAATTTAATTCTTCTTGAAAGACATCAATGAATTTTTAAACCATATGTACAATATTTATTTTTAGGATAACTTCCTTATCAATATAACACATATCATATTCCACCATTTCAAAAAATTCATTAAAGACTATTACTGGGGGAGTATCTAGGAATGATTTCAATGATGATGTTTCCTATTTGAACAAGAGAGATTCTTGTTCCCTATCATAAATCTTATTCAAATAATCTTGGAAACATTTGTTAATAGAATATATAATAAAATATATGATATGGATAATTTTAAGATCAAAAATATTTATAATAATAAAATTTAAAAAATGGGTACACAAAGGAAACCTAAATATAGAAACCTGACACAACTTTGTTAGAATAATACTTCCACTTTATTTATTAATTTAAAATTCCCTTATTATATCTAAAAATAAATATGTAATGTTTTTTGAAAAAAATGATATATGTGGCGGAGTGATAAAATATTTAACAAAATAAATCATTTTTAAAATTTTAGATAATGATAAAATTACCTACCAGCACATCATTTTGTATTTTTAATGTAGTTATGGTAATTACATAATCTTGTACTTTCTCTCTTTTCCTTTTATTTGGTAAAATCAATTTATGTTACAGGGATTGAATCATAAATATCCATTATTTTGATATGTAAATTAGTGAGAATAAATAATTTTATACATTCCTTTTCATTCTTATCCTTGATAGATTTTTTATATGCACCTATAAAAGAATCAGGTCTCCTTATATAAATTATCGGGGTGCTTATTCCCACCTATATCAAATGTGGGAAATCTTATCCTTCCATTATTATAATTTTACACATTGTTCATCAAAATATACTATGTTAAACTCATATTCTCCAAGTTTCCATTAAACAAAAATGTACAAGAGAACTAATTTTCCTTCTTAATGGTTCATGAGATTATATCCTCATAAGATGAAATTGTATGTGAGACCAACAATGTTTGATGTCCTGTCATTAACCATTAATGAAATGATTGATATTTCATTCTGACCCACATCATATTCTATATAATTTCTACCACACCCAATAATTTTATCCTTATACTCTACAATATATTCCTCCTCGTTTTGGCTATGATTGAGGAACATTATTTCCATTTAATCTCTTTTCTCATAAGGAATCCTTGTGTCATTGAATACCTCCTTCAGTGATAACAATTCCATGAAATTTCTCTCATCATCTTATTTAATGTTTTGAAATAGTGACAATCATTGGTCTATAATGCATTTTATATTTTATACCTCCATGATGAATTTTTTTTTCATTTAACTACTTCATGAATAGAGTATGATCTTCTCTAGGGATAGAACCCATTGTTTATCTACAAACATATTTTTAGTTCAACTAAATGTTGGAGTTTGTTGTTGTATAAAATGACCCAACATATATTCACCTTGTTCTAGATCATCATGTTGCTTTATACAGGAGAAACTATATTTCATACCCTAGATAAGCAACCTTAATATGGTAATGAACTAATCAGCCTCAACTTAAACTTCACAAACTTCTTTAGGGTGATATCCTTTTATTGAATACGTGTGTTGATATGGAACCCATTCATATGGTTAGTCACAATATTTAAAAAATTTAATACACATAAATAGCTCATGACATTGAACTATAAAATATAATACTTATTAATTTTTCTATAGTGTTCCATATAAATATTGCGGGGTTTTCATTGTACGTGGGTTATCATAATAGTTTTGTCTAAATATTTCTCATAAATTATCAATAGTTAAACTTTACCAAATCATAGGATTGTTCTTCCACCAAGTAAATGACTGTGTTTTATTACCATTTTGGTAACTCTTGAATCAAATGATATTAAAGGGGGGAAAATAAAATTAAAAATCGCAAAAATTTGATTAGTAATAAGGGAAAAATATTATATCTAAATGTTTGTACCACAAAAAATAAAATAAGAGGTGATTATATCATCAGTCTAAAAGATTAAAAATTATACCTGAAGATCTGAATATATGAATTGGGTAGAAATTCAATCACAACCTATAGAAAGAGATGAAATAAAAATTTTCATAATATAACATAAATAAATACATTTAATGATATAATATCATAAATATTAACCATATATACACCACATACAAAAAATTATGTACATATTACCAAATATTTCACACAGAGAGTAATTGTGAGATGAAAAAACATTACAAATTCTCCTCACATTGATGAATGTAATTTAAATTAATATATCATAAACAATGATATCATAATGATTTAATTATTATCATTTTTAATATATATAACCCTTTATAAACATCATTTGTTTTTATACCAATAAATGATTCTACAGTTGGGTATTCAAAACCTAATGATATAAAATCACGGAATGACTTTGGCAGCATAAAATTATTCTAAATTGTTTATCAAATGGGATGACTGAGTGAGATATGTTATTTATAACTAACATATAATAATTTGTGTCATATAGGATTTGTTAATAAAATTTATAAGCCTAATAACGTGGAATCATAAAGGATGTTAACAATGGATGTTATTTAATTGAAAAAGGAGGGAGAGAATCAAGTATATATTTTGGCTGCAAAATGGCATTAAAAATTATAGAATGGGTTTAGTGATAGGTAAGGTAATGCTCTTATAAATATTCCTTTATTTTGAAATTAATGTATTTGTTATTAATATATGATATAATAATAATTTTAAACTCAAATTTCTTATCATAAAAGAAGAAATTGAATCATAAATAAGAAAGGGAGTTTATCGTACTATGTAGAATTTAATTCTTTTGGAGGAGTCCTTAGAACCATATAAAGTCCTTGTGATGGATTTTTAAAGTGTGAGGGAAGGTAATGTTGTGTTAATGGTATTTTAGGTGGATTGGGATGAGAGAATGGGTAGGAGTGAGATCCTTTTACAAATGAAATGGAGGGTATTTTTGGAAAACTATAGTTAGAAAAGGGGTAAGAGTGGAATCAAATGGGTGTAATATATTTTTGGTCAGTTAGTTGAATTAGGAATCAAAATAGTAGGTGATACATGGAGTTATGGATTTACTATCTAAAAATTAATCATATAGAGTGTATATGAAATTTAAATTATTAAAAATTCATGATTCCTTATTTACACATTTTACCCTTATTATTCATTATTAACAATTAACTAGATAATATATTTTATTACTAAAAATATATGACGGTAATTCATAAAAAAATTCAAAATGTTGAATCAAAATTAGGATTCTATTTATCCTTATTAAATTTATAAATATGATTAATTTAACTTTAAAATCAAAATATATGATATATAAAAAACTATTTTTATAGAAAAAGGTAATTGATATTTTATTAATCTTTTATTATTTCCTATAAATTATTAACTGAATTCGTTTACATGTACTTGTTTATTTTTTTAAACATCATATGAGACTATAATTTTGAAAAATTTTACAGTAATTTATTTAGATAAAAATTATATAACTGTTAATAGACTAATTCATTGAAAACACCCATTTTATATTTACCAATGTAAATCAACTCTGTTATAAGTTATTTTTCCCAATGAACAAAATTATGATCGGAAAATTTACATAAATTTGACCGACATATTCCAAATAAAAAATTCATTATAAAATAGAATTAATATTTTTATGAAAAATTAATATCTTCATTTTCATTCATAAAACACATATTTCAGAAAAATAAAAAAAATCCATCTGAAGAAAATATCACTAAAATTAATTGAAATTAAAATTTCATTTTATTTAAATAAATTCTAAACTTTAGAAATTAAAAATTTCAATATACATATTAATAGTGTCTCTTGATTATTCCCAATCTTTTTTATTTTAATAAATGGGGTTTACTTTCATCAATATGGTCTCTGGTATTACACATGGTTTTTTACTAAAGATGAAGTCTTATAAAATTAGAATGGTTATTCAACATGTTTTTGGTTGATATATGACAATATAATTGTATAAAAAGTTTTTAGTTGTTATAAAATATCATAGAATTATATTGAACATATCTATTTAATCCAACCTTCATGATTTATTACCCCTCTGCCACAGAAATTGAACAAGAATGTATTTATCCGTCCTCAACCACATAGTGGATTTACATTTGTAATATTGTTTTATCCTTCCTATTATAAAATATTAGTTAGAATAAATTTAATTTTCTAGAGCTAATTAGATAAATGTTAAAATGTGACTCAATATTAGTAAGAATACTTATTTTTGTTTTTATATTTATAAGGCAAGCACCCACTAAATATTAATGAATTAATAAACCCCAATTATCATACTTAATTACCAACCCTTCCAAAATTATAGTGGAAAATATTTTCCAGATAAGTAATGTTTCCATTATGGTTGGTTATATATTTAAGTACATAATTATTATTTGAAGCTACAATTAATTTAAGAACCCTAGGTTTTGGATATAAATATGCATACTAGAAAACAATTTTTTAGAAGATCATCATAGATCAGAGATAATAGTGGATCTCCAACTGGGATTTATTGAATATGGTGTCTTTAGGATGAACTAGGGTTATCCCTAATGGTTCCACCATATTTCTAAAAAAATTAAAGTATTTTTGAATTTTTTTAGTTTATAAGAAGTTGTTTTTAGCTCTCAGTCATTCTCCCACATTAAAAATATAATCATTTTCCATCTGAATAGAAAATAGATTCTTGATATAAACACATTCCAGCTAACATATGATGAGTTTAGGATCATGAAAAAAAGAACAAGATTTGGAGGGATCTAATCATTGGAAATAATTATGTAATCTTTTCCCCTTTTTCCGCTATGTGGAATAATTTAGTGTTGATTTCTATACTTTAAAAGTAATTATTAATGTCTTTGGGAACTTTTAGGATATGGAAAACCTTACATTCTTGAGTATTAATGTTTATAATTATTATGAATGATTAATCACGACACGTTATTAATAAATGAAGAAAAACATTTTGTGGATATTATAAATCTATATGATCTATAGATATCCATGAACATATATTCTGACACTAGAAGATGGAAACTATAATGGTAGTTATTGGGAACTTATTTAGGGAGTTCATCTATTTCACATAATAATATTACTCTAAGAAATGATTATCAGAAATTATCATAATATATTATTTAAATCATACAATGGAGTAAAGACTATCCCACACATCATGGATGTAAAACTGGAAATCCGAAATTATGATCCAGATTATTATTTTAATATTATCTTATATTTATATACTCTATTGAAATATTAATAAGGTAGTGTCCTTAATCTGGGAGGTTGGTCCATTTTAGGACTTATCGGGATAGATTATAACTCATTTGGGGGCTCAAATTTTAATAATTCCCTGATAATATCATACACCGAATTTATATAATAAATTTAGAGAATCACAATGGTTTGAGAATATTATTTATAGGAGACAAACATTTTGAATAAAATAAACATTCATAATTTTTTTTATACTCTAAATAGATACCCAACCTAAATAATAAAAAAATCCTCCAACACACAAAAAGAGAAACCCTTCCTCGTTGTATAATGATTAGGTGTGTTGGTAGAGATGTTGGATAGATAAACAAACTATTTGGTCAATGAACCTTATATGTTTTATAATTAAATTTTATTTTTAAAAGGATTTGTTTTCCTCTAATCAATAGTATTCAAATTGATTGATATCTAATAATTTGGACCAGTTATTTAAATCTTATGAAATAGGAACAGAACATGTGTTCCACCTATAAATAAATGATACCCCCAATGTATTATTTATAAACTATTTTGATACATTGATTAGGTATTACCTTGACGGAATGCTGAATTATTTTGTGGTCTTTTTTAATTCACCACAACCATTTGAAAGTGGAATGGGTTAGGGGATCATTGTGATGATGAGTATAGAGAAAATTCATGGAATAAAAAATTACATAGTTAATGAAAATCATAATATCTATTAAAATATTTTCGACGAATCTCCATCCATTATCATAACAGATATCACTACAACTCTTCAAAACAATTTAAAATTACCATGTTCATGGGATGTGTGGGATTCATGGAGAGGATTTTCATTTTAAAAGGAATCTATGGATGTTCAATAGAAATACAATTTCATTTTTATTGTATTTTCCAAATAACTACACTTTATATAAATTATTTTTAGAATTAGAAAGATTGATTCAAATAATACATTGAATAATTTGAGGTTATGGTTCATTACTTTGATAATTAATCATTTTGTAAAGATAGATTTATGAATATGATGTTATTTGAATAAAATTTAAATGAATTTATTTATGATGATGATAATGATTTTGATAGTAATGTTCATGATCATGATGAGTCCCACCATTCAAGGGAAAAAACTGATGACTAAAATAATAAACAAAGATATTCTATGGTTCTGGTAACATCATTTTTCATTCATAATTATAATAATTCTATCAATAATGTAGGTAATATTATTTATTTAATATTATAAAATCATTATAAAATTCACATACATAACATCTCCCTTGATCATTCACTATGTTTAAAAATTATCTAAAAAGATGCATGCATGGGTGATAGGGATGAGGAGAACCCTTAAATTTTATATTAATAGTAGTTCATGTCCAAAACTCTTAATCCCAGTAAGGTGATTCTAATAATTACACTGGTTATTCTACCAATTTATCTTTCTCTAATAAATATTATTCAATGGGAGTGGTTAAAGGAACTAGAAATTATTTAATTTTGTTTTGTATGTTTCTTTATAGATTATTTTAGCTATTATTCAATATCACATTGACTACTTGTGATAAAATAAGGATTTAATAAAATACTAATACATGAAATTGAGAAAAAGATTCATTCTATATCAAAAAAACAATTTAAATCTACCCTTGAATATGATAAATCAATTGTGACTAAAATGAGTTATATCCATGATATATCTATCTTGAGTTTATAAATGAACATATCATACAATATTGATGTCCAAAAAGACAACTTGAAGAAACTCGTGTTGGATGTTGTAATATTTTTTAAACATGTAAAATGAGAAGTTATTTTATTAATTTTAATTTTATATGATAGTAAGTTACATAAAATTCATTATTATTGGAATCCATACCCATCATTATTCATATTAATCAATTTCCCTTTTAATTTCAGTGCATATCCTCAATTGAAAATTTTTAGTGGGTTGTATATCCAGGATTATTCTCTATGACTAAGGCACCATTACAATAAAAAAGGAATATAGGGGTAGATTGGACTCCCACTATAAATAGGAGAACACTCCAGCAGAATGATCCATTGATATTAAGAACTTCAAGTCCAAGGGTAGAGTCATCTGGAAGCAAAGATATATGGGTCATTAATTTTCAATTCCAATAATAAATTATCATTCAATAGTTCTTATAAAATTTACATTACCAATAATAACACCTCAACCATATTTACCAATATTCACTACTGGAAATGCAGTTGTTCCCAATGGGTGTTTACCAACGGTTTGCTAAAACCGTTGGGCTTGAAGGATTAAGAAAGCCTTTCCCAACGGTTCATTGAAACCGTTGGGAAAAGCCTCCCCTTTGCCAACGGTTTCCTCAAACCGTTGGCAAACGGGTCCTTAGAATCTCTTTCCCAACGGTTCTTTAAAACCGTTGGGAATTATTTCCCCCAAATCCATCCGCGACGCTGCTCTCCCCCATTCGCACAGAACCTAATTTCATCTGCTCCACCGCTCTCCTCTCGCGAAATCCCCTATCCGAAGAGGTGAAAACCATCTGAAATCAGGTATATTTTCATTTATACACATATACTTCCTTATTTTTATTGTTATTTCTTTAGTATTTTAGTTTTAAGTTATCAATCCACCTCAAGCTCTCTGCTGCTCTCCAAATCCCCCATCCGAATAGGTGAAAACCCATTTTAATCATCTCAAATCAAGTAATTTTTTCTTTATACACATATGGTACCTTGTTTTTATTGTTATTGATCTAATATTTTAGTTTTAAGTTTGGATATTGATTTGATTTCACCGTGTAAAATAGGGAAATGAATAAATATTTTGTTAATTAATTAGTTTCCCCTGGAATATCAGTTGTGTTATAATGTCCATGCTAAATAAAGGGGTAAGGTAATAAAAGACCTTGAATAAATAAATTGTGGAAGTCGGGGTATGTTGCCTCTATGAGAGGTTTTTTTTGTGTTTCATTGTATGTTGTAGGCTGTTTTATGGGGATTGAGGTGACTAGTTGGGCTTTGTGATATGTGGGGTTGTAATTTGATGGTTAGTGGGCATGGATGTGTCATGTGAAGTTGTATGATAGTGATGATGTGAGGTGGTGTTGTGTCGTGTGGAGGTGTTGTGTGATGAAGTTGTGGTGTATAATGTGGTGAGGTGGTTTTGGTTGTGCGGTGGTTTGTGATGTGCAATATTTTTATTGTGATATGTGGTTGTTTTGGTGAGATGGTTGGTCGATGTAACATGGTGTCGATGGTTATTGTGAGATGGTGAGTTGTTGTGTGGTGGTTTTATTAGTTTCCTGGTTATCTATGGAAGAAATTATGTTGTTAAAACCAAAAAACAAGATATTAAATAAATGAGATGAAATAGAAATGGATGTGTGGTAAATGGATTTAATTAATTTAACATTAAATGAATGGACAATGTAAGTGTGAATGAAGTGGCTTATAAATGAATGTGAGAAATGCTATGCGTCTTGTGTGGTGGTGGTGTGGTTTATGTGTTTTATGGTAGTAGTGAAGTGTGTGATTATGTAGTTAATGTGAACCCATAGGTTGATTATTTTGTGCTATCTATATATCAAGTATTTTTATGTTACTTCTACACATTCCAGGGGGGTGGTATGTCTAGGTGGTGGTGGTGGGGTTGTAGGGGAGGGGGGTGTGGGCTGTTTGGGAGGGTGAGCGGGGCTTATCCAGGGGGGGTACAGGGTGTCCAGGGGGGTACGGGGGTGGGCGGGCTGTCCACAAGGGTGGACGGGCTGTCCACGGGGGTGGCCGGGCTGTCAAGGAGGGGTGGGCGGGCTGTCCAGGGGGGGGGGGGGGGGGTGGGTGGGCTGGCCATGGGGGGTAGGGGTGTCCAGGGGGTGGGCGGGCTATCAAGGGGGTGGGGGGCTGTCCATAGGGAGAAGGGGTGTCGAGGGGGGTGGGTGGGCTGTCCACGGGGGTGGTTGGGCTGTCTAGTGGATTGGGGGTGTCCACGGGGGCGGGCGGGGCTGTCCAGGGGGTGTGGGCTATCCTGGGGGTCTAGGTGGGGTGTCCTGGTGGGGGAGGGGTGTGTGGGGTGTCCAGGTGGGGTGGTATGTCTATGTGGTGGTGGTGGGGTTGCAGGGAAGGGGGGTCTGGGCTATTTGGGAGGGTGGGCGGGGCTATCCAGGGGGTACGGGGGTGGGCGGGCTGTCCACAAGGGTGGACGGGCTGTCCACGGGGGTGGCCGGGCTGTCAAGGAGGGGTGGGCGGGCTGTCCAGGGGGGGGGGGGGGGGGGCTGGCCACAGGGGGTAGGGGTGTCCAGGGGGGTGGGCGGGCTATCCAAGGGGGTGGGGGGCTGTCCATAGGGAGAAGGGGTGTCGAGGGGGGGGGGGGGGCTGTCCACGGGGGTGGTTGGGCTGTCTAGGGGGTAGGGGGCATCCACGGGGGTGCGTGGGTTGTCCGCGGGGGTGGGAGGGGCTATCCACGGGGGTGGGAAAGGCTGTCCACGGGGGTGGGCGGGGCTGTCCAGGGGGTGTGGGCTGTCCTGGGGGTCTGTGTGGGGTGGCCTGGTGGGGGAGGGGTGTGTGGGGTGTCCAGGGGGGTTGGTATGTCTAGGTGGTGGTGGTGGGGTTGCAGGGGAGGGGGTGTGGGCTGTTTCGGAGGGTGGGCGGGGCTATCCCAGGGGGGGTACAGGGTGTCCAGGGGGTACGGGGGTGGGCGGGCTGTCCACAAGGGTGGACGGGCTGTCCACGGGGGTGGCCGGGCAGTCAAGGAGGGGTGGGCGGGCTGTCCAGGGGGGGTGGGTGGGCTGGCCACAGGGTGTAGGGGTGTCCAGGGGGGTGGGAGGGCTATCCAAGGGGATGGGGGGCTGTCCATAGGGAGAAGGGGTGTCGAGGGGGGTGGGTGGGCTGTCCACGGGGGTGGTTGGGCTGTCTAGGGGGGTAGGGGGTGTCCACGGGGGTGGGTGGGTTGTCCACGGGGGTGGGAGGGGCTGTCCACGAGGGTACCCTACTAATATGGTTATGGGATGATGCATGCTCTGATGTGATAACACATTAAGTTCTTGTTGGTTTTACATTTTTTCAATAACACATTAGTATGTTTTTTTCACATGTGTAGTTGATACCATGATTATTTTCTTCCTTTATCGTTTACTTAAATGTATTTTCTATTAAAGTTCAATTCTATTGAATTGTTTATGAAAACATGACTTATATGAATTTTTTTACAGAGTGGACAGAAGTTGGATGTATGAGACCGATCGTATCTCAAGCGATTTTCAAAACAATTTGGAGAGCTTTATATATTTTGCATTTCACAATGCTTCAGATAGTGGTCGCATACACTGCCCATGTTCCAATTGTGTTGGTAGACCTTGGTTGAGTCGTGAAGAATTCATCTACCACATAACCAAAAATGGTTTTCAAGCAAACTACTTTGTGTGGTATCACAATGGGGAGAAAATGAAATCTAAAATTGGTGATGATCGAAATGATAGGATTGGAATGGAGAATTTGTTAGATGATCGGTTTCCGTTTATTCGTCATCATGAAAAAGAAAGGATTTTGACTCAAGAAGACGTAGATATGAGGACAAATGATGCATCTAGTGAAAATGATGATATTGATAGGGTGAATAAATTGAATGATGCTACCACGACTCCAGTATATCGACAATGCGATAAAATGAAAAAGCTGGAATTTTTAATCTGATTGTTTCATGGAAAAACTATGTATGGGATTTCTAATACAGCAATCGATTACATTATTACCCTCTTGAAGTATTTACTTCCAGATGATGCAGATATTCCATCAAACCACTATATGGAATGGAAGTTAGTTGAAGAACTTGGATTTTCAAGAAACAAAATTCATGCTTGCCCGAAAGATTGCAGTTTATTCTAGGAAGAAACCACTGAACGAAATGAATGTATAAAATGTGGAAGATCCCACTGGAAGTCAAAATCTGATGGAACACCATCCCGCGTTCCAGAGAAAGTAATGTGGCACTTTCCATTGATCCCCAGACTCCAGAATCTTTTTATGTCTGATGAAATATCAATAAAAATGAGATGGAATGATACCGAGAGAAAGAAGACTAATGATGAGTTGGTTCATCCTGCAGATGGATTTGCATGGCAGAGATTTGATGCTCGACATCCTGATTTTGCAGCTGACGTGCATAATGTGAGGCTGGGTCTTTCATGCGATGGTTTTAATCCGTTTGGGCAGATGCTTACTTCGAACAGCACATGGCCAGTTTTTATACACATTTATAATCTTCCCCCACGGTTGTGTATGAAAAAATCTTTCACTTTCATGAGTATACTCATATCTGGTCCTTCTGATCCCGACATTGATATTGATGTATACATGCAACCATTAATAAAATAGTTGAAACTTCTTTGGGATGTGGGTGTGTGCACATACGATGCATGTTCGAAAGACATATTTCAGATGCGTGCTACGCTTATGTGGACGATCAATGATTTTACGGCTTATGCAATGATGTCTGGATGGAGCACGAAGGGAAAACTATCATGTCCAGTTTGTATGAAGAATACACGATCCAGACGACTGAAACATCGTTGTAGTTTCAGTTTTATGGGACATCGACGATTTTTGCCAAAGGATCATCCATATAGAATGAATCGTCGAAGATTTGATAATACTATAGAGACTGATGATCCACCTCAGTGTATGTCTGGAACTGATGTGCTTAATGAATTGAAAGATTTCAGTTTTTCGTTCGGGAAGGGTCAAATGAAATCTATAAAGAGAAAGAATGTTTCCACAAAAACCTGTTACAATTGGAGGAAGAGGAGTATCTTTTTTGATTTGCCTTATTGGTCAACCAATTTTCTATGTCATTGCTTAGATGTAATGCATATTGAAAAGAATATATGTGAAATGTTTCTTTCAGTTCTTCTAAATGTCAAGGGGAAGACAAAAGATGATTTACGATCTCGACGTGACTTGGTGGATTGGGGAATCAGACCATAATTGCATCCTGTGCGTATCAGTGAAAATAAATGGCAACTTCCATGTGCTTCTTATGTGATGACACCTACTGAAAAAAACAATTTTTGGAAGTATTAGAGACTATTAGAGTTCCTGATGGCTATTCAAGAAACATATCTAAACTGGTCAACAGAAGAGAGTTGAAGCTAAAATCTTTGAAGACTCATGATTATCACGTTCTACTGCTTGAGTTGCTTCCAATAGCAATCCATCATCTTTTTTCCAATAATGTAAGGGTGGGTGTTATTCGGTTGTGCCATTTGTTTAGAGATCTTTGTGCTAAGAAATTGTCCAACTCTTTCTTGCAAAAAATTTTGACAGATGCCCCATTAATTTTGTGTGAGTTGGAGAAAATATTTCCCCCATCATTTTTCACATGCATGCTGCATCTGACTGTCCATATTCCAACTGAAATACTTCTCGAAGGACCTGTTTCTTTTCGTTGGATGTATCCAACTGAAAGAAATATGTTCACATTAAAGTCTTATGTTCGAAACAAGAATCATTCCGAAGGTTCTATCGTGAACGGTTACTCTCAAGAATGTATGGATTTATGTTCAATGTATTTGTCTGATCTTACTACAAGAATGAACAGACCAATGAGAAATGAAGAAGAACAATATGAGCAAATTGAACCCAGTTTTCCAACACTTCCTCAAACAGGAGGAATTCCTGGATCATATACATTGAAGACATTAAGCCTTGAAGAGCGGGAGATGGCACATCGCACAGTTTTGTTCAACTGTGATTTGTTCGATGACTATATCAGGTAACAAAATTGAATATGTATATCTTACATATATATCTGTTAAACTAGTAATATTTTTTATCTACAGGGAACATAAAACAATGATAAATAGGAAGCATCGTTCTTTATCTTTGAGAAGGAGAGAGAATTTTCATAGCAAAGAGTTTTCTGCTTGGTTAAAATTGAAGGTAAAAATATTACTGTTTAAATTAATTATTTCAATATTTACTTAAGTTTAACTGTCATTTATATTGCAGGTATTGAGTTTGTCTGCTGACTCTGTCTCTTAGGAAATAAGAGCTTTGGCTTTTGGTCCTAATACCGTGGTTCGTGACTGTAAATCAATTGTTATCAATGGGTACAAATATATTGTCACTGAACGAGCCAAAAACATGAGAACACAACATGATGGTATTATGGTTACTGCCACAACAGATTGTTATGCCAGTGCATCAGATAGTAGACCGCGACTTGAAAATGTGGGTTATTATGGAGTCGTTGAGAAAATAATAATATTGGATTATTACCCTCATGGACGAGTCACAATGATGAAATGCCATTGGTTTGATTCGATGAAGAGACATGGCACATTTATTGATGATTGTGGATTTCAAGTAATTAATATGACCCGCACTTTTGCAACCGAAGAACCATATGTGTTGGCATCAATGGATAAACAAGTTTTTTATGTCAAAGATCAACTTCAACCTGAATTTGGTGTCATAGTTGAAGTAATTCCAAGACATATTTTTGATGATGCTAATGATGGAATTGACACTGTTCCTATTGCCATTGGAACCAATCCATTTATTTCTTTTGATGACTCCAATAACTCAATTGTCAGAGTTGATTGTGAACCTGAAGTTGTGGTTGGAAATATATAGAATAATTCATCCATGTTCTCAATTATTTTGGTTTACCTCGAGTTGGGTTGTTAAGGTTGGTAATATTCATATTTATTTAGTATTGATCAAAAATATGTTTTAGCTGACTTGACCATTATGTGAATTTTCAATGTTTATTGGTTGCTGTTTTATTTGAATTGCATTTTCTAATTTGGAATTGAACTGTATTCAAACCTAATCAAACAATATTTCTAACTTGGTGAACATTACAACTTGTATGTTTTATTAAATTAATTCAAGCTCTTCTAAAACAATTGATAGATAAATTTTCAATAAATCCCCTCATTCCCTCATATATTTAGTTTTTTGGTTTACACATTAATTTTGTTTTTCTAATTAATTACATATTTGTTTTCAAATGCAGGAAATGCAGCCAATTGAAGAGAGACAGAGAAAAAAAATGACGGAGAACAATCGTCGGATGGAGGAGATGGGCATTCCACCATTAGTGCCTACAGTGAGTACTTTATTTCAAATATATATATATATATATATATATTTACAAAATATATAATGTCATGTGATTAATTTTTTTTTGTAAACTTTTTTGTAGGATCCACCATTACGTCGACAGTTATTCGACGAGGAGCCTAGTACTGGTCCTAGTACTCAGGCCGGTGGTACGAGGAGGGTTCGTACCAGAGGTGGACGTAGAGCTGCGCGTGCCCGACTATACCCTTCCCCTCCCACTGACCTTTCAGCCTTCCCACATTCTGATCCCGGTGTGTCGTTAGGGACACACGGGGTATTTAGGCCTCCCATGTTTTCGCTACCTTCTGCATCTTCTGCCCCATCATTTTCACATCCCATGATGATTCCCACTCTCCAGTCAGCATCAGGTCATACAGCTGTTCCAAATTCTTTTCCTTCTACTTCTGTATCTCCGAGCTTTTATATTCCATCGTCTTCGACTCCTGTTCCACCAGAGGGTGTTCCATCAGGTTCTGTGGATCCGGCACCACTCATTGATCAGACTAGCACAGGTATATTTATAAAACCCTAACAAATTTTTATAGCAATATTTATTTTCATTATAACATGTTTTGATAAAATATTTTTTTTCTTTCATGACAGAAACATCTACTGACAGGAGGCGGGGGCGGGGCCGTACACGCATGCGTTCGGTGTGGAACCATCACACACATGTTATGGTGGAATATAATGAAGACAATCTGATGGTTGAGAAAACAGGGCATCAATGTCGGAGTTTTCTGGAGACGCTTGCCAAATACTCCGACATCATTCCCGTCAGCCCGCTGTCATGGAGACATTTGCCACATGAGGTCAAAGATAGAGCTTGGGCAGAGATATGGGTAAAAAATTTTTTTGTATTTAATGCCATGAATTATTTTTGTATTTATATGAATTAATATTTTGATTTCAGCTTCGATTTAATTTTCCTGATGGTGAGGGTGCACGACTGGAACGTCTAAAGGATTTAGGCGAGCTTTGGAGAGCCTACAAGCATGAGCTATATATTGGCTGGCGTGCTAGAGTTGTCACTCAGTTAGAGGCGGTACCAGTCGTGGATGATTGTCCTAGAGAGCAGTATCGTCAGATGATTACTCATTGGACAAGTACCCAGTTTAAGGTATGAATTACATTTGAGGTATTTAAATAATAAATTTCAAGTTTTGAATTAATATTATCCTTTGCATTATCGAATTTTATTTAGGAATCATCTGGAAAAAATAAAAAAAACATTGATGAAAAAAAATACCTCCATACACTAGGACGCACGACGATGCCGGATCATGAGAGGCAGCAGGTATGACAATTGTTTATAAGTTTTATTTACGACTTACATTTTCTTTTGTTTCCTAAATTATTTCATCATTTGCTAAAGTTTTTATATAACTTTTGTTTTCAATGTCATTGTAGAGGAAAGTACAAAATATTGAAGGACATGTGCCTCGAGAAAAACTGTTTTGCTCGAGTAGACGAAAAAAGGATGGAAGTGCTGTCAACGAAGCGACTCAGCAGAAGATTGTAAGTTTTAATCTGTTGATTTTATATTTTAATATATATTTCGTAACTTAATAATATATTTATTTTTGTAATAGGATGCTTTAGAGGCCCTCGATGCCCAAGAAGCAGACAATTTTTGGCCATCTGATCACATACATCAGGTGTTGGGAGAGGATCATTCTGGCAGAGTACGCTGCCGACCTAGGATAGCCCCGACGAGGTATTGGCCTGCCTCAGGTATGAGTTGTAGTGCCACTGAGCTGCAGAAAGTTAGGGAACATGTAGAACAGGATGAGAAAAGGGCCACAGAGACGGCAGAACAGTCTGCTAGGGCAAACAGTGCATTTATGAAATTTATTGAAGTTCTATGTCCAACACTTCCAGCAGAGGACAGCCCAGCGATTGATGAATACATGTCATCGATACATTCTATATATGGTGCAGCAAGTGGCAGTTCCAGTGGTGGTCAGGCTGATGTCCATCTTGAAGATGATGATGGCAAGGAGTCTGATGCGGAAGAGGAGAGAGATGAGGAGGGCGAGGAGGAGGGCGAAGGCGAGGAGGAAGGCACTGTGGAGGGTGAGGACGATGACGAGGGTGATGATGATGATGATGATGGTGATGGTGATGCTGATGTGGGACATATTGATCCGTTACATTTTTGACTTATATTACTGAGATTTGATGTTTAATCTATTCTAGTTGTTGGTTTTATCTAGACTCGTAATATAGTATTGGAGTTGAGTTATTTTTATATATTGTCTGTTTTTATGAATGTTGTTTTCTTTTAGTGGTTGTGTGTTTGTGAACTCCCTAGACAACCCCCCTCATTCTTGGACCCTGGACAACCCCCCCTCCCCCCTTGGACCCCGAACACCCCCCAAACACCCCCCGGACAGCCCCGCGGACAGCCCCGCGGACAGCCCCCCGTACAGCCCCTAACCCTCCACCCTGGACCCCGGATAGCCCCTCGGAAATCCCCTCGGACAACCCCCCCACCCTCCCCATTGGACCACGGACAACCCCCCAAACACCCCTCGGACAGCCCCCTGAACAACCCCAGACAACCCCCTGAACAACCCCTGAACAACCCCTGAACAACCCCCTAAACAACCCCCGAACAGCCCCCTGAACAACCCCGGACAACCCCGTGAAGAACCCCCAAACACCCCTCGGACAGACCCCGCACAGCCCCCCCCACCCTCCCCGTTGGTCCCCAGACAGCCCCCCCAGACACCCACCGGACAGCCCCCTCGGACAGCCCCCGCGGACAGCCCCCTGGATAGCCCCCATGGACAGCCCCCCGGACAGCCCCCTGGACAGCCCCCCGGACAACCCCCACACCCTCCCCCTTAGACCCCGGACAACCCCCAAAACACCCCCCGGACAGCCCCCTGAACAACCCCGGACAAACCCCTGAACAACCCCTCAACAACCCCTGAACAACCCCTGAACAACACCTGAACAACCCCTGAACAACCCCCTGAACAACCCCCGGACAGCCCCCTGAACAACCCCGGACAACCCCCTGAACAACCCCCAAACACCCCCCGGACAGAACCCGCACAGCCCCCCCACCCTCCTCCTTGGTCCCCGGACAGCCCCCCGGACACCCACCGAAGAGCCCCCCCGGAC
Source organism: Viscum album (assembly GCA_963277665.1). Taxonomy (NCBI): domain Eukaryota; kingdom Viridiplantae; phylum Streptophyta; class Magnoliopsida; order Santalales; family Viscaceae; genus Viscum; species Viscum album. The sequence goes on along the minus strand of OY728148.1, from coordinate 1,095,210,742 downwards.
AGCCCCCCCGGACAGCCCCTCAACCTTCCTTAATTTCATTAGCTCTGAAATGTTTCATAGCACGATCAACTAAAATCTAATCCATACTAAATATGATATAAAAATATTCTATATGAATTTCTATAAGATTTTAAGTTAAAACAAAAAGTGAAATACGAAAAACTGACCAAACACATTCGAAATGTGTTGGACGCCCGTTTTGGCCGTTTATGACAACAGAACTGCGTTGTCAGTCACCGTGGGCACACGACATGTCCGATTGACGTGCCGTCTACTCGACCACTTCATAAATCACCCTCCTGTATTTTTCGTCTGATTTCAGGCCATTCCGAAATCGTTCGGCCCGTTTGGACCACCATCACGCACGTTTACGAAGCGCGCGCATCACTTAAAACACGAATATTGAGCTGTACCGTGCAAACCTCACGTCCGATTGACGTTCCGTCTACGCGTACACGTCACGAATAATAATGATAATATTTCACGGTGGTTTCAGCTCAATCCAAGGTCGTACTCTATGAATTTGACCGTTTGACGCCCGTTTTGGCCGTTTATGACACCAGAACTGCGTTGTCGGTCACCGCGGGCACAGGGCACGTCCAATTGACGTGCCGTCTGCTCGACCACTTCAGAAATCACTCACCCGTATTTTTCGTCTGATTTCAGGCCATTCCGACTTCGTTTGGCCCATTTGGACCCCCCTCACGTGCGTTTACGAAGCACGCACATCACTTAAAATATGAATATTGAGTCGTACCGTGAAAACTGCACGTCTGATTGACGTGCCGTCTGTGCGTACACGTCACGAATAATAATTAGAATGTTTCACGGTGGTTTCAGCTCAATCTGAGGTTGTCCTCTATGAATTTGACCGTTGGACGCCCGTTTTGGCCGTTTATGACACCAGAACTGCGTTGTCGGTCACCGCGGGCACACGACACGTCCGATTGATGTGCCGTCTGCTCGACCACTTCATAAATCACTCTCCCGTATTTGTTGTCTGATTTCAGGTCATTACAAATTCGTTCGGCCCGTTTGGACCCCCCTCACGCGCGTTTACGAAGCGCGTACATCACATAAAACATGAATATTGAGTCGTACCGCGCAAACCGCACATCCAATTGACGTTCCGTCTGCGCATACACGTCAGGAATAATAATTATAATGTTGCACGGTGGTTTCAGCTCAATCTGAGGTTGTCCGCTATGAAATTGACCGTTTGACGCCCGTTTTGGCCGTTTATGACACCAGAACTGCGTTGTCGGTCACCGCGGGCACACGGCATGTCCGATTGACGTGAGGTCTACTAGACCACTTCAGAAATCACTGTCCCATATTTGTCGTCTGATTTCAGTCCATTCCGACTTCGTTCGGCCCGTTTGGACCCCCCTCACGCGCGTTTACGAAGCACACGCATCACTTAAAACACAAATATTGAGCCGTACCGTGCAAACCGCACGTCCGATTGATGTGCCGTCTGCGCGTACACGTCACGAATAATAATTAGAATGTTGCACGGTGGTTTCAGGTCAATCCGAGGTTGTCCTCTATGATTTTGACCATTTGACGCACGTTTTGGCCGTTTATGACACCAGAACTGCGTTTTCGGTCACCGCGGGCACACGGCACATCCAATTGACGTGCCGTCTACTCGACCACTTCATAAATCACTCACCCGTATTTGTCGTCTGATTTCGGGCCATTCCGAAATCGTTCGGCCCGTTTGGACCACCCTCACGCGCGTTTACGAAGCTCGCGCATCACTTAAAACACGAATATTGAGACATACCGTGCAAACCGCACGTCCGATTGACGTGAAGTCTGCGCGTACACGTCACGAATAATAATTAGAATGTTTCACGGTGGTTTCAGCTCAATCTGAGGTCGTCTGTTATGAATTTGACCGTTTGACGCCCGTTTTGGCCGTTTAAGACACCAGAACTGCGTTGTCAGTCACCACGGGCACAGGGCACATCCAATTGACGTGCCGTCTGCTCGACCACTTCAGAAATTACTCACCCGTATTTTTCGTCTGATTTCAGGTCATTCCGACTTCGTTCGGCCCGTTTGGACCCCCTCACGCGCGTTTACGAAGCGCGTGGATCACTTAAAATACGAATATTGAGCCGTACCATGCAAACCGCACGTCCGATTGATGTGCCGTCTGCGCGTACACGTCATGAATAATAATTAGAATGTTTCACGGTGGTTTCAGCTCAATCTGAGTTTGTACGCTATGAATTTGACCGTTGGACGCCCGTTTTGGCCGTTTATGACACCAGAACTGCGTTGTCGGTCACCGCAGGCACACGGCACGTCCAATTGATGTGCCATCTGCTCGACCACTTCAGAAATAACTCACCCGTTTTTGTCGTCTGATTTCAGGCCATTCCGACTTCGTTCGGCCCGTTTGGACCCCCCTCACGCGCGTTTATGAAGCGCGCACATCACTTAAAACAAGAATATTGAGTCGTACCGTGCAAACCGCACGTCCGATTGGCGTGCCGTCTGCGCGTACCCGTCATGAATAATAATTAGAATGTTTCACGGTGTTTTCAGGTCAATCGGAGGTCGTCCGCTATGAATTTGACCGTTGGACACTCGTTTTGGCCGTTTATGACACCAGAAATGCGTTGTCGGTCACCGCGGGCACACGGCACGTCCGATTGACGTGCCATCTGCTCAACCACTTCAGAAATTACTGACACGTATTTGTCGTCTGATTTCAGGACATTCCGACTTCTTTCGGCCCGTTTGGACCCCCCTCACGCGCGTTTACAATGCGCGCGCATCACTTAAAACACGAATATTGAGCCGTACCGCGCAAACCGCACGTCCGATTGGTGTGCCGTCTGCGCGTACACGTCACGAATAATAATTACAATGTTTCACGGTGTTTTCAGGTCAATACGAGGTCGTCCGCTATGAATTTGACTGTTTGACGCCCGTTTTGGCCGTTTATGACACCAGAACTGCGTTGTCGGTCACTACGGGCACACGGCACGTCCGATTGACGTGCCATCTACTCGACCACTTCATAAATCACTCACCTGTATTTGTCGTCTGATTTCAGGCCATTCCGAAATTGTTCGGCCCATTTGGACCACCCTCACGCGCGTTTACGAAGCGCGCGCATCACTTAAAACACGAATATTGAGCCGTACCGCGCAAACCGCACGTCCGATTGACGTGCTGTCTCCGCGTACACATCACGAATAATAATGAGAATGTTTCACGGTGGTTTCAGCTCAATCCGAGGTCGTCCGCTATGAATTTGACCGTTTGACGCCCGTTTTGGCCGTTTATGACACCATAACTGCGTTGTCGGTCACCGTGGGCACAGGGCACGTCCAATTGACGTGCCGTCTGCTCGACCACTTCAGAAATCACTCACCCGTATTTGTCATCTGATTTCAGGCCATTCCGACTTCGTTTGGCCCGTTTGGACCCCCCTCACGCGCGTTTACGAAGCGCACACATCACTTAAAATATGAATATTGAGCCGTACCGCGCAAACCGCACGTCCGATTGACGTGACGTCTGCGCGTACACATCACGAATAATAATTAGAATTTCTCACGGTGGTTTCAGCTCAATCTGAGGTTGTACGCTATGAATTTGACCGTTGGACGCCCGTTTTGGCCATTTATGACACCAGAACTGCATTGTCGGTCACCGCGGGAACACGACACGTCCGATTGATGTGCCGTCTACTCGACCACTTCATAAATAACTCTCCCGTATTTTTCATCTGATTTCAGGCCATTCCGACTTCGTTCGGCCCATTTGGACCCCCCCCCCCCCCCCCCACGCGCGTTTACGAAGCGCGCACATCACTTAAAACACGAATATTGAGTCGTACCGCGCAAACCGCACGTCCGATTGACGTGCCGTCTGCACGTACACATCACGAATAATAATTAGAATGTTTCACGGTGGTTTCAGCTCAATCCGGAGACGTGGTGTGGCCGGCACCACTCAAAGTGTCCGTCTTTTGTTTCAAAAGGACGTCATTTTAAGTGAAAAGCATCAACTGACATACGGAAAACCGACCAACCGCATTCTGAATCTGTTGATAATTTATCCCAACAATCCACGGGTCATATGTGACGTGTACGAGCCAACCCGGGATGAATCTGAGTCGCGGTGTGGCCAGGATAAGTCTAAGTGACTCACTTTTGTTTAAAATGGACACCATTTTAAGTACATACGAAAAAAACGACCAAACGGATTCGGTTTCCATTGAAACTTTAGGAGAACGATGCATGGGTCTTATGTGACATGTACAAATCATCCCTGCTTCAATCCGAAATGCGGTGCAGCTGAAACCACTCAATGTGTCCGTCTTTTGTTTCACAAGGACATCATTTTAAGTGAAAGGCATCAACTGACATACGGAAGAACGACCAAACACATTCAGATTCTATCGATACTTTCGCACAACGATCCATGAGTCATATGTGACGTGTACAAGTCAACCGCGTCTTAATCCGAGACGCGGTGTGGCCGACACCGCTCTAACTCTGTCTCTTTTGTTTAAAATGGACATGATTATAAATGAAAAGAACAACTGGCATACACAAAACCGACCAAACGCATTCGTAATCTTTTGATAATTTATCACAACGATCCATGGGTCATATGTGACATGTACGAGCCAACTTGGGATGAATCTGAGTCACGTTGTGGTCAGGATTAGTCTAAGTGTCACTCTTTTGTTTAAAATGGACAACATTTTAAGTACATAAGGAAAACCGACCAAACGCATTCGGTTTCCATTTAAACTTTAGGAGAACGATCCATGGGTCATATGTGACATGTACGAATCAACCCCGCCTCAATTGGAGACACGGTGTGGTCGGCACCACTCATAGTGTCCGTCTTTTGTTTCAAAAGGACGTAATTTTAAGTGAAAAACATCAACTCGCATACGGAAAACCGACCAAACGTATTCGGATTGTGTCGATACTTTAGAACAACTATCCATGGGTCAAATGTGACGTGTACGAGTCAACCCCGCCTCAATCTGAGGTGTGGTGTGGCCGGTATCACTTTAGGTGTATGTATTTTGTTTAAAATAGACATCATTTGAGGTAATAATATATGGTATAGAAAAAAACGATCAAATTATGAATTGAATTTCGGATTCCACATATAATTGTCATCTAAATTTTAAAATGAATTCTAAATTAATTATGTATGTTTATAATTATGTTATGAATTCTACTTTAATTATGGATGTGTATATTTTCAGGATGCATTATTTGTGTTGTTTGGTTGGTTTTCATTATTTGTATTTGTTGGGTTGTTCTCTATATGTATGCATTATATGTGTTACAGGTACAATAATTGGATTGAAAAATGAATTGAAAACGAGGGCATAATTGGATTGGAAATTGAATTGAAAATGCCCAAAAACCAGACCTGCTGTGCAATTTGCAGGCTGCTCTGCAATTTGCACAGCAAAGCCTATGCCAACGGTTTGAAAACCGTTGGCATAGGCTCTATGTAGCTGTTTTCACCAACAGTTCCTTGAACCGTTGGGAAAGTAAATTATCTGTTGATTTACCAACGGGCCAAACCGTTGGGAAAGGCCTTTCCCAACGTTTTGGCAGAACCGTTGGGATAGGTTGATTTTTTCTGACCTATCCCAATGGTTCTGTGTAAATCGTTGGGAAAATCCTATCCCAACGGCTTACTTCCCCACGGTTTTCAGAACCGTTGGTATAACAAATACCAATGGTTCTGCAACCTTTTCCAACGGTTCTAAACCGTTGGGAAATGCTGGATTTCCAGTAGTGATTGGGTATTAAAAATTCTATTTTTATTGTTAATATCTTCCTCCTATATGATTACAATGTAGGGGATATGGATAAATCATTATCAAAATGATTTGTGATGAAAATGTTATTTCTATAGAAGGAATTGAAAAAAAATCAGTATCTAGTTATTCAAACTTCTCTATGAGAAGTTAGTGGTTTAATGAATAAAATTCATCAACTATTTGGGATCCCTGATAAAATTGGGTTTTTCTACAGTACCCACCATGACATAATAAAAAAATTCATAACAAAAAAGTAATAAAATCATTGTGTGGTATTTTGATCATTCCATGTTTGAGACTTTGGTGAACATTTCAACATATCAAATATATTTTATATAATGTAAGGACTGGATAGTAGAATTCAACTAAAATATACAATAAATTATAGATAGGATAATGATTGAAAATACTCAATGGAGAAAATAAATATCCATTTCTAATACTATGGATTTTAAGGTAGTGATATTTAGCGTTGTAAGTAAATAGAAGAAGTTTTATTTTAAATTGATGAAAAAATACACCAGAGTGTTAAATAATATGCTTCTTATATTTCCATGCAATTTTGGTACATTGAAAACATCAATTTCAAGATATGTATCTTAGGGTAATCGATTTTGGATATTCTATCTTGATAATTATTAAATACCTTAAGAGAAAATCTAATATATTTATGTTTATCCAATTAAACTATATCAATGATAAATATTATACCCTCATAATGATAATTTCTGTAGATTCATCCATTATGAATATCAGTTATTCATACCTTGTTAAAACTCTCAAAGACTAATAATGAAATTGTTTCATAATTTCAACATTTGATGAAATTAAATTTCAATTATTCATAATCTTATAGACCCAGGTTGGTATTTAGTTGATTTAATCAATAAATTATATTTTCAAGAACATACTATTGAATGGATATTGGTTGTATGGATATAAAAATTGTATGAAATAAATACATCTCAAGGATAACCAGTTATACAAAATGTAGAAGTCGTTTTGTTTCCACATGCACTTATGATATTGGATAGATATTAAAAATATTTATATGAAATGAATTTATCATCAGGCGTGGTCAAGGTAATATAATTTGGATATATAAGAGTGAATGAAAAATTATAATAAAAAATAAGATTTGGATTCATTGGAATGTTGTAATATTCATATTTTTTTGAGAACTCAAAATATATATCACAATGGATTTCTTAAAATTTATTTAAATTGATTCATGTGAGGGAATCAAAAGATCTCTAAAATTATCCTACATCTGCAGAACTAGTGAGAATAAACTGACCTTTTATAGGTCTTAGTGTTAGTTCTTATAATCATTTTTCCTTTTTCATTATTTTAATGCTAATCCCTGAAGGAAAAAATATATTGTGACTAAAAAATCATATATTACTCAAGTTACCCAATCTCAGTTCTACTTAAATATTGTAGTGTATGTTTATCTCTTGTAATTTGTGGCATTTAAAAAATCATGGAGTGGGATACTATTTATGGTCCTAAATATTGGATTAAATAATATTTTACATATCAAGATATATGGAATAATATGATAGAACTGAAGTAGAGAACCTTATTTTAATATAGATAACCCAAGTGGGAGTGCTCATAGTTAAATGTCATGGTGCGTAGATATAACACCTGGAATTTTTAAAAACCATTTTTCAAATAAATTAATTTTATTTGATATCTTTCATTTCCAACTACACAAAGTTAATATTTTTTATATCCTACAATAAGATAAACTTGTGTAACTCTGAATAATGACTTGGATTCCGTTACACATAATACTGAGTTCCTACAAAACATTATTATATTATTATATGTATTTAAATGAAATAGTTATAACCTATAAGTTAAAATTAATAATATTAATAGTGGTTCCTACTTTTAAATATTTATTTTTATAGAAATTATATATATTGATAATAAATCATGTAATATTTTTTAAATTCTTTATATATTTGAAAATACTATTTTCACATATGAAATGCTTCTTATGTCATTCTGTGATCAATAATAAAATTACTTTTATAGAATTTATGAATTTTAATTTTATAACATAAATAATTTTTTAATTCGTGAATTTATAATTATCTTAGGGTTATTTTGGGGTTTTTCTAATAAACAAAATTTTTTATGAATAGCGGAAAATACTAATACTACTAATATCGTATTTTATTTCAAATAAATTAGTCCAGAAAATAAAGAAAACCACCATAAAGGAAGAGTTCATCCTCGAATTAGGAAGGATGGATTTAATGAAGGAAAATTGTGTCTCCCTCCTCAATATTGTCCCCCTTCGCCATGAGAGTATCTATGCTGGGGGAACAAAAAACCCTCTCATGATGTTGTGCTTCAGAAACCAACAAATCCGAAACCATTTTTCCCTCCATCCACGTTTGAATAATAGAGACTTGATTCCTCAAAATCCCCCTACACCTTTGAATAATATATTTGATCAACCAAGGGATGGTATATGTCCCATTAAGTGAAATTTGTAGTGTGATGAAATCTGTTTCAACCTTTGACAATTTGATATTATCCTACTTGTATAATTGATGTAATGTGAGCATTTCTATAGCATCAAACTGAAGTGAGAACCTTTCCCAAAGTTTTTCTGAAAGCTAAGTAGACAACCCTCGCTGATCCCACACCACGCCACCACCCCTCATGATGCCAAAGTAGAAGGACCCATTTGTGATGAGTTTGAAGTTGAAGATTAGAGGAAGCAAGATGACCCAACGCCCCTTATTAGTGTACATGTAAGAATAAACAATAATCCTAGATTCAATAATTGGTCAGAAGAATTGGAAATCAACCAGGTATAATTTGAGGGAGATCAGGTTGACCAACATCATCTTTTCCATACTAACAATTGTCTCATCCGAGCATTGAAGTCCATCAATCCAAGCATTGTTTCAATCCTATATGATGTTTTAGTTTCACACCAGATGAATCATTTATTTGGACTTCCTTTTCATTCAATTATACATTCTCATATTAAGAAATAGTTTATAAAACTAGCACCTTTCTTGTGTTATCCATCAGTTCTTGAGAATACCTTGAGCTCTATCCATACTGCGCACACCCACTCCCCTTGAATAAAAGGATGGTCAACATTATCCTCTCTTTGGATTCTACAACAATAAAATCTGGAAATTCGGGGAATTACAAGCATTGTATATTATCCTTTATTGGCAATGCCTAGTTCTGGATATGACACATTTGAAAATTATACTTCTTTAGAAAAAACATGGGTTGAATTCATTTTAAAAAATATGCAATAATTCCATTCTTCCTCCACTATAAAGAGGAACCCACCCCTCCCATGTATTCATACATCTATGTAAAATTTTATCACCCTAAATATACTAAATTTGTCTCACAAAATCACTAACCATATCCAATGTTCCTCCCTTTGGTCAATAATTCAATCAATGAATCCCTTTGGTGAAAACCAATAAGGGATTCCTAATAAACTGGTAACATAATTTTTCAATATCCTTTGTCTTATTTTCTTTATAGACCCTCTAAATTATACTTATTAAATTTTTATATAATAAAATACTTATCCATAATATACTGAAATTGTGTTATTATATTTATTTTTCCAACACATACACACACTTTTATTTAATGTGTAGAAAACATACCGTTGACGTGTACAAAAAACTATCGCCTCACGAAATGATGTTATTCATTTTTACTTTACATCCTCTGATCGGTAGGAATTATGATGTAAAATTTTATTTTCTATGATACATAATACATTTTGGATGAATTTTGTAATTTTTAATTATTATTTACAATATAACTTCTTGTTTTCCATTTTGTGTAAATAATATAACTTTGTTTGTGGACGTGTGGACTACCTCCTCCTCCAAGTGTTGGGATTCTTTCTAATGTATAGAATTTATTAACGATAAAATTAGTGAAATTAAATTATATATATGAAATATCTATTCTTATAAAATTATATTATATATATATGACATTTACAATCATTATTTCAATATGACAATAGTCAGAAACAACATTCATGCGAACATATAAACTATTTTCTCAATGAACTATGTATTACATTTCTTATTTATATATTTTATAGATTTTTATAAATACATTAATAATGAAGATATATTATATTTATACTATGTTTTATATTCATTATATATGTAAATCATGATCTATGTAAGATGATCAAAAATAACAAGTCATAAAATGTACGAAAAACAAAGCTGTTAATACATAAAGCGTAACATCAACAAGGAATAATTAATAAACAGGAAAATTAATATCCTGATAAAATCATATATGGTATTATATATAATAATATGGTTCATTAATATATTTATAATGAACTTATATTAATTATACATGTGGCTTTTACAAGTTATATTTGATTCAAGACATATGGTAAGGCTTTTCTTATCTCACATTTATTTCTCTGTGATTTTTGCCTTATTAACCAATAATTTATTTTATGTAATGTATATAATCCACATGAATATATTATATTACTATTATACCTATTTTTATGGGTATTTAAATATCTATTTTATTATATATCTTTCAGGGGGTTTTAAAATTAATTTTTTTCCAAATCTGTTATGTAGTTTTCTCTCATTTTTCTTTCATAGAGGAACATGATTTCTTGTGCACCTATATTCTATTATGAGGTTTATAGAATTAAATTTTACAATATATACAATGAATACAATTCTTTTCATGATATTTAAAGATTCATGTAATTTCAATTTCTTACTTGGGTAATGTGATTCAAATTTATCATGTGGTATGAATTTATTGCAGCAATCTCATTGTTTATAAGGATTGTTTATTATTACGCTTCTATTGATTAATTATTATGATCCATATCTCAATAAAACTCATGAATTTTATTATACTCTAGTAATATATGACTTTTTCTTGTATTAGTTCCATTTTATAATTTTTGGAACCTAATATACATAAGAAAATGATTTTAAGAAAAGCCAATATACTTTCTTCTTCAGGTCAGATATATGTTTCATTAAAAACACATGTTCTCAAAAAAATTAATTTTATTTTATCAAATGTTATTTGAATATAATTTTCAATGAAATATTATTATAATAATGTATTATATTTTTCAATGGTTCCTTTATATGTTTTCAATAATATTTTCATGTAAATGGCTTATAAAAAATGCTATATTTGTTTAAATAGTTTTTTCAAAGAAAAAAGGATATTTTCCTTAAGAAATTATTTTAAAGGATCTTTCTAAATTATATTCCAACTACTATGACATCTTTTGGTGTTACACATGCCTTTATAGGATATTATTTAAGTTTTAAGTTCATATTATCCATCAGAATGATTTATGTTTTGATGGAATGATGTTGATGAAACATTGTTACCTTTCTCATGTTATATATTTATGAAACCTCATTCTTTTAACTTGTTATGATTTGATTAAATTATTATGAAAACAATGTCACATCCATAGCTTATGATACGATTTAATGTTTAGGATACCCATTTTCTTTCATGAGTCAAGATATGATTTTTTATGATCTTCCTGAACATGTTTGTATGATTTAATTATTTCATGGGTAGGACCAATGTTTACAACCAATACATTGGGTATATATTTATATATCATGAGATAAAAACGGATGGAATGGAATGTGATCTTAGTTTATTAAAGGAAATAATCTACTAAGATGGTCTTATGAGTGAACTTTTTCTAATAATATGGTCGTGGGTGTGAAAAATGACTACTAAGAAGGCATGGGGAGTGAACTCATACTATTATAATGGCCTTGATAGTGATGTATTGACTACTATGAAAATCATATTATATTGTTATGCATCCTCCACAATTCCATGTCTTATTCATATGTTATGATTTCATGAATTATTCTATTGATTCTCTTATGATTTATATCATATTATCTACCAATATTTATTACATAATTATTTTTTATGTTCTATTTTTGTATGTTATGATCTTATAATGTCAATATCACATTTTCATAACCTTATGATCATGATTGTGGTTATATATCTTCTTGTTTACACTAATTGTGCATTTTAGATCAGCCCTTTTAATATTTCCTTTCCCCATGTTATTTAGATATTTATTATGTATGTTTTGATTAATAAAGTTGATATTAATAATGAACCTAGTGGTAGATAGTATAACTCACTTATGTACAAGTGTTTATGATTCCATTTTTCTAAGGGAACATGATTAATGTTTTTATTAGGAATCTATGTGTAATCTATTAAGTATTCTTAAAAAAGATGAAATATTAATGTATGAAAAGTGATGTTCATTGTAGATGGTATTAGATTAAATATTTTGTTAACTACTAGAAACTAGTATGATAAAACCATAGTAAGAACCCCAAGGACATTTCTAAAGAGAATGAATGGTATTAACAAATATCATGGAATTTTGGTAAATGAGACTGTGAGTGGCTCACTAGAAATTCATCCATGTATGGATAATACAATTGGATGTGGCTCTGACATAGATATACATTGGGGTAACAACCCTAAAAACACCATATTGAGATAGACTCGATCCGGAACTAGTGAACGATAATGGGATATCCTACACACCTTGATTGCCACTCTTGGGGGATATGTTTTGGAAATTCATAGACCATTCATAAAGAATCTTGATGTATTTTTATTGAGGTTGTCTAAGGATAACTGACGATAAACCTAATGCTTCATAGATTAAATAAGGTGTCCTACTTTAGGAAAACTAAATGTGTTTTTTCATGATTATATGGGTTCCCTCTATGATTAGTTTTTCTTACTCTATGATTATTGGTGTTTGTCAATGGAAATAACCTAATGTAAACATGTGAGTGTGGAGTGTGGAGGAAAATGCAATGATTTTTCACCCAAGCATCTAAATTCTATAGGATATGGAATGAAAAATAGTGTTTCTATGAACACTCAACAATCTCAAGAAATGAATCATGATGGGCTTCCAAATAAGAAAATGAGGAAACAACATTCAGTTGAGTCCTTAATGATCCAATGCCAAGCATCATTCAGTGGGTCATTTAGTCCAAATATTCTAGAAAAATGTATCATCACCACTAAAAATATATTCTCTATTCTATAGTGTTTGGATAATGCGATATTCGTTATTTTTGTTTATCTACCTATCATCAAATAGATCATGTGGTGGAATCTTATCAATAATAAGATGCAGAAAGTATAAATTGAATCCATGGATTAAGAAGAGTTCGAGGAAATATTTTTTTCAGTAATTAATTTTGTTAGATTCTTCATACAATGATAAAGAAATAGTTACTTGAGTTAAATCAAAGGGAGGATGAATTTGGTGGTACATTGCTGGCACCTTCCAAATGAGCATCGTCAAATCCACAAAGGAAGAAAATCCGAGATATGGGTATTTTTTCCCCACAATAGAAAATGAAGTAGAAGGTGGAAAAGACCTACAGATCGCATGAATCTCCAAGAGACATGTGCCCTCTTGACTATAATGAGGTCCTATGAAGGAACCATGAGTAGTACAAAGTCTGTAGAAGGCCCTATAGATTAGCTTTGACATGAACTTTCTTTCTTTAGAGAAGGATCCTTGGAAAACCATTGTTTATGAAGTAGCATCTAGGTGAGAACCCATAGGACATGCGGGTTTTCAACTGGTGAGTACCTAACATACCATATGAAAATCCATTGAAAATTGGAGGAAAATAACTTGAAGTTGGGTGCCTTTCACGGTTATAAAATTCATGTGACACACCACCTGGGGAGAGAATTATTATCCTTGACAGCACTAAAATAAACTTGTCAGGTCCAAAAACAGTGCACAATAAAATGATAGAAATAAATAAAGTGGGAGGTAGGAGCCTCTTACAGTCATAAAAGACACATGACATGCCACTACAAATTCCCCCAATGCCAAAATACTATAGTTACATGCCTATATTATCTCATTAAAACCCACTGTAAGGACATGATCATCACTTGATGAGGCTTTGGTTTGACTAGAAAACTGCATGATCCCTCTTTTGATCATTAAGGGAATTCATATGGAACATTTTATGAAATTATCTTCTGTATTTATTCGACCTTTTGCGGTGACATGAGACATCATGAAGAGGTAAGGTTAATTTCCAAGATGACACCCAAACTACCTTACGAACTCCCCAAACATTGTAAGATAATCAATGGAAATAAAATGGGGTATGGGGTGGAACATATAAAAATCATTAAATTCATCTAAGATGACTATACTATGCATAGAATGGTCTTACAAGACACCTATTCTACCTAAATGATTCTCATGATGGGTCCTTGATAAGATATAAAAATCTCATAGAATAACCCAAATAAGTCTCCTAGGATCATGAAACAACCTTTTAGCAGGAACATGAGCTCGCAAAGACCCATGGATGTGTTAATCTAGAAATATGAATGTCCATTGACATATACATTAGATAAAAAAGGATACCAATAATTGTAAATAGCCCAATAAGTTATGTGAAGATGGGATGGTCTTGTTGTCTCTAAAAGACATGTGACACCCCCATGTGATTTACAGAAGGACCTTATGTGTAAGAACCCGGTTCATAAATTTGAGGTACGTGTCTCTTCCTCTATATTTTCCTCATGCGTTTTTGAGAATATATGGAAAATGTGGAAAATCGTACTTTTTTGGATGTACATGCGGCGTACTTTTGGCCGTGTAGGGGTGAGTACATGGGGCGTGTAGCCATGTCGGCAATGAAGGGTGTAAGAACCAACTACATGCTGTGTAGTGGTACCTTACACGTCGTGTATTCAGTGGGCATGACAAAACAGTAAGGTAGTGGAGAAACTGCCAGCTGGGTGACAGTACACTCCATGTACACAGGAGTACATGTCGTGTACTCATGTCGACGGATGAACAGTGTGGCGGTGCCGCCAGGGGAACAGTTAAATGAAGAAAGTACACGTCGTGTACCTGGAAGTACACGTCATTTAATTTCTTTTTTTCTCTAAAAATGGGCAGTAGCCTCCCTTGTTCACAACGGAGGCTTAGAACGGAAGAGGGAGCTCGGGAGGGACGGTGGAACCTTTAAAGATCCATCGAGTGTTCGTTTGGAATCTGATTCCGCTTCGGATGATCTTGTTGGAACCGCGTGGGTAAGCCCTCTCTTATTCTAGAGCATTTATTACCAATTCCTTCCCTAACGAGAGTTATTTGAGGTTGAATTAAAGTTTTCTTACCTCAGATCTACGTCGTTCTTGGGTGTTTCTAGAATCGGCGTTCGCATATACTGCTCGTTGACGTATAAGGTAGGTGGCTTGGTGTTTGTTTTCCAACATCCATGTGTTTTATACGTTTTATTCCACGAACCCATGTTTGGGTGTCTTGTGGCTAAGGACGTTGCAATATTAAACACCTAGAATTGATTAGGTATTTAATTATGATATTAAAATGCTAGTTGGGATCGTTTCTTGGATCCAGAACCACCCTGGGGGTGTGTTCCACTGTTTAGCCCTTTGGAAAGGATACCCGAGGGTATGTCTTTATCGTAGTAATTGTTAAATTTCCTTGAGTGGAATTTCTTGTTACTACTTGTTTACCTGTTGGGCATGGCCCAGTTACCTATTTAACCATAGGGCATTGTATTATTTTTCCTGAGGGAGTGACTATATTAGCCTGAGGGTGTGACTATATTAGCCAGAGGGCAAGTTACTATTTTTCCCGAGGGCAACCTTTCATGCCTGAGCGCTTGACTTCTATGCCTGAGGGAGAAAATTCGTATGCCTGAGGGCAAGATTCTGATACGCCTGAGGGAAATTCCTGAGGGTGAGATTCTGTATAGCCTGAGGGCGTTGTTCACTATATTAACCTGAGGGCAAGATACAAGTTTTCCTGAGGGCTTGGTGTTGTTGAGCACAAAAAGTTACTAAATAAAATGGATTAAATGAATAATTAAATGGAAATATAACTGGTAAGTTAGTTACTTTTGATTACTTCTTAGTTTGTTGCATTTTACTACTGCACACTTGTTTCATGCTTTACACAGAGTTGAGCATGGGCTTTTGGTGGGTGACTACTGAGATATACTTCTCACACCCTGTTTGGGTTATGCTTTTCAGCCCAAAAAAATTATGTTTCTGTAGGTGTGGATAGGGTAAAGAGTCCCTATATAGGTACTTGACTATTTCTGTGGAGTAGGAGGGCATGGGACCGACCCTAGGCTCGCGATGCCGCTACCAGTTGTTTTTCTTTGTTTTATTATTCTCTGATTTTTATTGTACTATATTGATGTATAACATGTTCTGGATGTTTTCATAGAACTTGAGACATGTAGCATCATTATCTATAAATTGTTGGTTGTATCCTCTATAGTTGTTTAATTTAGTTATGCATGGTTAACTGCTTCGGCTGTTTATTGTATGTTTTATTTTGTATTCCGTTGTGCAGCACTTTGACAAATGAGGGCATAGTTTCCCCACTATCAGACCTGGGCCCTCGCTGCTATTCGTAAGCCTCTGGAATTTGGGGAAATGCACTTGAGGTCGCGTGGCGAACTGGGTTTGGGGCACCCGTTGAGTATCACCTGGAATCAAGATGATACAAAGTGGTATTAGAGGGGGATCTTTTCTCTGACTTACTATTTGGAGCCGCAGTCAGGGATAGGACGAACAGTAGTTGGTCATAAGCTATTCCCAGGTGCAGATATCATGTGTATAGGGAAACGCCAATTTACCTTGTATTTCAATTTTACTGATTTTTCAATTTACAGTTGATTTGATTTCACTGTTGGGTGACGTACTTGTATTGTGTTGGTTATAGTTTATCGGTGGGTTCTATTTAGTTGAAACCCGAGGAGAGTAGGGTATGTCGTCTCATGCATCATATAGGCACATGATATAAATCTCATGTCATGCATAGTTCCATGCCCTGTAGGTGCATTAGAAATTGCATGTTGTTGTGATAGTTTTTGTGCTAGAAAAGCATGTTGTTGTGATAGCTTCTCAGTAAATACCTTCTATGTGATAGGGTATTTTGTGTGAGCATGTTAATAGAATGGACGCAAGGATTTGGTTTTTGGGGAGTATAGGGCCCCATTGACCAGAATTTGGTGGATCATTGACTGTTTATTTTTGGTTATAACACAGATAAGATGTCAAACTTTGATTCTTGGGGAGTATGGGCCCTCATGGGTTAGAATTTGACACTTAGGTGTTGTTTTTGGTGGGTTCTGGAGAAGTTTTTGAGGCATACTATCCGAAATCCTAGTATACACGCCATGTATTACTTCAAACATGCAGTGTATGGCCTTCTATTCAGGAAGAATAATAAATTTTTTGAGTACACGCTGTGTACCCTAAGTACACGCCGTGTAGTCTCTGCCTGTGTCACAAACCATGTTGGTGGCGACACGGGGAAGGGAAGAACTTGGAGCAAACACACCATGTAGCTTTTGTACACGCCATGTAGTTTTGACCAGGATTCCGGCCGTGTAACTAACAACACTGGTCGGTGAACTCTTGTACAGAACATGGTGTGTCAATGATGAACACGTCATGTAGTGTGACTTAGGGACTCGGCCGTGTAACTAACAACATGAGTCAGTTCCACCTCTCCTTGAACACACCGTGTACCTGTGGGACATGCCGTGTAGTCTTTTCCGAGGACAGACTGTGTGGAGTTAGCCATGTGACTGGGAAACGGGGTTGTTGAAACACCGTGTGTGGGTGTAACACGCCGTGTAGTTTCAAGCCGAGTAGTCAGCCGTGTCACAGACGACACGGGAAGTTGGAAATAACACTATACACATCATTTAGATTATATACACCCCGTGTAGTTTTTATTCAATTGGATCCATGTGGCTTAGCCATGTATAAGGACTCGGGCAGGGAAAGGGGAAGTCAAGTACACGCCGTGTAGTCATTGTACACGCCATGTAGTCTTGTTTTTCAAATCATGAAATGCAATCTTCCTCTTGTTCCCATTGTGGTTTTATTCTTTTGGTCTTTGATAATTTTGTTCTAAGACGTGTTTTGACATTGTAGTTTCATGTCTCCTATACGACCATGCGGTGTTCTCTAGGAGAGTGGAAATGAGTATACTCTAGAAATGGTGGGTCATGGGCAATCAGTTGATCCATAAGCAGAGCCAGATGCAGCGCCAGCAGTTTTACCGGACACAGGCATGGAGGCGCAGTTCTGTGAAGGCTTTATGCAGTTTATGAAGACCTTTCAGGGAGCACCACCGGCTGCCACATCTATGGCTGAACTTACTTGTATATTCCAGCATCATCATCTGTCTACGTTTTTAGGGGATGTCAGACCACAGGCTGCGGAGTCTTGGCTAGGATCGATGAAGAATATTTTCAAGAATCTTGAGACACCTCTAGGGAGAAGGGTCAAGCTCGCGACATACATGCAGCGTGATTCCTCCAAGAGGTGGTGGGATGTTACCACCCAGTCAGAGCATCACAAATACATGGTGTGGGAGTATTTCCAGGCAGTCTTCTATGAATTCTTCTTCCCATATATGCTAAGGGCAGATAGAGCTCGAGAGTTCATGAATCTGTAGCAGGGCGTTATGTCAGTGACAGACTATTCTTCTCGTTTTATGGAGCTTCAGTGTTTTGCACCCATACTGGAGGGTGATGAGACGTTGAGAGCCATACGTATTGAGGAAGGTCTTTGTTATGAAATCTGAGCACTGGTGAATGTTTTAAGGTTTCCTTCATTACATTCAATTGTGAACCGGACACTGATTACAGAGAGGAACCTGCGGGAAGCTATTAGTGTGGAGTAGGGCGGTTCAGCACCAGTTTCTGGTACTCTTTCTACTGGCAAGAGGAAGAGACAGATGTACTTCTCTCAGGGTGGCAGCACCAGCCAGGAAGCTTCATCAGGTGTTCCGATCAGGTGCTACCAGTGTGGAAGATAGGGGCACAAGAGACCACAGTTTCCACGAGACCCAGTGGAGTGCCGAGCTTGCAGTAAGATGGGTCATCTGCAACGCTTTTGCAGGGCGTTTCCCCCAATGGCTAGTGAGAGGGTTTTTGTGCAGACTCTGTGTGTGGGAGCAGGACCAGTGGCTTCTTACCAGTTTGGGAACTGGAATACGTCAGGGCGTGGAGGAAGAGATGGTGGTTGTGTTCGTGGTATCCAGACACCAGGATCTCAGAGGCAGTAGGGCGGGACAGCTTAGGGTAGTCAGGCTTTGTCCCAGGGTCGCGACACTAGGTAGGCATATGGAGTGCAACAGACCCAACAGAAGCAAGATCCTGGACCTTCAACAGTAAGAGGTTCTATTTTAGTAGCTTTTTCCTTATCTTCAGTACTTTTTGATACGGGTGCTACGCATAGTTTCATATCTGTACCCATCGTGGAGAGCTTTGGGCTCTGTGTTTCTACTTCTTCCAATGTCATGACACTGGACACTCCGTTGGGGACTAGGACGACTGGTGTGCGTCAGTGGAAGGAGTTCCCCCTTGAGGTTGGTGGGTGTCACATTCTTTGGGACCTCTATGTCTTAGAGATGACGGTCTATGACGTCATTCTCGGGATGGACTGGTTGGTTCCCATTCGAGCCTTTGTAGACTGCTATCGTCGCAGGGTGAGTTCCACCTCACTAGAGGGCGGAGAGTTTCTATACAAGGACGAGTGGAATGTTCAGGCAAGTCGATCTGGACCAGAGCATCATGGGTGAGGTGGAGTCACATCCCATATTGTGAGTTTATATCTATATGATCAGGGGACTTGTTAGATAGATTTCCCTCCAGTCGTAGATCATTTCAGGTATGTCTTCCCAGATGACTTTTTGGGTCTACCTCTGGTGTGTGAGGTGGATTTCCCTATCGAGCTTGTGCCAGGAGCATCACTGGTTTCCATTCCTCCTTATAGGATGGCCACACCAGAGTTAGAGGAGCTCCAGAGGTAGTTGGAGGAGTTGTAGGCAAAGGGATTTATCCAACCCAGTACTTCTCCTTGGGGTTCTCTAGTTCTTTTTGCGAATATGGCGGACGGTACCCTCAGTCTTTGTGTGGTTTATCAGAAGCTGAACCAGTTGCAGGTTAAGAACCGATATCCCTTACCGAGGATTGCTGATATTTTTGATCAACTTTGTGGAGCACGAGTGTTCTCGAAGATTGAATTGATATCAGGATATCATCAACTGTGCGTGAGACCATCGGATATACCGCTGACGGCTTTTCTTAGCAGATATGGTCTATACGAGTACTTGGTTATGTCGTTCGGACTCACGAACGTGCCAGTGGTTTTCATGGCTCTGATGAATCGTGTGTTCCATCAGTATCTTGACTCATTTGTGGTAGTATTCATGGATGACATCTTGGCGTACTCTCACACTCGACACGACCATGCCACCCATCTTGAGATCGTATTGAGTACACTGAGGGAGCATCAGCTATATGATAAGCTCTCAAAGTGCCACTTTTTAATGGATTAGATTCACTTCCGGGGTCATATTATCTCAGAGGAGGGAGTTGCAGTGGACCCAGAGAAGGTAAGAGCAGTAGTTTCCTAGGAGCATCCTAAGAACGTGTTTGAAATATGGAGTTTCTTAGGGCTGGATGGTTACTATAGATGCTTCATACAGGACTTCTCCCACTTAACAGAACTGTTGACAGGTCTGACTAAGAAGGGTGTGATGTTCTTTTGGTCGGAAGCTTGCGAGGCAGCCTTTTAGGACCTGAAATGAAGGTTGACATCAGCACCGATACTGATACTCCCAGAGTAGCAGAGTAGCTACACAGTTTACTATGATGCATTAGGTATTAGGCTGGGAGCAGTATTGATGCAGGGCGATCTAGTTGTTGTGTACCGGTCTCGGTAGTTGAGGCCACGTGAGGGGAATTACCCGACACACGATCTCGAGTTGGCTGCAGTTGTGAATGCGTTGCGCTGTTGGAGGTATTATCTATTGGGAGAGAATTTTGTGGTTTTCACGGACCCCAAAAGTCTAAAGTATATCTTTACTCAGTGTGACTTGAATCTGAGATAGTGAAGGTTGGCTGAGTACCTAAAGTCCTTCGATTTTGAGCTTGCCTATACAGCTAGTAAAGGTAATGCAATAGCTGATGCACTGAGCAGGAAGATGCAGATACATGCAGTGTAGGAGGCCAGTGGTGAGTGGCAGCTTATGGCTTTGTTCTCTGAGAGTTATCTGGTGGTGCACGATAGTCAGGGGCAGTCTTATCTTTCATTGTTAGCTGTTACTTATACCCTCCTGGATAGAGTGGGGATGAGATAGCTATCTGATCCAGAAGGCCTAGTTCTAGGGGAGTCGGTGGCAAGTGAGGAACCTCCTCCTTGTTGGACGATAGGTGGTGATGAGATTCTGCATTTATATGGACAAGTATGGTTTCTTGAGGATATACGTGAGGATCTGATGCAGGAGTTTCATTCATCAACTTAAACAGTTCATCCCAGGGTTACCAAGATGTACCGTGACATGAGATGTCAGTACTGGTGGCCGGGAATGAAGAGAGAGGTATCTGGTTATGTTACTAGATCTTCCACCTGTTAGTAGGTGAAGGGAGAGCATCAGAGACTAGCTGGAATGTTACAGCAGTTACCCATTCCAAAGTGGAAATGAGATGATGTCGCGATGGAATTCGTGATGGGATTGCCGAGGTCACCTTGTGGCAATGACGCCTTGTGGGTTGTTGTGGACAGGCTCACGACGGTAGCTCACTTCTTGCCGATCAAGGAGACCTTCAGTGTTGACGAGCTCAGAAGGATGAATATCCGAGAGATCGTGCGTCCTAATGGGGTACCTCATTCTATCATGTCAGATAGTGATGCCCACTTTACGTCTCGTTTCTGGCAGAGTTTTCAGAGGGTACTGGGTACACAGGTGCTTCTGAGCACAGCATACCACCCTCAGAAAGATGACCAGTCAGAGCGTACGATACAGGTACAAGAGGACATGCTTCTTGCATGCGTCCTATAATTTGGGGGTTCTTGGGAGAATCATATAACCTTAGTCAAGTTTTCCTATAACAATAGCTTCCAGGAGACTATTGAGATGGAACTATACAATGCTTTATATGGTTGGCCATGCCGTTCACCCTTGTGCTGGATAGAGGCAGGTGAGGCAGCATTACTAGGGCTGCAGCTCATGCTGGAGATATCTGAGCATGTCCATCTGATTCAGAAGCAGATGGCTACCACATAGTCTCATCAGAAATCTTATGCTGATCGCCGCAGATGACCTTTGGAGTTTGTTGTTGGGGATCAGGTTTTCTTGCGTGTTTCACCAAGGCAGGGACACAAGTGGATCATGAGATAGGGTAAGTGTAACACCGCGAGATTTTATGAAATATATTATTTTTAATTTCATTAATGTCTTGTGTTGTACGCTACACCAAAATAATCTTTCACAACACACATCCTTGACTTTCCTTGCATTATACGCAAGCGCGACCTTCCGCGATAGCATGTGTTGTACGCAATACCGAGTTTCGCTAAACAATGATATGCTATTAAAATATTATTAAAACTAGCCATTATGAATATTAATAACCACTTTTTAAAATTTTGTAAATTTTATTTTTCAAAATGGACTTCATTTTTGGATTCAGAATATCGAAATTAGCTTAGGGTGAAATTTTGTTACTTTTCGAATAACTTTCATTTTCTGATGAATAGTGAAAATTACTAAATTTTATTTAAAAACAACCTTTTTAATATAAATAATTAATAGTGATAAATTATTAATTTGAGTGGTTTTAAAGTATATATAGAATTTATTTTTGCAATTTAATACAATTTTGGTCATTGGATGTAATTTCACATTTAAACCAAACATAAACAAATGTCAATCTTTTGATAGTTATTATCTCTTAAGAACACGCTATTTGTTTTGACAACGGAAATTAATTTTTAAATTAATTAATGAAACTGATATGTTTTGAATTTGATAAAATAGACATCATTTTTGAATTCATAATATCAAATATAGCTTAGGCCGAATTTTTGGTATTTTTCTGGAAACGTTCATTTTTTGATGAATAGTGAAACCACTATGTGCTAGTTAAAAAAACGGAATTTTTCATAAAACATAATTTTACAGCTTCTGTGAGTGAAATTAAAAAAATACAAGATACACGGTTGATGTCAGTAAGTAAAATGTGGTTCAATGAGATGAAAATAATTTTTGGTGAATAGTAACTTTTTACTTTTTTTACCACGATTAAAAGTAAACAGGGTAATTAAGGGCAAAAATGGGATTATTATTACCCTAACACATGTCCTAATTCTATTGGATAAGTTTAATTCGACGAGAAAAAACCTTAGGAATAAAATATGACCATTTAGGCCCACTTGGATTATATTAGGAAATTTATTATTATTTAATTCAAAGAAGAGTTAAAAGAGTTAAAATAAAAGTTCAATTACTACAATATTTTTAATATAGGGTAATACATAAGATAAATTCGATTGTAAATATTCATTATAAATCTAATAAGATTTCATAAATAATGATATTTTATTTATAATTTTTAGACATTAAATAAATTAATTTATTTATGACACAATGATGATGCAGTAATTGACATAATAGTGAAAAATTAGAATAATTGATATTATAAATATCCAAATAAATAAAATTTGAGACTTTTTATGAATTACACTAATTTTCTAGGTTAATATGACATGTTATAATTGATTTAATTAACTGTGTTCGAACTAATCATTCTGTTATGATTTTCACTAAAATCAATTACTAAATAGTTTAAAAATTGACATAAAATAGTTTTTAAAACAAATATTATATTAGTAATTGTTATTTTATTCATAAAAATTTATAGTTTGGAAAAATGACTTAGATAAGGTTATATATATTAATAATAAACAACTTTGGGTTCGTTTGGCTGCTTATAGTAAGTTTATTAACCTTATAGTATAAGAACACAAGAAGACACGGTAAAAGTAGAATTATTTTACTTAATGTTAAATCTAAATGATAAGGTTAAACTAGGAACCTAAACTTGTCTAAATTATATTGGATAAGAGGATTTCGACCCATCTCCACCTTAGCTTCGAAATAAATCTTTTTGGAGCTATTTAAATCCGAATTTATATTTATAATAAAATAATATTTTTAGTTTTTCCAAAGGAGCCCCTCTCCTCCCTTATAAAAGGGAACCTCATCCCTCTCTTCCTCACACCACATTGAGAATTCAAGATCGGCCAACCCCTTCCAAATTCCATTCTCCACTTCTATAGAAACATCCTAGAGGTTTTGGTCTTCCTCAAAGACCAATTTCAGTGCCCTAAAAGGAGATCTCAAAGAGGCGCTTCAAAGAAGAGGTAATGTCCGTTACCGATTCTTTCAACTTTATTTCTTCTTCCCCTTCTTCTTCTTAGGTTGTTTCATTATGAAGTAATAACATATGTATCACTCATATACTGATATGTTATTATAATTATGAAACAAAATTATTTCACAATCTATCCATCCTACAGAAAATGAAATCACCACGCGTGCGTACGTACGGAATACCGTCTCCATGCCGTGGTGTAATCTATTTTCCACCACCACCTTACTAGGATGGGTATAATGGTGTACATAATAACTATATATGATTATTGTAAAGTGATATTGATTCTGATATAGTATACATACACTCCAATACAATTCCACGATCATGAGAACGATATCATCACTCGTGCGTACGTACGGACTACCGTCTCCACGACGCGATGAGGTACATTCTCCACGTTAACCATTCATGAATGATTATAAAGTATATATAATAAGTAATCATGAAATATATGACATAATAATGATACTTTATTTATGTGTATATATATGCATGTCATCTACTTAATTCCATTCAACTCAATAAGGAAACGAAAACAACATTCATGCATACGTACGACCTACCGTCTCCATGAACAGTGTATTTCGTTCCACTTACTAATAAATTATATATATGTATATTATGAATATATATTAAATATAAATAATGTATTATATTCTGGAATTATGTAATCATGATCTAAGTAATCATATGAATAATTACAAGTCAAAACACGGACGAAAAATGAAACAATTTTACCCAAAACGCTCTTTAACATGGAATTTACAAAAGAATGGGTAATATAAAGTCACAAGTGAACCGTATATGATATCATAACATTGAGTATGATTCTGGAATAAGTAAATGAAATTATTTAAATCATTATACAGGAGGTTCGAACACTTATGAAGCAAATCAGACCTAAGGTAAGGGAAATATCACAATCTCAGTTTTATCCGAGATTGTTTATACTTTAGTATTTACTGGGGTGTATTTTATCATCCACATCCATGTTTCCTCAATATGTAATATTTATATACTTATACAAAAGTTTATGTCCAATTTTACCCTTCGGTGAGTTTTTATTAAATGATATGAAATGAATCTTTTGTTGTTTTTCATACGAGGTACTTTTTGACTTTTCCGACAAACGCACGAGAAGAAAGTTTTTTTAACTTATACGGCATGAATGGATTTTTAAAAAATTATTTCCAAGAATCATCCCTTACAAGTTTTCGAGTTTATTTTTAATCAACTTCTTTTAGATTAAAATTGTATGACATGTTAAGAAAGGAAAAGTGTTTTTGAACCAGAAAGGATATTTTCCTCAAGAATGGAGTTCAAATGTTTTATCAAAATTATTTTCCATCTAATATAATAAAGGGTTTTGTTTCTATACCTATTATTACATTGATTTTATTATGTTGTGATTAAATTATTTTTATGAATTACTTTATCTTATATGAATTGTTTTATGATGTCACGATGTTTAAGAATCCCATTTTTATTACATGGGTTATGCTATGATGTATGGTTTATGGTTTTGTGGCACACATAAGAATGATTTCATTATGAGATGGGTGGGACCTATATCTCCCTCCAATGCATTGGGTAAAGATTTATATCTCATGAGATAGACATGGCTGGAACGACAAGTTAAACCGGTTCAGTAATACAGGACTGGAACGTGGAGTGAACTCGATTCAGAAAGGGACTTTGTCCACTAAGATGGTCTTGGAAGCAATGTCTTGGCTAATATGGAAATCATATCATGTGCTTAATGGTTGCCACAATTACATGATTTATTCCCATGCTATTTTATAATTCTTAATGTTTCTTTATGATCTATTCCTTACGTACTTCTATGTTTTATTTCATTGCTCAAGATTTTGATTTGTAAAATTTATGTTCATGTTTTTAAGTTCAAATGTATATAGTATGTATTATTTTATCCATGCATACCCTTACTGAGAATTTGAGCTCACCCTTTTTATGTTTTCTTTTCCCCAGGATATAAAGAAAGGTTTTAGGTAAGAAAAAAAGGGGAAGATCTTTATGGGAGATGTTGAAGATCTTTCACCATGATTAGAAGATTTTATTCCGAGTTTCCAAAGACACTAAACTATTATAGTCCTTTTGTGTCTATTTTTGTTATGTATTAAGTATTACGCAAAAGTAATGTAATTTCCATGTAGGTCAAGCTTTGGGTCTCTATAGTTGGTATCAGATGAAAGGTTTAGTCAACCTTTGGAAACTAGGATGCGAAAACCTTAGTGAGATCCCTAAAGATATTTCTAAGGTATGTCTAGGGATGTACCTAAGGATAAGTATACGTATAGGATATAGTCCTAGAACTACGGTAACGATCTTATAATTTGACCCAAGTTGTTAGATATTGAGGATGCTCCCCCTTTATTGTATTGTTTTCCCTAGAATGGTATTTTCCTCTCACACTATTCTTTTTGGGTTTTAGATGATGGATGGAACCCGAAGGAACCGTGTTGATCCATGTAATGGACAATGCAATGATTGTCCTCCTGAACAAACAAATGTTATGCAAGATGGATTGCAAAATCTTTTTGCTATACTTACACAAGCTATGAATCATTCTGGACTTCCAAGTGAGAAGAGATGGGAACAACATTCTACTGAGTCCTTCATGAGGCAATGTCCACCTTCTTTTAGTGGGTCTTCTGATCCACTTGTTTCTGAACAATGGATCAGTACCACTGAAAATATATTTTCAGTTCTTCAATGTTCTGAAAATGATAAAGTCTTCTTAGCAGTATATCGTTTGGAAGGTGAAGCTGATCAATGGTGGAATCTTATCAAGATTACGAGGTAAAGAGATGAAATTGAGTCCATGGAATGGGACGAGTTCGGGAACTTATTTTTCAATAAGTACTTCCCTCGTATTCTTCGAACAATGATGGAGAAGGAGTTTCTTGAACTAAAGAAAAAGGATGATGAATATGTTGGTATATACGATGCGAATTTTACAAGGCTTGCAAGGTATGCATCTGGACTTATCATCCAACCTGAAAGTAAAGTTGATCGATTCGTCAGTGGATTAAAACCAAATCTTCGAAGGGAATTAGCTATGAGAGACTTCAGTAGCTATAAAGAAATTGTGCGTTGTGCTATCAAGATAGAAATGGAAGTTGGTGTTACTTATCCATCTCATAGTTTTGACAAGAAATGAAAGATGGAGTTTAAGGAGAAATCTCAGAATAATGGTGAAAAGAAGATGAATGTTTCCTTATGCTCAAAGTGTGGAAAGAAGCATGGTGGAGATTGTCTTAAAGGGACTAGAAATTGTTTTAAGTGTGGAAAAGAAGTTCATCGAGCAGCTGAGTGTCGAAGTAATGGAAAAAGGGTTTCTAATGATGCGAATAAAGAAAAGACTGCATAGAACGCACCAACAACACTTCAATGCTTCAAGTGCAAGGAAATGGGGCATTATGCTAATAAATTCCCTAATCCAAGGGTTAGTGATGATCGACATGAGCAACCACTTAAGGCAAAGCACAAAGGTAAGTCACATGCGATCACTATTGGCGTTGTTGAATATGACAACGATGTGGTGGAATGATTAAGTGTTTATGTAATGGGATTCCAAAATAATGTTGTATATAGTATCGTGGAATATTGGAATATTTATGTATTGGTCTATTGTGGTTTTCAATGGTACCGGTAACCATAGAATGTGATTGAGATATTTTTGGGAAAAAATATGTCATGCACATAATTAAAGGAAAATGGGAAAATGAAATGTTCGACCATATTAATGAGCTCATGACTGATATAAGGAGAAGGTTATATCATGGTTTGAGTATATAGAATTTTTGGATTTTGGTATGTGGAAAGAGTTAACTTTTGACTGCATTCATGTTTTCACTATGGTTCAATTAATGGGTATTCATTCTTCAAGAGAATACATGATTAAGGTATTCACATGTTTGTAATTTTACCCACAAGATATATCTTAAGATATATGGGGGATAAATGATGGCATTCACATGATTGTTATGTGACATTTCAAGTAATAATTTTATTTATACTATGAGCTTGGACCAAAGTATTTTAGATAATCCAAAAGATTGGAATGGATTATGTTGGACATAAGTTAGGATAGAACTTTTTTTCGATATTATTGATGGGATGTTATAGTAATATAGCTTTAGAAAAAGGACAACCTGCAGGACGGGCGACAGCCCATCACGTCGGACAAGGCTGTGGGAATCGAACCCACAACCGAAGTGCGACTGGCCTTTATCGCCTACCACTGGCCTACAGGAAGTCCCTGGTTAGTAGAAACTATTTTTATTTTATTACGCAGTATGATATATAAAGTATAAGTTCATTTTTGGAATCGTATACGATTTACCTCACCATAGATGGACTTATGTATATTTGATAACTTTTGCTAACCCTTTGTTTGAAACAGATGGAATGACCCATCATTCTATAACATGATCTATTAACACTTCATGAATAACATATTCAAATTCATTTCTTTAAGAGATGAAGTGTAAATTGTTCAAAGCACGAACAACAGTGAAATTGTACCAAAATCATGTAAGTATTTCTTTTAATTCACCAACTTTAGGGAAATGATCTTGAAAACCAAAAATTTTGTTCTAGTGCCCTTATATCTGATGAATCAGATGGTACCATAGATCATCGCAAATATATGGCTTTGTGATTGTTGGCTATTTCATAGCCATGTTCTCTACCACTCTCCATCAGAACTTGATGGTAAGATTTTCTTCCATATCCATATTTTCACCTATGTTCTCCTACGTGGAAACCCAGTGATGCGTTAATTTGGGTAACCATTACATTTCATACTTTAGTTTGTAAAGACAAGTTTGGGTATTCCTTTTTACGATGTGGGTTTCTATTAAACAAACTTTCGAGTAGTAAACCATTTATATCCCCGATGAATTTCGAGGGCGAAATTCATTTTAAGGGGGGTAGAATGTAACACCCCGAGATTTTATGAAAAATATTCTTTTTAATTTCATTAATGTCTTGTGTTGTACGCTACACCAAAAGAAGCTTTCACAACACACATCCTTGACTTTCCTTTCATTACACGCAAGCGCGACCTTCCGCGATAGCGTGTGTTGTACGCAATACCGAGTTTCCCTAAACAATGATATGTTATTAAAATATTATTAAAACTAGCCGTTATGAATAGTAATAAACAATTTTTGAAAATTTTTAAATTTAATTTTTCAAAATGGACTTCATTTTTGGATTTGGAATATCGAAATTAGATTATGGTGAAATTTTGGTACTTTTCGGATAACTTTCATTTTCTGATAAATAGTGAAAATTACTAAATTTTAATTAAAAACATCCTTTTTAATTGAAATAATTAATAGTTATAAATTATTAATTTGAGTGGTTTTAAAGTATATTTAGAATTTAATTTTACAATTTAATACAATTTTAGTCATTGGATGTAATTTCACATTTAAACCAGACATAAACAATTGTCAATCTTTTGATAGTTATTATCTCTTAAGAACACACTATTTGTTTTGACGACGGGAATTAATTTATAAATTAATTAATGAAACTGATATGTTTTTAATTTTATAAAATAGAAATCATTTTTTAATTCATAATATCAAATATAGATTAGGCCTAATTTTTGGTATTTTTCTGGAAACTTTCATATTTTGATGAATAGTGAAACCACTAAGTGGTAGTTAAAAAATCAATTTTTCATAAAACTTAATTTTACCACTTCTGTGTGTGGAATTTCAAAAATCTGAGAGGCATGGTTGATGTCAGTACGTAAAATGTGGTTCAATGAGATGAAAATAATTTTTTGGTGAATAGTAACTTTTTGCTTTTTTTACCACGGTTATAAGTAAATAGGGTATTTAAGGGGAAAGATGATATTATTATTATCCTAGCAAATGTCCTAATTCTATTGGATAAGTGTAATTCGACCAAAAACAACCTTAGGAATAAAATAATACCATTTAGGCCCACTTGGATTAGAATAGGACATTTATTATTATTTAATTCAAAGAAGAGTTAAAAGAGTTAAAATAAACATTTATTTACTACAATATTTTTAATATAGGGTAATACATAAGATAAATTCGATTGTAAATATTCATTAGAAAGCTGATAAGATTTACTAAATAATTATAGTTTATTTATAATTTTTATACATTAAATAAATTAATTTATTTATGACACAATGATGAGGCAGTAATTACCATAATA
Organism: Viscum album; assembly: GCA_963277665.1. Taxonomy (NCBI): domain Eukaryota; kingdom Viridiplantae; phylum Streptophyta; class Magnoliopsida; order Santalales; family Viscaceae; genus Viscum; species Viscum album. The sequence continues at coordinate 1,095,180,343 of OY728148.1, read as the reverse complement.
GTGAAAAATTGGAAAAATGATATTATAAATACCCAAATAAATATAATTTTAGACTTTTTATGAATTACACTAATTTTATAGGTTAATAAGACATGTTAGTATTGATTTAATTAACTTTTTTCGAACTAATCATTCTGTTATGATTTTCACAAAAATCAATTACTAAATAGTTTCAAAATTGACATAAAATAGTTTTTAAAACAAATATTATAATAGTAATTGTTATTTTATTCCTGAAAATATAATGTTCAGACAAATGACTTAGATAAGGTTATATATATTAATAATAAACAACTTGGGGTTATTTTGGCTCCTTATAGTATGTTTAATAACATTATAGTATAAGAACAGAAGAAGACACGGTAAAGGTAAAATTATTTTACTAAATGTTAAATATAAAAGATAAGGTTAAAATAAAAACCTAAACTTGTCTAAATTCTATTGGATGAGAGGATTTTGACCCATCCACACCTTATCTTCTAAATAAATCAATTTTGAGCTATTTAAAACCGAATTTGTATTTATAATAAAATAATATTTTTAGTTTTTCCAAAGGAGCCCCTCTCCTCCCTTATAAAAGGGAACCTCCTCCCTCCCTTCCTCATAGCAAATTGAGCCTTCAAGCTTGGAAAACCCCATAAAAATTCCATTATACACTTCCATAGAAACATCCTAGATTTTCTGGTCTTCCTCAAAGACCAATTTCAGTTCCCTAAAAGGAGATCTCAAAGAGGCGCTTCAAAGAAGAGGTAATGTCCGTTACTGATTCATTCAACTTTATTTCTTCTTCCACTTCTTCTTCTTAGGTTGTTTCATTATGAAGTAATAACATCAGTATCACTCATATACTGATATGTTATTATAATTATGAAACAACCCTATTTCACCATCTATACATCCTACGGAAAATGAAATCACCGCATGTGCGTACGTACAGAATACCGTCTCCACGTCGTGGTGTAATCTATTTTCCACCACCACCTTACTTGGATGGGTATAATGGTGTACATAATAAATATATATGATTATTGTAAAGTGATATTGATTCTGATATAGTATACATACACTCCAATACAATTCCACGATAATGAGAACGATATCATCGCTCGTGCGTTCGTACGGACTACCGTCTCCACGACACGATGAGATACATTCTCCACGTTAACCATTCATGAATGATTATAAAGTATATATAATAAGTAATAATGAAATATAAGAAATAATAATGATACTGGATTTATGTGTATATATATGTATTTCATCTACTTAATTCCATTCAACTCAATAAGGAAATGAAAACAGCGTTCATGCGTACATACGGCCTACCGTCTCCATGAACAATGTAATTCTTTCCATTTACTAATCTATTATATATATGTATATTCTGAATATATATTATATATAAATCGTGTTTTATATTCTGGAATTAAGTAATCATGATCTATGTAATCATATGAATAATTACAAGTCAAAACACGGATGAAAAATAAAACGATTTTACCCAAAACGCTCTTTAACGTGGAATTTACAAAAGAACGAGTAATATAAAGTCCTAAGTGAACCATATGTGAAATCATAACAATGCGTATGATTCTGGAATAAGTCAATGACATTATTTAAATCATTATACTGGAGTTTCAGACACTTACGAAGCAAATCAGACCTAAGGTAAGGGAAATATCACAATCTCATTTTTATCCGAGATTGTTTATACTTTAGTATTTACTGGGGTGTATTTTATCATCCACATCCATGTTTCCTAAATATGTAATATTTATATCCTTCTACAAATATTTATGTCCAATTTTACCCTTCGGTGAGTTTTTATTAAAATATATGAAATGAATCTTTTGTCATTTTAATATGAGGTACTTTTTGACCTTTCCGACAAAAGTACGAGAAGAATGTTTATTTTAACTTATACGGCATGAATGGATTTTTAAAAAATTATTTCCATGAAGCTTCAATTACATGTTTTCAAGTTTATTTTTAATCAACTTCTTTTAGTTTAAAATTGTATGATATGTTAAGAAAGGAAAAGTGTTTTTGAAGTAGAAAGGATATTTTCCTCAAGAATGGTGTTCAAGTGTTTTATCAAAATTATTTTCCATATATGATAATAAAGGGTTCTGTTTCTATCCCTATTATTACATTGATTTGATTATGTTGTGATGAAATTATTTTTATGAATTCCATTATCTTATATTAATTATTTTATGATGTCATGATGTATAAGAATCCCATTTTTATTACATGGGTTATGCTATGATGTATGGTTTATGATTTTGTGGCACACATAATAATGATTTCATTATGAGATGGGTGGGACCTATATCACCCTCCAATGCATTGGGTAAATATTTATATCTCATGAGATATACATGGCTGGAACGGCAAGTTAAACCGGTTCAGTAATACAGGACTGGAATGAGGAGTGAACTCGATTCAGAAAGGGAATTTTTCCACTAAGTTGGTCTTGGCAGCAATGCCTTGGCTAATATGGAAATCATATCATGTTCTTAGTGGTTTCCACAAATACATGTTTTATTCCAATTCTATTTTGTCATTCTTAATGTTTCTTTATGATCTATGCCTTACGTACTTCCATGTTTTATTTCATTTCTCAAGATTGTGATGTTTAAACATTATGTTCATGTTTTTAAGTTCAAATGTATATAGTATGTATTATTTTATCCATGCTTACCCTTAATAAGCATTTGAGCTCACCATTTTTATGTTTTCTTTTCCCCAGGATATAATGAAATGTTTTAGGTAAGAAAATAAAAGGGGAAGATCTTTATGTGAGATGTTGAAGATCTTTCACCATGATTAGAAGATTTTATTCCGAGTTTCCAAAGACACTAAACTATTACGGTCCTTGTGTGTCTATTATTGTTATGTATTAAGTATTCTTCCAAAGTAATGTAATTTCCATGTATGTTAAGATTTGGGCCTCTACAGTAAGCTTTCTCTGAGGTATGTGGGGTCATTCAAGATTCTGGAGAGAGTCAGACTGGTTGCCTATCGGTTGCGGTTACCGCAGTGGTACCAAGCCATGAATGACGTCGTCCACATATCTCAGTTGGGTCGTTATCATTCAGACCCATCTCACACCTTTTAGCTAGAGTATTTTGAGCTTCAGATGGATGCGTCCTTTGAGGAGCATCCGATTCGTATCGTTGAATGGAGCACGAAGGTTCTTCGAGGCTGGTCAGTTCCTCTCGTACAGGTTCTATGGCAGCATGGACGAGTGCAGGACGAAACCTGGGAGCGGGAGGCCGATGTACGTGCTCAGTGGCCGGAGTTGTTCACGACTATATCTTCTCCACCCTTTGAAGGTCAATTCGGGGACGAATTTCTATAAGGGGGGAAGTTTTTAAGAACTCTATTCTTATATTTTCAGTACAGGTTTCATTGTTTCTCTTTTCCTTAAGTGTTTTTGAGAATATATGGAAAATGGGCAAAATCCTACTTTTTGGAAGTACACGCAGTGAACTTTTCCACACGCCATGTACTTTTGGCTGTGTAGGGATGAGTACACGGGGCGTGTAGCCATGTCGGCGATGAAGGGTTTAGGAACCGACTACACGCCATGTAGTGGTACCTTACATGCCATGTAGGAAGTCGGTAGGCCAAAACAGTAACGCGGTTGAGTAACCGCCAGCTGGGCGGCAGTACACGCTGTGTACTTAGGAGTACATGTCGTGTACTCATGTCGACGGATGAACAGTGTGGCAGTGCCTCCCGGGGAACTGTTAAATGAAGGGAGTACACACCATGTACATGGAATTACATGCTGTGTACTTTGTTTATTTCGATTAAAACGGGCAGTAGCCTCCCCAGTTCACATGGAAGGCTTAGAACAGAAGAGGGAGCTCGGGAGGGACGAACAAACCTTTGAAGATCTGCAGAGTGTTCATATGGAATCTGATTCCGCTTCGGACAATCTCGTTGGAACTGTGCGGGTAAGCCCTCTCTTATTCTTGCGCGTTGATTACCAATTACTCCCCTAACGAGAGTTATTTTAGGTTGAAGGAGAGTTTTCATACCTCAGATCTACATTGTTCTCGGGAATTTCTAGAATCGGCGTTCGCGTATACTACTCGTTGACGTATAAGGTAGGTGGATTGGTGTTTATTTTCCAATTACCATGTATTTTGTGTGTTTTCTGCCACGAACCCATGTTCGGGTGTCATGTGGCTGAGACCGTTGCAATATTAAACTCCTAGAATTGATTAGGTATTTAATTATGATATTAAAATGCTATTTGGGATCGTTTCTTGGATCTGGAACCACCCAGGGGGTGTGTTCCACTGTTTAGCTATTGTGCTAGGATACCCAAGGGTATGCCTTTAACATAGTAGTTGTAGCATTGCCTTGAGAGGAATATCTTGTTACTGCTTGTTTACCTATTGGGCATGGCCCGGTTACCTGTTTAGCCTGAGGGCATTGTTGTATTTATGTTAAGGGAATGACTATATTAGCCTGAGGGCATGACTATATTAGCTTAAGGGAAACATACTATTTCACCTGAGGGAAACCTTTCATGCATGAGGGCATGACTTCTGTTCCTGAGGGAGACACTTCATATGCCTGAGGGAGAGCTTCTGATACGCCTGTGGGCAATGCCTGAGGGAGAGATTCTGTATAGCCTGAGGGAATGGTTCACTATATTATCCTGAGGGAAAGATACTGGGTGGCCATAGGGCTTGGTGCTGTTGATCACAAAATGTTACTAAATTAAATGGATTAAATGAATAATTAATTGGAAATATAACTGGTAATTTATTTACTTTTTTGTACTGCTTAGTTTATGGAATTTTAGTATTGCACATTTGTTGCATGCTTTACACACTGTTGAGCACATGCCATTGGTGGGTGCCTACTAAGATATATTTCTCACACCCTGTTTGGGTCATGCTTTTTGGCCCTAACAGATTATGTTTCTACAGGTGTGGATAGGGGCAAGAGTCCCTATACAGATACTTGACTGTTTTTATAGAGTAGGAGGGCATGGGACCGAGCCTAGGCTCGCGATGCTGCTACTAGCTGTTTTACTTTGTTTTGCTGTACTCTATTTTTTATTGTACTGTATTGATGTATAATATATTCTGCCTATTTTCGTAGATCTTGAGACATGTAGCATCATTATCTATATACTGTTGGTTGTATCCACTACAGTTGTTTAATTCAGTTATGTATGGTTTGCTGCTTTCTCTTTTCGTTGTATGTTTTATTTTGTATTCTGTTGTGCTGCACTTTGAAAAATGAGGGCATAGTTTCCCCACTATCAGACCTGGGCCCTCGATGCTAGTCGGCAGCCTCTGGAATTTGGGGAAATGCGCTTGAGGTCACTTGGGGAATCAGGTTCGGGGAACCCGTTAAGTGGCACCCAGAACCGGGACGTTACATTATGAAGGGTCATAACATCACGACCTTATGCCAAATTCAGCGTATAGACATGAAATATGTGCCATGAAAAGAGGAAAACTATCAAGTGGTGAGTCCTATATAAATTCCCCATAACATCCACAAATACGAGGCTGGATTGGTCCATCCAGATGAACATGAATACTCAGTAACCATATAGTATTTCTAAATGCTGCTGATCTCATGACTAGAAAAACATCCCATCAGGTAATATTGGGGGAACAAGTTAATAGATCATGCAGGATACAGAATACACATTTCATGATCTCTCATAGAGCACATTAAAGACATATTCTAGGATATAGGAAGAACGCGTATCATATTTTATAGATCACGTGAGACTTATATAGAGAAAACACTAGAATAACCAAAGGAACTCACAATAAAATGATCAAAACAATAAAATGAATGGGGTACATTAAAAATAAACATATATGCTACCCCTTATGTACTTCATGTGAACCACCAAATATGATACAACACAAGGAAATTTAGTCTTGATCTCATGACACTCCTTCAGTATACTTTTTGGGTCATGCGATGTCCTCTGGACATGGGAAATCAAGCTGCATGGTTCCACTTTGGTATTCCCCCCAAGTCTCATGGAACACTCCAAGATCACCATTTAATCCTCATGATGTCATTTAGTCATCTCACAGAACTCATATAGTGGCATAGATTCAGGTTATTTGAGTCTTATGGTAGTGCCCAAGCATGTTATACGACACTCATGATGCTCTCCAAGAACAATTCCATGTCTCACAATGCCTTCGAGACATGTCAGCGAAGAAATTTGGAACCCCCTCGAGATATGTCACATTGACTCTCATGATTCCCTCCATGTGTTTCATCCATATCTGTGATGACACCAAATCATGTCATCTGGATCATGTGATGCAATCATTGCATGTTAGCAAATATCATTTGATGGATTTTATGAAAAACCATCAATATATTGTAATTTTCTCTAGAAACATTATCCTTATTTATGTGAAAAACCTATGACATGCAACCCATTCAATGAAATGCCTCCCAAAAAATCCAATAGGATCATGAAATTATACTGAAAATTTTCTTGTAGGAATCCTTGTAATTTCATGAAACCAATCAAGGCATGTCGAGTTGATAATCATGTTAGTGAGGTAGAAATGTAGGTTAGGCCAATCAGTGCATCCCATGGATCAATAAATTTATCAATCCTTGGTCTGTAAGCCCTGATGTAACGCCCCGACCCTAGTTACCTAGAGTCGGTGGCTTATTACATAACATTGGAATGATCACACGAAAGATCAAATCTTGGAAGACCGATTAGTTTAGTACCCTTGGAAACACTATATATATTCATAAAGTATTACATTACATCATAAAAATGAAAACTACAACAACATAGTCTACATAGTCTACAGTCTTATCCCCTCATAGTATCCCTGCAGGTCATTCATAATTTACTTTTTCACATCCTCAGAAAAATAAAACATAGAAAAGGGGTGATCTCAAATTCCTAGTAAGGATAACAATATACCGAAAACATTCATAAATAATAATAAACATATTAGGAAATGTATAACTAAAACAAAAGCCTTTTAAAATTGAAATTCGACATAGTATGGCAAAAATACAATGAAATAATTCCATTTACTTATTCACATGGATATTCTACTAATTGAATAATCAAATGCAATATCAATAACCACTTTCATAATGATGGAATACATAATTCCAGACTATCATAACCACATAGCCAAGGCCTCATGCCAAGACTACAAATAAGATTTTGTCAAGGCCTTGTGCCAAGACACTAGTTTGTCTCATGAGACCTACCGATGCATCAAAGAGCTATAGCGGGTTCCACCCGTCACATATTAAGTCCAATGCATTTCCATATGAAAAGGTTTAAACATAACATAAACATTCGTATTAAAACTAGCATATGAAATGTAAATACTTCTTCCATAAACCATGAATGGTATAAAAATAACACATACACAATCAAACATATCACAAAACCTTCAATACAATATAGAAGTTCTGTATCATAATAAATCAACTTCAAATAAGAGTAAAATCCATCAAAGGATGTTGACATAGATGAAATCAAACTCTTTTTACAAAAATATATCATTCTATTTTGAAATCATATATTTATATAATAAAACATTTTCTTTGAAAATATTCTTATAAGCTTGTAAGGGATGCATCGAATATTTTATAATGGAGGAAAACAGCCGCACCCGCCGTATAAGTTAAAAAAACATTCTTACCTAAATTCAACCGAAAAGGTTAAAACGAACCTTGTTTGGAAAACGACGGAAAGATTCCTTTATAAACCTCTTATAAAAACTCAAACAAGGGTATAATTGTCTTTAACCCATATTCTTGTAAATAGTAAAAGTGTTTGAAATACATTCTTAAGAAACATGGATGTGGATGGTAAAGAAATCAGAGTAGATTATTACGTATAAACAACCTCGGATAATGAAGAGATTGAGAAATAACCCTTTCCTTGTACTTTTCCTTGGTTGGGGTAGGTTAACCTCCTATATAATGGTGAAATAATTGGTATTAAATTATACAATAATCATATACATTAATATGATATCATATATGATCTTTTAACATTGATTTGTTAATAATATCTTAGTACTATCGTTGTTTTGGGTGTTAACTTACTAGTTTTCTTTTATATGTTTTGTTACGTAAGCTATGTTTTTCATGGATAGGTTGTATATTAAGCATATCAAGAATGATATCAAGTCCTAAGATAATATTATTAATCATCAAATGATAATTAGACTTGGATGGATACGATGGAGAATAAATCTCATCGCGTTCGTGGAGATGGTAGTCCGTACATACGCACGAGCGACAATATCATTCTTTTGATATTAAAATAATATATAATTGTTTGGTATATCATATATAATGAATCATTATCATGTTCTATTTATTATTTACATGAGTTACACATCATTATTATACTCATCCAAATAATAATTTATTGAATAACAATTACACCACGACGTGGAGACGGTAAGTCGTACGTACACACGTATGGTGACATGTTATTAAAAGGATGGATAGAATAGTGAATTTGGTTTAACCATATTTATAATAACATAAAATTATATATAAGACACTGGAGTTATTATTTTATAATGGTAATAACAAAGAAGGATGAAGTGGAAGAAGAAAGGAACTTGGAAAAGGGTGGTGAAATCATTACCTCTTCTTCCGATTTTTCCTTTTGATTTGATCAAAAGAGATCATAGGTTGGCATTCTGACTATAGGAAGGCCTCTAGGATGATGTGAGGGAAGTTTATAGAGTATTTGTGCAGAGTTTGGCCGAGAAAAAAAAGGCTTTGATGGTGTGAATTAATGAGAAGGGGGAGTGCCCTTTTATAAGAGGGGTGAGGGGCACCTTTGGGAAAGCTGGAAATATTATTTTATAATAAATTCATATTCGGTTTCTAATGGCTCCAAAGTAGATTATTTAAATATTAAGGTGGGGAGGGGTCGAAAAACACTCAACCAATAGAATTTAGACAGGTTTGGGTTACTATATTAACCTTATCATTAAGTATTAACTCTTGTTAATTAGTTTCACTTTTACAATGTTTTTTGGTATTTTTATATTATATGGTTAATAAACATACTATATACATCCAAGAGACCCCCAAGTGGTCCATTAAAGATACAAATATCATGATATAAGTCTATTGGAAGAACCTTTGATTTTTATGAATTTAATATCAATTAATAATATAATATATGTTTTAAAAAGTATTTTATGTCAATTTTGACACTATTCAATAGTTGATTTTTGTAAATATCATAAAAGAATTATTACTTATAAAAAAGTCAATTAAATCAATCCTAATATGTCATATTATCCTAAAAAATTAGTTTAATTCATAAATAGCCTCAAATTATATTTATTTGGGTATCTACAATATCAATCATTTTAATTTTCACTATTATGGTAATTACTACATCACCATTGTGTCATAAATAAAATAAATTATTTAATGTATAAAAAATATAAATAAAATATCATTATGTAGGAAATAGTTTTATCTTTATAATGAATATTTATAGTCAAAAATAAAACATATATAACACATTATAAAAATTGTTTTTCTAAAAGTTATATACTATTGTCATTTTTGTATTTATTTTAACTTTATTAAAATAAAGTGTCCCTATCACTTACAAGTGGCACCATGGGGTCCCAAAATCGACCCAAATATGCCCATGGTCGGATATGTATCATCAAATAAGGTTAGGACACGTTTTAGGGTAATTTTTTATTATTATAATATTATTTTTTAACCCTTATTTACCGGATTTACCCTTTAACCATGATAAATAAAATATTTACCGTAGTAATTATTCAAAATGTCTAAAAATAAAAGTTATCTATTTACAAAATTTGAAAATCCTAATTCCAAATATGGAATCCATTTTTCCAAATTCAAAACACAGAAGTGGTAGAAATTAATTTAAAATTAATTCCTGCTGTCAAAACAAAAAGTGAGTTTTTAAGATATAATAACTATCAAAAGATTGATACTTGTTTATGTTCGGTGTAATGGTGAAATTATGTCCAATGACAAAAATTATATTAAATGGTAAAAATATATTATAAATATACTTTAAAACCACTAATATTCATAATTTGTCACTATTAATTATTTTGATTAAAAAAGATGTTTTTAATTAAAATTTAGTAATTTTAATAGTGAAATTATGTCCAATGACAAAAATTATATTACTTGTTTATGTTCGTTATGATTGTCCATCTGTTTGAGGGTGGTAGTCAGTGCTCAAATGAATTTCAGTATCCAAGGATTTCTGAAGACTTTTCCAGAATCTTGAAGTAAAACGGGGATCACGATCAAAAACAATCGATAGGGGTACACCATGAAGTCTCACAACTTCATCAATATATAGTCTCTAGACGTTCCAGTGGTAGATCTTCTCTTATAGCAAGAAAATGTGCTGACTTTGTAAGACGAACAACAATGACCCATATTGCATCGTTCCTTCTAGGAGTCATTGGTAGCCCCATGGAAAAGTCCATCATATTATTGTCCCATTTCCACTCCGGTATGGGAAGAGGTTGCATGAATCCTCCAGGATGTTGTCTTCCAGCTTTCACTTGATGAAAAACCATACAGCTTGACACAAAATGAGTAATCTCCCTCTTCATGTTGTCCCACAAAAAAAGTTCCTTCAAATCTCTATACATTTTGGTGCTCCCAGGGTCTATAGAGAAATTGGAACTATGAGCATTATCCAGCAATTCCCTTTTTAGATCAGGTATATCGGGAACACAAAGTCTCTTCCCATATTTTAAAATTCCATCTTCATACACAAAGTCTCTCAATCTCTCATCATTGATAGCATTAATATTCTTTAGAAATTCTTCATCATCGGTCTGAGAACTCTTAATCCTTTCTACTAAATATGGTTTGGCAACCATTTGAAAATGAATTGATGTTTCACCTTCCCTGGTTATTCCCATGTCCATCTTCACTAGATCTATGAAAATTGTATCCCTTTCAATTATCATATTGTTCAACACTCCATGATCTTTTCTGCTCAAAGCATCTGCCACCTTGTTTGCTTTCCCCGAGTGGTAGTGTATCATACAATCATAATCCTTGAGTAATTCAAGTCATCTCCTTTCCCTCATTTTGAGTTCTTTTTGTGAGAAAATATACATCAAACTCTTGTGATCAGTATAAATCTCACATTTTTCACCATAGAGGTAGTGCCTCCATATCTTCAAATCAAAGATCACAGCTGCTAACTCAAGATCATGAGTAGTATATTTTTTCTCATGAATTTTCAACTGTCTTGATGCATAGGAAATAACCCTATCATTATGCATAAGGACACAACCATGTCCTTTCTTCGATGCATCACTATAATTAACGAACCCATTATTCCCCGATGGTAGAGTCAATATAGGAGCATTGACTAATCTTCTATTCAGTTATTCGAAACATTATTCACATTCTTTTGTCCAAACAAATTTAACCCATTTACCTGTGAGCTTCGTTAATGGGTTACCCAATCTGGCAAAATTCTGGATGAAACGTCGATAATAACCTTCCAAACCAATAAAACTGTGTACCTCAGTAATACTCATAGGTGCTGGCCATTCATGGATTGCCTTGGTCATATAAGGATAAACAGAGATTCCATATTTAGAGACAATATGGCCAATAAAAGAAATCTCATGAAGCCAGAATTCACACTTGATAAACTTCCCATATAATTCATGTCTTCTCAGAGTCTTCAGGATAATTCCCAAGTGACATTCATGATCCTTGTTGATTTTGGATTATACCAAGATATCATTAATAAATGCCACCAAAAATTCATCGAGATATTCCTTGAAAACTCTATTCATCAGATCCATGAATATAGAGGGTGCGTTAGTCAATCCAAAAGGGATTACAGTAAACTCTTAATTCCTGTACCTGGTTTGAAATGTTGTCTTCAGAATGACTTCCTTCTTTACACACAACTGATGGTATCTTGATCGAAGGTAAATCTTTGAAAATTATTGAGCTCCATGCTGTTGGTCAAATAAATCATCAATGAGAGGTAGGGGATACTTGTTCTTTATTATTATAGCATTGATCTCCCTATAGTCGATACATAACCTAATAGATCCATCTTTCTTTTTATCAAAAAGAACAGGGGCTTTCCATGGAGAAACACTAGGACTAATAAGTCCCTTATTACTCAATTTCTCTAGTTGTTTCTTTAGTTCAACTAATTCTATAGTGGTCATTTGCTATGGGGTCTTCGATATGGGCCTTGATCCAGGAATTAAATCAATGGAAAACTCAACTTCTCGTTCTGGAGGATGTCGAGGTAAATCTTTTGGAAATACATCTACATATTCTTTCACAACAGGTATATCCTCTATTTGAACATTCCTTTCCTCACCCATAGTCATTTCATTCTCCTCCTCCCCAATAATTGAATTTAGTTGAGCTACTGGGGGTGGATCTAGATAAGAATTAGGTGGTGACGATTTTTTTCTAAAGATAAGGCGTTCCTTATCATCATCATAAAAAATCATAACCTTTTTCTTCATACAACAAACCTTCACATCATAGTCCAAATTACAATCCATACCAAGGATTATATCAAACTCAATCATAGGTATGACGATGAGATCAGCAGATAAAGAACATTTATGTGCTCTAATGGGGACTGATTCACAAAACATTGTTGCAATGACACTTCCCTTAAGAGTTTTAACAGACAACTCCCTTGTCAAATCAAATTGGAAATATCTAATTTTATTAGAAAACTGCGAAGATATGAAAAAATGAGATGATCTAGAATCAAATAATGGATTTTCTAAACATGAGGAAACCATTAAATTACCTACCACCACATCTTTTGGAGCTTCTACCTCAGCAGTAGTGATAGAAAAAGCTTGTCCTTGATCCCTTGTCCTTTTCTAAGGTAAGTTCCCCTGACGATTAGGACATTAGTTTTCATAATGTCCCATCTCCCTGCAATTGTAGCATTGAACATTGTAAGCTTCCTTCTTCCCTTTGAAATCATGAGCATGTTGGCCTTTTTCACCACACTTGTAACAGACACCCATTCCCTTCAAGCAATTACCGTGGTGTTTCTTCCCACATTTACCATAGGATGGATATTCATCCTTTCCCTTCTTCCCCTTATTTTCATTACTAGATTGATCACCAGATCTTTTCATCTCTTGCTTTGCTTTAATGTCATAGGACTTAGAGAATTCCTTTTCTGTCTTGATAGCACATGAGAAAATGTCTTCGTACGATGAGAAGGATTGTGAGACTAATTCTCGAAGGAGAAATAGTTTTAACCCATCAATGAAACGATCAATCTTACTTATTGGGATACGTATATAATCTCGAGAATACCTTGCTAACCTTGTAAAGTTAGCCTCATACTTTGCGACATTCTCAATCTCCTTTTGTCTCAGACTCAAAAATTGCCTTTCCATATTTGATCGATGGTCACGAGGAAAGTATTTTTTTAAAAACAGATCCTTGAACTCCCTCCATTCCATATTTGATACTTCATCATCATCCTTCATGTTTTGAATCAATGACCACCATTGATCAGCATCTCCAGTGAGGCGGTAAACTTCCATGATAACTTTTTACCTTTCACTACTCCCCAAAGCCTGAAATATTTTCTCTAGGAAATTTATCCATTACTCAGCTACTAATGGATTTGTACTCCCATTGAATGTTGGTGGTTGTTGCCTCATGAATCGATCTAACATTGACCCTCCACACTGTGGATTAGGGTGCTCCATACGGGTAAGGTTATTATTCATAACCCGAGTGAGTTGTCCCAGTATGGTGATTAGCTGATCAGCACCAGTTGCATCACCAGCTCCACTATAATTATCTTGAGCAGGAGGGAAATCCCTACATGGAGTGTGTGCATTGATACAATTTCCATTTCTTCCACTAGGTGCCATTTATAAACAATGGAATAAACTAGATCAGTTTATCAATCAAAATACATAATTCCATACTTATAAAACACTTAGCATAAATTGAACTATTTATGGATATAACCCACAAATATAAAAATGTTTTTTTTGAGGAAGTATATACTCATAAACCCATCATAATTATTTTTAAAGAAAATGAGAGTTATCCTAAGCATATCCCCCGGGAGTGTCGTAACCAAGAGTGAAGCAAGGCCCATTGTCATGCACTAGTTCCCGTTCGAGTCTAGCTCAAAGCGGTGTTTTCGGGTTTTACCCCTAGGTACATCCGTGCCAGATCCGCCTCTACCTGCTCATATCTAGACAAGGATGTATTTCTAGGAAAACCCACAAAATCTCTACAATACCAAAATTCTAGGAAGATCTTCTATACTAATCCTCAAAGTCTATCTTAGGTCTATGTGCTCTAATCAGAGTTTATCTAAATCTAGCTTCCATGGTTTGTACTAAACTTCCTCTGATACCAACTGTAACGCCCCGACCCCAGTTACCTAGAGTCGGTGCATTATTACATAACATTGTCATGATCACAAGAAAGATCAAATCTTGAATGACCGGTTAGTTTAATAGCCTTGGAAACACTAGATATATTCATAAAGTATTACATTACATCATAAAAATGAAAACTACAACAACATAGTCTCCATAGTCTACACTCTTATCCCCTCATTCTCTCCCTACAGGTCATTCATGATTTACTTCTTCACATCCTGGGAAAAATAAAACATAGAAAAGGGGTGAGCTCAAATGCCCAGTAAGGATAACAATATAGCAAAAAATATCAAAAATATGAATAAACATTTAAGGCAATGTATAACTAAAACAAAAGCCTTTTAAAATTGAACATAAACATAGTATGGAAAAAATAAAATGAAATAATTCCATTTACTTATTCACATGGATATTCTACTAATCGAATAATCGCATTCAATATCAATAACCACTTTCATAATGATGGAATGAATAATGCCAGACTATCATAACCACATAGCCAAGGCCTCATGCCAAGACTACAAATATGATTTTGTCAAGGCCTTGTGCCAAGACACTAGTTTGTCTCGTGAGACCTACCGATGCATTGAGGATCTATAGCGGGCTCCACCCGTCACATATTAAGTCCAATGCATTCCCATATGAAAATGTTTAAACATAAAAAAAACATTCATATTAAAACTACCATACGAAATGTAAATACTTCATCCATAAACCATGATTGGTTTAAAAATAAGACATCCACAGTCAAACATATGACAAAACCTTCAATACAATATAGAAGTTCTGTATCATAATAAATCAACTTCAAATAAGCATAAAATCCATCAAAGGATGTTGACATAGATGAAATCAAACTCTTTTTAGAGAAATAACTCTTTCTATTTTGAAATCATATATTTATAAAATAAAACATTTTCTTTTAAAATATTCTCATAAGATTGTAAGGGAAGTTTTGAAGATTTTATTATGGCAGAAAATAGCCGCACCTGTCGTATGTGTTAAAAAAACATTCTTACCTTAATTCTGCCGAAAAAGGTTAAAAAGCACCTTGTTTGGAAAATGACGGAAAGATTACTTTATAAACCTCTTATAAAAAGTAAAACACGGGTATAAATGTCTTTAACCCATATTCTTGTAAATAGTAAAAATGTTTGAAATACATTCTTAAGAAACATGGATTTGGATGATAAAGAAATCTGAGTAGATTATTAAGTATAAACGACCTCAGATAATGAAGAGATTGTGAAATTACCCTTACCTTGTACTTTTCCTTGGTTGGGGTAGGCTAACCTCCTGTATAATGGTGAAATAATTGTTATTAAATTATTCAAGAATCGTATACAATAATATGATATCATATATGACCTTTTAACATTTATTTGTTAATAATATCTTAGTATTATCGTTGTTTTGGGTGTTAACTTACTCGTTTTATTTTATTTGTTTTGTTACATAAGCTGTGTTTTTCATGGATATGTTGTATATTAATCATATCCAGAATGATATCAGGCCCTTAGATACTATTATTATTCATCAAATGAGAATTAGACTTGGAATGATATGATGGAGAATGAATCTCATCGTGGTCGTGGAGATGGTAGTCCGTAAGTACACACGAGAGACAATATCATTCTTTTGATATTAAAATAATATATAATTGGATGGTATATCATATATAAAGAATAATTATCATGTTATATTTATTATTTACATGAGTTACACATCATTATTATACCCATCCAAATAATAATTTATTGAATAAAAATTACACCACGACGTGGAGACGGTAAGTCGTACGTACGCACGTATGGTGACATGTTATTCGAAGGATGGATAGAATAATGAATATGGCTGTACCATATTTATAAGAACATCACAGTATATATAAGATACTGGAGTTATTATTTTATAATGGTAATAACAAAGAAGGAAGAAGTGGAAGAAGAAAGGAACTTGGAAAAGGGTGGTGAAATCATTACCTCTTCTTCAGATTCTTTATTTTGATTTGATCAAAAGGGCTCTTATGTTGGCTTTATGACTAAAGGAAGACCTCTAAGATGAATTCAGGGAAGTTGAAAGAGTATTTGGGCAGTGTTTGGCCGAGAAAAAAGGCTTTTAAGGTGTGAATTAATGAGAAGGGGGAGTGCCCTTTTATAAGAGGGGTGAGGGGCACCTTTGGAAAAGCTAAAATATTATTTTATAATATATTCATATTTGGTTACTAATGGCTCAAAAGTGGATTATTTAAAGGTTAGGGTGGGGATGGGTCGATAAACACTCAACCAATAGAATTTAGATTGGTTTGGGTTACTATATTAACCTTATCATTAAGTATTAACTCTTAGTTAATTAGTTTCACTTTAACAATGTCTCTTTGTATTTTTATATTATATGGTTAATAAACTTAATATATACATCCAAGAGACCCCCAAGTGGTCCATTAAAGATAAAAATATCATGATATAAGTCTCTTTGAAGAACCTTAGATTTTTATGAATTTAATATCAATTAATAATATAATATATTTTTTATAAACTATTTTATGTCAATTTTGACACTATTCAATAGTTGATTTTTGAAAAAATCATAAAAGAATTATTACTTCGAAAAAAGTCAATTAAATAAATCCTAATATGCCATATTATCATAAAAAATTAGTTTAATTCATAAAAAGTCTCAAATTATATTTATTTGGGTATCTACAATATCAATAATTTTAATTTTTCACTATTATGGTAATTACTGCATCACCATTTTGTCATAAATAAATTAAATTATTTAATGTCTAAAAATTATAAATAAAATACCATTATGTAGGAAGTCTTTTTATATTTTTAATGAATATTATAGTCGAAAATACAACATATATAACCCTTTGTATAAATTGTTTTGCTAAAAGATATATGCTTTTGTCATTTTATTTATTTATTTTAACTTAATTAAAATAAAGTGTCCCTATCACTTACAAGTGGCACCATGGGGTTCCGAAATTGACCCAAAGATGACCATGGTCGGATATTGATCAACTAATAAGGTTAGGACACGTTTTAGGGTAATTTTTTATTATTATCATATTATTTTTTAAAACTTATTTACCAGAATTACCCTTTAACCATGATAAATAAAATATTTACCGTAGTAATTATTCAAAATGTCTAAAAATAAAAGTTACCTATTTACACAATTTGAACATTCTGATTCCAAATATAGAATCCATTTTTCCATATTCAAAACACAGAAGTGGCAAAAATTAATTTAAAATAAATTCCCGCTGTCAAAACAAAAAGCGTGTTTTTAAGATATAATAACTATCAAAAGATTGATACTTGTTTATGTTTGGTTTAATTGTCAAACTATGTCCAATGACCAAAATTATATTAAATGGTAATAATATATTATAAATATACTTTAAAATCACTCAAATTCATAATTTATCACTATTAATTATTTTGATTAAAAAAGTTGTTTTTAATTAAAATTTAGTAATTTTCACTATTCATCAAAATATTAATGTTATCTGAAAAGTACCAAAATTTCACCTTAGGATAAATTAGATACTCTGAATCCAAAACTGAAGTCCATTTTGAGAGAAAAAATTTCTAAAATTTTAAAAAGTAAGTATTACTATTCATAACGGCTAGTTTGATCGGTTGTGGTATGTATTAGAACTAGATGTTGCGTACAACACACATTATTGCATTATTCAAAGTGAAGCGTACCGTAGAATCTTAGGGTGTTACATTCTCCCCTCCTTTAAATAATTTCGTCCCCGAAATTTCTAGAATACTACCGCATGAAAAGACTCGGGTGGTTCTTCATCATAATTTCCTCGGGTTCCCACGTTGCCTCTTCCATCTTATGGTTTCTCCACAAAACTTTTACCAGACGCGTCGTCCGGTTTCTCAGTACTTGTTCTCTCATATCAAGAATCTTGACGGGCTCTTCGCAATAAGATAGATCGGGTTCCAGTTCTAATTCCTCGTAGGTGAGTACATGCATTGGTACAGGCATGTATTTCCTCAATAGAGATACGTGGAACACATCGTGAACTTTGGAGAGACTTGGCGGCATTGCCAATCGGTAAGCTACAACCCCAATTCATTCTAGAATTTTGTAAGGTCCGATGTACCTGGGACTCAATTTACCTTTCATACCAAAACGTATGACTCCCTTCCATGATGATACCTTCAGGAAAACATGATCACCAACTTGAAATTCCAAATCCTTCCTTCGATTATCAGCATAGCTCTTCTGCCTACTTTGAGCTGCTTTGATGTGATTTTGGATTACCTTCACCTTTTCCATTGTTTCCTCCACCTATTCTGGGCCTACAAGTTTTCTTTCACCAACGTCCTCCCAACAGGTTGGTGTACGACATCTCTTTCTGTATAACGCTTCATATGGTGCCATCTGAATACTCGAATGGAAGCTATTGTTATAGGAAAATTCTACCAGAGGTAAATATTGATCCCACATACCCTGAAAGTCAAGTGAGAAGGATCTCAACATGTCTTCAATGGTTTGAATAGTTCTTTCTGATTGTGCATCTGTTTGAGGGTGGTAGGCAGTGCTCAAATGAAGTTCAGTATCCAAGGCTTTCTGAATACTTTTCTAGAATCTTGAAGTAAAATGGGGATCATGATCAGAAACAATTGATTGGGGCACTCCAGGAAGTCTCACAAATTCATCAATATATAGTCTTTCTAGACATTCTAGTGGCAGATCTTCTCTTATAGCAAGAAATTGTGCTGACTTGGTAAGATGATCAACAATGACCAATATTACATCGTTCCTTCTACGAGTCTTTGGTATCCCCATGACAAAGCCCATCGTAATATTTTCCCATTTGCACTCCCATATGGGAAGAGCTTGCATGACTCCTCCAGGTTGTTGCCTTCCAGCTTTCACTTGTTGACAAACCATACATCTTGACACAAAATCAGCAATCTCCCTCTTCATGTTGTCCCACAAAAAATGTTCCTTCAAATATCTATACATTTTGGTGCTCCCATGGTGTATAGAGAAATTGGAACTATGATCATCATCCAAAAATTCCCTTTTTAGATCAGGTATATCGGGAACACAAAGTCTCTTCCCGAATTTCAAAATTCCATCTTCACACACAATGTCTCTCAATCTCCCATCATTCACAGCTTTAATATTCTTTTGAAATTCTTCATCATCGGTCTGAGAACTCTTAATACTTTCTAGTAAAGATGGTTTTGCAACCATTTGAAAAAGAATTTATGTTTCACCTTCCCTGGTTATTCCAATGTCCATATACACTAGATCCATGAAAATTGCATCCCTTTCAATTCTCATATTGTTCAAAACTCCATGATATTTTCTGATCAAAACATCTTCCACCTTGTTTTATTTCCTCAGGTGGTAGTGTATCATACAATCATATTCCTTGAGTAATTAAAGCCATCTCCTTTGCCTCATGTTGAGTTCTTTTTGTGAGAAAATATAATTCAAACTCTTGTGATCAGTATAAGTCTCACATTTTTCACCATAGAGGTAGTGCCTCCATATCTTCAAGGCAATGATCATAGCTGCTAACTCAAGATCATGAGTATTATAGTTTTTCTCATTAATTTTCAACTGTTGCGACTCATAGGTAATAATCCTATCATTCTGCACAAGGACACAACCATATCCGTTCTTCGATGCATCACTATAAATAACAAACCCATCATTCCCTGATGGTAGAGTCAATATAGGAGCATTGAGTACTCTTCTCTTCAGTTCTTCGAAACATTCTTCACACTCTTTTTCCAAAAAAATTTATCCCCTTTACGGGTGAGCTTCATTAATGGGATAGCCAATCGGGCAAAATTCTGGACGAAACGTCGATAATAACCTGCCAAACCAATAAAACTGTGTACCTCAGTTATACTCATAGGTGCTGGCCATTATTGGATTGCCTTGGTCTTAGAAGGATCAACATAGATTCCATATTTAGAGAAAATATGGCCAAGAAAAGAAATATCATGACGCCAGAATTCACACTTGCTAAAATTCCCATATAATTCATGTCTTCTCAGAGTCATCAGGATAATGCCCAAGTGCCTTTCATGATCCTCATAGATTTTGGAGTATACCAAGATATCATCAACAAATACCACCACAAATTCATAGAGATAATCCTTGAAAAATCTATTCCTCAGATCCATGAATACAGAGGGTGCGTTAGTCAATCCAAAAGGCATTACAGTAAAATCGTAATGCCCATACCTGGTTCGAAATGCTGTCTTCGGAATGTCTTCCTTCTTAACACCCAACTGATGGTATCCATATCGAAGGTCAATCTTTGAAATGTATTGAGCTCCATGAAGTTGGTCAAATAAATCATCAATGCGAGGTAGGGGATACTTTTTCTTTATTATTATAGCATTGATATCCCTATAGTCAATACATAACCTCATTATCCATCATTCTTTTTTACAAAAAGCTCAGGGGATCCCCATGGAGAAACACTAGGGCAAATAAATCCCTTATTACTCAATTCATCTAGTTGTGTCTTTAGTTCAACTAATTATAAAGTGGCTATTCTGTAAGGGGTCTTTGATATAGGCCTTGATCCATGATTTAAATCAATGGAAAACTCCACTTCTCGTTTTAGAGGATGTCCATGTAAATCTTTCGGAAATACATCTACATATTCTTTCACAACAGGTACATCCTCTATTTAAACATTCCTTTCCTCACCCACAGTCATTTCGTTCTCTTCCTCCCCAATAATTGAATTTAGTTGAGCTACTGGGGGTGGATCTAGATAAGAATTAGGTGGTGACGATTCATCCTTAAAGATAAGGTGTTCCTTATCATCATCATCAAAAATCATAACCACCTTCTTCTTACAATAAATATTCGCATCATAGTCCGAAAGCCAATCCATTCCAAGGATTATATCAAACTCAATCCTAGGTATGATAATGATATCAGCAGATAAAGAACATTTATGTGCTCTAATGGGGACTGATTCAAAAAACATTGTTGCAATGATACTTCCCTAAAGAGTTTTAACTGACAACTCCCTTGTTAAATAAAATTGGAAATATATAATTTTCTTAGAAAACTAGGAAGATATGAAACAATGCAATGATACAGAATAAAATAATGCATTTGCTAAAATTGAGGAAACCATTAAATTACCTGCCACCACGTCTTTTGGAGATCTACCTCAGCAGTAGTGATAGAAAAAGTTTGGCCTTGATCCCTTGTCCTTTTCTGAGGTATGCTCCCCTGACAATTAGGACATTCATTTTCATAATGTCCCATCTCCCTGCAATTGTAGCATTAAACATTGGTAGCTTCCTTCTTCCCTTTTCAATCACGAGCTTGGTGGCCTTTTTCACCACACTTGTAACAGACACCCATTCCATTCAAGCAAGTACCGGGTTGTTTCTTCCCATATTTACCACAGGATGGATATTCAACCTTTCCCTTCTTCCCCTTATTTCCATTCCCATATTGATCAACGAATCTCTTATTCTCTAGCTTTTCTTTAAAGTCATAAGGCTTAGAGAATTCCTTTTCTGTCTTGATAGCACATGAGACAATGTCTTTGTACGATGAGAAGGATTGTGAGACTAATGCTCGACAGAGAAATGGTTTTAACCCATCAAAGAAACGATCAATCTTACTTCTTGTGATACGTTTATAATCTCCAGCATACCTTGACAACCTTGTAAAGTTAGCCTCTTACTTTGCGACATTCTCATCTTCCTTTTGACTCAGACTTAGAAATTGCCTTTCCATATCTGATCGATGGTCACGAGGAAAGTATTTTTCTAAAAATAGATCTTTGAACTCCCTCCATTCCATATTTGATACTTCATCATCTTCCTTCGTGTTTTGAATCAATGACCACCATTGGTCAGCATCTCCAGTGAGGCGGTAAACTGCCATGAATCCTTTTTCCCTTTCACTACTCCCCAAATCCTGAAATATTTTCTCTAGGGAATTTCTCCATTGCTCAGCTACTAAGGGATTTGTACTCCCATTGAACATTGGTGGTTGTTTCCCCATGAATTGATCTAACATTGATCCTCCACACTGCGGATCAGGGTGCTCCATACGGGTAAGGTTATTATTCCTAACCTGAGTGAGTTGTCCCAGTATGGTGATTAGCTAATCGGCACCAGTTGCATCACCAGCTCCACTATAATTATCTTGAGTTGGAGGGAAATCCCTACATAGGGTTCTTCCATTGATACGGTTTCCATTTCTTCCACTAGGTTCCATTTCTAAATAATGGCATAAACTAGATCAGTTAATGAATCAAAATACATAATTCCATACATATAAAACACTTAACATAAATTGAACTATTTATGGATATAATCCATATTCATAAAAATGTTTTCTTTGAGGATTTATATACTCATAAACCCTTCATAATGATTTGTAAAGAAAACGTGAGTTATCCTAAGCATATCCCCCGGGAGTGTCGTAACCAAGAGTGCAGCAGGGCCCATTGTCGTGCACCAGTTCCTGTTCAAGTCTAGATCAAATTGGTGTTTTCGGGTTTTACCCCTAGGTATATCCATGCCAGAGCCGCCTCTACTTGCTCGTATCCAGACAGAGATTTATTGCTCCGAAAACTCACAAAATCTCTACAATACCAAAATTTTAGGAAGTTCTTCTATACTAATCCTCAAAGTCCATCGTAGGTCTATGTGCTCTAATCAGAGTTTATCTAACTCTAGCTTCCAAGGTTTGTACTAAAATTCCTCTGATACCAACTGTAACGCCCAAACCCCAGTTACCTAGAGTCAGTGCATTATTACATAAAATTTTCATGATCACAAGAAAGATCAAATCTCAAAAGACCGATTAGTTTAGTAGCCTTGGAAACACTAGATATATTCATAAAGTATTACATTACATCATAAAAATGAAAACTACAAAAACATATTCTCCATATTCTACACTCTTTTCCCCACATAATATCCTTGCATGTCATTCATAATTTACTTCTTCACATCCTAATAAAAATAAAACATAGAAAAGGGGTGAGCTCAAATGCCCAGTAAGGATAACAATATAGCGGAAACTTTCATAAATAAGAATAAACATTTAAGGCAATGTATAACTAAAACAAAAGCTTTTTAAAATTGAAATTCAACATAGTATGGAAAAAATAAAATGAAATAATTCCATTTACTTATTCACATTGATATTCTACTAATCGAATAATCACATGCAATATCAATAACGACTTTCATAATGATGGAATGCATAATGCCAGACTATCATAACCACATATCTAAGGCCTCATGCCAAGACTACAGATAAGATTTTGTCAAGGCCTTATGCCAAGACACTATTTTGTCTCATGAGACCTACCGATGCATTGAGGAGCTATAGCGGGCACCACCCGTCAGATATTAAGCCCAATGCATTCCCATATGGAAAGGTTTAAACATAACATAAACATTCGTATTAAAACTAGCATACGAAATGTAAATACTTAATCCATAAACCATGAATGTTGTAAAAATAACACATCCACAGTAAAAAATATCACAAAACCTTCAATACAATATAAAAGATTTGTATCATAATAAATCAACTTCAAATAAGCGTAAAATCCATCAAAGGATGTTGACATAGATGAAATAAAACTCTTTTTAGAGAAATAACTCGTTCTATTTTGAAATCATATATTTATAAAATAAAACATTTTCGTTGAAAATATTCTTATAATCTTGTAAGGGATGCTTCAAAGATTTTATAACGGCGGAAAATAGCTACACCTTCCGTATAAGTTAAAAAAACATTCTTACTTTAATTCTGCCAAGAAGGTTAAAAAGCAACTTGTTTGAAAAACGACGGAAAGATTCCTTTATAAACCTCTTATAAAAAGTCAAACAAGGGTATAAATGTCTTTAACCCATATTCTTGTAAATAGTTAAAATGTTTGAAATACATTCTTAAGAAACATTGATGTGGATGATAAAGAAATCCGAGTAGATTATTAAGTATATACAACCTCGGATAATGAAGAGATTGTGAAATAACCCTTACCTTGTACTTTTCCTTGGTTGGGGTAGGTTAACCTCCTATATAATGGTGAAATAATTGTTATTAAATTATTCAAGAATCATATACATTAATGTGATATCATATACGATCTTTTAACATTGATTTGTTAATAATATCTTAGTATTATCATTGTTTCGGGTGTTAACTTACTCGTTTTCTTCAATATGTTTTGTTCTGTAAGCTGTGTTTGTCATGGATAGGTTGTATATTAATAATATTCAGAATGATATCAAGTCCATAGATCCTATTATTAATCATCAAATGTGAATTATACTTGGATGGATATGATGAAGAATGAATCTCATCGCGTTCGTGGAGATGGTAGTCTGTACGTACGCACGAGCGACAATATCATTATTTTGATATTAAAATAATATAAAATTGGATGGTATATCATATATAACTAATAATTATCATGTTATATTTATTATTTACATTATTTACACTTCATTATTATACCCATCCAAATTATAATTTATTGAATAACAATTACACCACGACGTGGAGATGGTAACCCGTACATACGCACATATGGTGACATGTTATTCAAAGGATGGATAGAATAATGAATATTTTTGTACCACATTTATAATAACATCACAATATATATAAGATACTGGAGTTATTATTTTATAATGGTAATAACAAATAAGGAAGTAGTGGAAGAAGAAAGGAACTTGGAAAAGGGTGGTGAAATCAATACCTCTTCTTCGGGTTCTTCCTTTTGATTTTTTCAAAAGGGCTATTAGGTTGGATTTTTGAATAAAGGAAGGCCTCTAGGACGAATTGGGAGAAGTTGAGAGAGTATTTGGATAGATTTTTTCTGATCCAAAAGGCTTTGATGGTTTTAATTAATGAGAAGGGGAGTTCCCTTTTATAAGAGGGGTGAGGGGCACCTTCAGAACAGCTAGAAATATTATTTTATAATAAATACATATTCTGTTTCTGATGGCTCCAAAGTGGATTATTTAAAGGTTAAGGTGGGTATGGGTCGATAAACACTCAACCAATAGAATTTGGACAGGTTTGGGTTACTATATTAACACTATCATTAAGTATTAACTCTTAGTTAATTAGTTTCACTTTTACAATGTCTCTTTGTATTTTTATATTACATGGTTAATAAACTTACTATATACATCCAAGCGACCCCAAAGTGGTCCATTAATGATACAACTATCATTATATATGTTTCTTGGACGAGCCTTAGATTTTTATGAATTTAATATCAATTAATAATATAATATTTGTTTTAAAAACTATTTTATGTCAATTTTGACACTATTCAATAGTTGATTTTTGTAAAAATCCTAAAAGTATTATTACTTCGAAAACATTCAGTTAAATCAATCCTAATATGTCATATTATCCTATAAAATTAGTATAATTCATCAAAAGTCTAAAATTATATTTATTTGGGTATCTACAATATCAATCATTTTAATTTTTCACTATTATGGTAATTACTGCATCACCATTGTGTTATAAATAAATTAAATTATTTAATGTCTAAAAATTATAAATAAAATAACATTATGTATTAAATCGTTTTATTTTTCTAATTAATATTTATAGTCGAATATCAAACATATATAACCCTTTGTAAAAATTGTTTTACTAAAAGATATATCTTTTTGTCATTTTTGTATTTATTTTAACTTAATTAAAATAAAGTGTCCCTATAACGTACAAGTGGCACCATGGAGTCCCAAACTCAACCCAAAGATGCCCATGGTTGGTCATGTATCGACCAATAAGGTTATGACACGTTTTAAGGTAATTTATTATTATTATAATATTATTTTTTAACCCTTATTTACCGGATTTACCCTTTAACCATGGTAAATAAAATATTTACCGTAGTAATTACTCAAAATGTCTAAAAATAAAAGATACCTATTTAAACAATTTGAACATCCTGATTCCAAATATGGAATCCATTTTTCTAAATTCAAAACATAGAAGTGGCAGTAATTAATTTAAAATTAATTCCCGCTGTCAAAACAAAAAGTGTGTTCTTAAGATATAATAACTATCAAAAGATTGATACTTGTTTATGTTCATTTTAATTGTGAAATTATTTCCAATGACCAACATTATATGAAATGGTAAAAATATATTCTAAATATGTTTTAAAACCACTCAAATTCTTAATTTATCACTATTAATTATTTTGATTAAAAATGTAGTTTTCAAATAAAATTTACTAATTTTCACTATTCATCAAAATATTAAAGTTATCCGAAAAGTACCAAAATTTCACCTTAGGCTAAATTCGATACTCCGAATTCAAAAAATAAGTCCATTTTGAGAGATAAAATTTCTAAAATTTTAAAAATTAGGTATTACTATTCAGAATGGCTAGTTTGATCGGTTGTGGTTTGTGTTAGAACTCGATGTTGCGTACAACACACACTATTGCATTATTCAAAGAGAAGCGTACCGTAGAAGCTTGGGGAGTTACACCTGACCAATTGAAAATGTAAGTGAGTAATCCCCAAACTACTAAAATACATGAAAATTGATTTTAGACATATCCTGGATATGAAAGACGCCTCTCCAAGGCTTGATCTTGATTTCAACCATCTTAAGGGTTCCTTCAGCACATAAGTCATGCATCCCTAAGTATTGATACTGATCATTTTCCATAACTTGTTTCTCACAAAAATAATAACTCACATTATCTTACAAAGATGAAAAAACAATATCATTTTCAAATGAAATGTCTACAATGGAAAGGGTATCCCCTTGATTGATAACATTTTCTACCATCGGTGTGTAACTCATGACGAAAGGGAATCGCCAATGTGTATGCCCCAATCTATTGAAATATGATAAAAATAATTCCTTACATAATTGGAAAGCATAGGGTTTCTCTACAATATTTTAGCTGAGATATAAAGTTCATCTATGACCATGAAAATATCCTTTCCATATGATGTTAAACTCCACATTTTTAACAAACTACATGGGTTTTGATTATAAAAAACCATGATATATAGGACACATCATATGTCTTAATGTACTACTTGGAATATTAAACTCCACTCTAATGACATAAAATTGATAATTTATCATTTATAAAACCTCATCATATAAGTATATGTTAATTTTTTTAAATTAATTAAGAACCTCAAATACGTACAGATGGATTCAATAAATAGATTCCCCTTTATTTTGTATAAAAAGGAGACTTAATCTATAATCATTTTGATAGGCTAACTAGTTCCATATTGGTATTAGGAAGAGATTATTTAATATATTATAAATCAATAAGAGAGTCCCATTGGGAGAACAAATTCCCCCAAAAGGGTGTGATGTGTCTACCCTACCATCCTTTCGACCAATGCGAGTCCTCAATCATCATTGTTTTGGAATCCCAAATTGACCAAATACCTTGGGATAGATGGTCAGTACCCAATTAAGGAGGAGGGAACCATTGTTATTTTACATTATTAATGTTAAATGTGACTCAATGATAGTAATTTTGCAAGGACATGAACCCTCACAACCCACCATCAATCCAAACCGAATCCAACTTGATGGGGGGGTTTCTATTCGTCTCTTCTCCATTGAAATAAAAATGTACAACCTGATGTAAATGTCTATATAAACAAAATTATTGGGTTATTATTTTTTGGGATATTTTACCCCACTACACACAGAAAAAAATGATGAACCCAATGTGATCCTATGAAATAAAAAAATTATCGGTGAATCATCCATCATGCCAATTTTGATTATATATCCTACACAATGGAAGAATTTTTTTTTTGCATAAATATTGTAGTTGATCCTCTCTAACTGGAGTTCCCATAAATAATTGCATCATCTCATTAAAAATTCAAGAAAGATGAATGACCATATCAAGAATAAATTCAAAAAACATTTAACCACACATATCATCTTGAGCACAAAACATTCCTATGATATTTCATTAATCAATAACCATGTTTCATATTGTATGTCTTTCTATAGATACAACTCTCACCAATATCATCCTGATTCAAGAAAATATCTTCCTCACCTTGTTACCATTGCGGGAAGTCAGTTTTTCTTACAAATCCTATGGTTTGAAAAATAATATCACCTTCCTTATAGCTTTAACATCTCGGGTAGAACAACATGATCTAGGATTAACATCAACATGGTACAATATCGACACTCAAAAATGCCCATGAGTGTCTATAAAAACTGAATTTGATGAGTATTTATCATCCAAGGGAAGCTGTAGCAATTAAAATGGCCCTCATTTTGAGGAATAACCACTTAGGAAGAATATATTTAGAGCACGACAACCACCAAATTCTATCTCTGATGAGGGAGGCCCATGGGTTTAAATATAGCTCCATTATGGTTCAGGTTCAAATAATGTGGGAACCTATCAACGACAGTCACCAACACCATCCCATTGGTAACCACTAGTCACCTTCTTAGGGTAACACCCAACCCACTAGTGCATCTGATTCCCACACATGGGTGACAAAGAAGACCCATCAGATGATAAAGGCACTAACTATCCAGGGGTGGGATCATACTCCCACGCCAATGACAATGTGTGCCAACATATTCTAGAAGTAACATGTACATATCCTCATAAGCCTTCCCACTCAAGAAAAGTCTGCAGGCATATTCTCATAGCATACATGGGAAGGAAGATATCCTTCTCCACATGAATGACATACATCTACATATTTTAGTGGGATAATGAAAATAGTTAAAGTCTTATATCACCATTTCAATAAAATATATCTTCCTGTACATAGTGGAGTAAAACATTATGAAGGCTTATATACATAAAAAGACATGTCTAAAATAAAAAAATATTTTAGAAACATCTAAATAACTCTGCTAGCATATTTCAACACTAATAATGATAAAGGTTAGACACATATTCTTGTCCCTACAACTTGGATAGATCAACACTCTAATCATTATAAAATAATTTATATACCAGAGAAAAGTGCACATTATTTATACCATCTAGGAGGATTATTTAATGATTATGGTAATGGAAGAAGAATCAGACATGGATCATATTCCCATTCCAATCAGGGCTCACTAGGTGAGATCCGCACATGCCTCTAGATATGGGAACATGCTTTTTGAAAATTTTCACCTACATATTCCAATAGAAATGATCTGAATTATATCCACATTCGAGTATTGGATCACCAAGTGAGAGGGGTATGTTCCTCGGGAGAGGCTCATATTCCTATTTAAGAATTGTAGATGAATACTTTAAATTCCTAGGACTAGGCATATATACCCATTTTGGATAGTTCTATAGATGTGAGAATGGAATAATCCTTAGGAAAAACTCATATTCATATAAGTGAATTTGTATGGAATATTCCAGCTAATCACAAATCCCAGATGCATACTCCTTATTCCTCTAATGAATGACTGCACTGGTGTCATTATGAAGAAAAATGGGAAGACAATCATATCACTTCTCCAATTTGGATGGTCCATCTATATATGTTGGTGTGGAATGCATATCCGAAATTGGAAAACATTTCGTCTCCAAACAGGTGTAACTAGGTGAGAGTAGAACATAAATTTGGTATAGCTTATATCCATAAAATGAAATACCTGTGACACATCCTAATGAATAATGATCGTGCTACTATTCAAATTCCAATTGAGGGTCACCGTGTGAGAATGGAACATTCATTGGTAGATGTTCACATTCCTTTCAATAATGAGACAGCTAGTTGGAAAATTCCAAAAGCATCACAATATTTGTATCATACTTCGACATCACAATAATGTTATAAGAAAATTCTAGAAATTGTCATACAACCACCTCATACCATTAAAAAATTCCAAAATGTTGGTCGACATATTGAAACCAAAATTCAAGACTCAGTCCTTATTCCTAATATGGTCAATTATAGTTCCCTTGATGTTTTTTAATAAACATTATCAACACCATAAGGGATCATCGACTCATACAATGAACTATAATATAATCATTATCATTATAGTCCTCCTTGTGGTAGTTTGGAGGTGAATCTTAGGGACTCTACACCTGACAACCACCATTACGATCCTTCCAATGGTGATATCTCTCCCAGAAAAAAAATGAACCCTTTCATAGAATCTGTCATATAAATATTTGTTGAATTCATAGTAATAATCATATAGATATGTGTGGAAAGCTCAAATTCATTCATATAAATAGGTTCTCAAAACATTGCGGTAAACCAAATATAGTTCCCCGTCAACTTACAAAATCACTCCAATCCAGTCAGTAGAACACCCTTTGAAGAATATTCCTTGTTTTGGATTGAAGGTATCATGAATATATGATGAAGAGTAGCTATAAATTGTCATATAGATAGAGTTGGTCATAAAAAAGTCCCCATTATGTTTTGGATCCTCTCTACAACTTACTATGAGATCCTAGTGATATAGAAAAGATAGTCATTCATTATATAAAAAAGAATATGTTTGGAAATTTCCACTGATTGAATGATAGACACCTCCCTTGTCCAAGATATGAGGGTCACCTTATGACCATTAACCTACTCTGTTGTCAACTAGATTTGGTTTCTATCTCCATGTTCTAAGATCCAAAACCAGAAAATCATAGTACAAACCAATAACACTCTTGCCACCATTGAATAAAAAACATTATAAAATGATCTCTAATGATATGTTATGCATCCATTATAAGAACTCAGATCTTCATTTCAATTATGGATCTTGTATCCAGGTCTTTTGAGAAAAATGAGAGTTTTTTTTGGAAATATAATGTTTACACACCTTGTACTTAGGAGTACACGCCATTTACTTGGCTAATATGGGTATATGTGTACTAGTCGTGTAACAACTGAGTACATGGACATGTTAGTTGAACTAGAGACCACCCAAAGCAGGGCTCAGAAAAGGCATACACACACTGGGAATCCTCATGTAACATGCCATGTATTTTTAGTTCTAATTGTTATATCAGACCGTGTCGTGTCTAATTGACAAAGACTTCTTCGAGCATTGATTCATCTAGTAGTGACATATATCACTGATTCTTATTCGATCCCCCCATTTGGTTGTTCATTCTCCAAATCGAACATCTTCGATTGCATTGGAATTGCATTGGTGAGTTCATTATACTTCTAGAGACTCTTCTCTTGATTTGTCACCTTTCATGAGATATCATTGGATCAACATTCTTGATGTTTTTTATCTCTATCACGTTCTAGTTTGATTCAAATGATGATGTTAAATTATATCAATCATACATTGTAAAGGTAGGTGGTTTGTGCCTTCCTGTAGTTGTATTTTAATTATATGTTAAAAAAAGTGTCGAATACCATATTTTAGGGTATTGCGTGTTTTGTAAATTTTACCCTGATAATTATTGTTGTTGTTTGGTTCCTAGAGTAAGGGTTTTGGATTGTGAATTATGTTTATTTATTTTCTTATAGAGGTATTTTTCCATGATTGTTGATATTGGACGATTGGTCTAGATCTACCTATTAGGCTGTTTTATTTTCCCTACATAGTATATTTAAGATGGTTTTGTTCATATGACTTCCTTTTGATATTCATTGCATTTGTTTTCCCAAGTAGTATTTTTATATTTACATTGGCTACAGGATATCATTGTTGATATTTGTATTGCATTGGGTTGTGGGTACCTGGTGTAATTCTACAATAGGTGGAATTGATGTTGAGGGCTTTCCCAAAGTGTCTGTTATACTTTTTATGTTGCGAGATCATAGGGGGATGGATGGTGATTTCTCTCTTAGAGTGTCTATAGAGTACCGTTACGAGATCATAGGGGGAATGGACGTTGAGATCTTCCTCAGAGAGTCTGTAGTTATCATTAAAATATTATAGGAAGAATTGATAGTGAGTTCTTCCTCAGAGAGTCTTTTTCTTGTGAAACTTGAGGGGTTTGGCTGTGAGAACATTTCTAGAGAGTTTCTTGTGAGTGATTTGTTGATTAATTAATAAATGTAAATGAATGTAGTTGAAACTGTAATATTGTTTACTTTTTAGCACATCCTTGTTTATTACTTATTTTTTTCATATTTTCTACTTTACATATATTCATTCATAGTTAGGGACGTATAATTTAGTGGTTTCTTATTGGGATTCGTATCACACCATGTTTGGGTCATTCTTTTTTTCCCAAACAGGTTATATTGTTGCAGGTATAGATATGGGAAAGCACCCTTCTACTTAATGTACCTGACTACTGTGGAGATGGAGTGCATGGGATCAAGATGAGGACTGCGATGCTATTGGAGTTCACTTGTTTTATTAATACTTTTTATTACACAATATTTCTTGCATTGTGACATTTTTTGGATTATTTCCTATACATATGTGACATGAATCATATATATATGTTCTCCAATTGTTTATTTACTTTCACTCTTCCACCGTAAATTTTTTAATAGTATTAATCCTTATGCTATTGTATATAATTTTTATTTCGTTGTGTTCCTCTGAAAATCATGGCATAGTTTTCCCATTGTCATACCTATGGACCTTGCTGCTAGTTGGAAGCCTTTGGCATTTGGGGAAATATGATTGAGTCCATGTGACCAACCATATTTGGGGCACTATTGGGTAGAACTCGTAACCAAGATGTTAGAAAGTGGTATTAGAGTAATTATATTCTACATAAATTTCTATTTAGATCCTATAAATAGGGATAATAAAGAGTCGGTAGTTGTTAATACGTTGTGACTAGGATTGGCATACCCAGGTACAAGGAAAAGCGAATATTCCTGGATTATGGCAATTTTTTAGTTTTCCAATTGTTACAATTCATTTAATTTCACCATTGGTTGATTCACATATTTTGTGCTATTATCATTGATGTTATTAATGTTCTATTTCTATTTCATCTAGATTAGATGAGGGTATTCCATCTCATGCATCACATAGGGACTTTCAAGAGATCACATGTCATGCATTCTTGTCATGCCATTTAGTGTGCATTACTGATTTCAGGTTATTGTGATAGATGTTGTGATAGATATAGATGTTTTTGTGATAGATTCCTTGATAGAATACCTACTATTTGATAGATTATTACGAATATGTAAATCTTATTTTTAATGTGTTCCAATATTTGGTTCCTCAGGTATTATGGGCCCTATTCGATTAGAATTTCGTAGATCATGTGACTGATTTCATTATTATACCTTTTCATATAAATAAAGATGATACCAAAATTTGATTCGCAGGGCGTATGGCCCCCCACAGATTGATATTTGGAAAATTATGGCGTGGATTAGTGTTTTAAGGGGTTCTGTAGTAGTTTTTGTGGCTTACTGTTTAGAAAAACCCAGAATACATGGTGTGTAATGATGAATTCATGACAGGTATTATTCTATTTAGGAAGGAATAACTTTTCTCAAGTACATGTCATGTACTGTATGTACAGGCCGTGTATTCCTTAACTATGGGAATGGAAGTGTGGGAAGAGACACGGGGTTGGGAAATGTTCAGTGGGACACATTGTGTACTTGGAGTACACACTGTGTCGTAAGAGTCATTTATCTAGCTGTGTGACCAACGACATTGGTGGATAAAACCTATGTTTTACGGGCTGTGTTCCATTCCATCATGCCATGCAATGTCGAACACATCCCCGACTACGTGACTAACGAAATGGGCGGTTATAAATTAAGGGGGTACATGTCGTGTCTAGGGGGTACATGTTGTTTGGAGTTACCCAAGAAGGAATCATTTTTTTAGCCGTGTTGAGGAACACAGGAAGGGGGAAAAGGATTCATGTACACGCTTTTTATCAAAGAGAACAGGCTGTGTTTAGTCGGTGTTATATGTACAAGGTTAGTAGATGTAAATTCCCATGTAAAGGATTAGGAGAACATGCTGTTTGGGGTTCATACATGCCATGTATCCATGATTTATGAAACATGACTTTTTTACTTTATACTGTTATTTTCATCAACTTCTATGTTCCAGTCATTGAAAATCATGATCTAAGGTTTGCTCTTGAAATTGCAAAGTCCAGCTACAGAGACGCCCTCCAGTTGTACACCATATATAGGGAAACAATCAGACACTAGAAATGTTAGATTGGGGTTTACCAGTAGATCATCCTATCATGTATATCTTGGTATCAACTTTCATTTAGGACACAGGTGCCCATGCATAGTTCCGAGAAGGATTCATGATGTTTATGCAGACCTTCCAGGGATCACTGCACCCTGCCCCTTCTATGGTAGAGTTGACTCGTGATTTTCAGTAGAAATACCCTCCCACCTTCTAAGGGGGTGGAGGACCCCAGGATACAGAGTCATGGTTAAAATACATGTTTCCCATCTTGGAGAAACTTGAGGCACCACCAAAGAGGAGGGTGAAATTCATTACGTACATGCTTCGGGATTCTTCCATGAGATGGTGGGATGTGATATCACAGTCGGGACTCCAGTGAGTTGTGTCTTTAGATGAGTTCTAGAGTACCTTCTATGATTACTTCTACCTGCAGACATTGAGGACTGATCATGCTAGAGTGATCATGAATTTGGAATAGGGTACTCTTTCAGTTATGGAGTATTCTTCTCGCTTCATAGAGATGCAAAACATCACAAACATTCTAGGGGGTGATGAGTTATTCTTAGCGAGGAAAGTTTGAGGATGGACGCACACATGATATCCGATCTCAGGTGAAAATTTTCAGTTTGACTTCCATCACTTCTATAGTCAACTAGTAACTAATCATGTAGTGCAACCTGAGGGATATTGGAGCTGTGAGCCAGGGCGGCCCGACACCCAGAATTGGTACCCCTCGAAATGATAGTAGGAAGCATCGTAGGGAGTCTAGTCATGGAGATCTGAGTAGGTGGGGCACTCTATCAGGTAGATAGGTAGTATGATACCAGTGAGGGAATAGATGGAATATGATGCCACATTACTCGAGAAAACCAATGGAGCACCGATATTACATCAAGATGGGTCTTATTCAGTGCTTCTATCAGTTTTTTCTAACCATCAGTTGGTGATAGGGGTTCTTCTATGACTCCACGTCTAGGAGATGGATCACCAGTTTCACATCAGTAAGGGAACTAGAGTTCTTCATGCCATTCATTCTAAGGTGGAGGTTATATCCATAATGGTCATACATAGGTTTTTTGATAACTTTAGAGAGGATCAACTTAGGGATCACAACCATCATCAAAGGTATGCAACATAGGTTAGGATATTTGATAGAGAAGACCCCGTAGAGGAAGGATCTCGAACCCTATATAGTTAGAGGTACGATTTTGGTTTCCTTTGTTTTAGCTTCTTCACGTTTTTATATAGGGGATTCCCATAGTGTGATATTTTTTACTATTGATGAGATCATTGGGCTTTGTATATTTACTTATACTGATATCTAGATGTTGGGCACTTCGTTGGGGATTTGAATGACTAGTGTTCATTTTTTGAAGGAGTTCTCTCTTGAGGACTATGGCTGTCACTTCTTATGGGAAATTTATTTCTTAGCGATGATAGGATATGACATCATTCTCAGAATGGACTATTTGGTTCCCTTACAAGTTGTTGTCAATTTCTATCATAATAGGGTGAGGTTCCCATTAGTAGAGGCTGGTTTGTTTCTATATAAGGGTGAATAGGATATCCAAGTAAGAAGAGAGGGACCCAATTATCATGGGATGGGATGAGTTACTACCCAGATTTCTGTTATATATCTAGATGACCAAAGGAATTCATAGATGTACAATCCTCTCGTGGTGTATTGTTTCAGAGTTGTCTTTCCACAGGTCTTTTCATGTTTTCCTTTAGATCAAGGTGTATATTTCTTTATTGAGATTGTTTCATGAGGGGCACCGGTATCCATTTCTCTTTATAGTATGTCTAAACCAGAGTTACAGGATCACAATAAGCTATTGGAGGAGTTGAAAGCAAAGGGTTTCATCTGACCCAGAACTTATCTATAGAGTTCTCTTGACTTTTTTTCAAAAAAAGTGGATGGTACCCTCAAACATTTTGTGGATTATCAGAAGCTGAACTAGTTGTATGTCAAGAACTAATATCCCTTGGTGAGGATTGATGATATCTTTGATCATCTTCGAGGAGACCAGGGGTTCTCAAAGAATGACTAGATGCTCGATTTTCATCAATTTCATGATAGGGCATCTAAAATACCTCTTATAGCCTTTCGGATTAGGTATGGTCTATACGAGTATGTGGTTATATCATTCGTTCTAACAAATGAACCTGTAGTTTTCATGAAAATGATTAACAGAGTGGTCCATCCATACGTTGACGCCGGTGTGGTGGTTTTTGGGGGAGCTATCATGGTGTACTCTCACACTAGACATGGCCATGCCACACATCATGAGGTCATTTTGAGTACACTAAGAGATCATCTGTTATATCTTATGTTCTCAAAGGTCCACTTTTGGATAGACCAGATTCAATTCTTAGGTAATGTTTTCTCAAAGATAGGAATATCATTAGACCCGGAGAAAGTGAGAGCAGTAGTTTCCTAGGAGAAGCTGATGAATGTATTTGAGGTATGGAGTTTTCAAGGGTTGGATGGTTATAACAGACATTTTAGGTAAGAACTTTCATGCTTAGCAGGGCCACAAACGACCCAGACTAAGAAGTATACGAAGCAACTATTGACATATTCCTACAAAAAAATCCTTTCAGGAGCTAAAAGGGTGGTTGAATTAAACACTGATACTAGTCTTTCTAGAGTAGGTAATGATTTATACTATTTTTGTGAAGTATCATGTATCTGGATTGGAGAATTGCTTATGCATATAGATGGAGTCATTGCGTACAGGTCTTAGTAGTTGAGGACACATGAGAGGAATTGCTTGATGCACGATATTGATTTGTCTGATGTTGTTCATGCCCCATGTTGTTGGAGACATAATCTGTTGGGTTAAAATTTTGTGGTTTTCACCAACCACAAAATTCTCAATAATATACTCACTCAAAGAAATCTAAATTTGAGACAACATAGGTGGGTTGATTACCATTAGTCTATTTATTTTATGCCTGCCTACATGCCTAAAAAAGGCAATGCAGTGGATGATGCATTGATCTGGAGAATTTAGATACGCGTCATTCAGGAGTCCATTAGTGAGTGGCAGCTTATGGATATATTCTTTGAGATGTATATGGAGGTGCATGAGAGGCATGGGCATAAGTTTCTTTCTTCGGTCTCTATTTCCTCTATTATTATTGATCGAGTGAAAATGAGGGAGCTAACAGATTCCGAGGCCTTGTTCAATGGGATAGTGTGTCAAGAGACGACCCTATTACCTGATATACTGTTGCGAGGATGAGATCTTTTACTTACATGTAATCTAATGGGTGTCATCTGACAAATGGAAGACGATTTAGTAGGATTTTCATTCTTTAGTTTTGGAAGTTCATCCTGGTGTCAACAATATGTATCAAAATCTACAACATTAGTATTGGTGGCCAAGTATGAAGGGGGATGTCACTCGTTTTTTTAGGAGGTGTCCCAATGGTCAGCAGGTTAAGGCAGAGCATCAGTGACCAGTAGAGATTTTGCAGCAGTTTCCTATTCCAATGTGGAAGTGGAATGATGCCACAACGGAATTCATGATTGGATTACCTAGGTCACCTCAATGGAACTATGTAGTATGGGTTATCATTGAAAGACTCGTGAAGTTTTCACACTTCTTAACGATCAAGGAGTCCATCAGTGTTGATGATATGGGATGTATGTATGTCTGGGAGATTGTACATCTACATGGGGTTCCACACTCCATAATTTCAGACATGGATGCCAATTTTACTTCTTGGGGTGGGAAGGAACTATAGAGGCCTTTGGGTTCACATGTACTTCTGAGTTCAACATACCATCCCCAGACAGATGGCATGTTCGAGTGTACGATTCAGGTGCTGAAGGACTTGCTTTGAGCATGCATCATAGATTTTGGAGGAAGCTGGGAGAAGCATATACATTTGGTGGATTTTTTCTATAATAATAATTTTCAGGAAAATATTCATATGGAACCTTATGAGTATTTTTATGGTATTCCATGCCGATCATCCCTATGTTGGCTGGAAGTAGGATAGGTTGTTATGATTGGACCTCGTCTTGTCCAGGAGACCACAGAGCGGGTGGAGTTGATTCAGAAGGAAATGACAACTACACAGTCATAAAATAAGTCTTATGATGACTGAAAATGATGAAATCTATAGTTCAATGTTAGAGATATGGGTTTCCTATATGTCACACTGAAGTTGGGACACATGAGGATTAGAAGACAAGGAAATATTTCACCGAGATACGTTGGGTCGTTGGAGGTTGTAGAGAATGTTGGGCCGTTTACTTATCATTTGTAGTTACCCCATAGGTACTGGTCCATGCACAACTTCTTCCACACTTCTCAGCAATGATGTTACTTATTAGACCCATCTCCTGTTTTTCAAACAAAGGAGGTTGAGTTGGTGGTGGACACATCATTCGAAGATAATCTTATCTGAATTGTCGATCACAACATGACAGTTCTCTATGGCTGGTCTATTCATCTAGTATGGGTGTTGAGGAAATAGGAGAGAGTACAATATGAGGCTTGGGATAGTGATGCTAATGTACAATCGTAGGGGAAAGAGTATTTCGAGGATTCTTATTTTGCACCTCTTCGTTAGGGAAATTTTGGGACAATTTTTTTAAGGGGGGTATTTTTTAAGAACATGGATCTTTTTTTAGTTATGGATATTATTTAATTGTGCATTTGAGATAAAGTAGCGTTTTTTGGAATTTTAATGATTAAATTTGGTGAACGTAGATGTACATGCCGTGTACATGGTTACCACGGGTAGTTATGTACTTTCCATGTAACAGCCGAGTACATGGTTGTGTGAGGGGACCTGAAGACCACCTAAAGAGGGACCCAGTAAAGTCTTATACAAGACATGTATCCTCAGAGAACATTCCATGTATTTTTTATAATTCTTATATCGGGTCGAGGTTATGTCTACTCGATAGAACTGTCTTCTTCTAGTGTGGTGTTGTCCAAGAGTGACAGATATTGTCAATTCATCTCCAAGCATAGGTTTGGTTGTCTGTTCTCTGAATTGAATATCATAAAATGTGTTGGAATCACCTAGTGAGTTATATTTTATTCTAGAGCCTCTTCTCTTGATTTCTCATATATCGTGAGATATCCTTGTTTGAGTGTTCTTGACATTTTTGTAAACCTATCGTGTTCTAGGATGATTAAATGGTTGAGGTACAACTATATCAATCATACATCATCAAGGTAGGTGGTTTTCAAATTTCTGGAGTTTTATTTGGATAATATGTGTAAAAAACTGCTAAATACCCTAGTTTAGTGTATTACATGTTTTGTAAATCTAACCATGATAATGCCTGCTATTGTATGGTTGCTAGAGTAAGGGTTCTTTATTGTGAATTAGGTGTATTTCATTTCTTATGGATATGTTTTCCATTGCTTTCTTATTATGTTTATTGGGTATATAACTTCTTATTATGCTGTTAGGTTTTTCATTCCTATTTCTGTTAGGATGGATTTGTACATATTACAAGATTGTGATATGCATTGTTGTTGTTTATCCAACTATTATTTTTAGAATTACTTGGGATATTGTATATCATTGTGAACAATTGTATGGAACAGGATGGTAGGAACCTGATTTAGATAGTCCATAATGAGAATTGATGTTGAGGGCTTCCCCAGAGTGTCTATTATACTTTTTATGTTGCGAAACCATAGGGGGATGGGCAGTGAGTGCTCCCTCAGAGTGTCTATAAAATACCGTTATGAGACCACCACGAGAATGGACATTATTTGGTTCCTCAGAAACTCTCTAGTTTTAGTTAAAAGACCAAAATGGGGAATTGATGATGAGTTCTTCCTTAGAGAGTCTTTATCTTGTGAAACCAGATGGGTTGGGCTGTGAGATATTTCCTAGAGGGTTGATTGTGAAAAATTGGTGGATTTAATAATAAATGAAAATGAATGTAGTTGAAAGTGTCAGATTGTTTAATTTTTTCTACTTCCTTGTTTATTACTTATTTTTCCATGTTTCATGCATTATATGTAATTAAGGAAAGTTAGGAAAAATACTTTTGGTGGATTATTACAGCCATTTGTCTCACACTCAATTTGGGTCATGCTTTTAGGCCCAAAAAAATTATATTATTACAGGTATAGATAAGGGAAAGTTCCCTTCTACTTCAGATACATGAGTGTTGTGAAGCTATAGTGAATGGGACCAAGCTAAGCCTTGCGATGTTGTTGTAGTTTACTTGTTTTCTTCTTAATTTGGATTACACTATATTTCCATCATTGTGACTTGTTTGGAAGCTTTCCTAGGGATATGTGACATGCATCACTTATATATGTGATCTAGTTGTTTATTTACATTCAGTCTTCCGATGTTTACAAATTGTATATTATTACTACTTCAAATATTATTTTTTATTGTTATTCCACTACATTACTCCTCCAATGATAGAATAGTTTCCCCACTATCACATCCAAGGCCCTCATAGCTAGTCGGTAGCCCATAAGGTTTGGAGAAATTTTCTTGATTCCATGTGACCAACCATGTACGAGGCATCTTTTGGTGGCACACAGAACAGGGATGTTAGATCCATATTAAAGTATGGCGAGAGTATAGAGTGTTACACTTTTTTGTTCCCTTAATCCAAAAGTTCCCCTCAGAAATGATGACATGTACTATCGTTGCCTCCAATGAAATATGGGGACTGGGTAATGGTCAGCCCAGTTGGACACTAAAACATAATCTCCCTACCTCAACAATTTTTAGACATCATGGAATGAGTGATATAATAGAAAACATGACATTAAACATGGAACTTCCAAGAAATAAAAATTCTTTTCAGACACAAAAGCCAAATTTTTTATCACTCGGACAACATCTCGTTATTAATGACTCCTACCAAGGGATACCTGCTCACACAACTCCGTCAAATGACTAGTTGTTCTGAATATATTGTTCCATAGAATAAGCCATCATATCTTCCATCTAGGAGTGGAACCATCTCACTAGGGCAAGGGAATATCTACCACTACCAACACCTCTCAGATAATCAATTCTCAATAGTATTTAAGATATTTCGGCAATAGCTACAAAAAAACCCCATTTCTTTAGGCATGGGGAATTTATACCTAAATCACCATAACAAGGTTCATTATCTTTAGGGAGTATTATGTGGAAATACAAGGTGATTCTATATCAACCCCCTAGGGGATGTGGTAATATAAATTTTCATGTAATTCTAAGCGGTTATCAAATGTACGGCCAGAATCATATGATACTCAATAATAAGATTGATCAGCGCCAATTTCAGACCCAAATAACCCCCAACTCATATGGCTAGGGTAATTTTAATTATAATATTCCCCATAGAGAGACTATGTCTTCTCTAATATGGGAGAAAAAATAAATGTTCGGAATCCCACATGCTCCTCCCACCTCTAGAAAAATATCTACTGGTCAAGGTCTTCTCAGCAATAACGATTAGAAATTCCCTGAAGGTAATTATTAAAAGACTAGTTAAGGAAGAGAATATGATGATGGACACCATATCACTCATAGGTTTCAATTCAAAAAATACAATTATGTCCAAGGTTTTGAATAAATGTCCGGATAAAGCCAGTGCAGAATCAGTCTATTGTGTCAAAAGCAATGGTATGACCACCATTGCAAAATATGCCTCTAGAAATTCCACCACTATCCATAGAGAAGATAATGTTGATTAAGGTGAAAAATAATAGGAACATAATATAAAAAATCCACCCTAGATTTTTTAAATTTAGATACACTAATTGAGGCTACAAGCACCTGAAACTAAACAAGGCTCCAAAACCTGGCACCTCCAAATGAGGAGATGCCACCCCTCCAGTATAACACTGTTAGATAAAATGGGAAGGGTGTAACTAAATCCTAATCATCACATAGTAGAGTTCAGATTCCTTCCATGGATTAATAGTTTTCATAATATGTGTGTGAAAAAAACTCTCAGACAACCCAGTGAGGAGTTAATCTGGGGAAATATTCCTAATTGGTATCGTTTTTTTCATAGAAAAATGTTCTCCCTCACATGGGAAACCAAACAAAAATAGTGGTATTTGAGAACCATGTTGTTTTTAGATCCAAAAAACTAGTATTCATATGTGTTGATGTATAAAATCATCATGAAATCTCTCCATTGTAGAAAAAAACTCTCCCCAGATAGGGAAATCATTCAGTCCATCTTTGAATTGATAATTAACTTGAGATGAATGTGGGACTACCTCATCGACCGTCACCCACAACTTTAAGAAGGGAGGCCGATCGGACAGATGCTCCCCTAGTGCTATTTAACATCATCTAGGTTGTGGCTACTTGGATGGAATCCATGGAAGGGTGACACATAACTATGAAGACTGAGAGAAATCCATATCCAAAATAGGTGTGTCATACATTTCCTCCACCCAGTTTCAGAGATAACACCTTATCAACATCTGATTGTTTGGGTGGCCCTAAATTGTATATCAGACAGTTTTTATCCTGATGTGGGCCGATGATGGGACATTGAGGCCTATAAAAATCAACATATATGAGGTGTTTTTATTAAATCGTACTGGACCATCTTTTAATTGGTACAACATCCTTCCAGTCGAATTATTTTCTAGATGGAAAAACCTTCATCATTAATTCATTATCCATTCACCTCCACACTGAAGAAATGGATTATCATTGTCCTAGATAAATATAAATAGTGCTATGATAATTGGGTTTCTAACATCATATCCATGTTGAAATGTTTAACATATTCTCCCAATATCCCTATCTTGCACATGAAACTTCTAGAAATCTATAATGATAATCACTATGATGATTTGCAGACACTACTCATCCCAATAATGTATCTTGGGGGGTTATCTCATTTTTTATAAATTGAACAGCATAATTAGAAATCTAGTCAGTTATTCAATACAAAAATTGACTCACACCCACATTACCTAGGGAGAAGTCTATAAAAAGTAGAAGCTATTTTCATCACTCTCAAGCCAGCAATAGTTTCCATCCATGAACTTAGGAATCCGCCCTAAACCACTTGTTAGTTGGTGGAAACTAAATAATCTCTCTCAACAAGAAGCATATTGAAATCAATTCTTCTAGGGATTTGTGGAAAGGATGAATAAATCATAATACTCCATAAAATGAAGATTCCCTCGGTTATTTCTCGATATCCCTGCATAAAAACCTACTCATGCTACCATATCCTTAGAATCCTATTGAATTCCACTTCATCAATCATCTTGTGTACTTCCCATTATATAGAATGTTGAATCATAATATCTATGACTACTTCATCTTCAAACAAATCCTCCAATGCGTGGTCAATTAATGATATCCGGTGTTGGATAACTCCTCGGAGTTTGTGTCTTTCATAATAACTTCCCACTAAGAAGAGTATGGTGATCTATAGATATTTTTATCTATGAATGAGTGTATGATAAACAACTGGAATAGATAATAAAATTTTGAACAAGATCATGCCGTTGTGAGAGAATAACTATGCAATCCCGCAATAGATCCCCCCAACTAAGAAGGATGAATCATATATAAATCTCAGAGGTGGTATGAAAAACAAAATTAGGAAGTGATAGAAGAGTAGGAATTATATTCTTCTCCGACACAATATCTTACTCTTGCATATTTCTACCACGCTACATCCATAGTATTGTAATTTCCCCATAAAATAGAATCCTCACCAGAAAAAGAACTCATCTTTGGTAATGTAAACATGATTTAATTGGATGACCGCTTCTTGGATGATTATTTATCCCTAGAATATATGTTTCCCTCACATAAATAGGGAACTAAGAGATCTCATGAACTAGAAACGAGGATACAAGGGACAACATAAATGTGTTCGGACTCGATATTTTGTTCATTTCCTCATATAGAACATATAATCAACTGAGACTCATGTTAGAGAAATCAAATATTCTCATAATAGTAAAAATGGTGTCCTAACCCCCTCTAGTGGAAATCTATTCCATGTTATATTGTATGACATCATAGTGGGGTTTGATTATCTGATCATACTAGGAATTGATAATGTT
Organism: Viscum album; assembly: GCA_963277665.1. Taxonomy (NCBI): domain Eukaryota; kingdom Viridiplantae; phylum Streptophyta; class Magnoliopsida; order Santalales; family Viscaceae; genus Viscum; species Viscum album. The sequence continues at coordinate 1,095,135,735 of OY728148.1, read as the reverse complement.
CTAGATGACCCACACCACTTATAGAAATATCTCCCACAACCTATGAACTAGCACCAGAATCATAAATTTTAAATTCCTAAACATCTGAGTCACATGTCTAGAAGAATCCTCACATCAGGAAGCACCAACATCTATGAGAAAAGTATGAATCTCGAAAACATCTTGTAGTTATGAAAACCAATCTCTCAATACATGATGCACTACATAATTCGAAATAACTAAGTAATTATCTTTTTTAACCCCCCTAAATCCCACCATAATTAGATAAAAATGTTGTTGTAGTTGAGATTTATTGACTATAGACTATGTAAGTAGAATTCCAAGTCCCTATCTTGTTCACATACTAGGATCCAGAATAGGCTATCCAAGGTAAAATTATCCCCTATATGTTTTGTGAAAACTCAATAACACTGATGTCCAAAGGGACCCAATTGATAATGCCTCTTGGGGAAACCTCATATTGGTTTGAATCCTTTAACATTTTAGATATAGATAATGGGTCCTTTCTCCCACAATGTTTACCATAAAATTGTATGATAAGCATGAGAAAATACATCTTTTGAAGATAAATATAAAATCGTATTTAATAGATCTTACATATAAAAATAATGTAATAGTTATCTACCAATAATATTCATACAATTTTCTATTCATAAGACCTTGGATCTATATCCATATGGAGGTACCTTAAAAATTCATTCAGTGTATGGAAAACTCCATCGATGGAATGGTCAACATACTACATGGTGATAATACCCCCTTTGAGACATGAGAATCCACATATGACGAATCATGCTTCTATAAAATTTAAGGAAAACAATAAATAGTGGATGATGATATATAGGTTACATCCTCAAATGTCTTCGGGATAGCCCATAAAAAAACCATGGTGTAAGCTTGATTGCAACTGTGTTCTCCCCAAAAATCTAGTTGAGGTGAAAGACTTGACCCTAGAGGTCCAATACTATTTTTTCCCCAGTGATAGTGTAAAAGATAGTTAACATAGGAATCTCTCTTCAATGATTCTCCTAGAAGGGGTTGATGATTTATATTTTTATGGCCCCTATCACCCAAATAATTACAATGATTCGCCCATATTTCCATTTTTATCTTTAAATGTCTCCACATACTCAAAGGTGTATGAAGATGAATATGGCCTTAGAAATGCCCTTCCAACATTCAATGAAGGTGTCTCCACCACTGCTGATGAGAAAAGAAAAGTGAATGTGGGGGAAGAAGAAAATATGTAACCTATATTGATTAGTGTGTACATTCACCTTGAATATCAAGATATTTATATTTCATTTTCAAAGAAGCATCGATTTTTTTTCTCTTGGAAGTACACAAAATTTCCTTGACTAAATCCAGATGCCATCACATCCTATCTTGGACAACCTAAACATCATTGATGCTTCAAAAATGTATCCTTGAAGAGTAACCCATTTCATTCTACCAATGTAGAGGTAGAAAATGAAAAGTTGATCAAATTCAAATTTCAATGATAATTGGAACACCCCTGATGGCTTTCAAACATCATCCTTGTAAAACAACAGGGTGATTAGAATCTACATCTATTTTAGAGACCCTAATTGACATTTTAAAAAGGATAATTTCCCATATTCAATCATAGAACTATTGATTGACTTGAATGATGGCTTCTAAGACCTTTCCTTAATGGGCGGGTACTCATTGTACAATTAGATAAATATAAACCATGATGATTATGAATACACTACCTTCAGAGCACCTCAGGGGATATTTTTCTTTTAGATCATTCTCTTAGGATTAAATAATTTTGAAACTACATATCAAGTCACTACGAATCATATAAATAATCCATTCTTGGGAAGAATAGAAGAATTTTATGATAATAACCTCATGGTCAAATCCTAAAAATGACGTGATCACATCACTTGTCTATAAATAATTTTCAAAAAACTACAACAACATAGTCTAAATATGAATCATCATAAATTCACCTTCGAGCTAACATCAGGTAAGTAACTTGGTTTTTTGGTACAGCACCGCAACATAAATGTCATCCTAGAGAATACTATATATATTCTATATATTTTACCACCAAAAATAACAAATAACTAAGGGGTCCATGTGAATCTCACAAACATTCAGAATTTCATAGCCAAATTCTCCAGAAAATCTATCCCCTTTACTAGGATAATGAATAGTGGAAGAATCTATCAATGGGATGATGACTAATAAGACACCTTAAAAATCCTAAATTTGTATCTACTTCACTGATTGGATCTAAATCCTCTTGTGGATAGTAGACCACTGATTTTTTATGTGGCCACCATGGAATGCTCACTGGGAACCATCCTCACACAGAAAAAGTAGTGGGGAGAAAGAATGGTATCTATTACATAATCTGGATAATTATTGGTAGAGATACCCAATACTCTAATTTCAAGAAGAACAACCTTGAACTCATCTTCACAGAGAAGTATATGAGGCATTAGAAACACCACCATAAATTTCATCTAGTCTCTCGAACTGTCCCACTAAAGTACATCATTTTTAGTTATATATTAATTGGCATCTTGTCTTGATGGCCAAACATTCTATAGAAATATGACATTCAATTCATATCACATAAATTAGTGAAAGGGGTATCCCTAAATGATTTCATCGTAGAAAATCCAACCCTGTCGAATACATTATTGGACACCATGATTCTAATAGAATATGTCTTTTATGCCGATGACACTCCCATTACATGGGAGATGTATTTTTTATGGCACCTCCCAATGTCCTGTCAGTATAAGGATTCAAAACATGCAGATCAATCAGGTCGACTTATGGATTATATTTCTCTCTGCAAAGAGAAAATATTTTCCCTACTCATTCTCATCATCCAAATTACACATGAATAATATGAAAGAATACTGAGCCCTAATTTCTAGGTCGGAACTATCACCCCAGCTAAAAATAGACTAACTAAATATAAAATAGGATTTAGAGCTAGTGAAAAACATATCAATAGAAATTATTACATTATAAATGTTGAATTAGACCTTCTTAGTAGCTAAATTATGGAATTAATGGATGTGTTCCCTTTTTATCCAACATTGAATCTTGTTCCCCAATCATTGAATGCTTATACCAATGTATTTACTAATGTAGCCACAATACTAGATGAAACTGATAATGAGAATGAAATCTTTAATATCACACATCAATGAATGTTCAAATTTATTTCCGTATGTGATATGAAAGAAAAATATCATGTTACTACCACCCTAGAATGTGATGAATCGGTCTCCACCCTTGATTGGATAGATCCCATAATTAGTTATCTCCAAATTGGGACCCTCCTAATGGATCATCCTAGATGGGAATATGTGTAGGGTGTTGTTGTGAACACTACCCTACAGAGTGGTACAAATAGACATAAGGACCATTATAGTTGTGTGTTTGATGGTATCCCCCTTGGATTTATAATTGAAATAGTTATTCTAACCATCATGGATGAATTCCACAAAGGCACTTGCAGTTCCCATCAGTCTGGGACAAATATCTCCCCCCAAATATAAATATTGGGTTACTACTAGGAAAACATGATACAAGACTATGTGGAATACACCAAGAAATTTCATTTGTTCTATATCTATTCAACCATCATGCACTAATCCCTTGAATTTTTGCATACATCTAAATATTCATATAAATTCTTCATTTGGGGAATAGATGTTGTAGGACCATGTCCACCATCACTAGTTAGCTGTTCAAGTACATCCTTACTAATACCATATTCATTTATAAATTTCATGTTGAAATTACCCTCATGGAATTTAAGACAAATAAAATAACCAACATTGTAATATCCCTTGTCATTACTTGGTTTTGGGTCCCTCACACAATATTGATGGAAAATGACACAAAATTCTATTCTATAGAGTTCAAGAAACTATTCCACCAGTAAAGCATCATGTCCAATCACTCATCTCACTATCTTAGAGTAGAAATGGAAATATATAGGAAATTAATAAGAATATGTAGAATAAAATATAGAAGATGGTCAAAAAGGATAATATTTCATGGAGTGAAAAGAAATCCTCTATGAAATATGGGCCAACTATACCACCATGCATACTGCAACACATGAAATGAAATTCTCATTGGTGAATGGGATTGTGGTTCTGTTACCCATATAAGTCTAGCTGTATTCCCTCTGAATATCCATTTGTGGATAACATTCAGATGATTATCAGTCACATAAGAGAATTTATGAATTATGTGGCTCAATGAGAATAGGTGGTGTGAATTGAACAACCTTGAATTCCATCAGAATAAAATCACATGATACATTAACAAGAAGTTTTACCTCCTGTCATTCCTCTAGGAAGAATTGGTGTTTGATATTAGGACATCAATGATATCAGATAAGAAGTGTATGAAGATGGAACCCAAATGGGAAGGGCCTTAAATCAAATATAAGGTCATCCACAAAATATCTTACTCCTTGGACACAATGGATGGGTATCATGTTGATTCCCCAATACAAGGGATATTTCTCAAGAAATATTTTGCATACTTTTCATCAATCACATGTCATTCTAGTTTCATGATGCTAAACATTATATGAAAGTTTTGGTATTATTACGTCAAAATACACCATATCACCCCTATCGCATGAAGATAAATTGCACAAAAACTTTACTCACTCCATGATGTTAAATTTCATTGGTCATGTTGTTTCCTCCTGACATCAAACAACACAGGTTCTTAAGAAATATGTATGTATTGATTCTCATTTGGAATGAGATATGTAGGGACTAATTGATCTTATATCATGATCCATCCACGGTATAAATAAACAATATTATTTTCCTTTTATTTCAGGTGATCTACATTCTTACAATGTGACGTTAAACTGTACGGAGAATGTCCTCACTGAATGATGATAAAATTCAGGGATTGTGTCTTTTCCACATGAAATTATACTATAAAATTTATTAATAAAAATTTATGGCTTGATTCACATTTCCAATGAGATACATAGGGATGCCTTAGTTTTATATCTAGGTAAATCCACTACATTGATCCACAATATTCCTTTACATTCACATCGGGTAATCCTCATCCTTACTACATAACATTAAATTGCATGGAATATGTCATTCCCACATGATATCAAATTGCATGGATCCTGAAATTATTCATCTTTCTTCAAATTGGGTGACACGATGTCCTTAATTAATGATGTTATATTTCATGGATGATTTAATATCTTCATTATAATAAACTACACATGTTTCCTTGAACTGTGTTTTTCTGGATTATCATTTTCAATGTGATACATATGGACTCCATGACCCTATATGTTGGTCCTTCCACCATTTTTTTAAATTCCCTTATCATATACATAATTTTCTATAAATGGTGAGAGGGAGGATTTACATTCCTTGTTTGTTACACTGATCATAGCTCATGTTAGCGTAAGATTTTTGGTAAGGGATTCCCTACACAAACAAGGCATCACAGCTTATGAAAGCACAACAATAGATTAAAATTTAGGAAATTAAAAATGATTGCCATAAGACCTCAGTTAATGACATTAAACTATATGGTTAATTACCCATTACAAGACATAAAATAGCACATTCCTATGTACCTCGCCCGAGGGATCACTATTGGCTGTGTTGGTCCCCTAATAGAACTCTGTTATTGAACTAAATATGGCTTGAATCCTATATTAATAGGATAGATAGTGAAATTCCATCCTAGGGACAACTACAATAGTCAATAGAAACAATGAACACATTTTCGTAGGGTTCAAACCTACGTAGAGAGGTTCCCATTCAAGAACAATGTCTGGCATGATTTTTTCATCAAAGGATATGTAGTGATTTCAATATCATCAATCCTAGGACAATAGAAAATAACCGAAAAAAGAAATGAACCCCAATTATATATGGGATTTTTATTAGAATCTAGCTTTTCCTACGAGTGATTCAAATCCACATACAACCGTATTTTTCACATATGACGCCTTGCACAATTTTTTATGTTATTTACCATGCCCTTACCACATGATGTTAAACAAAAAGAAAAATATTCTGGTCATTAGACTTCAAGATTTCATAGAAAAAAACCTCCCTACCACATTACAATAAACTAAATAAAAATCTCCTTACAAAATTTTATTAAATTGAATAGTAGAAAATACATCCCCTGTAAATGAGATTTAATATTGAAAACCATAACACATCATTATCCCTTATCAATTGACCGCAGACACCTTAACCGAGTTAGCCAGAGTACTAGGTACATTTTTCATATTTTAAGAACCTCAACCCATAAATCATACTTCATGTATTTAGTATCTCACGTTTCCACAAATAATTTATAGACCCTCGAAAATATACCCAGCTTCAAGGGAACATTATTTGAAATATGCTGGTATTCCTATGAAAAATGAATATTCTTCTATGTTCATCAATAAAATGTCTCTTTGAAAACGGGGAATAAAAATCCTTATGAGTGTTGACATAACTATGGAAGAAATGAACACCATTGTGTGATATGAAATACATCCGATATGATTTTTCCAAACAATCCTCATGACCTGAAAACCACAATCCATGATTTACAACATTTTCATCACCAACTCATAATAATTATGGATTATTATTAAGACTGGTAATTCAAATTAGGATCATGTGTATCATTATCCATATTAGGCCCATGTTCTTGATGACTATAAACTACTTACAAATTGGTCAATGATGTATGTCCTTATACTCTAGCATTTAATGGTCACAATCCAAATACATTAAAATTCTATATAAATATGTCAATAACATTTTAAGTTGAAAACCAAAAAAGGAGGCATGAGAAAAGGTCACGTCATCACTCGCTAAACTATAAATCTCTAGATATTATCAAAAAATAAGGTCACAAATAAACATGGAATAATAATAAAATTCATAATCTATAACCTCAGTAAATGACAAGCTATGTTATCTGCACCACCTAGTTCATGAAAAAGATGGATTAATAATCTTCATATATGCTTGATGTGAGAATATGGTTTCACTATGGTGGAAAAGGTTTTAGAACTGAATTCATTGTCATAGAACTCAAAACTAGAGCGTGATTTTAAATACTCCTTGTATGAATGTCCCATATCATCCCTTGACCCGAATATTTTAGACCATGACATATTATCTTTGTACCAAAATGTTTTAGTGGATTTGACATCCTTGATGATATATTATCATGTTTCAAAAAATTTATAAATACCAGAATGTTAAAATCCATTCCCCAACCATTTATTTCCCACACCTCTTCGTTCAAACCCATAAGGAATAGGGATCCAGCTTCAATATCATTTGATGAACTGACCTAGCATGTCAGATCATTTCCTAGATATATTTCTTCCCATAACCATCCAAGTCTTATATATGTGTGAGTATTCATAAATCATTCATGGCCCTTAGAAAGGATTGGAGATAATATTTTTCATGACCATGATATAGATTCATAAGGCCATTGACCCACAATGTAAAGGAAAATCATCCTTGATAGAATGGATCATAAATCCTTGTGGTTATTGGAAAATCCATAGTAGAACCTGGTATCTCAGAGTTTTGGGGGCATACATTGTATGTCAGCCCCACCGCCAAATATTCATATGAGGAAAACATTTTAGTTAAGACATACACAAATCATACTAAAACTATCCGTGGAGACATAGAATCCATTTTTTTTTCACTTAGCAGATATTACCCCCATAATCATTATATGAACCTTGGAAACAAGTGGAAATAACTTTTTGTGGAAATGCTATAGATGCCTAAGGGATTTGACCCATCAACAAGAGGCATCCACTCCTTGTAAAAAATGTATCTCTTGTCTTTACGAGCCTCAGAATCACCATGGTAGAACCCAACAAACATGAGTGTTTTTTCTATTCATGGAATGTATTCTCCATATGTCTAGGTCATCAACCAAGTATGAGGTAAAAAAACCTTAAACTAAAAAAATAGATGTATTGATATAAAAGAACCTAAAAAATAAAATAAAAGGTTCGAGCTAATATAACAAAAACTACTATGATAGAAGATCCTTGATAAAAGACCCTAAACTACAGAAATAAAAGGTCCAATACAAAAGACCCTAAACAAAAGAGATATAAGGAATGGGATAAAAACCCTAAACTAGATTGAATTTTCTAACCCCATTACTCTTCTTCATCATCCCTAGGGAAGAGACTCTCTCCTAATGTAGTCAGCTCAACAACTCTCCTTCGAGCAGTTTCCAATTAGGATTATGACTTTTAAAGATAAAACATCATGTGAGCTATGATTTCTTCATATCTCCATATCTTCGCTATCCAATAATTCATTTGGTCTTGTAGTATAAATATCAAATAGAGACCTGAAATTAATTCCACTAACACCTTATTCATGTTTTTAGTAATATGAGCCTCATCTAAAAAATCATTCAATTCCATTTCATTGGAGGCCAAATCCAACCGGGTCAGAACCATTTTCTTCACGATTTCAAATAACAACTAGTGATCAAAGACATCCGCCCCCATTTAATGAAATTGCAGATGATAGAATTTACCTTGGTCATATAATGATTACAAATGAGTCATAATGAAAAAAGTGAGAATGATCATCCAAATCATCACGTGTTGTTTATAAGATTCTGTGATTGATGGGACAGGTGATCCTAGAGGTGTGATAGCCAGATGGGTTGGTAAGGGAACAAGAGATGAGAATCTATGATCCCTACACAAAACTGTTTCATTATCCATTGCCTATATTAGAGGACTGATCTAAAAAACATATTCAATTCTATTATTGGTATGGTTTTAATTAGGAAATTGATCTTCATCGAAGTATCTCCAATGCATTATGTAAATAGTATCATTTCCATTATCAGAGGAGTTGGTGAGAAAATATGGATGTATACATTTTGAATCACCCATATTATCATACCATCCATGTAATATACTACCCATGTATGAGAATAATCCTAGGTAATGAAGGTGGTAGAATCAGTAGGTGGAAGAATGATAAAAGCATTTGTATCTTCATCTGCCAACATCATCAAAAACGAATGGAGGATCCCAATATGATTCTCTCCTCACACATGACCCAAACGAAGTTGATATATCCTTTGGCTATATCTAAACTTATAATAGAACAAATAAGGTGTATATAGATAACATATGATCAACCCATCCATCCTAGCTACTAGAACCTTGTCCCGAAGAGATATCATATATGACCTTTCATCTAGGGAACCTCTGATGTTATCAATAATTGGCCCATTCTTCACATGGAAAGGAGTGAAATAAAACCCATTGAATATGATTAATACATCTTAAACCTCATATGGGCTTAGTGACATGGTCCTACCCCCAAATATGTATAGTAATCTGGGATGACATGAGGCATTAGTAATCTTAATAGCATGGTAATTGTCAGAGAAATTGAAATCATCCTCTATCCGGCCACATAAAAAAAGAAGGGTGTATTAACCCTATAGGGGGTGGTACCTTGTTGAATATGGCCCGAGATCTGGTAAATGAATTAATTTATTGACACTTCTATGTTGAGGAACTATCCTTACACTAGTATCACAGCTACAACCAATGTGTTGATAAAGATCCATGCATCCCCAGTCAAGAAAATACATCCCTTCAAAAAACATGTCCATAAAGCGCTCAAACATAAGGCTAGGAGAGATCATTGAGTTTACTTAGTTTCTCCATGAATTATAGTCCCAATATTCCAATATAATCCAATATGAACGAACATTGTCTAGGACTTATAGGGAAGAGAACCAATGTGGGCATATGGTAGTTGGCCTGACTAGGCTGTGACAAAAGAAAATACTGATATAGTCCGTGGAAGTGATGATAGAGCACATAATTAGAAACATACTCAGAATCTACTTCACAATGGTGATAATTTCCATTTCCAATACCAGATTATTCATGGTGTCTTAGAAAATATATACATCATGGAGGAACTCATCTTATATATTACTAATAGGGGGAATCTCACCTATTTGGTATATGTACCAATCGATAATGACCACATCACCATAGGTGAGATGGAATTTTTTATTGTTAGAACACCAATGCATGATCGGTTCTCAATGAATCATAGGCTTGTGATCAAAAATAAATTGGGGGATAAATACTGATTCATAAAGATGGACTCTATATAACTGGTAGAAAAAATATTAGCATATTTTCTAGACCCCAAAATAGACACGCACAATAATTAGTGTAGATAACACTATAATGAAGATAGCATTTATTTCCCCATAAACATGATGGATTTTTTAAATAGGATAAAAATATAATTTAAGAACTTTGAGATATAGACTGATGAGAAAATTCTGGACCATACAGACCTAAGGGAGAGTTTTACAATATATTGGATAACCAATTGCCCTGAGATATGACCAGTATACTATCCTCTTCAATTTTCATCAAATTTAAATCAAGATAAGTTTAAAACCATCTAAATGGTAGATTGAAGTCCAAAGGTGGGTTGAAAACATCATCCAGAAAACCTACCCATATAGAGTAATTTGATTTGATAGATGGTAATTTTGGAGATTTAATAGGAGAATACACTTTGGAAAATTGTTATCATAATAAAAATGGTATTGAGGATTAGTGTTGTGGTTTTTAAAATCCATGTATATTTATTAGATTATGCAGAAGAACTATGATGAGAGGGAGAAGACATATTAGTAAATGTATGTGGCATATGTTAGGAAGATAAAATAATGTCTTGTTAAAGGAAAGGAATAAACTAAAAACAACATGAGGATAGTAGGAATCAGAAATGGAATTCAGGAATTACTTAAATGGGCTCACTATTATACCTATCCCTATAGATATCATGGATTGAGAATAGCCGCATGGAATTGTACAATTTAATGACCCTCAATGAATAATGAGTGTGTGACGTAGACATGGTCACACGAGCAACATTTCAGAAAAGGACCGTGAGATCAAGCCATATATATCCTTCCACACACTCAAGAAAATAAATCATACTCATGAACTATTTTCATAAAATTATTGATTTACAGATTATTTTTAATTTGATATAGTTCCTGAGTAAAACAAATCTTGTGGAGGAGTTCTCATGAAAAGGGATCTCGAATAGATCATGCAATCAGGTCTTGCATATAGTTCTTTGCGACCAGGACACATGATGGGTGAATTTTGGAGACCATAACATTTAATAATTTAACATTACTTAACTTTTATGGAATACATAAAACATTTTACAAATAGAATCATGTGGACTATATTGTTCTAGTGACTTTAGAAACATTGAATCATAAAAACAGGTACATAATTGAACTACATTATATCCAACTAGAATCTTTAGGACTAGAGCCCTTAATTAACACATCATACATAATACATATCTTTATGAACAGAGAATGAAATCATAAAAAGGGTTCATATCATGTGCTCAGTAAGGGTAAACAAGGGATACATGTAAGAAAAAACATGCACATAGGGGTATGAGAACATGATCGTATCATTATAAGACCATAACTATCATATTATAAGCTCATAAAAATGAATCTTTCTATAAATCACGGTAGTTACGAAGACATTAATCATAAGGAAATACATAACAAATGCTATGAAAACATAACATAGATTTAATACATAGAATTGTGGAAGTCGAATAATCATGTAAATAGATTTTCATAGAATCTATGAAATTACTACCAAGTCCATCTTAGTAGTATGTTTTCACCCCCAATGCCATATTTGTAGTCATGGTTCACTCCCATGGCCATAATATAGTATGAATTCACTCCCCATACCATATTGGTAGTCATGTTTCACTCCCATAGCCATATTAGTTGTATGAGTTAACTCCCCATACTATCTTGGTAGTCAAGGTTCACTCCAATGGACTTCATAGTATTTAAGGTTCACTCTCAAGATCATCTTAGTCTATCTCATGTAATAAAAGTTTTTACCCAATGCATTGGAAGAAGATATATTTCCCACCAATTTTATTATGAAATCATATATATGTGTTCCAAAATATCATAACATAACCCATGAAAAGAAATATGTTTTATAAACATGTAATAATTTCATAACATATTGAAAATCGATAGGTTTCAGAATCATTTCATAAAATCATTACCCATGAAAAGAAGTGGGTTTCATAGACATATATCCCATGAAAGATAAACAGATTCATAGCATATAACCTGTGATAGATAACATATTTCCTAAAAATACTTTCATAAATTATAAACCATTATGAAAAATCATATGAATGGAACCTTTGGATCATTACCATAAATGCATGAATAAAATAAACAGATGTCATCTTAGAAACATTTTTCAATTAAAATACATTTTAAACATATAATGTAATCATGAAATCATTTTAAAATACAAATTAGTAAAATGTATTTAAAAACATATTATGATATCTTTAGATATATTAAATAATTTTATTGGAAATAACCTTTGTAAAATATATGAAGGTGTAACACCCAAAGATTTCATAGTACATTATCTCATTAATGTAATTCAATAGCTTGTGCTACACGAAACATCAAGTTCGAGGGCACCATGACTTACCGAACTAGCCATTCAAAAAGCGTTTATGAATAGTATTAAAAGAATTTTGAATTTTATATAAATCCTATATATTTTATCATTCATATTTTGTGTTCCTTATACATAATATATGTAAAAATTCAATTCTTCAGATAAAAAAAGTATTTTTCAAAAAATGAATATTTACCGCCTATTTAATGGAGAATCCTTTTTACAACCAATATATGACACTTTTATATATTCATTTTAGTGAAATTATTTTTTTATTTAAATTTGGGATATAAAAAAATAGTTTTGATAATTTTTTTGTGTTTTTATGATAAATTTTATATTTTGGTGAATAGTGAAAAATACTAAATTGTAATTGAAAATTTTTTTTTAATCAAAATAATTTACAGTGTTAAATTTTACATTTGATTGGTTTGGAAGTATAATTAGACTATATTTTTATCATTTAATTCAATATTGGTCATGATAAGTAATTTCACCTTTAAATTTGACATAAACACATGTCAATCTTTTGACAGTTTTTACTTTTTAAAAACCCACATTTTTGTTTTGATAACAAGAATTAATTTTAAATCAATGGAACTTATATGTTTCAAATTTGGTAAAATAATACTCATTTTTTAATTCATAATACGAAAATTATCTTTTGGTGGATTTTTGGAAATGTTTTGAAAACATTCAATTTTAGATGAATAGTAAAAAAACACATCGTTATTGGTTAAAACCGACTATTTATTTAAATTTATTTATGTCAAAATAGATACATAATACCTATATACGTTCAATTTAGTTAATTTTATTCATTTTATAATATGTTTCGATAAATACAAATTTTATTTAACTTTTTACCGTCTTTTAACCACCTCCTAGAAGCGTTTGCAAATTTGAATAAAACAAAATTTTACCGCTTAGGTGAGTTGAATTTCTAAAATCAAAGAGAAAAATTTAATATCATTGAGTAAAATGTGGTTCCATAAGATGAAAATAATTTTTTGTGAATAGTAACTTTTGACTTTTATTTACCACTGTTAAAAGTAAATTGGGCAATTATGGGTAAAATGATATCATAATAAACCTAAATCATGTCTTAATTCTATTGGATAAGTATAATTCTTCCAAAAACAACATTATAAATAAAATATGATCTTTTTTATACATTTTAATTAGATTAGGACATTTATTATTATTTTATTTAAAGAAGAGTTAAAACAGTTTAATTCAATGAGTAATTACTAAAACATTTTTAATATAGTGTTACACAAAATATAAATTCTACTATAAATATTCATTATAAATCTAATAAGATTTCATACATCATGGTATTTTATTTATAAATTTTTGTCATTATAAAATTAAATTTATTTATGACACAATGATGATGGTGTAATTATCTTATTATTGAATGATTCAAATAAACGATGTTATAAATATTAAAATAAATATAATTTCAATGTATTTATGACATATACGAATTTTATACGTTAATATGACATGTTAGGGTTGATTAAATGTATATTTTTCTAAGTAATAAATCTGTGATGACTTTCACAAAAACCAAATACCAAATAATGTCAAAATTGACATAAATTAATATTTAAACCAAATACTATATTATTGGTTGATATTATATTCCGAAAAAACCAAATATTCATCTAATGTAAGTAAATAATATTATATATGTCATTAATGAATCACTTGATGTTCTATTGGAAGTTTAGAGTACGTTTATTAACCATATAGTGTAAGAATACAAGAAGACATGGTAAAAGTCAAACTATTTAACTAATAGTTAAATCTAAAAGATAAGTTTAAAATTGTAGCCTAAACATTTCTAAAACCTATTGGGTGGAATTATTTCTACCCATATCAACCTAAGGATGTTGATAAATTCATTTCGTACCATTATAAACTTAATATGATTGTATAAGAAATTAATACTTTAATCTTTTCTTAAAGTGACCCTCACCCCTCTTATAAAAGGGGACTTCCCCTTCTCTGAAAATCACACCTCCAAAGCCATTTGTCTCAGACAAAAAATTCCCAAATATCCTTCCAACATACCTAACTTCAACCTAGAGTCATCAGTTTTATCATAAATCCCACCTAAAGAGCCTTTTTGATCAACTCAAAAGAAAACACCCGAAGAAGTGGTAATAATTTCACCACCCTCTTTCATGTTCTTTTATTCTTACACATCCTCTTTATTTGTTATTAACGTACCAAAATAAAAAATCCAGTACCTTATACATAATTTTATGTTATTATAAATATGGAACAACCATAATCATTATTCTGTCAATCCTAGGAATGATAATGTCACCATGCATGCGTACGTACGGCTTACATCTCCACGCCCTGGAGTAATTTGTTATTCAACACTATGTTTTTTGGATTGATATAATGATGAAGAATATGTAAGTAAATAATGAAAATAAAATGATTATATTTCAATAAAATTATAATTCCATCCAATTACACACATTTTAATCATTAAGGAAATGATATCCTCGCTCGTGTGTACGTACGGATTATCGTCTCCCCGACACGATGAGATTCTTTTCCACGTTAACCATTCAATGATGAGTATAAAAATATATATTATCAATAATTATGTAATATATTGAATAATAATTCTTTTAGATATATATATATATATATATATATGTATATATTTACATATATCTTATTCACCTAATTCCGTTCAATACGATATGAAATCAGAAACAGTGTTTATGCGTACGTATGGCCTACCGTCTCCATAAACGCTGCCTTACATTTCATATATATATCTATTATAAATATTTATATTCTAAATATATGTTATAAATAAATCATGTTTTATATTCTTGAAGTATTTAAAAGATTATCTATATGATACGATCATGAATAACAAGTTAAAACACGTACGATAAGGAATGTGATTATTATCTCAAATGATAATTTAACATGGAAATAATTATTAAATTTGTAGTATAAAGTCCTCAATGAATAATGTAAGATATAAAATATATGAATATGGTTCTGTTATAATTTAATAACATACTATGTTAATTATACAAGAGGTTAAACGTACCCTCGACGAAAGGAAAGTGCAAGGTAAGAGTTAATTTCACAATCTCTTTATTATCTGAGGTTGTTTTTACGTAAGTATGTACTGGGACATATTTATTATCCATGTCCTTGTATCATAAAATATTTTTCAAAGGTATTATTTTTAAGAGACTATTTTATGAATAAATTATTTTAAATTTTATAAATATTTATTATTATAAATCCTTCTTATTAATGTCAATTTTTTAAAAATGGTTTTTAAGGATTTATTTATATGGACATGAATGTTTTTAAAAATTTAATTCCTTTAAAAAGTATCAAAGTGGTATGGGAAAAATTGATTCAAAAAAGTCTTTAAATGTATTCCTTTCTAACTTTTGTGAGTTTTAGATGTTTTTATGAAAGAAGGATATTTCTCACAAAGAGTGTTACAAATCATTTGAATCTATATCAAAATCCTTTGATTGATTTTAAACATGTATAAAGTCAATATATTACAATACAAATATTCCATATTATATTGATGTTTTTGGGATATGTTTGACTATGTATGTGTTATTTTTATACCATTCATGGTTTATGGATAAAGTATTAAAATTTTTATTGTAGTTTTAATACAAATGTTTATGTTATGTTTCAACCATTCCATATGAGGAATTCATTGGACTTAGTAAGTGACAGGTGGAGCCCGCTATAGCTCCTCAATTCATCAGGAGGTCTCATGAGACAAACTAGTTTATTGGAACAAGGACTAGACAAAATCTTATTTGTAGTCATTACACAAGGTTGTGACTATGTGATAATGAAGTTTGGCATTATGCATTCCTTCATTATAAAAGTTGCTATTGATATTTCATGTGATTATTCGATTAGTAAAATATCCATGAAAATATGTAAATATAATTATTTGATTTTATCTTTTCCATATTATGTATAAGTATATGTTTAAAAGACTTTTTAATCCATTTACATTCCCTTAAAGGTTTATGCTTATTTATGACTGTTTCCGCTATATTGTCATCTTCACTGAGCATCTGACCTCACCACATTGTATGTTTTATTTTCACAAGATTTATAAGGAGATTATTATGACTGACCGACAAGGATTTTCTAATGGATATGAATGTGGTCAATGGAGACAATGTTGTTGTTGTTATTCATTTTATAATGTAATTTAACGTTCATGTATGTAATCTATTTCCAAGACTGCTAAACTGAAAGGTCTTTTGGGACATGACTTCCTTATATCATTCCAATGTATTAAAATAATGCACCAACTCTGGGTAAATAGGGATGGGGAATTACAGTTGGTATCATATGAAGTTTAGTACAATCCTTGAATACTAGATTTATAAAAACTCTGATTAGATAACTCTACGGTAAGATAAACTTTGAAGATTAGTATAGAAGAACTTCCTAGAGTTTTGGTACTGTATAGATTTTGTGAGTTCCTCGAGCAATAGACCTCAGTCTGGATACGAACAGGTAGAGGCGGCTCTAGCATAGATGTACTTAAGGATAAAACCTTAAAACACTACATTGAGGTAGACTCAAATGGGAACTGGTGCACGATAATGGGCTTTGCTGCACTATTGGTTATGACACTCCCTAGGTATATGCTTAGGATAATATCCATTTTCATTACAAGATATTTTGAAGGATTTATGAGTAAATAATTTCTCAATGAAAACATTTTTATGATTACAGATTATATTCATAAACTATTCAATTTACGTTAGTTATTTTACAAGTTTAGAATTATTAATTCGATTCATAAACTAACCTAGTGTATGCCATTGTTTAGAAATGGCATTCATTAGAAGGAATTCTAAATCTAGTAATACGTATGATGCAAGAAGTAAGAAGGATCATATCTTTCATGGTATTAATCCATCATTTCAATAGGAAATAGTCTCTCACTTATTCTTAACATATGTAGAAATAGTATCATGTGTTACTAAGATAAGTAAAGAATTTTCTAAGTCCTATGGAATTGAAGGAAGTCCAAAGAATAAAAGGATGTTAGAGAGAATGATGGATAAAGGAAGAGGGGAATGAAAAATTATCCCACATGCGATAACTGTATAAATAATAACCTTGTTAAATGCATGAAGGGAATGTGTGTTTGTTATATGTGTGAAAAAAAAGGACACCAAGTACGCGATTGCAAGGGTAACAAAAAGGTTTTAAATATAAAATGCTTCATCTGCAAGGAGTTGCAACACTATGCAAATCAATGTCACAGTCATCAAAGTATACCACAAATGTGTATATTTGATAATAATAAAATTATTATAGTACCACATATGTTGAAGAATGACCAGTGTTCTTATGTTGTTATCAAATAATTATGTCATTTTAGAGATGAATCGACGATATACCCGTTATATGAATTACGTAAATAAATAAGAATTGTACTGTAGTAATATTTCATTGAAGATTTGAGATTATATTGTTCTTTGAAAAGTTGCTCAAGAACAATTTAAACTTTTTGGAAAATACATTGTTGGAGGAAATATAACCCTTAATATGGTCCTGATACCGAGGTAGTAATTTTGGAATTAGAGATGGTTGATTTGGATAAATTATATTGGATATTCTTTATTACGTTGGAACTGATTAATGGTTTTTTATTTCATAATTTTTGGAGTATTCCAAATTTTTGGATATAAGGAATATATCTAGTGCTCTATAAGGAATAAGGGAGAATTTATATAATCAATAAGGTATTATGGTAATGCCTGGGGTTACCATGTTTTATAATAATACATGATGAAGGTATTCACATGTTGTTATGTGGAAAAAAAGATCTTTATTGTGTTCACCTTCCTTATAAATTTTGGATTGTAAGTTTGGACAGAAGTATTTTGGATAATTTTAAATGTTGGAATCAATTATGATTGACATTGGATACTATTGTTATGGTTTAATAATTTCATGAGAGTATTTTTGGATTGTCATAAAAATGACAACCCGGAGGTAGGGTGACAACCTTTCACGTCCGACAAGGCCGCGATACAGGAACCCAAAATTGAAGGGCGACAAGGGTGGTTCACCTACCAATGGAATACAAGATGTCCTAGTTTTTATAATGTAGTTTTTTAAATAGTCTGAAAAATGGAATATAAATTCATTTCTTTTGAACCCTATACGATTAGGATAAATAGAATATTTTTGAATTCTATTATCTTTTGGTGGGAAATATGTGTTTGTGGTAAGAATTAGTTTAAGGATGGAACTATACCTGTCAAGTGTATTTTTTCTCTTATTCTATGAATAAATCAATACATAAACTTTAGGGAAGGGATCTTAAAACCAAAAATGTGCAATCGTAATACCTTATGTTGAACCAACGATAGTTTAAATCATCATAGGTTGATGGCTTTAAGGCCCTCAATTTCATACTTGTGTGTGATTGATGTCCTCAATCACTCCATATATATATTTATTTTTTCCCCCAATTATGGGTCTCTAATTTCCACCAATTTCCTCCTAGTAGATATCATAATTTCTTGGTAACATTATCATTTCTATTTCCCTCTTATTAAAACTAAATTTTATTAAACCAATTTCTGATGTGGGTTTTCCACAACGGTATTTTTCTATTTTTAACCTTTTATATTCGAAGAACTATTTAAAATTGCGAGGACGAAATTTATTGAAAGAGGGTAGAATGTAACACCCCAAGATTTCTTATCTAATTAAAGTAATTCAATAGCTTGCGCTACACGCAACACCTAGTTCGAGTGCACCACGACTTACCAAACTAGCTGTTCAAAAAGAATTTATGAATATTATTAACTAAATTTTGAATTTTATATACATACTATATAATTTCAACATTATTATGTTTTGTTTCTTAGGCATAATATAAGGATAAATTCAATTCTTCAGATAAAATAAGTATTTTTCAAAAAATGAAATTTTACCGACTATTTAATGGAGAATCCTTTTTAAAACTAATATTTGACTATTTTATATATTAATTTTAATGAAATTAAATTATTTTTTAGAATCAGGACATAAAAATTTAGTTTTGATATATTTTCGGTGTTTTTATGATAACATTCATATTTTGTTGAATAGTGAAAAATACTAAATTTTAATTGAAAAAAACATTTTTAATCAAAATAATTTATATTGTTAAATTTTAAATTTGAATGGTTTTGAAGAAAAATTATACTCTATTTTTATCATTTAATAGAATTAAGTTCATTATAAGTAGTTTTTAATTTAAATTTGACATAAACACATGTCAATCTTTTAATAGTTTTTAATTTTAAAAAACCTGATTTTTGGTTTGGATAACGGGAATTAATTTTAAATCAGTGCAACATATATGATTTGAATTTGGTAAAATAGAAATTTTTTTGAATTTAGAATATCAAAATTATCATAGACTTAGTTTTTGGAATTTTTTAGAAAATATAAAATTTTTGATGAATAATGAAAAAACACTACATTATTGGTTAAAACCGACTTTTTATATAAATAATTCTTTATTTTATTTAAATTTATTTTAGATCAAAATAGTTACATAATATACATATATGTTCATTGTAATTCATTGCTTTCATTCTATAATAAGTTTAGATAAATACAAATTTTATTGAACTTCTTACCACCTTTACCAACCTCCTATGAGGATTTTCAAATTTGCATAAAACATACTTTTACCACTTCAGTGAGTTGAATTTCAAAAATTTTAGAGGCATAGTTAATTTAACTAATTAAAATGTTGTTCAATAAAATGAAAATAATTTTTGGTGAATAGTAACTTTTGACTTTTATTTACGACAGCTAAAAGTAAATAGGTTAATTAAGCGTAAAAATGATATCATTATTAAACTAATTTTTTTTATTGGATAAGTATAATTTGACCAAAAAAGCCTTAGGAATAAAATATGATCATTTTTGGTCCACTTGGATTAGATCATGAAATTTATTATTATTTTATTTAAAGAAGAGTTAAAACAGTTAAATTCAAGGTTTAATTTTGAAACCATTTTTAATATAGTGTAAAACACAATATAAATTCAACTATAAATATTAATTATAAAGATAAAGAGATTTAATACATCATGTATTTTATTTATAATTTTTAGACATTATGTAATTAAGTTTATTTTTGACACAATGATGATGTAGTAATTACCTTATTAAAAAAAGAATCAAATAAATGGTATTATAAATAATAAAATAAATATAATGTCAATGTTTTTATGACATATAAGAATTTTCTCATTGAATATGACCTTTTAGGGTTGATTCAGTGAGTCTTTTTTGAAGTAATCAAGTTGTTATGA
Organism: Viscum album; assembly: GCA_963277665.1. Lineage (NCBI taxonomy): Eukaryota > Viridiplantae > Streptophyta > Magnoliopsida > Santalales > Viscaceae > Viscum > Viscum album. The sequence continues at coordinate 1,095,114,768 of OY728148.1, read as the reverse complement.
CTTTCACAAAAATCAAAAACCAAATAATATCCAAATTGACATATATTATATATTTTTATAAAATACAATATTATTTGTTGATATAATATTCATAAAAACCTAATATTCAACCAAACGACTTAAATAAATATTTATATATATATGTCATTAATTAACCACTATAGGTTCTATTGGATATTTAGATTGAGTTTATTAACCATATAGTGTAAGAATACAAGAAGACATAGTAAAAGTTAAACCATTTAACCGAGAGTTATATCTAAAAGATAAGGTTACAATTGTAACCTAAACTTGTATAAAACCTATTGGTTGAGAGGATTTAGAACCATAACCACCTAAATCTCGAAATTAATTTATTTGGTGCCATTATAAACTGAATATTATTGTATAATAAATTAAATCTTTAATCTTTTCCTAGAGTGACCCTCACCCCTCTTATAAAAAGGCACTTACCCTACTCTCAATGTCACACCTCCAATGCAATTTTTCTCGGCCAAACCCAGCCCAAATATCTTCCTTCATCACTCACTTCAACCTAGAGTCCTCAATTTGGTCAGAAAGCCCACATAAAGAGCCTTTTTGAACCACTCAAAAGGAAACACCCAAAGAAGAGGTAATAATTCCACCACCCTCTTTCATGTTCTTTTCTTCTTCCATGTTCCCTTTATTTTTTATTAATATACAAAAATAATAACTCCCATACCTTATACATAATCCTATGTTATTTTAAATATGGCACAACCATAATCATTATTCTATCAATCCTATGAATGATAATGTCACCATGCGTGCGTACGTACGACTTACCATCTCTATGTAGTGGTGTAATTTGTTATTCAACACTATGTTATTTGGATTGATATAATTTTGAGTAATATGTAAGTAAATAATGAAAATAACATGATAGTGTTTCTGTAAAATTAGTATACCATCCAATTCCACACATTTTAATCATAAAGGAAATGATATCCTCGCTCGTGTGTATGTACAGATTATTGTCTCCACAAGGCGATGAGATTCATTTAAACCTTCACCATTAAAAGGTGATTATAAGAATATATATTATTAATAATTATATAATATATAGAATAATAATTCTACCAGATATATATATATATATACTAACATATATCTTATTCACTTACTTCCGTTCAATACGATATGAAAACAGAAAACGTGTTTATGCGTATGTGCGGTCTACCATCTCCATAAACGGTACCATAAATTTCATACATATATCTATAATAAATATTTATATTATAAATATATATGATATATAAATCAGGGTTTATATTCTGGAAGTATTTAAATAATGATCTAAATGATACGATCAAAAATTACAAGTTAAAATATGTACAATAAAGAAAGTGATTATTACCTAAAATGTTTATTTAACATGGATAAATTTTTTAAATCGGTAGTATAAAGTCATAAATGAGTAATGTATGATATAATACATATTAATATTGTTTTGGTATAATTTGATAACATACTATGGTCATTATACAAGAGGCTAAACGTACCCTCTACCAAAGGAAAGTGCAAGGTAAGGGTTAATTTCACTGTCTCTTTATTATCTAAGCTTCTTTTTACGTATGTATCTACTAGAACATATTTATAATCAATGTCCATGTTTCATAAAATAGTTTTCAAAGGGATTATTTTTAAGAAACATTTTTACTAAAACATAATTTTAAATGTTTTAAATATTTATTATTCTAAATCATTCTTATTAATGTCCATGTCTTTAAAATGGTTTTTATGGATTTATTTATATGGACATGAATGTTTTTAAAATTTTAATTCCTTTCAAAAGTTAAAAAGTGGTATGGGACACTTTGATTCAAAAATGTCTTTAAATTTCTTCCATTCTAAATTGTGTAATTTTAAAGGTTTTTATGAAAATGGGATATTTCTCACAAAGAGTTTTTCATATCATTTTCATCTATATTAACATCCATGGATGGATTTTATCCTTGTTTGATGTTGATTTATTATGATACAAATCTTCCATATTTTATTGAAGGTTTTGTGATATGTTTGACTATGGATGTGTAATTTTTATACCATTCATGGTTTATGGATAACGTATTGACATTTTGTATTCTAGTTTCAATATGAATTTTTATATTATGTTTAACCCTCTTCATATGAGGAATGAATTGGAATTAGTAAGTGACGGGTGGATCCCACTATAGCTCTTTGATGCATCGGTAGGTCTCCTGAGACGAACTAGTGTCTTGGCATGAGGCCTTGAGAAAATCTTATTTGTAGTTTTGGCACAAGTCCTTGACTATGTGGTGATGAAGTCTGGAATTATGCATTCCATCATTATGAAAATTGCTATTGATATTGCATGTGATTATTAGACTAGTATAATATCCATGTGAATAATTATATTTCATTATATGATTTTATCTTTGCCATATTATACTAATGTTTGAGTTTAAAATACATTTGTTTTAGTCTAATACATTTCCTTAATGTTTTATGCTTATTTATGAATGATTCTTCTATATTGTTATCCTTACTGAGCATATGAGCTCACAACTTTATATGTTTTACTTTTCCAGGATTTCCTAGAAGTGTATTATGACTGACCTGTATGGATAGTCTATGGGATATAAATTTTGTCAATAGAGACAATGTGGTGGTTGTTATTCATTTTAGAATGTAATGTAACGTTCATTTATGTAATCTATTTCCAAAACTGCTAAACTAATCTGTCATTAGGGCCATGATTTCCTTGAATCATGGAAATGTATTAAAATAATGCACTGACTCTGGGTAACTGGGGCTGGGGCTTTACAGAAGGATACTTTGAAAATCATTTAAAACACTTTTTAAAGGTAAACATTTTTAAAACCCCTTTTTATTTGTAAGCCTCTTAATACCAAAAAACATTTAGAATATTTAGAAAATATATTATTTTCTAAAAATATTATTGTAAAATTATAAATGATTATTACGGGAATTACAGTCAAGTTGGGAGGTATGTTCGTACATGCTCAACATTCTTTTTATACATTAAAATTTCCAAAAGGTACCAGGATCAGAAAATGAAAAGAAGGATAATTTTAATAAAATCAGTTTTAAATGGTAAAAAATGGTTAATAATGTAATTCAAAATCATTGGATAATAATTATTTATTTTTGGAAATCAATTTTGGAATCAAAATTTTTAGGGAACATAGTGTTTCGACCAAAGAGAGAAATACAATCACATTTTTCTTAAAATATTTTCTTAATTATCATATGTTTAAAACTATGTTAAAATGGTACTAATAAATGGATATAAATTGAATAAAAATATTATAATAAAACCCATGAGTTTTCTTGGGATATGGATCAAAATATTTCTGCAATGAAAGCAAAGTTATAAACAATCTTAATAAATGATAAGATTATTTCAATAAAATCATACCACATGGTAACATTGATTCATACTGCTCATGTAAAAAAATGAATCTACATGGAGCCAAAAATATCTTGAAAAATAAAAATATTTGAGATATAAATTTTCTATTGAATCATATACACCTCGTTAAATTACATTTGTGCATAACAAAACATGTGTCTCATAGGAGGCAAATTGGGATAAAATTACTATACCGATTTGTTAACTCCTGAATCATAAAACCCTTGAAATAAATATCATAAAATAGATATGTAAATAAAAATAAATTAAATAATTATTATTATATAGTACATTCATGGATAATATATACCCCACAAAAGTCAAATGAGTGGGGAATAATTCTTGCATCACATGGAAATAGCTAGTGAGATGAAATTCCCCTACCTTTTTTCTTGACTCACATTGTACACATAAAAACCTCCTATACAATAAATATATGTTTGTTATAGACATTTTAAAAAACCATATTCTTCAATCTAATACCAATAATTATTTTATTATTACTTTATATTACCCACTTATTAAAAATTCTATGTTAAGGTTTCTCTTCAGGTAATATCTTCTTTATTCTTGATACATGATTTTATTTATTAGTCTTGATAATTATATAGAGATAATGATTTACTTACTTCAACAATGTCAAAAATTATAAAAATATAATATATATTTAGTATACATGTAACTATAATAATTTATAAAACTTATAAAGATGAAATGGAATATATCATTCATGTAGATGGTAGGTCGTATGTACACATGAACGTTGTTTCTGTTTTGTCATTGTATTTAAAGAAATAATCTAAATGACACAAATATATATATATATATAATATCATTAAAGTAGAATTATTATGTTTTATATATCATATATTTATACTAAAACCATCCTTAACCCATTTTATGTAAAGTGTGAATGAATGACATCTCTTAGAGGAGAGGTAGTCCACATGTCCACAAATGATGTTATCATATATATAGAAGATTGAATGTATAAGAGAATGTGTTATAAAAGAATTAATGAAGCCTAAATTCCAAATATATATTTTCACTACTAGAAAAAAAAAGGCTATAACCACGGACCTATAGCTACGGTTTTATAAGTTTGTGGCTATAGCTTAGTTTATATCCACAATTATATTAAAATTGTGTCAAAATCATTGTTTATAGCCACGATTAAATAAATCATTATCAATGTTTTTTTACCATCTATTGGGATCATCCTCTGCAATTTCCAAGATTCCTTTCCACACCTGACCCCTCGCGTCCCACATTACACCCGCGGCGTCTTCTCTCTCAGCAACCCTCTCTTCTCGGCACAACTTCTCCTCTCAACCGCCCTCCTCCACCCTCGCGACTTATCCTCCATCAGCAGCGACCTCTACTCTTGGCGGAAACCTCTCCTTTAGGTAGAGAACCATCTTCTCTAATGGCCTTGGAAACCTCTCCTCTCCCAGATCCCTATCCCCTGCCAGTTCCTAGATGTCCTTCGTGATGCTTCCCCATTCTCGTCTCCCTCACGACGCTGCCCATCACTGCCACCGAAAGAGGCAACCTGGTCTCCTTCGTGGTAACATCTCACCTCTCAAGCATGTAAAAGTGAAATTCATTCTTGAACTTTTATAGTCTCCATCTTACACATAAATCCTTCCTTCTCATGATTCTGGGAATGATCAAATTCCCCATTCATCCTTTATTTTATGCAACATTGTGCAGCATTTTTAAGAAGTGAGAATTGTTCATATATCCTCCTATTTATGGTTAAGTTTTATTTGAATCATACTTCCAGTCATGAAATTATTATTCTCTATTATTTTTTTTTCATAGGTGCAACTAGAATATTTCAGTTTTTATTTAGGAGGATGGAATGATTAACTATGTAGTGTTTTTACATGTTTTAATAGTTTATTATTATTTCTAACTGATGATTCTTTCTCTGAATTTGAAGGTTTTACTATCTAGATTTTGTGAATTTTGTGAAATAGTTAAACCCTATGGTTGATTTAGAGTCCTTATGGATAGGTAAATGGAAAATCCATCCTTTGGGTATAATGTATGGATTCTTGTTGAGGTTGATATGGCTTACACCCTTTATAATATAGTGGTTCTAACCACTAGAGATGAAGATATTAATCTTGATATTTTTCATGAGATGAAGTTATAATTATATTAAAATTATCATTTTTTGGGCATATGACCTCTGACTGCAATAGAAACAAACTATGTAATCATTGAAAGATTAGGGTACATGATGATTCCTGCAACAAGAGAAATAATGATAAGGGTCTGGTCCCACCAACCGATCATGACACATCTATGGAGGTCCTTTCTCCTGGGGGTGGATACAAAGGTGATCCTATCCTAGATTTTTCTAAGAGAAATCATGTGGGAATACCTCTAAGGATGTTATTGTTGTCCATATTATTGATGATTCTGGTCATATCCATGCTAGTACTGATACAATTGTCATGGTCTCTTGTAAAGGTGTTTTTTCAAATGAGTATCCATGACTTCATATCTTATGTAGGGTGTCATTATAAACCAGAACATGCCACTACTTCAGCAGTTGTGATGTATTCTGATGAGAGCGAACCTGAGCTATCCAATCCATTAGTACCAGTTAAGGATATCATTGTTATGGAACCCGATCAGGTCACTATTTCACTACCATTGAAGGTGCCAATGAGATGGAAATAGAGAAGCCCAATACTTTTGTACCAAATAAGGATTTAACTATTATGAAGCTCAAGATGGTCATTTTTTACCACTAGGGAAGGATTCATGTGTTGTATATGATGAGGAACCAGAACCTAGGTTACTTATAGAGCAAGATGATTATTCTTTTCCTAATCTAGTTTTTGAGTAGGATACTATCTACAAAATTTCCATAGTTTCTGGTTCCATTGGAGTTTATTAGTTCTCTACTGATTAGGCTAATTATCTTACAATATTTCAAGGAGATGATTATTAGAACACTAGTTATTTATCAATAGTTCCTTCACCAATGATTTCAAGGAGGATAATACTTGGAAGCCTTCTTTTAACACCTGTTTAATATACTAACTGGTTCAATTACTTCAGTATCAAATCCCTTGTAGGAGATGTCTAGGAGTTTTTCCCATCCGAACAGGACCTATGTGACCCTTCATCTACTGATGCAATAAATGATATGGGTGAAGAGGTTTTTGAAACCGTTGGTTTTGATAAAAGAAATACACAATGTTATGATAGTCCTAGTACTAGACTATGGTATGCTATGTAATTAAGGTCATCTTTTGGAACATCCAAGGTCTTGGGAACTATCGCATGGTTAAAACTTTTATGCACATTATTGTGAACAAAAAACCTATATTGATTTGTCTTACCAATCCAAGATTGATCTTTGAGAATTGGATGGAATTAAAATGTATATTTCTCGGTTACTCATTATTTTTTCTAATTATCAATTTGATGTTTACACATATTTCTTTTTGGTTCTTAATAATGATAGTGTCAATATCAACTCCTTCCATAATGATCATCTGTTAGTGACCATATCTTATTCCATTGGTAACACTACTATTTCGGTGACTTTTGTCTATGCCTTCAATTTATATACAAGAAGAAGATATATTTGAATAAATATGGCATTCATCTCAAAAAATATTTCTAGGAGTTGGATTTTTTGTGGTGACATTAATGCTATTTTGAGTCCTGATTAAAAAAATAGTAGTTATTTTAATAAAATCTCATATAGTGAATTTTTTTCTTGTATTGATAAATCTGGCTTGGACAATGTTTCCATATATGGAGTTGATTAAACATGGAGTTGATATACATAAAAGGGGAGGCTAGAAAGTAGATTGGATAGGTGCTTTGTGTAATTGGATGAAATGAATAGTGCAGTTGAGATATCTGGACTCACCCTTCCTAGATTTTATTATGATCATAGTCCTCAATATAATATAATTCTGTATTAATAGATCTAGGTCAACCCCACTTCCTTTCATGTTTACCAATTCTTGTCTTGTTGTGTGAGGCTGTAGATGAATTGTTTGGGATTCTAGGAAGATTGATTTTGTGCGAAGTCCTCTACATTTTCAAACATTCAAGATAAATATTGTAAAGGAAAAAATGAAATAATATAATAAATAATCATTTTTTAATCTTTATAGTGACATTAAGGAGGATTAATCTCATCTGATTATTTTCCAACAAAAAAACATACCTCAGGATGTCCCCTCTCAGGAGGAGATAAAATCCTTATCCAAAATTTATATTATCCAAACTCTAAAAGAGAACATTTCTCATAATAAATTTAATATTTGTTGGATTATAGAGGGGGATCTAAATTTTCTTTTCTTTCATAGCATGCATTGGGAGAAAAACGTAAGGAGTCTCACTTATCTTTAAATTAATAGTGATATGTTTAGTTCTAGGAATGAAATTACAAATTCCGTGACTTTTTATTTTGAGGATATTTACTCAGATAATGGAGAAGGAAAAATGGAAAAACTGATCAAATGAAATGAACCAAGAATTGATGATTTTTAGAATAGAAGGATAGTTAAGGCCCCCATTTAAAAAAAGATTCTTTCATCTCTATTATAATTAAATATGGATGGATTTGTGGGACCAGATGTCTTGACAAAAATATTTTCTTGTTTTAATGGGACATTCTTAATCTTGAAGTAATAAATGATGTGAGGGAATTTTTTATTCTTTAATAAATTCCTTTTTTTATGAGCTCTAACATCATTGTATCATTCCCAAATAAAGATAATTCTCGTTATATAAAGGATTTGGGACTATTTCTATTGTGTTTTTATACCGAAGGTCATTAGAAAAATCATGACGCACATTATGGGTGAGATTGCTAAGGGTTTTATTTTGACAAATCAGGTTGGATTTTTCCCTGGGTGAAACATTCATAATTTCCTCTACAATGCTTCTAAGTGTGTGAATATCATGAAGAGAAAGGTAATGGATGGAAATATTTATTTTAATATTGATATATCAAAATCGTTTTATAAAATAAAATGGAGTTTCATTTTTTCTATTCGGAAAATGAACGTATTTTCACAGAGGTTCATTGATTTTATTTGTTCTAACCTGTGAAGTTCCAAGATCTCTATTCTAGTTAATGTGTCCCCAAGGGGTTTAATGTAGTGTTAAAGAGGAGTTATAAAGGAGATCCTTTATTTCGGATTTTATTTCCTATAGATGATGATTATCTTAGTTTGTATCATATTGATCTTGTAAATATTGGGATTTATCGGTGGCTAGGGTTAGAGGGGATTTAATTACACCATCACATTTGTTTTATTATATTAAATTGTATCCCCCTCCAACGTGACCATCATACATCCTCGATGACGCTACTCTGAGGAAGCCCCTATATCTCCTCTAGCACACCTCTGACGGTATGTAGTCCAATTTTTCATTTTTTCTTGAGGCGGCACCTCTATTAGTTTCACTGATCATATTGTTAGTCTGATGACTTGTATTGGTGTGCAGAATAGGGATGCATTCTATTCAAAGAAGAAAAAGAAAACAAAGTTGATGCAATTGATTTTCTCCCATGACTTGCAATCTGGGTTGACGTGAATATAAAATTCTGGAGGTAATGGTTATTTTATACCATTTTTTTAAATATATTAGTAACCATTTTTTTTGTTTTTATTGGTGTTTCATGGAAATCATGTGATAATTTTTTTTGGTTTCTAATTACTCAATTCCATTACAAGGGGGCATGGGTGGGGTGTGCAGAGGGTGTGCAAGGGGCAGTGGGGGTAAAGGGGTGGGGTGTGTATGGGGGTGTGTAAGGGGGGAGGGGGAGGGAGAGGGGGTGTTATCTAGGGGGTGGGAGGGGGTGTAAAAGGGGGAAGTGGGGGCCAGGGGGTTTGCAAGGGGGTAGGGGTTGTGCAGGCACCATTTGTATTTATTGGTATTTCAAATATTTTAAAATTTTAAGTGAATTTTAATAATTCTCATTGTTTCATTTCATTCCTGCATGCATGAACTTACATCTACTTGTGTTTTAAACTTTTTTGGGGTTCTATATGGCTAGGTTTCCACTAAATCAATGATTGGGGTGAGCGAGGCTAGTAAATGTGCACAAACATTCAAGGTTTAAAATCAACTAGGTTTCCATTTGTTTATGCATATTGAATTTGCAACTTGTATATTGAGTAATTGTTGTCATTTTTTGCACCTGTTTTTTCAGGTATTTTAGGATGCCAATAAGTCACAATAAAGAATCATAATACTTGATTACATTGAGAGGTAATTACAATCAATTTCAATGCAATACTACTTTTGGTCCTTTCGTTCGATAACCACTGTGATGTTCAATTTAGTACAGGATATTAGAGTACATTTCCATTGGACCTTGTTTTTCCAATATTATTTCTCAAACGCTGATGTTCCTTTTGAAACGGATTCCTCCCCAGACAATCATCTCATCCCTTTTATTAGTATAACTCATTACGAATATATCTTTATAAGTTTTATTTGTCTCAATGTCCTCACAAGAATTAGATTTATTGTGTCTATGCTTTCTCCTGATAGGTTGTGTCTATAGATAGGGGTTCATGCTATGTAAGGAACCAGAAAAAACACATAGCCCATGATTATGCATGTGAGAATATATATAACGATCCTCTTGTGCTTGGATGGACACCTTTGAGGTAGAGTCCCTCTCCCAGCCTCTTTAATTCGTGAAATTTTTAAATTGCATTAAGCTTCCTTCTTGATTCCTACTTGTTTATATTAAATTTCTATTCTTGATCAAGTGTTAGTTAAAATAATTGTTACATTTTATAAATAAGTCATGGTTTTGTAATAAAACCCCTCCAACGGAGGTGCGCTATCTGAGAAAACTCAAAATAGTAGTTTATTCTTATATAGCTTTTTTGACATTATTTCTTTTATGTTTTCCATTTTAATCCTTGCTCCACTCATTTGAGACCCCACAAGAATATCCAAAGAATTTTTTTGACTCACAGGGGGGTGTGCAGTCTAAGGGGGTTGGTGGAGGCAAGGGGGTGGTGCGGGGTGGGCTTGTGCACGTTATGGGGCTAGGGTGCAGGGAGGTAGAGGGGGGGCTGTGCAGGATAGGGGGATGGGGGAGTGGGAAGAGTGGGAAGAGTGTAGGGGTCATGGGTAAGAGGGCATGGTAGAGGGGGTGGGGGTAGGGGTAGGGTGGAGGAGGTCGGGGGGTAGGGGGAAGGGGGAAGGGTGGCAAGGGGCAGGGGGCAGGGTGTCGGGGGCAGGACTTCCGGGACATGGGGTAGGGGTAGGGGGAGTTATGTCTGGAAGGGGGTATGGGGAGGGTGGTGGGGGTGTAGGGAGCATGGGGCAGGGGGGGAGGGTGGAGGGGGGAATGGGGCATGGGTCCAGGGGGAGGTCTATAGAGCAGGGGGTAGGGGGAAGGGGGAAAGGTGTGGAACAAATTATTGTTATGACATATTCTATTTGATTAGAAATTGTGTCCTATAGTAAACTTTTATTATCATGTGGGAGAAAACGTGTATCGAAAAAATAATTTTAAGCTGAAACTCGAGACAAACTATTTATATACCATTAACTGGAAGAATAATTTTTAATTAATAGGAATGTACTATTTGATATTATCATTTTGAAACATGGATCTATTTCTCCCTTGCTTGCAGGAACAAGATTTGACCCATGGAGGATTTTGATTCTTATATGTTGGGCAGTGACATGTATATTCATAATAGACTGGTATGTTTTAGTTTAGTTTTTATTTTATTTTCTTTATTGCATTGTACACTTAGGTCTTTTACATCTTTCTATGGACAATGGGTAATTATTTTCTATGAAGGGGGGAAAATGGGGTTCAGATTGATTTAGTCCTCCAGCTTTGATTCGAGGTAATATTATATGGTTACTACTTGTCTCACACCTCATGTATTTATGTATTTCAGTGTTTTTGACTCAATATTATGTTTTCATTTGGGTGTTGGATCATTTCGTGTTGGTTCGGGTGGATTTGGATCTCCCAATAGAGGAAAGGAATTAATGTCATTGGTTGGTTTCTCACTAGTTATGTTTCATCATTTATGTGATTTAATGTTCATAATATCCTTTGTGTAGTGCGTTGATCCCTGCTTGTTGGTTTCGAGTAGCCAAGTTAAGGGCGACTTGTCTGCGTGTGCATAGGTAAGAAAGTATATGTATGTGGGTCCCCCCGTTACATGTATAGTCAACCATGGTTGTGATTTTGCGCGTATGGGGCTATGTGTGCCCATGTATATATATATAAATTCATACACATGTGAGTGGATATTGGTATATGCATATAACCATACGTGCAATGATCCCCTTTAACATGATCATGGCCATGCAGGTGTGTGCATAGGGGCTAGGTGTCCTTGAATGTTTGTGAAGGTGCGTATACCTAGTGGGGGAGCATCAACTTTTAGATAGAAAGCTCCAAGAGCTAAAGTAGATGGTTTGGTTCTACCTTGAGGTAGGATCCCTCTTCTCACCTATTTAATTCAAGAATGCTTTAAATTGAATTTAGATTCTTTCTTAATTCTTCTTATTTATATTGAATTGCATATCTTGAATTAATGTTCATTAATATATTGGTTTTATTTGATAAATAATGTAATGTTTTTATAAATAAAGTCATGTTTTTATTATAATTAAATGTCATGATTTTATAATAAAATAGCTCCAATGGAGGATTGATGTCTTCAAAACCAAAGAGTTGTGATTGTTATTTTTATCATGTTTAGATTTGGTTTGAGTCTTTCATATGCCTCTTGTTGGTGTTTTTTGTGGATAGTTAGTTTTTTTCTTTGAATAATATAAATTGACTTATCATACTCATTTAACTCAAATGAAATTCCCGAGTAGGCATATGCCTTTACCATGACACATTACTTTTCATGATTTGAATATTATAAATAAAACTTCCATGTTTAAGAAAAGTGAATAAATTTGTAAATGTATTGTGTAGGGTGTATGATTATTTTCGGTCATTTTGTTTCCCTTTAGAAGTTGCATCATTGTGCTTCTCTCTACAACCTTCTCTAGAGATCCCTTATTATAGCATATTATATAGTTGATCTGTTCTATCAACTTCCAGTGGGGCGATGGTCGAAATGTTACCCTGCCTCCTCCCACTCCCTTTGCTCCTAATGGAAGATGCTGCCCCATAGATGTCGCTAGACCAGGCCAACACGCTGCTGTCACGCCACGGTCACGCCGCGGCCAGGCCACAGTCATGCTGCGGTCGCGTTGCGGCCATGACGCGGTCATGATGCGGTCACTCTATGGTAATGTTGTGATTTGACCTTGCTCTAGGATGACACCCCACGGCGGTTCACAGTGATAGTATTATTTGAGTCGTGTGGTCAATGTTGAGACTGAATAATCACAATTTCTGCCGGCATGACGATGAAAGAAATGTTACACCGCCTCCTCCCACTCCCTTCGCTCATGGCCGGAAGATGCTGCCTCACAGATGTCACTGGACCGGGCCTACACACCACGGCCACACCGCAGTCACGCCGTGATTTGGCCCTACTCTAGGATGACACCTCGCGATAGTTCATAATTATAGTATTCCGTCATTCTTTTGATCAATGTTGAGATTGAATAATCACAATTTCTACCAGCAGGGCGACGACTGGAATGTTTCCACACCTCCTCCGGCTCCCTTCGCTCCGGGCCAAAAGATGTTGGCCCATGGATGTCACTGGACCGGGCTAACACGCCATGGTCATGCTGCAGTCGCTCTGTGGTAACGCCACAGTCACGCCACAGTCACGCCGTGGTCATGCCATGATCACACTGCGATCATGCCACGGTAATGCTGTGATTTGGCCCTGATCCAGGATAACAACCTGTAGCGGTTCGTAGTGATAATATTCTATGAGTCTTGTGATCAATGTTGAGACTGACTAATAACAATTTCTGCAATCGGGGCAATGACCGGAATGTTTCCCCACATCCTCCCTCTCCCTTCTCTCCTGTCTGGAAGATGTAGCCCCACGTATGTCCCGGGACTGGGCAAATACACTGCGGTCACACCGTAGTGACACCGCGGTCACGTTGTGGTCACACTGTGGTCATGCCGAGATAATGATGTGATTTGGCCCTACTCCATCCACATCCAGCCCACACCAGCCCCCTCCCATCTTCATTTCAGCTTGTTTCCACCAGCATTCCAGCCTGCAACAGGCCCCCCTGCCACCATCGAATCAGCCTGCACCGTCCTCCCAACACCTGCATCTAGCCCCCTTCCACCAGCATTCCTCCCCCCTTCCACCTGCATTCGAGCCTAAACCAGCCCCCAGCCACCTGCAATCCATCCCGCACCAGCCACCACACCAGCCTCTTACAAAACACTCATGCCATCCCTTTTCCACTTGAAAAACATCCCCAGCGACCAGTACCAGCCCTCACCAGCCCCCCGTCTCCTACATCCTTGCCCTCACTAGCCCCTCCCACATGCCCAACTACCCAACCACCTGAAATCTATCCCACACCCACCCCACTCAACCTATTCCATCCCACACCATCCTCTTTCCATCACCCTTATGCCTGCCTTCCCACCCACACCGTCCACTATAGCCTGCACCATTCACCGCACCATCCCCCAGCCTCCTGAATTTCAGGATGCGCTAGAAAAACACAATTCAAATCACAAAAATTAAAGGTGAAAGAGGATCCACTTTCCTGAGCCCTCTTTCCCCAAAAAAATTATCCATGAAAACTGTCATTAATAATCACCATGAACATTGGGGTAGATACACATCTTTTAACCCAAGACGAGAACCTAGCCGGAAATCCAAGCAGATCCAAAGCATCCCATAAGAATTCCCACCTGACCGGATCAAAAGCCTTGAATAAATCGATCTTGAAGGAACACCTATGAACCCCAGAATCAATATTGTATCCCTACAATAATTCCTGGGTAAAAAGATTCTTAGTATGAATTGGATTTGGTACTAAAGGATGAAGATATTTTTATCCAGATTTAGATTTCTGAGTCTCTTAAGGTTATTTTTGTAACCATCCTAATAGAGGGTCTGAGTTATAAGTGGGGGGAGTCTATTATTCAGACTAAAACTATTCTTGGAAAAAATCAAGGAATTGTTAATTTAGCATTCATTCATAATGAATTGAAGGTAGTGATGGCTATAGAATTTTGTAAGAGGGGCTGTCCAGGTGGGGTTTTCAAGGGCTGTATGTGGGGGGGTGCTGGGGGGGTCTATAGGGTAGGGGGAGGGTGAAGGTAGGGTGCCTACGAGGGGTTGTCCATGGGGTGTTGACGGGCTGTCTGGGGGGGGGGGGGGTTCTTCAGGGTAGGGTGTAGGTTCGGTGTCTAAGGGCTTTCCGGGGGGGGGGGGTGTCGAAGGGTTTACAAGACAGGGGGAGGGTGGAGGTGGAGTGTCTTGGAGGGGCTCTCCAAGGTCTGTATGTGGGGGGGGGGGGGTTCGGGGAGGTCTGTTGGGTAGGGGGAAGGGTGCAGGTGGGGTGTCTAGGTTGGATGTCATAGGGGGTGTCCAAGGGCTATCTGGCTGGATGATTTTATGAGATAAACCCATGAGAAATGGGACCTAACCTCATAGAAAAAAAATTTCTCAATAGTTTTGGAAATGTATTTCCAATAGCAATAGTTCTGAAATCCTTTACATCCACAACATTTTACTTCTTTGGGATTAGGGCAATAAAATTGGAATTGATTCCACAAGGCATTGAGGAATGGTTAAAGAACTCCCTCATAGCATTAAGGAGTACATCACGAACTATGCTCAAAAAGAACATAGAGACTTAATTTTTGAACCCATCAGGACCAGCCACACTCTCATGATTTAGAGAAAAAAGGGCACTCTTAACCTCTTTCTCATCAAGGGATGCAACAAGGGAGATTTTTTGGATTGGTATATCCCAGTCCGGTTGGGCCAAATACGTGTGGCCTGCAACTGTCATGGGTCGAACTCCGCGGTGAGCTTGTTGGGGGGTTGTAGGGCACAATGCGCCCCTGCTCCAGGGGTCGAAGGCCCCTGGACCAAATATTCTGAAACTGTACCAACTTTGACCACTATAGCAGTTTGGACTATGGAGCCCACTTTACTGTTTAACTTTTGACTTCCAACTGGAAGCCACTAGATTATTGGATACATATAGGAAAGGATTCATACGATTAAAAAATATATAATAATATTTCCTCATATCTAAATACTATAAAATAAATCTTCTCTTCCATGAATAGCTTGAGTAGAGTTGTCATCACTTTCAAATGGTCAACCTATTCCATGAAAACCCATTCTACAAAATCTAACTCAATTAATCCTAATGAGATGAATGAATATCACCTTTAACAACATGAAGATACAATTCAACTATAGACTAGATCGAATCAGCATCAACTAAAGCCGAGGGAGGTGGAGCACTAGATGTAAATGCAAAAATAGGAGGTTCCTCATAACTTAAAATTTCACAGAAATCTAAAAGAAGTCATTCTGTGAAATATTATAAATATACTATGGATACTAAATCTGAAGGCACTGGGGAAATAACTCTATCTACACTAGGTATAGAAGCCTCTGTAGGTTATGATTTGGTAGGTACATCAAAGGGAAAATCCTAAAGCTCAGCTTCTTGGTCAATATTCATAACTTGGGATCCCTTAGGATATGTGCAAGGGATGTGTAGGGGGGCTGCTATCCAGGGGGGCTATCCAGGGGGGTCCAAAATGGGGGGGGGGGGCTTCTTTCTAGGGGGTCTAATAGGGGGGCTATTGTTCAGGGGGTCCAGCTGGGGGGATGCTGTCAAGGGTGGTCTAGTACAGGGGATGTCCAGGGGGTCCATCGGGTGGGGGGCTGTTATCAAGGGGGGTTGGGGTCACTATCCAGGGGGTCCAGTAGGGTGGCTTCTATCCGGGGGTCTAGCAGGGGCTAAGGGGTGTGCAAGGGGGGGGGGGGAATGGGGGGTGTGTGAAAGGTGTTCAAGGGATGTGTGTGTGTGTGTGTGGGGGGGGGGCTGCTATCCAGGGGGTGTCCAGTAGGGGTGGTGAAAGGGGGTCTAGTAGGTGGAGGGGATACTGTCCCGGGGGTCCAGTAGGGGGGATGTTGTCCACGGTAGTTCAACAGTTGGGGGAGGTCTCTTTTCCAGGGGGGGGGGAATGCTGTCCAAGGGTTCAAGTACGGGGATGTTGTTGTACAGGGGGGTTGGCAGAGGGGGGGGGGCTACTATCCATGGGGGTCCAGTAGGGGGTGGGGCCTGAGATCCAAGGGGGTCCAGCAGGGGGGTGGGGGTGGGGGGGCTTCTGTCCAAGGGGGTCCAGCAAGGGGGAAATGGGTGTCCAAGTGGGTGTAAGGGGTGCGAGGGATTTTTGTTTGGGGGGGGGGGGGGTGTTTTTCTAAAATGGGAAGCGTTTTAGCCATGGGTTCCAATTGAGGATAAAGTTTAGAGCCATGGTTCGTTGAACCATGGATGGTATTGTCGTGGCTATAGGGCCAAACCTATATCCACGATTTGAAACCGTGGCTATAGGGCTATAGCCATGGTTTTAAACTGTGGCTATAGGTCTATAGGCACTATTGGTACCATGGATATAGGGCTATAGCCACAGTTCGAAACCATGTCTATAGGTTTGGCCCTATATCCACGATAATACCGGCCACATTTCAATGAACCGTGGCTATAACCTATATCCATATATTGTGGTATTATAGAAATGGTTTGGAACCCTATCTATAGCCTATTTTTCTAGTATTTTTAATATATCAGATATAAAAATTATTGCCATCATTATTATTAACCATGAAAGGTGTTAGACGAATAACAAACAATCAGCATTAGGTGAGGCAATAATTATCCATACGCATAAATAGTATGCTCGTTACCCATATGATTGAAGTGTACGTATGGTTAGGTAAAAAACATATCATTAAAATATATAATTATATTTAGTATAATATTGTTTTTTATAATCTTGTAATAAGTATAGTTTTGGGTGTGGATAATAGAAATAAAACTAAAGACCTTGAGGAATGATATTACCTATTCACTAGGTAACATAGTCTTGTTTTCACCACAAGGATTCTTTAGATGGATTTCTGCCCAAGGGGGAGATTATAGAAATATGGGATGGATTTTTAGGAGCTATTTGGTTTGAAAATGTTAAATAAAAATTTCATTGAGTGTTTTTAGAATGTTGAAGGAGAGGATACATTTTTATAGTGGAGGAGTAGTGGAACTCTTGTAAATTTTGGAAAAGGGTGTTTCAAAAATGTTTTTTCCATTAAAGTGGATAAAATAATGTAAAAAATTATGTAAAATATTGGATATGGTCTAAATATGGATTGAAATGTACTTTTGTACAAGTTTCAAGGTCATTGGGGCCTGTAAGTTTATGGTTTAGTCCCTTTTTAATCTTAATTTTACTTTAATCATCGTGATTAATTTTAATTGCTCACACTAATTATTTTTGTCTAAAACAAAGATGGAATAATTATAAATTTTAAATTATTCAGATTCTAAAAATGTAATCCATTTTTACAAATTCCAATCACATAGGTGTTAAAAATTAATCTAATTTTAATCCAACACACGGGATGGTAATGTGGGTTATTAAAGTAAAGGAATTCAAACATGTTCTATGTTTCTATATTATATTTATATGTGAAATTGATTAAAATTGCCTAAATTGGTTTAACTGATAAAAAATTTATATTATTTGAATTTACAAAAAAATTAAAAAATTATTTAACACTATAAATAAATTATATGAAAAAAATTGTTTTGAATTAAAATTCAGTATTTTTCAATATAAATATAAAAAATGTAACATCACCGAAAAATATAAAAAAATCAATCTAATATAATTTTTATGTTTAAATTTAAAATATGATGTTATTTTTAATATATATGTTTTATAATAGTTAAATATATTGGATTCAAAAATATGATCTCCATGAAAATTAGGTAAAAGTATCTTTATAAAAATATTATTTATTATTAGAAATATTAGGCTTTTACGTATATTATACATATCAAATATATTGGATGAATGTCAAAAATATTTTATTGAAAATATATCTTTATATTTCATTAATAAAATTATATAATAATAATTAAATTAATCGATTAGGATAAAAAATATTGGGAGTATAAAAATAGTTTTCTATAAAAATATTACCATTATATTTAGTTGGTTCTTATACACATTTCTAATAAATTTGTTACCAAAGAATTTATTATATATATTTTTAAACAACATGTTTTCTTATGTTAGGAAATTCTATTCATAACAATTAATTTAACCACATTTCAATATCTTATTATATTAACTAATAATATTTTAATAACATATTTTTATTCTGTAAAACTAGGTAATGCATTTAATTCCAATAATAGAAGGAACTCATTGTTGCTTGTGATGCACACTAACTTATTACCACATTCATTTAAATAATATAGAATATATAGAAAATATTAATTATTGTATATATATTGTAAGGTAAAGGATATTATATTCCAATACGTTCTTGGTGTCTCATGTAGAACATGCTTAACTTGGTGTTCATATAACACGATGCAAATATAGAACATTCATATAACAATAGTTAGATATAATGTTTCATTAAATGATAAATATAAAAAAAATAATTTAAAAAAATTGAAAGAATATTTCTCAAAAAATAAAAGTGATACAAGCAGGATTCAAGAGAACTAAAGATTGAGAACATGGCGAAGAAGTCAGATATCCACTCCCAAATATATTCGTCATTATTTAGAATTCAAAGCATCACCTAAGAGAAAAAAGTCTCCCGTGGAACTACTTTTCAAAAATGATAAGGAATAAGTTATTCATTTATATTCCTCATAACTGAGCCCTTTTCCCCACTTATGTAACTCCTAGGAGACGAAATTGTTTGATTCAATCCAAATCAGAATAAAAAAATTCCTAAAATGAATAAGTAACTAGTTATGGGTATTATTGTTTCCAATAATTAAATTGAATATTTTGGTGGCTATGACTCACGGATCGCATGAACCTCCAAGAGACATAGGAATGTGTGATGATAATGATGTCATGTGGAGGATACATGAGCATCATATAGCCTACATAAGTTCCCATGGATTCCCTTTTATAAGTCAATTTTTTCTTTTGAGAAGCCCCCTAGACATCCAGTGCTTATGCAGAGGTTGTCAGGTGAACACCCCTAGATCATGAGGGATTTTCTACTGTTGAGCACCTAAAAACCCATATAAATGTAATGTGAATATATGATAAGAATATATAGATGGAAGGATCCACTCGTGGTCGTAAAATTAATGTGACACAACATCAATGTGGTAAATTATTTTCCACTAAAATATTCATGTGAACTCATGATATCCACAACCATTGTACTACAAAACAAGGAAAATACATAATGTGGGAGGAGGCAACATCATACAGTCATAAAGGACACATTCATCACCCATGATAATTCATCTAACATTGAGAGACTCAAGAAACATGTCCACCACATCTTTCAAACCTCTCTAGCATCACATCCCCATCAAGAGATGATCCTCGAGTATGTCAATTCAAGTGAAAACACCCCCTTTGGATCCTTAAATTCATGAAGATGAAATTTTATATGAAATTCACAGGCATTTATATTTGACCTTTTTTGATCACATGAAGAACCAATCTGAGTTAAGGTGATTGTCCCCAATAACACATTGAAAACCTTGCAAACTACCCATTCATTTTAAAATAAACATGGGAAATAAATTTTGGAGGATGGGTATGTCTCTCATGACTGAAAAGCTGACGCAACATGTCTAGGCTATCACAAGATGGCCTCAAAAGACCCCTTGTCAATTCTACATGATCTCATGAAGTCTCCCTGACAAGACATCCTTGTCTCAATGATTTTCCACGATAAGTCTCTTATGATCATGTGAAGGCCTTTTAGCAGGAACCCAAATTTCATGAAGCCCCTTGGATGTGTCAAACTAAATACACTAATGTTCCTCATAATGTCTTGGATATTAAATAAGATCCCATTAATTTTCAACAATCCAATAAGTTAGGGGGATTCATGATGGTATTATAGTTGTAGAGAGACATGTGACACCCCTAGAGTGATTTACAGAAGGACTTCATAAACAAAATAATGATGATGCCCTCCACCCACTCTATCACGGAGTTATGCGATATGCGCAACGCAAAGTGGTAAAAACCGAGGTGGTGCGGCCTACAAATGACCCACCCTACCCTCAAAAGGTAGGTTGGATTTTTTTCATCCAAATGCACTAACAAACTGAAGGACCAGAGATGAATTCTTGATGAATATCAGATCACATAAATAAAAAACATCCCATCATGAGATATATGGTGAAATCTATAGAAATAATGTGATATACATAATGCACCTTCCATGATCCCTCACAAATTAGGAAAGGGACTTCTGGAACGAAAAAAAATGTTCATAATGCATATCTTTTAGATCATGTAGGATATAAAACAAGACAGTACTAAAAAAACCTATGTAACTCATGATAAAATTATAGAACAAAGTCTAACGAATGAGGTACTTAAGAGAAAAACATATATATTGTCCCACATGTGCTTCAAGTGAACCACCCAGGACACATGATTTCAGCAAGACATGTCCCTTAAATCTCAGGATGCTCCCTCAATATAACATTTTTGTAATGTAAATTATTCTAGAAATTTCAATAAAAAGTTACATGGTTCCCTTCACTCATTCATCCCACATCTTGTAAAACCCTCCAGGATAATAATTCAAGACTCAGTATTTCCTTCTGACGTGTTGCCAAACTCATATAGAGGCACCAATTCATGTCAGCTGAGTATCATGGTAGAAAATTTGCATGACAACTGGATCTATTAATTCCCTCAACGAACACCATTTGGGTCTCATGATTCCCTCTAAAACATGTCAGCTTAGATATGACCCTCAAGGCATGTAACACTGACTCTTGTGACACCATCTAAGTGTGTCAGACTGTTCTGACAATGAAACAATGTTGTGTCAGTCATATCTAGCAATTCCCTCTGAGAATTTCATCCATGTTCATGTGATAGAATTTAGGAAAAACTATCCAGGTCTCATGATGTCTTCCAAAAAAGTAATCCTTCTTAAAATGATAACCCTTAGACATTCCAACCATGTCATATGATTTCCATCAGAAAAGAAAATTTGATCAGCAGATTTTCCTAGAACATGTCATGTACACATCATCCAACATGTAAATCCTGGAATAAAAACATATCTATCTGAAAATAAATATGGTAAGATAGAAATGTAGTTCATGTCAATCAGGGCATCCGATTCATTGATAACTTTTCCCACCTTCGATGTGTAATCCCTGGCCATAGGGAAATGTATGTTTGTAATCCCCAATCTACTGAACTAGAAGAAATATGATTCCTTTTATATCTAGGATATAGAGGATGGAACTCAAAGGATTTATGTTGATATTTACCATAAAATTATTGTTTCATCACATATATCATACATCTATAATCAGTGAGACTACTCATTTTCTATACCTTGTTTATCAGATCCTGCATAGATCACGAGGGATTACAGTGTTTCAATAATCATTTCATTTTCATCGAAAGTATCTAAAATGTAAAGGAAATATTGGGGAATCAAAAAATCAAACACCATCATTTTCTAATCCTCGGAAAAAGTTCAATGTCATTGTATAAGCCTTGTTCTATCAAACTATTATTACTCTAATTAATTCCATAACTGTGATAATTATGAAATCTCCTCGATACTTGAGCTCAAATATATGGTGGCTAAGTACATGCACATATTTACATTACATATGACATTAAAATAAAAAGTTTAAATGAAAATGTTGGTTTAGATTCATTAAATTACCAAGATATGTGGGACGCCTCATAATTTCTCAATCTCCTCCTCCAAATATTAACTGCCTCCCTATGTTGTAGAAAATTCCAATGTGATCAGAAATAGGTATTCTATTTAAAAAAACCATTTTTGGGAAATGAATGAAAATGAAAGGATACATATAGATAGATTCAATAATAATATTCCCTTATATCTTGTATAAAAATTGGACTTATCATATAATCATAGTTTTAGGGAAACACATCCTGTATCGGGATTAGGAAGATATTTTTTAACATAACCCAAATATATAAGAGAGTACTAGAGTATCAAACAATTCCCCAAAAAATATTGATATGAAACTTACCTCCTATCCCCAAAACCAATGTTATACCTTAATAGTCATTGGTTATAAAACCCAAACTCACCTCTTTCCTTTGGAAAGTTGGTCTGTACCTTGTTACAAATGAAATAACTATAGGGAATTTCTGTTAATAATTCAAATGGTGACCTGATGTTAGTGATTGTTCAAGGAATTAACCACTCACAACCAACCATTTGGGAGAACTGAATACACCTCAATGAGAGATCCATGTCCTCTGTTCTCCATCAAAACTTACCTATGAGACAAATTTCAAAAGGTTTGTGAGGTTTACATCATGTATTATTATTCAACCCAAAATTAAAGTTGATAGGTTCTTCAGTGGCTTAAATCCAAGTCCCAGAAGGGAATTGGACATATGATACATTACTATCTACACATATATTTTCCATTATCCAATATTGGTTGAAATGGATGTTGTATTTACATATGAAAATCATGGTTTCGAAAAAAAAGATGATGGATTTTAAAGGAAAATAAAAAAACTCTATAGGGAAAAATATGATACATCCTTTATACTCTAAGTGTGGAATGAAGCATGAAGGAAAATATTTTAAGTATTATAATAATTTTTTTACCTCCATAGAGGAAGGTCATCAGGAATTTGATTGACAAATTTATGGGATGAATTCAGCTAACAATGTGAAAGTGTAGAAGACTGCGAAGAATGAACATTACCTACATCAAAGATACAAGTGTATGGAGAATGGAAATTTTTTTAACTAGTATCAAAACCCCAGGATCGATGATGATAATTGGAATCAGAACCCTCTCAAATTGAGGGAAAAGGAAAAATAACATTCTATCACATTTTCTAATGAGGTTTGTGGTAATGATGAGGTGAAAAAAAATTACCATTCACTCAAGAACTGCTAGTGTCTTATTTGATTTTGGATCTACCCACTCTTACATATCTGTAGAATATTATAAGGGTATTAATCTTCCACCCAAATTATTAGACATGGAATTTATAGTACAATCCCCTAATTATATGATCATTGCATCTCAAGTCTCTAATTCCTCTCTGGTTGACATTTGTGGGAATTTTCTTCCCACAAATCATTCCATTTTTCCTTTGGATGAATTTGATGTCATTTTAGAAATGGATTGGATTTCAATTCATAAATACCATATAAATTTTTAAAACGGGATGTTATGATTGATATTAATAACCAAATTATGAGCATTTATCAATGTGTCAATAATTATGAACATCCTATGGAGACTAAATCCAATGTATGGGTCTTAATTCCCATTTAGAAGGAATGTCTTATCTTAAATGGTTGGGGGGGGGGAATTATATCGATGATATTACTATTATTTTGGAAATTGTGGATGTATTTTCAGATGATTTTCTATCCTTCAACCAATGTGGGATGTTTTTTTCTTAATAGATTTTATACTTGGTTCCATAATAATTACAAATAATCCTTAAACAGTGGCCCTAATTGAGTTGTAGGGATTAAAGAAGCATCTCCATGAAAACCTTAATAAGAAATTCATTAGGTCAAGTGTGTCACATTATGGAGGACATGTCCTTTTTATGAAAAATAAATATGGATTAATGAAACTATGCATTGATTATCATTAGTTGAACAATATCATGATAACGAATAAGTAACACCTTCCAAGGGTTGATGACATATTTCATCAACTTCATTGATATTAATTCTTTTCTATTATTGTCCTTAATTATGTATATTATAAATTGATGATCATAAATGATGATATATATAAGATTGAATTCCTTAAAATGTATGAATATTATAAATATATAGTGATTCCTTTTAGTCTTAGTAATTCCCCTTTCATATTTATGGATTTTAAGAATAGTGTCATTTGATATTACCTAAATTAGTTTTTTGTAGTCTTTATAAATGATATTATTATATATTAAAAGAGAAAGAAAGATAATGTAGACCAGTTGAGAATTATAATAAAACCCAAATTAATTATATGTTGTAAGAAAAACTTAAAAACATTGAATTTTAGATACAAAATGTTTCATCATTGGGACATATATTCTCATGTGATGGTATTATAGTAGATCCATCAAGGACTAGGGCTATTGAATATTGGCCTAGACCAAACAAAATGACTATGATATATAGTATTATTTGTTTAACTAGATATTATAGATAGTTCATGTAAAATTTATCTTGATTGTATAATACTATGACAAAGCTAACTTGAAAGGATTCCTAGATCCTCTAGAAAGATAAATGAGTGGAAAATATCAAGGAACAAAAGAGTGGGTTAGTTAATGCACCTATGCTTACATTACACTATACTAGAGAATGGTTTGAAATATATATTACTAATTTAATGAAGTGATTTATATTTATCCTTTTTTAGAAAAATAATGTAGTAGTTTATTCCACTTAATAATTTATTAATCAAAATATAAATTACCCAAATCATGATTTAGAGTTAGCTGCGGTAATGTTTTCATCAAAGATATATTGGAATTATCTTAATGGAGAAAATTTTGTTTTATATAACTATAATAAAAGTTTATAATATATATTCACATAAATGTAATTGATAATGTATGAGAAAATATTGTGAGACATGATACTGGATTGAGACTTCTTAAAACATTACCACCTTGGTAAAGCGAACATGGTGAATAATGTTTTGAGTCAAAAGGATATTTCTAGATTATTGTTAATGAGGGTTGAAAATTTCAAATATTATTGTGTTTGAAAATTATGAATCAAAAAATATTGATGTAATGGAAATAATATTAACATGCTCAATTGAATGTTCAATGCTCTATCCAATTGAATATTAAATTGGCTATGAAGGAAGATGTACTATTAAAAAAGAATCTTAGAGATGTTCCAATGTATACCCTTGATCAGGATGGAATGATAAGGTTCAAGAACCATGTAATCATTACTTATATACAATATTTAAAGAAGGATAAATTAATGGAATCTCATAGTTCTTCATTCTCTATCCATTTTATAAGATCGAAGTTGTAATGATATATGACAGAATACTTCTAGTGCGATGGAATATATAGGGATTCATTAATGTTTATATCATAGTGCTTGGTATGACAATATGTTAGGGATAAAATACAATTGTTTAAAGGGAAGATTCATTAATTACCCATAGTAGAATGGAAATGGGATAAAATCATTTTGGATATTGTTGTTTTACTTCGTAAAACCTCTAAGGGGTTTATTGGAATAAGGGTTGTAGTCGATCTCCTTAATAAGTCATCACACTTCATTAATATAAGATAATACTTCTCTTTATATAATATTTCCATGATATTTGGTAATGATTCATGGAGTAACACAATATATGTATTTGATCAGGATATGTTTTTTACCTCAGAGTTTTAGATAGATATTCTACAAAAACAAGATACAAAATTTAATATTAGTACATTTTATTATCCTCAGACGGAATTTCACTCTAAAAGAACAATTAAAACCTATAGTATATTTTTAGATCTTTTTCATTGAATTTCAAATGTATTTTGGATCAACATCTTATTATATTTGAAATTTCATACAACTATATATTTCACTCAAGCATTCATATGAATCCTTATGAAAAAATATATGGGAAGAATGGTCGAGCTCTAACATGCATTGATTAAGATGGAGAAAGAAATCTATTTGGACATTTGATTATTGATAAATTGAAAGAAAGGGTTAGATCAATTTAGAAGCACATCGATGTAGCTCAATGTTGGTAGACCATTTATATTGATAATCATCTGCGTGATCTATAATTTGTGGTTGGAGATTATTGTTTTCTGTGAATATATCCCTATAATAAGGTTATGATATTTGGGGTGAAAGGTAAAGTAATCCCTTCTTATATCGATACTTTTAAAATTTTTAATCAGACCAGGACAATACAATTATTATTGGAAATTATTGTAAATATATCTCAATTCCCTAATGTGTTCCATTTATCTCTATTTAATAAGTACATCAGTGACCATTCACTTGTAATGAAATCATAGGTCATACTGTTGGACAAGGTAGTTTCTTACGAGGAACAACCCATTGAAATTTTAGACCATGAAAAGATAGCTATCTGAAACAAGACCACTCAGCAGGTAATATTTTTGTGGAGAAAACATGAGTTAGGGGAATCTATGTGGGAGCTTGGGGATATGATGAGGAATAAGTATCATCAATTTTTTACATCAAAATAATGAATTGGGGGGGGGATTCATTTTAAGCAGGGCAGAATGTAATACATGGAGTTTTTTTGAACCATTAATTTTAGAATAAGATAATTTTTGTTTATATCATACATTTCAAGCTACACCAAGTTATAATTTTATATGATATACAACTAGATAATCATTCTATGTACGCAACAATAACATGTATTTCATGACACAAAAAACCGAGTTTCTAAAAAACATCATTTTGTTACTATAATTATTCAAATAAAATCGTTATTACCAAGATGTTAAAAATAATAATAATAATATAAATGACAAATTTTAAAATATTATTTTTTATATTGATAAAACATGTTGATTGTAAGCCATTTAATTTTTTGCAAAGTGTTTATATCTTTGGAAATACTAATTTCATAAATGAACGTGTTTTTATATACAATGCTGATTAATAATAAAAGTAATTTTAGACACTTTTATAAATGTAATTTGAAAAAATAATTTTTTTAAAATTAGGATGTAAAAATTTTCTTTGGGTAAATGATTCTAAAAAAACTATTTTTTGGATGAATAGAGAAAAATACATATTAATAATTAAAAATAGTTTTTTTATCTAAATTATTTACATTGTAAAACTATATTTTATTTGAGTTTTAAAGATTAATAATATCAATTTTTATCATTTAATCTAATTTAGGTAATTGTATCTGATTTCACATTAAATATGGATATGAAAACATTTCAACCTTTTTATCATTTTGGCTAAAAAAATCAGTTGTGACAACACTTTTGGATGATTAATATTAAATTAATATATATCACATCAATGATATTAATTTTCAAAAAATGATTAAAAAGATAGAATTTTAATAATTTATAATCTATAATAATTTCTACTATGTTTTTGATAATAAATTTTAGGGAAAGTGCTAGATATTAATTTCATCGATTAAGATAAAAAAAGTATTAACAAAGGACAATACCTAAAACTTAAAGGGCCAAAAAAACCTAGAATCCTTTCCAAAATCCACTTTCTAAAATATTTTGACCATATAATCGTTTTATCATATTTAGAAAATTATTTGATCCACTTTATAAGGGAATACTCGGGTACAATTTCCTTTTCAAAAAATTACAAGAATGTCCCTCCTCCTCAACTATAAAAAGGTACATACCCCTCCCAATTAATAAGACCTATACAAAATTTTTTCTTAATAACTGAAATCTTCGTTTCGGGTATGTATTTCCTTTTCTGGTCCATGTTGAGAAAAAGAGGAAAATTTGGAAATTTTCAAAGTACATACCGTGTACTTTATAAGTACACGCTGTTTACCTTGTTGCCACGCGAGGCCGTGTGCTGGCCATGTCCGGTCCACCCACATTATGCGTAGGGGTGATGTGGAGGCTGCTTATAGCAGAGTACGAAAAGTAAAAGTACACATTGTGTACCCCATAATTACAGAGAGTGTACTCTTTTTTAATTAAACGGTCGGGGTCGCGCCTAATCGACGAAAACACCTTCTTTCTTAGGTTCTTCGATCGGGAGCGCCCCGTGTGGCCGCAAAAGTCCTCCGAGCCCCCCGAGCCTCCATCTGTTTTCTGAATAAACTGCCATTGATTGTGTTGGAACTGCAATGGTGAGATCTTCCTTATTCTTGAGTTTCATTCCCTGAATTTACCTCTCTCTCAAGTTTTTGTGAGTTGAACGTTTTGTGTGTTTTCGTAGATCTATGTCATTCTAAAGAGAATCAAGCCTCATGGTTCATGTATATTGATCTCATATCATCAAGGTAGGTTGTATGTGCCTTACCATTCGATGTATTTGAGTATTATGTGAAAATTCAACTAATAAACGTGAACGAGGTATTGCGTGTTTACCATTTTCCCCTCTTGTTTTCCTATCTTGCTTTTATGCTTGTGTAGAGGAAATTTGATCGGGTTGAGTATAATTTCAATGATTGGATGTTTTTTCCATGACTTTTTGTTGTTATGAAATTTGGGTTTTGTTATCTCGTGGCTGTTAAACCTGTTTTCCATGCCTTGTGACCGTAGGATGGAATGATATTCTTGACATGCTTGTTATGTTATAGAATGGTTAGCCAAGTATCTCTATATGTGTACATTGTCCTTATAGCATTATTATGAACTAACGGGAATAGGACTGTGAGAACATGGTTCTCTAAACTGTAAGGGATAGATTGAGTGAATTTCCCAGAGAGTCTTGGATATTGTAGACTACAGGAGGGTAGAGCGAGTGAGCTTCCTCAGAGAGTCTTGGTTATTGTAGACTACATGGGATAGACCGAGTGAGGATACCAGAGAGTCTTGGATATTATATACTATATGAGGGTAGACCAAGTGAGCTTCCTCAGAGAGTCTTTACTTGTTTGAATTTCCTTAAACCATTCCATGCTAGAGGAGGAATTGACTGAGCGAACTTCCTCAGAGAGTCTGTGATAGACCTGAGACTATAAGAGGAATTGACTAAGGGAGCTTCCTCAGAAAGTTTCAAGACCTTGGGGTTATAAGAGGGTTAGACAGCGTGATCTTCCTCAGAGATTCCTTGAATACCCTAGACTATTAGGGGAATTGACCGAGGGAGCTTCCCTAGAGAGTCTTATAATTTCGTATGACCAAACCAGAGGGGTTAGGCTGAGTGCATTGCTCAGAGGGTTATTGGTACCTCTTGGATATGACCAGAGGGGTTGGCTGTGAGTACATCCCTGAGGGGTTCCAGTTATGGTTAGTTTTTTTCTTCACTGCTGCTTGTTGTTCTATGGATTGATTGCCATTGTATATCATCCTATTACTGCTTACTATTACTGCCATCTTTTTACTGTTACGGTTTACTGGATACTGTATTATTACCTACCATATGCTCACTGATTGTAAGGCAAAGATCTTCGGGTTGTTTCCTACTGGGATTCAGTCTCACACCCTATTTGGGTCATGCTTTTGGGCCCAAACAGACTATGTTTTTGTAGGTATAGACAAGGGAAAGCGCCATTTGAAATCGGGTACATGATTGCTTTGGAGGAGGAGAGCATGGGACCAAGATTAGGCTTGTGATACTAAGGAGTTGTTTATCATTCTTTTGTAGTTGTTTTGGTAGTTTTTTTATTTCCAGCATTGTGACCTGTTTGGCTGTTTTTCTATATATGTATCATGAATCATTTCATATATATACATATGTGCTCCAATGGTTTATAGTTTTAGTATTCCACTATTTACTTGTGCATTGTGGTTGGATATTTATTTCTTCTGCTACTGCATGTTTTGTTTACTTCCGTTGTGTACTCTGGAAATGAGGGCATAGTTTCCATACTACCAAACCCAAGGCCTTCGCTGCTAGTTGGCAGCCTTTGGCGTTTGGTGAAATGCACTTGAGGCCATGTGACCAACCAGTTATGAGGCGCCTCTGGGTGGATTCTGGAACCAAGACGTTACATTTTTTAACCCCAAATATGATAAAATATTCTCACAAAATACATCCCATAATCCAATAATCCCCCCGTTTGGAATAAATCCAAGCAAGGGATCCTTTTTCTTCAAACCAAGAAGAGTTTCCCAAAGAAGAAGTAACATATTTTTTCAATATCCTTTTTATTGTTATCATACTCTAAACCCTAAAATATTATTATTCCATGATTATATAATATCATATTTATCCTAAACGTATTGAGAATTTTTTATTCTAATTTTTCAACATATAATTACACTCACATCTATCTCATTGGTAACAAACATACAATTCGTGTGTATGGAAAACTGCCACCTCACAAAACTATGTTATTTGTTTTTTGTTCACCACCAGTCATAGGTGGGAATTTTGATTGAATTTGTTTTGTATATGATATATATTATAAATATTATATTTATAATTCTTATACACCACTATACGTTATATATAAAATATACCTTCATGAATTATATTTTTAAAAAAACATGACAACTTCGTTTATGGATGAGCAGACAACCACCTCCCCAAAGCAATGTGTTTTCTTAACAATTAACATGTAATGTATTAAGGACTTTTATAGTGAAATTATAACATATATATGAAAGAATAAATAGTATGAAATTATTTTATAAATATACAATCATTTATTTCAATTATATTTATTCTTTCAATATTATAATATATCTGAAATAACATTTATGCGTACCTATGGCCTACCCTATCCATGAATGGTGATTCCAATTCGTTTTTATCTATTTTATAGATTATTATAAATCCATATATACTTAATATATATTATATTTATATAATTTTTACATTCTAGAAGTAATTAAATCATGATATTAGTAATATTATCAAGAATAACAAGTCAAAACATGTACAAAAAACATAGCATATAATATTTAAAGCATAACATTGACATGGAATTGTTAATAAATGAGAAATTTAATGTCATAATAAAAAAATATAATATGGGATATAACAATATGGTTCTTTAAAGCATTTATAATGAAATTATATTTATTATAATAGAGTATTGTATGAGTAAGATGAGAGTTAAGACATAAGGTAAGGGTTTTCTTGTATCTTCTTTTTTTAGTGAGACTTATGCATTATTCACCACTCATTTCATTTTTGTTACATAAATAATAACAAAGAATATATTCTATTATTATTATAATTAATGTTATGTTTATTTAAATGTCCATTTGGTAATATCTATTGTATTTGGTTTTATCGTTAAGATGTTACCAAATTTGTAATGTCGTTATGTCTGAATTTCCCTTTCTTAGAGGCACATGTTTTGTTATGAACCTATATTAGTTTACAAGATGTATATTATACCATTTGACATGTTATATATAGAATATCTATCTTTTAATGATATTTTAATATTCAATTAATTTCACTTTCTTACATGGTTAGTATGATTCATTGTTATCAATTGGTAAAATTTTATTATAACAAGCATATAATTTATCAAGATTATTTATGCTTATGATTCAATTGAGGAAATATTATGATCCATTTATTAAGAACACTTATATATTTTATTCACCTCTATTTACCCATGATTAATTCATATATTAGTACCATTTACCACTATTTGGTACTTAAGATAAATAGGAAAATATTTTTGAGAAAATTCGATCTCGTTTATCATTTCATTTTGAAAACTATTTTATTAAAAAATAATAAATTTTTCAAAACAAAATTCATAAATGTTTTGAAATTTTAATTTCATGATTAGTATTAATGGAAATGGATTTAATTTTTTTATGGTTTTAAAAGGGTATATTATAAATTTTCAAGTATATTTTCAAAGAAAAGGTTTTCCCAAAATTTTCTTTATTTTTTTAAAAAAAGTTTTTTAAAATAAGAATATGTAGGTTCTTCATTAAATGTTTATAAAATGATATTTTCATTTTATTTTCAATCAAATATGAAACTAGTTTATGTTACTTTTTAATTTTTGTGTAATGATCCAAATGTTCTATTCATATTCTCCATCATAATGGATTTTTTATGGTATGATGTTTATGAAAAATGTTTCATGTTCCTGAGTTATATGTTTATTAAACACATATTTTTCATAGGTTATAATTTTATGAAATAAGCCTATCACTTTTCAACATGTAATTATATAATTTCATGTTTTTTTACACCTATTTCACTTCAAGTGTAATAATATTATATTTTATATTATTTTAAAATATTTATGTATGATTTCATTATGATATAGGAGGAATTTATATTTTTATCCAATGAGTTGGTTAAAGATTTATGTCTCTAAATATTGAGATGGTTGGAATGGGTTGTGAACTCAAATAATTAAATAAATTTTGTAAGAACCCGAATCTTAGTTTCAGGTATGTCTTTACTTTTCTAGTCATTTTTGAGAAAAATAGGAAAATCTAGAAATTCTCAAAGTACACGTCTTGTACCTTGTTGCCATGAGAGGTCGTATGCTGGCCATGTCTGGGCCACCCTCACGGTGTGTAGGGGTGATGTGGAAGCCACTTATAGTGGAGTACGGAAAGGCCAAGTACATGCTTTGTACCCCAGATGTACATGTCCTGGACTTTATTTTTTTCATTAAATGGATCGGGGTCACGCCTAATCGAAGAAAATGCCTTCTTCTTCATGTTCTTCGACTGGTAGCACCCAGTATGACTGCGAAAATCCTCTGAGCCCCAGATCCATTATTTGTTTTCTGAATCGATGGTCGTTGATTGTGTTGGAACTGCAGCTGTGAGCTCTTCCTTCATCTTGAGTTTCATTTCCTGATTTTCCCTCTTTCTCAAGTTATCGTCTGTTGAATGTTTTGTGCGTTTTCATATATCTACATCATTCTAAAGAGAAGAAAGCCTCTTGGTTCAAGTATATAGATCTCTTAGAATCAAGGTAGGTTGTTTTTGCCTTACCATTCGATGTCTTTGAGTTTTATGTGCAAATTCCACCAATACCCGGGAAAGGGGTATTGCTGGTTTACCTTTTTTCCACTGTTGTTTTCCTTTATTGCTTGTATGCTTGTGTAGAGATGATTTGATCAATTTGAGGATAATTTCTATGCTTGGATGTTTTCCCACGCCTTTTTCTTGATATGACCTTTGGGCTTTGTTAGCCCTTGGCCGTTATACTTGTTTTTATGCCTTGAGATCGTAGGATGGAATGATATTCTTGACATTCTTGTTAAGTTGTAGAATGGTTAGCCAAGCAGCTCTATAGGTGTACTTTGTCCTTATAGCATTATTATGCACTGACTGGCATGAGACTATGACAACCTGGTGCTCTAGACTATAAGGGATAGATCGAGTGAGCTTCCCAGAGCGTCTTGGATATTATAGACTACAGGTGGGTAGAATGAGTGAGCTTCCTCAGACAGTCTAGGTTATTGTAGACTATGGGGGATAGACCAAGTGAGCTTTCCAGAGAGTCTTGGGTATTATATACAACAGGAGGGTAGAACGAGTGAGCTTCCTTAGTGAGACTTTGCTTGTTTGAATTTCCTTAAACCATTCCATGCTAGAGGAGGACTTGAACGAGCGAGCTTCCTCAAAGAGTCTGTGATAGACCTGAGACTATTGGGGGAATTGACTGAGTGAGATTCCTCAGAGAGTTTCTAGACCTTGGAGAAATAAGAGGTTTAGACCGCATGATCTTCCTCATAGAGTCCTTGACTACCCTAGACTATAAGTGTAATTTACCGATCAATCATCACCAGAGAGTCTTATAATTTCATATAACCAAACCAGAGTGGATTGGTTGAGTGCACGACCCAAAGGGTTGTTGGTACTTTTTGGATAGGACAAGAGGGGTTGGATGCGATTAATTACTAGATGGGTTCCTGTTGTGGTTAGATATTTCCATCACTACTAGTTGTTGTTCTGTTGATTGATTTCCATTGTATATCATCCTATTACTATATAATGTTACTACATGCTGTTTACTGTTACTGTTTACTACTTTCTGAACTATTACCTGCCATATGCTCTCTAGTTGTAAGGAACAGATTTTCAGGTGGTTTCCAACTGTTATTTAGTCTCACACCCTGTTTGGGACTTGCTTTTGGGCCCAAACAGACTATGTTGTTTCAGGTATAGACAATGGAAATAACCCTTCGACTTATGGTACTAGATTGCTTAGGAGTAGGAGAGCATGGGAGAAAGCTTAGGCTTGTGATGCTGAGAAGCTATTCATATTTCTATTGTAGTTTTTCTTGGTAATGTTTGTTTTTCCAGCATTGTGACTTGTTTGGCTGTTTTCCTAGATATGTATCATGCATCATTTCATATATACATATGTTCTCTAGTGGTTTATTGTTTTAGTCTTCTGTTTTTTACTTGTGCATTGTGGTTGGATATTTATTTCTTTCGTTATTTCATGTTTTGTTTACTTCCGTTGTGTACTCTGCCAATGAGGGCATAGTTTCCCCACTACCACACCAAAGGCCCTCACTACTAGTCGGCAGCCTCTGGCGTTTGAGGAAATGCTCTTGAAGCCATGTGACCAACCGGTTACAGGGCACCTCTGGGTGACATCCGAAACCGGGATGTTACAAATTGTATCCAAGGACTTATTTTCTTTTGATTTACTATTTGGAGCCTTTATCTAGGGATAGGATTGATTCGGTACTTATTAATAAGCTGTGCCCAGGAGTAGCTAACCCATGTACAGGGAAAATCTAATCTACCTCGTTATTGTAGTTTTCTGGTGTGTGATTTTACGGTTGATATGATTTCACCAAGAGTGATTCGCATGCCTTGTGTTGTTATTATTGATTCTATTGCAGTTCTATTTTTGTCGCAACCCAATGAGATGGGGGTATTCTATCTCATGCATCATATAAGAACTTGTTAGAAATCACGTGCCATGCATTCTTTCCATGCCATCTAGGGTGAATTAGAGATTCGATGTTGTTGTGACAGACGTTGTGCAGATTATGTATGATTTTGTGATAGATACTTTGATAGAATCCCAACAGTTTGATAGAGTAATTGTTTGTTTTGTGCCTTTTTGAAATAAACGCAACATTTTGGTACTTGAGGTGTTATGGGACCTCATGAATCGAAACATGCTGCATCATTGACTTGTTTCCTTTGTATTTGATATGTAGGAGATTCCATGCATTAGTTCACGGGAATTATGGTCCCTCACATATCATAATTTGGCCCTTCATGTTTGTTTTTCAGTGTTTTCTGGGCTTCAGTGAAGTTTCGGAGCTACTGTCTGGAAAACCCCAGAATACACAGAGTGTACTTGACTACGTGTCGTGAAATTTTAAACAGTTTCACTGACTGTGTGAGAAGAAACACGGGGTGGTGAAAAATTTTCTAGAAGAACGCAGTGTACAGTTGTTATATGTCGTGTAGTAGTGAGCCGTGTACCTGGTTGTGTAACTAACAACATGAGTTGGGGAAGCTCATGTAGCACACACCGTGTTGGTTCTGAACATGTTTTGTAGTCTTGTTCTAGGTACCCGTCCATGTTATGAACAACACAGGATGGTGTTATCTCTCATATACATGCTGTGTTTGTTCAGAACGCGCTGTGTAGGGGTCAGCCGTGTAGTCATCCATGTAACTAACAACAAGGTTCACTTAAACCTTGTCTAGTACACGCCATGTCCTTATTGAACACACTGTGTAGTCTAGGGTTAAGTGGCCGTGTGAGTTAGTAGTTTAAAGAGACTCGGTCAGGGGAATGGAGATGAAGTACACGCTGTGAGTGGGGACAACACGTCGTGTATTCTAGGGTGTTATAGGACCAAAGGTGGCAGAAGTACACTCCCATGTGAATGGGCTTAAATAGCACGCTGTGTAGTTTTTATACATGCTCTCTAGTCGTGATTAGTGAAAATTGAGTGTTTCTTCCTCCTGTTCCCATTTTTTACTCATGTGTTCTCTGTCCTTGATAATCCTGATCTCAGGCGTGCTTTTGATCATTCAGAGATATGCCTCCAAGACGTCCTCCGATTATACGTCAGCTCCCAGACAGTGATCAGACGCTGAATATGGCTGATCAGGGACCTCCTACAGATCCTCCTGCTATTCTAGCCATGGAACCAGTAGTTATACCCATTGCATGCACCGATGTGTAGTTCAAGGAGGACTTCCTGAGGATGATGCAAACCGTTGAGGGAGTGCCGCCTCCTACCCTGTCGATGGCTGAGTTGATGCGGGTTTTCCAGAAGCAGCATCCTCCTACATTCACAGGGGATAGAGGACCCCAGGCTATAGAGTCATGGCTAGAAGCCACACTGAGAATCTTCGAGCATCTGGAGATACCTCCAGAGAAGAGAGTGAATTTTTCTACTTATATTCTCCGAGACACCGCCAAGAGGTGGTGGGAGGTGATCTCACAGTCATGGCTCCAGCAGAGTATAACTGGTATGAGTTTTAGAGCATCTTCTACTATTACTTATATCTAGATACCTTGAGGGATGAGAGATCCCGAGAGTTTATGAGTCTTGAGTCAGGTACTATTTTTGTTATGCAGTACTTGTCTCGTTTTACCGAGCTGCAGCGCTTCATGCCTATTCCAGCAGGTGTTGTTCCTTGCTAGGAAGTTTGAGGATGGTCTCAGGCAGGAGATTCATTCCCAGGTGAATATCTTTAGGTTGACTTTGATATCCCCGATCGTCAACTAGGCACTGATCACTAAGCGCAATCTGATGGATTCGGGAGGAGTGAGCCAGGGCGGCTCGACCTCCAGTGCTAGTGTTCCTCTTTCTGATAGCAATAAGTGCCACATGGAGTTGTCTTGAAGAGATTAGTGTAGGTGGAATGTATCTTTGGGAAACCAGGTTGTATGCTACGAGTGTGGTAGGAGTGGGCATACTAGGCCTCAGTTCCAGAGAGACCCGATGGAGTGCCGATCTTGTGGCAAGATGGTCCACCTTTAGTGTTTTTGTCATATCTTCTCACCTACAGCTGGTGGTAGGGGTTCTTCTATGACCCCACATACAAGAGATGTATCACCAGTTTCTCACCGGTCTGGGAACCAGAGTTCTTCCTATCGTTCAGGCGGAGGTGGAGGTCACTGCCATGGTGTTTAGTCACCAGGTTACTAGAGATAGCATAGTGGATCAGCTCAGAGTGGTTATCCAGGGGCGTAGGGCCGTAGTACAGTCCAGACATTCGATGTAGAGAAGACCCATCAGGAGTTAGATCCCGACCCTTCTATAGATCGAGGTACAATCTTAGTAGACTCAGTTTTATCTTCGGCTCTTTTCAATACTGGTCCTTCACAAATCTTTATCTCTATTTTTGTTGTGGGGAGACTTGGGATCTGTAACTTTTCATCTGCCGACATGTTGAATCTTGATACACCATTGGAAATGGGGACATCTAGAATATGTCAGTGGAGAGAGTTCCCTCTTGAGGTTGCATGGTGTCACTTCTTATGGGACATCTATATCCTAGAGGTGACAGGCTATGATGCCATTCTCAGTATGGACTGGTTAGTTCCCTTCTAGGCAGTAGTAAATTCCTATCGCCGCAAGGTTGAGTTTCATATCACCAGAGGGTGGATCTTGTCTTCATAGAGGTGAGTGGGATGTCCAGGAGGGTAGAGCTAGACAAGAGCATCTTGGGCTAGGAGGAGTTACAAACCATATTTCCAGTATTTATATGGATAACTAGGGGACTTCACAGTTAGACATTCCTCTAGTGGTGGATCATTTCAGGGATGTCTTTCTAGAGGACTTTTCAGGTTTTACTCCAGAGCGTGAGGTATAATTTTCTATTGATCTCGTGCCATGAGATGCACCGATGTCCATTCCTCCTTATAGGATAGCTACACCTGAGTTGCAGGAGCTCATGAAGTAGTTGGAGGAGTTGCAGGAAAAGGGTTTCATCCAACCCAGTACTTCTCCTTGGGGTTTGTCTGTCCTGTTTTCAAAGAAGGCAGACGTCACCCTTAGGATTTGTGTGGATTATTGAAAGCTGAGCTAGTTGAAGGTCATGAGCCGATATCCCTTGATAAGAATATATGACTTATTTTATCATCTTAGAGGTCCCCAGGTGTTCTCGAAGATTGATTTGAGGTCCGGTTATCATCAGTTGTGAGTTATACCATCTGATATACGTCTTACAGCCTTCAAGAGTAGGTATGGTATATAGGATTATATAGTCATTACATTCAGTCTCAAAAATGCACGAGTAATTTTTATGGCACTGATGAACCGAGTATTCCATCTGTACTTGGATTCCTTCGTTGTGGTCTTTGTGGATGACATATTGGTGTACTCTCACACTTGAAATGACCATGCTACCCATCTTGA
Source organism: Viscum album (assembly GCA_963277665.1). Classification (NCBI taxonomy): domain Eukaryota; kingdom Viridiplantae; phylum Streptophyta; class Magnoliopsida; order Santalales; family Viscaceae; genus Viscum; species Viscum album. The sequence goes on along the minus strand of OY728148.1, from coordinate 1,095,076,223 downwards.
TATCATTTTGAGTACACTGAGAGAGCATCAGTTATATTCTAAGCTTTCGAAATGCCACTTTTGGATGTATCAGTTTCACTTCTTGGTTCATGTTATCTCAGATACAGGAGTATCGGTAGACCTAGAGAAAGTGAGAGTTGTAGTTTCCTAGGAGCATTCAAAGAATGTCTTTGAGGTGTAGAGTTTTCTAGGGCTGGATGGATACTATAGGTGTTTCATATAGGATTTTTCATACCAAGAATCACCGCTGACTGGTCTGACCAAGAAAGGGGTGATGTTTATATGGTCAGATTCTTGTGAGATAGCTTTTCAAGAGTTGAAAGGGTGGTTGACATCAGCATCGATATTATTCCTTCCAGAGCTAGGAAAGAGATATATAGTCTACTGCGATGCTTTAGGTTTCAGATTGGGAGTTGTTCTTATGCAGGGAGATGGAGTCATTGGTTATGGGTTTCGGAAGTTGAGACCGCATGAGAGGAACTACCAGATGCACAATCTGGATTTAGTAGCTGTTGTTTATGCCTTATGTTGTAGAAGAAATTACCTTTTGGGAGAGAACATTGTGGTTTTCAACAACCACAATATTCTCAAGTACATCTTCACACAGTGAGATATGAATCTGAGACAGCGTAGGTGGGTCGAGTATCTTCAGTCCTTCGACATTGAGCATGCCTATACGCCGGGAAAGGGCAATGTAGTGGCTGAGGCGTTGAGTAGAAGAACTCATATTCAGGCTATTCAATAGGCCAGCAGTGAGTGGCAGCTTATGTATTTGTTCTCTGATATATATTTGGAGGTCCATGACAAAAAAGGGAAGACTTTTCTATCTTCGGTAGCTATTACCTCAACCCTTCTTGATCGGGTATGGATGAGGCAGCTATCAAACATAGAAGGCCTAGTACTACAGAATAGTGTGTTAGGAGAGGACCCTCTTCCTGGATGAACAATGGGCGAGGATGAGATCTTGAATTTCTTGGGATGCGTATGGGTTCCAGTAGACATACGTGAGAAACTGATGCGGTATTTTCTTTCTTCATTTTGGGCCGCTCATCCTAGGATCACCAAGATGTATCACGATCTACACTACCAGTATTGGTGGCCAGGCATGAAGAGAGATGTTGTTGGGTTTTTCACGAGATGTTCTATTTGTCAGCAGGTGAAGGTGGATAATCAGCGACCGGTTGGTCTTTTATAGCAGTTACCCATTCCCAAGTGGAAGTGGAATGATGTCACGATGGACATCGTGACTGCGTTTCCAAGGACACCTCGAGGGAGTGATGCTATTTGGGTTGTCGTCGACAGGCTTACGAAGGTTTCTCTATTCTTACTGATCAAGGGGACTTTCAGCATTGACAAGATGGGGCGGTTTTACACCCGAGAGATTGTACATCTTCATGGAGTCCCACACTCCATTATTTCAAATAGGGATGCATGCTTTACATCTTGGTTGTAGAAGGGGTTTCAGACGGCTTTGGGTACACAGGTAATTTTGAGTATATCATACCATCCCCAGACACATGGACAGTACGAGAGTATGATCTAGGTGATTGATGATATTCTCCGAGCTTGCATTATAGAATTTTGAGGTTCTTGGAAAAAATATATTCCTTTTGTGGAGTTTTCCTATAACAACAGTTTTCAGGTGACTATTCAGATGGAACCTTACGAGGCTTTGTACAGTAGGCCATGCCGATCACCTTTGTGCTGGATGGAGGTAGGAGAGGCAGATTTGGTAGGTCCACATCTTTTTCTGGAGACCTCAAGGAATATAGAGTTGATTCGGAAGAGGTTGGCTACAACACAGTCTTGAAATAAATCTTATGCTGATCAGTAGAGATGACCTCAGGAGTTCGAGGTCGGGGATCAGGATTTCATGTGTGTTGCACCAAGGTTTGGAAACAAGAGGATTTAAAGATAGGGTATGCTTTCACCATGATATTTCAGGCCATTTTAGGTGTTGTAGAGAGTTGGGCCGGTTGCATATCGATTGCAGTTACCTAAGAGGTACTATGCTACGCATGACGTCTTCTACATCTCTCAGCTCCAACGCTACATTTCAGACCCGTCTCATGTCCTTCAACCCGAGGAGGTTGAGGACAATGTAGATGTGTCTTTTGAGAAGCATCATATCCGGATTTTCGTTCATAGTACGAAGGTTCTCCATGGTAGTCTGTTCCACTAGTATGGGTGCTATGGCAGCACGGGCGAGTATAGGACGAGACTTGGGAGAGGGATGCCGATGTACGATCGCAGTGGCCAGAGGGGTTCGGGGATTCTTCTTCCACACCATGTTAGGGAAATTCAGGGATGAATTTCTTTAAGGGGGAAAGTTTTTAAAAACTCAAATCTTCGTTTCAAGTATGTTTTTTCTTTTCTGGTCATTTTTAGAAAAAGAAGAATATCTGGAAATTTTGAAAGTACATGTCGTGTACTTTATAAGTACACATCGTGTACCTTGTTGCCACGCGAGGACGTGTGCTGTACATTTCCGATCCACCCACACAGTGTGTAGGGGCGATGTGGAGGACACTTATAGAGAAGTAAAGAATGGCCAAGTACATGTCCTATACCCCAGAAGAACACGTTGTGTACTTTCGTTTTTTCATTAAACGGACTGGGGTCATGCCTAATCGACGAAAACACCTTCTTCTTCAGGTTCTTCGATCGGGAGCACCCCGTATGGCCAAAAACGTCCTCCGAGTCCCCGATACTCTGTCGGTTTGCTGAATTGACTACTGTTGATTGTGTTGGAACCGCAACAGGGATCACTTCCTTCATCTTGAGTTTCATTCCTTGATTTCCCCCCTTTCTGAAGTTATCATGAGTTGAATGTTTTCTGAATTTTTGTAGATCTATGTCGTACTAAGGAGAATCAAGCCTTCTGGTTCAAGTATATTGATCTCCTTGAATCCTGGTAGGTTGTTTCTGCCTTACCTTTTTATGTCTCTGAGTTTTATGTTCAAATTCCACCAATACCCGTGAACGGGGTATTGCGTGTTTACCTTTTTTCCCCTGTTGTTTTCCTGACTTGATTGTATGCTTGTGTAGATGTAATTTGTTCATGTTGAGGATAATTTCTATGCTTTGATGGTTTCCCATGTGTTGTTCTTGTTATGACCTTTGTGTTTTGTTATCCCTTGGCTGTTATACCTGTTTTCCATGCCATGTTACCGTAGGATGGAATGATATTCTTGACATGCTTGTTATGTTGTAGAATGGTTAGCCAAGTAGCTCTATAGATGTACTTTGGCCTTATAACATTATGATGCACTGACTGACATGGGACTATGAGAACCTAGTTCTTTAGTCTATAAGGGATAGACCGAGTGAGCTTCCCAGAGAGTCATGGATATTATAGACTACAGTATGGTAGACCGAGTGATCTTCCTTAGAGAGTCTTGGTTATTGTAGACTGCATGGAATAGACCGAGTGAGCTTCCCAGAGAGTCATGGATATTTTAGACTACAGGAGGGTAGACCGAGGGAGTTTCCTCAGAGAGTCTTTACTTGTTTTAATTACCCTAAACCATTCCAGGCTAGAGGTGGAATTGACCGAGCGAGCTTCCTCATAGAGTATGTGATTGAACTGAGACTATAGGAGGAATTTACCGAGTGAGCTTCCTCAGAGTGTTTATAGACCATGGGGATATAAGAGGGTTAGACTGCATGATCTTCTTCAGAGAGTCCTTCACTTCCCTATATTATAAGGGGAATTGACTGAGCGAGCTTCCCCAGAGAGTCTTATAATTTCTTATGACCAAACCAGAGGGGTTAGGCTGAGTGCACTGCAATGAATGTTGTTTGTACTTGTTAGATAGGACCAGGGGGGTTGGATTCAATTACTTCCCAGAGGGTTTCCAGTTGTGTTTAGCTGTTTTCTTCACCACTTCTTGTTGTTCTATTGATTGATTTCCATTGTATATCATCCTATTACTACTTACTATTACATCATGCTATTTACTGTTACTGTTTACTGCTTATTGTACTATTACCTGCCATATGCTCACTGACTGTAAGGCACAGATCTTTGGGTGGTTGCCTCCTGGGATTTAGTCTCACACACAGTTTAGGTCATGCTTTTGGGCCCAAAGAGAATTTTTTGTTCCAGGAATAAACTATGGAAAGCGCCCTTCGACTTCTAGTACTTGATTGCTTTGGAGCAGGAGAGCATGGGACCAAGCTTAGGCTTGTGATGCTGAGGAGTAGTTTATCTTTATTTTGTACTTGTTTTTGTTCTGTTTGTATTTCCAGCATTATGACCTGTTTGGATGTTTTCCTAGATATGTATCATGCATCATTTCATATATACATTTGTGCTCTAGTGGTTTATTATTTTAGTCTTCCACAGTTTACTTGTGCATTGTGGTTCGATATTTACTGCTCCAACTATTGGATGTTTTTTACTTCCGTTGTGTACTCTGCCAAAGAGGGCATAGTTTCCCCACTACCATAACCAAGGCCCTCGCTACTAGTTGTCAGCCTCTGGAGTTTGGGGAAATGAACTTGAGGCCATGTGACCAACCGGTTACGGGGCTCCTATGGGAGGCTTCTGAAACTGGGACACTGCAAATTTTACTAATAATATGGTCTTAGGAGGGAAACCTAACTATTAAACTGGCTATGGGAGTGAACCATCACTACCTAAATGGTATGGGGAGTGTAACCATACTACTAATATTGCATTGGAAGAGATTACGTTACTAATATTAAAATAATTTTATATTCTTATGTGACTTCTAAAATTCATAGTTTTATTCATATGTTTGCTTTTAATGGACTATTCTCTTGATTCCCATATGATTCATGTTTTATGAAATTCCAATATTTATTCCATGATTAATTTTTATGATTTGTTTTATGTAGATTATGATCTCATAAATTCGCGATAACATTATTACAACCTTATTCTCATGTTTATGCTAACATATCTCCTATGTAGTCACCCATTGAGTATCTAAGCTCACACATTTTAATGTTTCCTTCCATGTGGGTTATGAGGAAATGTATTATGTATGATATTTATAATAAGGCTGGTAGTCATGCAAAATTCTACTGGGACATAATGTTTCTCACTTAGGTACTAGTGTTTATTATTCCATGTTTCCAAAGGCACTAGACTATTACGATATTAGGGTATCATTTGTGTGATATACTTTATAATTCGTGAAAGTTATGTAATGGTAATGTATGAAAAGTGAGGGTTGTTATATTAGACAAACACAATGATGAATAATTTGGTAAAACTACTTAGCCCAAATTTAATATTTCATATCTAATAATGAAGGCATAATACATCCACTATTAATTTAATTGAGTGTTGTATCTTCAACTATGAAGAATGAACAATCAATGTTTTGGGTCATAATGATTGGACTATAATATGACTCATAGATTAATTTAATTCAGTACAAAAAAAATTAAAGGTAATATATATATAACAATATGAAAAAGGTTGTTGTGAAATGAAAATTATGTCCATTAACATTATAATAAACCATTGAGGGATTTATAAAAACCGAAAATAAGGGTTTTTTAATTAAAATCATTTCACAATTTTTAAAATTTAGATAATGTGAAACGTAAAGTATAGGTTAAGGTATTTTTACTAAAAAATGAAATGATATTATAAAAATTATGGATATCCACCAACTTTATTTGAATGATGAGTTCATTATTATACCACATAATAACCATGCTGATGATGACTACAAATTGTGTTTGAATGGTGGGTTCAACAAAAAAAATTTCATAGTCATATTGGGTTAGAAAACCATTTATTTGGTATAGATAAATTAAATTTGATTATTAATGAATTTTTAGATATATAGTGTATTTACTACACCATACCTAGGAGGATCCACTAGAGTAATATTATTTTGTTACCAATAACCATGGAATGTTTTTTGGAATCCAAAATATTCAATGTTCAAAGGATGGTATCTAGAATGAGAATAATTAATGGCAGTTAGAACACGTTGATTTGAAAATTATCAAAATTGATATATTAATATTTATTTAATGGGAATGTAGGTTTATGAGGATTTCCTTTTAGATCCATGAATGGTGTCCTTGAAATTTATACATATCAAATAATAACAAGAACCCAGAAACATATTGTTCTTGGAGAGGGTAAAAAATATTAATTGTATAGGTTCAATAAGATAATTCCTAATAAGAAGTATAAATCCTATATTCTAGGATATTTAAATTCATATAATATGAATTCTCACATTGGTTAGGAAATCAGATAGAGATCATATGGATTCACATTTTTAGGATGATACAGAAAATGAATGTGATGGGAGAGACTATTAAAATATCATGCATTAGAAGGTGATGAAATTTATTTTGGGTACAAGAAAGAAGAAAAAAATGTAAATATATATCTAATGGTAACATGTTTCAAAACATATTTAATTATTACAAGGGACCTCTACAAAAAGCATGATCTGGTGCTTGAGAGGGATGGGATGTTTTTTCTGCTAAAAGTATACTTATGGAGACCCAATATGAAATATTAAGGGACCAAAAAGTATTATGAAGTTGTAAATTTTTGTAAATACAATTTGAAGTTGAGATTAGGATAGGGGATCAAATAATCACTCTATATACCATGGAAATAAAAATAAAACCATATATGTTTCTTGGGATATAAATCAATGTAGATTTGACTCGAATAAAAAATTTAACATTTCATGGCTTTATGTGGTTCTTTGTATAGAGGACAAATCATAAGTATGGATGTAAATCTGTGAAAATATCAACACCCATAATGGATAAAATATGGCATAAAAGTAAAGGCTTGTAGCTGAGACTAGGTTAAATGATTTCGAAATCCCAATATATCTGTTAAAAATATAGAATCGAACCACGCATAATTTTCAATTATGGTTGATTTTTATCCTAATGGTCTGTAATTAAAAAAATACCTCATTATTGGTAAGACTATAAAGGTTGAGATATTAAATTGTTCATGATCACTTGTAAGAAAATCAAGTCTTGAATAATGGACCAATCAAAAAAGGTTAATTTTTCAATGAGATACAACAAATACATTACATTTTTGAAGTTATGTGGAAAGGATATGTATGTCATATATCTTATCATCTTTTTTTGGGACCTTATATAACGTAGTTTATATTCCAGTATAGTATACATTATTCTATGTAGTTTACAGTCATGAAAAATAATTTTTTTCTATGAACTTTACGGTTATAAAAGAGAACCTAATAAACATACTTAATAGTTATGTAATGTGTTTATTTAGGATCATAACATTGATAGGAGGTTTGGTTTACTCTCCTTCCATTTTAGTTAAAAAGAATTATCCATTGTAGAGGACTGTTTGTATGATGTAAGTCTATCACTTTTTTTATATCTTTATGTGATTCATCCTAGGTATTATTGTAATTTTTAGACCTAACACCAATTATCTTAATATAAATTTTCAAAGGTGTAACATTGGATTGAATTATTTTGTAACCCAATTTTGATAGACCACAAGGTTATGAATTGTTTTTAAAATATCCCAAAATATATTTTCAATTCCTCATGTCAGATTATTTATTTATTATATTCCTTATATTATCTCAAATAGTTAAATAAATTGAATTTAACTGGATATCAATGGGGAGTACTATATTCATCACACAAACCATGAAAAATAGGGTTGTTTTTGTGAAATTATGGGTAGTATGATCATAATTTTACAAATCTTGATAAATTTGGTCTATATAAGGCATGGTATACTTTTCCTCTATTTTATAAAGTTTATTTGAAAAATGACTTATTAAATGAATATATCTACGAATTTTCTTCTTTAATAAAGTAGAAAGATTAATTTACCTAGATATTATACTCCATATAAACTTGTTCCATCTCAAACATAAATAAACAGTGGTCATAGTTTATCATATTTATGTGTGGGATGAAAAACCATGTAATGATATTAGACTTCATAATGTTTATAATTATTAGTTTTCTTTCTTCTATTAAGGTTATATCTTTGGATAATTTGGAAAATAATTCTATTTTTTATGAAACAAATAAAATTCTTAATAGTGGTTGGAGGGTAAAAACCCTAGAAATCAATCCCCTATTACAAAAATTTGTTATATTATTTGTTAATATATAATAATTCATGGTTTTAATTGATAATTTTTTTATATATATAACGAATGAGACCTATTTTATAATTACTTAATTTTATGTATCATGGATAGAAGGAAATATCCAAGTATGTTAATTTAATGAAATAGCGTAGTTCAAATTTAATTTGTACAAAAGGTTCTAGTTTGGACATCATGAATATTAATGATGACAAAATATCTATAAACTATTTTTGTAAAGGGACCATAAAAATATCATTAATGTGTGGGGTTTATGAGTTTGGGTGTTTATAAAATGAAAAACTATATTCCCAATGATGTGTTTTATTCCTTCATGATCGATCCTCTAGAAGAGTCCAATTTTAGATGTATTCTATTATTGGGTAGATCAATATAGTTACCACATCAATTTAGGAGGATGAGGACCCAACCTAGGGAATATTTTTTTTCCCAATTCATTTCCCCATGTTAATATATACAATTTTAGATGTCATTATTCAATGGGAAATGTGGTTTATTTTAGAAACTTTTTGTTGATCCATGTGAATAGTTTCAAGATTTTCTAGGGGATCTAGTCTTGAATTGTGTGCACAATGAATATGAGACAGTTCACATTTTAGGGGTAACTATGAAATAAACTATAATTAATAATCCATTATGAGTATCATATGTTCTTTCATGATGGAATAGTATTTATAGATTTTCTATATGATTATTTTTTAATAACATGTGATGGTCAATATGAAAACTATAATCTTAATTATATATAATTGTATTAGAGATATTTATCTTTCGTAATTATTGTTGTATCCCTATAGGATTAGTAAAGTGTATGAAAAATGTTTATTTTATATTTAAATAAATATAATCCCTAATCTATCTCTATTGTGTTTTGGTCCCTCTATTCTATTCTTGGATAAACACTATAAAGCATGATCAAAATACATTCCTTATTTATAGAAATTTCTATGGGTGGAAAACAACACTTCTTATGGGAGTTATTTTTCTATGATAAAATCTTATGCAGACGGATATACTATTAAAAAAACTTGTAGCTCTTTTCCATTTATCACTATTTATAAAAATATGTTGAGGATTTTTTTTGACAAAATATATAGCTTGCCTCTCAAATCATCTTGTTAACATGTGTTAACTAATGATATATTTGGGAATATCCACATATGAGATAAAATGAACATAATAATGTTTCATTATATATTGAATCGTTTTTATTATAATGATTATTGTGTGTTGGTTTATTTTTATAATAGTGTATCGACATTAAATTTATAATTTCATTCCCTAGAGATAGTATAATATGATTTTCATGGATTCGTTTTTTGGGAATGGAGGGAACCAATTGATTACCCTATGTACAGTATATAGATAATAAGGGTTTTCCCTCCCCTAGTGGCATGAAAACTATATAGTTAAAAAAATATATTGAGAATCATCATATTTTGGGTAAAGCAACCTAAAATTTCTCTATACTCATAATGGTTTCATGGATGGATCATATCATGTATTGAATTAGTTTTTCCCATGTAATTTTCAATATCTTGATTATAGACCATTAAGCTAAACAGTTATCCAATTTTTATTTCAAATTAACACTTTATAGGATTCATCTCTAGGTTATTTGATCTAATAATTGAAATGAAAACCTATAAGTTGGAAAATTAACTTATAATTTTTTTGACTTTATTACTAGATAATCTAAGTGGAATTTAATTAATAAACTGATAGTATTTAAAATATATTGAATCCCTCTATATCAAGTGGCTCGATAATTATTCACATTTAATGGAACCATTTGATAGAAATAAACTCAATGGGGTTCTCTAATGGAAATGGGTTCTTCAACCTCATGAGCTATCTGGATTCAATTGTGAATAGATTATCCATCGATTAATTTGATGACCTGAAATGTATCTATCACACCAAAATGAAATTCTATGATTAGGCCCGTAAATTAGCATTTATTAAATTTATGGTTTTTATATATAAAATATATTGAAATAAGAATTATATGTTATTCATAATAATTTTGATAATGTTGGTTTTCAATATGTGGTATTGGACCTCCCTAATGAAATTATCCCTAATAAGTTTTTAACCAAAACCTCATCATCTACACCATAATTTGGATATGATTCCATTGAGACTTTATTATAACCACAATTTTTAACTGAATATCTTTTATTAACCAATAATGTCACCCTAATGAGACTACTATATGGCCAAAAGCATGTTCTCTATCTCCATGGGTTGTAGAAAAGCACTGAGGAATCATATAAAAAATGTGGGAATGATTTCAACATCAACATTTATGTGAGAATATAGAACATAAATAGAATCTTCACATAAACATCAAACATCATAGGTTAAAAACAACCTGGCCATAAAAATACCATCCCACAACTAGATAACATGGCATAGATGAACAAACAGTTAGATCATCAATATCAAACCCAAATAAAACCATGGTAGTCATTCCAACCAACCAAATGGAATTAAAATATAGTAGAGTCATCCTCTACATGATGATAGTCTCTTTATATTTATAAAAAAACAATGTATACAAATTACCAAAAAAATAGGGTGTAATCACTAAAGATCAATACAATACGACTATGAATACATAAAATTTATATATATTTTTATTTATTAGTTCTTATTTAATTTATATTTCGAAATTTTTTCAAAAAATAAATAATTTCCCCACATAAAATCATCCTTGATTTTATATTAAAAAAATTCCAAATAAAAAATAAAAAATAAATATATCCTAATGTATATCCTTGATGCATAAAGTGATGAAAAAATACATCTTAGACATCAATATTCATATAATGTGGTAAAATAATTATATCCAATAAACATGAACAAAATGTATCTATATGGAAATAAAGTGAAATCCATGACATGGGTGTGTACACAACTAAGGAAAAAATGAAATATTATCTTGTATAAGATAATCATAACTTGGTAAAAATTGATTCCCCGGTTAAGGTGATCCATGAGCTCCATCACATCAAGAGATCCTTCCCTAGTGACAACTTACTCCACTTAGGCTCTAATATTTATGAATTTTTTTCCATTATCAATGGTCCTCCAAAAGTTCCATTTTTTTAATTTTACATTAATAAAACCAAATTAAATATATATATATATATATATTCCAAGTAAAATATATTTCATTTTGAATCATTAATTTCAAAAAACAATTTTCTATAATAATGTTATGCCACCTTCATGATTGAATAACAATTTACATTTTAAAACCCTCATTGTGTATTTTTCAAAAACACATCATGTTTAATATACTAGTTTCTATGAAGACCCCATTTTTTTAGAACACAACATTAAATATCAAAGATAAAATTCACTGCACGCGTATTTCAAATCATATATTTCATAAATCAGACCCTAAGGGGATGATAGTAACAAAATCTATAGAAGGCATACACCAAAGTATAGTGACACCTACATCAACTGAAATTAAAACCACATATTCTTCAATATAGATGGATGTAGAGGTAGATATGGGGTTCTAAAGAAACTATATCTGGGGGAAATAATATTAATTCTTCATTTCCCCGATAGATCTAGTGATATAGTCTCATTTGGAGTCAAACACATGGAGATGAGTAGAATAAAACATGTTATAATATTTATAACTCAATGGATTACTGTAGATGGATATACAGTCCTCAAATGATTTTAAAATCCAAAAATCGGATGGGGGAGAGAACTAAAAACAACCCCAAAGAGTCTCTACACAGAAGTAAAAATTATTACGGCTGAGGAGGAGGATTATAGTAGTTAAATAAACAATTTTGGCTAACATGCCATATTATCCACAATTAATCCACCCACACAAATATCTCACTAACTAGACACTAGTAATCCCTTCACTAGATAGTTGGTTCTTGTAATGAGATTACACATACCAATATTTCATTATCTAGTTGTTGGAAGTCCATCTTCTTGTTGTTGTCACCTACAGATCTGTTTGTGTTCTTCCAGCATGCACAATGTAGATAATGCTTCTCATTGGATCACAAGAGTCCTCATATTGAAATGAATATCTAAATTCTTGTATCCTAACATACATGTAACAAGAAAAATTAATATACATAAAACAAGATGCCCCATACATGATTTTTTATAATTGGGTGTAATAAATACTTTTGTAAATAGTCCTTGGTTGGACTGAGAATCATCTAGGCATTTACTGATATTTTTCGAAAAATTATGAAAATATTGGAAACATCTTAAAGTTAAAAAAAAATATTCTAGTAATTTGTTTTTTCTTCCATTTAAATGTTAGGGAGTTGATGTGGATTTTTTTAGCGTTCCACCTTATTGTAGATGTATATGTTTGGAGAGGAACCTTAAGTAAACAACACTTTGTATCACCCGTTTATGATTATCGTGAGACTCTGAAAGGTGGATAATAATTTGTGAGTACCCACTAATTTGTCTTATATCCATGATATTTATATTATTTTTAATCTAATGGTGTATCATCTAGATAATTCCGTCAAGAATGAGTGGGAGGATGTTATGATTGAAACTAAGAGATTTTTGATTGAATTGAATGTTCAGATAGGGGACTAATATGACAAGTTTTATCATGGAATGATGATCAATTTATTTTAATTGACATTTTTTTTTGGTGTGGAAAAATATGTGACATCAGAGTGAGAGGTTTTTACATTTCTAAAATGGACTTATATGATTTTAGGGCCACATACCATAGTTTTTATAGTGTAAAAAATATTTTATTGTGGGGTTAATTGTAACAACATGGTATAAATAATCAGTTATAGACCATATTTTTTCTTTTATTTTATGTATCTCATTCAATAATTGGTTGAGAGAAGTAACTCTTTCTACAGTGGTATAAAGAGGTGACCTTCTACTTATTAAGCCCCACATAGCTTTTACATGATAATAGAATGCTTCCTAGTCAACTAGTTCTATAGACTAACTAGTTGACTTCTACTATCTAGATGGTGGAAGACATGTAGGTTCAAGATCACCTCCGACACTAATTGAAAAACCAACGGGTCATCACCATATAGCTAGTGGAAAATCCTCTCTAAGGGGATGTTTCTTGAAAATCATATTAGTACATTATTCTATTTTATTTTTTTATAAATTAATTTATTTAACATCTATAATACTCATACCTCAACTACAATATATTTTACGTTGATCTAGTGGTTATTTAATAAGGATTTTGTCTCCCTCTCTGTTTATGTTATTAGATAATCTTTCCTATATAATTTTTGGATCTTAATCAACTATAATATGGTGAGTGAAATCCATTATGTCCAAGTTTCTTCTTTTATTGTTCATCTGGTTGACTCCTTATGAGTTTAGACTATTGGATCTTACATGGACATGGGGAATTGATAATGTTTTCACCAGATCTGTGTTCTTGGGAATATTAACCCTAATTCTCCCACTATAGGTCTAAAATGAAATGATATTTTCATTGTTTTTATGGTAAGTGTGTATTTATTTTATTCTATCTTGTGGAATTCAATATATTTTTATGATTCTCGTTGGTTTGGTTTTATTATGTTGATTATTTTTAATCCATAAGAGGTGAATTCTTATTTTTTATTCCTATGAATGTGTAATATAATTTTTTTGTTTAAATTTTTGTGTGTGCATAATAAGTTTTTTAAAACAAAATAATGATTTTCTTGAAATGGAAATGGGTTCTTAAGTATAAAATTTATTTATCACCAATATATACAATGTTTTTATGAAATGTGAGATTAAAATTTAAATGGATATTCCATGGTAAATTTTTATAAAATATCATGTTAATTCATTAAAATATTGATTATGTAATGAATCATTGGGAAAACCATGGTGAATGGGGAAAAAAGACATATATGAGCCTTAGTAGAGTAATATATCACTATGATAGGTTATAATGAGTCCATGGAGAATGTTGGAAGCCATTACCATGGAAATTGGTTTTTGAATGTAGGATTCACTTTTATTCAATTAGTGTTTCTTATTTTTCTTCTTTGTGTACATCCTCAGGTCATATATTTCTCTTTAAAGATATGTCGATACATTACATGAATGTTTAATTAATATAAATATTTCCCCACTTGATATTAATATTAATGCCTCTAAACTATTTTATTCATATATATATACTGTATGGATATATGTTGTTCTCAATTTTATTGTTTATTTGGATAAAACTTGTTTTTAAAAAGAAAAGCAACTGATGATTTTTTTTGGGAAATTTATTTCATTATTAAATGATTTATATATATGGTTTATTAAAAACTCATAAAATCAAATGGATACAAATTATATATATTTTTGGGGTTTTCTTAGTAATATTTAGTACTCACCCTTACTTTTTCCCTTTTGGTGTTGGTCACCTTAGTTTTATATGATACATATATTGGGATGAACATTATGTATATGATGGATATTTTAAATCATATTTTTTTCTAGTGTGTTGGGATATTGGTAACAGATGATCACATAGGGAGTCACTGATGGGAAACATCAGGGTCTATGTTTTTGGTTTTTAATTTTTTTTCTATACCTTGTTATAGAGTTATTTGTTGTTATGATTATGTTTTAGTTTTATTTTACATGTAATGTTTTATGGAAATTTTATATGATGATATATTTATTTCTAAATTATGAAATGTATATTCAGTTTTGAATCATTCCCATGTTTCTTTTTTTATTCCATGGTGATTTTTTATATCCTGTGGTTATTGAGAATCCACCTGAGGAATTATAGCAGGCTAATTTTGGTGACATTATAGGTTGACCTGGGTTAGTATATAATAGTTTCTAGTTGAGAGGCCTATTTGGTTAAAAACTACCTGGGGATCTATACATGGTATTTTCATATATTTTTATTTTGTTTTATCAAAATATTCAAATTTCAAAGTTATTTACTATTCCTAATCCATAGAATTCATATCTTCAGTGATAAATATATGTCAATGGTCATTTATACACTTTAATTGACTTTATATAACACATAAAAAGTGGTTAAATGGCCCACATAAAATGATAAGGTATATTCTTTGAGAACACCATCTTACTTATTACATTTATAATTGAAATGCGCACATATTTCTTAAGGTTTAAAATATAACAAAAAATCATTTTCCCCATTGAGGTTAAACTTTTTTAAAGAGTGTAAGGGATTTTATGGCTCAATGAATACGATGTGAATTGAGTTCAGGGTTCCTAATGTTGATCCAAAAAATGGATTCCATTTTAAATCAAGAGTGGTTATGACCATAGGGTAGCTATTGAGACTGAAGGTCTATTTTTTGTGTTGTGAGTTAATTTCCAAATGATTTATATATAGATATATTTTCTAATAAATAAATCATGTTGAAAAAAATATTATAATTTTTATAATGTGATATGAAGGTCATTAATAAAATTGTGGTTATCTTGTATAATGTATGAATATTGTTGATGTTATTGAAAAAAATGTTGATATATAGAATTTAGGTGACTCCAAAAGATTTAAATTTTCTATGTATGAAAGATAATGTAAATTTAAATTGAATTATAATTAGTGAATACTATAAGGTTTTTCATGAACATAAATTTCTAACATCCAAATGATGTGAAGATAAAGAGAGGTGAAGATATAAAAATTTAAGACAATGAATACAACTGTTATATGTTTTTTAATAATAAAGTGAAAAATAATTTTAAAAAATTTAATTATATTTTAATTATAAATTAATTTTAAATTAATCTATAACCTTTTGTAATTGATACATTTTTTTATAATCTTTTCAAATATGGAATTAAATTGGTAAATAGTTTAAATATATTTTTATATATTTATTTTAAAATTTCATTTATTACATTTTCATCATTGGATTTGGAATAATGTGAATTTAGTTATTAAAATGAATTTGATTTTAAATTTTCATCAATATATAGTTAATCTGATAAATTATGTATGAAAATTTTGTTATCATTTTCCCAAAATGACCACATGTTCATTTCATTGAATTCATAATTAAATCTATGAATACTACCTTGAAAACCCAAAAAATATTATGCCCCTTATGGTTAGTAAACTAACCTTAGGTAGTGAAAAATCAAATCATTCATGTTTTATGTTCATCCCACATATTAAATAATAAAACATGGTCGAATATAGCATCCCAGTTTGACACACGATTAACCATGGATCTTCGGCCTGAATATACTACATTTATAAGGATCAAATGACCATGGAAGCCAATGTAATCTTATCATAAAATATAACTAGACCCACGATCCTAATGCTAATCCATATTCTAATAGCATACCCATGAGCATCATATTTAAAATCCAATTCACGAAATATCTTTACTAAACTCCAACACACCTAAATCCATCACATTAAATTTCCTCCAAACCAAGATGCACTAGCCTCTACGATGAACTAATAAACATATCATAAAGTTGAGAAATTATAAAAGATCCTAATTATGGATTATGAAATTATTCATATCCAAAATCATGATTCCAAAACCTTGAATATCCTCTACTAATTTCATAATTCTAATATAAAAAGAGATGAAATAATGATTTTTCATTGGATTTATTCCTTAATATATATTCTCTATATATGAATATAATAAAGGGGACCCTGATGCCTCCCCATAAAATTTATATGTGTGTGGAGGTCAGATTATAGTGTTGCTTGATGAAATTCCTATATCATCTAGGGTAGGCTCGATGACTGGATCACACAACCTTGGGTTTATATCTAGATTTTTAGAAAATACATAATTGTAGTTTAGTAGTACCTGATCATTCATCTACTTCAAACAACCCATGAATTGAGCACCTCATTCCCATAAAATATAATGTCAAATCATTTGTATTTTTTAATAATTATAGATAAAATTCCTATGATGATAAACATGTATGACTAGTATAATATTGTTAAAAAGCCTACCTCGATTGCTAAATGTCTAGGAAGAAATAGAATCCATATAATGTAATTTTAGAGCTCATAAAAACACAATTAAAAGTAACTATATCAATCATACATAAAACAATGATAGCCCACTAGTATTAATTCTCTATCTCAGTGTTCGATAATGCTAATTTTAAATCCCAACATTGAAAAACCTGGCTAACATAAATCATATTCTTTTTTAGACAACATGTGATTATCTCAATGTAATCTTCACATGTGGTTTTAAAATATTATTTTTACTATAAATAAAATGAAATAATGTTAAAAAGTGAAAATTATTCTTGAATACATTCCTTTATAAATCGAGAAAATTGAATAATAATAATCAAGATGATCCCATAAGTGAAATTCTCACCCTCAGGGTGTACACATTGAATCCATCTTTGTGAAAATGTGTTGTTTTAATCCACACTAAATTAAAGGATAAGGTAGGAAGAAGGGTTAAATTTCTAAAAATGTTAATACACACTGCTTTTTTTATATATTGGAAACTTTTCCTTTATCACAATTTCAATTTGTTTCAGTTTATTTTAATTTCACCACATTAATTTATATTCTATTTATATTCAATCATGTTATTCATATATCCCTTGATTTATTTATGACTATCATCAACTATGATTCCACTGTGGTCTTGATACTCCCTTATAATTGATAACTAAACCACTTTGTTCTATTCGAGGTGAATCATTGTGGTATTGTTATATTTATGTGTTTCAATTCTTAATTGAGTTATTCTTTTATTCTGGTGGAATAGTGAAGATGTTTGGTAACCTAGGTGATTCTCACTCTTAATTTAGTTATCACTACTATACTTATATACAAGTTTTAATTCAATTTTTCTATACATTTGTAACACAAATCATACAAGTGATGTTGTATGGATTTAATGGAATAATAGTTTGTGGTTATTGTCAAGTGTGTGAGTAGGATATTTCACTTTATTAAGGATTATACATTCCCTTCCACCAAGCATAATGAATTGGATTATTGGTCTACTAGAGGATTCCTCAAAATGATTAGATTTTATATACAATAAAATAGTGTCAGATTAATTTGTGAATGACATGGATATTTTTTATTAATTTATGATATTTAGAACAAATTTATATATTGAGGCAACACATTGAACATTACCCTAGATCACCCACATTTATTATTAAACTTGAGGTTGTGTTTATTAATTTTCATTAAATATTAAATATCTTTATTCAACCAAAACCTAAAAAATAGCCTCTTTCCTATCCTAAAACAAAATCATAGTAAAAATTATAATTACAATGAAAATGAAGCTTCCAAGCTTGAATCCCTGAGAGACTTCCTAGGTTAGCCACTAATATCCATCCTGAGAATAATACATCTCTTTACCTAGGGATCTACGATAAGAATCTCAACAATATAAAATTACAGGTGAGGATTTGTTATTTTTTGATTATCCCATACAGAACTATAAAATTTTCTAAAAACATTTAAAATCAATTTAAAATACAACAAAATAGAGGTCTTATCTAAAAGGATTGATTATTTTACTATTGTGGACAAATTAATGTTGACAAATAATGTTTCTAATAATTATATTCAGGCTATATGGTAGGCTCAAAATTTTAGAAATTAAATCACCAAATATGAATTGATGGAACTATGTAATCATGTTATGGAAAATTATCAAGTATTAAAGTCAATGGATCAAGAAGTGATAAAAGAATATGAACCTAAGATGAAATTTCACATTATTAGAATATTCAATGTGGAGGGGGAGATTGATGATCTTTATGAATATAATAAAACAAAAAATTTACTATTCAGATCATATTATTAGTGGAGATACACAATAAAGGGAATTAAAGGTTTATGTCATATATATTGAACCGAATTTGAATTATTATTTTTCTAATTATATTGAAACCCAACTTACATATAATCCCCTTTATTTGAATTTTATAGATTAAAATCAACATATAAAATCATGGGTATTGATAAACTTAATGGTAAAGGTGAAATTAAGAGGATTTTTTGGAATAAAATAGTGAATTCAGATTGATCATTATACAAACATTATAAGACTTCCAATAGTCATTGAATTTATTACAATTACAAAATTCTGAAATAAATGGGGGAAATTTTTTAGAAAATTAATTTCATTTAGAATTTATTGATAAATAATTGTATTCTAATTTAAATTATTATAAAAGTAAGTATTTTACCACAAAATTTTATACCCTTGCATAGTTGGAGGAGGATGTGGATGAATGAAAGGAAGACCACTGTGATTTCTCACAAATATTTAAAGATGAGATGTCACAAAATATTTATTTAGTGATGAATAGAAAATTCAAGACAACCTATATGTCCCAACACATCTATGAGTAATTTTCACACATAGTGAGATGTAAAAGTATATTAATAGTTGTAGAATATCTCGATTAGTGGAATTTAATGATATATTGAATGATTTTTCTTAATAGTCCTCATGGGTGGTGGTTGAATTGGAAAAATAAATTGAAATAACTGAATCATCATTTTTTAAGATTTCATATGAAAACCCCACTTAGGAACATAAATATTAAAATTTTGGGGACACACAATTGTTGATGATATCAAAGAAGAATATTTTGATAACCAATTGGAATCATATGTGGTGGAATTGTTGATAGTGTCTCATAAGAAAAAGAAATTACAAGGAACTACCAATTATGGGGAGAATATTTAATTATTATCACCCCATTTTTATTATTTTCATTGGGTATTAATTGATTAACCACACTTTTTTAAAATGTTTTTATGATGATTTATTAGGTATTTCATTATAAGGTGAAACCACAATAGCTGTCTCAATTATAAGGAGGTCCCATACATCATCTTTCCACAACCACATTATGAGTTATAACATATTAATTTGGTGGTATACAGGAATAACAATATCAAGGGAATATATAAAAAAAATAAAAACTGTATTATTTGTGGAATTAAGAGGATTGGGTGTATTGGATCACAAAAAACACATCCTATAGATGATTAGGGTAATCCATTGGTCTCTTTTTCTATGGACCATCAAAATAATATCCCCGCATGGGAGGTAAAATATCAATAATCTCTTACTTTACCTTTATTTTTTTCATTTTCAACAACAATTGATCTGGGATATTTTTTTATTATAGTTTTACCTGGTCTTATATAATCCTATCATATTAGCTCATGATTTTTATAATGAGCCTCAGATATAGGATCAGTCAACAATATATAAAAATAAAATCCAGTTGTTTTCTACACTTTTCAAAAAAAAATACCACTATCATTTAGGATTTATACAAATCATTAAAGGGGATATGAGGAAAAGGTTTTGGGAGGTCACAAAACTATTTATATTTTGTATTAATATCATTAGTAAATTTTATATTAATATATATAATGTGTGCACATTTTTTTATTAGTTTTTTTTTCCATAAAATTTTGATCTTCTTTTATTAATTTCCCAATGTTTATTGTATACTAGTTTTTAGGATTATATTGATTCCAAAAATACAACATGTGTGAGATTTATGGCTGAATTTTATTTTTTATTTATTAAAAATTAAATTTAATAGATAATAAATGGAGTGTAATTTAATTTATCAACATGGAATTGGATTTATTACATAAGGTATTTGGATATTTTAACATTAACTTAGTTAATTTTCCTTTCTGAAATAGTGAACCATTAAAAGAATTCTAAATGGATGTTTATATAAATTAATTTTAATTAGTGTAAAATTGAAACTTGATATATAATAAAAAGGGAATGATTCATTAGGCACTGGATGTGTAATTAAAAAAGTCAATCTTAAAATTTGATAATTTATTTACACTAATTTGGGAAATGAAATATTAAAATATGTGATTAATTATCTCAAATGAAATAATTTAGGTGAAGGGAATGTTGAAAAAAAAATTATAAGTGTCCAAATGACATACAATAACATTATTTGTTATATATCAAGTAGGTGGGAAAAGTATATTTTTTGTGACATTGGTAAATGTGATAATTGAGAGTAATTATTATTAAATATTTATTTCTAACAAATTCAATTTGTTTCATTTATGGAACTAGAACTGAATCTTATATTTACATGAGGTCATGAAAGTAATTCATGATTGAGGTGTGAAAATATATATATTGGACAATTCTTTTATTTTCATCATTTATGAATCATTTATTCTAAATATATTGGGAAATTCATTTTTTGAATACTGAAATTCATTAAATTTACAAGGAGTGTTGTAAGCATTGTATGGGAAAGTGATGTGAGCATGTATTTTCTATTTTTTATACTTTTCATTGAAAATTTCCCTATATTTAATCTCAATCCTAGTTAATTGATATATTTTAATACTTTATAAAAATTTAAAACTAAATTGATAAATGATTTTAATATTGATTTTAATTAATTAATTGAATATTTTGGATATATTTTTAATCTGTACCTTATTTTTGAATATTGGATTTTAATTTTATAAATAAAATTAATGTAGGATTTTTGACATTATATATCTAATTTGAATAATCTTGAACTAAAAATTTGATTTTTCTTTTCCTAGATCAACTATACTATCATTGAATTAATAACATGAATGGGGCCTGACTGACCACACTAACCACACAAAGTAATCATGTATATCATGGTATGTAAGATAATGTAAAGTGGAAATTTAATATATCATTGTAGTCTTTTGTTCTTACCAATAACCACATGAAGAATCATTGTTTACCATCACACCCCAACCTACCACACAACTTACCAAGACACCTCAGGTTGAACTGAGGACATGTGGAAAGATCTATAGTCAGTTACATATTAAGAAAAACAACAACATGCTACAACTATACCCATGACCAGATCTGTAATTTATGTTCCAATAAAATCCACTTGATAATCCCAAGAAAAATATATGTCCTTAAAGACCATAAGTGAGCTTATTATCAACTAATTTAAGTAGTTTTAAATTCCATAAAACTATGGTAAACATGACTTATTTACACATTGAACCACTCAAAAAAATTTCATTAAGTGATTATGTAATTAAGTATTTGATGTTGATATTAGGAGAACACTTTTTTAAAATAACCTTAAATTGATGAACGACAATTAATCTGGTGCAAGATCAGTGAACTGATGTTGAGATTGAAGATTTAATGTAGTATTTATTCCTTATTATTTGTTACCTATATTGTTCTTAAATAACAAGGACCTCTATGTAACATTATTTCATGGATACGAGTATGAATGTTCCCAAATATATTGTTCTAAATTAAATTAATGCATTTTTAAAGGAAAAAATCTAGAATGTCTGAAACAATATTGGGTGTATGTTTAGATATGTAGAATATATACTTTTACAACCCATTTGTGTCTAATTATGTACTAAATTTAGTCATGAAAACCCTTAACTAACACCATCATGTTCTATATTATGGTTCATCATTAAGATATTTTAAGTATAGTTGATAATAAATGAACAAAACAATCACTTAATAGATTTTAAGTACTGATCAAAACATTACCATGCTCAATCAAAGACTACAATGAAACAAGATACAAAAAAATTCAAACAAATATCACATACAGATTCTATAATAAAAATCAATGACAAAAAAACTAAGACTAAAACTATCCTAATAGTATTTAGGCCCTTGTTTTGTAATGGCAAGCCCAAATTTTAATCACCACAATTGAAAATACATTTCAATATAAATCCAAATCCAAATTGATCAAGAAGGTTCATTAGTCAAACTATTCCTCAAGTAAGGCTTTGACACATTATTTCTAGTCTATATATGGAATAATGAGTGGAATCTGAATAGATTCATACTGATAAAATTTAAATCTCAATCATGAAAAGTGAATAATAAGATTTAAGATGATCCCAAAAAATAAATTATCACCAACATCAATTGAAAAAATATTTTATCATGATTAATAAGGATGATGTTTCTTTGAATTTAATTAAAAGAGTATGGATGAATAAGGGTAAAATGATTATAATTATAATTCCCCTCTATAATTTTTAGGGATTCAAAATATGGCCTTATGTACGATCTCAATTAGATGGGGTTTATTATAATTACTTCATTATAATCCTAATTTAATTTTTTTTGTTTTTATAATCTTGGAATTTATTGTGCTTATCAACCTCTGTGATGTCCATGGATTATTGCATACTATAAGATTATAATTAAATATCTAACAATGGGAAGACAAATGGGAATCCTAGTTGAGTTCTTTAATTTATGTAATTCAATTATAAACCAATTTATTCTTTATTTATAGTTCAATAATGATGATTGTTTTCATTTGACGACATTATCACTATGCATTCCAATAAAACTACCACACTCTTATACTTGAATAACATCAAAGTCTCCCTCTATTCATATCACAGTTAGTATATGTTAATATGTGGAGTTTAAAACGATGAATGGTTTTAGATTACAACCAAGTGTGTCATTTAGAGAATTCACTCGATTCAGAATTCCACGTGCCCATCCCCCCAGAAGAAAAAATGGGATTATTAGTTTACTAAATGATTATTTAATAATATTAGTGGTTCCATACAATTAAATATTAGCGGATCAATAAATGAATGATATCAAGTCTATTAATTGAGGTTATAGATTTATTAAAAATTTAAATAATGAATAATATCATTTGACATCACTCTATATCAAATAAAATATTTTTGAACATAATGTTTTATTTTATTCTTTCTATTTTATTTTAATTACATTTATTAAACATGAAATAATGAAAAATTTAGTTTTACGTTCAATCCTATATTCCAAACCAAGAAAAGAAATATAAGTGTAATGATAGTGAAGCTCCTAGGATTTATTCCTTGAGAGATGGACTTTTTCAACCACTAGGATATATTATAGGTTACATAATGTAACACCACATGGTTCCACAATACGTTTCCCTTTGAATAATGCAATATGTTTCATTATATGCAACATCGAGATTCTATCAAACCACGACCAATCATACTAGCCATTATGAATAGAAATAACCACCTTTTTAAATTTTATAAATTTTATATTTTAAAATGGACTTCATTTTTTAATTCTAAATATCGCTATTAGAATAAGGTGAATTTTTTGTATTTTTCTAAAAACATTCAATTATTTGATGAATAGTGAAAACACTACTTTATTAGTTTAAACCAAATTTTTATTTATAAAATTATATTTTTTATTTAATTATATTTTAGGTCAAAATAGATACATAATACCTATATAAGTTAAATGTAATTAATTGGAGTCATTTTATAATAAGTTTAGATATATAAATTTTTTTATTGAACTTGTTACCGTCTTTTAACCACCTCCTAGGAGAATTTTCAAATTTGCATAAAACAAAATTTTACCGCTTCTCTGAGTTGAATTTCAAAAATCCATGACACAACATTAATATCAGAATGTAAAATGTGGTTCAATAAGATGAAAATAATTTTTGGTGAATAGTAACTTTTGACTTCTATTTACCACGATTAAAAGTAAATAGGGTAATTAATGGTAAACCTGATATAATAATTAACCTAAAATGTGTTCTAATTATAATGGATAAGTATAATTTGAACAAAAACAACCTCTGGGATAAAATATGATCCTCCTTGGTCCACTTGGATTATATTAGGACACTTATTATTATTTTATTTAAAGAAGAGTTAAAAGAGTTAAATTCATTGTTTAATAACTAAACCATGTTTAATATAGTATTTCACACAATATAAATTGGGCTATAAATATTAATTAGAAAAATAAAAATAATTCCTAAATAATTTTATTTTATTTATAATTTTTGGGCATTAAATAATTTAATTTACTTATGACACAATGATGATGTAGTAATTACCTTATTGATGAAATATTAAAATAATTGATATTATAAATATCTAAATAAATGTAAATTAGGACTTTAGATGAATTAAACCAATTTTATTTGTTAATATGTTATGTTAGGGTTGGTAAATAAATTTTATTTGAAGTGATAATGTTTTTATAGCTTTCAAAAAAATCTAATACTAAATAGCCTCGAAATTGAAAGAATTCATTTTCTAAAACAAATAGTATATTATTATTTGATATAATTTTATTTAAAAATCTAGGATTTGTAAAAGGACATAGATAATGTTATATATAATAATAATGAACCACTTCAGTTTCTCTTGGTAGTTTATAGTATGTTTATTATCCACATAATATAAAAATACACAGATACATGGTAAATGTCAAACTATTTAACTAAGAGTTAAATAAAACATATAAGGTTAATATGGTGACCTAAACGAGTATAAATCCCATTTTTTTGAGATTTTTTTCGACTCAATCCCACATTATACTCTAAATAAATCATTTTGGAGCCATTATAAAGAGAATATGGTTTTATTATAAAATAATATTTCAATATTTTCCTAAAGTGACCCTCATCTCTCTTATAAAATGTTGGTTCCCCTTATCTTAATTTCACACCTTCAAATCCTTTTGGATCAGCCAAAACCGTCCCCAATATCCTCCAGAATTACCTAAATTCAACCTAGAGGCCTTACATTGATCATAAAGCCAATTAATGGAGCCCTTTTGATCAACTCAAAACGAAACACCCAAAAGAGAGGTAATAATTTCACCACCCTCTTTCAAGTTCATTTCTTCTTCGACTTCCTCTTTCATTGTTGTTTCCATAGAAAAATAATAAATCTAGTACCTTATACATAATGTGATGTTATTATAAACATGATACACCCATTTTTATTATTCCATACATCCTATAAATGACAAAGTCACCATACATGCATACGTATGACGTATCGTCTCCATGTCATGGTGTAGTTTGTTATTCAAACACTTCATTATTTGGATGGGTATAAT
The DNA here is from genome assembly GCA_963277665.1 of Viscum album. Taxonomy (NCBI): domain Eukaryota; kingdom Viridiplantae; phylum Streptophyta; class Magnoliopsida; order Santalales; family Viscaceae; genus Viscum; species Viscum album. The sequence goes on along the minus strand of OY728148.1, from coordinate 1,095,050,212 downwards.
AATGAGTATAACTGATTTTAATAACAAATATAACAAGTTAATAATTTTTTATATATGATGTAACATCCAATTACATACTATTTTTCCATCAATAGAATGATTTTGTCACTCATGTGTACGTACAGATTACCATCTCCACGAATGCGATGAGATTTATTTCCCCATCGTAAAAGTTAAAAAATAATTTTCATTTGATGATTAAAAATAATGATTATGAACTTAATATCATCCTGGATATGAATCAAATATATCCTATCCATAACAAACAAGACTTATGTAACAAAACATATAAAGGATAACGAATCAGTTAACACCCGAAGCGACGATAATACTAAAATATTATTAACAATGAAATATTAGAAGATAATATATGATATAATATTTATATATATAGTAATTTTATAATTTAATAACAATGTTTTGACTATTATACAGTATTTTAACACACCATCGAAAAAGGAAAAGTACAAGTTAATGGTTAATTTCACTATATCTTTATAATCCGAGGTTGTTTTTACGTAAGTATCTATTGGGACCTCTTTATCATCCACATCCATGTTTTCTTAAAAATGTATTTCAAATCATTTTTACTAATGACTAGATTGTGGGTTAAATTAATTTATACTCTTCTTTGTCCTTATATGTTTTGAAAGGAATCGTTCCATCATTTTCCAAACAAGGTACTTTATGACCTTTCGGACAAAATTAATGTAACCATGTTTTTTAACATATACTAGTGGTGCAGATGTTTTCCACCATTATAAAATCATCTATGAATCCCATAAAATGTTATAAGAATATTTTCAAAATAAATGTATTCTTTTATAAATATGTGACACTTAAATGACTTAAAAATTGACAGAGATATTTCTCTCAAATAGTTTTGACTTCATATATGTCAAAATCCTTCGATAAATTTTAACTTGTTTGATGTTGAATTGTTATGATACAAATATTATATACTATATTTAAGGTTCGGTGATATGATTGGCTGTGGATGTGTTATTTTTACACCATTCATGGTTTTTGGTTAAAATATTTACATTTTTATGCTAGTTTTAAATAATAATGTTTATGTAATGTTTCAACCTTTTCATATGAGGAGTGTATTGGACTTATTAAGTGATGGGTGGAGCCCGTTATAGCTCCTCGATGAAATTGGAAGGTCTCATGAGACAATTAGAAATGGAAATGGATGAGGCATTTCCCAATTTTATATATGGTTTTGGCCGAGGCCTAAATTATATTTAGATGTCTTGGTCGAGGCCTTGACAAGATGTTTCAAAATATCTGACATTATAAATTCCCTCATTATGAAAATAATAATGATGGTTCATGTGGTAATTAGACTAGCAGAATACCCAGGATTATGTTTTATTATGGAATTATTTACTTAGCTCATATTCCACCCATAAAGTGTTCATGTTTATTATTTATAAATGCATGTGTTTTTAATTATTCACCATTCCTAATTTTTATTTTATCTTCTACTGTATTTCTTACCCTTACTGAGCTTTTGAGATCACCCTTTTTTTATATTTCAATTTCCTAGGATATGAAAAAGTTAGTTATGAGTGAATTTCATGCATAATCTAGGTGGATTGGATGTTTCAAATCGAATAAATCAGGATTGTATTTATTTTAAAGTTGTAATGTTGAACTTAGGTATGTATCTTGTTTCCAATAATAGAAAACTGATCAGTCTATCTAGACATAATTCCTTGAATCATGAAAATGTTAGGTAATAATAAACTGAATCTGGGTAACTGGGGTCTGGGAGTTATAGTCGGTTTTAGAGAAGTTTAATACAATCCATGGACACAAGATTTAGAAAAATACTGATTAGAGATCATTACCCTAAGATAGACATTGAGGATTAGTATAGAAGAACTTCTGATAATTTTGGTAATGTGAAGATTTATTACGTTTTCCATGAAATACATCCCTATCTTGATATGCACCGGTAGAGGCGACTTTGGAACTGATGTACCTAGGAGTAAAAACTATTACAAGGATTTTTGGGCTTGACTTGGGGTATCCTGGTGTATGAAAACATGCCTTGTTGCACTCTTGGTTACGACACACCCGGGGGATATGCTTAGGATAATTAACATTTTATTTACAAACCATTATAAAGGATTTATGAGTATATACCTCCTCACGGATTTTTTTAATGATTACGGATTATAACCATAAACTGCTCAATTTATGTTAAGTGTTTTACTTTTGTGGAATTATGTATTTTAATTCATAAACTAATTTAGTTTATGCCATTTTTTAGAAATGGCTCCTAGGTGATGGAATGGAAACCATATCAACACACGTAATAAATGTATGGATTCTCCTACTACTCATGATAATTATTGTGGAGCTGGTGATGCAACTGGTACTGATCATCTTTTCACCATATTGGGACAACTGAAATAGGTTATGAATAATAACCTTACCCATATGGAGCACCCTGATCCACAACACAGAGGATCAATGTTAGACTGCTTCATGAGTCAAAACCCACCAAAATTCAATGGGAGTACAAATACATTAGTATCTGAGCAATGGATAGGTTCCTTAGAGAAAACATTTCATGCTTGGGGGACTAATAAAAGGGAAAAAGTTGTCATGAAAGTTTATCGCCTCACCAGAGATGAAGATCAATGGTGTTAATTAATTCAAAACACAAAGGAGGATGAATAAGTATCAAGTTTGGAATACATGGATTTTAAAGATCTGTTCATATAAAAAATACTTTTTTCGTGACTATCAAGAAGATACGGAAAGGCAATTTCTGAGTCTGAGACAAAAAGAGGATGAGAATGTCACAAAGTATGAAGATAACATTATAAGGTTAGAAAGGCATGATGAAGATTATATATGTAACCCAAGAAGTAAGATTGATCATTTCTTTGATGGGTTAAAACCATTTCTCCAGCGAGCATTAGTCTCATTAACCTTCTCATTATATGGATATATTGTCTAATGTGACTTCAAGATAGAAAATAATTCTCTACATCTTACGACTTTATAGAAAAGAATGAGAAGAAGAGATATACTGAACACTCTGGGAAAGGAAATAAGGAAACAAGGATGAAGGGATGCGTTTAATTTCCACCCTATGATAATTATGGAAGAAAGCACCCTGGTGCCTATCTAAAAGGAAAATAAGTATGCTAAAAATTTGGACACAAGGTCATCTTACTGGTGATTGTAAGGGTAAGAAACATGCTACCAATGTTAAATTCAAAAATTGAAGGGAGATGGGATATTATTCAAATGAGTTTCAATAGAATCATGGAATACTTCCTCAAAAAAGGTGAAGGTATCAAGGCCAAGCTTGTGTGAACACTACTGTTGGTGTTGAAGCTCCGAAAGATGCAGTGGAAAGTAATTTAATGGTTTCCTCACTTTTAGCCAATGAATTATTTGATTTCGGATCATAAAATTGATTCATATCTTCCCAGTTTGCTAGGAAAATTTGATATTTTCAATTTGATTTAACAAGTGAGTTGGCAGTCAAAAATATCAAGGGAAGTATCATTGCAAGAATGTTTTGTGAATCAGTCTCGATTAAGGCATATAAATGATATTGTTCTACTGATCTAATCGTCATACCCTTGATTGAATTTATATAATCCCTATTATGGATTGGCTTTTGAACAATGATAAAAAAATTTATTGTATGAAGAAGGAGGTTATAATTCTTGAAGATGATAAGGAGTACCTTATCTTTAGAGATGAAATGTCACCATCTGATTGTTATCGAGATCCACCCCCAGTAGCTGTACAAAATTCAATTATTAGGGAGGAAGAAAATTAAATAACTATGGGTGATGAAAGGAATGTTCAAATAGAGGATTTACCTACTATACAAGAATATGTTGATGTTTTTCCAGAGGATTTACCTAGACATACTCCAGAATGAAAAACTGCATTTTCCATTGATTTAATTCCTGGTTCAAGGCCCTCGTCGAAGACTTCTAATTGAATATACACAATGTAATTTGTTGAACTAAAGAAAAAACTAGAGTAATTGTGTAATATGGTATTTATTCACCCTATTTTTCTCCATGGGGATCCCCTATCCTTTTTTTTATGAAGAAAGACAGATCTATGAGGTAGTGCATTGACTACAGGGAGAACAATGCTATAAAAATAGAGAACAAGTATCCACTACTGTGCATTGATTATTTATTCGACTAACTTCATGGAGCTCAATATTTTTCAAAGATTGAACTTCGATTTGGATATTACCTGTTGTGTGTGAAGAAGGAAAACATTTCGAAAACATCATTTTTCACCAGGTACGGGAATTACGAGTTTACAGTAATTCATTTTGGATTGACTCATTGAGCCCCTGTCTTCATGGATCTAATGACTTTAGTTATCAATGAATATATTGATCAATTTTTGGTGGTATTTTTTGATGATATCTTGGTATACTGAAAAATCTATGATGATCTTGAAAATCATCTGCACAGTATTCTAAAGACTCTTAGAAGAAAATGAATTATATGGGTTGTTTAGTAATTGTGAATTCTAGCTTCAACAGATTTCATTTCTTGGGCATATTCTCTATAAGGATGGAATATATGATGATCCTTCAAGGACCAAGGCAATCTACGAATGGCCAGCACTAACTATTATAACTGAGGTACGTAGTTTTATTGGTTTATAAGGTTATTCTTGATGTTTCATCCAGAATTTTTCCCAGTTGGATAACCCATTAACCAAGCTCCCGCGTAAAGGGGTTAAATTTATTTGTACAAAAGAGTGTGAAAAATGTTTTGAAGAACTAAATAGAATATTATTCAATGCTCCTATATTGACCCTACCATCTTGGAATGATGGGTTTTTTATTTATAGTGATTCTTCAAAGAAAGGATATGGTTGTGTTCTTATGAAAAATGATAGAGTTATTTCCTATGAATCGTGACAGCTAAAAAATCATGTGCCATGCTATCCCACACATGATTTTGTGTTACTAGTTGAAATTGTTGCTCTGAAGATATGGAGACACTATCTCTATGGTAAAAAATGTGACATTTATACAGATCAAAAGAGTTTTAATTATGATTTATCACAAAAATAACTCAACATGAGGCAAAGGAGATGTCTTGAGCAACTCAAGGATTATGAATTTACAATACACTACCACCCGGGGAAGGTAAATAAGGTAGAAAATGCTTTGAGAATAAATTATCATGGAGTTTTGAACAATATGAGAGTTGAAAGGGATCATATTTTCATAGATCTATTAAAGATAGATATGGGAATAACCATGGAAGGTGAGACATCAATACTTCTTCAAATGGTTTCCAAACCATATTTACAAGAAAAGATAAAATGTTTTCAGACTTATGATTTGGAGTTTCAAAAGAATATTAATGCTGTAAATTATGGGTGATTGAGTGACATCATATATGAAGATGAAATTTTGGAATTTGGGAAGAGACTTTTTGTTCCCAATATACCTGATCTAAAAAGGGAATTTTTGGATGATGATAATAGATCCAATTTCTCTATACACCCAGGGAGCACCAAGATGTATAGAGAAATAAAGGAACATTTTTGGTGGGACAAGATGAAGAGGGAAATGGCTGATATTTGTGTCAAGATTTATGGTTTTCCAACAATGGGAAAATGGAAGGCAATATCCTGGATGAGTCACTAAACCTCTTCCCATACCTGAGTGGAAATGGGAACATATTACGATTGGATTTTTTCATGGGGCTTCTAATGACTCCTAGATAGAATGATGGAATATGGGTCATTGTTGACCATCTTATGAAGTCAGCACATTTTCATGATATAAGAGGTGATTTACCTCATGAACATCTGTCATGACTATATATTAATGAAGTTGGAAGATTATATGGTGTACCCCTATTGATTTTTTCTGATCATGATCCCCATTTTACATCAAGTTTCTGGAAAAGTATTCAGAAGGCCCTGGATACTGAACATTGTATGAGAACTTCCTACAACCCTCAAACTAATATAAATCAGAACGAACATTTCAAACCCTATAAGACATGTTGAGATCCTGCTCACATGACTATCATGGTATGTGGGATCAATATTTACCTATTGTAGAATTTTCTTATAAAAATATCTTCCATTCAAGTATTCAAATGGTACCATATAAAGTGTTATATGGAAAGTGATGCCGCACACCAACTTGATGGGATGATGTTGGTGACAGAAAACCTATAGGCCCAGAACATGTTGAGGAAACTATATAAAAGGTTATGGTTATCCAAACCCACATCAAAGCAGCTCAAAGTAGGCATAAGAGCTATCCCGATAACTGAAGGAAGGATTTGTAATTTCATGTAAGAGATCATGATTTCTTGAGGGTATCTCCATAGAAGGGAGTTATACTATTTGGTAAGAAAGTTAAATTAAGTCTCATGTATATGGGACATTTCAAAATTCTAGAAACAATTGGTACTGTAGCATACCATTTTGAAATGCTTCCAAGTCACTCAAAAGTTCACGATCTGTTCCTTATATCACTTTTGAGAAAATACATGCCTGACCCAACTTATGTACTCACCTATGAAGAAATTGAACTGGAACCTGATCTATCTTGTTGTGAAGATCATGTCAATATTCTTGATACCATAGAACAAGTGTTGAAAAACTCGATGACTCCTTTGATAAATCTTTTATGGAGAAACCATAAGATGGAAGAGGCAACGTGGGAACTATAGGAACTTATGATGAAGAACCACCCAAATAGTTTTGTGCAGTAGTAATCTATAAATTTTTAGGCTGAAATTATTTAATGGATGAAAAAATGTTACACCCCATGCTTCCACTATATGTTTCCCTTTTAATAATGTAATAGCTTGCATTGTTCGCAACTTCGAGATTCTAACACACCGTGACCAATCAAACTAGCCGTTATGAATAGGAATACCCACTTTTTTAAATTTTATAAATTTTATTCACAAAATTGGACTTCATTTTTGAATTATAATTATTAAAATTATCTTAGGGTGAATTTTTGGTATTTTTATGAAAACATTACATTTTTGATTAATAGTGAAAAACACCGCGCTATTGGTTAAAACCAAATTTTGTTTAATAATAATATATTTTATTTAAATTTATTTTAGGTCAAAATAGATACATAATACCTATATAAGTTCAATTTAATTCATTGGAGTCATTTTATAATAATTTTATAAATATAAAAATTTTTATTGAACTTTTTACTGTCTTTACCCACCTCCTAAGAGCATTTTGAAATTTGCATAAAAAATAATTTTACCACATCTGTGAGTTGAATTTCAAAAATAAAAGAGAAATGGTTAATATCAGTAAGTAAAATGTGGTTCAATTAGATGAATATTATTTTTTGTGAATAGTAACTTTTGACTTTTATTTACCACGGTTAAAAGTAAATATGGTAATTAATGGTAAAAATTATATCATAATTACCTAACACATGTTTTAATTCTATTTGATAAGTAAAATTAGACCAAAAAATCCTTATAAATAATATTTGATCCTATTTGGTCTACTTGGATTAGATTGGGATATTTATTATTATTTTATTTAAAGAAGAGTTAAAAGAGCTAAATTCAACGTTTAATAACTAAACCATTTTTAATATAGGGTTACACACTATATAAGTTTGAATAAAAATATTACATAGAAAGTTTAAATAATTTCCTACATAATGGTATTTTATTTATAATTTTTAAACGTTAAAAAATTTAAATTATTTATGACACAACGATGATGCAGTAATTACCTTATTAATTAAATATTAAAATAATTGATATTATAAATATGAAAATAAATGTAAATTGATACTTCTGAAGAATTACACTAATTTTCTAAGTTAATATTCCATTTTAGGGTTTGTTAAATAAATTTTATTTTATGTTATAATGCTTTTATGGATTTCAAAAAAATGAAATAATAAATAGTATAAAATTGACATAATTGATTTTTTTAAAAAAATACAATATTATTAATTTTTATAATATTCCTAAAAATATATGGTTCTGTCAAAGGACATATATTATGTTATATATATTATTATTTAACCACATGGGTTCACTTGGTAGTTTATAGTATGTTTATTAACCACATAATACAAAAATACAAAGAGACATGTTAAATGTCAAACTATTTAACTATGATTAAAATCTAAAACACATTGTTAATATGGTGACCTAAACATGTCTAAAACCTATTTTTGAGAGTTTTTTGTCCCATTATAACCTTTTCCTATAAATAAATAATTTTTGATCCATTAAAAACTGAAAATTATTTTAATATAAAATAATATTTCAAGATTTTCCTAAAGTGCCCCTCATATCTCTTATAAAAGGGCCCTTCGTCTTCTTTTAATATCACACCTCCATAGCCTTTTGGATAATCCAATTCATTCCCAAATACCCTCCAATGTTACCTCAGTTAATATTAGAGGCCTTACTTTGATTATAAAGCCAACCTAAAGATATATTTTTATCAACTCAAAAGGAAACACATGAAGTAGAGGTAATAGTTTCCCACCGTCTTTCATGTTCATTTCTTCATCCACATCCTCTTTATTTGTTTTTTCCATACCAAAATAATAAATTCATTACCTTCTACATACATTGATGTTATTATAAATATGGTCCAACCATATTCATTATTCTATCCATCCTATAAATGAAAAAGTCACCATATTTGTGTACGTACGGATTACCATCTCCACGTCCTGGTGTAGTTTGTTATTCAAACACATCATTATTTGGATGGATATAATAACAAGTATAAATGATGTAAATAATAAATATAATATGTTAACTATTTTGTATATACTATATACTATCCAATTAAATATGATTTTTGCATCGATATAATGAAATTGTTGCTCGTGCGTATGTACAGATTCTTGTCTCCACGAACGTTATGAGATTCATTTACCCATCATAACCATTCAATAATAACATTCATTTGATGATTAAAAATAACTATTAAGAACTTAATATCATTCTGGATATGAATCAAATACATCCTATCCATTACAAACATGGTTTATGTCACAAAACATATAAAAGAAAATGAATCAGTTAGCACCTGAAACGACGATAATACTAAAATATTATTAACAATGAAATATAGGAATATCATATATGATTTCATATTTATGTATATAGTTATTTTATAATTTAAAACAAATGTTTTTAATATTATAAAGGAGTTTAAAAAACCATATACTAAGGAAAAGTACACGGTATGGGTTAATTTCAAAATCTCTTTATTATCCGAGTTTGTTTTTACATAAGTATATACGGGGACCTCTTTATCATCCACATCCGTGTTTTCTTAAAAATTTATTTAAAAACATTTTTAATATTTACTCTAATATGTATTAAAGTCATTTATACCCTTATTGTGCCATATATTTTTTGAAAGGAATCCTTCTATCATTTCTTGAACAAGGAACATTATGACCTTTTCGACAAAATTATGGTAAGAATATTTTTTAACTTATATAGAGGGTGGGTCTATTTTCCACCATTATAACATCGTCGATGATTTCCTTAAAATCTTATAAGAATATTTTTAAAATAAATGTCTTCTATTATAATTATGATAATCTTAAATGACTTCAAATTTGAAATAGATATTTCTTGAAAATAGCTTTGATTTCATCTATTTCACCATCCTTTGATAAATTTCACACTTGTTTGAAGTTGATTTATTATGATACAAATAATAAATATTTATTTACGGTTTTGTTATATGTTTGACTATGGATGTGTTTTTTTATTCCATTCATGGTTTATGGTAAAAGTATTGACATATCAAATGCTAGATTTAATATGAATGTTTATGTTATGTTTCAACCTATTCATACGAGGAATGTATTGGACTTTTTATATGATAGGTGGAGCCTACTGTAGCTCTTCGATTCATCAGTAGGTTTCATGAGATAATTAGATGTGGAATTGGCCAAATCCTTTCCCAATTTAATAGATGGTTTTGGATGAGGCCTAAATCATTTTTAGACGTCTTGGATGAGGCTGTGACAGGATATTTCAGAATGTCCGGAATTATACATTCCCTCATTATGAAAATAATAATCATGGTTCATGTGGTTATTTGACTCGTATAATACCCATGACTATGTTTTATTATGGTATTATTTACTCATCTCATATTCCTACCATAAAGTGTTCATGTTTATTATTTTTAAAGGCATGTGTTTTTAATTATTCACCATTCCTAATGTTTTTGTTATCTTCCTTTGTATTACTTAACCTTACTGAAAATTTAAGCTCACCCCTTTCTTATATTTCAATTTCCCATGATATGAAGAAATTATTTATGAGTAACTTGATGGCATAATCTAGGAGGCTTGGATGTTTCTAATAGAATAAATTAGTGTTTTTTTCTTTTCAAGTTGTAATGTTAAACTTATTTATGTATCTTTTTTCTAAAAATACTAAATTGACAGGTCTTTTTGGACATGATTCATTGTATCATGAAAATGTTATGTAATAAAGCACTGACTATAGGTAACCTGGGTCGGGGTGTTACTGTTGGTATAAGAGGAATTGTTATTACAAACCTTGGAAACTAGATTTATAAAAACTCTGATTAAAGCACATTACCCTAATATAGAATTTCAATATTAGTATAGAATAAGATAAGAAAATTTTGTTAATTATGATATTTATTGAGTATTCATGAAATATATCCCAGTCTGGATACGATCAGGTAGAGGCAGATCTGACAGAAATGTTCCTAGGAGTGAAAACTCTGACAAGGAGTTTCAGTCATGACCCAGGGTATCCTGGTAAACAAAAATGGGCCTTGCTTAACTCTTTGTTACGACACTCCCATGAGAAATTATTAGGATAATCCACATTTTCTTTATAAACCATTATGAAGGATATATGAGTATATACCTCCTCAAGGAAAACATTTTTATGATTATAGATTATATCCATAAACATCCCAATTTATGGTAAGTGTTTTACAAGTATGGAATTATGTATTGAGATTCCTAAACTAATCTACTGTATTCCATTTTTTTAGAAATGGCGCGTAGTGGAAGGAATTGAATCCATATCAACACATGTAATCCATGTAGGGTTTTCCATCCCGCTCAAGATAATTATAGCGGAGCTGGTGATGCAACTGGTGTGATCATCTTATCACCATACTGGGACAACTAACAGAGGTTAGGAATAATTCCATTACCCATATGGAGCTCCCAGATCCACAATGTGGAAGATCAATGATATACCGCTTCATGAGGAAATAACCAACAACATTCAATGGGAGTACAAATCCATTATTATCCGATTAATGGATACGTCACCTAGAGAAAATATTTTATTCTTTGGGGATTATTGAAAGGGAAAAAGTTGTCATGGAAGTTTATCACCTTACCGAAGATACATATCAATGGTGGTCATTAATTTAAAACACAATGTAGGATAAATAAGTATAAAGTATGGAATAGAGGGAGTTTAAAGAGATTTTCATAAATAATAATTTCTTCATGACCATCGAGCAGATATAGAAAGTCAATTTCTGGGTCTGAGAAAAAAGGAGGATGAGAATGTCGCAAAGTATGAAGATAAATTTACTAGGATAGCAAGGGATGATGAAGATTATATACGTAACCCAAGAAGTAATATTGATCGTTGAGTTGATGGGTTGAAACCATTTCTCAGATGAAAATTATTCATGCAATCCTTCTCATCATATGAAGATGTTGTCTCATTTGATATCAAGACAGAAAAGGAAATCTCCATGTGTTATGAATTTGAAAAAAATAAATAGAAAAAGAGATTTGCTGAACCCTTTAGGAATAGAAATAAGGAAACAGGGAAGAAGGTAAGATTTTAAATTCCACCAAGTGATAATTGTGGATGGAAGAACCCTGGTGCATGTCTAAAAGTAAAATGAGTATGATACAAATGTGGACAGAAAGTCCATCTCAATGGTGAATTTAAGGGGAATAAATAAGCTACCAATGTTCAATGATACAATTGTAGGGAGATGGGAAATTATTCAAATGAATGTCCTAAGTGTCAGGAAACATAACTAGGAAAAGGCCAAGGGATCAAGACCAAGCTTGTGCGATCACTACTGTTGAGGATGAAGCTCTGAAAGATGTGGTGGCAGGTAATTTAATGGTTTTTCAAAGTTTACCAAATGCTTTATTTGATTCTTGATCATCGCATTGTTCCATATCATCCCAGTTTTCTATGAAAATTGGATATTACCAATTTGATTTAACATGGGAGTTGTCTATAAAAACTCTTAAGGGAAGTGTCATTGCGACAATATTTTGTGTATGAGTCCCTATTAAGGCATAAAAATGATATTTATCTACTCATATAATCATCATAACAATGATTGAATTTGATATAATCCTCAGTATTGACAGCATTTTAGACCATGATGTGAAAATTTATTGTAAGAAGAAGGTGGTTACAATTCTCAATGATGATAAAGAGTACCTTATCTTTAGAGCATAAATGTCACCATATGATTCTTATCTATATCCACCCCTAGTATCTCTAATAAATTAAATTATTGGGGAGGAAGAGAATGAAATAACTATGGGTGAGGAAAGGAATGTTCAAATAGAAGATGTACCCTATTGTGCAAGAATGTGTTGATGTGATTCTGGAGGACATACCTAGACATACTCTAGAATGATAAATTGAGTTTTCCATTGATTTAACTCTTGGTTCAAGGCTGACATTGAAGACTCCTTTTGAAATGGACACTATGGAATTAGCGTAACTAAAGAAACCACAAGAGGAATTGATAAATAAGGGATTTATTCACCGTAGTGTTTCTCCATGGGGATCCCCTGTCCTTTTTGTGAAGAAGAAAGAGGAATCTATGAGGTTGCGCATTTACTAGATGGAGATCAATGCTATAACAATAAATAACAATTATACCCTACCTAGAATTGATGATTTATTCGACCAACATCATGGAGATCATTATTTCTCAATGATTGAACTTTGATATGGATATCATCAATTGTGTGTGAAGAGGGAAGACATTCTGCAAACATCATTTTGAAATAAGTATGGGCATTACGAGTTTAAAGTAATACCTTTTGGATTGAATAATTAACCCTCTATATTTATGGATCTAATGAATAGAGTTTTCAAGGAATATATTTATTACATTGTAGAGTTATTTATTGATGATATCTTGGTATACTCCAAAATCTAAGAAAATCATGAAAATCACTTGTGCATTATTCTAAGGATTCTTAGAAGAAATAAATTATTTGGGAAGTTTACCAAGTGTGAATTCTGGCTTCAAGAGATTTCTTTTCTTGGACATATTGTATCTAAGAATAAAATATATGATGATCCTCCAAAGACCAAGGCATTCTATGAATGGCCAGAACTGATGAGTATAAATGAGGTATGTAGTTTTATGGGTTTACCAGGTTATTCTAGACATTTTTTCCAGAATTTTCCCCGTTGTCTAACCCATTAACCAAGATCACACGTAAAGAGGGTAAAATTTGTTTGGACAAAAGAGTGTGAAGAATATTTTGAAGAACTGAAGAGAATATTACTCAACACTCTTATCTTGACACTACAATTAAGGAATTATGGGTTTGTTATTTATTAAGATGCTTCAAAGAAAGGACTGGGTTGTGTCCTTGTGGAGAATGATATAGTTATTGCCTATGAATTACGAGAGATATAAATTCATGATCAAAATAATAACACTAATGAACCTGAGTTAGAAGCTATAATCGTCGCTCTGTATATATGGAGACACTGTCTCTGGTGAAAAATGTGACATTTATACTGATCAAAAGTGTTTTATGTATATTTTCTCACAAAAGAAATTCAACATGAGCCATAGGATATGACTTTAACTACTCAAGGATAATTATTCCATAGTATACTACCCCTCGGGGAAGGAAAATAATGTGGAAGATGTTTTGATAAAAAAGGATCATAGAGTTTTGAAAAACATTAGAGATGGTATGGATACTATTTTCATGGATCTATTAAAGATGAATATGGGAATAACCATGGATGGTGAAACATCAAAACTTTTTTAAATGGTTTCCAAAAAAACCTTAAAAGAAACGATAAAAAGTTCTCTAACTGATGATGAGGGGTTTAAAAATAAGATTAAAGCAGTAAATGATGGGAGATTGAGTGACTTCATAAATAAAGATGGTATTTTGAAATTTGGTAGGAGACTTTATGTTCTCGATATACCTGACCTAGAAAGGGAATTGATGGATGATTCTCATAGCACAAATTTCTCTACAAACCCAGGGAGGACCATGATGTATAGAGATTTGAAGGAAAATTTTTACTCAGACCACATGAAGAGGGATATTTCTGATTTTGGGTCAAGATGTATGGTTTTTCAACAAGTGAAAGCTAGAAGGCAATAGCCTGGAAGAGTCATGACACCTCTACCCATACCTGAGTGGAAATAGAATAATATTACGATGAACATTGTCCTGGGGATACCAAATACTCCTAGAGGGAATGATGCAATATGGGTCATTTTTATCATCTTACCAAGTATGAATATTTTCATACTATAAGAGAAGATTTACCTCTTAAACATCTAGCATGACTATATATTCATGTAGTTGTAATACTCCATGGTTTACACCTATTGATTGTTTCACATAGTGATCCCCGTTTTACATAAATATTCTGGAGATGTTTTCAGAAGGCCCTGGATAATAAACTTCTTTAGAGCACTGCCTACCACCCTCAAACTAATAGACAATCAGAATGGACTATTCAAACCCTAGAAGACATGTTGAGATCTTTCACACTTGACATTCATGGTATGTGGGATCAATATTTTTCTCTGGTATAATTTTCTTGTAAAAATTGCTTTCACTCAACAATTTATATAGAACCATATGAGGAGTTATATGGAAAACATTGTCTCACACCAACTTGTTGGGATGATGTTGATGAAGGAAAACTTGTTGGCCCAGAACTAGTTGAGGAAATGATGGAAAGAGAGAAGGTTATCCAAATCTACATCAAAGCAGCTCAAACTAGGTAGAATTGCTATGCTAATAACTGAAGGAAGGATTTGGAATTTCAGGATAGAGATAATGTTTTCTTGAAGGTATCTCCATGGAAGGGATTTATACGATTTAGTAAGAAGGGGAAATTAAGTCCTAGGTATATCAAACCATTTGAAATATTAGAACAAATTGGGACTGTAGATTAATGTTTGGAAATTCCACTATGTCTCTCCAAAGGTCACTATGTGTTTCGTGTATCACTCTTGAGAAAATACATTCATGACCCAGCGCATGTACTCACCTATGAGGGAACTAAACTAAATCCTGATCTGTCTTATTGTGAAGAGCCAGTAAAGGTTCTTTATACCAGAGAACAAGTGTTGAGAAACCGGACAAATCGACTTGTAAATTTTCTATGGAGAAACCATAAGATCGAAGAGGCAACATGGGAAACGGATGAAGTTATGATGAAGAACCACCTGAATCTTTTTGTGCGGTAATATTCTAGAATTTTTGGGGATGAAATTATTTGAAGGAGGGTGCAATATAACACTCCAATCTTCTACGATAGGTTTCCCTTTAAATAATGAAATAGCTTTCATTGTACGCAACTTCAAGATTCTTACACACCGCAGCCAATCAATGTATCTTTTATGAAAAGTAATACAAAAATTGTAAATTTTTATTTATCAAAATAGACCTCATTTTTGAATTTGAAATATCGATATTAGCTTATGGATAATATTTGGTATTTTTCTGAAAATATTCAATTTTTGATGAGTAGTGATAAACATTGTGTTGTTGGTTAAAATAGAATTTTTATTTATATAATTATTTATTTAATATAAATTTATTTTTGGTCAAAATAGATACAAAATACTTATATAATTTCTATGTAATTCATTGAGTCATTTTATAATAAGATTAGATATATAAATATTTTATTAAATTTGTTACCGTCTTTAACCCAACTCCTGGGAGGATTTGAAAATTTTTATAAAACATAATTTTACTACTTTTGTGAGTTGAATTTAAAAAAACATAGAGACACAGTTAATATCTGTAAGTAAAATGTGGTTTAATAAGATGAAAATAATTTTTGTTGAATAGTAACTTTTTTACTTTTATTTACCATGGTTAAAATTAAATATGGTCATTAAGGGTAAACATGATATCATAATTACCATAACATAGATACTAATTCTATTGGATAAGTATAATTCGACAAAAAACAAACATAGGAATAAAATATGACCCACTTTGATTCACATGGATTATAATATGACATTTATTATTATTTTATTTAAATAAGAGTTAAAAGAGTTAAATTCAAAGTTTAATAACTGAACTATTTTTAATATAGAGTTACACAGAATATAAATTCCACAGTAAATATTCATTATCAAGGTAAAAGGGTTTTCAACATAGTGGTATTTTATTTATAATTTTTAAATATTAATTAATTTAATTTTTCTATGACATAATGTGGATGCAATAATTACCCTATTAATGAAATGTTAAAATAACTGATATTATAAATATCCAAATAAATGTAAATTGAAACTTATGATCAATTAAAATAGTTTTTTAAGTTAATCAGACATGATAGGGTTGTTTAAATAAATTTTATTCTAAGTGATAAATTTTTTATGGATTTCAGAAAAATCAAATACTTAATAGTGTCAAATTTGACATAATTGGGTTTTTAAAACAAATACAATATTAATAGTTGATATAATATTCCTAAAAATCTATGTTTTGGCCACTTATCTTATATAGGGTTATATATACTAATAAATAACCTCTTGTGGTTCACTTGATAGTTTATAGTATATTTATTAACCACATAATATAAAAATACAAAGAGACATGGTAATGTCAAACTATTTAACTAATAGTTAAATATAAAAGATAAGGTTATTACGGTGTCCTAAACCTGTCTAAAACCTATTGTTTGCAATGTTTTAGACCCATAACGACCTTATAATTGAAATAAATAATTTTTTATCCATTAGAAACCGAAAATGATTTTATTATAAAATAATATTTCAATATTTTCCTAAAGTAACCCTCGCCTCTCGGGTAAATGGGCAGTTCCCCTTCTTGTAATCTCACTCCTCCAAAGCCTTTTTCTTGGCCAAAACCTACACCTATATCCTCCCAACATCTCTAAAATCAATATAGAGTCCATAAATTGATCTGGAAGCTAACTTATGGAGCCCTTTTGATCAACTCAAAAGGAAACTCAAGAAGTACAGGTAATAATTTCACCAACCTCTTTCAAGTTCTTTTCTTCTTCCACTTCCTCTTTCTTTGTTTTTTCCATACCAAAATAATAAATCCAGTACCTTATACATACTTTGTTGTTTTTATAAATATGGTTAAAACATATTTATTATTCTATCCACCTAATAAAAGACAAAGACACCATATGTACGTATGTACGGCTTACCGTCTCCAGGTCGTCATGTAGTTTGTTATTCAAACACTTAAATATTTGGATGGGTATAATAATGAGTATAACTGATGTAAATAATAAATATATAATGTTAATTATTATTTATGTATGATATCCCATCCAATTACATATGATTTCTCCATTAATAGAAATGTTATTTTCACTCGTGCATACGTACGGATTACCATCTCCACGAACACGATGAGATTCAATTCCTCATAGTAACCATTCAAGAATAATTTTCATTTGATGATTAAAAATAATTTTTAAGAACTTAATAACATTATGGATACGAATAAAATATATCTTATCCATTAAAAACACATCTTATGTAACAAAACATATAAAGGAAAACGAATCAGTTAATACCCAAGACGACGATAATACTAAAATATTATTAACAAAGAAATATTAGAAGATCATATATGATATCATATTTATGTATATTGTTATTTTATAATTTATTAAAAATGTTTTGAATTTTATATAGGAGGTTAACATACCCTAGAATAAGTAAAATTACAAGGTAATGGTTAATTTCACAATCTCTTTATTATTCAAGGTTGTATTAACGTAAGTATCTACAGGGACCTCTTTATCATCCACATCCCTATTTTCTTAAAAATGTATTTCAAATCATTTTGAATATTTTGTAGAATATGGGTTAATGCAATTTATACCCTTATTTGGCATTTTATTTTTTAAAATGAAATCTTTCTGTCATTTTCCAAACGTGGTACTTTATGACCTTTGGACAAAATTAAAGTGAGAATGTGTTTTATAACTTATACAGTGGGTGCAGCTATTTTCTACCATTATAAAATAATCTAAGAGTACCTTTCAAGATTATAAGAATATTTTTTTTAAAATGTATTCTTTTAAAATTAAGTGATTCTTAAATTATTTCAAAAAAGAAAGATGTATTTCTCTCGAATAGTTTCGGTTTCATATATTTCATCATCTTTGGATAAATTTTACACTTGTATGAAGTTGATTTGTTATGATACAAATCCTAGGTATTGTATTTATGGTTTTGTGATATGTTTAACTATGGATGTGTTATTTTTATACCATTAATGGTTTATGGTTAAAGTATTGACATTTTACATGCCAGTTTTAATACGAATGTTTAGGTTATGTTTCAACCTTTTTATAAGAGGAATGTATTGGACTTAGTATGTAATGGGTGGAGCCTGATATTGCTCATCAATGCGTCAGTATGTCTCATGAGATAATTAGACATGTAATTGGACGAGGCCTTTCCAATTTGATATATGGTTTTGGACTAGGACTAAATGATTTTTAGATGTCTTGGATGAGGCCTTGAAAAGATGTTTTATAATGTCTGACAATATACATTTCCTCATTATGAAAATAATAATGATGGTTCATATGGTTATTGGACTTGTAGAATACCCATGACTAGGTTTTATTGTGTAATTATTCACTCATCTCATATTCCTACAAAAAATTGTTTGTTTTTATTATTTTTAAAGGCTTGTGTTTTTAATTATTCACCACAACTAATGTTTATGTTATCTTCCACTGTATTACTTACCCTTACTGAGCGTTTGAGCTCACCCCTTTCTTATGTTTCGTTTTCCCAAGATATGAATAATTTAGTTATGAGTGACTTGCCAGAATAATCTAGGAGGCTTGGATTTTTCTAATGGAATAAATTTTTGTGGTATTTCTATTCAAGTTGTAATTGGAAACTTATGTATGTATCTTTTTTCCTATAATACTAAAATGCTCGGTATTTTGGGACATGATTCCTTGTATCATTCTAATATTATGTAATAAACACCAACTCTAGGTAACTAGGGTCAAGTAATAACACATAAATTCTTTTTCATGATGGGAGTATCATATTAATATCATCAAAGAAGATTTAAATTTGAAAACCTCACCACATAAGAGTCATTTTGCGGCCAATTGAAATATATAAGAGTCTTAAAATACATATGTAATTGACACATTGATAATTATGTAATTAATTATAATTCTTAGAAATGAATATAAAGAATAGTAAAATAAAAAATACATAAAAGTAACTATAATTAAAATGCATTAAATGTTATAAATGTCCACAATACATAATATTTTTATATTTTTCATATTTAATTGTCAAAAATTTATATGTTAAAGTAAATACGATGATATTTAATCATTGATCCATTTAAATGGAAATACATAATGTTAATTTATATTGATATATGAAATGTTGAATCAATGTTAAATGAAATATGTTTGGTTAATTAAATCGATACATTAAGATCATCTGATTATATGTAATGGTTCCAGACTTATCTAAATATGTTATATTTCATTAAATCAATAATAATGTTAAAAATAATTCTTTATTATGCTAATTCTCAATTAAAAATGTAAACATGTTTTTTATGGATTAAACACTATAATAGTATTTCATTACTCATTTTATTTTAGCTTTATAGTCACACTCTTATACTAATCCATGATATTTATTATCTATTCTAGGTTAAGGTATTACATATATCATGCCATGATTCATTGAATCATATAAAATTTGTGTAAAAACAAAAATAATAAGTAAAATTTTAAACCCTAAATAAGTTTATCACTTCATGAAATGAGGATTTAATTATTGAAATTGGTTGTCATGTTGTATCGTGTATTTCATGTCATGATGACCAAGATGGATATATCGAAAAAAGAAAATCTATGCAAGGTTTAAGGTAGGTTTTTGGTAATTATATTTATATAATAATAATTAAAAATTAAAAATTCTAATAAAGTGAATGTTTTTATATTGTTTAGGATTAAATTGGATATGATTTTTATATTCCCTATGTAATATAATAGGGGAATATATAATTTAATGAGAGAGGGGGATGGGTAGAAGGTTTGAAAAATAATTTACAAAGAGAGATATATGAATAAGAATATTATTTATGACTATAAAAGTAAATTATATATATGAAGATTAACTACTAGAATAATAATTTTGATAACTCATTGAGATTATACCTTGTTTGAAGAAACTATTACAATTAGAGGATAAAATTTATATATTTGTTTGTGTGGTAACACATTATATAAGTACATAACCCTTTTTTGTTATCATTATTTCATGGAAAAAATCTACACATCTATAATATATAATGATAATACATGAGTATTATATAGTCTCAATAAATTGTAGATCATGAAAATGAATAGTTACTCATTTTTAGTAGTGATCATTGTAAAAATATGCAATGGACACAGTGTGTGTGAAACAAATATATTTATTGTCATTAATATATGATGTAGGATGATTTTAATGAAACATAAAAAGGTATATAAGTTACTGAATCAGCACCCCCTTCCCCCTCTTAGTGAAGTCCCATGAATATTCATTGTAATTTTTTAAAGATATCATTGTCATCAGGTTTTCTTTTTTAACAATATGTTTTTTTGAATTTTAAGAGAAAGGGTTCCTCTATTTTTTAAGATTTTTTTTATAAATTTCTATGTTTAATACAGATATCCTTAATTTAGTGAATAGAAATGGAAATCCAACTTTTAATAGGGAAAAATTATATGTTGAATGATTTAAAGACACACAATTTTTTAATCAATTGTTTTTGATTTTTTTAATGTAGTACTTATGGTTTTACTCTTTTTTTTGAACGTTATACTATGATAATGATGTATAGAATAAATTTCGATAATGATTATCACCCTCAAAATTACTTATTTTCAACTCTTTTATAAAATAATGTTAAAAAACACAATGATATGAAGACTATAAATTTCATATATAATAAAATAGAAAAAATTTAGGAGGGAAATGAAAAAGTAATCAACCAAATATATATATTTGATGTATCATATAATAAGATCCAAAACCTAAATATGATGAAACAATGGATAATTTATTCAAACTATTTTATGAAATTTATAGAACCATTATAGGTTGTATGGAAATATTGAAGGATTCTATATTTTTAACTATATTTTATATTATTTTTCATAGAGGTTTGATGTTAATGTCTTTATAATTAAGGTTCCCTGTTTGATTATGATTATATTTGATTATATACACAAATAATAATATCTAATAAAATGTGAAAGGAATATTTCTTCAATAATAACATAAATGATTAAAATCAATTTTCCATGAATTATTTAAAAAAAGAATAGTTGGAAACATGCATTTTTTTGATGAAGGGGATCCTGATGAATAAAAAGATACTAAATTGGAGTTTGAAAAATATCATGTCACTCATTTTGAGAAGTGGGATGATAAAAAATAATTTAGGGAAAGGTTACCATAAATGTGTTTCAAATTAAATGTTATTGGGATTTTTTAATGTTTTCCAATGTTTAAAATTGAAGAATACTATGAATATGAAGATGAGAGACCATGTAAATCATCAAATAAGGATTATAAATCATTTTAAAAGTAAATGTATTATTCAATTTGGAATAATTATAACTTCATGAAAACTATAAATATAAATTTCATATCAATGAATGTGTATGATGATAGAACTCTCGATTAAAATAATGTTAGAAATTTTTTGTACATGATTAGTATTTTTTTTAATAATGTAAATGATGAATAATTCAGTAGTGGTGAAAGGGAGAATGCTTAATGTGAGGAAGAATAAGAAATTGATTTTTTGTTGAAGCATGAACTTAAGGAATTTATTTCAATGATTTCGAAATTATTGAATGTGATAAGAATAATATTATTATTGAATTTATGATATTGAAATTTGAATATAAATTTAAAGTAAAATAAAAGGAAAATGATCATTAATTTTTTTAAATGTTTTAGAACAAAAAATAATAGGAAAAAATAAAATTCCATACCATAATTTATTAATTGATATTAGAGGAAAATCAAAGGATAATATTATATATAGATTTTATGGTTATTTGGTTGATGTGAATCAGATGAGTCAAATCATATTACTTTTTAAGGATGAAAATTTTCTTGGGAGTAGTGGAAATTTTTTGTTTTGAAGTAAAAAATAAAGAATTATAAATTTATTACTAAACTGATTATTATCAAAAATAAATAAATTATGGGAGGAAAAAAATTAATGTAAAAATATTCGATTAATGGTTACATTAAAAATTATAAAAAATTACATTACAGAAGTAGATTTTTTGTAGTTTACATAATCATTGTATCATAAAAATGTTCCACAACTTATTGTAAAAATATGGAATAAACGTAGGTTCTGAGAACTATATAGAAACTATTTTTAGAGGAAAGAATGAATTTTATTGATATTATTAACATTGTAATAGAACATGCCATTTGTAAAAGAAATGTTTGTTTTGTTAGCAAAATTTATATTTTTCAATATTATTTTTGGGACATAGTTTTTTGGTCATTTGACCCACTGAATAACGAAAAATTCAGAAGTGGACCAAAAAATATATATCAATGGTTGATTATAAATTTCAACCATTAGTTTAGGTATGAGGAAAATGTAACAAGATCAGTCACATTCATGAATATTTTATCATCGTTATAGATTTCTAATAGAGTATAATATATAAAACACTAAATACTCTAAAGAATAAATACAATGGAGAGTACTTGTTATTAGTTTTTGATATTTCAGTTAGTGCCTTAAAAAATGAATTTCTATGGATTCTAGATGGTGGATATTTTTCACACATGGGATAATATTTAAATATATTTGTGTATTTCGAAATGAAAAATAAATTCTTAGTGGAATTTTAAAATATAGGTCACTTAATATAAAAGTATTTGGATCATCAGTGATTGGAAAATAAATTTTGAATTCCAAGAATAAACTATATATTGACGGGATAAAACACAATTTTTTGAGTGTATCTCTACTTTGTGATGTAGAAAATGAAGTGGTATTTCAGAATGAAGTTTTATTAGGTAATAATATGAAAGATAAATTTTTATTAAAAATAATTCAGTGAACATGTGTAGACATGTTCTTGGCTAGTGGTGCAAAAAAATCATGCTACATAATATTAATGGCGGAAACATGGTACTATTATTGAAGGCTTTGTTATCTGGGATAAAAGAACATGATAGTACTTACCTTAGGGGATAATTTTCCCAATGTTATAATGTTGAGGATAGATATAGATATAGTGGCTATTACTTACACTACAATAAGGGAAGATTAATAATTCCCCGCAAATGATAGTGGAGATTCAAACGTCGCACCCATTACAACTCATCGTTCTATGATATAGAATTCTACAAAAAATAACATAATTTTATTTCTTCTATAGATTAAATTACTCACATAATAAGAATTATGTTTTTTAGGAATAATTTATAGGCTATGAAGATGTATAAACGTTTTAAAATTAATTATAAGTGTAGGATATCCTAGGGAGTTGATTGACTCTGTGAATAGAGGGAAACAATAATATTTTTCTCTGTTTTTCCAATTTATTCCATTTTCCCTCAAAATATTTATTAATAAGGATATATTTTATCTTCATACTTGTTTTTATCACATATATCATATAAGAACAAGAAAACATGTGAACCATAATAGATATAATATTTACAGGGTTCACTAATCAATGAGAGTATACAATCCTTCTTCTATTCAAAAGTGACTAATATATAGATTACCACAATAGATAAATACTATTTATAATAGATTGTCTAGGATGGAACCAGAATTAAAATGGTAGTTCCCTATAAATTTTAAATGTGTCATACATAAATCATGATTCTCTTAGACTGGTGAAATAATAACTAAAATGTATTCTCCCACTAGATTTTTATACTTTCATTTAATAGTTTTCATCTTCATCATGTTATTTGAAATGGCGGCTAGGTCTTCATAAAGTTGAGAATTCACGTTTTCATAGTGCTTATTTATTCCTCACAATTTTAATACATCTAATTACATAGAAACATGCAGGTAATCCTTCTTCTTATTCTAGTTCTTCTATTTTCAATGTACTACACACACTCCTTCTTTGAAACATTAATTATAGACTTCTACTTCTTCTCTTGCATAAGTGAATATTAATTCTTCCTTTCGTTCTTATTTATATTATTAGTTGAACTAAAGTGTATTGGAATATTATTATCCATTATATTTTTACACTCTCTTACTTTTCTTATTCTCTCTTCCTTTTCCTCTAATACTTTATTTAGTACACATGGATTCCATGGGTTTTTCTCTCTCTATTTATATCAATAAAAATCTATTTGAACCTTGATCAAGTATCATACCATATTCTTATGAAAGAGATTATCATTTAAGTATAACTATGTTGAACTCTTTTTTAAATCCTACTTCATAAGCCTGTTGTTTATATATAAATAAATAAATAATATAGTAGCATTAATTTCATATTATTACCCATTTTCATTCCAATATTTACATCTTCTGGTAAATCGTAGAAATTTTTAATTACCAATATTTTTCTAATTATAAATACCTATGATCCTCTATTATTTTCATCAAAATCATTCTCCATTAATTCCTTATATTTAGTTATCTATATTTTTGGAATTATTCCTAATTAATCAGTTGAAGAATCTCTATATGTATCTTCCTTTTCCATCATGATATGTGAAAATATCACACAGTCCTCTTTTAATTCAATCCATAAATAACATATATAAATACTCTAATTTTATATACATGATCACAAAAATCAATTTTGAATTCAGGCATCCATGGTTTTTGGTACTATAACTCACAAATATTCTTTTTATTGTGTTTTATGTTTTTTTAAAAATTCATAAGATTAATATGAAATCACATAAAATAAAATAATATGATTAGAAGACATCTTGAGTTCCTACCTATTTTATTAACAATAGATAATATAGAAATACATCAGAAAAAATTGTCAAATATATTTTCTTAAAAAAAATTATTCAATATTCTCATACACTTACGATAAAACCATTTTTATTAGTCAGACTTATGAGCTTATCCCTTGAATGAATCTTCATTGATCTCAAAGAATCACCTCTGGTTTGAGGCGTTGATTCTCAGTATCATAGATTGTGATCCATTTTATAAATATTCATAATAGAATCATTTAATAACAATATATAAATATTATGATTGAATTTATACAATATATTTATTTTGGGAAATCTCATTATAACATTGCATAAATTGTATGGCCCTAACTCATCATAGATAAATAGATAAAAAAATTTTGTCAACCATGATCAATCAAAAAAATAAATAAAATAATAAGAAAAATTAATCAATCAGGTGAAGAAATAGTTTTCAAATTGACTACATAGATAAGGGACTTTATGATGCAATAAATAGTGGATTGATAGAACCATCATGCGCTTCAACCTCCTTTCAAAATTATTAACCAATTTTTTCTAAGAAAGAATTATGATAAACTATATTGTAATGTTTATATTTTTGAAACATATTTCAATTTTAAAGATCATAATTGAACACTATATTGTCATTTATCTATATTTAAGATCATCATATTTTTCAAAAGTAAAATTCTTATGCTTGGGACATCAAAAATCATATGTTAAAAACGATATATATTAGTTTCTAAAAGGAATATTCTATAATTTTCAAATGATTATGATCATGAAATTTCCATTTTAGAAAATTTTATTAAGTCATGTGATGAATATATATTAATATGATAAATGAATTTTTTTCCTATATAGTAATTTGACCTATTATCATAGAATTATAGTTTATAGACTTTACTCCAAAAAACACATTAAATGTGATTCGAAACAAACACCAACATGTTCTTCAACTATTCTTATATTTCTAGCCAATAATTATTCATCAACATTATATAAATTAAGGATGCCCTATTTATAAATTCTCTATGAAATTACAATACATAAAAAAATAACATTTGATGTGAATAATTCATCCAAAAACATTTGAATATAATAAATCCATTTTCATAAATAATATCACAAACTAAATGAAATCAACATCTAAAATTAATTCACTTTAAATATAATGAAAATATTCCTTTGATATATTCCTATTAAAATTCATGGGCTCCCAATATAATTTATCATAATTTTTTATCACACAAATTAAGATATGAAACAATGTTTTATCAATGGAATTCCCTTATTACAATTATGTATATTAGTATAATCACATAAAATTACATATAGAACACTGTACAATCCTTATAAAAAACAATGAGTAAAATAAAATGTATCTCAATATGTTAAGGAATGTATACCAATGAAATAGTAACATCCCTATGGAATAGTAATGTAACCCTTATGAATAGTAAATTGGCGAATTGAATAGTAACCACACTAATGAATGTATAAATATAATTTTTCCATCATATAATGAAAATATGACATAAATATGTCATAGAATAAGTAAGTAAATATTATTATATATTATTAATTAAGGATTGGTATTTTTGTAAATTTTTTATTTTTAATTACTATTTTATGATTAATTTAATTAATTGAAAGAAAAACTATTTTAGGAAAATTAATAATAAATAATTATTTTTATGAATAATTTTTATAATAAAATTTTAAGCGATCATAGTTAATTTTTCAATGTGTAAGAAAAGAAGTTTTATTTTTAAAAATTATATTTTTTTCAAGTAAAATAGTATTTTAATTAAAAAATAAATATATCATATTCAGAAAATAATTTTCATAAAATGGAGTTTAGTTTTGAATTCTGCACATCAAAAAGAATATAATCTCAATTTTTGGGATGTTTCTAATATACTCTAATTTTTTGAAAATAGTAGAATTCGATAATTTATGATAATTTCTAAATAAATTAATTTATTCATCATCCTTGAGCCTTTGATGATGTAAATCTACATTGTTTTGGACTAGAATGATTTATTTGGTACTATTGGTCAGAATAATCAAGAAAATTCAAAGTCTTCACCAGAAATATTAATCTAATTATAATCATAATGGGAAACCCCTCCTCCCCTCCACTATAAATGTCACCCCTCTTTACCTCTTGTCCTCACATCTCTCAAACCTTGTAACTAGACCAAATTCTACTCAAATATCTACCTAAGACCCTACCCCACGTCCAGGATATCTTGGTTTCACAAAAATAGAAAAACCTCTCCCATGAATAGGATCTCAAGTATGATATATTCAAGAGGTTAATTCTGCTTTTCATCTAATTTTTTTCTTTCAAGTTATTTTCATTCATTTTATTTCCTCACATTCTTTCATTAAAATGTTATGATAACTATAATACCATATATGTAGTAGAATTTTGTTATTATAGTGGAAAAAAGCATAATCATCTCTCTTTCCCCCTCCTTTTATACAATAATTGAAAACACCATAAGAGGTGTTACTTTATCACATTCACGGACAACAACATTTCATTTTTGATAACCATCTTCAATTCATGTCACGAAACCATGTTCATGGATGAAGTGGACTATAATATATATATATATTATATCATATGTAATGTTGTAGAATATTTTTCACTAATTAGATTAATTTGTAAATCCAAATGTGTTCGTTGGGATTAAAACCAACTAATTAACCAAAACAATTATCATTAATGTTTAATATAATGATTCATCATCACTCCAAATATAAAAAACTGAATTTTAAAACCATAAAAAACCTTTTAATGGTCACTAATAAATTATTTATAACCATTATCATTTTACATGTTGATCCATACATGTATATAATTAAACCAATCATGAAAACCAAAGAAACGAACTTTCCCAAACAATGAAATTTATCCTCTAAACCCATAAAAAAGGTCATGAATGAATTTAAAAAGGTTATAGTAAATCAATTAAATTAATAAGATGCTCTATAAATATTAATTAGTGAATTTTATTTTTTTATCCAGGACAGTAAGGTCATGTGAAGGAAACCATCATACTTATGGTAAGGGATTCTACCTGAACAACCATTATTCCATAGGGATTTTGCTATCATTCGTTTTACCCAAATATAGTTATCTCTTATTTTACTGAACATATTATAAATATCTATTACATAATACAAACTCAAGTTTCATGTTCCATTAATTATTATCTTTAGGATATATACATTTTTTAAGTGGTTCCTTCCTCAATACTTCCCGAAAAGCAATCTTGTTTAAGGGAACTTGTAGAATTCATAGCCATTTTCAAATACACATTATAATCTATTTTTAAGCCACCATTATTTTTATAAAAAAAATATTTTTATTATGAAACCTTCTTGGTTCAATTATAGTTTTATATAAATTATTATAGCCATTTATGTTTTGAATGTCCAGTGATATTTTCTTTTAACTGCACTAAAATGTTTTTATTCTAAAGATTCTTAAGCAATCTTTTAAAATGTTTATACTTCAAGTTGAAATAAATTATCATGATATATTCCTATACTACCCTATTATTTACAATTAATTATTTAATTACAATCCATTATATAAATATTTGTGATACAACTATTTTTTATGCTTTATGACATGATTATGATACCAATTCATATTATGGGTAACCCTTATGTTTATGTATGATTTATTATGTATGATTATATACGTGGAAAGAATATTCCTAAACATGTTATTATGGGTGCTCTTAGATAGCTCTCTAATGAATTGGGTAATGTTTAGACTCATGAGTTGTTATGTGCAATGGTTGTGGTAGTTAACCTTGACTCATAATACCATGTGCAACGGTCTTGGTGGGCATCCATGATTTGAGCTCTATTATAAGAAACGTTCCTTGAATCATGATAAATTTGACTTTTATCTTGAATTCACTTTACAATTAATCCATTTTTATATGATACCATTTTTATATTTCATTATTATATATGTTTGATGTTTTTTTATATTGTTATGGCATGCCTTCTAACCCATGTTCTAAAGCTTTATTCTTATGTTAATTCCCATACTTGTTTTTTTAGTTCATCACATAGTTCATGTTATCCATATGTTATCCTTTATAGATCTATGAGCGTAGTGGAAGATAGGATCTAATTATGGGTATTAAATAAAATTTGTTTTAATAAAGTTTAATTATGTACCTAATCATCCAAAACACAAGACTTTAAGATACCAGTTTTTAATGTAATGTTTTATTATGCTCCAAATCATGTAATAATGTGTATAAAAGGATGGGTTTATTATAGTTGGAATCATAGACTAGTATAGTTTTTCTAGAATAGGAGTAGATCACTTTAGTAAGAAGCATAGTGATGACATTGAACATAAGAAAACATCCCTAAATTTTCGTAAGTGTAGAGTAAGTGGTTTATCAAGAAAATATATCCCTACTAGGATTCGAACAAGAGGATGTGGCTTATTACTACACCAGTACTCACACTCCTGAAAAGTGGAAAACTCTTTCTGGAGTACAATTCTGCTTCAAAGATGGTATTAGGATATTTTTTGATGAAAAATGATTAGGGGATAGCCTACACCTTAAGAAAGCTGAAAATCCCTGAGAATCTCTATCCCATGAATGATCTGGAGTTGCGTCTATGTTGTTTATGTTGAAAATTTGGAGGTATTACCTATTTGGGGAGAAGTGTGAGATATATAATAATCACAAGAGTCTCAAATATATATTCACATAAAAGGTGCTTAATATGCACTAACAAAGAGTGTTCGATCACATCATGAATTATGTAACATCCTGACCCGACTCACCACTAAGATGGTGGCTGGATCGGTCACCACAAGACCT
This sequence comes from Viscum album, assembly GCA_963277665.1. Taxonomy (NCBI): domain Eukaryota; kingdom Viridiplantae; phylum Streptophyta; class Magnoliopsida; order Santalales; family Viscaceae; genus Viscum; species Viscum album. The sequence continues at coordinate 1,095,020,072 of OY728148.1, read as the reverse complement.
CAGGTACACATCCTTGTATGCCAAAGGCAGCTGACTAGAGTTGAGGGTGCAAGGATGGTTAGTGGGGAGACTATAAAATCTTATCAGAGATTTCATAGTGGTATAACATTGTAAATAAGAATCAATAATGGAAGTAGAAATACATAATTGTCGAAACAACAGAACATAAATTTTATATAACAGATCAAAAGTGGAAAACACCATTTTATGTATATAAATGAATTCATGGCATGGTATTGATACATTATGGAATGTAGAAAATATTATATCATGATTTTAGAAACAATTCAATTAATAATAAAGTAAAGAAAATAAAAAAAGACCAAATGTGATCTGCACGAGCATCTCGAACTCCAGCTCGGACCTTTTCTCCTACACCATTTACAAGAAAAAAAGTAACATACAATGTCCAAGGCACTGTAAACAAGAAAGGTATAGTCGGTTACCCTATTGCAATGATATCCTGAGTAGAGTGTGAGATATATATCTCAGTATTCCAGCACCACCCGTTTCTAGCCCAATCTGGATAGTATAATATAAATTAAGCAGGGTGCAAGCATGCTTTAATATGTTAATTAGTATAGTGTAATTAAATACCCAAGTACCTACTTAATCCCTTGGCCAGTGTCTGAAAATGATACAAGATAATTAATTGAGTTTTAGAATTTTATATTTAAGTCCCATGTGAATAAGTTTCCTAACGAGTCCAAGGAGTTCCCTCCAAGGTAAAATTGGGATAATAGAATATTGGGCTTGATGGGAGTTAACAATGGAAGCTACTTGAAAATACTGGACCAAAGGAGTGTATCCACTAAATCCAATAGTAGTATAAGTATTGATTATTTTAAAACATAACAAAGGTAACCTACAAAAGATATCCAGTGACATAGTTCCAGGGTAAAAACCAACATAACGCAAACTCACAGAAAGCTAACTTAACAGTATCTGAGTATAGGTAAGTGTAATAGTTTATTCCAAGGAGAATAATCCATGGCATTCCATAATAAGTATCCTATAGAGTCCATGGTGATTGGCCAAGGTAATATAATTCTATGTAAAGAGAGGGCCCGATGAGCTTTAACCATGGAACCTTCTAGTCAATGCTGGATCCAAGGAGTTTATTTGAGGATTCCTATAAAAAGAAGGTTTCCAATGGTAGTATACTGGAAATCCAAGTAATTAACAAGAACCATAGTCCAGGTGGGTATCAACATAAGAAATCTGTATCCGTGAATCCGAATGGGGTTCCCGAGACCCATGTTATTCTCCTCACAGAATCTCAGGTGAGGTCGAGTCAATCAATTACTATTTGATAAAGAAGTCATGTAATGATTCATCTAGTTCAATCATTTCCTTCCATTAGTGTCTATTGGTCATATAGAGTTTAAAACATTATTTATTGGTTCGTGCCTTGCCTTTAATTAGTGAGGAAATATAAAGTAGCATTGCAACCACTTATGGATTGGTTTAAGCCTTGCCTTCCATTAGTTTGTAATGGTCACGTAGCATTGCAACCATTTTGTAAAAACCATTATGGAATATTTATTGGAAGAGGTTCACAATATTACATTCCATTATCTTGGTAAGGGTTGCAATGAACCTAGAAGCAATCCATGTCTCATGAACCCAGGTCCATCTATGGAATTCCTACATGGGAATCCATGTATCACCAATTGTATGAGCCTGAAAACCTATTGAATCCATCATGGAATTTCTAAATGGGAACCTACATGTCACCCAATGTTTTATTAGTATTCAAATCATTTGAGAACAATTAAGTAACTTTTTTTGAGGTTCAAGCATTAATCATTAACCTTATATTTGACTCAACTCCTTTAATTTACCAAAACATGTCAATTACATTTAATGGGAACCAAGAATCCATCCAAAAGGGAAATTACCAAATTGTGTAATTCCAATTCAAAAATGTACCAATCAATTAGATGGTGCTTTGGTCCTTTAATAATTTTAAAAAGGGAAACTCAGTGTTTCTAATTTCATTAGGGCCATGTCCTAAGCATGCCGTATCTCAACATAACATCACGCATAAATATTAGAAACATGACAATTCATGAAATTAAGGTCTAACCAATAATTTATAGATAGAATTTATAACACCTCTGTTGGATGAGTTTTATTAGAAAAACAAGATATTTCATATCAACAAATCATTTATCATCAATAGCATTTTAAACATGAATCATTCAATATTCACATTTTAGAGGAACTGAACAAAATACTTCATTACATGACTTAATTATAACAAATGTGTTGTAAGAAACAATATTTAAGGATTTATGAAGTTTTAGGACATGGAAAGGGGCCTTTCCTCAAGTTGTAACCAAGTAGTGTACTTCATTGATGAAACAAAATGAAAAAAAACCACTCTTTACAAGTCAACACCCATCTAAATTAATAAAAGGGAGAAAATGACACATAAAGGTCTTATTTAAAGAGGTGTGAAATAAGGAATAAGGTACAAAACATACCTAGAAATGTTGCCAAAAAACCAAAAACACCTGAACCTCCCCACTTTTGGTTGCAGTTTTCAGAACAAGCACCCACGGGTCATCTGAGGCTATTTGCACCAACATAGAACAAGAGAAAACGGAAAATTAGATTACCTCAAAGACCTAGGTTTCAGAAAAATCATGTAGTTAAAAGAATAGGCCAAAATAAGCATATAAAAAGAAGTAAATATGGGCATAAGACTGTACGTTTATGATTTGTGGATGAATCAAGAAGAAATCGGTCGGAAATAGTGGTCTAAAGAGGATTCATGAGGGGGTTCGAGTGTGAGGCGAAGGGGAGCAACCCTTGGTGTTTCATGATCTATTAAATATAGGATGATGGTTGGGTGATTTATGATTTATTTTATTTTATTTTAATAAAATCAATATAGGTCAAATTTTAAAAACTGGGCTTCGCGCACAGTTTAACATGCACAGTTTGCCAAATCATGGACAAACCATGTTGATTCTTCCACCACCAAAACAAACCCATCATTGGATAGGCACACGGTTTGGAAAACTATGTGTAGCCTATGTGATAAGCCACTTCCCCATGCGAAATATGGCCACACAATTATTTTTTTTCGCTGCGTGGTATAGTAGATTGTATGAAAACTGTGCGCCCTCCAGTATCTTTTAAATCTTGATGTTTTTTCAGGTCCAGTACTCCAAAAACATCTCGAGCCACTCCAGAAACTTCTAGAGCCTTATTCCACTCCCAAAAACATAACTTAGGTGTGACACAACTCTTTGGATTATTTTGTGAATCCTGGTTTTAAAAATGATCAGTTTCGTAAACCAAAATTTTTAAAAACTTATGTATTTTAGTCTGGTTCAAAAAACAAGACACTAATATCTACCCACGTTAAAAACTTCTAGTCTCGGAGAATCATTTTGGAACAAAATAAACAGCACCAAACCCAAAAGGGCTATAATGTTTCATTCAAATGGTTGGGAAACCTGAGATAACCTTCAAAGTTCAACTTAAACAAATAATCTGCGCTTACCTGAGCCAGTTCAGATTGAGACACAGTCACATCATCATCTTGAAAGAAATTCGACCAATGGATCTCCCAACCATAGTTATTAACATAAATAATGGAAAAATCAATGTCGTGGTACCTCCAACAATAGAATGTTTTTACAAGGCACAACACTAAGTGTCCTTACGACACTTTTGGAATTTATTCGTTAAATGGAATGGTCGAATCCCGACCGACCTAACTGAAACATGTCGAGCAAGATCTATTAGAAGGCAATGATGACCTAGATACCACAGTTGCCTCCAATAAAAAATGTGCTTTAATAAAATCCCATAAAAATGGTAAACATTGAAATACATGTAGAGAGAATGAGTCGAGCCATTTTTACAATGTATCTCATAAACGTCTAGCTTAGGCAGGCCGAGAAATTCCCAAGAGATGGATGGAGTCTAGGAGTCTGAACAAAGTGTTCCTATGTGGAAACCTAGGAATAAATCATGACTTATGGAGCCTCGATAATAACCATGCATTATCATGTATCACTAAAAATGATCATCCAACATTCTCAAAATCTTTTAATGATTTAGCGAGTCGTAAGACAGACACTCTTTTATTGCATTGAGGACGATGTCAAGATGGGGGACATGCACCTATCATAAATAGAGTACACTAAGTTGATTTAATATAGTGTTTTCAATGATGAATACCTATAAAAATGGAAGATAAAATTGTTGAACCAGATCAACTCCTACTGCCATGAAAGCACCGACTCGATTTAAGACATGAAAACCTCAATGAAAAACAAGTAATAACCAACCATTTTCCAATGTTTCTCTTCGGTTGTAAAGATTCTACTTGGAAGGACACATTAAAAACAAAACAGTACACTACCTACATTAATAGTTTCCTAGTCAAAAGAGAAGAAAACTATCTTCTCAAAAGTGTTCTAGATTATTACAACGAGACCAGAGTGTCAAAACACTCAACTCTTTTGAAAACCAAACCGAGTATTGGAAAGGAACTGATTCTTTTACACTCATGTCACAATACATGGAGATGACCTGAGACTGTAATCAACAGTAAAAGATTATTTATTACGGAGTCATGTTTCCTCATATGAATATCAACCTGGATGATGCCATAACTAGATTGCCATTACTAAGAAGGAGAGAGGCTCAAATGGCCAACAAGCCACCAACCATGCTCGAGACATGTCTAACCTGCTGAAAACGAGCATTACACTAAGATCAATCGCATAACAAGGTCATGAAATACATGACCTCACATCCAAAAAAGGGTGTCACTTTATAACTGAATGTTCTACTCAGGACAACAACACCCAATCAACACCAAGAGTGAGAAAATTTGCTGCACTTGCAGTGCATTTATGTTCTGAGGGCGCTACCTACCACTGGTTATCCCCACACAAAGAAAAAGTTTCAAGCCTAACACCTAGTCACATCTAACAAAAAAGGTCACTAGGATCAATATCCTATCATAACATCATTGACAGGGAAAATATCACATATGTAAAGTACTCATGCTTTCGTTCAAAGGCTACTAAAAGAGAAGTCCAAAATGCCCCTACACGATGATTTTAAACAGTGGATACCACTATAGCATCCATTTATAAGCCTGTTATATTTATTAATATTTAATATATATTCATCAAAATATTTAATCAAAAAATAAAAGTACCATTTTAAATACCAATCACAAGGTACATGATATTTAATAATGCCCCAAGGGAAAACATGCATGTTTTATAAAACATCATTTTTAAGTCATTTCACGTTAGTTGATTTCCCATAATTTTTAGAAAACATATCAAAATAAATTCTTTTTACGAATATAAGGTGACCAACGAGGGTCCCATTCTTATAAAACCGTGTTCTCTATAAATCAACCCAATAACAAACACACAATTATTTAAATTTAAACACACAAATGAGTCACCTCATAATTTTTTTTCAACTATCCTACTTGGGTCCAGTTTTATTTTAAAATATAACCATTCTAATTTCAAATCAAAGTCAATCAACATTCACATTTTTTAGCATTTAACATGCAATAATGAAATTTCATTAAATATGGGTTGTCTTTTCCCAATTAATTAAGCACCCATACATTCCATGTATTGAAAATTGGCTTCCATTAATTGATACCAATGATAATTCAGAATTTAACATGATCAAACAAACTAGTCCAAATTATATAGGTGGCCACGTACCAACATGAAAAGAAACCATACCCATTATAGTTTGGAATTTTGCTTCCTTTATTCAAAACCAACTTACTTTATCAATTGAATTCAACAGTATTTTTAAAATGGTTCAATTAAGTGGGTTACCTTTTTCCTAGATATAAGGAATCCATACAACTTTGAACTAAAAAATAGCTATCATTCTAATGAAAACCTTTAATCTTATCCAATGAAACCATTTAATCATACAAGGCATGTCCTTTTGTAATCACAATGTATGCTAGCATGTCATGTCACTACGAGCAGCTAACACAGAGAAACAAACTGATATCACAGAAGCAGGGAACTTCAATCATATAAGTATGCTATAATGAGCAGTGTGCACATAAGGCATGCCAATGTATTACCAAATTAGGTATACACCTAAGAATGGAATGTCAATAAGGCACTGAATTATTTATAACAGACAACCAACTAATGGAACTACAAGGAATGAAATATATGCATGGCTTGTGAATTTCTTAGTGCCTAATGTGATGCATGTATATTTATCCTTACCATAACAGGAAAAGGGTAAAATTCATAATTCCATAAAACAAATACATTGGAAATTTTACCTGCCAGTCTAGGTGAAATCATATGAATTGTAATAGAGAAAAATCCATTACAATCCCAGACCTAGCCACTTGGTCATTTCCTATACATGGGGTGATCAATCCCAAGCCTGGATATTATCCAAGTGTCGACACTTTCCTTGTATCATGTCTACTAACCCAACGTAGTAATACAAAAGGAAACTAGCTCTGATACACCATTGTAATGTACCTACCTAGTTAACCACTAAGACGGTTGCCAGATCGGTCACCACATGACCTCAAGCATGGGTCCTTGTACACCAGAGGCTGCCAACTAGAAGCGAGGGTTTAATGATAAAAAAGGTGATATTATACCATCTAATCAGAGTTTTCACAGTTTTATAACATAGTAAATAATGATCAACAACGAAAGTAGTAATACATACTTGACAATATAGTGGAATAAAAATTTCATATTACTGACCAACAGTGGACAACTCTAGTTTATACAATAAATGAATAAATGACATGGTATTGATACATTATGGGAAGAAGTAAACAGTACAACATTATTTTCACTACAATTAAATGTAGGACTCCAGTAATGAAAGGAACAAAAACCCAAATGCAATCTCTACGAGCATCCTAAGCTCTAGCTCGGTCCTTTTCTTCTACTCTAGGTACAATGGAAATGTAAGAAACAAGGTCCAATGCACTATCAATAAGAAAGGTCGACTCAGGTACCCTAGTTAAATGGAGGCCCGAGTAGGGTGTGAGATATAAATCTCATATGGCTGGCACCACTGGCGTCTAACCCAATCCCGAAAGTATAATAAAAATTAAACAGGGTGCACACATGCATAAATATAGAAATGAGTACAATGTAACTAAATAAAAAAGTACCAGCTTCAGCCCTCAGTTTATGTCTGAACATGTAACCAGTTCATCAATTGAGTTTTACCATTTTATTTATAAGTCACATGTGAATAATTCGCCAAACGAGTCAAAGACGTTTCCTCCAAGGTGATTCTAAGCAATGACCGGGTCTGATGAGCTTTAACCATGGCACCTAATTGTCAACGATGGACCCGTGGAGTGTATCCAAGGAATCCAATGATAGTATAAGTTGTGAGGGTTCCAAGAAGTAATATGGTTACTTGATAAGGTTATCCAGTGAGGGAGATCCAAGGTAAAAATAAAGGTACAATAAACTCACAGAAAGCTAACTCAGTAGTATCTAATTCTAGATAAGGGGTAAGAGTGTAATCCAATGAGTGGAATCCTTGTCATTCCACAATATGATGCCTACTGAGTCCAAGGTGATCGACCAAGTTAAAATGGGGATATGAAAGGATAGGCCCTGATGGGATTTAACCATGGCACATACTAATAATTTCTAGATCCTATGAGTGAATTTGGGGGATCTTATAAGAAGATGGGATCCAATGGAAGTATACGGGGCATCCAAGGAATAGATATGAACTAGAGTCCAGGTGGGTATCAACCTTAGAAAATCATATCCTTGAATATGAGTGGGGATCTCGAGACCCAAGGTATTCTACTCTCCGAATCCATGGTGATCTCAAGTCATTCCATTCCTATTTGATAAAGAAGTCATATATTGATTCATTAGGTTCAAGTCTTACAATCCATTAGCATGTATAGGTTAATTAGATTTGAAACCAATAATTATTGGTTCCATCATTTCATTCCATTAGTTTGGAAATGTCAAGTACAATTATAACCACTTATTGATTGGTTCAAGCCTTGCCTCCCATTTTTTTAGAAAGGTCAAGTATCATTGCAACAATTTCGTAAAACCAATTAATGTGTTTTCAAAGGGGAAGGTCCACATTTCTACCTTCCCTTTGCATGGTAATGGTTTCCACAGACGTAGAACCAACCCATGTAGCATGAACTTGGGCCCATCCATTGAATTCCTTAATGGGAATCCATGTATCACTAAAGGTATGAGCATGAAAACACATTGAGTCCGTCATGGAATTCCTACTTTGGAACCCACATGTCACCCATGGTTTTATTAGTATTCAAAATATTAGAAAAAAATTTAGTAACTTGTTTTGAGGATCAAGCATTAAGCATTATCAATATAATTTAATCAAGTCATTCTATTTACCAAAACTATAAATTACGCTTAAGGGGCTCCAAGTATCCATCCAAAAGTGAAATTACCTACATGGGTAATTCCAATCCAAAACCCAACCAAACAATTAGATGATGCTTCGGTCCTGTAATAATTTTATAAATGGAAACTCAGTGTTTCTAATATCATTAGAGAAATGTGCTAATAATGTCGTATCTCAACATAACATCAATCATAAAGATTATAAACATGACAAGTCAAGAAGGAAAGGACTAACCACTACTTTTATCTTGAAGGCAGCGCACCTCTGTTGGAGGGGTTTTATTATAAAAACATGATATCTTCAATAAACAAATTATTAGTCATATTTATCATTCAAAACATGAAACATGCTAAATTAACAATTAATAGGAATTGAACAAAAAATTCATTTCATTACTTAAATATAAAAAAAGTGCAGTAAGAGACAATATTAAATAATTTATAATGTTTGAGGACATGGAAAGAGACCCAACCTCTAGGTGGAACCAAGCTGTGTACTTTGGCGATGAACCAAAATGATAATAAAGAACCCCTAAAAATTCAAAGCCCAATAGATTTATTAAAAGGGGGTAAAGTATACATAAATATATTAATTAAAGATTTGAAAAACAAATAAGAAGGTACAAACCGTACCCTGAAATGATGTCAATAATCCAAAAATACCAGAACCACCTTGCCAATGGTGGTGGCTGTCAGAACATGCAACCACAATTCCTAAGAGACCATTTTGACCATCTTAGACCAAGAGAAAATCGAAAATTGGATCACCCCAAAAGACCTAGGGTTCGGCTCAAAATTATGGGTCAAAGAAGAGGACAAAATCGACCAAGAAAAGGACGGAAATGGGGGTAGAAAACCATACCATTATGATTCAAGGAGGAATAGTGAAGAAACCGTAGCGGTCGATGGAGGAACCGTGAGGGGGTCTGAGGGCGAAGCGAACGGGAGCACCCCCTGGTACATCATGATATAAGGGAGAGAGGGTAAGGGTTGAGTGATTTAATTTTTATATTAATTAAATTAAATTAAATTCATAGAACTCATATTTTAAAAATTGGGTGTCACGTAGGATTTAACCCGTATGGTTTGCCAAACTCTGTGAAAACCGTGCAAAGTCTTATACCTCCAAAACATGCCTCACACAGGCTATGTGAATGGTTTGAGAAACCATGTGCATCCCACGTGCTAAGGCACTGCCTCATTCTAAATAGATCCATACAGTTAAGGTAGCGGCCTACATGGTTTACAGACCATGCACAAAACATGCGCCCTTTGCTTTATTTTAAATCATGATTTTTCTTCACATCCAGTACCCCCAAAACATTTCAGGTTACTAAAGAGACTTATCTGGACTTCTCCCTTGCCCAAAAACATCACTTATGAGTGATCAAAATTTCGTGATTAAGTTTTGAAACTCAGTTTAAAAAATGACTGGTTTAGTAAACGAAAAAGTTAAAAATCATCCCTATTTTTTCCAGTTCAAAACACAGGACTATACAAATTTTGACTTTTTAGTCCCCTACCATCCAGGTAAGAAAAATAAGTTGGAATATGATCTAATTAGAATGTATCATGAATCATCATCAATTATGAGAATTGAAAATGAACCAATCATCTTATATATGCAGAGGATTTTAATGAGAATAATTAAGGGAGGAATATCATAAATTATATCTCAAATTATTTCTCAACCATTCCCCATGGAGAAAATTAAGGATGATCAATGAAATGGTGTATAAATTCAAAAAACAGTGGAAGATATCAAAAACGGTAAATCTTATGAGTTCAAGATTGATGGAGAAAATGTTGTAATATTTGGGTCACAATTATGTGTACTATATGATTCATATATTAAAAAGGATCTTTTGAATGGTGCACATAGATCAGCCTTATCTATTCACCCATTCAACACAAAGATATATCATGATCATTGGGATAGCTATTAGTGGGACAATATGAAAAAGTATATTGCTAAGTATACATCAATGTTCCTGGTATGTCAACAATTTAAAGTTGAATGAAAAAAGTCCAAGGGAATAATGCAACCAATACCTATAAAAAATGGATGTGGGAGAACATTACCATGGAATTTTTCACTTGAAAACCATGGAAATCTATATGAAACAATGAGATATTTTCCATTGTGGATCGCCATTCAAAGGCATCTAACTTTTTTAAATTTTTATTGGACTTCTCATTGGATCAAACTGAAAAGATATACAACAAGGAGGTGGTAATGATACATGGAGTACCACCATCTATTGTATCCAGACAAAATCCAAGATTCACCTCAATATTCTGGAAAAGTATCCAATATGATCTATGAACTGAGATAAATGTTAGTACGGCCTATCATCCTTAAACTGATGGACAATATGAAGGATATATTTAGAAAGTGGAAGAAATATTGTGACCAAGTTCCATGGACATCAAAGGAGGATGTGACCAACATCTTCCACTGGTCTAATTCTCCCACAAAAATATTTTCCACTCTATTATAAAAATTTAACCATTTGAATCCATTTATGTAAAGTGATCAAACCAAAACCATTCTAGGATGAATTTGATGAGTTTAAGCTATTAGTTCCTGAAATGGTTGAAGAAATGGAGTAGGAGGTAAAAACCAATTAGCAGAACATCATGGCATCCCAAAGTTGAATAAAGATACATGAAAACATTCATCGATGAGACATTGAATATGATGATGGAGAAATGGTATTTTTCAACATATCTCTATGGAAAATGGTTGTGAGTTTTGGTAATAATGGAAAGATATGTCCTATGTATATCAGATCCTTTTAGATTCTTTAACATGTTGAAGCTATGGCATATAGACTATCACATTAACCTAATATGTCTAAAGTACACGATATCTTCCATGTTTCCCTATCAATGTAGTACATACTAGATCCTTCACTGGTACACTCGTCATGGTTTTGTACATTTGGAGAATGATATTTTTTATGAGGAGCAGCCGGTGAAGATCTTGCATCATAGAGATAATGTAATACAAGAAAAGATAACTCACATGGTCAATGTGCTATGGTAGAACCATAAGTATGAAGAGGAAACATGTGAACTAGACGAAGTAGAGGAGGAAAAGTACCCACACCTATTTACGACTTATAATGTAAAACGAAATTTTAGGGTGAAATTTCTTGAGGTGGAGAATATAATGACCCAATGCATTTTCAATGTAATTACTTGCATATAATTTTTTCCTATAGTAAAATCACATAATATTACATAAAAACATATTAAAAACCATAGAAATGAATAATGAGTAAAATAAAAGGTATCTCTATAAGTTAAGGAACTTATACTGCTGAAATAGAAACATGACCTTTAGAATAGTAATGTGACGATTATGAATAGTAAGATGGAAAATTGAATAGTAACCACACTAATGAAGGTATAAATGAAATATATACATTTCTTAAGTGACAATTTTATATAAATATATCATTGAATAGGTATGTAAACATTTTAAAAATTATTAATTAAATGTTGGTATTTTTGTAAGTCATATATATTTAATTCCATTTGTATAAGTAATTTAATAATTTAAAAGAAAATTTATTATCTTGAAATGTATTCATAAATTTTTATTTTTTATAAGATAATTTGGAGAGACCTTAGTTTATTTTTCAAAGTGTTGGAAATGATGTTTTAATTTTAGAATTTGTATCTTTTGAGTAAATTGTGATTATAATTAAAAATTAAATTTATCATATATAGGAAATTATTTTAGTAAAATGGAGTTCATTTTTGAATTATACTTTTCAATAAATGATTTGGGAGATTTTTTTTTAAATACCAATTTTTTTTGTTGAATAGTAAAATATCATAATTTACGATAAATGCTAAATAAATAAACTTTTGCATAATTTTTGGTTCCTGGATGCTGTAAATGGACATTGGATAGAAATAAAACTATCTATTGGGTATTTTTGGTCAAAATAATCAATAATATTCACAGTATTGATCATAAATACTATACTAATGATTAGTATAATGGAAGACACCTACTTTCCTACCCCATAAATACCACCGCTCATTACCTCCTCTCCTCATACCTATCAAGACATGTTTTTAATCTAAATTATACTCAAATATCTACCCCATCAACTATCCCTCTTCTAAGAGCCCCTGGTCTCATAAAAATACCAAAAAATCTCCTCTAAAGAGGCTCTCAAGGAAGATATATTCAAGAGGTAAATTCCAATTTTCATTTCTTTTATTTTCTTTCATGTTCCTTTATTTCTTTTTCATTACTCATCTCCTTTCATAAAAATGTTTTTAAAAATACAATACCTTATATGTAATGGAAACTTGTAATGATAATATAATAATTCATCATCATCTCCCAGTTCCACTCCTTTTATAATAGAAATTAAAACACCATCAGTGATGTGTTAATTTATCACATTCAATGATGATGGGTTTTCAATTTATATAACCATATTAAATTATAGTCATGAAACCATGTTTATAGTTGAACCAGGCTATAATATATGTATAATATCATTTTCAAGCTTCTTTAATATTTCTCACACATTATATTAATTTATAAAAAAATTGTTTGTTTTGATTAAAACCCACCAATTAACCAAATCGATAATCATTAATGTTTTATATAATGATTCATCATCACTAAAAATATCCAAATTAATTTTATACTAAAATAATCCTATTTATGTTCACTAATAACATATAACTACAATTATATAAAACCATTCAAATCGTACATGTTTATCCTTACATGTATATAAGTAATCCAATCATGAAAACCAGGGAAAACAATGCTCCCAAACAATGACATTGAACCTATTAACCACTAAAAAAGGTAATGAATGAAAATAATAATGTAATAATAAATAAATTTCATGAATAAAAGGTAATTTAAATATTAATTAATTTTTTAACCCAATACATTAAGATCAATTGAAGGACACCATTGAACTTAAGGTAAAGGATTCTACCTAAACCTCCATTATTCATTTGGGTTTCATTATCTTTATTTACCAAAACGATCTTATCTGTTATTTTTATGTAAATATTTTAAATTTTGTTTAATTTCTCCAAACCCATGTATCAAGTACAATTCATCATTATCTATTAGTGGTATACATGTTTTTATTTGATTCCCTCCACAATACATCCTGATAAGCAAACCAATTTAAGGTAACTTCTGTAATTCTTACCCATTTTAAAGTACACTATATAATACATTTTTAATCGATAATTATTTTTATAAATCCACTATTTTTATAATTAAAACATTCATGGTTTTGTTGTGGTTTTATATAAAGTATTATTCCCTTTTATGTTGTAAATTTCCATTGTTATTTCCCTTTAACAACAACAATTTTTTTTAATTCTAAATTTCATAAGTACTCTATTTACATGTTAATACATCCGGTTGACAAAAAATTTCATAATATATGCCTATAATACCCAATTATTTTCCTTGAATTATCCATTTCCTTCCCTCCATGGAAAGTTTTATGACACTCCCATTTTTGTATGCTTTGTAACATGATTTGGATACCCAATTCTTATTATTGTTAACCCTTATGTTTTTGTATTATCGATTATGTAGGATTATATATGTGGAAAGTATATTAATGATCATTTTTATGATGTGTTCGCTCACATAGTGCTCCAAAAATTTAGTAAAATTTTAGACACATGAGGGGTTATGTTCGACAGTCTTGCAGGTTAGCCTTGACTCGTGATATTATGTGCAACGGTGTTGGTGGATATCCTTGAATTGTACTCCTCTACGTGCAACGAGCCTAGACTCATGCTAAAGTCGTGTTTTATGTTCATTATACATTTCTATGACTCCATGTCTATATGATAACATGTCTATATTATATGATTCCATACGTTCAATGTTCATTTATTTCATAATGACATGCCTTCTAACCCATGTGTTAAATCATTATTCTTATGTTTATTATAATACATGGCCTTTTAGCTCATCCCTTTGTTTATGATTTCACTAGGTTATCCTATGTAGATTTATGAGGACAATAGATGTTAGGAGATCATTATGAAGATTAAATTAGTATTTTGTTATGTTTAATTATGTACATAATCTTCTAATATATTATACTTTATGCTCCTTGGATTGTAATGTGCTGTTTTATGATGCACAAAATCATGTAATGATATGTCTAAAATGATGGGGTCTCTAAAAATTACATTATAATATATATTTATGTTAATTTTATTTAAATTATCCATATTATTTAACAATCATAGAACAAAAAATTTAAATCCCAAAAATTTAGATCAATAGTCATGCCTATTGTGTTTGTTAGCAATACCTATATAAAATTATATTTCAATATGTCATTTATCACTCAATATTTCTTTTCGAACATTCAATTCAAAAATTTTGTTACATTTCATTTCATTTTACTCTCTATCCTTCACTCACAAGAAATATAATTTTCTTGAGAGTGTATTGTATCATTCAACACATAATCAATTTTTATCAACCATTACACTCAATTTCAATATGATCCTTTCTCAATATTGAAAATCAAGAGACTTTAATTTAATGATAAAATATATTGATAATTAACTATTTGTGATACCAACTGAAATGATAAACTAAAAACACTCACAAAATTTATAAATTTATTTTAATCAAATGAGACTATTAATTCCAATAGTGGTACAAATTTTTCATGTTATATGTTGACATGAATTTCCTTCACTCAATTCAATACAGATGTTAAAATTATGAAAAAAAATATCCCCACTGGAGGTAGGATTCCTTTTAGAAAACAAGGATCAGAGAATAATAGATCATACAATTTTCATTTAATTATTTCAATTATATTTTAGAATTTTCCTATTTTCATTATGAAATATTCCCAACATCATCATCATAATTCTTCATATGTTTCTACCTCAAAAGTTACTCTAAATAAAATTAATCATGGTGAAACTATTGAAATGTCCAAATACATGTAATATAATGTTGATAAAACCCCAAAGAAGATCACTTTACATGATTTTCAAAATTTGAAAATATTCCCATCTTCACCAAGGATACTAATTTAAATAGATTTTTTTCTGACATAGTATTTGAGAGAATAATATTAGATGATTTATTTTACGTTTTTGTTGTACTATATAGATATATTTCTCTTCATCTTAGGTTTTCCTCATGAAAAAAATATTCACCGAAAATTTTATATATTAATATTTTATAAAAATAACAAAAAATTTAAGTCAATCAATTGGTTATTTCTTTTACTTATTGCGAATATAAATATTGGGAGTGTTTTCTCAAGAAAAGATACTATGTCCTTTCAATTAATTATTCTTACACAATGGGTCTCAATATTTTATTAATCTTTTTGATTCCTTGTACTAAATACATATTATATTCCTCTATGAGAGGACCATATCTTTTTAGATGTGTTTTAATTTTTATACTAGTTATTCCATTTAAGGAATTATATTGTGTTTTTAATAATGGTTAGAAATGCTATACCACTTTGACTGGATTCTTTGTGTCTCGCACATAATTATTCTTTAATACATGTGTTGTTTGTTTATTGAAAATCATGCATGGTATTTTTTATATTTTTTTTGGAATTCCAATTTTTATTTGGAATGATATTTCAGTTTTTTCACCCATATCATTCATTATTTCTCCAAATATACTATCAAAATCATGAGAATATCACTCTTTACATTATAATATCTCATAGAGTCTATTCATGGTTTCTCTATGAGTGACATGTTATTGAAAATAATTTCTCTAGCTATAGCACGTCTCTTTAAATTCTTGAATCCTATTTGAATCTTATTTACATTATGATTTTTTTTTCAAATGATGAATCATCCTTCATTTAAAACATATTTTGAGTATTCATGTTTGTAGCATTATTAATCTTACTTCAAAAGGGTACTTCTTATTTATTTAAAAAAACTCCTTTTCATAGGTTACTATATTATCTATATTCTTGTTGAGATGATAATGAATCACTACTATGGACATAAAAATTTCAAATATCATATAAATTTATAGGCTCATTAAACTAGTTTGTGGTATACAGGTTCTAATTATTATATGGATATTATATCATTTCTATTTTTCTTCCCCATTGATATGAGATTATATTTATTTATAAAAATATTGGATTGTGCCTAAAATAAAATTCTCTATGCTAAAATCTTTTATAGCAACAATATATGTAAGGACCCGCACTTATTTCATACATAATCTTGAATTTATTCAAGAAAACACTTCATTTTACATTGAGGATCTTTTCAAGTTTAGAGCTTTAGAGAATTAAGACAAAATATTCATAACATTACACATTGTTACATAGTGGATACCATAAAATCAGTTTCCATTTTCCTCAGAATATAAAACATTAAAACATAAAACAAGACTCCTTGACAATTCTTCAACATTTAACATGTCTTCCTTCCTTGTATTATTCATCCATTAACCTGTGAAAAATCATTTAAAAACTTGGGATGAGCACAAAAGCTCAGTAAGGTATGAAAAAGAAGGAAAAATCTCATTAGTCCATGAATACACAAGACATATGAAAACATTTTTAAAATACATGATTTACACCCATAAAATCTTACTTTGTGTAACATGAGATTTACACAAGATCCATACAAACATAATTATAATCATAAAGGTATATTGGGGCATTACTTACATAATCTTGTAACCATCTTGGCTACCTTAAAATTTGTAACCCTCACGGCTACCTTACTTTGTGTAACCATCACAGTTACACTTGGAGTAACCATACGGCCGACCTCCAACTTACTCATACCAAATGAATTGGAGGGAAATATAGGTCCCACCCTTCATCATAAACAATGCCCAATAGCCAAAACATAATCATTCAACATAAATAATAGCATAAAAACATTGCCTTTGAATCTTATAAAACAGAATTTTAAAAGAGGATTTTAGAAGAAAAGTCCCTTATAAACATCATATACTTGAAGTGATACTTAATTGAGTGGATGGAATATGTATATACTCTGTAAATACACATAATTAAACATAATATAAACAGAACCCATCACACAAACAATTTAAATAGCACATAAATTATAAAGTAGAAGGTTAACCCAAAGAATGGAAATCGGGTTAAGAATTCCCTTACCTTGGGCTTGTCCTACTTCAAAATTGTTTGAACCTCCTGTATAATGGTTAAAGGAGTGTTAATAGGATTTTAAAGAAACTTGTTCATGTTTATAACATCTTATATGGTCATTTCATAACCTCATTTCACCCCTTATTTGTTAGTATTTTGTTCCTTGCATTATTTTGGGTGAGGTCTTTTGTGATTTTCACGATCGGTTCATGATGAATCGTTCTTGTTGATTGGAAGTGAAACTCCAGAATTGGAATGGAGTATTAGTTACATAACTCCAGTACCATAAATTATACCATTCATTACTTTGGTTCCTTATATGATGATGATTTATAAGTTAAAACATTAATTATGTTCGTTTAGATAATTTAAGTGGTTCTTTGATAATTACAATTTCATTTAGTCTTATAAGTTTGAATCATGAGTACAAAAGAATTACAGAACCTTATATGATTCATAAAACATATATTATAACCTGGTTCAACCATATAAATGGTTTCATGACCAGACTTGAAATAATTAATGGAAATTGAAAATACATCGTCCACGATATCGGTAATTCGACACAAATGGACAATGTTTTTTGATTCTTTAAATAAGTGAAAGAGGAGAGGAATAATGATTTGTAATTTTACATAAACATGAAAACATCCAGAATATACATGATTCTGGAGATTTCATGCCTCTTGGATAAGAGGGGGTGAAGAAAGAAGTGGAAGGAATCATGAAATAAAGAAAACATGAGAAATTTCTTACAAAACATTCGGCAGCCTAACGGCGCCTCTAAAAATTTCATAAAAACAAGATTGATGAGAGGAATGGAATATCTCATCAATCATACAAAATTTGGACTGTAAGGGAAAATATTTAATGAAATATCCCAACAATAGACAAAGGGAAAGGAAGAGAATAACATAAAATGGATGGAAAGAATGAAAATGAAAGAGGATGTTTACCTCTTGATCTCTTCTCCTTGAGATCCTTCTTAAGGGCTTTGATTTTGGTCTTTTGGTGAGACCAGCAGCTCTAGGACGTGGGGAAGAAGATTGAGGATGGAATTTGGCAGAAATTAGACAATGATCAAGGCTTGAGAGGTGTGGGAGGAAGAGGGGAGTGAGGGTGGTATTTATAGTGGAGGAGGGAAGGTATTTTAGATTATTTTAATTATTATTATAATATTTTTATCAAGACTATGAATAATCTCAAATCAAGTGGCCTTAATTAGTGAAAATATCATGTGATTTCGAAGCAAGTGGCCTTGCATCACTTATGATGTCATAAATAGTGCATTTTTACTGATAAATTGATTATACGGTATTTTACCGTATTTCACTATTCACTGAAAATTCAAGAGTTTCAGAAAAATACCAAAAATTTACCCCAACCATTTTTCGACGTGTAGAATTCAAAAATGAACTCCATTTTTCAAAAATAATTTTCTAAATACTATTAATTTAATTTTAAAATAAGGTCACAGTTAATTCGAAAAATAACAAAATTGAAGTGTAATTAGTTTTATGTGACATTGGAAAATTAATTAAGATCCCATTATCCTATTGCCATGGGAAAATAAAATAATAATATTATTTACTATTCATGAGGTCATATTACTATTCATATTACTATTCATATTACTATTCATAAGGGCATGTTACTATTCACCAAAAAAAACAAGTTTGTTCCATCAGACTCGAAATAACTTACTGAACACAATTGTAGATGATAGTTTCTTGAAATTCAAAACATAGAAGAAATAAAATTATGTTTAAAGGATACTTATAAATATATACCTTAAACAAAATTTCAAGCATTTTCAATTTATTTTTAGAAAACCTTGGGATGTTACATTATCCCCACCTTCTTGAAATTGCGTCCTCGCAATTTTATTTACTTATTAAACAACTGAGGGTATTTTTCCCTCAAAGCATTTTCAGACTCCCATGTTGCTTCTTCAACCATGTGGTTTCTCCACAAAAACTTTACCTGGTGGATTACCTTATTCCGCAATACCTGTTCTCTTCGATCAAGAATCTGAACCGGTTTTTCTTCATAAGAAAGGTTCTCTGCTAGCTGAACTTCTTCCGGCCTCAAGACATGTGATGAATCTGGAACATACTTTCTCAACATCGAAACATGAAAAACATTGTGTACCTGAAACAAGCTCGGAGGAAAAGCTACGCGGTACGCAACTGTTCCAACTTTATCCAAGATTTCAAAAGGACCGATGAACCGTGGACTTAGTTTCCCTTTCTTACCGAAACGCATCACACTTTTCCAAGGAGATATTTTAAGGAAAACATGGTCACCTACCTTGAAAGAGAAGTCTTTCCTTCTGTTATCTGCATAACTTTTCTGCCTGCTTTGAGCTATCCTCATGTGTTGCTGGATCATCCTCACTTTCTCAGCCACTTCTTCTACTAATTCTGGCCCCATCAACTTTCTTTCACCGAATTCATCCCAAAACGCAGGAGTCCGACACCGCTTTCCATACAAGGCCTCAAAAGGTGCCATCTGAATACTGGAATGGAAACTGTTATTATAAGAAAACTCAACTAATGAAAGATGCTGATCCCAACTTCCCTGATAGTCCATTGAACAAGCTCGAAGCATATCCTCCAAAGTTTGAATCGTTCGCTCTGACTGCCCATCTGATTGAGGATGAAAAGCTGTAATGAAATTCAACTCTGTGCCCAAAGACTTCTGAAGTCCTTTCCAAAAATTAGAAGTGAACCTGGGATCTCGGTCAGACACAATGGAAAGAGGAACTCCATGTAACCTGACAATCTCTTTGAGGTACAATCGAGAAAGCTGATCTAATGTCATTGTATCTCGAATAGAAAGAAAATGAGCAGACTTTGTTAGCCGATCAACAATAACCCATATCGCATTGTTACCTCGAGAAGTCTTTGGTAGTCCCACCACAAAATCCATGGATATATTCTCCCATTTCCATTCTGGCACCGGCAAAGGCTGAAGCATCCCCTTCGGTAACTGTCGCTCTGCTTTAACCTGCTGACATGTCAAACATTTCATTGTAAAATCAGCAATATCTCTTTTCATCCCATTCCACCAGTAATACTCTCGAAGGTCTCTGTACATCTTAGTACTTCCAGGATGAACAGAAAATGGAGAACTATGAGCTTTACACAACAATTCTTTCTTCAGCTGGGAATCACAAGGCACACACAACCTTTTTCCAAACCTTAAAACACAATCATTATCAAGATTAAATTCTGGAAACTTACCCATTTTAACCAATTCTACCTTTTTCTGTAGCTCACGGTCTTCCCTCTGCGCTTTCATAATTCTGTCTGACAACGAAGACTGCACTGAAACCTGAAACAAAACAGATATATTCCCTGCACCAACAACTTCCAAGCCAAAATTTATCAAATCATTAATCAAGGGATCACGTTCCAAACGTAGCATGGTTAATGATGCATGATTTTTCCGACTTAAGGCATCCTCTACTTTGTTTGCTTATCCAGGATGGTAATTAATCGTGCAGTCATAATCCTTTATCAGTTCTAGCCATCTTCTCTGCCTCATGTTTAATTCCTTCTGAGTGAATATATACTTAAGACTTTTATGGTCAGTATATATTTGGCATTTGGTTCCGTATAGATGATGCCTCCATATTTTCAAAGCAAAAACCACAGCTGCCAATTCCAAATCATGTGTGGGATAATTCATCTCATGAGGTTTAAGTTGTCTCGAAGCATAGGCAATTACCTGACCATTCTGCATCAAAACACAACCAATTCCCTTCAAAGAAGCATCACTATAGATGAAAAACTCACCATTCTGGGAAGGTAAGGCCAAAACTGGAGCATTCACCAATCTCTTCTTTAGTTCTTGAAAACAAACATCACATTCCTCTGTCCAAACAAAATTAACCCCTTTCCGTGTTAACTTAGTTATTGGGCTAGATAACCGTGCAAAGTTCTCAACAAAGCGTCGGTAATAACTTGCTAAGCCCAGAAAACTACGAATCTCTGTAACATTTGGGGGTCTTGGCCATTCATCAACTACTTTTGTTTTGGTAGGATCAACTGTTATTCCATCCTTATTTACAATGTGCCCAAGAAAAGAAATCTGTTGCAACCAAAAATCACACTTGCTGAATTTTCCATATAGTTTCTTTTCTTTTAAAGTTTGTAAAACAACCCTTAGATGTTTTTCATGCTCCTCTTTATTTTTAGAAAAAACCAGAATGTCATCAATAAATACCACCACAAACTTATCCAAGAACTCATGAAATACTCTATTCATAAGATTCATGAATACAGAAGGTGCATTAGTTAACCCAAATGGCATAACAACAAATTCATAATGCCCATATCTAGTACGAAAGGCTGTTTTCGGGATGTCATCCTCCTTCACCTTCAGCTGATGGTATCCGGATCTCAAGTCAATCTTGGAAAAGTACTGAGCTCCCTGGAGCTGATCAAACAAGTCATCAATATGAGGCAAAGGATACTTGTTTTTAACAGTGATGTTATTCAAAGCTCTATAATCAATGCAAAGTCTCATGGAACCATCTTTCTTTTTAACAAACAAAACAGGGGCTCCCCATGGTGAAGTACTGGGACGAATGAAACCTTTGACAAGCAAATCCTGCAACTGATTTTTCAATTCAAGAAGTTCTATTGGAGCCATACGATATGGGGGTTTTGAAATTGGCTTAGCATCAGGGACTAAGTCAATTGTGAATTCAACTTCTCGTTTAGGTATGACACTGGGTAACTCCTCAGGAAAAACATCAAGGAATTCATTTACCACTGGCACATCATTGATTTGAATAGTTCCCTTGTTTTCAACAATATGAGCTAGATAACTTTCATTTCCATCTTTCAGTAGTTTCTCAGCTTCTTGATATGTTATCAATTGTATGGGTTCATTCTTGTATACAAACTGAAACTCTTTCTGAAAAATAACTTCTTTAGCTCTACAGTCAATCTTAGCATGATAACCAGAAAGCCAGTCCATCCCCAGAATAACTTCAAACTCGACTAAGGGTAAAACAACAAGGTTTGCAGGTAAAGTCTTTCCACATACCACAATAGAAATATTCTTATAATTGCTCTTTGCTATAACATTTCCCCCTGGTGTTTTAACAACAAGTTCGGGTATCATTTGTTGAGGTGATATTTCCAATTTACTAGAAAATTTCTCAGAGATGAAGGAATGTGTAGACCCCGTATCAAACAAAACGTTAGCAAAATCTGAGTGAACAAACAAAGTACCTGATACAACTTCATTGGATGGCCCAACATCTGCTGACGTAGTCGCAAAGGATCTCACTACACCTTTCTGCTTGTAGTCTGGCTTCTTTGCATCATTTGGATCCCTCTTTGGACAGGCATTTGCATAGTGACCCATCTCACCACATTTAAAACACTTTATAGTCTGCTTATCAGGATTAGTCTTTGGATCATTTTCATTGCAATCTCGGGCCATATGTCCAAACTTACCACATTTAAAACACTTCCCAGTTTTGATAAGACATTCCCCAGGGTGCTTCTTGCCACACTTTTCACAAACTGGAAACTGTATTTTCTTACCATCAGATTTCATTGGTTGATTCTTACCCATTGCTTTCCAATTTGACCTCTTCTTCTCTTTGTTTCCAAATTGCATGTGATCGTCAGCAAACTCCATCTCTACCCTCTCAGCACATCGGAAAAGTTTCTCATAACTTTTGAATTCACGGGAGGCCAACGCCCTTCGATACCTTGGCTTCAATCCTGAGTAAAAGCGGTTGATTTTGCTATCGAGACCCAGAATAAGATTCGGAGCATACCTCGCCAGTCGGGTGAAGTTCGCCTCATACATAGCCACTGAATCTTCCTCCTTTTGTTTCAGTTCAAGGAATTGTTTCTCCATTCTAAGTCGCACCACCTTAGGAAAATATTTTTCAAGAAAAATACTTTTAAATTCATCCCATACTAAGGCATCAAAATCCTCTCTACCCCTGATATTCCTTACCATTGACCACCACTGATCAGCTTCCCCTTCAAAACGATAAATGGCAAGACTTACCTTTTGATTGTCTGAACATCCCATAACATCAAATATCTTTTCAAGGGCCTTAATCCACCCTTCTGCTACCACTGGGTCAGAAGATCCACTGAATGCAGGAGGATGTTGTCTCATAAAATGTTCCACCACTGTCATGTTCCGTTGGGGTACATCTATTTGTCCTCTTGCATGGATGCCACCACCATTTATTGCCTGTGTTAGCTGAGCCATTACTGTCACAAACTGCTCGGTTCCAATCCCTACCATTCCGGGCAGTTGATCAGGAAGGATGTCATTCTGTCGGTGCCTATCCTCTTCAGCATCCATGTTCCTTCTGCGGACAACCATTCTAAACAAACATTTCATAGATGAAGCAACATGGTAATCTTTAAATGCTATAACAAATTAAACATAGGGTGAGAATTAGTTATGGTATTCTATTAGCATCACCTTAACCCCTAAAGTTATCTAAACCATCCTCTGATACCAACTGTAAGGACCCACACTTATTTCATACATAATCTTGAATTTATTCAAGAAAACACTTCATTTTACATTGAGGATCTTTTCAATTTTAGAGCTTTAGAGAATTAAGACAAAATATTCATAACATTACACATTGTTACATAGTGGATACCATAAAATCAGTTTCCATTTTCCTCAGAATATAAAACATTAAAACATAAAACAAGACTCCTTGACAATTCTTCAACATTTAACATGTCTTCCTTCCTTGTATTATTCATCCATTAACATGTGAAAAATCATTTAAAAACTTGGGATGAGCACAAAAGCTCAGTAAGGTATGAAAAAGAAGGAAAAATCTCATTAGTCCATGAATACACAAGACATATGAAAACATTTTTAAAATACATGATTTACACCCATAAAATCTTACTTTGTGTAACATGAGATTTACAGAAGATCCATACAAACATAATTATAATCATAAAGGTATATTGTGGCATTACTTACATAATCTTGTAACCATCTTGGCTACCTTAAAATTTGTAACCCTCACGGCTACCTTACTTTGTGTAACCATCACAGTTACACTTGGAGTAACCATACGGCCGACCTCCAACTTACTCATACCCAATGCATTGGAGGGAAATATAGGTCCCACCATTCATCATAAACAATGCCCAATAGCCAAAACATAATCATTCAACATAAATAATAGCATAAAAACATTGCCTTTGAATCTTATAAAACAGAATTTTAAAAGAGGATTTTAGAAGAAAAGTCCCTTATAAACATCATATACTTGAAGTGATACATAATTGAGTGGGTGGAATATGTATATACTCTGTAAATACACATAATTAAACATAATATAAACAGAACCCATCACACAAACAATTTAAATAGCACATAAATTATAAAGTAGAAGGTTAACCCAAAGAATGGAAATCGGGTTAAGAATTCCCTTACCTTGGGCTTGTCCTACTTAAAAATTGTTTGAACCTCCTGTATAATGGTTAAAGGAGTGTTAATAGGATTTTAAAGAAACGTGTTCATGTTTATAACATCTTATATGGTCATTTCATAACCTCATTTCACCCCTTATTTGTTAGTATTTTGTTCCTTGCATTATTTTGGGTGAGGTCTTTTGTGATTTTCACGATCGGTTCATGATGAATCGTTCTTGTTGATTGGAAGTGAAACTCCAGAATTGGAATGGAGTATTAGTTACATAACTACAGTAACATAAATTATACCATTCATTACTTTGGTGCCTTATATGATGATGATTTATAAGTTAAAACATTAATTATGTTCGTTTAGATAATTTATGTGGTTCTTTGATAATTACAATTTCATTTAGTCTTATAAGTTTGAATCATGAGTACAAAAGAATTACAGAACCTTATATGATTCATAAAACATATATTATAACCTGGTTCAACCATATAAATGGTTTCATGACCAGACTTGAAATAATTAATGGAAATTGAAAATACATCGTCCACGATATCGGTAATTCGACACAAATGGACAATGTTTTTTGATTCTTTAAATAAGTGAAAGAGGAGAGGAATAATGATTTGTAATTTTCCATAAACATGAAAACATCCAGAATATACATGATTCTGGAGATTTCATGCCTCTTGGATAAGAGGGGGTGAAGAAAGAAGTGGAAGGAATCATGAAATAAAGAAAACATGAGAATTTTCTTACAAAAAATTCGGCAGCCTAACGGCGCCTCTAAAAATTTCATAAAAACAAGATTGATGAGAGGAATGGAATATCTCATCAATCATACAAAATTTGGACTGTAAGGAAAATTATTTAATGAAATATCCCAACAAAAGTCAAAGGGAAAGGAAGAGAATAACATAAAATGGATGGAAAGAATGAAAATGAAAGAGAATGTTTACCTCTTGATCTCTTCTCCTTGAGATCCTTGTTAAGGGCTTTGATTTTGGTCTTTTGGTGAGACCAGCAGCTCTAGGACGTGGGGAAGAAGATTGAGGAGGGAATTTGGCAGAAATTAGACAATGATCAAGGCGTGAGAGGTGTGGGAGGAAGAGGGGAGTGAGGGTGGTATTTATAGTGGAGGAGGGAAGGTATTTTAGATTATTTTAATTATTATTATAATATTTTTATCAAGACTATGAATAATCTCAAATCAAGTGGCCTTAATTAGTGAAACTATCATGTGATTTCGAAGCAAGTGGCCTTGCATCACTTATGAGGTCATAAATAGTGCATTTTTACTGATAAATTGATTATACAGTATCTTACCGTATTTCACTATTCACCGAAAATTCAAGAGTTTTAGAAAAATACCAAAAATTTACCCCAACCATTTTTCGACGTGTAGATTTCAAAAATGAACTCCATTTTTCAAAAATAATTTTCTAAATATTATTAATTTAATTTCAAAATAAGGTCACAGTTAATTCGAAAAATAACAAAATTGAAGTGTAATTAGTTTTATGTGACATTGGAAAATTAATTAAGATCCCATTATCCTATTGCCATGGGAAAAAAATTATAATAATATTTACTATTCATGAGGTCATATTACTATTCATATTACTATTCATATTACTATTCATAAGGGCATGTTACTATTCACCAAAAAAAACAAGTTTGTTCCATCAGACTCGAAATAACATACTGAACACAATTGTAGATGATAGTTTCTTGAAATTCAAAACATAGAAGAAATAAAATTATGTTTAAAGGATACTTATAAATATATACCTTAAACAAAATTTCAAGCATTTTCAATTTATTTTTAGAAAACCTTGGGATGTTACAATATATCCCAAAAAACCGTACTATTATTTTTTCACTATACATTGTCTAGAATTTTCAACAAGGATGACATGTTTATTTGGGTCCTTATCAATAAATAGTTAACATTCTTTTGATGAAAAATTCTGAAACCCCTTCTTATATCATCCATTAAAATATGGTAGGCTTTTAATAAATTTTCTTCACATATTTTTGTATTGAATTAAATTTTAAACCATTTTCATTTTAGAAAATATATTGATAATAAGAGCCAATATTTGAGATTAATAGAACATGTTATTTTAGATTCTTTATAAAAGATCATTTCATGATGTACTGATATTATCATCATAAAATAGAGGTATTAAAAAACTAGAGTCCCATTTAAAACAATATATCATAGAATATGTTTTTCTTTACTTTTGATATCTCAACATGGGCCATTTCATGATTGGACAGTTTAACTACCAATTTGGGAGAATTTATATTATGAGAATTATCATTATACTTAATTAATTACATTATTTCCATACTATATTTATTATTTTTCTCAATTTTTGATTTAGGAATCATGTCCTTTTCTTTAATCAATATGTCATGTTACATAATTGTTTTGGATTTAACTACTAATTCTGTATTTCTCACATCAATGATACTACTCAGATTCACTTCCACTACACGGATAATCAATTACAGACATTATTTATAGCATCCTTATCCTATATATTATTTATATAATCTTCTTCAAACTAAGGGATCTTCTCCATATTCTCCGGATTTATAGCTTATTGGTCTTCAATCTCTGTTGAGATATATATATATATATATTGGATAAAACATGTTATTTCAATGTGAATCCATTTTCCCTAATTTATACTCAATCTGGTCCATATCTTCCAATTGATATTAATCAATTCAACAAACCATATATATATATATATATAGTCATTGGGAATAAAATCTTTAAATATTTACACACTATATTAGAAAGATATGTAGAAAAGTTATCACTCTTACAAATTCTTGGATCATATTCCAGTCAATTAATGAAATAATAATCATCTACCTCATTATAATTTTTATTTTATTAAAACATTTATGTTAGAATAACTGGATACATTCTTTTGGATTTATTTAATCCCATATTTTTCCTAATTGAATATAAATTTATCCTCTCCAAAATATTTTAAGGAGAAACTAATTCTCATTATTATTGGCATGAGGGAGATACCTTCTTCAACATTATGTTCTATTAAATTTTTCTTTTTTTCACAATACTAGTAGATATTTAATTTTTATTTATAATAGATATATTGTTATAAAAAAATCAATTT
Organism: Viscum album; assembly: GCA_963277665.1. Classification (NCBI taxonomy): domain Eukaryota; kingdom Viridiplantae; phylum Streptophyta; class Magnoliopsida; order Santalales; family Viscaceae; genus Viscum; species Viscum album. The sequence goes on along the minus strand of OY728148.1, from coordinate 1,094,991,899 downwards.
ATTTTGAATTCTGAAATAGGCACAAATTGTTTAATAGGATAAAAAATACGAAATATAGAATTAAATGAGAGGTTTTATAATCACTTTAACTCATTTTAGGATAATATTGGGATATTATCTTCTTTAGGAATGTTGTTTTGAATCAATTATTGTTTCATTTTATTCAATTTGACCATTTTATTCACTTACTTCATTGATTTGATAGGATCCGGATTCTCTACAATCATGGTTGTTTGTCCCTTATTAGAGTTTAGATAATGAAGGAATATAAATAAAAGAACATGATATTTTAAAAATGATCACTATGAAATGATATAGTATAGTCCATGATGTGTTTGTATGGGACTAATACACCAATTACCACTGTAATGAAATATTAGTTATAATGGGATATCCATGGAGTAACCTAAACCTAATATACATCTCCATGCACATTAGAAGGGAGTTTTAAAAAATGATGATTCCCTTGGACTATTGAAATAATTACCCAAATGTATCCTCTCACTTGATATTTATACTTACAATAGATATTATAAAACCTCTTCATGATCGTTATAATATCATCCATGTCTGCAACCAGTTGAGTATTCCCTGTGTAGTTGTGTTTCTTAGTTATTAATCTTCTACTTAGAAATAAACATGAAATTACATATTCTATTTCTACTATTTATTAAAAACACACACTCTACTTCTACATCAAAACTAAAATTATAGAGTAATTTGTCTTCTTTGCATTCTTAGGTTAAAGTGACATCTTTATTTTACCATCTTCTCTTCCAGTTCAAAATTTAGTGACCATGAACATTCTTCCCAATGTTTTTATTATCCACAATTGTCTTTTATCCAGTAATTTTTATTATTCTGATATACTACTTTTTAATATAATTATTTTTTCATTATTAGTTAATTTCACTATTACTCTTCTCTATGACACATTCTATGTGAAAATATTTTTAAATTGATATAGTATTAGATGTTTTTTCGAGACACATATATTATGTTCACATAAAAGTAGTAAAATTTCTCAACACCTTCTTCATCAACCATCATTGTATACATATTGAAATAGTATAGTATCATCAATATATTATTCTCTCTCTTTTAATTCTATTATTTACTTCATACATCAATTATATTATTTTTAAATACAATAATTTTCCCTAATTCAAAATACTTGAGATATTTAATTTTATTCCCCAAATAATTTATCCATTAAAATATTATATTCAAACTATAAAATTATTTAAAATATGAAAAATTTATTCCCTAAAGACTTTTTTCATATTTATTCTTTTTCACATCAAGATATATGTAAATATAATGTGGTTTATTTTTATTTTTTCAAATAAAATGTATATTAATACACTTTTATGCATGGGGATTCATAAAAATCATAGTTGTAGTTATCAAAATTTAAATTATAGAACATGAGACAATAAAATATTATTTTTATTATATTATATTACCTTAAAAAATATGATGTACATAAAAGGAATTATGATAAAGTCATATGTTTTAAATAAATATTCTTTACATAATTTTCTTAGTGTAATAGACTTTCGATTGGAAATAATTGTGCTAATCTTTTAAAAGACTTATACTTATACAAATGATTTTGTCTGTTTCAATGACTTGTTATGATACAACTCTCATTTCTCATACATACCAATTATAAATCAAATAAAATTTATTTAATAATTGAACAATATGTCTAGTTTTATTATTTGATACCTGGCATCTTGGATGGGGATCCTTTTGATAATTCATGATACTATAGTCCATCATGAACAACATCAGTAATGTATGATGAAACATATTTACAATATTGAAATTCTTTAAATATCATCATATATTTACATAAATGAAATTAACCTTATTCATCTCTAATCAGTTGATCGATTGTATTGTATTAATAAGGATCAATTAAACATGTGTTCAAACTGTTATAGCCATTGGATTGGCCATGTCATAAAACGCTCAATTGATAATCCATAGAAACTAGTGACACTATAAATCTATGGTCATTGGATAAACTAAAACATTATGTAACACATGTTATTTACAATATTTTTCTCTCCTTTTTATAATAATTTTTAATGATAAATCGTATCCTGACATAAAAAATTTCCCTTGATCACTTTACATTGATTTTTATATTTCAATTCTACAATTTATGTTATTCATATAGTAATTCATAAACTTTTGTAATTATTAAAAGGATTACACTGGGAACATCCAAACAATTATCTTCTTTAAAAGGCATATGTTCAATTCTCAGATACGTATGATCTAATTGTAAATGACTAACAATCATGCCTTTTCTATTTTCATTACCCATCATAAATCAAAATTGTATCTTAAAGAATAATTATAATATCATTGTATTTACCATTAACTCAATACACCATACACCCCCACATAAAATGGAGGTGTTCTATAAAATTCATGTTCATAATTCTTATTATTTCAATAGGTACAAAATTGGAATAGTGTTTCATATTTAAAAACATTGTTTGTATCAAAAAAATTAAATATGTCATAAAAAATTATATACTATAAACAACCCATGATCTATAAATAGTTCATAGTTTTGGAAGAATATTAATCATAACAGTGAATGTTTATTATGTTGTGATGTTCGGTCAATGATTATTTGATGGTGTCTTCCCTCATTACCCAACAAATGAAATATTATATCATTATTAAAATAAATAGATAGTGACGATTTTGTATACTAATAATTTATAGATGTATTAAAAATAATAAAATTAAAACATATATCATGAATTATCTTCGGGAAGATATGTTAATAAAATATTCCATATTAAGAAGACAATTGTTGTTTATAAAAAAAAAATAATTTAGAAAACATGAACGATAAATATGATATTTCAATTGTTTATAGAGGTAATGTAATGTATTTTTCAATATATAAATGTCTGATAAATGGGATATAGTTCTAATACCTCATTTTAGAACAGTGAAATCAATTTCATAATAGATAAAATTTTGGGGGAAACAATACATACCTCATTGCATTCTCATATTGACCAAGATTTTTGAAAGTGGCATTGGAAAATATTGATTAGATTATTGTAATAAATTTCTTGTTAAATCAAATTAAAAAATAATTATAATATAGTTTTGGTTCCCAATATTAAAAATAATAATGTTATAGAAAAATTGGGAGCATTATGAAAATATAATTAAAATATAATAAGTTTAAAACATGAATTAAAAAATTGCATGAAATTTTGTTCAATGGGTTGAATAAATTGATATTTATGATACGTTTACAGAAATTTTTTAGCTTGATACCATTTGGGTAATTATATCTCTTATAGCACAATGGTTATATATTATTTTCTAAATTTATATTAAGTTATCCTTTCTTAATAGAGATCTATAAGAAGAAGTGTATTCCAAAATACATAATGGTTTCCACGTAAAATAAGAAGAAGTGGGATATGTTTTTAGTTTGAAAATTGCTCGGTATGTGTTAAAAACACTAATATCATGGTATTCTATGTTAGACACTTTCTTGATGTTGCTGAGGTTCATGAAGAAAATATTGAATAGAAACCACTATATTAATAATGAGGAAGTGGTATCACTTATTGTAACATTTTTTTATTAATGATATCATATTTACCATTAATATTGAATTTATTTTTATGGATTTTTTATTCCCGATGAATAAATGTTCGAGACTTCCAAGTATTTAAAAATGAGATTCTTTTTTTTGGTTTATGAAATTTATCATGTGGGATTTCTTATAATTCATTATGAGGAAAATTATACCCCAGAACATTTGAAAAAAATTCATGGTGGATTCAATGATTGTTTTTACACTAATATAAACATTTTCCATGCTTTAAAATGATGAAATTGAAAATCAAGTTTATCAAATATTATTTCTTGAGCTCATTAGGATTTTATTTTAATAGAGAAATTTATAACTATATAGTGTATATTGTAACATTATATTTCGGATATCAAAGTGTTCTAAAGGAATATCTTTTCATTTATGTAATTATAATTCTTAGATATATTAAATTAAGGATAGATTATGGAATTAATTTTTTTTGTTCGGGATATCCTGATATCATTGAATATAGTGATAAAATGTTGGCTAGAAATGTAGGTAATATATGATCAAAATGTGAGGTAGTTTTTTATAGTGAATGGTGTGTATGTTCAAAGAAAAAGAAGAAATTTTTTGTGACCATGAGTACTGTTGGTTAAGCATATGATAGTTTAACTCATTAAACAACCCAATTAGTGTAGAGGAAAACTCAATTTCAACACAGAATAGTTAATATCAATCATCAATTGTTCATGTGTTGTAATAATCAAAGAGCTATCAATTTATCAATAAATCTATTTTAAATTTATTAATAAAAAGACAACGATATAAAATATCACTCCAATTAAGAGAGAACAGGGAAATATAATCATAATAATGAATTTTTTCTACCAAGGAGATGTTTTAAAATATGTTCGTTAACACTCTATTAAAGTAATGATTTCATTGATTTAGGATGATGATGGTTGTTCACCATATTCCAACCAAAGATAATATATGGTGATGTTTTTTCAGTGTTTCACTTTCTAATTGTACTATTATTATCAATGGGATAGAAAGATAAATAAAAAATATTCATGATTATCCGATAAATTCTTTAAAAATGGATAGGAAAACAATAAGTGGGGGAATCTACACATATTTTCCCAACATTACAGTGGAGAGAAATCTTATTTTTGGGGAGTATATGATTAATTAGATTTCTAAAAAGGGTATGTTATAAAAATGTCATTGTTTATAAACATTTATAATAGGTTTGGTGAGAATTTATGTAGAAGTATGTAAGAATTATGTTCAATAAATAGTTCATTAAAGTGTTTTAAAAGTTAATTAAGTTTATGAAAGTTAATATATGTTTATTTCAAGAGTGATGAATAAATATCTGTAAATATCAATTAATTTTAGTATATTATTATTATTTAATGATCCTCTTTCCAAAAATTGATTTCACTCACATGGGTTTATAAGTATTGAATATTGATTCATTTTTACATGTGATGTTTTTGAAAATATAGTAATTTTAATTATATATATAAAATACAAGGAGGAGGGTGGTTGATCTAATGAATAGAAAATATTAAAATTATATAATGTATGTGAACTTCCGGAGGATTTTGGGACCCATCAAAATTTTATTGTGTTGATTGTTAAAGTGTACATGATTCTTGGGTTATATTTTTTTCAACACATAAATCATATTTGATCTAAAATATTATAATTTATTTAATGTGAGATGATGTTTTTTAGTAATTTTGGAGTTTTATTGGAAAATATCTAGACCTTACTGATGATGCAAAACTAAAATCAGATATATAAAAGTTCGGTGAGTTGAGAAGATATCCTTTTTCAAATACCAAATTATATAGTATATGAATGATTAATTTTCATGAGCCCATACTAGAAACGAATTCCAGGAAGATCAATTTATTAAGTCTAAAATATCAGAATATTAGGGGAGAAAATGTTTAGAATGTTCAAAATTTAGGAAGCTAATTTAAATAAAAAATTAAGATAATTGAAGAATATTGAACTTCTTTATCCCTCAATATGTATTATTTTTCTGAATCCCCCATGAATATTTATGATAATTCATATTCGTATGTTATTTTCACTCTGATATTGAGTTGGGGATAGAAGAAATTTGGAAATTTGAATATGTATGTATAAATTTAGTAAACATATAATATTAACACTAACCATAATGTCAATGAAATATGATGATCCAAGAATATATAAAATTAATCTTTACTCATATATATATATCACTCCTAAATATATAATAGAAATTTTTTTGATACGTAATGGTTTATCATAAGAAAAAAATATATAAATTAAATATCTACAGATATGAAATGGTTGACATAGATGAAAAAGGAATGTATATAGGTCCTTCCCATGATATATAATGTTAATATGAAGATTTATAATGGTTCTATTCTAGGATAAACATGTCATATTTTTATAATATAGGATGATGTTTTATAATAATTGTTTTAGAAGTTAATTTTATTATGATGAGTGTAATGTCATTAATTCATGTGTTAAGAATCATAATGAGAACTAATTATATATTTCATTAAAGAATAATGTCCATTACAGAATGATAATCTATGATAATTATTTTCTATATTTTTTTTCTAGTGGATAGATGTATCATTCCCCCATGCATGGTATGACGTTATTTTCACGAATACCTAATGAAACAAAGATAAATTTTTCAACATGAAGAACATTATCATGATTCTAAAAGGATACGAAATTTATGAAACTAGTTTTTCATGACAAAAAATATAAAATGACTCTAAAATGGACTCATTATAATCAATGATGGATGAAGAAATGGTATAATATGTGGAGGGTATGATAAGAGGTTGATTATAGAGACTATATGAAGTCTGAAATTGATATTAAAATTTAAAGAAAAAGAATATTAATATATAGGTTGTTAGTGTTTTCTTTGATATTAGGAGTAGGTGAAAGATGGATTGGATCTCTAAAAAAACTTCCATGTGAGTCTTTCAACATGATTTTCTAATAATCAATAGTAGATTCTAATATTATTTGTAGATCAATTACTGCATCATGGATTATTTGAATTCTTAATTGGAAAACACCTTTTATAATGTGGTCATAGAAGGATTCGATGAAATAAACCTATATAAGGATAATATCCACCCCAAATATAATTGTAACGATGATCCTCTATCAAAATATAAAAGTATAACCTTTCCAGAATCACTGAAATGAATATATCTATCCAATGTATCATCCTAGAAGACCCCTCTTTATAAAAAAGCCAAAGATGGACAGTACCCAATCACTGCTAACCTTGATCCCCTTCAACAGAGGCTCTATATGTCTATGTTTTCCATTCTAGGTCATATCACATATCATAATTGTGATAATCCATTGTCAATTGCATATCTTAATTCTTAAATATCTCATTTATAGTGAACCAAAAATTGGAAATTTATACATATTAGAAGATGATATTATCAAATTATTTTGGTATCCAAGTATAATTTGGACATAGCTTGGAAGACTGTAAACCTTCAATTGAAACATGTTTTTCTATGTTTTTTTAATGGGAGGTCTTCCTTAATCCCTCTACATAAAGGAACTCCCCATTAAAAAGATAGTCTAGATTGCATGGTATAAATTGTTTATTTTTTATTAGAATAAACTAAATGATATCCCTTTATGTATAGGTATCCCCTTGAAGATTGATGAGTTTACTATAAATGGTTAGTGGGTCCTATATGGAATAATTGGGGTTTCTTTCAATTTGAATAAAAAATTACCATAAATCATAAACATTAATTCTAATTACTAAAAAAAAGATATCAGGGTCTAGTGTGAGTATAATAACCCTTTTTAATGTATGTAGAATTATTATCCATTCCACTACTACCTGTAGTGTTGTTCAAAAACAACTAAAACCACCCCCGAAGAATGATTTGGACGAAATTAAAATAAACAAAAATGAAAATTTCCCACCATTTAGAAGGGTGATCCTCAAAAAAGAATAAGGGTGGTAGATGGGGGGAAAATAAGACATAATTACAAAATTAAAAACCTAAACTAGAATTCATTGGGCTGATCTAGTTGAATAAGAAGAAAAGAAAAATGTGAAATATATCATATCTGAGGAAATTATTTAGGATATCTTAAATATCTTCAATATCAAAAAAATTATGACAATTTTGAGGATGGAATTCCAAAAAATGTCAATTATCTGGTTGAATCTTTTTTGAATACTTCAATTGACATGGGCAAAGAAATATTCAATAAGCCATATAATAAGGACCCGAAGAATGTTTTAGAACCCTTTCACGGTACTAAGAATTATAATTTTATGTTTTATAGGAAATATCCTCAAGAAAAAATATAGTATTCCTAGAAATATTGAAATCCTCTATTTATACAATTTTTTATAATGATAAATTATTCACCAAGAGGCTTCATTGGAAGATTGATGTATATTTTAATCAAACTGGTAGGTGTGACCGATCCAAACCACCTAAATTTGAGCTCAAGGAGACTAATACTTAGGGTGATGGGAAGTTTTCATAGCCAGCCAAAACTGATAAATAGGTCACTCCTATCCCTCATTTCAAAACTAGGATACAACTCAACAACCTAATGATAATTTTAATACTAGTACATATAGTATGATTTCTGTGAAAGTTTATGATGATGTCACAAGACTCCACTATATTCAAAGGTTTTTGGATATAGGAATAATTGCATTTTTTAACCCTTATACACAACTATAAGACTAATTATTCTCCTCATAGTGCAAAAATTAATAGGAAAATTAAAAAATCTCTAAGAGGAACTCTAGAAGTACAAAAAGGGTTTCAAACCCAAAACACATGTTATAATAAAAATTATTTTTTAGAACTATCAGGGTGTCACGACCCGTCCTCGGGGCCCGTGCCGTGACTACCCCAAGCCCGCCTTCCATAGGCCAGGGGCTGGCAACTAGCACCAAGGCGTAAATCCCGGTAAAAAGGGAAGGCATTGCCATTGTAAAGTAAACAATCACACAGAGTACAAGCGGAAGAAGTAAATATTAAGTAAAAACTGAGTACAACAGTAAGTGTGGAAAGTATAAAGGGGCCGGAAATACAAGCCCAACTGTAAAGTACAACTCGAAAGGGAAAATAACAACTGAAAAGTAAAGCTACTACGCCGAGCTGTCCACTGGAAATCCCACCTGAAGGGTGGGTACAGATAGCTCCTCTGCTCCTCGGGTCCCGTCGTCCGCTCCGAGTATGTCCCACCCAGTGGTCCACCTCCGGGTACCGCCTCGTCGTCACGTCCACCTCTGGGTACTGTCTCGTCGTGAGGTCCTCCTCCGGGTACCATCTCATCGTATAGTCCACCTCCAGGTACCGTCCAGTCCTCGAACACTCGGCCTCTGTCAGCACTGCCCGTCGTCTGCAACCAACACAACGAGGTGCGGGCATAGCCCGTGCAGGGGTGAGTATAACGATATCCAGTAGGGACCCCGAGACCCTCAAGGTCTCACTAAAACCAACAAGGATAACCACATAGAAGAACTCAACAGATAACCTCTTCTTAGGTATATGCCCATACATATACCTAAGTTATCAAGTAACCCATCTCAATCATGAGGAAACACAAGGATTGTGAAATCAATGGATAACTACTACCCAGGTATATGCCCATACATATACCTAAGTTATCAATTGACCCATATCAATCATGAGATAAACACAAAGGTCAAAAGTCTCAGCTCAAACTAGGATTTTCATTGTCGAAACCGTAACTGCTGAAGAGCTCCGTCTCTGGAGTGTACAGTGGTCCTATCACGACTCCGAGGTACTGCTCACTAACTCCGGACTGCTGAAGAACTCCACCCATCGAGTACTGCGGGCCAGCTGCTACAACCAAGCGCTCCCATATGCCACTACAACCAAGCGCACCTCTGTCGTGGGTCTGCCTCTACAACCAAGCGCTCCCTTGTGCCGCTACAACCAAGCGCACCTCTGTCGTGGGTCTGCCGCTACAACCAATTGCTCCCATGTGCCACTACAACCAAGCGCACCTCTGTCATGGGTCCGCCGCTACAACCAAGCGCTCCAATGTGCCGCTACAACCAAGCACACCTCTGTCGTGGGTCTGCCGCTACAACCAAGCGCTCCCATGTGCCGTTACAACCAAGCGCACCTCTGTAACACACTGAATCGTTCGATCAGCAGTCGTCGGGTCTCAGCCAGCTACACGATCTCCGTACTCCGCACGCTCGTCACTGGGAGGGTCCGCTCCACGAGCTATAGGTCGATACTGAAAGTATCTAAAAGTCCCACGAAGAAGTATCTCAAAGGATCGCCTCGTCATAGGGGTCTCAACGCAACAGACGACGCGTCAATCGGACGCCCGGTCTGTGAGTTATTAGTCTTTTCGTCCCAGGGGCCTGGTTGGATTCGTGTGCGAACCAACCCGGCCGTATCTCAACTGCACCCCAAACTCTCATAGGGTATACTCATAGGGACCGTTTCTCAACGAGATCACCAACGCTGCTGACGGTTTGTCAAACGGACGTTCTGTCAGAAAGAAAACAGCTTTTCCGTTCCAGGGGCCCGGTTGGATTTCGGTGTGATCCAACCCGGCCACTATCCAACTGCATCCAAAACTCGGGCAGAGGATTCCAAAAGTTCCGTATCATCAACAGGAACTCAACGCAAGAGACAACACATCAATCGGACGCCTGGTCTGGAAGTTATTGTCTTTTCCGTCTCACACCCACCCTGGGAAACTTTCCTGGATGTCACCCATCCTGATCACTACTCTAGGCCAAGCACGCTTTACTATGAAGTTTTAACCATGTAGCCTCCCGAAATGGAAGATGTACCTTGAGTATAGTATACCGAAACGACCGTCTCGATCCAAGGATCGCGTTGCCGCTGACGGCGAGTCGTTTGGAGGCCCGTAGCCCAAGATATGGGCGAAAAACCGAAACCCGTCCGAAACCGGGGGGGTCTGGGCCCGAACCGACCCGGCCCGACCCCCCCTAGTCCGACCCGAACCAGGTCGGCCCGAACCGGCGGTGTAGCCAGCGCGGCGGCGCGGCCTGGGCACCGCACGTGCGCCGCACGCGGGGTGTAAACTCCCCCCGGGTTTTGTGGATCTCGGCCGGCCTTAGGCCGGCCGTTTTCCTTTCACACGCAAGACCCGCGGGTCCTGCCTCCTAAGCAAACCGGCGGCCGGCGGGCACGGCCGGCCACCTTCCACCCTTCCGTCGCGGCCCGATGGCCGCGGCTCTTCTGATCACCGGCGGCCGGCGAGGACGGCCGCCTCTGGCTGGTCCGCCGCAGCCGAGCCGGCCGCTGCTCTTCATTAACCGCCGGCAGCCGGTTTTCCGGCCGCCCCTTCCAGCTCTCCCGCGGCTCAAGCCGCGACCCTTGTTCGATTGGCACGGCGCGACAGCGCCGCGCCCCTCCACCGTGGCCCAACTCCGGCCGCGGTCTCTTCGACTACCTTCGACGCAACGCGACGGCGTTGCCTTCTTGAAATCTTTCCACGGCGCGGCGCGACAGCGCCACGCGTATCTTCCGCATTAAACCGCATGAACCCGCGTGGTGCAACGGCACCACGCCCTTCCGAACCATTCCAAAAAAAATCAACACGAAGTAAAAGAGGAGGATCTGCCGGTTTTGTACGGTCCGAACTCCTCATGTTATAAGAATAACAATCGGCCTTTAACGAATAATAAACTTTCACAATCTTTTTAGATTAAATAAAAAGATTTGAAAATCAAGGCCCGACAAATAAAAACAATCAAGTTCGAAGAAAGTTCCACATAACTTTAAAAAAAATTTACCACGAAGAATTTTCAAGTCGAAATTCTCGAACAAATATAAACAATTGAAACAAACCCCTACCTCGGTTCAAGTGCGGAGCACGTCAACAAACCGCGGAAGACAAGCGTCACGGAGGTCGGGCATTGCTGTAATCGTTCGTCGATTCCGTTGACGTAGAGGTACGTCCGAAGAGGTACGTCGTTGTTGAATCTTCGTAAGCCGATGAAGAAAGTCCGAGGAGGAAGCGGCGTTCCCTTTCGTTGACACGGAAGGCATCGTCGATCTTTGGAAACAATCCGGGTAGGAAGAAGAGAGAAGCGGTGTTCTTGAGTGTTCTTCGTGTTCTTCATCAAAGTTGAGGATGGTAGAGAGAGCTTCTCAAATCCTCTCAAGTGGCAAAAGAAACCAACCCCAAAATGATAAAATAAGCTTAATCTTATTTTATTACACAACCTCCCTCTTATAATTTCAATGGTTTGAAATTTAAAACATCTCACCTCAATTAATTATTCCAAGTGTCAAACATTAATTAAAGTGAGTTAAAGGGGAGTTTTAAAAAAAGGAGTTGAAGAGTTAGGGTTCGTGTGGGCCCCACCACACTTAATCCTCTCAATGGAGGTTAAGTGGATGTGGGTCCCACCCCTAACTCTCTTTGGGAGGAGTTAACCAACAATTTAAAAATAAAATGTGTTTCCACATTTTATTTAACTTTATTTTAAAAACCCAAAAACTAACTCTCAAGCCGCAATAAATGCTACCTCGGAAAAGGTCTCCTTAAGTGAATATCGGCGCTGCGAGTTCATCGGTGCCTTCAGAATTCGATTCCGGGAAACGGTTCAAAAGATAGAAATTCCCGCTCGCTCGTTCACTGAACGTACCCGAGCCAAACATCAGCAATTAATTCCGGGCACACCGGGCCACGGAATCAGGCGCTGTCAGAAACTGCGTTCTTGTAAAATTACAAAGAAAATTAAGAAAAAAATTTCCCTTGAAATTTCCGGGTCTTTACATTATTCCGACCTCAGGGCTTTATGTCCCCGTAAAGATTCAACACAAACTAGTGTCACAAAAGCGGTACAGAGCAAGCATCTGAGCCTTCCGCTCCTATGTGCTCACCTGGAGGTTTCGTACTGCCAAAGAAAGTGCACCCGAGGAATCGATTGTCCTCATAGGATCTTCTCCTGTCGATCCTCGATCCCCACTGGAATCTCCGTGAAAGACACCCAATCACCATCGTCCAACTCCTCATGGTCGACGGTATGTGAAGGATCGAGCACGTATCTCCTCCGTTGAGATACGTGGAAGTCGTCGTGCACCTGGTGCAACTGCGGTGAATGGGTCAAGCGGTAAAACACCCCGCCTACCCATCTGGGGACCTAAGAAGGTCCGCTGAACACGGGAGATAACTTGGAGACTTGGCTACATCTCCGTAAACCTCGTCGAGGTGAGACCCGTATAAGGATGTGATCATCCTCCTAGAACTCCAGAGGTCTCCATTTTCTGTTAGAACTGGAACTCGAAAGGATGCTGCCACGAGGGTAAGGTTGACCGACTCAAGAGTGATCGGTCGCACTCTCCTGTGCAAGAGTTACCCTACGCTGCCTGGGGTTTCCTTTTATGCCGACCAAGGAAAACTCATCCCGACGTTTGCCTAAAACCGTCAATTTGAGTATGAACAGTTATTGCCCATTCCATACTCAAACTAACGTCGTAAGGCCTCGACGCTACCACCAAGAGATTCCAACCGAAACTCTCGCCTCGAGGGTCTGACCACACCATCGGCGTAAGTGTGATTTTCGAGTCTCCTCCCAATTAATCTCCAGACGTCAGGGTCATTTCCACGGCTTACTGGAAACTCTAGGTATGGAACAAGATTTGTGAAAGCGAGGAATGATTCATATCGACTTCTGTTACTTCAGCAGATAGTAGTGGACACATACTGTCCCCTGAATCATTTTTAGAGTCGTTGGGTCACACTCTTTGACCGCATGCAGCCGCATTCTTCCACCACCCTCCAGCTCTCTAAGCATGGCGGGGATAACTAACGCGGGTGGTTGTACCATGTTAGGTTGTACACCACCTCATGTTGCTCTCCTAGCTCTGACTCCACATCTACTGCTTCTTAGACACATCTCCCCTTTAAGCTTCCTTTTCTTAACACACCCGAGTCTCTATGACTGGAACCGGTTTCCTGTTTCTTACTGCACTGTGCAGTCTTCATCGTCTCTTGGATGTCCTGGACCTCCTTTAGTCTCACAAGAGCTGCTATGATTTCTTCTTTTCCGATAAGAGAAACCTGGTCTCATCCCCTGGATGAACCACATTCGTTGCCTAATACAGTCAATCCTGACATGAATGATCCATTCATGCCATGGATGACGTCGTAAGGCCTCGATGTATCTACTAAGAGATCCAACTGTCACTCTCGCCTCCAAGGGTCGAGTCACACTTTCGGCATCAGTGTGAGGTCACTGGGTCCCCTCCAGTAGAAATATCGAGAGTGAGGGTCAAGTAAATAGTTTAACTGGGACCAATCAGTATCAACCAAACAAAAGGACATGAAAGGAAACAAAGATAAGTGTCTTTTTTTTATTGCAGCTCATAGTACAAAGAGACGAATACAAAGAAACATGGAACTAGAAGTACAAAGGATGTATCCACTAGTTCCTCTCCTGCCCACCTGCTCTCGGAGCTCTACTGCCTTGTCCACTTCTCGGCTGTTGCTCAAGCACTAGTCGCTGCTTCTATCAAATTAATACCTTCACCTTCTTGAAGTAGTAAAAACTCTTCACTGAATAAAGTATCATTACATTCCTTTTTGTAACCAAAGGATTACCATAAAACCCATATAAAGAACACATAACATATATAAAGGTAACTTGGGACATAAACGTATTTAACTGGAATAACCATACGGTCGACTTCCACACATATCACTTAATGTAATAGCCATACGGCCAATTTCTATACATACTTAATGGAATATCCAAACGGCCGACTTCCATACCCAATGCATTGGAGGTTATAACGTAACCACCCGAGGTGGTTTTCACGGCACCACCCGTCATAATGTCCAAGTACCATTATTACACATAAAAAATGGAAAATATAAACATTTAAATAACAATATTTCATTTGAAATCACAATAAATAATTCCCAAATATTGAATTAATCAATCCATTTTCAAAAACCATTTAAAATAGATTTTTGAATCAAAGTGTCCCATACCACTTTGAAGCTTTTAATGGAATTATAATTTTAAAACATTAATGTCCATATAAATAAATACTGAAATCCATTTTGAAAACATGGACATTAAAGATAAATATTTATAATAATAAATCGTTAAAACATTTAAAATGATATTTTTGTTAAAGAGTTTTTAACAAAATTAGAGACTCTTGAATACAAATAATAGCGGAATAACATTTAATCCGAACTTTATAATATCATGAGAATAAAAGGATTCATGATATAATATGTCAAAGGACAGTATACACACCATATAAGAGTGAATTGGTGTATAACAACAATGAACACTCAATAGAAATGTCAATTGTGATGAAATACCATATAAAGAAGGTATCCTTAAATTAAGGACAAATCAATCTCAAAAATATGTGTGAAAAATATAAATACACCAAATATAAGTAGATATTAAGTGTAAAACAATAAAATGTCATTCACACATATTCAATGGATTACATACTCAATGACTACAAGTTGAACCCAAAGAAATCGAAATTGGGTTAAAAAGTTCCCTTGACAGCCTAACGGCATCCCATCAAAATGAGTTGATGAGAGATAAAAAAGTGTATCTGATCACTTGGACATAAAATTTAAATCAATAAGGATATATGAGAACATATCCCAACATTACAATATGTAAATTAAAAGACCCAACAAAATAAGTCTTTTAAAAAAGAGGAGGGTGAAAGGTTCCCTTACCGACTTGGGTATCTTTCAAAACATACACCCCATGAAAGAAGGATAATAAATCATTGATGTAAATACTCCTAAAGGAAAGTATATTACACCAATAGTATAATAATGGCAGTAAACACACCACTCAAAGGAAATTATGCCAAATGTAGAATGAATCTCATGGGAATAAATGTGAGATGAAAAATCCCTTACGAAAACTCAGCAGCCTAACGGCGCCACATAAAACATCCAAAAATAGATTGATGAGGTAAAATAGGGCATCTCATCACATTAAAACAAAATGTACAGAAAGAGGAATATGAAATAACATCCCCCATCATAACAAATAGGAGCTTAAAAGAAGTGACATAAAGGGGAGTACTTAAAGAGAAAGAGAGAGGTTAGATCTCTTACGAAAATTCGGCAGCCTAACGACGCCACTAAAAACATAAAAAATAGCTTGATGAGAGAGAATAGGGTCTCTCACCACATGAACATAAAAATTAATGTAATATTAACATAAAAGAACGTCCCAATAACAAGAAATATGAGCTTTAAAAGGAATGACATAAAAGAGTGTACTTAAAAAGAAAGAGAGGAGTAGGATCCCTTACCTCGGGTCCGACTTGACTCGATCGTTCTTTAATCTCCTGAATAATAAACTTGAGTTAATTTCTACTTCATTAAGAACCTTTTTAAAGTTAATTCTTCCCTTTATATCACTTTTTACCATGTCATAATCATTATGTAATCATTTATGTTAATAATATTTGTTTTGCCGATATTTGGTTCTTAAGTCGAAAGTGGACTACTTACAATTACATGTTGTTCGTGTGGCCAAATGTATATTATATCCAGAATTTTATTCATGATTTAGATATCATATATGTCATATATATCCAGTACATTCATGCATTTATAACATTACATAATCATTTAGAGGTAAGAAATGAAATGCACCGTTCATGGAGACGGTAAGCCGTACGTACGCATGAACGCTACTTTCATTTCT
Source organism: Viscum album (assembly GCA_963277665.1). NCBI lineage: Eukaryota > Viridiplantae > Streptophyta > Magnoliopsida > Santalales > Viscaceae > Viscum > Viscum album. The sequence continues at coordinate 1,094,975,547 of OY728148.1, read as the reverse complement.
ATTTCGTATTTTATAGAATGGAATCATAATGATATAAAGGTATATTATAATTCCAATATAATATCATATATAATATCATAGTTACATCCTTTATATGTCCCACATATGGTATTTAACGAATCAAATCACTTTGAGGGGGCGGTAGTCCGCACTTCCTTAAATGAAGATATCACGTTTACCCATAATGGAAACCATAAAGGTATGCCTAAAATGAAAAAAACATAAGTTTAAGGAAAACATAAACATATTATATATCATATATAAAAATAGTGACATCATAATGGCCACCATTGAAGGTGTTAAATGAGTATTGATCAATCATCGTTTCGGGAGGTAGAATTTCGCCATCCACAGAAACTGTATGTTCTTTAACCATTTGATGTAGTTGTGTGAGAGTGTAGCTCTAATAAATCATACAAAAAAATACTTTTATATTGAAGATACTGGTGTTGTTACAAAATATGTAAATAAAAAGAGTTTAGGGGGTTGGAGAAGAAAAATAAAACAAATGAATATGAGAGAATGAATTACCTTTAAAAGTGTAACTCCTTTTGAATTGAGCCTAAAGGCTTCCTTTGAAAGGATTCTGCCCAAAGGGAATCCTCTTGGATGAGGAGAGGGACGTGGAGAGAGTAAATGGGCAGGGGTTGGCCGAGCCAAAGGCATGAGGAGTTTGTGAAATGAGGTAGAGGTGGGGGCCTTTTATAAGAGGAGAGGAGAGGCACTTTTAAAAAGTAAGAAATATTACTTTATTTGAAAATGTTTTTCAGTTTTATAAGGTACCACATTGATATTATTCGTGGATACGGTGATAAGGGTTCAAAATCCACCCATACAATAAGTTTTGGACATGTGTAGGTCATAGAGTTTACATTATCTTCTCATTTTATTTAAATCGTCAGATAATGATGTCATCACTGCATCATTATGATGTCATAAATAATTTAATTTATGTAATGTCTAAAAATTTGAAAAAATTTACTATGATGTAAGAAATCGTTTTAGTTTTCCAATGACTATTTATAATAAAAAATCTGATTTGTATAACCCCACTTACAAATTGTTTTAGTAAAACATATCATGTTTGTGTCATTTTTACTTTTACATTAAATAAAAAGTTATTTATGTCATTTCCCAACCAAAGTGGCTCCATGGGGTCCCCAAGTTGACCCATTGGTTGTCTTGGTCTGCCATGACTCATCCAATAGGGGTACGACATTTGTCATGGTGTTTTCATATTTTTATAATATCATTTTTAACTTAAATTACACTAATTACCTCTAATCGCGATTAAAAACTTAATAAGTTACTATTCACCAAAAAATTATTTTTATCCCATTGAACCACATTTTACTTATTAATTACAACCATGTATGTCGGATTTTTGAAATTCAAAACACAAAGATGGAAAAATTTCATTTAAACGGAAAAATCAGTTTTTATAAGTACAACTTAGTGGTTTCACTATTCATAAAAAATTGAAGTTTTTTAGAAAAATCCCAAAAATTCACACTAAGCAATATTTGATATTCCAAATTCATAAATGAAGTCTATTTTACAAAATTCAAAAAATATAAGTCACATTAATTAATTTAATAATTAATTCCCGCTGTCAGAGCAAATAGTGTGTTTTTATGAAACAATAAGTATCAAAAGATTGACACTAGTTTAAATCTGATTTCAAAGTGAAATTAATTCCAACGACCAATATTGGATTTAATGGTAAAAATATATTCTAATTTCACTTTAAAACCAATTCAAAAAATAATCTAATCATATAAATAAATTAGATTAAAAATAGGTTTTGAATTAAAATACAACATTTTACACTATTCATTAAAAAATGAACTTTATCAGAAAGATACCAAAAATTTGCACAAAGTAAATTTTGATGTCTCAATTCTTAAGAAGAGTTTTATTTGGTCCAAATGAATGTATAATAGTGAACAATACTATATTTAATGACGGTTCGCCATCAAAAGGCAATAAGTGACCCTTTAGTGAAAACTAGAGCATATACGTCTAAAATTGAATTCTTTCCATATTTTTATCCTTTATCTTTTATTGGATAAATTTAAAAACATTTAAAAACATATATAATCATATTTTAGTTATTTCTATCCATTCCCGCCAATACAACGGCTACATGTTAACTACCATTTAAAATAATATTATTTTATTATTAGAGTGCAACGTAAGATTCCCAAGAAACTCGTTGTTGCGTGTTGGGTACGCCATTGAGCATAGCGTCCCCTTTAAAGTCATATTAATATTTCATTCACAAATATGGATAAAAATAAAAATTTCATATTCTTTATCTACCTGGGGTGTTACAGTTATCATAGATATCTCTTCTATATGTTAGTTAATGTTGAGCCTCATGAGATGTTATGTGTGATAGTCATGGCGGTTATCCCCGACTCGTGTTACCATGTGAAACAGTCTTGGTGGTTTACCATGGATTGTACTCCTCTATGTGAAACGAGATTTAAATCATACTAAAGTAATTTTTTATTTTCCTTCCACACTACTATGACTCTAGGTTTATATTATACCATGTTTATAGGTTATGAATCTTTATGTTACATGCTTTTTAATATCATTATGTCATGACTTCAAACCCATGTGCTAGATCTTTATTCTTATGTTTATTCTATTATTTGTATTTTTAGCTCATCCCTTTGTTTATGGTTTCCCCAGGTTATCCTATGGAGATGTATGAGCACAAATAATATTATGAGATTATTATGGATATTTAATTAATGTTTTTATGATTATTAATTATGTAATAAAACTTACATAAAATTCGAATTTATGATCATGGGATTTTAATGTGATGTGTTATTATGTACTAAATCATGCAATGATATGTGTAAAATTATGGGGTCTCTATAAATTACGCTATCATATATATTTATATTAAATTTCATTAAATCATCCTACTTATTTAATTACTATAGAACAAAAAATACATATCCTAGAAAGTGATCTCAATAATCATGCCCATTGTGTTTGTTAGAAATAACTATATAAAATTATATTTCAATATTTCATCTATCCACTCAAAATTCCTTATATAACATTATCTTAAATATTTTATTTACATTTAATTTAATTTTATTCTATTCCCTTAACTCAGAAGAAATATAATTCACTTGATAGTATATTGTATCATTGAAAACATAATCAATTTTTTATCAACCAATACATTTTATGTCTATGTGATACTTGCTCAGTGTTGAAAATCAGAAAGCTTTAATTTAATGATAAAAGATTTTTATTAACTAATTGTGATACAAAATTAATTGAGAAGCATATAACTTTCACAAAATTATTTAATTAATTTAAATCTAATGAAACTATTAATTCTTATTATGGTACAGATTTTTCATGTAATATAGCAAAATGAGTTTCTTTCACTCAATTCAATACAAAAGATAAAATAATTCATGAAAATAATTCACCCACTAGTAGTTTTATGAATTTTAGAAACCAAGGATTAGAGGATAATAGATCATAAATGTTTTATATTATTATTCAAATTACATTTTTTAATTTTCTTATTTTCATTAGGAAATATTCTGAACATCATCTTCATCATTATTCAGATGTTTCTAACTCAAAACGATAATCTAAATAACATTAATCTAGGTGAATTTATTGAAAGGTTAAAATAATTTTTATTGAATGATGAGAAAACACCAAAACAAATCACTTTACAGGATTTTAGATTTTTCACTTCTTCACCAAGGATGATCTTTTAATTGTATTTTCTCAAACATACAAATTTATCGAATAATCATATATGAATCATTTTAAATATTTGTTTTACTATACAAATAAATGTCTCTTCACCATAGTTTTTCCTCCTAAAAAAGCTATTCACTAAAAATTCTCTATATTACTATTTTAGAAAAATAACAACAAATGTAAGGCAATCAGTTGGAGATTGATTTTAATTATTTTGAATAGAATGGTTTAGAGTGTTTTCACATCAAAGATAATATATCCTTTCAATCATTTGTGCTTACACAGTAGGTCTCATTATTTTTTTATCTATTGTACAAAATACATATTATATTTCTCTATGAATTGACCAACCCTTTTTATATGTTTTTTTCTTTTTATACTAGTTATTATATTTAAGGCTTCCTCTAGGGTTTGGATAATGTCCAAAAATGCTTTTCCATTTTGATACGTTCCTTATGTCTCAAACATAATTATTCTTTGATACATGGGTTGCATTTTATTGAAAATCATGCATCATATTTTTTTATCTTAAATTAGAAATCAATTTTTCATTTGGAATGTTATTTTACTTTTTCCACCTATATCATTATTTCGATTCTCCAAATATACTATCCAAATAATGATAATATCACTAATTACATTAGAATATTTCTTAAAACCTATTAGTATATCTTATATGGGAGTTTTTTTGAAAATAATTCTTCTAGTTATATCACCTCTCTTGAAATTATTGAATCATATATAAATTTTATTTACCTACGGTTTTTTCAATTATGAATCATCTTTCTTTTGACACATACTTTGATTATTCATGTTTTTAGGATTATTAATCATCTTTCTATAGGGTACTTCTTATTTATTTTAAAAAATTCATTATCATATGTTACTATATTATTTTTATTCAAGTTGTGATGATTATGAATCACTCTTATGATCATAACCATTTCAAATATCATATAAATATATAGGTTCCTCAAACCTGTTTGTGGTATATAAGTTCTAATTCTTATGTGTATATTATTTAATTTCTATATTTATGCCCCATTGAATTGAGATTATGATTTATTTATAAAAAAAATTATATTGTACTTAAAACCAAATTCTCTATTCTAAAATCTTTTATAAAAACAAAATATCCCAACAAACCCTACTCTTATTTTTACACTATATATTGTCTAGAATTTTCGGAAATGATGAATATTTTTTGGGTCTTTATCCATAAGTAGTTAATATTTTTCTGATGAAAAATTTTCAAAATCCTTATCATATCAACTAATAAAATAGTACTTGTATTATAATAACTTTTCACCACATATTTTTCTATTGAATTAAATTTTAAACCAATTTTATTTTAGAAAATATATTAATAATAAGAGCCAATGCTTGAGATAGATGTTACATATTTTCTAGATTATTGAGGAAAGATCATTCCATGATGTATTGATATTCTTATCATATAATAGAGGTCTTTAAAAACTAGATTCCATTTGAGAACAATATATCATAGCATATTTTTTTACATGCGATGTCTCAACATGGGCCATTTCAAGATTGTCCGGTTTCACTTCCAATCCATGATAATTTAAATTTAGAAAATTATTCTGATATTTAATTAATTCAATTATTTATATACTATATTTATTCAATTTCTAAAATCGTGTTAAATATATCATTTACTTTTCTTTGAATAAATGTGTCAGGTTACATGATTATTTTTTATTTAACTACTAACTGTCTATTTTTATCATCTATTATACTACTCATATTAACTTCTACTACAAGGATATTCAATTGACAAGAATTAATTATAACATCCTTTTCCAAAATTTTATTTATAAACTTTTCTTAAAACATAGTGATACTCTCCATATGCCCTGCATTTATAAATTAATATTCATTAAAATATTTTCATATATTTATATTGGATAAAACATGTTATTTTAATGTTAATCCATTTTCCCTAATTTATCCTCAAGATGGTCAATCTCTTCCTATTGAAAGTCAATAATTCAACAACCCATATATATAAATTCATTAGGAATAAAATCTGAAAATATCTACACACTATAGTAGAAAATTATGTAGAAATGTGTTCAATATTATTAATTATTAGATCGCCTTCCAAACATTTAATTAAATAATACTAATCTACATCATTATCATTGTAATTTTATTAAACAACGTAGGTTAGAATAACTGGATACTTTCTTTTTGATTGATTGAATAACATCTTATTCCTCATTCAAGATAGAATTATTATAACACCCCGAGATTTTATGAAAAATATTCGTTTTAATTTCATTAATGTCTTGTGTTGTACACTACACCAAAAGGATCTTGCACAACATGCATCACTGACATGTCTTGCATTACACACAATAAAGACCTTCCTCGATAGCGTGTGTAGTACACAATACCGAGTATCACTAAACAAGATATTATTATAATATTATAATGAACAAGCCGTTATGAATAGTAAAACCCACTTTTTAAAATTTTTTAAATATTAACATTCAAAATGGACTTCGTTTTTGGATTTGTAATATCGAAATTAGATTACGGTGAAATTTTGGTACTTTTCAGATAACTTTCATAATCTGTTGAATAGTGAAAATTACTAAATTTTAATTAAAAACAATTTTTTAACCGAAGTAATTAATAGTGATAAATTATTAATTTGAGTATTTTTAAAGTAAATTTAGAATATATTTTTACCATTTAAAAAGGTGATGGTCATTGGGTGTAGTTTCACATTTAAACCAGACATAACCAAGTGTCAGTCTTTTGAAAGTTATTATCTCTTAAAAACATGCTATTTGTTTTGACGATGAGAATTAATTTTTAAAATAATTAATGCAACTAATATGTTTTGAATTTGGTAAAATAGATATCATTTTTTAATTCATAATATCAAATATATATTAGTCCCAATTTTTGGTATTTTTCTAGAAACTTTTTTTTTGATGAATAGTGAAACCAATAAGTGATAGTTAAAAAACAGAATTTTTCATAAAACATAATTTTACCACTTCTGTGAGTGGAATTTAGAAAATTCGAGAGAAACGGTTAATATCGAAGACAAAAATTCGGTTCAATGAGATGAAAATATTTTTTGGTGAATAGTAACTTTTTAATTTTATTTACCACGGTTAAAAGTAAATAGGATAATTAAGGGTAAAATGATATTATTATTACCCTAACACATGTCCAAATTCTATTGGATAAGTGTAATTCGACCAAAAACAACCTTAGGAATAAAATATGACCATTTAGGCCCACTTGGATTAGATTAGGACATTTAATATTAATTTATTTAAAGAAGGGTGAAAATAGTTAAAATCAATGATAAATACGTATATCATTTATAATATAGAGTAATACATAAGATAAATTAGACTATAAATATTCATTAGAAAGATAAAAAGATTCCCTACATAATATTAATTTATTTATAATTTTTAGACATTAAATAATTTAATATATGTATGACACAATGATGATGGAGTAATTATCTTATTAATGAAATATTTACATAATTGATGTTATAAATACCCAAATAAATGTAATTTGAGACTTTTTATGAATTCCACTAATTTTATAGGTTAATATGACATGTTATTATTTATTTAGTTAACTGTTTTCGAACTAATCATTCTGTTATGATTTTCACAAAAATAAATTACCAAATAGTGTCAAAATTGACATAAAAACGTTTTTAAAAACAAATATTATATTATTAATTTTATTTTTATTCATCAAAATTTAAGGTTCTAAAAAATGACTTATATAATGTTATATAGATTAATAAAAAACAACTTGGGGTTCTTTTGTCTCGTTATAGTAATTTTATTTACCTTATATTGTAAGAAAACAAGAAGACACGATAAAAGTAAGATTATTTAACTTAAGGTTAAATCTAAATGATAATGTAAAAATAGAATCCTAAACATGCATAAATTATATTTGATGAGAGTATTTCGATCAATCCCCAACTTAGCTTCGAAATAACTCAATTTATAGCTATTAAAAACCGAATATGACTTTATAATAAAATAATATTTTTAGTTTTTCCAAAGGTGCCCTTCTCCTCCCTTTTAAAAGGGAACCTCCCCCCTCTTTTCCTCACACCACTTTGAGCCTTAAAGATCTGCCAACCCCTGCCAAATTATCTTCTCCACTTCCATAGAAACATCCTAGAGGTTCTTGTCTTCTTCAAAGACCAATTTTAGTGCCCTAAGGGGAGGTCTCAAAGAGGTGCTTCAAATAAGAGGTAATGTTTGTTACCGATTTTTTCAACTTTATTTCTTCTTCCACTTATTATTCTTTAGTTGTTTAATTATGAAGTAACATCATGAGAATAAATAATATACTGATATTTTATTATAATTATGAAACAACCCTATTTCACCATCTATCCATCCTAAGGAAAACGAAATCACCACGCGTGCGTACATTCGGAATACCGTCTCCACGCCGTGGTGAAATTTGTTTTTCCACAAACACCTTAAATGGATGGGTATAATGGTGTAAAGAATAACTATATATGGTTATTATAACATCATACTGATTCTGATATATCATACCATTCACTCCAATTCTATTCAATAATTATGTGAACGATATCATCGCTCGTGCGTACGTACGGACTACCGTCTCCACGACGTGATGAGATTCATTCTCCATGTTAACCATAATTGAATGATCATAATGTTTATAAAATGAATAATAATGAAATATATGAAATAATAATGCTAGTGAATTTATATATATATATATATATAAGTATGTCATCTATTTAGTTTCATTCAATTCAATAAGGAAACGAAAACAACGTTCATGAGTACGTACGGCCTACCGTCTCCATGAATGTTGTATTTCATTCCTTTTATCGATCTATAATATATATATGTATATGATGAATATATATTATATATAAATCATTTTTTACATTCTGTAATTATGTAAATCAGGATATAAGTATTAATGTCAAGAACTACAAGTCGAAAGACATATGATAAATGAAATGATTTTACCCAAAACACTGATTTAACATGGAATTTACAAAATAACGGGTAATATAAAGTCATAAGTGAAAAATATATGATATCATAACAATGAATATGATTCTATAATAAGTCAATGACATTATTTAAATCATTATACAGGAGGTTCTGATACGTACGAAGCATATCGGACCTAAGGTAATGGATAATTTTTCAAATCTCATTTTTATCCGAGATTGCTTATTCGTAAGTATTTACTGGGGTTATTTCTATCATCCATGTCCATGTTTTATAAAAGTATATTCATTTATGTTTAAAGTCCTTTTTACCGATTTTTAATTTTAACCCATGGTATGGAAGGAATCTTTCTTTTACTTACCCAACAAGGTACTTTTTGACTTTTCCGACAACAGAACGAGAAGAATGTTTTTTAACATATACGGCATAAAAAGAATTTTTACGGTTTTATAAAGACTTATTTTCATGAAGCATCCCCAAAAATATTTCATGACTGTTTTCAAAAAAATCTCTTTCTTTTAAAATTTCATGACGTTTTGTGAAAGGAAATTCATTTTGAAGAAGAAAGGATATTTTCCTCAAGAATACACTTCAAGTGTTTTATCAAAACCATTTTCCATCTATGATGGCATTACTTCATATGTGTATGTTTCAAGTATAATTTCTCTATGATTTACATGGTTTCACTTTTCTTATGATTAAATGTCCATTTGGTTTATATGTATTGTGAAATGACGGGATGATTTTTATGAAACCCATTTTATTATTTGGGTTATGATGAATGTTATAAGTTTATTTTGTGGCACAAGGAAGAATTATTTCATTATGAGATGAGTGGGACCTATATCTCCCTCCAATGCATAGGGTAAAGATTTATATCTCATGAGATAGACATGGCTAGAATGGAAAGTTAAACCGGTTCAGTAATAAAGGACTGGAACGAAGAGTGAACTCGATTCAGAAAGGGACTTTGTCCACTAAGATGGTCTTGGCAGCAATGGCTTGGCTACTATGGAAATCATATCATGTGATTAATGGTTTCAAAAATTAAATGTTTTATTCCCATGATATTTTATCATGATTGATGTTCCCTTATGATATAGGACTTATGTACTTCCAAATTCATGTCTTTGCTCAAGATTTTTATTTTTGATTTTATGTTCAAGATTTCACATTCAAATGTTTATGGATTGTTTTATGTTCTCTAGGTTTACCCTTACTGGGAATTTGATCTCACCACTTTTATGTTTTTGTTTCCCCAGGATATAAAGAAAGGTTTTAGGAAAGAAAAAAGGGGAATATCTTTATTGAGAGATGTTGAAGATCTTTCACCACGATTAGAAGATTTTATTCCGAGTTTTCAAATACACTGAACTATTATGATCCTTGTGTGTCTGTTTTTGTTATATATTAAGTATTCTGCCAAAGTAATGTATTGTCCATGTACGTCATGCTTTGGGTCTCTACAGTTGGTATCAGAGGAAAGGTTTAGTCAACCTTTGGAAACTAGGATGCAAGAACTTTAGTGAGATCCCTAGAGATATTTCTACGGTATGTTTAGGGATGTCCCTAAGGTTAAGTATAAGTATAGGTTATAGTCCTAGAATTATTGTAATCATATTAAATTAAACCTAAGATGTTAGATATTGAAGTTACTCTACCTTTATTATGTTTTTTTCCTCTCACACTATTCTTTTTGGGTTTTAGACAATGGCTGGAAAGAAGATGATTCACGATAATGGAGGATATGATGGACAATGGAATGATATTCTTAATGAGCAACCAAATGAAATGGGATTTGGAAGTCCAAACATCATTATTATGCTGAATTAGAAATATCATTATATAATCAATAAACTGAAATTTGGTATGTTTCCTGACTCGGCTAATAAGAGAAAGATGTAGCTTTATGATTATCATAGAGGAATGAAAGTTCAATTTCCCCTATGTAAATCATGTGGGAAGAGGCATCAAGGAGAATGTTTCAAAGGAGATGGAAGATAATTTGGGTTTGGAATAGAAGGACATAAAGCCATTAAGTGCGAAGGAAAATGTTCAGTTAACACCATGGATGATGATAATGGTATTGCTACGACATCAACAATGGTTAAATGTTTTAAATGTGGAATGTACGGGAATTATGAAAACAAATTCCCTAAGGGAAAGTCTCATGAAGAGAATAAATATGGTGGTATGGGTAATATTTATGTTGATGATGATGAGGAGACTACAAATGATATGTGAGGTGAAAGAATTGTTGAAGCTCAGTTAATGGTTTAAGAAGGTAGTGGAATGATTACAAGTTTATCATTTGTAATGTTGTATAAGTAATCTCATGGTAATATGGAATAAAGAGACATATAAGGATTGTTACACTGTTTTACTTCCATAGGTTTTGAATGTGTATGGTGAATGGTAGAAGTATTTTTGGAAAGAAGATGATATGCACATAATGAAGGGATAAGGAGAAAATTAAATGTTTGATAGTATTCATGAGCTCAAGACTGATATAAGTATATGGTTATAACATGGTTTGAGTATATAGATTTTTTGGATTTTGGTATGTGGAAAGAGTTAACTTTTGACAGCATTCATGTTTTCACTAAGGTTTAATGTTTATTCAATTTTAAAGAGAATACTTGATTATGGTATTCAAATGATTGGAATGTGACCAACACGATATATGGGGGATAAATGATGGTTGGTTGATGACATTTCACGTAATCGTTTTCTTTATACTATGTTCTTGGACCGAAGTATTTCAGATAAAGATTGGAATGGATTATGCTGGACATAAGTTAGTTTTGTTTAAGGATAGAACTTTTTTAAATATTATTGATGGGTTGTTATAGTAATGTAGTTTTAGAAAAAGGAAAACCTGCAGGGCAGGCGATAGCCCATCGCGTCAGACAAGGCTGTGGGAATCGAACCCACAACCAAAGTGTGACTGACCCCTATCGCCTACCACTAGCCTACAGGAAGTCCCTGTTTAGTAGAAACTAGTCTTATTATATTATGCAGCATGATATATGGAGTATAAGTCCATTTTAGGAACCATATATGATTAATCTCACTATAGATCGACTTATGTATATTTAATAACTTTTGCTAACATTTTGTTTGAGATAGATAGAATGACCCGTAATTCTATCACATGATCTGCTAACACTTCACGAATAACAAATTCAACTTCATTTCTTTAAGAGAAGAAGTGTAAATTGTTTAAGTCATGAACAACAGTGAGATTGTACCAAAATAAAGTAAGTATTTATTCTAAATCAAAATTTTCAACATTAGGGAAATGATCTTGAAAGCCAAAAATGTTTTCCTAGTACACTTGTATCCGATGAATCATATGGAACCCTAGATCATCACAAATGTATGGCTTTGTGATTGTTGGATTTTTCATAGACATGTTCACTACCACTCTCCACCAGAACATAACGGTTAGATTTTTTTTCCATATCCATATTTTCACCTATGTTCTCCTACGTGAAAACCCAGTGAAGAGTTAATTTGGGTAACCGTTACGATTCATACATTAGTTTTTAAAGCCAAGTTTTGGTATTAATTATTACGATGTGGGTTTCTATTAAAGAGACTTTCGAGTAGTAAACCATTTATAACCCCGACGAATTTCGAGGGAGAAATTCATTTTATGTGGGGTAGAATGTAACACCCTAATATTTTATGAAAAATATTATTTTTAATGTCATAAATGTCTTGTGTTTTATGCTACAAAAAAAGGAGCTTGCACAACACACATCCTTGACTTTTCTTGAATTACACGCAATAAAGACCTTCCTCGATAGTGTGTGTAGTACGCAATACCGAGTTTCACTAAACAAGATATTGTTATAATATTATTATGAACTAGCCGTTATGAATAGTAATACCCACTTTTTGAAATTTTATAAATTTAATCTTTCAATATTGACTTCATTTTTGGATTTGGAATATCGAAATTAGCTTAGGGTGAAATTTTGGTACTTTTCGGATAACTTTCATAATCTGATGAATAGTAAAAATTACTAAATTTTAATTAAAAACAACTTTTTTAATAGAAATAATTAATAGTGATAATTATTAATTTGAGTGGTTTTAAATTATATTTGTAATATATTTTTACCATTTAATACAATTTTGGTCATTGGATGTAATTTCACTTTTAAACCAGACATAATCAAGTGTCAGTCTTTTGATAGTTATTATCTCTTAAAAACACGCTATTTGTTTTGACGATGAGAATTAATTTTTAAATTAATTAACGCAACTGATATGTTTTGAATTTGGTAAAATATAAATTATTTTTGAATTCATAATATCAAAGATATCTTAGGGCTAAGTTTTGGTATTTTTCTGGAAACATTCATTTTTTGATGAATAGTGAAACCACTAAGTGGTAGTTAAAAAACTGAATTTTTCATAAAACATAATTTTACCGCTTCTATGAGTGTAATGTAGAAAATCCAAGAGACACGGATAATATCAAGGACTAAAATGTGTTTCAATGAGATGAAAATATTTTTTGGTCAATAGTAACTTTTTACTTTTATTTACCATGGTTAAAAGTAAATAGGATAATTAAGGGTAAAAATGATATTATTATTACCATAACACATGCCCTAATTCTATTAGATAAGTGTAATTTGACCAAAAACAACATTAGGAATAAAATATGACCATTTAGGCCCACCTTAATTAGATTAGGACATTTAATATTAATTTATTTAATGAAGGGTTAAAATAGTTAAAATCAATGTTTAATAAGTAAATCATTTTTAATATAGGGTTATCCATAAGATAAATTCGAATTAAAAAATTCATTAGAAAGATAAAAATATTTCCTGTATAATGGTAATTTATTTATCTTTTTTAGACATTAAATAATTTAATTTATTTATGACACAAAAATGACGCAGTAATTGTCTTATTAAAGAAATATTGACATAATTGATGTTATAAATACCCAAATAAATTTAATTTGGACTTTTTATGAATTAAAAAAAATTTATAGGTTAATATGAAATGTTTGTATTGATTTAGTTAACTTTTTTCAAACTAATCATTCTGTTATGATTTCTACAAAAATCAATTACCAAATAGTGTCAAAATTGACATAAAATAGTTTTTAAAAACAAATATTATATTGTTAATTTTTATTTTATTCCTTAAAATCTAATTCTCAGACAAATGACATAGATAATGTAATATATATTAATAATAAACAACTTGGGGTTCGTTTAGCTTGTTATAGTATGTTTATTAACCGTATAGTGTAAGAAAACCAGAAGACACGGTAAAAGTAAAATTATTTAACTTAAGGTTAAATCTAAATGATAAGGTAAAAATAGAAACCAAAACTGGTCTAAATTCTATTTTATGAGGGTATTTCGACCCATAACCACCTTATCTTCTAAATAACTCACTTTTCAACTATTAAAACCCGAATATGACTTTATAATAAAATAATATTTTTTGTTTTTCCAACGGTGCCCCTCTCCACCCTTATAAAAGGGCACCTCCTCCCTCTCTTCCTCACTCCACATTGAGCCATCAAGCTCGGCCAAACCCTGAACAATTCTCTTATCAACTTCCATAGAAACATCTTAGAGGTTCTGGTATTCTTCAAAGACAAATTTTAGTGCCCTAAGAGAAGGTCTCGAAGAGGCGCTTCAAAGAAGAGGTAATGTCCGTTACCGATTCTTTCAATTTTATTTCTTCTTCCACTTCTTATTCTTTAGTTGGTTCATTATGAATTAATAAAATCAGCATAAATAATATACTTATATGTTATTATAAGCATGAAACAACCCTACTTCACCATCTATCCATCCAACTGAAAACCAAATCACCACGCGTGCGTACGTACGGAATACCGTCACCACGCCGTGGTGAAATCTGTTTTTCCACCAACACCTTACATGGATGGGTATAATGGTGTAAAGAATAACTATAAATGGTTATTATAAAATCATACTTATTCTTATATATTATACCATCAACTCCAATTTTATTCAATAATTATGGGAATGATATCATCGCTCGTGCGTAGGTACGGACTACCGTCTCCACGACGCGATGCGATTCATTCTCCACGTTAACCATACATGAATGATAATAATGTTTATATAATGAATAATAATGAAATATATGAAATAATAATTATGATGGATTTATTTATATATATATATGTATGTCATCTATTTAGTTTCAGTCAATTCAACAAGGAAATGAAAACAACGTTAATGCGTGCATACGGCCTACCGTCTCCAAGAACGGTGTATTTCATTCCTTTTATCGATCAATAATATATATATGTATATGATGAATATATATTATATATAAATCATTTTGTACATTCTGGAATAATGTAAATCAGGATATAAGTATTAATATCAAGAACAACACGTCGAAACACATACGATAAATGAAATAATTTTACCCAAAACGCTGCTTTAACATTTAACATGGAATTTACAAAAGAACGGGTAATATAAAGTCATAAGTGAAACATATATGACATCATAACAATTAATATGATTCTTTAATAAGTAAATTACATTATTAAATAATTATACAGGAGGTTCGAATACGTATGAAGCATATCAGACCTAAGGTAAGGGATAATTTTGCAAATCTCATTTTTATCCGAGATTGCTTATTCGTAAGTATTAACTGGGGTTATTGCTATCATCCATGTCCATGTTCTATAAAATTGTATTCATTTATGTTTAAAGTCCTTTTTACCCATTTTGACTTTTACTACATGGTATGGAAGGAATCTTTCTTTTATTTACCCTACAAGGTACTTTTTGACTTTTCCTACAAAAGTATGAGAATAATGTTTTTTTAACGTATACCGCATAAAAATATTTTTACGGTTTTATAAAGCCATATTTCCATTAAGCTTCCTCCAAAATATTTCATGACTACTTTCAACAAAATCACTTTCTTTTAAAATTTCATGACGTTTGGTGAAAAGAAATTTATTTTGAAGAAGAAAGGATATTTTCCTCAATAATTCATTTCAAGTGTTTTATCAAAACCATTTTCCATCTAAGATGACATTACTTCATATGTGTATGTTCAAGTATAATGTATCTATGATTTACATGGTTTCACTTTTATTATGATGAAATTTCCATTTGTTTTATATGTATTCTGAGATGATGAGATGATGTTTATGAAACCCAATTTATTCTTTGGGTTATGATGAATGTTATAAGTTTATTTTGTGGCAAAAGTAAGAATGATTTCATTATGAGATCGGTGGTACCTATATCTCCCTCTATTGCATTGGGTAATGATTTATATCTCATGAGATTGACATGGCTGTAATGGAAAGTTAAACCTATTCATTAATACAGGACTGGAACGAGGAGTGAACTCGATTCAGAAAGGGACTTTGTCCCCTAAGATGGTCTTGGCAGCAATGCCTTTGCTACGATGGAAATCATATCATGTGCTTAATGGTTTCCACAATTAAATGTTTTTTCCCATGCTATTTTATCATGATTGATGTTCCCTTATGATATATTCCCTACGTACTTCCAAGATTGATGTCTTTGCTCAAGATTTTGATGTTTAGATTTTATGTTCAAGTTTTTTCATTCAAATGTTTATGGATTGATTTATGTTCTATATGTTTACCCTTACTGGGAATTTGAGATCACCCCTTTTATGTTTTCGTTTCCCCAGGATATAAAGAAATGTTTTAGGTAAGATTGAAGGGGAAGATCTTTATTGGGAGATGTTGATGATCTTTCACCACGATTAGAAGATTCTATTCCGAGTTTCCAAAGACACTAAAATATTATGATCCTTGTGTGTCTGTTTTTGTTATGTATTAAGTATTTCTCAAAAGGAATGTATTTTCCATGTACGTCATGCTTTGGGTCTCTACAGTTGGTATCAGAGGAATGGTTTAGTCAACCTTTTGAAACAAGGATGCGAGAACTTTAGTGAGATCCCTAGAGATATTTCTAAGGTATGTATAGGGATGTCCATAAGGTTAAGTATATGTATAGGTTATAGTCCTAGAATTATGGTAATGATATTATATTAAACCTAAGATGTTATATATTTATGTTACTCCCCCTTTATTATGATTTTTTCCTCTCATACTATTCTTTTTGGGTTTTAGAAAGAGGATGAAAACAAGATGATTCATGATAATGGAGGATATGATGGAAAATGGAATGATATTCTTCCTGGGAAACCAAATGAAATGGGATTTTGAAGTCCAAACATCATTATTATGCCGAATCAGCAATCTCATAATATGATCAATAAAATAAAATTTGCTATGTTTCTTGACTCGGCTAATAATAGAAAGATGGAGTTTCATGATTATCATAGAGGAAAGAAAGTTCAATTTCACCTATGTAAATCATGTGGGAAGAGGCATCAAGGAGAATGTTTCAAAGGAGTTGGAAGATGCTTTGGGTGTGGAAAAGAAGGACATAAATCCAGAAATTGCAATTGAAAAGTTTCAGTTAACACCATGGATGAGGATAATGGTATTGCTACGACATGAAAAATGGTTATATGTTTTAAATGTGGAATGTACGGGCATTATGCAAACCAATTCCATAAGGTAATGTCTCGTGAAGAGAATCAATATGGTCATATGGGTAATATTTATGTTGATGATGATGAAGAGACTACACATGATATGTGAGCTGAAAGAATTGTTGAAGCTCGGTCAATGGTTTAAGAAGGTAGTGGAATGATTACATGTTTATCAAGTGTAATGTTGTATAAGTAATCTCATGTTACTATGGAATAAAGAGACAACTAAGGATTGTTACACTGTTGTCTTTCCTTAATTTTTGAATGTGTGTGGTGAATGGTACCAGTATTTTTGGAAAGTAGATGATATGCGCATAATGAAGGGATAAGGGGATAATTAAATGTTTGATAGTATTCATGAGCTCATGACTAATATAAAGAGAAGGTTATACCATGGTTTGAGTATATAGAATTTTTGGATTTTGGTATGTGGAAAGAGTTAACTTTTTACAGCATTCATGTTTTCACTAAGTTATAATGGGTATTCATTTTCAAGAGAAAACATGATTAAGGTATTCACATGATTGGAATGTGACCAACAAGATATATGCGGGATAAATTATGGTTGTTCGAGGGCATTTCAAGTAATCGTTTTCTTTATACTATGAGCTTGGACCGAAGTATTTTAGATAAATATTGGAATGGATTATGTTGGATATAAGTTAGTATTGTTTAAGGAAATAACTTTTTTCAATATTATTGATGGGATGTTATAATAATATAGTTTTTGAAAAAGTACAACCTACAGGATGGGGGACAACCCATCGCGTCGGACAAGGCTGTGGGAATCGAACCCACAACCGAAGTGAGACTGGCCTTTATCGCCTACCACTGGCCTACAGGAAGTTCCTGTTTTGTAGAAACTAGTTTTATTATATTAAGAAGTATGATATATGAAGTATAAGTCTATTTTAGGAACCATATATGACTAATCTCACTATAGATCGACTTATGTATATTTAATAACTTTTGCTAAACTTTTGTTTGAGATAGATGGAATGGCTCATCATTCTATCACATGATCTTCTAACACTTCACGAATAACAAATTCAACTTCATTTCATTAAGAGAAGAAGTGGAAATTGTTCAAGGCATGAACAACGATGAGATTGTACCAAAATAAATTATTTATTTATTCTAAATCAAATTCTTCAACTTTAGGGAAATGATCTTGAAAACCAAAAATGTTTTCCTAGTGCCCTTATATCCGATGAATCAGATGGTACCTTAGATCATCAAAAATTTATGGCTTTGTGATTGTTGGATTTTTCATAGCTATGTTCTCTACGACTCTCCATCAGAACATGATGGTTATATTTTTCATCCATATCCATATTTTCACCTATGTTCTCCTATGTGAAAACCCAATGATGAGTTAATTTGTGTAAAAATTATGTTTCATACATTAGTTTTTAAAGCCGTGTTTTGGTATTCCTTTTGACAATATGTGTTTCTATTAGAGAAACCTTCAAGTAGTAAACCATTTATAACCCCAACAAATTTGGTGGGCGAAATTCATTTTATGGGGGTTAGAATGTAACACCCCGAGATTTTATGAAAAATATTTTTTTCATTTCATTAATGTCTTGTGTTGTACGCTACACCAAAAGGAGCTTTCACAACACGCATCCCTGACTTGGCATTCATTACATGCAATAAATACCTTCCTCGATAGCGTGTGTAGTACGCAATACCGAGTTTCACTAAACAAGATATTATTATAATATTATTATGAACTAGCCGTTATGAATAGTAATACCCACATTTTGAAATTTTATAAAATTTATCGTTCAAAATGGAATTCATTTTTGGATTCGGAATATCAAAATTAGATTAGGGTGAAATTTTGGTACTTTTCAGATAACTTTCATATTCTGATGAATAGTGAAAATTACTAAATTTTAATTAAAAACAATTTTTTAATCGAAATAATTAATAGTGATAAATTATTAATTTTAGTGGTTTTAAAGTATATTTAGAATATATATTTTCCATTTAATACAATATTGGTCATTGGATGTAATTTCACATTTAAACCAGACATAAACAAGTGTCGGTCTTTTGATAGTTATTATCTCTTAAAAACACGCTATTTGTTTTGACGATGAGAATTAATTTTTAAATTAATTAATTCAAATGATATGTTTTGAAATTTGGTAAAATAGAAATAATTTTTGAATTCATAATATCAAATATTTCTTAGGCCTATTTTTTGGTATTTTTCTGGAAACTTTCATTTTTTGATGAATAGTGAATCCACTAAGTGGTAGTTAAAAAACTGAATTTTTCATAAAACATAATATTACCACTTCTATGAGTGGAATTTCAAAAATTCGAGAGAAACGGTTTTTATCAAGGTCTAAAATTTGGTTCAATGAGATGAAAATATTTTTTTGGTGAGTAATAACTTTTTACTTTTATTTACCACGGTTAAAAGTAAACCGGATAATTAAGGGTACAAATGATATTATTATTACCCTAAAACATGACCTAATTCTATTGGATAAGTGTAATTATACAAAAAACAACCTTAGGAATAAAATATGACCATTTATGCCCACTTGTATTAGATTAGGACATTTAATATTAATTTATTTAAAGAAGGGTTAAAAAAGTTAAAATCAATGTTTAATAAGTAAAATATTTTTAATATAGGGTTATACATAAGATAAATTAGAATATAAATATTTATTAGAATTCTTAAAATATTTCCTACATAATGGTAATTTATTTATAAATTTTAGACATTAAATAATTTAATTTATTTATGACACAAATATGATGGAGTAATTATCTTATTAATGAAATATTGACATAATTGACGTTATAAATACCCAAATAAATGTAATTTGATACTTTTTATTAATTCCACTAATTTTCATGGTTAATATGACATTTTAGTATTGATTTAGTTAACTTTATTTGAACTAATCATTCTTTTAGGATTTTACCAAAAATGAATAACCAAATAGGGTCAAAATTGACATAAAATAGTTTTTTTAACAAAATATTATATTATTAATTGTTATTTTATTCCAAAATATCTACAGTTCGGAAAAATGACTTCTATAATGTTATATATATTAATAATAAACAATTTGGGGTTCGTTTGTCTTTTTATAGTATGTTCATTAACCTTACAGTGTAAGAAAACAAGAAGACACGATTAAAGTAAAATTATTTAACTTAAGGTTAAATCTAAATGATAAGGTAAAAATAGAAACCTAAACTTGTATAAATTCTATTGGATGGGATTATTTAGACCCATCCCCACCTTATCTTAGAAATAACTCAATTTTCCGCTATTAAAAACCCAATATGTCTTTATAATAAAATAATATCTTTTGTTTTTCCAAAGGTGCCCCTCTCCTCCCTTATAAAAGGGCACCTCCTCCCTCTCATCCTCACACCACTTTGAGCATTCAAGATAGGCCAAACCATGCCAAATCCTCTTCTCCACTTCCATAGAAACAACATAGAGGTTCTGGTCTTCTTCAAATACCAATTTTAGTGCCCTAAGAGGAGGTCTCAAAGAGGCGCTTCAAAGAAGAGGTAATGTCCGTTACCGATTCTTTCAACATTATTTGTTCTTCCACTTCTTATTATTTAGTTGTTTCATTATGAAGTAATAAAATAAGCATAACACATATAATGATATGTTATTATAAGTATTAAACAACCCTATTTCACTATCTATCCATCCTATGGAAAACGAAATCACCACGCGTGCGTACGTACGGAATACCGTCTCCACTTCGTGGTGAAATATGTTTTTCCACCAACACATTACATGGATGGTTATAATTGTGTAAAGAATTACTATATATGGTTATAATAACATCATAATTATTCTGATATATTATACCATCCACTCCAATTCTATTCAATAATTATGGGAACGATATAATCGCTCATGCGTACGTACGGACTACCGTCTCCACGACACGATGAGATTCATTCTCCATGTTAACCATAAATGAATGATCATAAAGTTTATATAATGAATAATAATGAAATATATGAAATAATAATGATACTGGATTTATGTATATATATATATATATGTATGTCATCTATTTAGTTTCATTCAATTCAATAAGGAAACGAAAACAGCGTTCATGCGTACGTACGGCCTACCGTCTCCATGAATGGTGTATTTCATTCCTTTTATCGATCTATAATATATATATGTATATGATGAATATATATTATATATAAATCATGTTTTAAATTCTGGAATTATTTAAATCAGGATATAAGTATTAATATCAAGAACGACAAGTCGAAACACAAACGATAAATGAAATGATTTTACCCAAAACGTTGCTTTAACATGGAATTTACAAAGGAACGGGTAATATAAAGACATAAGTGAAACATATATGATATCATAAAAATGAATATGATTCTGTAATAAGTCAATGACATTATTTAAATCATTATACAGGAGGTTCAGATATGTACGAAGCATATCAGACCTAAGGTAAAGGATAATTTTTTAAATCTCATATTTATCTAAGATTGCTTATTCGTAAGTATTTACTGGGGTTATTGCTATCATCCATGTCCATGTTTGATAAAAGTGTATTCATTTATGTTTAAAGTCCTTTCTACCCAGTTTGACTTTTACCCCACGGTATGGAATGAATCTTTCTTTTATTTACCCTACAAGGTACTTTTTGACTTTTCCGACAAAAGTACGAGAAGAATATTTTTTAACGTATACGACATAAAAGGATTTTTACGATTTTTTAAAGCCTAATTTTAAGGAAGCTTCCTCCAAAATATTTCATAACTATTTTCAAAAAAATATCTTTTTTTTAAAATTTGACGACGCTTTGTGTAAAGAAATTGATTTTGAAGAAGAAAGGATATTTTACTCAAGAATTCATTTCAAGTGTTTTATAAAAACCATTTTCCATCTAAGATGACATTACTTCATATGTGTATGTTTAAAGTATAATGTCTCTATGATTTACATGGTTTCACTTTTCTTATGATGAAATGTACATTTGTTTTATATGTATTGTGAAATGATGGGATGATGTTTATGAAACCCATTTTATTCATTGGGTTATGATGAATTTTATAAGTTTATTTTGTGGCACAGGTAAGAATGATTTAATTATGAGATGGGTGGGAACTATATCTCCCTATAGTGAATTGGGTAATTATTTATATCTCATGAGATAGACATGGATGGAACGACAGGTTAAACCGGTTCAGTAATACAGGACTGGAACGAGGAGTGAATTCGATTCAGAAAGGGACTTTGTCCACTATGATGGTCTTGGAATCAATGCCTTGGCTACTATGTAAATCATATCATGGGCTTAATGGTTGCCACAATTAAATTTTCTATTCCCATTCTATTTTATCATGATGGATGATCCCTTATGATATATGCCTTATGTACTTCCATGATTCATGTCTTTGCTCAATATTTTGATGTATAGATTTTATGTTCACGTTTTTGCATTCAAATGTTTATGGATTGTTTTATGTCATCTATGTTTACCCTTACTGGACATTTGAGCTCACCCCTATTAAGTTTTTGTTTCCCCAGGATATAACGAACGGTTTTAGGTAAGAAAAAAAGGGGAAGATCTTTATTGTAAGATGTTGAAGATCTTTCACCACGATTAAAGATTTTATTCCGAGTTTCCAAAGACACTAAACTGTTACGATCCTTGTGTGTCTGTTTTTGTTATGTATTAAGTATTCTGCAAAAGTAATGTATTGTCCATGTACGTAAATCTTTCGGTATTTACAATTATCCTCTTTATCATTGTTTTATGGAGAATCTAATTCTCATTCTTGTTGTCATGATGGAGATTCATTCTTCACCACTATGTTCTCTTACATTTTTATTTTTGTTTCATAGTATTATTAGATAATTAATTTTGATTTGTAATTGATATATCATCATAAGAACATCAATTTATTTCTCATTATGAAAGATGAACATATTTTTTAACAAGAGAATAACATCTAAATATAAAATTCAATTAGAGTTTTGATAAAAAATGACACTCATTTTGGGATCAAATTGGGATATTTTCTTCATTCAGAAGGGAGTTATGAATCAATGATGGTGTCATTTTATCAAATTTGATAATTTTCTTCATTTACCTCTTTGATAGGCTATGATCCTGATTCTATACAATCATGGTTGTTTGTCCCTTATTAGATGATTGAAGATGAGTGAATGTAAATAAAAGAACATTATTTTTCTATAATGATCACTATTAAATGATATAATCTAGCCCGTGATTCATTTGGATGTGACAAATACATTGATTACCTCTATAATGAAATACTAGTTATAATGGGCTGGCTATGGAGAAACCTAAACCTAAAATGAAACAATATGCACTTTAGAAGGTAGGTTTGAAAAATGAGGATTCCCTCGGACTGGTGAAATACATTAACAAATGTATCTTGTCACTCGATATTTATACATATAATAGATATTGTGAAACGTTTTCAAGCTCTTTACAATATCACCCATGTTTGCAAACAGTTGTGTATTCCCTGTGTAGTTGTTTTTCTCAGTTATTATTCTTCCACAAATGATGAAACATGAAATTACATATTCTCTTTCTATTATATACAAAAAATACACAATCTACTTCCACTTCACAAATAAAATTAGAGACTGATATCTCTTCTTTGCATTCATATATTAATGTAACATTATTATTTTACCATATTCTATTCTATTTCAAAATTGATTTCACATAAACATTATTCTCATTCATATTATTATCAACTATTATTTTTCCCCAATTATTATTATTATTCTTATATCCACCTTTTTTAATATACTAATTTCGGTATTCCTAGTGAATTTCACTATTAATTGTCTCTATGACTCCTTCTATGTATCATGATTTTGAAAATAGATACAGTATTAGATGTTTTTGTGGACACAAAGATTATGTTCCCATAACAATAGTGAAATATTACAACACCTTCTTCATAAATCAAAATTGTATACATATATAACTATTATAGTATCATCAATATATTATTCTCCCCTATTTAATTCTATTATTTACATCATTCAATAATTACATTATTTTAAAATTCTATAATTTTCAGTAATTCATAATACCTGAGATATTTAATTTTATTGACCATAGAACATATCCATTAAAATATTATATTCAACCTATAATAGTATTTAAAATATCAATAATATATTCTCTAAATACTTTATTCATATTTATTTTTTTTCTTACTTTCAGATATATGTAAATATAATGTGGTTTTATTTTTATTTTCACCACAAAAATGTATGTTAATACACACTTATGCATGGGGATTCATAAAAATATCATTTTTAGTTATCAAACTATAAATTATAGAACATTAGACATGAAAATATTTATTTTATTATATTATATTATATTAAAAAATATGATCTACATAAAAGGACATATTTTAAAGTCATATGTTTTAAAGAAATATTATTCTCATAAATGTTTTAGTGTAACCTGATTTCGATTGGAAATAATTAAGAAAATATATTAAAAGACGTCTACTTAGATAAATTTTTTTTTATTTCAATGTCTTGATATGATGCAAGTAACATACCTTATACATAACAATTCTACCTTAAATAAAACATATTTAATCTTAAAACAAAATGCGTAGTATGATTACTTTATACTAGGCATCTTGGATGGGGATCCATTTGATAAATCATGACACTTTAATCCATAATGAACAACATCAGAAACATATGATTCAACTTATTTACAATATAGAAATTCTGTAAAACTCATCATACCTTTAAAAAAATGAAATGAACCTTATTCATTTCTACTCACTGTTTCGACTGTGTTGTATTATGAAGAATCAATTGAACATATGTTCAGACTATTATAGAAATTGGACTGATTGTGTCATGAATCGGTCAATAGATCGACCAAAGAAACTAGTGTCATTATAAATCAATGGTCACTGGATCTACTATAACTTCAGGAAACACATGTTTTCTCCAATATTCTTCCTTCTTTTTTGGTAATATTTTTTATGATAAACCATATCAGGAAATAAAAAATTATTTTGAATAAATCACATTGAATTTTTATAAATCAATTCTATAATTAATGTTATGAAAATAATAAAACATAATTTTTTTTAATGTTTTAAAAGATTATACTAGGAATATCCAAAGAATTTTCATCTATAAAAGGCACATGTTCAGTTCCAAGATACATATGATCTAATTTTAAAAGACTAAAAATTATGCCTTTCTTGTTTTCATTACCCATATTAAATCAATATTTTATCCCAAATTATTATAATAGAATCATGGTATTTACCATGAACATAATACACCATACACCCCCACAGAAAATAGTGTTGTTCTGTAAAATTGAGGTTCATACATCTTGTTATTTCTTTAGGTACAAAATTTGAGTTGTGGTTCATATTGAAAACCATTTTTTGTATCAACAAAATTATATATGTTATAATAAATTATATACTATAACCATCCCATGATCTTGATATAGTTTATGGTGTTTGTAAGAACATTAATCACAATAGTGAATGTTTAGAATATTGTGATGATTGGTCAAATAGGAGTTGATGGTGTCTCCCCTCATTATCCTAAAAATGGACGAAAATATCATTATTAAAATAAATGTATTGTGATAACCTTTTATACTACTAATGTAATATTGTATGAAAAATTAAAAAAATGAAACCATATATCATGAATTATGTTTCTGAAGTTCTGTTAATGAAACAATCCATATTAAGCTGACATGTGATGTTTCTAAAAATAATTTAAATTTAGAAAACATTAAGGACATATATGAAATTTCAGTCATTTTTATAGGTAATGTAATGTAGTTTTCAATATATTAAACCCCGATAAAAGGGGTAGAGTTCTAAAAATAATTTTAGAATAATGAAATCCATTTTATAATAGATATATTTTGGGGAAAACATTACATAGAACATTGCTTTCTCTAGTTGAACCATTTTTTGTGAAAGTGTATTTGGAAAATATTTAGTGTATTATTGTAATAAATGTGTTGTTAAATCATATTAGGAATAATTATAATATTATATTGGTTCCCAATATATAAAATAATAATGTTAGAGAAAAAATTGGGTGTATTGTGAAAATCTAATTAAAATAGAAGAAGATGAAAAAATAAATTCACGAATTGCATGAAATTTTTTCCCATGGGTTCAATGAATTTAGTTTGATGATACCTTAGCAACAATTTCATAGCTTGATAGAATTTAGATAATTCTTTCTATTATAGCACATTGATTATAAACAATTTTCTAAATGTATGTTATATACTTTTTTAATGGAGTGATATAAGAGGAAGTGGACATCAAGATACATAATTTATTCTAGTTAAAAGAAGAAGTGGGATATGTTTTTAGTTTGAAAATGGATCTATATGGGTTAAAAATCGTAAGATCATGGTATTCAATGTTAGACATGTTTGTGATGTTGTTGAAGTTCATGAAGAAAATAATGAATAATAACCTCTATAATAATAATGAGGAAGTGGTATCACATATAGTTTTTTTTGTATTAATGATATCATATTTATATTTAATATGGAATTTATTTTCAGGGATTTTTCATTCTAGATGAGATAATTTTTTATATTTCTATGTATATAGAAATGAGATTCTTTTTAGGATTATAAAATTTCTCATGTGGGAGTTATAATCATTTATTCTCAAGAAAATTACCTCCAAGAACTCTGGGAAAAAAATTTCATAGTGGATTAAAGGATAGTTTTTACACTGATATAAATTATTTTCAAACTTTAAAATGATGAATTATAAAATCAAGTTTATAAAATATAATTCAATGAGCTGATCATAATTTTATTTTAATAGAAATATTTATAACTGTATATGGTGTATATTTTAACATTATATGTATGATGCAATGTGTTCTAAAGGAATATCATTTAATTGATAGAATGATTATTCTCATGTATTTTAAATAAATTATTGATTATGGATTTAAATATATTTTTTCTGGATATCATGATCTGGTTGGATATTGTGAAAAAAATTGGTTAGAAATGTAGATGATATTTAATCAAATTCTGATGATGTTTTATTTTAGAGAGAATAGGGTGTAGGTTCTTATAAAAAAATAAAATTTTGGTGACCAATAGTACTATTGATTAAGAGTATATCTTTATAACTCATTAAACAGCCCAATTTATGTAGATGAAAACTCATTATCAAGACAAAATAGTTTATAAGAATTGTCCATTATTTATCTATTATAATAATCAAAGTTCTATTAATTTATTAGTAAAACTATTTTATAATTATTAATAAATAAAAAATGATATAAAATATCACACAAATAATGATATAATAGAGAAATAAATTCTTACTCATGAATTTTTTCTACCAAGGATATGATTTTAAATATTTTCACTAACACACTATCGAAGTAATCAATTTCAAAGATTTTGGTTGATGATGGTTGTTCAACCCAATTTCTTGAAGGATATGATTTGGTGATTTTTCCCTCTTTAAATTCTTCATTTTACTATAATTATCAATGGGATAGAAAGATAAATAAAATAACATGATGAATATCCGATAAAATTTTCAAAAATTGGGAGAGCAACTATAAATGGGGGATTCTATATATATTTTCGCTATATTACGGTGGATATGACTCTTATTTATTGGGAGTATAGGATTAATTATATTTTTAAAAATGTTGTGTTATAAAAATATAATTTTTTATAATCATTTATGACATGTTTGGTGAGAATGTATATAGAATTATGTAATACATTGGTTTAATAATTAAGTAATTTAAGTGTTCTAAGAGTTAAAGAAGTTTACGTAAGTTAATATAAGTTTATTTAAAGATTGATGAATATATATCTATAAATATAATTAATGATTAGTATGTTATTGTTATTTAATGATCTTGTTGAAAAAAATTGATTTCACTCACATAGGTTTATATTTATTTAATATTGATTCATTTTTAGATGTGAAGTGTTTGAAAAGTTACTTATTTTTATTATATACAAAAAAATAAAAGGGAGAGATTTGTGGATCCAATGAATGAATAATATTAAAAATATAAAATGTGTTTGAACTTTGGGAGATTTTTGATACCCATGTAGATTTTATGGTGTTTATAGTTATTGTGGATGTGATTCTTCTGTTGTATTTTTTTCAACACATAAATTATGTTTAAAGAAAAATATTATAATATTTATAATGGGAGATGATGTTTTTTTGGAATTTTGGAGTTTTTTTGGATAATATCTTGACATTACTAATGATAATAAACTATAATTAGATATATCCATGTTTCGTGTGTCTGGAAGATGAAAGTTTCCATAGACCAAATTATATAGTTTCGTAATGATTAATTTTAAAGAGCTCATACTAGAAACTATTTTTATGAAGATAAATTAATTAATTCTAAAAGATCAGAATTTTAGAGGAGAAAACGTTTAGTAAGTTCAATATTTTGGAAGCTAATATAACTAAAACATTTATGTATTTTAATATGATTTAAATTTCATACCCCTTGATATGTATTTTTTTAATCCATATAAATTTGTAAGATTATTCCTATTTGTATGTTGATTTCACTCTGATATTGAGTTGAGGATGCTATAAATTTAGACATTTCAATATTAAAGTATATCTTGAGTCAATATATAATATTAACACTATACATAAAGTCTATTAAATAGGACAATCCAAGAATATAAAAAATTATTCTTCTCTCATTTATTTTTTTCACTCCTCAATACATAAGTGAATATTTTTTCGATACGTAATGGTTGATCATAGGGAAAAAATATGCAAAATAAATTTCTATAGATATGAAATGGTTGATATAGATGAAAAATGAATTTTTATGGATCCTTTTCATGATATATAAAGTTCATAAGAATGTATATAAGTTTTTTATACTTATCCAAATATGAAATATTTTTAGAATATAGGAAGACGGTTTAGAATAATTATTTTTGAAGTTAATTATATTTTTATCAGGATAAAGTCATTATTTCAAGTATTAAACAATATAATGGGAACTAATTATATATATTTTAAAAGAATAATGGTCATTACGGAATGATAATCCTTGATAATTATTTTCTATATTTTGTTCTACAGGAAAGAGGTATCACTCTCCCATGGATGGTATCACGTTGTGTTCATGAATACCTAATGCAAGGAAGATATAGTTTTCATCATGAATAGAATTCTATTTCTTTTAATGGTAGAATAAATTCCTGAAAATAAATTATCAAGAAAAAATATATATAATTACACAATACTGGCCATATTAGATTCAATTACTAGATAAAAAATAGTATAATATATAGAGGCTATTATAATAGGTTGATTATAGTAACTAAGTAGTGTGAAATTGATATTAATATTTAAATAAAGATAAAGTTAATATATTGTGTGTTAGTTGTCCTTTGGATATTAAAAGTATGTGATATATAGATGGAATCTCTAAAAGAAAATTCCTTGTCAGTCTTTAACCTAGATTTTCTAATAATCAATAGCAGTTTCTCATTCTCTGTAGATCAATTATCATATCACAGATTATTTGAATTCTGAATTTGAAGACACCTTATATAATGTGGTTCTAGAATAATTACATGAAATGAACCCATCGATGGATAATATCAATCCCAAATATTATTTTAACTAATATCCTCTCTCAAAATATACATTTTTATCCTTCCCGAAACCGCTAAAATAAAGATCTATATCCAAAGTGTCATCCTTGAAGCCTCCCCTTTCTAAAACATCGAATGATGGAGAATATTCAATAACTTCTAATCATTATCCCCTTCATAAAAGGCTCTATATGTCTATGTTTTTTAATCTATGTTATATCACATATCATAACAGTGATAAAACAATATCAATTGCAGATATTAAAAATCAAATCTTTCATTATTGGTGAAAAAATATAGGAAATTTATTCTAAGTAGAATAGGATATTATGAAATTATTTTGTTTTCCCAGTACAATTTGAACATATATTTGAAGAATGGAAACCTTAAATTAAAACCCTTTTTCTATGGTTTTTCCAATTGGAGGACTTCTTTAATCCTATTACACAAAGCAACTCCTCAGCAATTACATGGTGTAGACTGCATGGTATAAATTATTTATTTTTCATTTGAAAAACATAAATGATCTTAGTTTATGTGTAGGTATCCCCTTGAAGATTGAGGAGTGTACTGTAAATTGTTAGTGTGTAACATATAAAAATAATTTGGTTTGAAGTCAATTTGGATAAAAATTACCATAATTCATAAAACTTAATTCTAATTTCTACAAAGAAGATATGAAGGTTGTGTATGAGTATAATAACCCCATTTTAATGTTTTTAGAATTATTATACATTAAACTACTACTTGTAGTGTTGTTCAAAAATAGATTAAAACACCCTTGGAGAATGATTAGAATGAGATTAAAATACATAAAAAATTGCCCACCATTGAGAATGGTGATGCCTATAAAAGGAATGATGGTGGAAGATGGGTTAAAAAAATAGGACATCATTCCTACTTCAAAAACAAAATCTAGAAAGCATTGGGATGATCTAGTTGAATAAGAAGAAAAGGAAAATGTGTAAGATGTCATTTCTAAAGAAATTGTTCTAGATAGCTTACAGATAGTCAATTTCACACTATTTTAAGAAAATTTTGTTGATGGAATTCAAAAAAATCCAATTATCCCGTTGAATCTTTTCTGAGTACTTTAATCGACATGTGGAATGAAATATTAAATAAAACATATAACAAGGACCCAAAAATTTTTGTAGAACACTCTTACCCTTCTGAGAATTATAATTTGTTGTTTCATAGGGAATATCCTAAAAAAATGCTTCCCAAAAATAATGAAATCTTCTTTTAATCGATTACTTTATGATGATAAATGCATCACCAAGAGGAATCATTGGAAGATATATGTCTTTTTTAATCAAATTGGTAGTACGTCCAAATTCAAAAAACCAATAAATTAGATTAATGAGACTAATACTCATGGTGATGTGAATTTTTCATTGCCAACCAAACCAGATAACCATGTCACTCCAATCCCTCATTTGAAAAAATAGGATACATCTCAACAGCCTAATGAAAATTTAAATATGAGTCCCAATATTAGGATTTTTGTGAATGTTTCTGATGATGATCACAATACTTACCTATATTCAAATATACTTGGATATTAGAATAATGGTATTTTGGTAATCCTTAAACATGAATATAAGACTGATTCTTCTCCTTATAGTGAAAAAAGTACCAGGAAAATGATAAAATATCTAAGAGGAACTCTAGAGGTACAATAAGGATTTCCAAACCAAAAATAGGTTTCAAAGAATATTAATTTTTAGAACCATCAGGGTGTGGAAAAATATAAAAATATAACCTCTGAATTTTTTTTTTCAAGTTCCTAAAAACCTCTATTTCTATTTCCAAGACAAAACTTACATAGTCTCATTATTTTTTAGTTTTAGTTAATAAAGGATTTAATTTTATAAGTTATATAACAAATAATTATTATATTGTGTCACTTTGGGTGTTTTCTCATTTCACTTTGAACAATGATTGTTATTTTATCCTAGATGTGATTCAAATTACTAGGTTAATAGGATTACTAATACAGGATCCACTTATCTTAATTTTATCTGGTGAAATCACATCCCTGATAAATTTTTCTTGTTTTAATAAATATTATTGTAAATAATATTCATTAATTCTTCTATAACCTTGTTTTTATTCAATAAATTAGTATATTAATTTTTAGACATTTTCTAATTGTACTAAAACAATAATATATTATTTGATTTTCACTTGTGATGTTATATTAGAACCCTACTACATGAACTTCTCCTTTCGATATGAAAAATATATATACCAAGATTGAATATATCCTTAAGACAATATGTATAATATAAGCAATATAATAAATTATCCTTGGATTATTATTGGGTATTTTAATGCTATCTTTTGTCCATGTGAGAAATTATGCACAACTAATTCATCTATTTTTATATGAATTTTTAAATAATGTATTAAAAATAATTATTGAATTGATATTATTTTAGATGGAGCCAAATACAATGGGTTAGAAGGAATTACAATGTAATATTATATAGTAATATTGATGGGGACTTCTCTAATGATCAAACTCTTGATTAGTGGGATATTGTGTCTAGTATAACCATTTAGAGTGTAATTATAATCATCATATGGTCGTGTTTTGAATTTCAATTAGAGGAACAATGACTTACATTCCATTCACATTAAATAATGCCTCTACCTATAACACCCCAACCCTTGTAACCCAGAGGTGATGAATTATTATATAACATTGACATGATCAAAAGGGGTGAAATCTAGAAATACCGATCAATTTAGTAGCCTTGTATGTTCTAGATACAAACAGAAGTTTTACATTATAGTATGAAATAAGAAAACAACATTGTGTCTCCTTTTAACACATTTTTCTCTATTAGAATACCCCTCCAGGTCATTCATAATATAATTCTTCGCATCATTGGAAATATAAAACATATAAATGGGTGAGCTCAGGTGCTCAGTAAAGATAAAAATATTGTGAAAACATACATAAATAAGAATAAACATTTATGTCATTTTATAAGACTAAAACACAATCCTTTTAAACATAAATTTCTGCATAATAAGGCAAAGATAAATCAAATAATTCCACTTAGTTAGTCACATGGATATTCTACTAGTTGAATTATCACATGTAATATCAATAGCAAATTTCATAATGATGGAATACATAATGATGGACATCAAAACCACATATTCAAGACCTCATGCCAATACTACAAATAAAATTTTTTCAAGGCCTTGTTTCAAGAAACTAGTTTGTCTCATGGGACCTACTGATACATCGGGGAGCTATAATATGCTCCACCAGTCACTTACTATGTATAATGCATTCCTCATATGAAAAGGCTAAAACATAACATATACATTTTTATTAAAACAAGTATATGAAATGTTGATACATTAACTATAAAAGAGAAATGGTGTAATAATAACACATACATATTCAAACATATCACAAAACCTTCACTACAATATGGAAGATTTTATCATAATAAATCAACATCATACAAGTTTAAAATCCATAAATGGATGTTGACATAGATGAAATCATAACCATTTAAGAGAAATATATCTTTCTGTTTTGAAATAATTAATAGTAAAATAACTATGACAGAAAAAAATTATTTTTAAAATTTTATTATAAGAATTTAAGGGATGTTTTTAGGTGTTATAATAGTATAAAATAGCCGCACTTTCTTTTTATTTTAGAAAAACATTATTTCCTTAATTTTGTCTAAAAGGTCATAAATGGACTTTTTTGGAAAACAAAGGAAAGATTAATTTATAAATTTTTTATAAAAAGTCATTCAAGGGTATAAATTAATTTAACCCATAGTCTAGGAAATAATAAAAATGATTTTAAAAATATTTTTAGTAATCATGAATGCGGATGATAAAGAGGTCCTAGTAGATACTCACGTATAAACAACCTCAAATAATGAAAAGATTGTAGAATTAACCCTAACCTTTTACTTTTCCTTTTTTAAGGGTACATAAATATATTTTATAATATTTAATAAATGTTATTAAATAATAAAATAACCACATACATAAATATGACATCATATATGATCTTTTAATATTGCTTTGTTAATAATATTTCAGTAGTATCATTATTTCATGTGTTAACTGATTTGTTTTACTTTCTATGTTTTGTTACATAAGACATGTTTGTTATAGGTTCAATGTATTTGATTCATATACAGAATTATATTATGCTCTAAAAAATTATTTTTAACATAAAATGAAAATTATTATTTAATTATTACGATGGGTAATGAATATCATCGCATTAGAGTAGACGGTAATCCTTATGTACACACGAGCAACAATATCATTACATTGATCGTTAAATCAAATGTAATTGGATGATATATCATATATATATAATAATAAACATTTTATATTTATTATTTAAATCAATTGTTATCATTATTATACCCTACCAATTAACGAAGTGTTTGAATAACAAACTACACCAAGACGTGGAGACGGTAAGACGTACGTACGCACGTATGGAGACTTGTCATTCATAGGATGGATAGATTAATGAGTATAATTTTACCATAGTTATAACAACATAATAATATTTATATGGTATATGAGTTATTATTTTGGTATGAAAAAAAAGAAATAAGAAGTGGAAGAAGAAAAGAACATTGAAAGAGATGGTGAAATTATTACATCTTTTCGTGTGTTTTCGTTTTAGTTTATCGAAAGGGCTCCATAGGTTGGCTTTTTTATCAATGTATGGCCTGTAGATCAAAGTGACATTACATGGGAGTATATTTGTGTAGGGGATGGCCTATCCAAGTGGCTTTGGAGGTTTGATTTTGGGTGAAGGGGATGTACCCTTTTATAAGAGAGGTAAGTGTCACTTTAGTAAAAGTTTAAAATATTATTTTATCATACAATCACATTCAGTTGATAACGGCTCAAAAATAATTAATTAAGAGGCTAAGGTGGATATGGGTTGCAAAAACTATCAACCCATAGGTTTTAGTCAGGTTTAGGTCACAATAATGACCGTATCTTTTAAATTTAGCTCTTAGTTAAATGGTTTATCTTTTACCATGTATTCTTGTATTATTATAATAAATGGTTAATAAACGTACAATAAAAAAAATAGAACCCAAAGGGGTTAATTTTAGAAATATATAACCTTATATAAGTCCTTTGGCGGAACCTTTGACTTTAATAAATATTATATCAATCAGTAATATTGTATTTGTTTTAAAAACTCATTTATGTAAATTTTTGACACTATGGTATTTTTTGTGAATGTCAGAAAAAAATTATCACTTCAAAAAAAAATATTTACAAAACCCTAAAAAGTCATATTAACCTATAAAATTAATTAAATTCAACATAAGACTCAATTTACATATATATTTTTATATTTATATTATAAATTATTTTAATCGTTCATTAATAAGGTAATTACTACATCATCATTGTGTCGTAAATAAATTTTATTATTTAATGTATAAGAAATTATGAATAAAATAAAATTAATTAGGATATATTTTTTAGATTTATAATTAATATTTATAGTCTATTTTATCTTATGTATAAACATATATTAAATTTTTTTTATTTATTAAACATTAAAATCAACTCTTTTAACTCCTCTTTAAATAAAATAATAATAAATGTCCAAATCTAATCAAAATGGACCAAAAGGATAATAATTTATTCATAAGGTTTATATTTTTCTAAATACACTTATCCAATATAATTAGGTCATGTTTTAGGGTAATTATAATATCATTTTTTACGTTTAATTACCTTATTTACTTTAAACTGTGGTAAATAAAAGTCAAAAGTTACTATTCACCAAAATTACTTCATCTTGTTGAAACATGTTTTATATAATGATGTCAATCGTGTCTATTAGATTTTAAAAATTCAATTCATATATGCGTTAAAATTACGTTCTATGTAATATCCAAATGTGCCTAGAAGGTGGGTAAAATATGGTAAAAAGTAGAATAAAATATTATATATCTAATATTATTATAAAATGATCCAATTAATTATAGTGAAAATATATAGGTATTATGTATATATTTTTACCTAAAACAAATTAAATAAAATAACTAATTATTTAAATAAAAATTCAGTTTTAAACAATAATATAGTGTTTTTAACTATTCATCAATAATTGAATATTTTCAAAAAAATACCAAAAATTCACCCCAATCTAATTTTGATATTCCAAATCCAAAAATAAAATCCTTTTTAAAAAAACATTTATAAAAATTCAAAAAGTGGGTATTAATATTCATAAACGATTGTTTGATTGGTTGTGGTGTGTTAGAACTCGAAGTTGCATACAACGCAAGCTATTGTATTATTAATGGTAAGAGTACCGTGAAAGCATGGGGAGTTACATCTTACTGCTTTCAAATAAGTTCATCCTCAGAATTTCAAGAATATTACAGGATAAAAGATTCGGGTGGTTATTTATCATATCTTCCTCAAGTTCATACATTTCCTCTTCCATCTTACGGTTTCTCTATTGAACATTCACCAGAAGAGTCATTTGTTTTCTCAGCACTTGGTCTCTAGTATCAAGAATCAAGAAAAGCTCTTCACAATAAGACAGATCGGCTTCCAGTTCTATTTCATCATTGGTGAGTACATGCGTTGGGCCAGGCATGTATTTTTATAACTGTTATATGTGGAAGACATCATAAAAATTTTATAGACGTAGTAGTATTTTTAAATTATAAGATACAACTTCAATTCTTTATAGTATTTCGAATGGTCCGACATACTTGGGAATTAATTTACCTTTCTTACTGAAACGTATAACACCCTTCCATGTATATACCATCATAGAAACAAGATCTCCTACTTGAAATTCCAAATTCTTCATTCCGTTATCGGTATATATATTTTTTCTACTTTAAGCAACTTTGATGTGTGTTTGGATAATATTCAACTTTTCAATTGTTTCTTCAACATGTTCTGGGCCTAGGGGTTTTCTTTTAACAACATCATATCAATAAGTTGGTGCGTGACATGTCCTTCCATATAATGCTTCATATGGTTTCATCTGAATAATTTAATGGAAGCTATTGTTATATGAAAATTCTAATAGAGGTAAATATTGATCTAACATACCTTGAAAGTTAGGTGAGAAAGATATAAAAATGTCTTCTAAGGTTTCAATAGTCCTTTATGATTTTCAAATAGTTTGAGGGTGGTAAGAAGTTCTCAAACAAAGTATATTATCCAAGGCCTTCTTAAGACATTTCATGAATATTGATGTAAAATGGGGATCACGATCAAAAGCAACTTATAGGGGTACTCCATGAAGACTTACAATTTCATTAATATATGATCTTACTAAAAATTCAAGTGGTAAATCTTCTTTTATAACAAGAAAATGTAATGACTTGGTAAGACAATAAAAAATGATCCATATTGCATCATTCCTTCAAGGAGTTGTTGGGGGCCCTTGACAATGTCCATCATAATACCATCCCATTTCCACTTAGATATGAGAAGAGGTTGTGTGGATCCTCTGGGATGTTGTCTTCCAGCCTTAACCTATGGACAATCCAAACATCTTCACACATTATCAGAAATCTCCCTCTTCATGTTTTCCCACAATAAATGTTCCATAAAATCTCTATACACATTACTGCTACCAGGTTTTATAGAGAAATTGGAGATATGATAATCACCCAAAAATTATTATTTTAGATCAGGTATATCAGGAACAGAATATCTCATCCCAAATTTTAAAATTTCAACTTCATATACAATTTCAATCAGTCTCCCATAATTCACTACTTTAATTTTCTTTTGATATTCCTCATAATTTGTCTGAGAACATTTTATCTTTTTTAGTATAGTTGGATTCTAATCCTTTTGAAAAAGTATTGATCTTTCACCTTTTAGGATTTTTCCCATATCCATCCTTACTAGAGGAATGAACATAGGATCTATTTCAACTCTCATCTGGTTCAAAACTCCTTGATTCTTTCTACTCAGAGGATCTACCTCCTTATTTGACTTTCCTAGGTGGTAGTTAATAGCGCAATAGGAATCATTGATTAGTTCAAGCCATCATCTTTACCTCACGTTGAGCTCTTTCTATAGGAATATATACTACAAAATCTCTTTATTGGTATATATCTCACATATTTTACCATTAATATAGTGGCTCCATATCTTCAACGCAAAGATTATAGAAGCTAAATCAATATCATGAGTAGTATAGTTTTGTTTATGAATTTTTAGTTGTCGTGATGAATAGGCAATAACTCTATCTTTCTGCATGGGGACACAACCAAGTCCTTTGTTTAAAGAATCACTATAAATAACAAATCCACCATTCCCTCATGTTTCATTCAGGATAAGTGCATTGCATAGTCTTCTCTTCAGTTCTTCAAAACATTATTCACACTCTTTTGTAAAATATTTTATACCCCATTATGTGTTAGCTTGGTTAATGGGTTTTCTAATCAGGTAACAATCTAGAGGAAGCACCGATAATAACCATCTAATCTAATAATAGTGCATACCTCAGTTATACTCATTAGTGCTGGCCATTCTTGTATTTATCATGTCTTAGAAGGATAAATGATGATTCCACCATTAGAGACAATATGGACAATAAATGAAATTTCCAGAATCTAGAATTCACATTTTCTAAAACTCCCATATAATTCATTTCTTATAAGCGTTTTCAGAATAGTGCGCAAGTGATTTTAATGATCTTTGTATCATTTATAGTATACCATGATATCATCAATAAATACTACTAGAAATTGATCAAGATATTCCTTGAACACTCTATTCATTAGTTCAATGAAAACATTGGGTGCATTAGTCAGTCCAAAATGCATTACTGTAAACTCGTAATGCCCATACCTGGTACAAAATGTTGTCTTTTGAATATCTTCCTTCTTCACACACAACTGATGATATCCAGATCGAAGGCCAATCTTTTAAAAATATTCATATCCATGAAGTTGATCAAGTAAATCAATAATTATAGGTATGGGATTTTTTTTCATTATTATTATAGCATTGATATCCCTGTAGTTAATGCACAACATCATAGATCCATCATTCTTCTTAACTAAAAGAACAAGGACTCCCCAAAGAGAAACACTTGGAAGAATAAATCCTTTATTACTCAATTCCTTTAGTTGTTTCGTTAGTTCCACTAATTTTATAGTGACCATTCTATAAGGCGTCTTTGATATGGGCCTTGAAACAAGAATTAAATCAAGAGAAACCCGAATTTCTTATTATGGAGGATGTCTAGGTAAATCACCTGGAAACACACCAACATATTCTTTTACAATAGGTACGTCCTCTATTCAAAATTTTTTTCCATCACCCATAGTTATTTCTTTATCTTCCTCCCCAATAATTGAATTTAGTAGAGTTACTGGGGGTGGATCTAGATAAGAATCATACATTCACGTTTCTACTCTAAAGATAAGGTATTATTTATCATCATTGAATATTGTAATATCCTTCTTCTTAAACTAAATTTTCAAATCATGTTATGAAAGCCAATCCATACTGAGGATTATATTAAATTAAATCATGTTTATAAATATTAGAACAGAATATAAAGATCATTTTTATTCCATAATGTGAACTGATTCAAAAAACATTATTGCAATGATACTTCCCATAAGAGTTTATACTAACAATTCCCTTATTAAATCAAATTTGAAATTTAAAATTTTTATAGCAAACTAGAAAGATATGAAATAATGCGATGATCCAGAATCCAATAAAACATAGGAAAAACATGATGAAACCATTAAATTACCTACCACCACGTCTTTCAGATCTTTAACATCAGTTGTAGTGATCGAATAAGATTTTCATTTCTCCCTTGGACTTTCCTAATTCATGTTTCATTTTCACTTAAGACATTCATTTACATATTCCTCA
Source organism: Viscum album (assembly GCA_963277665.1). Taxonomy (NCBI): domain Eukaryota; kingdom Viridiplantae; phylum Streptophyta; class Magnoliopsida; order Santalales; family Viscaceae; genus Viscum; species Viscum album. Next base: position 1,094,935,610 of record OY728148.1, on the reverse strand, counting down.
TTTATCTAGAATTGTATCATTCAACATTGATAGCCCCTTTCATTCCCTTGTAGTCATGAGCTTGGTGGCCATTTTCAACCCACTTCTAACAGACTCCCATTCGCTAAATGAAAGTACTAGGGTGTTTCTTCCCACATTTAATGTAGGATGGAAATTCAACTTTTCCCATATTCCCCTTATTTGCATTTCCATAGTGTTTAGAAGATCTCTTTTACTCTTTCTTTTCTTTAAAGTCATAAGACATATAGAATTCATTTTCTATCTTGATAGCTCATGATACAATATCTTCGTATGATGAGAAGGATTGTGAGACTAATGTTCGATAGAGAAATGGTTTTAACCCATCAATTAATAGATCAATCTTACTCATTAGGATACATATATAATCTGTTTCATGCCTTTATATCCTGGTAAAGTTATCTTCATACAATGAGACATTCCCATCCTCCTTTTACCTCAGACTCAGAAGTTGACCTTCCATATCTACTCGATGTTTATGAGGATTGTATTTTTCTAAAAAAAATCTCTTGAAATTCTCTCCATTCTATATTTGATACTTTTGTATCCTCATTTTGTTTGAATTAATGTCCACCATTGATCTGTATCTACCATGATGCAATTAACTAGCATGAAAAATTTTCCGTTTCGCTACTCCCAAAAGAATGAAATAATTTCTCTGTGGAACTTATCCATTTCTTAGATACAAATGGATTTGTAGTCCTATTGAATTTTGGTAGTTGTTTCCTCATAAAGAGGTCTAACATTGATCCTCCACGTTATGGATTAGGGTGCTCCATACGGGTAAGGTTGTAATTAATATCATGAGTGAGTTGTCCCAGTATGGTGATAAGATGATCAGCATAAGATGCGTCACTAGATCCACAATAATAATCTTGAGTAGGAGGAAAATCCCTAAATGGATTACATGTGTTGATACAGTTTACATTCCTTCCACTATGATCCATTTCTAAACAATTGAATAAACAAGATTAGTTTATGAATGACAATACATAATTCCAAAATTGTAATACACTTAACATAAATTGAACAGTTTATGGATATAATCTGTAATCATAAAAATGTTTTGATTGAGGAGGTATATACTTATTAATCTTTCTTAATTTTTTGTATTGAGAATCTGAATTATCTTAAGCATATCCCCCAGGAATATTGTATCGAAGAGTGCTAAAAGGCCCCCTATCGTGTACTAGGAATCCTTGGGTCATGACCAAAACTCCATGTCATAGTTTTCACTCCTAGGAACATCTGTGCTAGAGCTACCTATACCTGCTCAAATCCATACACGACTGTATTTCTTGGAAAACTTGAAAAATCTCAAAATTACCAAAATTCTAGGATGTTATTCTATACTAATTCACAAATTCTATCTTAGGGTAGTGTTATCTAATCAAAGTGTTTCTAAATCTACATTACAAGGTTTGTACTAAACTTCTTATTACCATAATTGTAATACCCCATCCCTAGTTACCCAGATTCCGTGCATTATTATATAACATTAGCATGACCACAAGAGATAAAATCCTAAATGTCCGACCAGTTTAGTTGAGTTAGAAGTACTATATACAAACATAAGTTTTAAATTACATAATGAAATGAAAAAACAACAACATTGTTTCTCCTTTTGATGCATTGATCACCCTTAGACTATCCATGTAGGTCAGCCATAACATAAATCTTCACACCATTGGAAAAATAAAACATAGAAATGGGTGAGCTCAGGTGATCAGTAAGGATATCAATATAGGAGAATCATTCATAAATAAGAATAATCATTTAAGGTAATGTATATGACTAAAACAAAATCATTTAAAACATAATATTCAGGATAATATGGAAAAGTAAAATCAAACAATACCATATAATTATTCACACAGATATTCTACTCATTGAAAAATAACATGTTGTATCAATATTCAACTTCATAATGATGGAATAATAATACTTGATATCATAACCACACAGTCAAGGCCTCGTGCCAAGACTACCAATAAGATTGTGACAAGGACTTATGCCAAGACACTAGTCTACCTCATGAGACCTACCGATGCATTGATGCGCTATAGTGGCCTCCACCCATCACTTACTAAGTCCAATGCATTCCTTATATGAAAGTGATGAAAGAAAACAAAAACATCTGTATTGGAACTAGCATATAAAATGTTAACACTTTAACCATAAACCATGAATGGTATAAAAATAACACATCCACAGTCAAACATATCACAAAACCATCAATACTATATGCAATATTGTATCATAATAAATCATCTTCAATAAAGTATAAAATCCCTCAAAGGATGTTGACATAGATGAAAAACAATATAATTGGAGAGAAATATCTCTTTTTATTTTGAATGCATTTAAAAGAAGAATAATTATAAAAGAAAACATTTATTTTGAAAATATTAATATAATATTGTAAGGTATGTTTCTATTGTTTCCTAACTATGTAAAACATAGGCACTCATCGTATATGATAAAAAATTATTCTTTTGTTAATTTTGTCGAAAAGGTCGTAAATGGCCTTATTTCAAAAATGATGGAAATATTACATTATAATAATTTTATAAAAATTAAAACAAGGGTATAAATGACTTTAACCCGTAGTCTAGTAAGTAGTAAAATTGTTTTTTAATACATTTTTAAGATTCATGGATTTGGATGATAAAGAGGTCCCAATAGATACTGACATATAAATAACCTCAGATAATGAAGAGATTGTTAATTTAACCCTTACCTTATACATTTCCTTAGTCGAGGGTACGTTAAACTCATGTATAATAGTTAGATAATTTTTACTAAATTCTAAAATAAAAACATACATAAATATGATATCATATATGACCTTCTAATGTTTTTTGTTAATAATATTTCAGTAGTATTATTGTTTTGGGGTTTAACTGATTCTTTTTCCGTTATATATTTTGTTATGCAAGTCATTTTTTTATTTGTATGATCTATCTGATTCATATCCAGAATTATATTATGTTCTTAAACATTATTTGTAATCATAAAATGAAATTTATTATTGAATTATTATGATGGAGAATGAATCTCATCGCGTTCTTGGAGATGGTAATCTGTACGTACGCACGAGCGGAAATATCATTCTATTGATGGTGAAATAATATGTTATTGGATGGTATATCATATATAATGAATCCTTAAACTGTTATATTTCTTTTTTACATCAATTATATTAATTATTATACCCATCAAAATGATGAAGTGTTTGAATAACAAACCACACTACGACATGGAGACGGTAAGCCGTATGTAATCATGTATAATGACCTTTAAATCATAGGATGGATAGAATAATGAATATGGTTGTACCATATTTATTATAACATCACAATATTTATAAGGCACTGGATGTATTATTTTGTTCTGTAAAGAACAAAGAAAGAGGAAGTGGAAGAAGAAAAGAACATTGAAAGAGGTGGTGAAATTATTACCTCTTCTTCGGGCGTTTCGTTTTTAGATGATCAAAAGGGATCCCTAGAATGTATTTTTGATCAAATTAAGGAATTTAGGTAAAATTTATGGTAGTTGGGAGGATATTTGAGAAGGGGTTTCTCCGAGACAAATGGTATTGGTGATGTGATTTTGAGTGAAGGGTAAGTACACTTTTATAATATAGGTGAGGGTTAATTTAGGAAACACATGAAATAATATTTTTTTATACAATCATATTCGGTTTATAATGGCTCCAAAATGATTTTTTCTCAAAGATAAGGTTTTTATTGGTCGAAAAGCTCCCACAAAAAAGGTTTTATATATGTTTACATCACCCTATTAACCTTATCTTTTCAAGTTTACTCGTAGTTAAATAGTTTAACTTTTACCATGTATTCTTTTATTATTATATGAAATGGTTAATTAACCTACTATAAAAAGACAAGGGAACCCTAGGTTGGAAATTATTGATATATCTATCATTATATACATCATTTTTTTAATAATAAATATTTTTAAATTTTATATAAATTAATAATATTGTATTGGTTTTAAAAACACATTTATGTGAATTTTTACAATATTCGATATTTTGTTTTTCTTAAAGACATACAAACATTATCACTTAGAAAAAAAATTATTTAAGAAACACTAAAATTTCATATTAACCTATATAATTACAGTAATTAATCCTATGGATGAATTTATATTTATTTTTATATTTATAATATTAATTAATTTAATCTTTTATTAACAAGGTAATTACTGGATCCTCATTGAGTCAAAAATAAATTTAATTATTTAATGTTTAAAAATTAGTAATAAAATACAATTATGAATGAAATTATTAAATATATGTATAATGAATATTTCTAGTATAATTTATCTTATGTATAACCCTATATAAAAAATGTTTTATTTAATAATCATTAAATTTAGATATTTTAACTCTTTTTAAATAAAATAATAATAAATGTCCTAATATATTCAAAGTGGACCAAAAGGATCATGTTTTATTACAAAGGCTGATTTTGGTCGAAACACATTTATCCAATTGAATTAGGACATGTGTTAGGGTAATTATAATATAATTTTTTACCTTTACTTACCCAATTTACTTATAACGGTGGTAAATAAAAGTCAAATGTTACTATTAAAAAAAATTATTTTCGTCTTATTGAAAAACATTATACTTACTGACGTACACCATGTCTCTCAAAATTTTGAAATTCAATTCACACAATCAGTAAAATTATGTTTAATTCAATTTTATAATTCCCCTGGAAGGTGGATAAAAGTCAGTAAAAAGTTTAACAAATATTTTTATATACAATATTATTATAAAATGACCCTGATTAATTAAATTAAACATATATAGGTATTATTTATAAATTTTTACCTAATTTAAATTTAAATAAAATAACTAATTATTTAAATAAAATTTCATATTTAAACAATAACGTAGTGGTTTTCACTATTCATCAAAAATTGAAAGTTTTCAGAAAAGTACCAAAAAATCACCTTAAGATAATTATGATATTACAAATCCAAAAATGAAGTCTAATTTGAAAAATAAAATTTATAAAATTTATAAAATTTATAAAAGTGGGTATTAATATCCATAAACGCTAGTTTGATTGGCCGTGGTTTGTTAGAACTCGAAGATTCCTACACCAAAATCTATTGTATTATTCCAAGAGAAGTATACCATGCATGATTGGAGTGCTACATGACCACCATACCTCATTATGTTGACATTATTAATGTGGTTTTTAATTATGCGGCATGTCGAAAGTTTTCATTCTCTTGTATTATGATGTTGAAACTTTTAAATCATAAGCTGAAGGTGTTTTATAAAATCACATCCAACCAAATTGATAATGAAATTTCATATTTAAAATACAACATTAATCTGTTGTAATATGAATCTAAAAATTCTTATTTATATTATAATTTTTAGTAAGGGATAAATCCAATTACTATGTTCAAGTCTCTTCATTTTATTACAGATAAATTTCAAAAGCATATTCTCAAAGTCAAAAGGATCAAACATTGAGACAAAGACAAAAAAAATTCTTCAATTAACATTAAGGGTACAAGTAATATTTGTAGAATTCTTACCATTCTTATGGATGGAGATAATATTATTGATTATGATGAGAGATTTAATGATCATATTGTGTGTTATTTTAGAAATATTTTCGATGTTCCCAAGCTAAACAAGGATTTAATCATTGATATCATTATAATCATTATTATAAATGATGAAAATATATACAATATGTATTTCTCCCATGACATTGAAATTAAAGATATAATTGATATCTTGAATGATAATAATTTTCCATGACTTGATGGTTTCACTATCTTTTTTTCATCACTATTGGGATACAATACATTTGGATGTGTTCAATCTGGTAAAATTATTCTTCTCTAATAGAATTATACCCCATGAAATTAAATCCCAATTCAACTAATTAATAACCAAAGTTCATAATGCCTTTAAAATTCACCTTTTTATACCCATAGTACATGTTAAAACTTTTTATATGATCAATACCGATCTTCATAGTAGTATACATTCTATAATTGATAATAAATTATCTATTGGAATCAATTTGGTTTCTGTTAAGGTAAATATATTTTGGATTGTGTCCATTTGGATTTGGAATTTACTAACCTTCTAAATAAATCTAATATATGAGGTAGAATTACCATTAATATTGATATTATTATGGACAAAGATACTATTGATTAGATAATTATTTATATGTTTCTTCAGGTATTTGGAATCAATGATATTTTTATCAATATAATTAAAACTTTTTTAGGTCCTCCCACGTCTCTATTCTCATAAATGGTTCTCTAATGGGATATATTAAATGATAAAAACTATTTAAACAATGTGACCCCAATCTACAACCCTTTTCTCTATTTATAATGATTACATAAGTAGGATTCATACACATATGGTGGATCAAGTTAAATATATGCCCATTATTCCATCATGAAACATCAATAGCCCTTTACATATTCTTTATGTAGATAATATTATTTTATTTGTACATTGGAAAACAGGAATATCCAAAATCACAAGGAATCCCTCTCCCATTATGTATATGTCCCTGTTCGAGTTATAAACTTGTATAAATCATGTATTTTTTTTTGGAAAATGATTCTGGTTTCTTGAAAGTGTTATATAATTAATTATTTGTAAAAAATAATGGTTTATTCCATTCAAATATAATGGTGTATAACATATTGGGGGATTTATTACAAGTATTTGCTTTTCCAAAATATTTGTTCAAATAATGAATCAACAATCTTCTTAGAATAGAAAATTACATCCTATTTCTAGGATAATATTTCTTATTAAATCCACCATTGTATCTAAAATGGAATACTCATTGATGCTTTAAAAATTTCCTGTTGTAATTCTCATAAATCTCAAGATTGCTTTCAAAAAAATTTGTGTGGAGGAATAAAAAAATAAAACTAATTATCTTTTCTCAGACTAACTTCTATAATCCTCGTTCTAATGGTTTCCATGGAATAAGGAACCTAAAATTATTTAACGATTCCTTATAATCAATACATAAATTGACTCTTTTGGAAAATAATCACTTTTATCTTAACATTCATATATACAGGTTTATAAATAAATAAAATCTAAGAAGACTGAACTATTTAAACACCTCCATCTAGTCAACCATTAATTATTTTCCTTCCACAATTATCACACATTATAGATTGATCTTTAATAGTGACCCCTCTATCATTTTTTCTCTATATAGTTGTTCTATTATAAACCTTACTTCCATTGTTGATACCCTGAATTTATTTTCTAACACTCTCATATCTGTAAAAGATTTTAGGAACTCTCCCAGGCTAGATATGCCTAATACTATTAAAAAACTTGTCAACACTTATTTTTTTCTTCTTGTAATTATTTTTGAATATGGGAACTAGCATCTAATGGTATTATCGATTCAATGATTTTATAATGTCACAACATCATTGGTAAAAATGATGATTTTAATAAGAATAAATAATTTAATAACCCTTTAATTCATTCATCTCCATTTACTATAGTCTTCTTGAGTTCTCATAATAAAATTCCTACTATTATTTTTCTCTGATATTTAAATATAGATTTATTATCTAAATTTAATTTGTGTAAACCTAATATAGATGATTTTAATCTCCTCTTCTTATGTTGAGATATTGAATATTCTTTTTGGAAATTTGTGTCTTATATCTCTTTAATTAGCTGGTTGGAAGATGACTCCACTCAAACTCAACCCCAACATTGTATAGATGATTACACCTCCCCTCAGATTAGAAACCTATTAGAATTTTTAGTGGATGATCTTGTACATATAATCTGGTATGAATGAAATTAATTCATCCATTATAGAATAGTTTTTAACCTCTATGGTGTATTTTCTGGGATACACACTACTATAGGGGTACCTTTCTTGTGGTATCATGATACATGTTGTAATTATATCCATGATTTTTTTAGTTTTGTGTCACTTGGGTGTTTTTAGAAACAATAACTAGCATATAAAAACATTTTATGTATTTTTGGAAACCCTAAATCTTGGATGGATCAAAATAAATTTTTATTCCCACAAAATCCAACCTATTCCACTCAGGTTGTGGATCAATTTACAAAGATCATAATGGTGAGGTCCTTTTATTTTTTTGTGGATCATGTGGAAATTATACTTCTTTACATTTCAAAATTCATAGTCTAATATCTACCATCATTTTCTAGACAAAGAGGATGTACCTACATATGTATTGAAACCAAGAATACCACCATTGTACAAGATGTACAGAATGGAATCAATCACCTTCCTTAGCCACTCACAACTAGATGGATTGACTATAAGGACGAACTATTAGAATTTTTCTACACCATCACCCATCCTTTCTAAGTGGAAAAATAGGTGGCAGATGGACTCACCATCATATGATTCGACACCGATATCACCTAGTCAGTTGATCGTCCCTTGAAGCTAATTTATTTTTTGAAAAACAATTTAATATAACTTCTGTTTTAGACTCTTATAACTTTTTTATTTTTCTAGTAAATTTTCAATTGGTCTTTTTGACTGGGTAATAACAATTGTTTTTAAATTGCAATATTGTTATAAAATTATAATTCCAATAGGGGTATTTCATGAATTTTAAAATATTGGAGTTCAATTTTAAATAATTATATAAATTTGAGATAGAGTATTATAGATTATAGAATTGTTTTCCTAGAACAAAATAATAAGATAATGATTTCATGATATTGAAAAAGTAGATAAATAAGAGGAATAAGAATAAAAAGAAACACAATGACAAATCACTTGATGTATACCTAAATTGAGGACACTTGTATTAATAAATAAAATACATTATATATTTTTTTTACCAATAGATTAGATAAGATAAATAGTTTTTTATCAACAGTTCAATGAAAAAAAGTCATTTATAATCTAAAATTGTGATACAAGTTGTCGGTATGGTCTTCAATGATTCCTAATCAATCAAATGATTAGCTACGCATTTTCAGTATAAAACGTTGTAAAAATATAGTTTTTAATCTTTTATATGAAATAATTGTACTTATTCACATTAATAACTCCCTATTGTTTTTTCATAATAAACATAACAAGGTAATTGAATTTACTAATTCACCGCCAACCCCCACTCTGATCAGTGAATTCCCATAGACATTGTATGTAATTTTCAACTCATCCCTCTATCCCACTGATATGGTATAATTTTATCTAATAAAATAGAATGATTTTTACTAAATTAGTATCATTCAATATTCTGTATTGGTATAGGGACAAACAAGAAAAACTAATATTCATGGATTACATCAAAACCAGTTATTCTATTTATTGAGGTGTTATATTGGAATAATTTATCCATCATAAATGATTAAAGAGATCTTGGGGTATATTTCTTTACATTGTAAGATTATATTATTTCCTATATCTAGAATTATTCATTCCATGTGATTGATGAGATGTATAAATATTCCATCTCATCGATTCTATTAATTGATCATAGTGTTTTTATTCCATTTTCTATTTAAAATTGAGTTGTGTTATTCACCAATGGATACCTACCCTTAGTTTTGAAGTACGCAGAAGCAATATATTAGCGTTAATAGGGATCAAAGGGTGTATTATCCCAAAAATATACCCCAATTATCCAATTAAAAAGGAATTTTAGACCAAGATGATATAAAGAAGGTACTATCATAAGAAAATGACTTCATGCTATTCCTAACAAGGTGTTGATAGTTATGTATTATAAAACAATGATGAAATCGGAATAAAATATACTCTCTAAAAATTGAGTTTCAATATGATATTCCCATATGGTTTCTTTTCATTTTTTATACCCATTTATTATCAAATAAAGAGGTTCTAGATCAGAAACATTGTATTAGAAATGCTTGAAAGTACAAGACTGGATGAGGTCGGTTCCTAAAACATTTTTCAACATTTCATTATGAGTACCAAAAAATATATTTTATAAACGCATATAGGTTTATGGTGTTATCTTTTATTTAAAAATCTGCATCCTAATCCATAATGGAAACAAGTTTTTGGCCTTTGACTGACCGATATTTTAAACGACATGTTTCTACAATAATAATTTTGGTCATGATCACATTTGGGCTTGATAGGTCCTCATTGAAGGATTAATCAAGTTAATTAAAAATATCATGGTTATCAATAATTTAAAATAATTTTTAATAGGTTTTATATAATTTATATAATCAATTTTTTTTTATCCAGTGGGGGATATTTTCTACAACAAGGTTATTCTGAAGCTTGATGTTTGAAAGACTTGGTCATCTATTGTGACAATGCTAAGATTTTAGAAAGAAAACTTTCAGAAATTTTTATTTTTGGGTTATATAGAACTATATTTCAAAAACATGTTCGTTTACAAAATGATATATTAGTATTGGATTTATAAAATAATATCATAGGAATTGAGAAATATATTTGGAATATTGGATTAGATTGATTCTATTGTTGGGTTCCTTATCTCTTCCTAACACACAAATATTTTATAGTATGATTCTTCTTAAATGTCATCAATTCATTTGATTTCTTATTATGCATAAAACACTATGTCTCTGTAACCGAAACATTGATATAGGAGATAGTTATAACATAGTCCTTAAACATAATTTTTCCACTTCTAGGATTTAGATTATGAAAAACAGATATACACACTTGTGTTTAGAAATATATTTAGAGATTGATAGGATCAACATAATTTTTGTGTAATAGTAACTTACCCTTATGAATAGTAATGTTACCCTTGTGAATAGTAACATAGACTAATGAATAGTAATATGACCCTAAGTAATAGTAACCTCACCCATGAATGTATAATTAATATTTAGGCACCTTAATAATGAAGGTGAATACTTGAAAAATTAATAATTATGTGGTTGTATTTTTTGTGAAATAATTATTTAATTAAAAGTTTATAAATTCATAATTTTATTTAAATGAAAATTCATTTTCATAAAATTTATATGTTGATAAATATTCTACTATCTTATGATTTTTGGATAATATAAGGAGAACTTACATAATTTCTCTAGGTATTATAATAAATGTTATAATTTTAAAAACTTATATTTTTTGAGAAAATGGAGAGATTAATTGAAAGATAAATATTGGATATCTATAGAATTATTTTCATAAAATGGAGTCATTTTTTCATTCTACACATTAAAAAATATATGGTTAAATTTTTGTATTTTTCTGAAATACTTGATTTGTTTGGTGAATAGTTAAATTCCACAATTTATGATAGATGAAAAATAAATGATTTTATGTTTCCTACTTGAGTCATGGATGATGTAAATGACCATTGTTTTGAACTGACATGCCTGAATTCTTGTTTTTTCTCAAAAGAATCAATACTATTTCTTATATTGAGAAAAAAAATAATGAAAAAATTAATGAGAAATCCCTCATCGCCAATAATAAAAAACCACCCCTGACTCCCTCTTCTCCTCAGTCCTATAATACTTGAAGATTCCCAATGTTTGTCCCAAATAGTCTTCCCTAGTCCCTAACCACATCAACGATTACTTTTTGTTTCAAAAAGTCAAAAGTTATTTCCCTTAAGAAGGTTCTCAAGGAGGTTATTTTAAGAGGTAAAACATCATACATTTTTCATATAATTTCGTTTCCAATTGTCTTCATTTCTTATTATCTCCAAACTTCATATATCCAATTGATTATTATAACTAGATTATAATCTATATAATCTAATTATATCATGTTAAAATAATAACCATTATCAATATCTTTACTCTACTCATTTATTTTATAAATGAAATCATCATCCGGGAGGTGCCAATTTACAACCTTCGTAGATAATGATGTTTCATTTTTCAATTTTTTCATCAAAGATATTAAAAAAAAATTAATGGTTGAGTTGGATTGTAAAATTTATAACATAACCCATTTTAATTTTCTAGAAGCAAAATATTTACATAGTACTAAATTATAAAACAAAATGTGTTTGTTATGATCAATAACTTCTGTAATAATCTGAATGATTATCACTAAATGACTTATCTAATGATTCATTCACAAAAAATATATCCAAAAGATATGTATAAATGTTTTAAAATCTAGATGTTTTTTAATAAGTTATAAATTCAATTATATATAATTATATCTATTCCACATGAACTTCTATACTCATACACAAGCATGTTGATCCTGAAAACAATGAATCAAATGATATTGAGTGACAAATTTTTATATTATAACTCATACAAAAGACCATAAATATACATAATAAATTTATAATAAATAAAATCCATATGAATAAGGTAATTAATTAATTAATTAATTGAGGTAATCTGATTATTCAGGACATTAATATCAATTGCGGATCACATCTGGGCATAAGGCAAGGTGTTTCTTATCTCACTTTTATTTCTGTGAGATTTCCATTTTTCCACTTATTTCTTGTATGTGGCATGAGTATGATGTATCATGATATATAATATCCGAGATTCCTTTTATATTAATGGTATTTGATGATCCATTTTATTATTATATTTATTTTGGTCATGCGATTTAATTTATTATAACGTGGTAAGGGACTTCATCTCAATTTTATTTTCATTAAGACTAACTTTTTATCGTGAAACATATCATTTTTATGTGGTGTATCAAATGTCCCTATGAGAAATTTTTTTATTTTAAATTAAATTAAATTTAAATATCCATATTCTTGTATAATTTATATGATTTTTTCTTATCCATATACCCTTTTACATACGAGGTTTAATTTTATTGCTGTTTTAACTGTGGAAATATTGATGAACCTACATCCTCTACTCAATATGGAAATTTATGAGGTGTATTGTTCAAGAATTAAATATTTTTATAATAATGAATTGGAATTTCATTGATGGGGATGTCCCAATAGATCCCCATTATGCATCGACATGTCTTATCAGACCAAAACATTTACCGACAGACCCTTCGAGTTTATTTCCAAAAAATAATCAGATGGGCTACTAACCATAGACATAAATATTGTCAACATTATGATGGATAATTTTCCTGTTATATGACATCCAAAAGATAATCATTCTCTTTATTTAGATTTCAATTATTACTTTCCAAGAGGATTTTAGTATGATAAAAATATATGGAATCAATTTCATTCTAATTTTATTGATGGTGATTGTTTTTCAATTATTCAAAATCACATATTTATTGTGTATAATTGATTAAGATTAAATTCTTCACATTCCATGATTCCGCTATATGTAACCCTTTCTATGTATTTGACCTTAGCCATTTAATTTTTTTTCCATCCCTAGTTTATGAAGAAGATATCATTTATTTATCTTCCATGGATGCATTTTATATTTACTATTAAAATATAAACTTATGTTTGTAAAATATTTAGAAAATATCATTAATTTTTCTAATTAAAATTTTTTATAGATAACCATTGTATACACGGATCATAAAATATCATGATTGGTGATCATAAAAAGGTGGGATTGTTGCAATAATCTTGTTTTAATTTTCCCAAATAATTTTTCCTATGGTTCTAATGAGTTTCATGTCATATGATAGTTTATTATTTTATAATGTATAATTTCATGAAATTTGGATAAGTATTGTGATGATTCTCCATCTTTAATGAAAATCCCTAATGCTGGACACTCCTCTACCTTTATATCATTTCTAAATGAGTCTCTTCCAGATTAGTCTCCACTATAATAGTCTATTCAGGGTGACTATCTACATAATGAATCAACTCCAAACATGAGTGTCCTCTAGATGGGTCTCCTCTAAACATGAGTCCATACAAGATATGAATCACCACCAGACAATAATCATCCCCTGAAATGAGTTTCCACCAGACATGTCTCCTCTAGAATGTTCCACCACCAGGTGTTCCCTCTCAGGGCTCATACCTTCTCCATATGATCTATCATGAGGATTCTTTACCAATATTTATTTTCTTCCTAATTTTAATTTGATTCTTCCAATAGAAATTTTATGTGTGTTAATGTAATGGGTTGGTAATTTATTATTTATATAGCCTTATATGGCCGCATAGATTAAATATTAAATGATTTATTTGGAGGATCAAGGGAATAGTAATTATTATTCTTCAATTGGTATTTGATACTAAACTACTATATAATTATATAAACTCTCTCTTTCTTGGGTGATGTTTGATATGGTTGTGATTTGTTGAATACTAGATGTTATAAAAACTAAACTGATTTATGTCCCTACAAAATGAGTATAATACCTCGAAAATAAAAATCCTTTTCCAATAGATGTAAAGGAGAACTTTATGACATGCTATGTTTCTACCACATTCATAGAAAAATTTTCAACTCCTAAACAATGAAAAAATGAGAACCCTCAACCAAATGAAGAAAAAACCAATAATAACAATATTTCTTCATCTTTATTTTTTTAATCTATTGGAATTTTTAATAATTTATAGCAATGTGTTTTTTCACTATTTATTCACACATACTTAATCATATGCTTAAACTGTATAATATATGGTATTTTCTTCTACCTCCTTTTATTTCAATACTCATAAAAAATATGAAAGAGGTCTCTATGAGGACTTTGTTATTTTTCCTTACCACGTGTAACTATGGATGATGATTTGAGTTAGGATAGACTTTGATGTTATGTCTATACCCATTCCAGGTTATGGATTATATTTTTGTTTATGTTAATCTTCATAGTAGCAGGTGATTTTCTAGTGGAGGTGATTAAGTATCACCTTTAGACAAAAATATTTTATATTATTTTATTTGTTTTTGTTTTTTCTACATTTCAATGTTTAAAATATTATTTTTTTTTAAATTTAAACAAAAAACAATTTGATTTTTAAATATAACCATTGTATGTGTAAATTCCTGGATTCAAAAAATAAATTTCAATATATAATGCAATTTCATATGTTATTTTAATAAACCCCTAATCAATATTTGATTAATCTTTTAAAATATCAAACATATATTAAATGAAAATTTTGATTAAATGATAGAATTTATTTTTAATTTAAATATTTTTTCCACAGGAATTCTATTGGGTACTCAATTCACCCC
Source organism: Viscum album (assembly GCA_963277665.1). NCBI lineage: Eukaryota > Viridiplantae > Streptophyta > Magnoliopsida > Santalales > Viscaceae > Viscum > Viscum album. The sequence goes on along the minus strand of OY728148.1, from coordinate 1,094,920,471 downwards.
TATTGATATAATCACACCAACCAACACATAGATCACATGATATTCCCTCATTCCAAAAAATGGGAGACCCCTAGATTACCGGGGGTGGTTACAGTGGAACATTTTTTCATATGAGAGTATGGGTGGTAAGATCACCTCATAAGGGATCATGTGGCCTAGTAAAATACTGTTTTTTATACTAAATACATATTACTGAAATAATTCCTAGTAAAAATATTGGAATCCTATGTTGTAAAGGTGGTTGATTAATTCTATACATCCTTTAGAGTTTTTTGATTGTATCTTATTCTATATATATAAGATTTTATCCATCATTTCTCTAATTAAGTTATTATATTATTTTTTAAATCCACATGTTCCAGTGTTGTGGAATTTATCACCATACAGGGAGATAAAAGGTGATATGGGTTTGGGATCACAACCATTAAAGGGGTTTTATAGTCATCCCCATAAAGGGAATTGTAACCCACACTATTTAATTCCATTTAATGAGATATGTTTCGAATTTTTTTCTTTTTGTTAAAATGAATAATATGATCACTTTGAATCTTTTATAGATACACTAAATTATGTGTCTACAAATTTTAATAATTTTAGGACAAAATGATTATTTATTTTAATATCATATGACTAGAGCCATTTATATGTGATTTAAATTCATGTGTAATGGACTAATAACATTCGATTACAAGTAATGGTTTTTTAGATCATTATACATGAGTGACCCTTTATGGTGGGAAATTAAACCAAAATAGAGGCCTCTTTTTATTATTACATTATCTATTTCTAATTTGGTAATGGGATCGATTGATTGGATAAATGGTGGTTGGAAATAAGAGGATGTTAGGTCAAGGATTATGTTAAATGGCCATACCATACTTCATATATATCATTGATTAGATAAAATGATGCTAATTAGTAATATGAGATTTAAGGTAACTAATTTAATGTAGGTAGGATTAACAACCTGAAAAATGATATTTCTTCACTCGTTTCCTAAGAATGGATATCCTCATTATAAAATTAATGCATGAATGATTATATACTTAGGACCCCAATGGTAAGGGAAGGAAAAAAAGATAATTCAAATTTGAAATTGAATATGTGATCAAAAGAGAGTATGAATTTTTTTTGTAATCACCATGTTATGTATTTTAGGTTAACATAGTAAAGTCCATTTTGAAATGGGGATTTAGGGAGTTCGAACACAACACAAGGGTTTCAATACATTATTTTGGGATTTTGGGGTGAAAGGGTTGAATTAAGCCTAGGTCAATAGGAAGGATGAACAAGTCACATGACTGTATCCTTGAAGTTAATGGATGTATCCTTTTTAAAGAAGCATGAGAAACATTATTAATAACACTAGTAAGGATATTTTAAAATAAACTTTAACTTCAATAATAATTTATGAAATGAAATAAAATTATAAAGGGGTCTATAAATACTTCATGATAACCAAATTTTTTATAATATTTAGGTATTATATTATTGTATTGGTCAAAAAATTAGTGTATATTATTTTGTATAGACACTGCTTATGTTTTAGGTGATGGAATCACTCTATGAAATAATCATGTGGGTCCCTTAAGAAATGGATCATATATATATTTCCTTGATGTATTTTTATGAATGGAATATGGCCATGAAATTCATATTGGTCGTATCCCCTCCAAATTCATACATATACTTGCGGTATAACTTAGTTTACTCGCCTTCAAATACAATTAGGTGATGTTTTCCCATAATTGATGTGATGTTTTCATACATTGAGTCATTGAAAATATTAATGTGTCATCAAAATGTTTTCAAGATTCCAATTTATAGGAAAATGATAAATGTTCATGGATGTTGAAATGTTGTGATTTGGGACACATAAAATATATGTGGTTATATTGGAGTCAATAAATTGGATGGAAAAGGGAGATTTTTTATAGGGGTCTCTCAGGGCCAACTAAAACCACTATATTTATATAAAAAATGTCGAGGGATCTATATAAGGGTATTATAGCTTCATGAAATTGATATCTTGTATTTGCACATGATGAAGGTTCCAAATATGTGTCTCAAAGAAGAATGACATAATATATTATGTTTAAAAAAATATTTATCTATAATGGATTAATTATATTAAAACACATAACCAATGGGAACCACATAATTCATAAATGGCCAAATTGTTTTTTGTGGTCTCCATATTCTTGAATATTCCGATGTATAAAATTTTTCATGCTACTAATGGTTTCCTCATAAGAATTACATATTATGAATCCTTCCATTTCCAAATATCTATGGCCACATGTAAGGTTTTTTCCTTTTTCTACTAGATAATCATCATTGGTCCTCATCTCATAGGTTACATGAATATCCTAAATATCTTATAAAAATTATCTTTGATCCATTTTTATTAATGACCAATACCATTTTATTGAATTTAGGTGAAAATTTTCATAATAATTTCTTCACAATATTTGATTTTATACTGATTTCATCATTCTTGTGTAGGTCATCTACAATCACATTCATCCATTCATAGAATACATAAGTGGATTCATTCAAGTACATACTCAAGTAACTATGCCCTTTTTATGATACATTCAATGTTCCTCTTATAAAATTTATTTCCCTTCACACATATATATATATATATTAGCTTCTCCTATATCATGATAGTGAATTCACATAGAATAGAATTTATACTGATTACATGGGAATGAAATACCTTTTGAGAAATGATTCCTTTATCATCTAGATAAATCTCTTCAAGATATCTATTAAATAATGATCAGCTTTCTATATTGACCATAATTAAAATCATGAAAATTATTTACTCATTCATGCCTAATGTTTTGAAGAAGTTTATTTATTATTGTTTCAAACATGAAAATTATGCCAATCAAATATCAGAACACATTGGTGATTGATTACTACTACCATGTCATCCAAATATGGGAAACCCATTAAAACTATATCTTTCACTCCAATTACTATTTTTGGTAAAATTCATGGAAGGATTCCTTGATAATTTTAGTAAATTTGGATATTCCACTATAGAATATCCAAGTCTTGTGATATTATGATTCAATCTACTAAATAATATCTCACCCTTTCTCCTAGTCAATAAATATTTATGTAATAAACCTCAAAGTGATGTAAGAAATCTTAATTGGTTCACCCATAGGAGAATACATCAAAATATTATACATATGGAGATTTAACGGTGTATCGAATCCATTTATGTGCACTAAATTTTTTAAAAAATTAAATAGAAAACATTTCCCTTAATGTATTATATGAAATTTTAGGAATGAGAAAAAACATATCTCTCACTCAAGAAGAACTCTGTTACTAATAAAGTAAAAAATTAAATCTCTATAAACCAAAATAATTAGTTATGTATATAATGGTATAGGAATAGACTAAGAATTCATTAAAATTATGATCTAATTAAATTTTATAGTTATAATTTTAACACAATAGCATAATATCTAATTATGATTAGATAGTTTTCATTATCATCTCTTAGACTCACGTCTTCTTCTCTATAAGAAAATCATTTTTTATTAATCCAAGATAAAATTTATATGCATACCACAATTAACATCTTTACACTTTGTCATTAAATATTGGAAATTATTCTCGTCTGTGTTTTTAAAATATAAATTAAAATATCATCATTTAAATATAAAGTATCCCCTTATAGATAATAATTTTTAACATGAGATAGTTAAAAACCTCACATAACATGACATGTTTTTTCCAACAATGACAAGGTTTTGGATGATGAACCAATTTAATCAACAAACCTTGTCCAATTGATCCTTTATCACTATCAAATAAGCTCACATCCAAATTTTGATTATTATTATTAGTAAAGTAAAATGACTTTATTTTTCATTCCAAAAATGTTTTCTGATCTTAGTTTCATCTCCTGATATAAAACCATTTCAAAATGATCATTTCTGTCAAATATTCATAATCTTTCATCATAATTAAAGATATATAATTTTATTTTGCACATATATATGTCATATATGAATTTTTTCAAACAAAAAATCCAAATCAGGATCAGTAAAAATATTTGAGCTATGAATTATATAATAATTTAAGAAATAATGTATTATATGATAACTATTTTTTATCATGCATCCAATTTTTCATCAAACATTGGAAAACTCATTACCAAATATTTTGATCTTCCATAAAACACACTAAACCTTATCCTAGATCTCAAACCCAGTATATAAAATATGTGGATTTTTATAATTACTCGATCACTTTTTCATTAAATTTGGTACAATAAACTATGTAATGATCATGATCTATGATACAATATCAGTGTTCCATAAAAATTTCAACTAATGTTTCTCGGAACATTTTCTAAGATTATCTTCACTCTATATGATATGTTTTCAATGATAAAATGAGAGTTATTGACTATATTTTTTGAAACAAAACAAAAAAAATATATAAGGTTTTTTCAAATAGAAAACATAAGATATGGAACATATTCTTTTGATTTATTTAAGAAATGTAATAAAATGTGAGTTTCTTTCTATATTTTTAGTATATAACAATCGAAATTATCTCAAACTTATAGGGATTAATTGGGAGGTATCATTTTCATTTTCAAAAGAATATAGAAAATAATGGAATGTATGAAATTTCTATAACTAATAGAGTGATTATTGTTTGTTGAAATGTATTTAATTAGTTGAATGTCATTAAATTTTGGATCTATTATCTTGAGTAAATAATGAATGTTGTTGGACATTAGATATGTATTGGTTTTAATTATCATAAATCATGTCATATATTGACATAAAAATCACCTTAGGTCAATAATTATAAACTATGTCAAAGCATTATCTTGAATATTATATCATTTCAATAATATAAATATTTATGTGTGTTTAAGTCAAAATTAGCTAATAAGTGATTATATATGTGTAATTATGGATATTAACACTCTATGAATTTTCTGAACTATGAGAAAAATATAACATCTTAAATTATCCACGTGTGAGTCACTAACACCGAAAAAATGTATGACTCAACGAAATGCATATTTTCTAAATATGTAAATCTAACAACGTTGAAATGACTCAACATTGTACAAGACACTTATGCAAAAGAATCACCATTTCACATGACACCGACACAAGAAAACTAACCATTTCATATGAATCATTGACGCAAATGACCTACCAGTAGTTTAAGTGTCCTACAGTTGCATGGTGATACTAATGCAAGGATTCATGGTTAGTTGAAATGAGTCACTCATATGTCAACTATAACATCGACAAAAGGAAGGATTAACCGTTGATATGAGTCACGATTAGTTCAAATGTCTCACAGATTGTAGGAACAAGTCACCGATGGGTTGAGATGGAGACAAAATGAGACACCGACAAAAAGAGCCACCGACAGAAGGAGAAGCTGACAGATGAGTCACCGATAGATTATTTAAAACTGCATTTATTACTATTATTTATAATGGTCATATCTGTGTCATTTAATGACACTGACAGATTTTATTATTCTTTATAGGACTTTTAGTAGACAACATGAGGTATGATGAACCTATTCACGTGGATAGAACATGCTCTATATCGACCCTCGAAAACAAGGAGAATTTTTTAAGAGAAAAGATATAGAGAAGAAATAAGTGGTGGGTGTTCATGCTTGCATGAGAGAGAGACATAGTGAAGAACATCTGTAACTCTCATTCAGCCACTGTGTACTCAAGAACATTTATGAACCCTCAAGGAAATCACAACTGAGAAGATCATTGATTTAAAAAATATACATCAACATATCAATGAAGGAGAAGAATATAACTATAGAATTGCACTCACTCATGGACGCCAAAACACAGAGGCTACAACAATCTTTTCTGGAGTCAATATCAAGAAGAGGACTCAAACCTCAAGTACAGTTCATCAATAAAGTCAATATCTACACATCATAACACACAGAGCCTTCTAAACCTAACATGACATATTTATCTCTTTGGTGTTAATTTCAGTTACATTTCTGAGCAGTGTGTTTATCTATCTGTTACACACACACTAAATCCTATGCATAACTGGAGGATACTTGATATCCTCAATCTAACACTCTCTTTATACATTTTTATCATACTATTAGCATTATAAGAGGTCAAGTGTCACATTTTGGTTGTTTATACCACGTATAACTGTGGAAGAGGATGATTTTTACCTATTTGTTGTTTGTCCCACGTAGAACTTTGGTAAAAGTCAAGGGTGACTGGGACAACATTGTTTGTAATTTTGAACCCTGATCCAAGGTATAGATAAAAAGTTTTGTTAATTTCAAAAGCTTGGTGTCAAGTTATCTCCATGAGGAGAGGATTAGGTCTCTACTTAAGACTGATCCTCTTGTTTTTTTCCACTATATTTTTTCCTTTTTGTTTTACTATGTTTTATCACGTTTATCATAAATATAAATTGAACATTGATAGTTAGTCTTAGAATGTGTTTAGAATAGTATTGACTTATTAAGTTAGTTTCAAAAGTTGTATAAATTATCAAATAGATACAACTAAGAACTAATCAGTCTTTTGAGAAATTAATCGAAGTGTCAAGTTCTTATAAATTCAATACTAGATAAATGGGTATTGGAATTTTAAATATTTGATAAACATAAAATTATTTTTGTTGACATGAATTTTTATAGATACTCAATTCACCACCTCTTGATTACTCTACTATGACCCACATTTGGTATCCGTTGTCTTAGGAATTATTAGTTTTCAAAGATTTATGAAACCTTTTCAACTATGGTCTTTGTTATATTTTAATGATCTTCAAATTTCTTATAAAACTAAATTTATATCTCTTTTTAAATCATGATATAAACATCTTTTTATGCCTAATAGGATAAAAGGAGATGCTACCAACATAACTCCATTCTTTAATGAAATAATTTGTGCACAATGGAAAATTATAATTAAAATTCAAATAGAAAGTACGGATTTTAAAATTTTGTCTTCAAATATAGATATGTTTAAGATTTATTATTCTACTAGAACTACTTGGGAAGAATCAACCAATACTTCTTATAAAAATTATTTAAATTACAAGAATTCATTATGTTATTCATGAGGATATGAAGAATTTAACAGAATTTGTGCTTGCAAAATATCCCATGAAAACCGAGATACTTTTTTTGTCTCACATGAAGATACTTTTTGTGTTAAAGAAATAAGACATAACACATATACTATTAAATTTTAAAATTATAAAATGAAGCATGATTAGCCTATTTCTGGCATGTTTCTGAAGATTAATAAAATTATGAACACAATAATCTGTCTAGTAAGAGATGTTACTTCCAAAGAACAAATTATGAGGATTCTCATATGATTAACTAATAGATAAAGAGAAACTAATATCTAAATTAAATAATCATGTGACATTGGGAATCTACCTGACAAGGAACTCATTGGAAAACTGTTTATTTATGAGGAAGATATAATATTCAACAAAGAAAAACTGGATGAACCTAATAGAAAATGTGTAGCCTTCAAGAATACTACCTCTAATAATAAAAAAAAGGGAAGGTTATAGGCTCAATTGAAAGCTACTGTAATGATGAATCAACCACATATAGTGATGAATAGATAGCTCAGCTGACCTAAAATTTAGGAAATTATCTTTAAAGAAAAATATATTTAGGAATCCCAATTTTAAAGGAAGATATGATGACAATGTCATCTAGAAAAATGATTAAAAAAGAAATGAAAAATCAGTGGAAATTTTATTATATGAATGAAATATGAGAGGACATTTAAAAGATGCATATCCAAAATGAAAATACAAATCGAAGTATGAACACAAAAATAAGAATTATAAGAAGGTTATGAAATCAACCTAGAGTACCTCTGAGGATATCTCAAGTGAATAATAATAATCTCATGATGAGAAAGATAACATGGAAAATATATTTTTTATGAAAAAAAACCTCTAAGGTTAAATTATATTATACTTCACACAATTCTTATTGTTCTAAAAGTGGGAGTGAGTCTAAAAATATTAAAAGTAATGAAATATTTGAATACATTATCATTTTGGAAGATAATCTTAATTTCCTAAAAGATAAATATAAATCATTAAATAAATTTCATGATCTTACTATAAAAATTATGTCTTAACGTACGACTAAAAATGAAAAAAATGCTCAATTGCTAAAGGAAAATAATGAATTAAAAAATATCTAATGAGCAACCAAATAATGATCTAGAAAATATTTCCAATGGAAAAAATATTCTTACAGAAATTCTTGGTAAACAGATAACTCTTATAAACACATCATTAATTAGATATCATCATGGAAAGAGAGACCTATATAAAACATATTTCTTAAATAAATATGGATAATCCATTTTTCTACATAAAAAACAAAATTCTTCTGCTAGTCCCAGTTCTGAAAAATAGATTACTACATCTAGTTTTTTCTAGACTAAATAGTGCCTGTTATTCAAATATGTTGTAAAATTTTTATAGTAAACTCATAAGGAAATTTGGGTACCTAAATCATTTATTACTAATTTCACTGGACCCAAACATGTCTTGGTACCAAAATCGATTTTTTTTTATTATATTATAGAAAATATATTTGAAGAGCTCTTGTAAGAGCATATGGTACTTGGATAGTAGATGTTAAATTCACATGATGTGAGATTATTCATTATTCAAGATCCTAATCCAGATTGATGGTTGATATGTCACCTTTGGCAATAATTCTAAATGAAAAATTATTAGCTTAGTCGAGATTGGTAACCCGAACTCTGTTATAATTTCTAAAGTACCTTTTATTGATTTATTGAAGTATAATTGGTTTATTATTTCACAATTATGTGATTATGAATTTTATGTTAAACATGAAAATTATTCTTTCATTGTTTTCAATACTATAAATGAATAATTATATTCTGCTTTTAGAAATGAAAATTTATACTCTATTATCGTAGATTCATTATCTTCACAAAATGTTTCCTGCTTAAGTTCCTTTCATATGGTGTTTTTGTTTTGGAAAAAAGGATTATGACACTGTAATTTAAACAAAAATATAAAGATTAATATAAAAGGATTAATCAAGGATCTACACAAACATGAGTTTCCAAATGATAAATTTTGTAATCCTTGTCAAAAAGGTAAAAATCACAACATATCTTTCATATCAATGAAATATGTTTCAAGATCTCAACCACTAGAGTTGGTTTACATGTACATGTTTGTACCCTCTTGAGTTTCTAGTTTAAATGGGAATCACTATTTCTATGTTCTTGTGGATGACTATTCTAGGTATAATTGGGATAATTTATTATATCACAAAAGTGAAACATGTACTTACATAACCGTGTATGCTAATATAGTGGAAAATATAAGTGAATATAGAATAATTAGTATATGAAGTTATCCAGGATGTGAGTCTAAAAATCAATACTTGGAATCATTTTTCTCTCACAATGGCTATAGTCATAACTTATTTGCCCATAGGACACATCAACAAAATGGAGTTGTGGAAGGAAATAATATATTCTTATAATAAATTGGATGAACAATGCTTAATGAATAGGATTTAACTATTTACTTTTGGGTTGAGTAAATGAATATAGATTTCTACATAATTAAGAGAGTCGCAGTTATACTTTTACTCCTGAAGACACCTTATGAGTTGAGGAGCAATAGAAACCCCAAATGTAGTTATTTAATTTCATATTGTTGAAAAGTTTATATTCATAATACTAAGTAAAATTGTAAAAAAAATTCATACAATAGTTATGGAGGAAAATTTATAGGTTACTCCACATCTTGTAAAGCCTATAGATTATTTAACCAAAGAACTACGTGTCTTCACAAATCCGTGCATACAAAATTCAAAGATATTAATCCAAATGAACCTAAAATGTCTCTAGAAAACCATAATGATGACAATTCAAACCTAGACATAAATTCAAAATAATATAATCCTCCTGTCATGGAATCTTTTAAATCAAACAGTTCTACAAATTCTTCAAAATCTAGACATAATGAATATGAACATGTAGATGAACCTCATGTTTCTAGCCCCCACTTTTATAGACCAACTAAAACCCTCAAGAACTATCCTTTATATTATTTTGTTGGAGACTTAGATAAAGGTACACAAACTAGAGCTTCTCTTCTAAATCAGGTTTAACATCATGCCTTCTTTTCACATCATCAACCAAAAAAATTTATTTATACAATTAATGATTAATTTTTTAGGATGTCTATGCAAGTAGACCATAATAAATTTGAAGGAAATATAGTTTTCAAAATTATGTATAGAACCAAAGACACCTTTACCATTGTCACTAAGTGGTTGTTTAATAATAACATATATGAATTTGGTGATATTGTTCGCAATAAAGATAAATTTTCTACCCAAGGATACAATCAAAAAGAAATCATTGACTATGAAGAATATTTTTCACATGTTCCAATACTAGAATCCATCAAAGTCCTTATTTTTTATTCTTCCCATCCTAATTTGAATCTTTATCAAGTGGATGTCCAAAATTAATTCCTAAATGGGAATATAGTTGAGGATGTTTATCCTGAATAACCCCTGGTTTTACAAACCAAAATGTTTAAAATCATGTATTTAAATTAATAAAATATTTTTATGTTTTAAAACTTGATATATGTTTTTAGTATGATAGATTATGTTGTTTTCTTATTTTTAATTGTTTTAAAAAAGGAATTAATGAACCTAAAATTTCTATAAAATGAATTCCATATTATTTCTCAGTTGTTAAAATTTATATTGATGATAATATTTTTTGATCTTCCAGAAATTCGTTATGAATTGAGTTTTCAAAGATGATGCAAATGAGTTTGAGGAGGGAACTAACATTATTTCTTGGATTTATGATTTTTTGAAATAATGATGGTATCATATTAAATCAAACTATATACACAAAATATCTTAAAAAATATATGGATTTGATAGAACTAAAAGTAGCGCCACCCTAATGCGTACTAGTTATTAGTTGGATCATGATGAAGATGGTAATTCTGCTGATCGAACCACTTATAGAGGAATTATTGGATGATTTCTATACTTGAATACTAGTTGGTAATAAATAATGATTTCATTGTGTATATGTACATTTTTTCAAGCTAATACCAATGAATGTCGCTTAAATTCTATTAAAATACTTTTCAAATCATCAAATATACTATCAATTTAGGTTTTCTTTACCCCACAGGACAATCATGTGATATTATGAGATAATCTAATTCTGATTTTAATGGTTGAAAGTTATATAAAATAATTACCTCTAGAACATGTCACAATATGGGAACGTCTATGGTTTCATGGTGTATCAATAAAAAAAATTTGGTCCCATTATCTACTATATAATATGAATACATAGATACTGGTAGTTGTTGTGAAAAATATTTTTAGATGAGACACACTCTGGTAGACTATGGATATTAATTTAGACATGTACCTATAAATTGTGGCAATAGTAGTTCTATTAAATATTTATTAAAATATTGGTTCTCATTCTAGATCAATACTTATTGATGTAACTAATCACATTATGAAAGATCATTATCGAAAGGGTGATATCACTTTAGAATTTATTGGCATTGAATATCATCTTTCTAACAAAATATCTAATCCATTAAACTATGAATGAATTAATGAATTATATCAGACATGAGTTAGGAATGATCAATTAGTAATACCGTGTGTTCCCTTTCCATCGATATTTTTCTATGATGTTGTCAAGCTGACACAGTTTTCCTGCCGAAACCATTATCACAATGAAACTTTTTTCATGTCGACACAATTGTTATGCCGATACCATTGGCATTCCAACACCATTGTCATACTGACACAGTTAGTGTTATAAAAAAAATTTGATGACAACACCAATGAATCTGTATTTCTATAAATTTTATGTTTTTATCAAAATGATAATGTTTCATTCATTTTGACGAACCCATTTTAAGATTTCACAATTCCACAATTGCATAATTTAAAAATCCCTTAATGATTTAAATTTGAATCGATACACTCTATTTCTTTACCGCAACTCACTCTCAACAACCGCTCTCTTTATTTACTATCTACCTTTCAACTGAAACAAAACAAACTGAACTAATTATAATGGCACGTGGGAAGAGAGATCTTGAAGATGGTGAGTCTCATGCTTCAAAGATATAGAAATGTTATTCAAGCAATTCATCATCTCCAATAAATCCTGGTATAGAAACCTCTGTTGTAACCTTGGAGAAAGAAGTCCTGGTGGAATGTCTCTTAGAGAGAAAGTCTTTATTATTAAAGGTAATTCATGATAATGGATTACATTAATGAAGACCACTACATGATGTTTTACATGAAGCAGGTACATGAATTTTACATGAATATGGAACTTTTTTCGGAATGAAGTGATGTTGCTTAGTTCTGGTCAATAGTTAAAGGGAAGATAATCTATCTCTCTTCATGACATTGGGATGATTGTATTATGGTCCTTCATGAAGGAATGTTTGATGATTATCAAGGAACAACCCCTCTGGAATGTGAATTATTTTTTTATTAGACAACTCTGAAAGAGCTAATTGGAAATGATGAACATAAGCGACCCATTACCTCATAATTAAAAGGTGAGTGAATAATTTTATTTATGTTTATTGAGAACAAGATTTTTTCCAGGAAAGGGGACTTTGATTCACTCTTGTTTTAAGAGGTATAATTTGTTTATTTTCTATAGAAAAGGGTAAAATTAAATCTGTAAAAATATCTGATGTTTCACATAAATGATATGATAAAACCAGATTTTAAATAAAATTCTATTTTCTACTCCAGAATTATTTCATCAATTCTAAAGGACAAAGGATGTGTAAGTGAATCTTATGATGTTGTACTTAGTGAATTTAGTTGAATCTTCTTGAGTTATGACATCTATAATAGAATGAAAATTAATTGAAACCCATTGAGAAAGAAATGGGTTTGAGATGAATATATACTGTGTGAAATTTTCAATTGCATATATCATCCCGTTAGACCAATAAATATAGTAGATCCTGGCATCAGTATAGATAAACAACTAATTTATTCATTTGATGAGGATGAGGAGCATGATACTCCAGTCAGAGATGTTGTGTCAATAGATGATGATAGAAGTGACCCCGACACAATTGGACCAATAATGAGATTTTCTATGGGTCCTCCAAGTCCTCCTTTAGATTAACCTTCTCTTGAACATGTTGTTAAATATAATTAATGTGAGGAGACATTAGTTTATGGAAGTATAGAATATGTCAGAACATCTTGAAAGAGGAATATAAAGAAGAGGAAGATGGTAGTGGTGAATGTTGTTCAGAATTAGGTAGGGAAGAAGGAGAAGAGAAGGTTGATAATGAAAATGGTGGTGAAAAGGATGAAGATGATGGTAATGTAGAAATTAGTGAATGTAGTAGTGATATAAAGTTTGATCATCATGATGGGAAACCATATGCCATTAGTATAGAGATTTCTAATGCTAATTCTGGTGCATCTATTGAGGGTGTTGTTCAAGATTAAAATATTTTTCTAGCAGAACATGTTTCTCAAGTTGTATATAATTGAAAAAGAACTCTTGTTAAGGATAATAAACCTATAAAGGAAGCACTGAATGTGGGGGAGATATATTCAAATAAATGTAACACTGAGGTATATACTCAATAAAGTGTTCCTAAAGCTGATGAAGAGAATCAAATTGAATGACTAATTCTTCATACACTTACTCCCTTTTATTCAGACATTATGGATGAATGGGTGATGAGTCCTTGGTATGTGGAACTGGGATTTGACTATGAGGATTATGATGATGAAGCCTTTGCACTCATTTCATGAGAACTAGTGGATGAGATCTCTTCTTGTGACTATGTCACAAGGAACAATTTTGAAAACATAAATAAAGGCATATGTACCTCCACAAGACACTCTGTGAAATCTCAAATGAAATATGAGATTAATGAAGCAATGAGAGAGAAAATAGTACTAACTGAAAAATTCAATGCAATCTGATCTATGGTTGATGGTGTAATAAATGTTGGAGCTTCTATATTTACTCCTTATTTATCCGGTGTTTCTCAAGATAATGATGCTTCAGTTCTCAAAATGGTGATAAAATAAATTCAATAAAATATAATTACAACATCAGAAATAATTATGACAAGAAAATCCATGATCAGGAATGACATGAATATGTCAACCACTAGTATCAATGCCTTGAACACTATGTACAGTAATTCTATGGAAAGTGTCATGAAATGACTTGAGAATCTTGTTTCTCGTTTTTAAGATATTTATTTTTCAAACTATGAAAATATGTTAAGGAACATTCCTCCAATTCTCATACATCAACCTTTGCTCCACATGTTAATCCTTTACAATCAGTGGATATTTCTACTAGTTGTTCAGTTTTAACAGTAGAGTTATAAGCTTTAATTTCTAGTATGGACAAGGTTGAGGACACATAAGATAAGGTGCATAACCATGTGATGTATTATACAAGGATATATTCACACACATAGGAAGATATGACCAAAAAAGTTAATTATTTTTTCACCAAACTCGTAAAAAAGAATCCAATGTGTAGTATATTTAAGTATTTGGCCACCAATATTACTCTTACTCTAGTGAAAAATTATATTAAGGATCAGATTTTTAATTTGAGATAATTTAATCCCTTGATGGAAATCTTCATAGAATATAATTACTATTTTGAAAAGTAAATTAAATGTGATTGATAGATAATTGAAGAGTTAATCAAGCTGTTAAAACAATATCTATATATTCAAACTCAGACCATCGGGGTCCCTCCTACTACAATTCTTGCCTCTACTGGTTCACTGCCTACTCAACCTTAGTTGTCAGTTTCATAGGATTTGTCAAATATAATACCCATCATTACAGAGACTTTTCATCATGGGATAATTTCACAGCATAGACCTGCCTTAGATTTTACTATACCGGAAGGAGTGAATCTACATCTCCTGAAAGTCCATTCATACCCACCTTCATCAAGGAGGGTTTGTGACATGATGTTCGAGCAGTCAGTGGCCTCCAGGAGGCACATCCGACATGGTCAATAATGAAGATGGTGCTCAAACAGGGATGATGGTGCTCGAACGGCGATGATGGCCGTTTGTTCTTTGATGTTTTTGATGGTGTGATCTTGACGATTATGGCACTGGTGTATGGCTAGTGGCGATGATTGATAAAGGATGAAGTCTTTTGTGGTGGTTTGTTGATGCACAGATGGTGATAGCGCCTGGCTGGTGATATGAGGATGGTGGCTCCAGTGGTGGACGACGAAGATGGTGAAGGATACTCCGATGAATATAGCGGCATCATTGAGGGTGGTGATTCCGAGGAGTTGGGATGACAGAGGTGATTGGATGTTGGATTTCTGTCAGATCAAATCGATGAGGGTGAGTATATTATGTGGCTCGAGGTGGCTCTTGTTTCAACCCGAATGATGAGGTTTGCACGTGGACTAAAAGCAGTTTCATAACTTTGAATTCTGAATTTGAAGCTCGAGGCGTGGAGCATTGGTTTTGATGAAGTGGGAAGTCGTTTTTTTCTCATGATATTGGAATGTGGTGTGCCATTGTATTGAGTCTGTTGAATCTAGTGATGTTAGGTTACCACTTACCCTAAAAGTGGATATTAGAAAATATAAAAAAATAGACTTGGATGGATGGGAAGCTGCCCCTTCACCCTACCAAGTAGTATGGAGTAATCTTTTTTTGATATGGATGATTCCTTGTACTTTCCCTAATTCAGTGTACTTTGGTAATGAATGAACCTTCACTATTTTTAATTTTCAGTTTTTAGTGTTATTTTCACCATCAACTTTTTTCTAATCCCAAATGGGGGATAAATTTATTAAGCATTATAAATAGAAAAGGAGAATTATAAAGAATTATTACGATTTATTATAAGAGTAATAGTTATTATGTCTTTATGAATTTTTATCTCTGATACATTTCACATCCCATAATGGAAACTTATAATCATATTGTTTCCATTAACCATTCTCTAATAGTAATAAATAATGCCATGATTTGTGGTCATCTAAAAGGGGGATATTGTTAGCCCATAGATATGTAATGGTTTTAATTGTCACAAATTATTTCATATATTAACATATATCTTACCTTGAGTCAAATATCATATACTATGTCAAATAATTATCTTGAATATCAGATAATTTAAATTATATAACCATTTATGTGGGATTAAGTATAAACATGGTTATAAATGATTATATATGTGTAATTATGGGTGTTAATACGCTCTGATTTTTTTGAACTATGAGACATATAGAACATATAAAATTATATAAGTATGAGTCACTAACACTAATTGATGGATTCCTCAGCAACATGAATATTTTCTAATTATGTGAATCTCACTCCATATAAATGACACATCGTTGCACATGACACTGACACTGACGACTCGCGGTTGCACATGACACCGAAAAAAGGCCATTTGTTGAATATGACCCACTGGTGTAGATGACATACTGTCAATTCAAGTTACCTTCCATTGCATGGTGCAACCGACACAAGGACTCAATGTCTGTTGAAATGAGTCACTGATACATAAAATGTCTCACGAACAGAAAGAAGGAGTCATGGTTGATATGATTCATTGTTTGTTCAAATAACTCACCAACAGTAGTAACAAGTCACTAATGGGTTGAGAAATTAATAGAATGAATCATTGATAAAAAGAGACACTAATTGAATGAGACATCGATAGAAGAGTCACCAATAGACAGTTTATAACTACAATTATTATTATTTCTAACAATTATATTTTTTTCATTTAAGGAAGCTAACATATTTTATAATTCTTTGTAGTAAAGTTTGCATATAGAATGAGGTACGATGAAACTATGCACATGGAAAAAACATTCTATTTGTCATCCATAAAAAATAACAAGCATTTTTTAGGAGGGAAGATATACAGAAGAAATATTGTGGTGGGTGTGCATGCTTGGGAGAAAGTGAGACATACAGAATAAAATATGAAAATCTCATGCAACCACTATGAAATAGAGAAAAAAATAAGAACACTCACAGAAATCCCAACCAAGTGGAAACAAAATCTGAAAAAATACATCATCATATCAATGAATGAGAAAAATATACCTGTAGAACCATACCTACTCATAGAAGCCAGAGCATAGAGGTTACGTCACCCTGTTTTGGAGTAAACATCCAGAAGATGACTCAAACCTCCAATCCACTTCCTCAAATGTGTTTAGAGTTGCAACACATAACACATAGATGTATTTAACTTTATCTACAGATTTTTAGCTCTGTTGTGTTCATTTCATTTACATTTCAGAGTAGTGTGGGTATTTGTCTATTAGACACATACTGACTCTGTAATGACAGAAATATTTAAATAAAAATAGTTATTTCATTTCAATCAATATTTTTTTATATGATATTAATTTTATGTTAAATATGAAACTTTATCTGATATCATACTCAACACGCAACAATGGGTTTCCATTAAATCTTATATTGCACACAACATTGAGTCATACCGAAAAATAAAACAAAATAATTATTATTTTAAATGGTTGTTATTACATAGTTGTTTTATTTATAGTAATGAACATAACTAACTATATTATGATAATACTTGTTTGTTAAATGATTTTATATTTATCCAATAAATATTAGAGTCTTAAAATAAGAATGAATCTGATTTTAAGTAAGAAATACATTAATATTTTTAAATGGTCTATTTACCACCTTTTGATAGAGAACCATTTTTAAATCTTGTTTTTTCACTTATATATGTTTTATTTGACAGAATAAAATTTTTCTTTATAAAATAGACATAAAAATTTAATTTTGATGAATTTTTGGAATATTTATGATAAAGTTACTTTTTTATGAATAATGAAAAATATTGTATATTAAGTCAAAAAATTTCATTTAATGTAATTTATTTATATAATTAGATTGTAATTATAATTGTATTTAATGTTTTATTGGATTATATTTTTATCAATTAATCCAATGATGCTTATTGTAAGAAATTTCACTTTGAAATTGGTAACAAACACATGTCAATCGGTTGGTAGTTTTACTTTAAAAAACACGCTTCTTTAATTTTAACAACGGGAAATAATTTTAAATTAATTTATACAACTTCTTTGTTTTGAATTTTGAAAAATGGATTCAATATTTGGAATCATGGGGTCTAAATTTATTAAATAGTTATATTTTATTTCTAAACATTATGAATGGTAATGTTAGTAAATATTTTATTTACCTTGGTTAATCTGTAAATATGGTAAATAAGGGTATAAAATAATATTATAATAATATTTTATTACCCTAACACTTGTCCTAATCCTATTGGATGAGATATGACAGACCCCAGTCATCGTTGGGTATATTTTGGAACTCCATGGGGCTACTTATGTGTGAAAATGACATTTAATTACTTTTAATTTAAAGTTAGGGAAAATATAAAATAAACATATATTTTTTGTTAAAAAAATTATATTAGGTTATATAAGTGATATCATAGATGATAAATATTAATTTAAAATATAAAATGATTTCCACAATTATGGTATTGTATTTATAATTTTTATACATCAAATAAATAAAGTTATTTTTGACCTACTGATGATAAAATGATTACCTTATTAATGACTATTTTATATAAATGAGAATATAAAAATAAAAATAAATTTATTTTGAAACATTTAACACCATACCATAATTTATAGGATATTTATTACTTGTTATATTTTAATTAACAAAGGTTTTCCGAAAGAATCAGGTTTTTAAGGAAGTTTTGAAAATTGCGATATGAATAGAATATAAATTGATTCATATGAGTTTTTAAAACAAATACTATTTTATTTAAGGATATAATAGTCCTAAAATCTAATATTTGGCCAAATGACTTATATAAGTCTGAACATAATGAACCATTGGAGCTTTTATTGGAATCTTATAGTAATTATATTAACCCTAAAGTACGAATATACAAGAAGACATAGTAAGAGTCAAATAAGTTATCTAAGGGTTAAATCTAAATGATAAGGTTAAATTAAAAAAAAAATTTGATATTATTTTGAAAAATAAAAATGAAATATCCTAATTAAATGATATTTTGACCTTTTTAAAATCTAAATTTAGTTTATAATAAACTAATCTTCCAAACTATCCTAAAGTACCCCTCCTCCCACTTATAAAATGCCACCACCTCTAACCCTTACTCACACCTCTCAATCCTCCTTGAATCACACAAAATCTTCCAAAATGATCTCCCAACTTCTCTCTCTTCCTCTTATAATACTTACCTTAGGATGAATGCAAATCAATAAGGCCTTTTAGCTTAAATCAAAAGGAGTTACCAGATTTGAGGTAATGTATTCTCTCAAGATTCATCCATTTATTTTATGTTATCCAACAACCTAAAATTTCTTTATTCAATTATTTTATAACAACCCCAGTATCATCATTGTAATAGTATGTTTTTATGAGAATCATTTGGCCAACACTCACACACAACTCCATCTAATGGATTTAGAACGCACTCTTTCTGTTGATGGTGAACTACTTACTCATGAAACGATGATGGTTCAATTATCTCCTACTAACTCTCATGTTAACCATTATAATTGAACATTATTTATATATGATATATATTATATTAATATTTTCTATAATATTATCTATTTTTTATTTACGTCATACCTTTGTGCCTTTTAAAACGCGTAAATATGATAATATCATTTGAGGAAGTGAAGACCACCGCCCCTTAAAATAATTTAACTCAGTCATGCGATGAATAGAATGTATTAATTATGTAATTAATGAACATATTTAAAACATATAACACATATATTATACTGTAAATATAATATACCTATTTATAATTTAGTTTTCATTCCATTAAATATTAAAAAGTAATGAATGTAGATTCCATTCGTACGTACAGCTTACTCTCTCCCTGAACGTTGAATTTAATTTCTTATATCCAAATGTTATGGAATATTCCAAATATATTTATACTATATATAAACACATATATACTGTATATCTATCATATTTAAATCAGGAATACAATTCTAAAGATAATGCACTTTTTACCACATGGACAATTTGTAATTAAAAAGAGTTCATTTTTGACTCAAGTATCGAACATCAATAAAATGACAGATATGAACTTGAATAATTATAATATTGTTATATCAAGGTAATAAGTGATATAAATGGAATAATAAACATGAAAAAGGTTATTAAGAAATTATAAATTTACTTAAGTTTATTATTTAAGAAGAATAAGGAACATACTTTATGAGTAAGATTCAAGGTAAGGGAACCATTGACCCTCATATTTTAGTCAAGGAATTATTTTGTGTTATGTTTTTTAATTTCCAATTTCATATTCTGGGATATGTTCCTATATATACTTATTTCTGTGCATTTTATGTCCGTGTTATAAAAAACACTTTTTTCTATTATCAACTCATTTAGTAAATTTTTATGTAACATCATTAGGCTGCTGAATTTTCTTAAGGGAATTTCTATACTAAATTTTGACTCTTTTGGTTTTACGCATACTCCATTGATTATATTATACCAATATTATGTTTGGAATAAGTATTGATTAATTTATGTTATAATTTCCACTTCCCTTTTTGTGGATATACCTTTTCAAAACATAATAACCCCATTGATAAATTCTTACGTCATTTATACAATCATTGTAAGGTAAATCTTTTCCCAATCACCCTTCGTTGAGTTAAATATCCAAGTCACTAATTTTATTTTTCCCTGAATATATGTGAATGAACTATGATTATTTTACACTTAATATCCAATTATATTGGTTTTATATATATTTTCACACATAATTATGTCATTAATATTTCCTTAATCTAATGATATGATCTTTGTAATGGAATACGCCTCAATATCCATTCATTGAGGCATATCTCGATATTGTGCACCATTAATATCCTATGTGGTGTATATACATCTCTTTTGACATTTTACATCATGAAATTATATATTCTCATTATATTTAATGTTTCGTTTCATGTTATTCATTACATACATTTATTCATGTGTTTCTAAAGTGTTATGAGACTCTTCAAATGAAACATAATTTTCTATGTTTTAACTATTTAGTTTTCTAAATATTTCGAATTAATTCCATGTTTCCAAAATGGTTTTTAAGATTTATTTATATCGATATTAATGTTTTAAAATGTTAATTCTATTAAAAGTTTCAATGTTTTATGGGTCACTTTGATTCCAAAATCTCTTTGATTAATGATTTAAATGGTTTTGTAAATGGATTGAGTATTTCAGTATCTTTAATTGATTTATTGTGGATGATGATTGAAATTTTGATAACATTATTATTTTATGTGTTATGATTATTTTATGGTACATGGACATTTGATGGGTGGTTACAAGATAAAACAAATATGGGTGGTTCCTTGATAAACCAAGGGAAGGTGATCTCGAGATAGGTCTCCAATTTATTAGGTAACGTGATGGAGGTAAACATTAATATTTCTTTTAAGAGATATTGGGAATATACTATGATGGTTATTCCAAATGTAACTCTCTTTGTAGCTGTAAAAGATACAATGTAATTATGATATGGATGCCACAAGTTACATTTATGGTATATGAATTTTATGTGTTATTCATAAATCTTATGATATCCTGATGTATGTTAAAGTGCTTCTGTTTTATGATTGAGATGCATGATTTCATTGATTTGTATATATTTAAGGAATAATGTTTTCCTTGTTTATTTTATAACCCTTACTGAGATTTTTATACTCATTCCTTGTTTTTGAAATGTTTTTTCACAGGGTATAAGGAAGGGTAAGAGAAAAGAAATATTTATGACAATTTATATCAAGAAAATAACTTCTGTTTAATTTAATGAGTTATAATATTGTGAAAAAATTGGATATAATAGAAGTTTCTAATTTGTAATTTTTTGGTTGTAATGTAATAGGCAAAACCTAACTCTCTGAAAATACAAACCTGAAAGGATTTTAAATTTGAATTATCGACTTAACACATAATTATGTATTGATTATGTCTATGGCTATATAGTATGTATTATAGAATGATTTATATAACATTATAGGTTAGGGTGTTATTTATGATTAATTGACATAACCATAATGGTTAGAATATTAGAAAGATCCGTAGTTATTTTAGATTTATTGATAGAGTTCAAGATAACTTGAGTACATATATCTTAGTGTTTACCCTACTAATAAGATATTATATGATTATTTTTAGGATATATTCACACTAACATTTTTGGTTTCTGTAAATGGTTGGATCAAGTAGCAACCAATATAACAATGATTGTGAAGAAAACCGGGATGACTTTTGTGAATGAGTAACGAAATGAAATGGGATTTGTAATGAGAACTCTTCTGGTTATTCTTAACCAACAATTTGGAGTCATGAATGACCACATCAACCTTGGGGTTTTTTATTAGGCATCATATATGAGACAAACAAATCCCTTTGGATGTTCATGTAATAATCATAATGGTATGTATATTCAATAACCTATGATTCAAGGGTGTTGAATGAAACACCTAGAAAAATACTTTAAAGGATCGAGAATATGTTATAGATGTGGTAACAAAGGTCCCAAATTAATAACCTTCATTGGAAAAAGAAAGCACCATGTTGACTCCATGAAAATTTAATAAGTTATTTCTGAGGGATCAATTAAATATTTTAAATGTGGTGTACATCGTCATTACACAAATATATTTTCTACAAAGAAGGTTCAAGAATGTGATCCCCAATAAAAGAGAAATATGTGTTTACCAATTCCAAATACCATTTCAACAAAGTTGAGGAAAATGGTAATCACCTATGAAATGTATGGATTATTTCTTCATTAAAGTTTTAACATTATTGATTCATAGGATGTTATTCATGATTTTTCTTATAAAAACTAAGTACTACTAACTAAGTTAAAAAAATTGATAACGGATCATGGAGAATTATGGATGATTAAGATGTCAAGATTTTAGAAATTCACGAGTGATATCTCAAATATGGGGGTTGAAATGTTTAAATTTATTAATTCTCTTTGTTGATGGGGTTACTTTGAAAGAATTTTCTCTTGTATGTGTAACCTTGAAATTTCTTATTTGAAAATTCTATTTGAGGAAAAATTATCTTTTCATTTGTTGATATAGTTATAAAGAACCACATGTGTTTATATGATCCCTAAATTGGATGAAATAATGAGATAATACTTTTTGTGAATGTTATAAAATTATACTATTTTTAAAAATGGACAACAGGAGGACTGTGTGACAAACTATCGTGTCATAGAAAGCTGTGGGAATCGAACCCACAACCAAAGTGTGACTGGGATTTATTCCCTAATAGTAGACTATTTGAAGTCTCTATTTAGTATGAATAATTCTTCTTAGTTAAATGATTTTATGTATCAAGAATATGGTGATTTTGGGAACATATTATTTATCAAATAGATATCATTAGTATAAGAAAATGATATGGTGATTAATTGATAAATTTTATTTTGGAATATGTTCTATCATTTAGGAACACTAAATGCCTAAGAAAAATAGAATACTACGGGATTTAATTTGAGGAGTAATTGTGGAATTTTATTTCATAGGATTATATTTTTTTATTGTCGACTTATTGAGATTTTGGTTATTTATAGAAATTATTAAGATGTCATAGAGAATATGTGATTAACTTATTTGCTTTTATGTTTGTGACTTTAAGAGTAGTCAATTTTATTGGTAGATAAATGTTAAGAATTATCGTGGAAGACTATGTGATAAATCCTTCGGAATTTTCGGTTTCAAACTTAGTTTGGACAATTTTGAAGAATTTTACAGACTATTTTTATTGAATTATTCTTGTTTGAACATTGGGTATTGTTTGTTTAATTTTGGCTATTAAGACTATAATTTATTTATATAAAGTATTATCCTTTTGTTAGACAATCTGATGATGTACTAATAATTTTGGATTTGGATAATGTCTAATTAAAAGGGAAACATATAGTTCATATTTTTTGGATTATGAGATTCTATAGAATTTGATTCTAGAGCATTATTTGTGACCACGCCATCTTGAATGTTCATCGTTTAAAGGAAAGAATAGTTTTTGGTATAAATTTATTAATGGATGAAACTCTACTTGATAATTATGTATATTTTCTTATGTTCTTAGTCAATATCATAAATAAATTCTATAACATAATTAAATAGAACATAAAACAAAAACCATTTTCCATTCACTTTTACTACTGAGTAATCAAATACTTTTTAACAAATCATAGTTTGTTGATTTTCTGGTGGTTAACATTCTCCTAATCTGGGTTTCTATCAGTCTCCATCAGAACATGATGTTTAGTTCCTCTTATATATCCATGTTTTTTTATATAAAATATTAGTATGTGTAGTATTTTTACATCTATTTACTTCCATTTATTTCATTAAAATTGATAGTTTTATTGACTCTTTCTTTGATGTGGGACTTTCAAGGATGTTTCAATGCCCAATTTTAAATTTGTGAGGATATAATATCCAAAAGGGGTGAATGATGTAATGACCTAGGTATTAATATAAAAATAATTTTTTCATTTATATTTAATTTATGAATAATATATTAATTTTATGTTAATAGGACACTTTTTCTGACTGCATACTAAACATGACCTAATGTATTTCATTTTAATCTTACATTGCACATAACTTTTAGTTATACCGAAAAATAAAATAATAATATTATTACTTTTAATAGTAGTGAATGAATAGTCGTTGTATTTACATGAATGAACATAACTAACTAAATTATGATTAAACAAGTTTGATAATTTTTTTATATTTAACTAATATATTTTAGAAGCTTCAAATAAGAATGAATGTAATTTTAAGTATAAAATACTTTAATATTCATTAAAATGTCGATTTACAACCTTTTGATGGAGAACCCCTTTCAAATATATTTTGTCACTTTAATATGTTATATCTGACAAAATAAAATTATTCTTTATAATTGGGACATAAAATTTTAATTTGGATGATATTTTGGCATTTTTTTGATAATTTTCATTTTTTATGAAAAGGGATAAATACTTCATTTTAATTAAAAACTGCCTTATAATCGAATTTATTTATATAGATAAATTGAAATTTTAATTGGTTTTAATGATTAATTGTACTATATTTTTATCATTTAATTCATTTTTGGTCATTTTATGTAATTTCACATTGAAATTTTACATAAACACATGTCAATCTTTTGAAGTTTTTACTTCATAAAAACACGCTTTTTGGTTTTGACTATGGGAATTAATTTAAAATTAATTTCAAAAACTTTCGTCTTTTGAATTTGGAAAAATGGTTTCCATATTTATAATTCATAGGCCCAAATTTTCTAAAATATAACTTTAATTTCTAGATATTATAAATCGAAACATCAATAAATATTTTATATGCTATGGTAAAAGGGTAAATCAAGTATATAAAGGTAAAAATTAATATTAAAATAAAATTAAATTACCCTAACATGTGTCGTAATCTTATTCGATGAGATATTTCTGACCATGTGCATCCTTGGGATTATTTTAAGACCCTGTGGGGCCACTTGTGCGTCAAAATGACATTTAATTACTTTTAATTTAATGTCAAGGAAAATTTAACATAACATATATCTTTTACTAAAACAATTTTTATACAGTTTTATATAAGTTATATATTTGATTATAAATAGTCATTAGAAATATAAAAAAATTTAATACATCATTTTATTTTATTTATAATTTTTATATATCAAATAAATAAATTTATTTATGGTTCAATAATGATGTAGTGATAACCTTATTAATGAACGTCTTAAATAAATGAGATTATAAAAATTAAAATGAATATACTTTCATAATTTTTATGCCATCACATAATTTTAGAGGCAATTATGACTTGATATATTTTAGTTAATATTGTTTTTTGTAAATAATCAAGTAAATTATTTTCGAAAAATCATGATATTAATAGTATATAAATTCACATAAATGGGTTTTTGAAACCAATACTATTTTATTAAATGACATTTTAGACCTAAAAATATAAGATTAGGAAAAATGAGTTTTATAAGGTATAAAATATCCTTATGTAACCATTTTAGGTTCCATTGGAATTGTATAGAAACAATATTAACCATATAGTATGAATATACACGAAGACATGATAAGATCCAAATAAGTTAACTAATGGTTAAAACTAAATAATAAGGTTAAATTTGAAACCCAAAATTGTCTCAAAACTATAGTTTAAGAGGATTTAGAACAATATTTAGGTTTTATTCGAATTAAATGAGTTGTAGACATTTTGGAAATCGAAATTTAGGTTATAATAAAATAATATTTCAATGATTCTTAATGTACCCCTCCTCCATCTTATAAAAGGCCACCACCTCTAACCCTTGCTCACACCTATCAATCGCCCTTGGATCTTCCAAAATATAGAAAAATAATCTCCCAACATCCCTATATTACTCCTAGTATACCTAAAATGGGAATAAGTCATTTCATGAATTCTTTTTAGCTTAAATCATAAGGAGTTACGTGATTTGAGGTAATGTCTTCTCTCAAGCTTCTTCCATTTCATTTTCCTTATCCAAAACCATAAATATATTTATTCATTTATTTTAAAAAAAATAGTTTATAAAGTATACTAGTATTTTTTATGATATTTATTTGACATACACCCACAAAAACCTCTATCTAATCGATTTAGAACATAGTGTTTTTGTGGGCGGTGAACTACTGTCTCACGAAACTGCGATTGTTCAATTATATCCTACTGCATCTCCTAGTGGCCAATATGATGGAACTATATTTTTATATGATATATATTATATATATATTCTCTCTAATATTCTATATTTTTCATTTACAACATACTTTTATTCTTTTAATAATATATAAATATGATAATTTCTTTTGAGGAAGTGAGGACTATTTCCCCCTCGAAGTGATATGACCCGTTCATGCTATACATGGAACTCATAAAGGATGTAATTAAATAAATTATATATCATATATAACATATACATTATAATTTAATTATTATATACCTATGTATCATTTATTTTTAATTCCTTATAATAATAAAAATAAATGAACGTCACGTTCATGCATAAGTATGACTTATCGTATCCATGAATACTGCATTTCATTTATTATATCCAAATGTTATTGACTATTAAAAATACATATATACTGGTTATAAATACTTATATACTTGATATATATGATAATTAAAATCATGAATACAATTCTTGGGATAATGTACTTTTTACGACAAGAACAATTTGTAATTATAACAAGTTTGTTTTTGACTCAAGTACCGAAAATCGACAAAATAACAAATATGTACATGTATAAATATATGATTGTTATTGTAAGGTAATAAGTGATATAAAAAGGAATAATAAACTTGAAAAATGTTATGAATAAATTATAAATTAACTTATGTTTTTTATTCTATAAGAACGAGAAACAAACATGAAGAGTCGTATTCATGGTTTGGGAACCTTTCACCCACATCATTTAGTCAATGACTTCTTTAATGTTATGTTTTGTAATTTCCATTTGATTATGATCTGATATGTTCTTATACATAATTATTTTAGTAAATATTTTTATCCAAGTGATGGGAGAACCATTTCTCTCTCAACAACTCATTTTATAAAATTTTATGTAAAGCCATTATGCTGCTGAATTTTTGTAAGGGATTTTCTAAACTCAATTTCCACTCTTGGGGTTTTATGCATACATCATTGATTTTATTATAGTAAGACTATATGTGGAAATAACTATTTATTTATTTCTGTTGTAATTTCCACTTACCTTTGTGTGGATATAATTTTTCAATAGACAATCACCCCATTAATAAATTATTACATGATTTATACAAACATTGTAAGGAAAATATTTGCTCAATATCCATTCATTATGTTAAATATCCAGGTAAATGGTTTTGTTTTTCCAAGAATATATGTTAATGACCACTAATTCTTTTACATGTACTATATAGTTATATTGGGTGTATATATATTTTCCACACATAATTATGTCATTGATTTATCCTTAATCTAATGATATGATCTTTGTAAGGGAATACGTCTCAATCTCCATTCATTTATTCATATCTTGATATTGAGCGCATTTAATATCCTATAAGGTGTATATACAACACTTTTGACATTTTATATCATGAATTTCTATATTATCATGATATTTAATGTTTTGTTTGATGTAATTATTTAATTTATTTTATTCAAGTGTTTCTCATGTGTTACAAGACTCGTTAACTGAAACATCATTTTAAATGTTTTAACAATTTATTCACCTAAATATTTTTCATTCATGTCCATTATTACAAAAAATATTTTATGATTTATTTATATGCACATTATTGTTTTAAAAAATTAATTACAATAAAAATTTTAATGTGTAATAGGATATAGTGATTCAAAAATATCATTTTTAAATGTTTAAAATGGTTTTCGAAATAAATTCAATATTTTAGTATCTTGAATTGTTTTCTTTTTATTGATGAGTGAAATTTTATAACATATATATTTTCTATTTAATGATTATTTAATGTTACATGAAAATTTTATGAGTGGTTACATAACAGACCAAATACAGTCAGTTTTGTGATAATCCTAGGACAGGTGAGCCAAAGATAGCACTCTAATGCATTGGGTAATGTGATGTAGGTAAATGTAAATTTTTATCCTAATAGATTTAGGAAATATACTGTGATGGGTCTTCTAATAGAAACTACATATGTACCTATGAATGATACAGTGTAAGTATGATATGGATTCCAAAATATACCTTTATGATTTAGGATTTCCATGTGTTATTCATAAATCATATGATTTCAGGAGGTATGTTAAAGAGATTATGTTTTATGTTTGGTAAGTGTGATTTGATTGATTTGTATGTATTGTTGGACTTTTGTTTTGTTTTGTTTTTTTATAACTCTTATTGAGATTTTTATCCTCATCCTAGGTTTTTGAAAAAAAAATCACCGATTATAAGGAAGGGTATGGGAAATGAAGTATTCAAGAAGAATTTTATCATGGAATGAAATCCTATTTTTAAGGAGTTTTATTATTATGAAAATTTTGGATAGAGTAGATGTGTTTAATTTTTAATTTTTAGGATGTAATGTAATAGTTATGGCATAATTCTCTAAGACATTAAACCTAAAAAGATCCACAATGTGAATTCTTGTCTTAAATCGAGATTATGTAATGTTTAAGGTTGGGTCCTTATATACACATGTGTATAATTGGAGGATGCTCGATATCCTCAATCTCACACTATATTTATCCATTTTTATTCCACGTATAACTATGGAAGAGGTCAAGTGTGATGTGTTGGTTGTTTATCCCATGTAGAACTATGGAAGAGGTTGAGTGTGCCCTATTTGTTGTTTGTCCCATGAAGAACTATGGTAGAGGGAAATGGTGACCTGGACAGCCTTGTGTGCTTTTGTGATCCCCTATACAGGCTGTGGATCAAACTTTTTATTAATTTAAACTACTTAGTTTAAGGTGATCACTAATTGGAGAGGATTATATCTCTGCTTGAGACCGAACCCCTTGATTTACTTCCAATATGTTTTTAACTTTTAGTTTTACTATTTTTATCAAATTTTTCATAAAAATAAATTGAACTCTTATAGTTAGTATTATCAAGAGTTTATAACAGTATTGAATTATTAGGTTAGAATAAAAAGTTGTATGAATTATCAAATTGATATAACAGAGAACTAATCAATATGTTGAGAAATTAATCGAACAATCATGCTCTTACAATATCACTACTATCTTACTATGAAATTGATTTTTAAATATTTTTGGAATATCAAATTATACATTTTTAGCATAATGTTTTTAGATACTCAATTCACCCACATCTTGAGTACTCAACTTTGACCAAAATATGGGTTTTCTTCTGATGATTTAGGGCTCAATGGGGATATTATATTTTAATTTTTTCAATAATCATCCAAATAATTAATGGTATAAAATATACATAACATATATAATACTTCTTTGTGAATTAAATAAATAAATTAATATTATTTAATTAAAGAATTTGTTTTTACCTTAATAAATTATTATAAGTTACATACTTAATGAAAATACCTAGTATGGTTATTTTAGTATGAATAATGAATTATTTTTAAGTGAATAGTATTTATTTAAAGGATTTTTAAAATTTTAATTTTAAAAAATAAGTGGAATTTTTTGGTGTTTCAATAGTTCAGAAAATAAAATCATCATCTAATATTTTAAATACAAATGGTACTTTTGAAAATACATTAAATCTTAAACAATTTATCTTTCTTTTAAAATAAACAAGAATGTATTTCTCTAAAATAAAATTCTTAATGTATAATTGTTTTTTTAAAATCATGATGTTAAATGTTTTTTTGGGACACTATTTTAAAATAAACACTAATATTGTAAATGAATCTATATTGATTTTGTATATATAATTAAATCTATTTGGTATAATTTCATGAATTTTATTGTGTATAAATCTAGTGGGTTTGTATATGTTGGAGAAAGGAAAAAATTTGTAATGTAAAAGGCAGATGTGTCATAATACATTTCTAATGATAGGATTTTAGAAATTTTTTAATGTTCATTTGAATTTGGATTTAAAAAATGGATGTGCGAGAAGTGTTATTCGAAAAAATTGTGTGTCACTGTGAGTAATTGAAGGCTTGGATAAGTGGAGGTCTTCGAGTGATGGATCTATTAGAGTTTTATGGTATGAAAAATGTAATAATGTAATGTCTTCAATATCCTATAGAATTATTAAATTATTATGGATTTGAAATATTTTATTGGTTATTTGGTAAAATTGTGCTTGTTTGAATCTTTTGACTTTGAACAAGTTAATGGTCATTTTTATGTCTTTTATGGTTTAAGGTAATATATTAGATATAATATGATGCATGTGAAATATCAATGTAATAATTTTGAGTATATAATGATGAGGTTTTTGAGATTCAATTTTAGTTCGCCTCTAAGAACAACGTCTGAGTACATTGGGATCCTTATATGATATCTTTTATGGGATTACCATTTTTAACTTGGGTGGTTATTTAGAATAAACGAAATCTATGGTGATACATAATATTATCTATGTACTGTTATCGAGTTTCTAGGGGTTTTCAACTTATTATATGGGAAAATTTTATTGTTTTTATGAATTTTTTTAAAAAACCACATTAAGGTTGTTTTTAGCTATACCATATAAAGAGAGATACCTCAAATTCCCCTTTATTATTCCTAAAAACGTTGTTTATTATCTCTTCCCATTGATGTGGGACCTAGGAAGATTTAGACACTCGTGAAATAAGATCTGTTGTGAAATTAATTTTTTTTATTAAATATAATAATATAGATTATTGGAAAATACATATTAAGTATAAATAGTTTTTTCTTAGGTTAAATTAGTAGTGGAAATGACACATAGTGTATTTTTGATTATCATGTAAAATATGTGGAATGAGTTGATGTTGTTGAATGATACCATAACCCTAGTTGGGACCACCTCTTTTCTGTTTCCATACAAGAGTCTCATGTCTCTATTTGATATGTTATGTTGAGAAAAAAGGTGTGTCGGTAACCCACACTAAATCTGATTGAGTCCATTAAATTTCTAATTTTCTATCATATCCAAACTCAAAATTGTGGTATTTTATGGATTCTAGGGGTATTTTTTTGGTTATTTTCATCTAGTTATCCGGAATGAGGGGAATGAGATCCAAATTAGTTTACAGTCCTATTGCATTCATCCAATATTATTTATTGTAATTTTTAGGTTAGTTAGATATTTTTCATCCCCTACATTTCTTTTTCCTCCTATTCCTTTAATTTAGTTTAATTTGATATAGGGATATGAGTACAATTCCACTAAATCATGGTCAAATAATGTTCAAAACATGGTGATATAATGTATGGAGGTTAGTTGATGTTGGTCAGTGATAAATGAATATCATTTCTCATTATTTCACTGGTGATAACTCAAATATTATTTACTATTTAAATTTCATTGATAATGGATAAAATTGTATATTTATTTTATATAGGCTTATATAGATTAAAAAAAATGGACATTGAATCATCTTTGACCCCATAGTGTGTAATTTTATAGTATTTATATGAGATAACACTACGTTATGAGTTTATCTATATTATTTATAATCCAATAAATTATTAAAATTAATTATATATTTTGAAAAATAATTATATACCTATAATGATGATTTAGTAGACCTTGAACATTGATGACATTCATTAAGGACTTATATAAGAAGGAATAAATGTTTAAAACAGTTGTAAACTTTTTGGTTGAGATCGGTGAAAAATAATTTTACTATATTTATTTTTATTTCATATAATATGTGATAATATTTTGGTGTAAGAGGGTATGATCCACTCCTATGAGATCTTATAGAGATTAATGGAAATGTAATAAAATTGAGGTGAATAATTAATTCTATAATAAGTATCTCAAACACTTTACTTTGGGTATCGAGTCATTCTCTAACTATAGATAAATGATAATCTTAGAATGAAATTGGTAAGGTAACCAATGATTTATTGTCTTCCTAAATAATTGAATCTATTAAAATATGGAGGTCCAACGTAATTGTTTTCATCACTTTACATAAAGTGAGATAATAAATCTGTTTTATATAAAGAAATTTATAAATTGAGTTATCCAAGATTGGTAAATTATGTTATTGAACAATTATTATGGAGATAACATTTCCATGTTCTAAAATTATTTCAAGGGATGTGGTACAAAGTGTATAGTGGTTGTTTTGTCACCCTATAATAGATACACCTTAGGGGTTTCATTATGTTAGTATATGAGAGTTTTATTTTGATATTG
The DNA here is from genome assembly GCA_963277665.1 of Viscum album. Taxonomy (NCBI): domain Eukaryota; kingdom Viridiplantae; phylum Streptophyta; class Magnoliopsida; order Santalales; family Viscaceae; genus Viscum; species Viscum album. The sequence goes on along the minus strand of OY728148.1, from coordinate 1,094,887,390 downwards.
AAATGAAATAAATTATTTTGGGTAATAACAATATATCACATATGCCTTTTGAGGGAGACTATGAAATGATCCTCACATAGTTGACAAGATAATTATTGATTGTCTCGCCCTATTAAAAAGGAAAAAAGGATATAACCATTTTTTAATTTATTTCACTCACACTAAGGAATGGTTGTTCCTCACAAAATAATAAATCTGCTATCACAATGTTTAGAACCTCATTTCATAATTATGACATGTATGGACTTAATTATTTTAGAAAAGGTAGTCTAAATCGTAATATATAATTTTAAAATCCTTTTAAGGTTATTTTATTCTTTTATTTTTTTTTGAATTGGTATTTCCATTATATAAGGGTGTCAATAATAATTTTAGATTTTATTTGATATTTTTCGGACATAAAAAATGCACCAATAACAAATGATATGTAAACATATTGTTGAAAATACTTTCTAAATGATTTTATTTAAAAAAATATATATTTTTAACTATACACATTGTTCACATGAAAAAAACTTTTGTGTTTTAATTTTAATGCATCATTGATTTCATCATAGACTAAACCACTTATACACCAATATTTAAAGGAGTCATGGAAATTGCTGATGTGAATATCTCACAACATAATCATATAAAAACATCATATAAAATTCCTATACACAAACCTCCTATAAAGTCATTTAATATCATTAGAGCTCCCACATTCTAGATTAATGAGTGTTTAATGGAATTTACCCACCCATGTATATCAATTACACACATGTAGTGAATTTATAAATAAATAACATATACTTCACGCATGATTATTTTTAATCCATTTAGAATGAAAAAAATGATCTAGAAATTCGTAGATCATGAATTTAATATAGATACTTACTTGTACAAATCCAAATAAAACATAAAAATGGGGCCCATAAAAGGTATGTTTACAACATATTGAAAAAAAAGTATACCAAAACACATGTAACTTATATAGGATATCTACATGGAACCTATAATTAAATACCCAATGCATAGGATAAAATTTGAAACATATACATGGGGAAACCTAATGATAAATTCATTGAGGTACATATTCAAATCATACACATGTGTTATCACTCTAATATGAGGACATTCTAGATTGATTTTTTCTTATGGGTGTAAGTTCCTTGATAACTAGATAACAAAACACTCATATAATGAATATATCACATTATAAAACCATGTTAATAATTAATAATATTGAATAGTTTTATATATTTCACAATTAAAAAACAGTGTGAAACTTATACAAAATCACACAATTTTTTTAGGAGGAGGTATATCCACTATAGGGGAAATCTCATAACCTTGTTTATCAACTATATACTAATGTGTACGCTAGGTTTCCATTAGGATTTTCATTTATCCCTATATATATTATTTATTTGACTACAATCTAAAGTTTTAATAGATATAATCCCCAGTCATATTATATTAAATCATTATCTACCATTTTACCTACATCCCCTTGTTACTTGGGCTCCAATTCACACTATGAAATTTATGCATTGTTTCTAATAATATCACATGGTATTTTTAATCATGAATATATTGTTCTGAACTCTAAACACTCTAAAAACATTCATCAAATTTTAAACCACCCTTACTATAAAAGAAATTTTTATATTTGCAGTGTGTCCCTTTCATAGGTACTGTATTCCGTACAACATCTCTATTCTATGACTAAGATATTGCTCTAAAGTAATTATTTTTATGTATATTCCCAACACATATATCCATATCTCAAATTAGATCTTATTAAGGATTTTATGTTTCATAGTACCTATCCTTATTGGTCACTCAACTCTATCAGCTAAATAATTACTGAGATTCCTTAATTTATGGTTATTATTATATAAGTACTACATATGTCCACTTTTTAGGAATCATAAACCTAATGGGAATTCTTATATGACCATAAAATAAATGATGAATTGGGTATATAATTTTATCCTTAAACTAAAAGATATAATTTTGTCGTTTTCCTGATATTAAAATATATAACATTGGTCCTGACTTGATGACCATAAAATAAAATAAAATGGTCCATATCAAATAAAATTAAATTGTATTCCACACTGTAATAAAAAAATGGTATAATATATGTGATGTATTATTTCTATTCCATTATTTCAAATACTCTTTTTCTTAGGATGATTTTCAATCCTTGTCATATTATTGAGACCTAGTCTAGATTTACCACTAAGAGGTGGTGAATCATTGGTTTACTTCTAATTTTATTTTTTTATTCAACTATTTATCTTGTTTAGGTTCCTTGTCTACAAAATTATATCTCCCTTTTAATACTTTTAAATAAAAATAATAAAATAGAGAATAACCCAAAAATATTTACAGAGTTTTGTAAAAAGACATGCTCTTTCGCATGTTTGTTATAAACATGAGCATGGATTATATACTATAATATAATTATACATTTAAAGAATTTATGAAGAATTTAGTTGTATACCCTAATAGTCGATACACCTTTTGATCCTAGTTATACCAATCCAATATATAACGCTTCTACATTAGTTGGTTATACCCTCCAACCGCCTTCTGTTCTTCTCAACTAGCATAACACCATCCAGGATTCTCTTTAGGAAATTTTTCTTCCCTCCAGTAACAAGAACCATCTTATTATATATAAAATAGATTATATACTCTATAAATATCCTATGATAATCCTCATCCATGAGAATATTAAATACCACTTTCTACTGTATACTTTAATTACGTTCAATAACAACTGATCATGTCTATCAGTATTCTAAAATAATTATGATCACTTATATATGATCATTTCCCTCAATGAAAGAAATCATCATGATGATATAGTTCTTTCATTTTGATGAACACTAGACCTCAGTGATCACTGAATACATAGGAATAAATTCCATCTAAATTAAATCTCAACATTAGTAAAAAATCATTTCATGTTATTCATGTAAATTATATATCACATTTATTTGTTAATATTAATGAATATGTATTATAATGATTGGTATTATAAATATGTGGTTTATTCTAATTAATTAAGGTATATTTCATAATAATTTAATTAACCCCATCACATATTTATTCTATATGTTATTGTTTTATGTTCTTCTCAAATGTCTCATATTTTATTCACTATTTATCAAATTTAATTGTATATAAATGTACTACTATATGATATAAAAAATATTTTATATTCTTTTTTATTTCTATGATCATGCATATGGTCTTCATCCCATGTCTGTTACCATGCACAACTTTCACTTTGCATTTGGTTCGTTGCGTGAAATATCTCACATGAAATAAGCATCGTACAAGTATGGGAGTGTGTGGGGTCTCATGTTATGAGTGAGTAATTAAATTTAGTGTTCCAAAATAAACAGTGAATATAAAAATATGGTTACCCATGTAGTTTTTGATAACGTATATTTTTGTTTACATAACAATATAAACCCAAAATAGATCATTTCATTAATTTCAACCAAACAGGATCATGAAAACCTTATCCTTTATGTAAATGAATAACATGGGAGTCCCTCTTTACTACACATAAATAATTTATAGAGATACTATATTTCACTATAGAAAATGAGATCAATCTTTAATTATAAAAACCATTATCTTTCAAAGTCCCTCTATATTTATAGAGAGGTCTCCACTACCTCTCTTTTTTATTTCCATGCCAGATCAAATCATGATATAATATTGAAAAAAATATTCCATTTCATGCATGTTTTAATTTACTCAAATATCATAGTGTTTTTAATATAATCTTATTCCAAAAAGAATGGAATCATAATTATAAACTCTTCATTGTACCCCTACTCATGTACCATAATGTTTTTAACCTTATATGGGTACCATTACACAGTTATCGTCACAAGGGTAATGTTTAAAAACCTCATCCTAATATTATATCATCCTATGTAGAAACCTATTCTTTGAAATATTGCTCACATGAGGGTCCTAGAAACCATACATAAGGATTCAAATTATTTTTCTATCGAGATGAAACCATACACTAGATATCTACATGACTAATTTTTATTTCTCCACCACATGAATATCATTTAGAAATTAAAACCCTTTTGAGTGTTGAGAGGTTTAATACAATGGTATTGAAGATTGGATGGTTAACATATATTAGATCAGATGGATACTATTATATTTTAATGTTATAAATGGAAGGAAAATATATGTTGCTCCTCGATCCCACATTATATTATCCCTTAGATGGCCTTTGATATATAAGTAAAAATGTTCCTTTAAAGTGAAGGATGTGAGTGTCCCATGGACAACACTGAAAACCACATTGTATAGATGCGATTCATTATCCATGCCTCCCAATATAGTCCGACCATCCCACAAATTTACTCAAATTCTCAAAAGGGATCTATGCACCCACTATTCTTTTCAACTTGAAAGTGCATAAAACATTCATCCAAGGATGTTGCTCAGGATGGAACTGCCATGTGTCTAATATATCACCCAAATTATAGTTGATCAAGCCAGCCCAAATACCTTTTATATTTGGCCATATTTTTTGGAACCAATCTATGAATATAGTTAACAAATTTTTCGTACAATTCAAATCCATATAATCAACATCTTAATAAATCATCATAAAGATTTCTATTTTTCATGGTCATATTCAAAAGTAAACATTTGGAAAAATAAAAATTGTTTTTTCATATAAATAGTAAATTGTTAATCTTTAAATTATACTCCAAATATGAAATATCTCCACGTGTAATTGGCACATGTCATTAGGCATTAAAATTGGTTCAAAATTCATCTTAATTACAAGGTGAGTTCCTCAACCATGAAATCCATTATAAGTTTATGAATCCAAATTTATTGTCAAAGAATAAATACTTCATCTTCAAGTCACTAAATACATATTAACACATCAATAAAAAATGAAACACTTAGGCTCAATAATATCCCTCTATTTTTTTAATATTTAATTACATTAAAATATTCAATATATGGACCCAAATATCCCCCCTATTGAATATAAAATAAAAAGGATATGGTGGGGTCATCAAATATCTTATTCTAACATTCACAAAATTTAGGATTCTATTCCCCATTTTTAGAGTTAAATGATGATACCGCATTGTTCTTTTATCAAAGATCCTTTAGTTAGCCTAGTGAAATACTATACGGCATAACTTGATGTATAATACAAAATATATACAACCAATGTTGTTTATAGAATCCATAAAAATCAATTCATGTGATACCATTTTCATAATATTTCATCGGTCAAAATAACGGATATAAATAACCAAAATACATGGTCCTAAAAACAAATTAAAAACACATTATATTATTTAAGTACACAATAATAACTACCCCTTTCTCTCATATTTTCATCAAACAGACACTCTCTAAAAATATATATGACTAATAATATTAATAATTAGTTATGACAGTGAGATTTTAATATATAAAGAATTTCATTTTAAATCTATCGTGAATTTCTAGATTCACTATAATTATGTATAATGATATTTTTTCAATGTTTCTCCCCCAATTAGATGCCCTATTTTATTTCACATCATGAATGTAAGTAGAAACCCATAATTGAAATATATTCATTTTATCCATTAGTGATTGCATTAAAATTATCATTTTATTCCCTATATGATAGTTCTAAGAACATATATAATAGGAAATATGTAAGGATTTATTGGTTTCTGAAAGGTAACTCTGAGGCTGATATCATCTAAAAATCATAAGACACTATTTACTTACTATAAATACATTTATATTGTGTAAAATATATTTTCCATTGTGTTATTTATTATATATTTCCTCTGGTGCATTCATTTTATTTTTTAATAGCTAAAAATATACAGGTCGAATCTCCATGAAGTTTTGTGTAGCATGTCGATATATTCTACATCTTTCACACATGTCAAAAACACTCTTTAGGTTACCGATATTGGATGAGTTATAAAATTTTTGACATCATATAATGAATATACATTCGTTCCCATTGCTTAATTATGTTTTTTTCTTCCTCAAATTTCTTCATTGGGGATTTAGGGCATATTTTCCAAGCCTTTTTCTTTAATGAAAAAAATAAACATCATCAAATACATCATCCATGGTGGATGTAGGTTCTTATTTACCTCTGCACTATATATGCCTGAAAACCCTTCGTGATTTTTCTATAATATTATTCTTATTTTCCTAAATGATAGATATTTTGTGGTCTCATAATTTGGTTATTTCTATACACATTATTGAGGCTATTTTTCAACCTCCAAAACATTGAACCTATTTCTTGCTAATTGACCATTATATAAGATAATAAATTTTCATATATGTCCTTAGATTTGATTCTCTATAAATGGATTCATTTCCCATTCATGGATTTCAAACATTGAAATAATTTTCTATATTAATTATTTTGGAACAAATCGAATATTTTCTATAAGTGTAATTCCTAATTTTATCACTTCATGTTTGAAATGTAGTCACTACTGGAGTTCATATAAAATATTATGTATTGTTGGATTCAAAACATCTAATCATGATATACCCAATTATTACATAATAAAATAATTTTGGATCATTCATCTTTTTATGGAAAAAAATTCTATATTTTTCATATAATATTGATTTAATTACAAATTTAAGATCGTTATCCTTCATTATCACTTCAAAAATGGAGACATATTTTTGGGGTATCTTCATCTTCTCATTAGTGGTGTTATCAACTATTTTAGGTCTCTTATTTACATATCATTATTCATCAACTGGGAAATCATTTCTTTCATGTAAAAATCATCATCCATACATGATCATATATTTTATTCATGTTGAATTTTGAGAAATATGATGCAAATATTAAACTCCCTCTCCATAGGCATTTTTTAGAATATATTTAAAATGGTTTTCAATTATATTACATTAATCCTTAATATTTTTCTTCATTTTTATGATGATATTCAACTCCAATTATACTCTTCTAAATCATATGTTTTTTGACGGAAAAATATTTTACCATCTAATAGTAAGCTTCATTATTGATTCTTTGTTTGAATTATTATTCATTCTTTTACCATTCCATAGAATAAAAAACCTCTTCACAATAACAAAAATACAAAATATCATTTCAACTTGCAAAGTGAAGTTGATATTTTTCATCAATTCTATATCAGGGTTTTATAAGTATAGATATCATTGGGATTAGATTATACCACATCTGTAGAATGAATCATCTGGGATTTATTATATTTGTCATTATTCTCTATTCCCTTTTATTGCCTTCTCCAAATAGGGGATTTGATATCATTAAAATCCTTATTAGATAATGTCTTCAAAATTTTTTGTATCATTACATGTATCCTCTCTATAATAAAAGTTCTAGATCATCATGCCAGATTAACAACTGAGAGTGGTGGGGTTGAATTAGTTGTGTAATTTTTTAATTTATTTTTTCATATTTCAAAAACATGAAATTTTTAAGGTTCTTAATCCACTATGTGATATCTCATATACTCACAAATTTTGATTAAATAATGAGATATATCATAGAATATGGTATTTATATGGGTTGGAATCAATATCTACTCCGTTCAATGTTGGTTATACCCCCTAACAACAATTATATACTATAATTTTATTAACAATTACAATGGTTTAGGATTTAACTAGTTATACAACCTAGTATTCAATAAACCATATGATCATGGTAATTCCCCTAGTAATCCAACAATTTTACCTATTTTGGTAACCCCCCCACAATATAACCTTCTTCTCGAATAGTTATACCCCCAGTCTGAGAGCCTCTTTAGTAAATAGTTAAACCCACAAATCACTAGATCCTTATTTTTATATTTTGAATATCTGATCCACTGTAGAAATATATTTTTCATGATCCTCCACCATGATATTACTGGATCATAAACTCTCATGTACACATATACTACCGTTAGCAGCCACTAGTCATGTTTATCAATATTTCTCATCAATTCCAATTAACTATTAATGACCATTTTCCTTAGAGAATCCAATACATAGGATAATATTATTATATCAATATTGTTAACTACTGTCCTCAATTATCACTAAACACTTGACAAGAAAATACATTGTAAATAATGTCTGAATTTACTCTCAAATAACTACACAATATTCAGGGAATTTTTTTTACATTTACAATTCCAAGTCCCAATTCGTGTGTAACAAAATTAATATTATTTTCATAATATGTTACATTCAAATGAATGAAATGATAATGAATAAACATTGAATGAACCATAAAATATATTGTTTCCATTACTTATTAATTTATGATATTTTCAAATTTCTTACCTCTTGTTCAATATTCTTCAAATATGTTTGTATAAATACAATTTCTGTTCATTAAACTATTTCACACATTTAAATATGTATATGATCATTAATGTTGTCTTATTCTTGTTCATATGACCATGAAAACCATGCACTCTGCATCTGGTTTTTTTGTGTGTCATATCTAGCACAACATAATTTCTACACATGTTTATAAAATTGTAGGATCTCAATTTATGAGGTCTTTAAGACACAAAATTTATAAGAAACCTTATTTATTCTCGTATTTTCATTTCCCAAGGATTTTAGTATAGCCTCTGATCCAATTAATGTAACGATATGCACTAAAGAAATAATATTTATTTATTTGTGACACTATATTATCATATAAACCATATATTTCACTATAATGAATCATGTGGGGGAATTTTATGTTTTTCATAAATAAATCAAAGTGGTACTGTAACTACCCAAAATGATATGAATAAAATTCCCCTTTTTGAATTATTTAAATTTCTTGTGGATATATAAAACACATTCAATTATTTTTTTCTTTTGTCCAATTGTATTCAAATGTCTATTATGTATCTTTACCATTGATAATATAGTTTTTGAACACTGATCACATAATTATTATAAATATAAGGTATTATTAAAAAAAATTTGGAAAATAAAAAGGCAGTGATAACAACAAATAGAAGGATAATACCCTTTGAAGCCCATATATAATACATTTCAAGGAAGATATAATTTTTTTACTTTTCCCTAGACCAATACCAAGATGATATCCAACAACATAAGCATGAGAGAAACTATTTATGGGAAATGATCAAGCTCATTGATATCATGGACCAAACCATGTTAACAAAAGGGCCCAATGAAAGCCCCATTTTCATGTAGCTTACTCTTTGGTCATATTATTGTATAATAAAGTGATATGTATTAATACCCAATCATTATGAATATTGAAATTATTTTTTTATAAAAAATATTGAATATATTTTCTATCTATTATTGTAACATTGTATATTATTTTTAAATTACAAATAGTATTTTTGGTTGATATTCATATTCTATTAAGAAATTAATTTTGATGAATTAATGGAATCATTAAATAAATAATATTTGAATAAAATATTTTTTTTAAATTAAAATTATAAAATATAATTTATCATATTAGTTTTTATTAAGTCAAATGAAGTTTTTATTAGGGTTTGAAAATTGTTAATGAAAAACCCCAACATTCTCATTAAATGACTATATTTATGTTAAAAGTGACAATTCATGTATTAATAAAATTATTTAGATACAATTAATATTATTTTTTGAATTAGAATATTCAAATTTTCCAATAGATAATTTTTCATAATTTTCTAAGACGGTTATTTTTTTATATAAAAAATTAAATTCCGTATAAATATAAGATGTGTTTTATGAAATCATAATAACCCAATAGATATAAAATAAATAATATATAATATATAATCAGAAAAATATATATTTATAATATTAAATAATTTTATTTTGTGTTTATTTAATTAATTTTATATAGAATTAGTGAATCCTCCAAAGATTATAAAATATTTTATGATTGTAACATAATTTCATATAAATTGTTTCTCACATCCACATAAGAAAGGGAAATATTTTGAGAGCTTCATCCCTTAGAAATATAAAATAATTTATTCCACTCTCCTTTGGTAGAATCCATGGGAAAAACCATGGTATGGTTTGTGGTTTGGATTATTTTATTTCGTAGTATCCAAAACCTAATAAATAAAGAATCCCCCATCCTTCCCTATATAAACATAAAAAATATCCCATGTTTCTTCACTAAAACACTTATAATATAATACAAACTATTCATTTTAATCCTTATAGTCCTCTCAAAGAACCCCAAATCTCCATGGAAGCCTCTCATAAGCCTTTGTAGTCACACGCCAAAGTAAGGGAGTTTTCTATTACCATTTCCATTTCAGAACTTATTTTATAGTATGATTCTTAAATTCTATTTTCATGTATTTTTATTTTATGTTCCATGATACTATTACTATCTATTTTATTTTTAAATTAATGTACCTTCCTTTTACACTAATTAATCCTACCTAAATTTTTTTATGTAAACACGTTACTATGTCGATATTCCGTAAGGGATTCTCTCTCTCTCTTCTTTTTATAGAGCACATCATTTATGAAATTCCATTTTTATTTACATTATATGAAGTTAGAATACATTATTACCTATAAAAATTACTATAAATTTTATGTTTAATTTATTAGATCCCTTTCACTATCATTTAAATCTCTTATGAACCCTTATGTGATCCTGTTACAATGCTGAATTTCTCTAAGGAATCATCCACCCTCCTCTTTTATCAAGAATTACTTTTATATAATGTATTTTAAATTTCTTTTTAATATGTTGGGATTTGTTATTAAATCTCATACTTAATTTCCATTTAATTTTTAAATTATTAGATTCCAATTTATATCTCATCAATCCATTTTATGAATTTATAAATGACGACTTCATGATGCCGAAATGGCACCACGATTTTCCATGCCAAAATCATCATGTAGTGAATACCATACCAATTTATTTATTAATGGTATTCAACATAATTAACATTTGATTATTTATTATGGAATTAAATATATTTATTCCCAAATCTCGATTTAGACAATAAATTATGACATTGAATGAATCTGTGTTATAAGATCTATGTGGAACACATAATCATGGTAATGAATTGATTATGGAGGGTGTACCCTAATAGCTCTCCAATTCATTGAGTAATGTTCATTATTCTGATATGTAATGTACGAATATTGGTTTTACTTGATTCCTTTATAGTACTTTTACCACAATGGGGGCTTGGTAGATTTATCCTTGATCTTTTTATGATGTAGTGTTTTATGTTGTTACCACATTTCCTTATTATTATTATCATTTTATATCATGCCTTATTATTCATATTCCATTAGGATTTATTGATATGACTTGTCTAACATGTATTATTATCCTCATGTTATTTATTTTTTATTCCCTTATTGGTAATTATATCTCCTCCTTCCTTATGGATGCCCTCAGGTTATCCAATGTAGTGTTAAGTATGAAGGAATGTTTTGGTCATCTTTAAGTTGTCTCCAATAAAGATGTTTCATTTCATGATTTAAGTTGTTATTTAATGTACCAAATATTTAAAGGATATTATACCACACGATATTATGAGATTTATTTCATGAAATTTTTTGTAATAAATCATTTTGAAAAACAATATAAATAGCGGGGTTGTTATAGTTGGTATCAGATGATAGGTGTAGTTATTTGTGGGATTATCATTAGAAACCACCAGGGAAACCCCATACGGAAATAACAAACTATATGAAAACATCACTAAATTTCTATGAGAATATAGAAAGTTTTTTATCATTAAAAAAATCCCTATATATAAAATAAAAGTGGACATGGTTCTAGAAAAAATGTACCTTGGAGTAACAGCTCTGACAAGGTGTTTCGGGCCTGACTCGGGGTAAAAGGATAATGGGATTTATTGTGCCCCTGGTTTGACACTACTTGTGGATATTATTTGGTAAATTAATAAGATCAATAAGAATCACTATTAAGGGAAAAAATTCCATTAATAATATATTTTTGGAAATAGATCATGAATAGCATAGAATGAATCCTATACATTTATAAGTAAAGGAGATAAATGTAATTTATATGCTATCCCTTTAATGTCATTGGTTTCTATATTATGTGTTAAATAGTTTAAAAATTCCCATCACTGAGGAAATATTGAAAAAATTATAACTATAATAAAAAAAAGTTAATGGTAGGGTTCAAATACATAGTAATACACATTCATTTATATCACAAATGTTTAGTAGAATTTTTCAAACCCAACCACTAATCTGGGAAGATTAAATGTCGAAGAAAATGAAAAAAGGGTATATTATTTAATCTCATGTATATACCCCCCCATGCAAATATTTGTGTATTTAACTTCCCAAAGAACATTTTAATACATCCCATGGTGGAATTTAATGCAATTTGGGGCATTGATTAGCTTTCCTTATATAGAACCAACATAAATTTCCACGAGAGGTAAATCACCGCCAAATGAAAAATTGACCTCCGATTTATAGAAGTGCCATAAAGATAATGAATATTCTTACAAACATTTAACTCATTAATTTATATTATTTCCTTATTTTAAATCATTTCTATCTCAAATGATTGAGTCTAAGGAATGAACCATCCTCAATGACATGCCCCTTGGGAGGTAATTCGTTGATGTGTTTCCTAAGGATTTTATTGGTATTCTTCTTACTAGGGTGGATGAATTGTTGAACAAAATTATAATTGGGGAATTGAAAATATACATTAATGAATTTACAATGGCTGTTTTTTAACTTGAGTAACCCAATAAACAATTACCGGATAATCTGGATAAAGGGTTTATACGTGCAGGTGCTTCACCCTGGGATGCACCAATCCACTTCTTCAAGAATAAGGATCGGTCAATTATATTTTCCATTTATTATTGTGAGCTATACAATGTCATGATAAATATCAATTATCCTTTTCCAAAAATTTATTAATTGTTTGATCAACTATATAGATCACAATACATCTCTAAGGTGAATATGTTATTTGGATTTTAACATGTAAGGGTGAACAAGTAGGATATATCCAAGACTATTTTTTTGTAGAAGGTATGGGAATTATGAGTTAATATTGATTACATTCATATTAAATAATGATTGATATATATTCATGGACATTATGAATAGATTCAGTAGATAATACCTTGAAAATTTTTTAGTTATCTTTATATTTGGTATTCTAATATACACCCAAACCTAGGAGGAGCATGAAGAGAATCTTAGAACTATGATAAGGACCATGTGAAAGGAGAATATCTATTAAAATTATATCAAGTGTTATTTATGGAATAAATAATTCTTATTCTGGGGGAACATCATCATAATAATTGGGATATTTTTGGTTTCTTTTTTAAAAACAATTTGTGATGGCCAAGGAAAAAATCTGTGATATATATTCATATATTAAATGGGTTGGCAGGATATTATCACTGATTTGGGAGAAATATCTCATGATTGGAAAAACCACTTTCAATGATAGCTCATAAGGGAGAAAAATTTTCTTATAAAGATGAATGTGAAAAAGATTCATAGAGATGGAAAGACGGTTTAACAATTCTATGGTGCTCACAAATCCCATAATTTTGGATATTTTTGTAAACTTTATTGATTCTTCAAAGAAGGGTTTGGGATGATTGTTGATGAAAAATGACAGTGTCATTGCCTATACCCCAATGCAGTTGAGAATTCCTAACCAAAAATATCACATGCACTGTCTGGAGTTGGAATCAATGATCATTGATTTAAGAATATTACATCATTATCTCATTGGGATGATTTGTCAGATATATACAAATAAAAAATTCCTCAAATATATATTCACACTAAAATATATAAATATGAACCAACAAATATGCATAGTGAATATTAATGATTATGACTGCTCAATCCACGACCATCATGGGAATTAGATCAAGCTGGTTTATCCTTTAAGTATAAAGGACCCATAAATTATATTATTTATGAGAATTATGAAGTATTAGATCTTCCTAGATTCTGTGAATATAGACATGGGGATCGTAATGAATGGAACATAATCAATATATTCAAAAAATATTTCACAACTCTATCTTTTTGAAAGGTTTATAGATGCTCATAAATTTTGTGTGGGACATAAAAAAATTGGAAACTACCATAAATGCAAAATCATTAGAGTTCAATGTTAATGATAAATGATTTTGGAGATTTGGAACAAGGCAATGTCCTCCATCAAATCCAGAGTTAAATAATGAACTTTATGATTATGAAAATAGCCTGAACTTCTCTATTCACCCACAAATCACAAATATGTATCATGATCTCCAAAATCACTATTGGTGGGATAACACGAAGAAAGAAATCAATGAATAAACATCAACGTGCCTAATATGTCATCAAGTGATGTATGAATAGTATAATTCTATGGTTATGATGCAAACATTACCCATACCCAAATAAAAATTGGAAAACATCTCCATGGACATTGTCATTATACTTCCAAATACATCCATGGGAAATAATGATATTTGGGTTGTTTTGGATCAACATACAATGACAAACACACTTCATTATCATTCAATAGGATTTATCACTGGATCATCTAGCATGGATATACATCAAGGAAGTGGTAAGGCTTTAGGGTGTACCACTATTGATTTTCTCCAATAGACATCCATGACTCAGCTATATATTTTTTAAAATAATCCAGTATAATCTGAACACTGAGATCAATTTATGTACAACTTATCAACCTCAAAATAATGGACAATCTCAGTAGACTATCCAAACACAAGAGAATATAAGGAGATCTTTCTCAATCAAATTCCATGTTTGATGGGACCAACATCTTTTTTGGTGGGGTTTTATTAAAACAATTATTCCCACCCAAGCATTGAAATGTCCCCCAATGAAGCCATTTTTGGAATTAGGTCTAAAAACTGGCATGTTGTGATGAATTTGAGGAATGATAACTTCTAGGTTCAGAAATTGTTGAAATGTGGTGGAGGTGGTTAATACAATTCAAGAGCACATCAAAGCTGCTGAGAGATTACAGAATAAGTATGATTATAGTTGTCAATGAGACATAGAGTTTATGTTGGAGACATGGTTTTCCTCTTCATATCTCTATGGAAGGGAATTTTGAGATTTTGGAAGAAGGGAAATATTATTCCAAGGTATATCAACCATTCAGAGATCCTTGGTCACATCATATTTGTGTCCTATCTACTATCAATCCCACTGAACCTATCAAAAGTAAATGTTGTTTTTCAGTTATCTATTTTATGATATTATATACCACACCCATATCATGTACTCAATCCAAAGGTGGTACCATTGGAGAATGACATTTCCTATAAAGATTAGCTGGTGAAGCTCTTAGATTATAGAGAAATAGTTCTCGGAAATAAAAAAATGCCCCTCATCAATGTGTTGTAGAGAAACCACAAAATTAAAGAAGTAATGTGCGAACCATATGAGGTGATGAATCAGATTTTCCCTCATCCATTTTTGTGTTGGAAAAGGAAATTTTGGGGGTGAAATATCGAATTAAGGTAATATTGTAACGATCTTAACTTTTATGAATAATATTTTCCTTTTTTATTTAATAAAATATCCTATGGATATAGAAAACACATTAAGTTATTTAGTTTTTTTATATCTAATTGGAATTAAATAATTGTTAAGTATCTTTATAATTGACAATATTGTCTTTGAGTATTGATCACATGACTAGTATAAATATATGGTTTTAACAAATATTTTTGGAACAGACAAAGGTTGTGATGAACTCAACCAAATGGATTGTAATATATAAAGAACATCTATCAAAACTTCCGAGGGAGATGTCATTTCTGGTCATTACTCTAGGCCATGCACAATCTGAGATCCAACAACATAAGCATGAGTGAAACAATTTACAGGAGAATTTCATGCTCATGGAGATCACGACCCAAACCATGTTCCCTAGACAGACCCATGCAGGATCCACAACCACACACCTTACTCTTAGAGAGTTTGTTGGTGTAATAAATGGATATATATCAAGACCCTAGAATCATGAATATGTATATTATTTTTATCAAATATTGAATATATTTTATTCCTATTATTATTACATTAAAAATGATTTTAAACCACAAATAATTTTTTTAATATTCAAATTCATTAAATAAATATATTTTGATGAATTAATAGATTTTTGGAATAATTAATATTTTATAAAATATTTTTATTAAATTTATTTTTCTAAATATAAATGATTGTATAATTTTTTATGATGTCAACTGTAATTTTTATTAGGGTTCAAAAACATTAAATGACAAAAACCTATCATTTTCAATAAAGGCAAGTTTTTATTTTATAAGTCCAAATTTACATATTTAGAAAAATATTCTAATATAGTGATTATTATCTTCTAAATAAGTATGTTGATATTATCCAATGCTTAATTTTTCATAATTTTATGAGACTCTCAAATTTTTGGGTAAAAATTAAATAACATATAAATTTACGTTGTCTTTTATGACATCATAATATCCCAATAGTGATGTAATAAATAATATAAATGGTATATTCTGCA
Source organism: Viscum album (assembly GCA_963277665.1). Lineage (NCBI taxonomy): Eukaryota > Viridiplantae > Streptophyta > Magnoliopsida > Santalales > Viscaceae > Viscum > Viscum album. The sequence goes on along the minus strand of OY728148.1, from coordinate 1,094,870,832 downwards.
AAATATATTTTTTTCACAGAATTTTTTTTAATTTTTTAATTTAATTTATTTTATAAATCCTTATTGAATCTTCCAAATCATATAAAATATTTTTCGATTTAAAAATTATTTCAATGAATGCGCGACTCACCTCCACATAAAAAATGGAAATATAATATTATATTTGGATGTCGAGCTTATAAAATAATGTATTCCACTCCTATTTATTATAAACTAAGTTAAAAACATGGAATAGTTGGTGGTTTTGAATTTTTTATTATGTAGTTTCCAGTAGAAAAATAATAAAGAAATCCAAATCCTTTTCTATATAACCCCCCCAAGATCCCATTTATCTAAACTAAGACTCTATTTAGATCACCCAAACTCATCACTATACTCCCAATATCCCAACCAAGAAACCCCCAAGCTCCTAAGAAACCTAACCCAAGACATTGGAGTCACACACTGAGGTAAGGGATTTCTTTATTTTCAATTACATATAAGCAATTATTTTATATTATTCTTCATAAAATATATTTTCAATTGTTGGGATATGATGTTACAAGATACTCTTACCATTCATATAGATTCTAAATGACTATATATTCATTTCACTCTTATTAATCCCTCTAATAATCCTTTTCATACACTTGTTCAAATGCTGAAATTCTATATGGGATTCCCACTCTCCTCTTTTTATCAAGCATTTCATTTATGATATTCACTTTTGATTTAAATTTTATTAAGATGGGATATATTATTTCCTATAACCCTTATTATTAATTTTATTTGTAAATTTGTTGATCCCTTGAACTCTCATTTATCCCTTTTGTGAACCCATATGTACACCCCTAACAATGCCGATATTTTGCATGGATTATTTTAGACAGCTCTTTTATCAAGCATTCCTTTTCTATTATGTCATCTAACATACTTTTTTAAATATTTAGATATGTTCATAAATATAGATTTTACATTACATTTCATGTATAAATTACGAGAGACCCATTTCTCTCTCATCACCCCATTTTATGAATTTCTATATGACACTATTATCCTACCAAAATTGAACAATGATTTTCCATTCCTAAATAATCATGTAGTGAACACCATACCCATTTCCATATCAGCATTATTCAACTTCATGAAAATAAACATATTTATTGGGTACTTAAATGTATGTATTCCACATTCCAGTATTGTGTAATTAGATGTGATGTATAATGAATCCGTTTTTTATGATCTATGTTGTACATTTAAGCATGATAATGAAAAGTTTATGAATGGTGTGCCCTGATAGCGCTCCAATGAATTGGACAATGTTTTGTATCATGATATGTCATGTTGGGATAGAGGGTTTAGCTAATTAATTTATGGGATTTTTTCCATAATGGGGTCTTTGTGGAATTATCCATGATCTATTTATGATGTAGTGTTTTAGGTTTTTTCCACATTTTCCAGGTTATGATTGTCTTGATATATCATGACTTATTATTCATGATACTTTATGACTCAATGATAAGAATTTCTAAAATGAATTATTATCCTCATGTTATTCCATGTTTACTCCCTTACTGGGATTCATAGATAACCTCGTTCTTATATATTTCCTCAGGTTATCCCTAGTATTTTTAAGTACGAATGAATGTGTTGGTAATGTTAATGTTGTTTTGAATAAAGACGTTTCTTTTCATTTCTTAAGTAATTATAATGCACCTAATCTCCCAAATACAATAAACCTCTCTATATTCTGATTTGTTTTATGTGAAATCTTATATAATAATTCTTGTTTATAAATTAAATAACGATAAGAGTTTTTAAATGTACTCTACTTTTCTATCGAAAACGAGAGAATTATTAAAATTTTATCAAAATACAATTCTTAATCATCCATCATTATTTAAAGATATGTATCTAACACCACTCTTCTGAGTTTCATTCCATATCAATGAATGTTATAATATCCTAAAATATATTTCATATTGAAAATATATTAATTTTCTCAAATATAATGGTGTTTTTTATATAATTGTATTTCAACGGACATGAATTATTTTTTATGAACTATTCACAATATCATTATATATGTAACATTACATTGTTACAATTATATGGGTACCTTTACACAGTTACCCTTATGTAGGCACATTTACAGAAGCTCTCTATAACTTAAGATAATCCTCAGTAGAATGTAATTTTTATATCATCTAATCAAAAGAACATTAAAAAAACTATACATAAAGATTTGAATTATTTTTAATCAGAGATTGATTCATACACTTGAACTCAGAAACATAAATGATGATGGATACATGGTACGTAAAACGTCCAAAAAATAGAAACCATTCGAGCATCATAAGGTTTAATGTAACAATATTAAACATTATAAATATCACTTTGGTTGCGTTAGAGAGTTACACATATATGCATAATTTTTTAATAGAGGAGTATTACCCACAATTCCAGGATCCAACATTAGTGTTTTAGTTAGTTGGCCTATGAAATATAAGTAATAATCACCCATTGAATTGGTATATGTGAGTACTTATAGGAATAATATGGGAACAAAATTTACACATGGGAATTACACACCATTCCTCCCAGCATAGGACCACCAACTTAAGCATTCACCTGAGCTCTTATAGGGTGCTATATCTCCATTATACATTCCCACTTGAATGTGTTTCATGCATAGAGCCTTACAAGCTACTCTGATTTTCTCTCCCTTGTGGTAGAGCTTTCTCAAAATATAATGATGACTAATCTATCCATTTTTGATTGTGCAGGGGGACATATATTGTCTTACGCATCTAAAAAATAGTTAAATAATTTCTCATACAATGAAACCCAAAAACTCAACTTCTCAACAAATGATCATGAGAATTATTATTTTCAATGGTCCTCTTCACAAATAATTTTTATGAAAAGTAAATAATACTTTTCATCCACTAATTTAATTATTCTTAATTAAATCCCCTTGACAATGTTCACTCACTCCAAGTGAAATTGGCACATGTGAATGGAAATTAGGACCATTTCAATAATCATCGAAATTACAATGATAAACTCTCAAAAATTACATCCAATTAAATTCTATGTATCAACAAAAATTACCTATGAATTACCGTTTCATCATCAATTCACCAAAATAATATTGACACATAATTGATAATAAATACAATACTTGTGATCAACACATATTTAATTAAATTATGATAATGAACTCTGAATGTTTTTATTCCCCCATAGGGAATTTGAACTAATTTCTCTATTACACCAATACCAATTATAGGAAACCCTTTATCCACCTCATAAACCCCAATTAACCCTCTAGGATTTCATAAACCCCATTAACACCATTAAGTATTGCTAGTGGACCAAATATCCTAGTATAACCGAATTCACCATTATATATGGAAGAAAACTCCAACATAACCCTTAATAATTCCTAGGCAGCATCAAATATATGTGTAAGCTATATATATTTTTAGAGGACCTTAAACTCTAGTATAACCCAATTCACCTTACTGTATAACTCTAAACTCTAGTGTAACCCTTATGTCATCCTATGGTCATTAACTAACAATGAATTCATTACATATATATAGGGGACACTAATTCTATGAGTGATTCATTTTCCTTTTATAAATATTACTAAACTCCATTATATTACTTAAATATTAAAAGAAATACATTAAATGTGATCATAACAATTAATACATCCCTTATGACCTTAAACTTCTATGAAACCCAACTCACATTAATATATGGACCTAAACTCAATAATATCACATATAAATATTTGGGGTATTAAAATCCTTATATAACCATTAAATCTTCCTTGGGGGATATAAATCCCTGAACAACAGAGTTTTCCTTGTAGGTTCAAACTAAAATCTAACTCATCCATAATCCATCTAAATGGTCCTTAAACTCCAATTTAACCCAATATTCTTACCTAGGTAACCATAAACATAAAAATTCCATTCTGTATTCTTGGAGAACAAAAAATTTCAATATCACAGAAAAAGTCTTACTAGATCACCATAACCTCAAAAATTACCCTCACATCTTCCTATAAGACCGTAAAATACAATCTACCCTTAAATTATTCATGGGAAAAACAAAATTCTACATTACTTACAGAATATCTAGTGATGATCCACAAAGTTATGAATTGTGTACAATTTGAGTGTACACAACAATTCTCATCAAACATTCATGGATGATATTAAATTATAGATTTTATAACTATATGAAATAAAACTATATAATAACCACATTCATTTTTTCCATTAAATAATAAAGGGTTTCCATGTGTTTTTGGAATAAGATAAATGATATTAATATAGTGTCATTTCAAATAAACTAATATATATCAACCAATTTAATGAATTTTCCTCAATATATATAATTGTTGTAAAAACTACTAATGTTTTCATAAAGGAAATTACAAATATGACATTATTGACAAGAGAGTCCCAAAAATGATAATAAATTCATTTTTGGAAGGATATAACCTCAAATACTCTTAATTTTTTCTTATGTAGTTCAAAACACACAAGATAACATTCCATTCATACAAATAAAAAAGAACACAATCTAGTAGAATGAAAATTATTTAAAGAATGGTTGGGAGAAATGGTAGTCTAACATAAGTATGAATAACAACATAACAATGGCGGGATATTAATTTGACATCCAAATATTTTGATAATTCTAGGACCCATAAAATATGGGAATTATGGATTATTTTCTAGGGTTATACATCCATATAGAGGTTATTTTAGAGAGATTTTGGATGAGGCATTGGTGGTTGAGCCCCATTTAGTTTATCAGTTTTTAGGATACATGTGGTGTAATCATCGATGTTAGTGGATGTTTAGAAGATAGATACGTTATTATATGTATTTAAATGGTGTTTTATAATTTATCTATTTTATATGTATTGGGAATTTCATGCTTTATATTTTAATTTTATCCTAACTTATAATGTTTATAATTTGGTAACCCATTCATTTCTATAGGTATGGTATGTATATGTCACCATTATCAAGAGAATGTTATCAGATGGTGTGAGGGTATAATGTAATATTCACTGTTACTATTTTTTGAAAACTCTAAGGCTATATCCCATTTTAGCTTATTTTGATACGAAAATGGGTTATCCAAAATTAAAAATAACCCTATATATTAAAGGGTTGATATTTCATTAACCATCAAATTGATATTAGTGTTTACCTAATTTATAGATTTATGCTACTATATTTACAATCTAGAGAGGTATAATTTTCTACCTCATATATTTAATAATGATACATTATAAAGTATTAATAAGGTGTATGAGTGTTAACCCTAATATATATAGATGATATTTCATTCACTAAAAAACGAGTTATGATCATTTTCCTCAATTGTGATGGGTGATACTCCATTTAACACTATGGATGGTTTATGAGTCAGTTTAACATAGTATTATAATACAATTTCTATCATATATTATTGTTCTCTATTTTTGAGTTAGTTTTTCTATATATGGAAAACTATCCCCCATTTAAAAGTTCATCCATCACAAGGTGATCTTGTATTATTGTAGTGATAAAACCGTGGGAATATTCATCTCATATTATAATATCAATCCAAGTTGGTATGAGTGAACTGTTCAGGTAACATCAATATTACCCAATGTTATGATAGTATTTAAACATGTGATTCTTAAAACCGTCATCTCATACAATACATATACAAATATATATAATTGTTATTATTAAGTGAACCATTGGTGGGGGCCTATTGAGTTTTATGTTCAAAAAATATTAAATTACATTAGTTTATGTATAATATTTATGTCTATAATTGATGTCAAAGAATGTTCCTAACACTGAAAAGAAATTTGGAGTAGCTAAGAAGGTATAAATAGATTTATTAAATGGAAGGATGAGAAAAATTAGTTGTGTATTCGTAGTTATATTTTCTACCTATACAAAGGTATGTTGTATAACTCTTACTACACAAAATTTTATATATGAAATTAAATTTTGAATGAATAGATGACTTATTATATAATGAGTTTATAAAAAAGACACAAACTAAAATTACAAATTTCCAATTAAGGATAATTGTATCACTGAGAGGGGGGGGGGATAAATCAGTCAGAACTTTTTATTTTAAATTTATTTTCTTTTGAATCAACCTTTGTCTCATGTTGAAGATTTATTTCCCTGAGAATAAGAATGTAAAACACAAATCCACATGAAAAAAATCATTTACAAGGTTTACAGTTCCTATGAATAGTTATGTTGTTGTTATGTTTTGGAAATAACCCAATAAAAAACAATCCACTAGAAAATAATATTTTTTGTATGGAATACAATTAGTAGGATATTCACTTTTAGTTATGTATAACTATGTAAACAATCAAATAGAGTGTGTTCTACATCTAGGAAAATGATGTTATATAATTTATTTCTAACAAAAAATGTTACCATTGATTAATTATCAACTTCCACAAACATAGTCATTTAAAAAAAATACCTTATTACCTATAAGCTGGTTAGAACATAAAAAATTTGATATAAATATCTTTCTAATTTTCCATTCATATTTATCAATACTGAAAATATAAATCTATTATAATACTATTGAGGTAATTTTAGACACCTTCTTCGTTAATATATAAAACCAAATATGAGATTCCTGGTCTGGTTATCCTACCTAAAACAATGACCAATCGAATATGATGACAAGAAGAATATGATAGTCAGCTGAATAAAATGATCCATTAAATATGATGATCAGATTAATACATTTCAATCTTTTCTCATCTCCTTATAGTCATATCCTTTACGACTTCTACATGAAAAATAGTCTGGAAGCCACCTCTTCTCTCTATAACTTCTTCAGTGCTCCTCATTATCTCTACAACTTGTGAAAAATATTTAGTCAGAAAAATAAAATATACTCCCTGGATTTTATACATTATCCAGAAATGGTTTGGGTGGGATTCTAAAAAATATTCCCTCTCAACCAAATTACCTTAATTTGAATGTTTCCTTCAAATAAATTTTCATCTTGATTTATTCCACTCTTCCTGATCCTTATCAAATATTCTAACAAATTAATCTCTTATTATAACTTTATATACAAACAGAAGTCCAATAACAATTATCTATACCAATTGTTGGTATGATTATTTTTTTATCTTCAAATTTTTATTTTTTTAATTATGATAAATAAGATGAATTAGTATCAACATTGATATGATGGCTCATTATCCAATTCATAATATCATTGGAAAAAAATCATGGGTTTTTTTCCTTTTCTAAATACAATAACCATCAACCTCATTTTCCAAATATTTATAACTTTTGGCTTTTGGTATAACTAAAAACCAGTACAGTTGGTTTCTCACATTTTCCTAAAGTCTTCCTAGCCATCAAATTTCAAGATGCATATTTAAAAACACATCTAATCATCCCCTTCAAACTCTTAAAAATTTCAATAATGATTCTCATTCTTATTATAGCTTTCCTCATTATGAGATATGTCAGAGAATAAAAATGGTTGACTACATTGTGGATATGTCATTACATTTTCAATCATTTTTAATAGTTAAAATTCCTTTAGCATTATTCTTGGTGAGTGAAAGTTATCCTTTTATGAATACGATGGTAAGATGAATATGATAGGCTTGTGACAACAGATCTGACATTAGCAGCTTCTTTCTTTTAATCATTACCATCATCCTTTTCATCCTTTAATCAAATCCACATATTGAAAACTCATTTTGTTGACCTTGAGGCTATAAATCATCAGTTTCACCAACATTTATATTATAAAAACATTATATTGTATCATGGATTCCTACATGACATTGATTACTTTGAATATCATCATTAGAATCGTCTGAAATAACAATGAATGTATTGTAACTTACATAAATTTCATCAAAAAAATATCTTTCCTTCTAATCCTTAATACAATTAAAATGATTCTGATCAGAATGAATATGATTATAAATATCTCTTTCACTGACCCTTTCTTCGATCAATATTTCATTAAATTTTTTAATGAATACTTATTATTTATGAGAACTCTAAGATCATAAAATCATTATAACATATCTATCATATTCATAAAAAAATTAATTAATTCCCATTGCGATCAAACCTTTAATTTTGTATTCTCTGTGAATTCAAAGAGCTTTCTCATATCACCAGCTTCTCCAAAATATGATTTTCTTTTTCATGCATTGTGTGTTTGATTATCTAAATACAGTGGCCAGTACTAATTTTACCAAAACCAATATGTGGTAATTTATTTTCTTCTTTAACTCCATTGACAAGAAAAGAAAATACCACTAAAATGAAATTATTTAACCACCAGAAACCTTATGCAGCACACATGGTCCCAACAATATCACCCTTTCAATTTTCTTTTCAAAAAAGATTCCAAAATTACTGAACATTGTATCCTCAAAAAATGTATTACTTATAAACAATTCTATAACTATTTGACCCAACTCATTGAGGGAAATAATAAGCATTGACATCAATGATATGCTGTAAAAAAGTAGGGATAATGAAAAAATTATTTATATTTATTCCACTTCTTTTAAACATTCATTGAATACAAAAAATCATTTCCTATAACAACTCTAACAAAATGTTATAATAGTTGACACACATACAAATATTGATTCACAGTTTACCCATAACACCATATTTCTAAAGAATTCCATAAGGATTGATATAGAAAACAAATTTCCCCCTTCAAAACACTATCCAAAGGTATGTTGAGGTAGGGAATATAAATACATACATCAACCGTGATGGTAAAAGGGGTTGAATTCCCATGTTCATCATTAATTTAGAGATGTATTCCTTTTGTAATGGGTTTGTGAAAATTTCCGCAACTTGATCTGATGTAGTAACATACTCTATCTTTAATTAATTATTCTCTACATGCTATTTTATGAAATTATATATGATACCAATATGATTTTAATGGTAATGTTAAACCATATTCTTAGTGAGATTTATTGCACTATTATTTTTACAACCCAAGAGAAAGGGTAACATTACTTAAACAAGTAAGTCTTATTATTGAGTTTTCAACCAAAAATGTTTGGTAGAAGCTTGCGTAGAAATAACATACTCTTCTTCACATATATTATGATTTACTGAATTTTGTTTCCTTATATTCCAACTAACACAAATTTTTCCAAGAAATAATACTCCACCAGATGTGGATCTTCTTTCAAACACATTTCATTCCCAATCGGTATATCAATTCCCAAACCAATCAATAAATTTAGAGATATCATACCTGAATCTAAAATTTATTTCTCATTTTATGTATCTGAGAAATATTTTTTCCAGCATGTAAATGGAATTATTTTGGTTCACTCTAAAATCAGTCACATAAATTTATAGAATAAATATTATTTGGTCTTGAGGTATTCAAAAACAAATAACATCCAATCATCTTTCCAACGTTTTCATCATCACCTTCCTTGCCTTCTCCATCTTCAGACAATTTTTCCCATAGAAATTGTTTTGGAAATAGGTTTCATGTTTTCTATGCCAAAATTATTAAGAAGTTCCATAGCATTATATTCATGAGAAATAAAAATTTCATTCTTATTTATATGATTTGAAACCCTATTACGTATTTCATTTAACCTATCATCGATGTCCAAAACATCCTTTTCATTTCTTTTGTAAATATTTTTCAATATCTTACATCATTCTCGACAATGATATTTTCATCAACATAAACAATTATGATAATAAAAACTATTTATTTTATTTAAATATTGTTATCACATCTCACTATCATAAATCTCATCTTCCTTTAGCATGTCTCTAATTTGTAATAACATAAACTCATAGCAAGTTCCATCCCATACCAATTTTTCTTCAATCTACAGACATAACATTCATATTTTCCAACAACAAATCCGCATGGTTTTTCAATGTAGATTTTCACATCAAGATCCCCATTATGAAATAAGGACATAACATCTATTTGAATGATTTTGTAACATAAGTTTTCAGAAATATACAGAATGGATTTTATTATTTCTAACCTTTCCACCAAATAAAAAGAATCAGCAATATCAACACCATCAATTTGTTAATATCCTTTTCACACTAGTCATAATATTTTTTTATTACATCACCATACTAATTAATCATGTACCAAAAAATCAACTTTGTACAAATAATGTTTTGGTTATTTATCCTAAGAACAAGTTCAAATCTATTTTCCATTTTTATCTGATCTAGATATTCATTCTTGACCTGAACCCATTCCTGATATTCAAAATCTTCATTACCATTATTCAGCTTGACTTTTAAATATAAAGTATATGTAATATAATTTTTATTAATTTTTTTAATACTTTTAATGTTGTTTCCCAAATATATTTTGAGCTTCCAATTTTTTACTCAGCCTAGAATGAGATTTTAGATTATCATCCTCATCAGTGGAAAACGTTAAGTTTGATTCTTCTTCATGAGTATGATTACAATTGTATGTATACTTATCAAAATTGTTTTCCTTATCATTATCAACATCCTTAAATACATGAGTATACTTATATTATTTAGTAATCTCAATAAATTTCACAACAAAAGAATAAAAAATATATAACGATTTTCTATTAAAACATTTGTATCCTCTATATTTCATAGCACTAGTAAGAATTATTCTATCATCACCTTTTTACTCAAATATTACTTAGTTTCCACCATTATTATTTAAATGCATGGAATCTCAAAAAATATTAAGTGTTTCAAAATTATATTTTTTCAATAAAAAATTAATACAGAGTTATATTAGACCATGGCCTATAGAAATATTTATTTTTAATGTATACAATATTAATAATGGATATTCTCCAATAGTAATGAAAAAGACTATGTTATAGTATTATATTTCTCCCCATTTCCACCAAAATTCCATTATTTATTTTAGAACCCGCATTTTGTTCAAGGGTACATGGGGAACTATACTCATGCCAAATTCCATGATTTATAGGAAAACTCTCAAATTATTCATTTTGGTATTCACCACCATTGTCAGTTCTCAACTTCTTCTTGCTAAATCCTCACATTCTTTGTCATCTTTCTTTCCTAAACTTTTAAAAAATTTCAGAGTTTCAGATTTTTGATTCATATACATAGAAAAAGTAATGTGAGTTAAGTTATCAATGAGAGTTATGAAATTTTTGTCTCCATTAATTTTTTTCTCAATGACCCACATATATGAGAATTAATATGTTCCAAGGGTCTTTTTGAGCAAATATCAAATGTCTTATTCAATGAATGTTTCATCATTCCTTTCTGATTATAAATATAACACCTATATCATACTCTTGGAAAACCATGAATGTCTCAAAAATTATTTATTTTATATATCATAATCATATTTCTCATTAACATGTGTTCCATTATTTTATGACATAATTGATTTTATTCCACCATTCCCATGTGTCATCAATTTTGCATCTCGAAAACATGAAATATATTTCAATTTATATGTTGGCCTCTTAAAACCTTGTTTCCATCCTTCTTACTTTTCACATAAAATCCATAATTCATGAAAGAAACATTGTTACCTTTGTCACAAAATTTTTAAACACTCAGTACGTTATGTTTAATCCCATAAATATATAAAGAATTCTTAGATTTCAATTTTTTTCCAAAGATAGCTTACCCAACACCTTTGATTCTTAATGATTCATCATTATTTAATGTCATAGTTCCTTCATTGAAATAATTTACATTCATAAATAATCTATAATCTCTTATCATATGTGAACATCACCCACTACCATGAATCTAAGGTCCTAATACTTTTATAGACTTCAAAGTGATTTCCACAACAAGAGTCTTTTAATTATTTATTTTTGGCTTCAGAGAATTATTAACAATTTTTTGTGCCTATAATAAAACAAGACATGATTTTTTGTTGTTTATAGGGGTTTTACACCATTAAAAACTATTTTTATGTAGTAAAAATATATTTTCATTCTTTACTAAAACATTTTCATGTTTCTTCAGACCAACCATCTTAACTTCTTTCATTGAAGAGATTGACCCTCCCTTCAAACTCTGCCTTTTATAACCTATGGAATAATAGATTTACTGTTGGTTGAAATATCACATATATTCCATATATACAAATCCACCATTTATATAGAAATAGACACATAATGAGTATATTCCTCTGAAACTTCCATAATAACCAGAGTTCTGGAAATGTTTCTCAAAACCCTATTTTATATTATTATCCGAATCACCGACCTTTGTTTTATTAATCAAAGTCATCTTTTTTAGCTCAATTTACATTCCCAAATTAATAGAATAAGATGTATTGGACTATTTTTAAGATTTAGAATGTTTACCCTTTTAAAGGTATTTTTTTGATCCTTATTAGGTTTAATCTTTCCAAAACATTCACCAGCTTCTAAAATAGTTTTTTTGAAACATGTATTCCTCAATTCAAATTTATATCATTTTTTTGGACCAGTTCCATCTCTTTTTATTTTCCATTCAACATTAAATTATTATGGTCATTATTTTCTTTCTTCTTCTAAAGAAGCTATAAAATCATTAATTTCTCCTATCATTTTGTTCATATCTTATAAAATACATTATTTTTTTAATAAGGAACATTCATCTTACAAATTCTTATTTTATTTTTTCATGCCTTATGATCTTTTCTAGGTATTTTATCCACTCTTCTATCAAATTAATTTCAAGTTGATTTTCTTCTTCATTATTATTTATGATTCACATTTCCTTATCATCTAATGTTGTAATAAAAGGGTTCTCACCAGCAATCACAGAAAACATTTTAGATTCAACTTAACTATCTTCTTCTTCCTAATATTTATCCAAGAAACTATTAATTTTTAATTAATATAAATTTATATCATTCCTTATGGAATATGATTATATTTTGTCACCCTATTTCTTAAAAAACCTTCTTGGCCTATATTATTGTTCATCGTTATATTCTTCGTTCTTTCTTTGAGGACAATTAATTGAAAAGTGATCAATGACACCACATTAAAATTATTTCAAGAGATGTTTCCCTTTGGATTTACATGTACCTTTTTTCATAATTTTACAAAACCAGAATAAAATATCATCATTGTTTTTACATATCTCATTTTCAGAATCATACTCACAAGCATCTTCTTTTGTAATTATCTTCCTTGATTTTTCTTTCTTAGAAGCCTTGAAAAAGTATTACTCTATGAACTTTTTTATTCATATTCTTATCTTTCTCAATTATCATTTTAGAAGTGATGATATTTCTATAAAAATCATATATATATATAGTGTATCTGGATATTTATTTTCTAATAATCAAACATTAGTATCAAATTTATTGGGAATAATTTATAAGATTTTTCCAAAAAAATGAATAATATTCTAAAATTTAATTAAGAAATATGATAGTGATAACAATGTTATTCACACATGTAATAAAGTCCCAAACATATTCAAGCTCAACCATTTTCAAATATTCATAATTTAGGTTCTACAATTGTAATTTTTCTATCATCAGTTATTTATTGCCTTTATATGTATTATTCAAATTTTCCTAAAGAATATTATATGTAGAACCATCTTTGAAAATTAAGAATTCAAATTCATAATATGGTGATAATAAATAATCCTTGTACCATCATTCATTATGAATATTCTTCTTATCAACATATTTTAGAAAAACCTTTTCATTAATATGAGTAAAACCATAAGTTCCAACTTCAAGAACATCATATCCAAAATACATGGTATAAGTCAACATTAAATCATTCCAAAATGGATAATTATTTCCACCAAAAACTAGAATAACATTACTTTTGACATAACTGAAATTTTGTGCCAACTTATCTTCAAAACACAACTGAATTAAAATTAAGGGATCCTTTACTCTGATAACAGGTATAATTTTCTAGTTAAGGTAATTGTTTCATTGATATGGGCGAGGGATATTTAGTAATAATTTTAAGATTATTTATAATGAACTGAACTTCATCTCATGTTAATGATTCCATTTACTATTGAAAAAAATAAAACACAAATCCATAGGAAAACAAGAATTTATTAGGTTCAATATTCAATAAGAATAGATATGTATTTTTGTATGGTATGGAAATAATCCAATACCACACAATTCACAAGAAAAAAATCCTTTTTTGTAGAAGACAACGAGTAGGATATTATCTCTCACTCATGTATCACTATGTAAACAATCTAATAATTCTTGTTATCCATCTAGAACAAATTATGTAATAAAATTTTTTTGTAACAAAACATGTTACTTTTGATCCCATATCAACATCCTCAAAACGATTCCATTAAAAAGAGTTATTATCTTTCTTTCCTAGAAGCTGGTATAAATATTGAGGATATTGATATAAAACCCAGATGGATTGCCTATCCAAATTTCTCGATATGGAATATAAAAACCTATTCGAATATGGTTTAGACAATATGGAACACATTTTCCTCAGTTGGTAAAACCAAATATATTCCCGATCTAATTGTCCATCCTGATATGATAACAAGTTGAATAAAATGAAAATTTTAATATAATAGTTAGTTGAATATAATGATCCACTAAATTCAATGAGTTTCTGAAAACATTAACATCTTATATCTTCTCCTTTCACATATGTCTAGTATGAATTCTTCAAGAAAAAACAATCCAGAAACCACTTATTCTCTCTAGAGCATCTTCACTAATCTTCGTTCTCTCTACCTCTCAGGAATAGAAATTCAGTCAGAAAAGAACAAAGTACTTTTCACCTTTTATTATCGCTCAAAATGTTATTTTTTAATGATTCCTAAAACATTTCCTGCCCAGCAAAATTACCCAAATTTTAATGTTTCCTTCAATTATAGGTGAATATTTACATCATAAACACTTCTAAACTCTTTGTGGCCCTTCTTGAATCTAATAATAACATTATATGTTATTCAAATTTTCATTACAACCATTAGTCTGATTCTGATCCTATATACCAATTTCTGGTACAATTACATAGTTATCTTAATATTTTTATTTTTTCATTACAATGAGCATGAGGTATATTATCAACATTGATATGATTTCTCTTGACCCAATTTATAAAAGCATTTTAAAGAAATCAGTTTTTTCTTTATTTAATTTAATACAATACCCTTCAACTTCATCTTCCAATGATTTATGTATTTTTTCATTTGGTCTGACTAAAACCAGTGCCTTCATATTCTCACATTTTCCATATGTTTTCAGAACCGTTATATTTAAATCTCCATCTTTATCAACACGTCCAACCATATACATCATACAATCAAAAAACTCAAGTATGATTCGATTTCAAATTAATGTTTACAAGGTTACAATGTATATATAGAAAGATAAATAGTTTACTACAGTCTTGATAATTCATTAAATTTTGAATCATTTTCAGCAGATACAATTAAATTATCATCGAGCTCGATGAGAACAATTATTGTTTTGATGACTCTGATGGAATTTTGAAAATGATGGACTAGTGTTAACTGCTTTGACTTTAGAAACATCATTATTATTTTTATTACGACCATCCTTCTCAGCCTTTAAACAAATTTGTATCCAAAAAACACATTATGAAGACCTTGTGGCTAGAAAACATCATCTTTTCCAACATTATTCATTCAAAAACATCATCCGGTATCATTAATTCCTTCACAGCTTTGATGATGTTGAAGATAATATTTAACATTATTTGACACAGTATGAATAGTATTGTAACTTCCAAAACTTATATCAAACATATTTCATTCTATCATAGTAGGAATATTATTAACAAGATTATGATGAGATTAAACATTATTGGTAGTATCTTTTTCACTCCCATAACATTTCTCAGGATTGCATCACATGGTTTAATGAATACTTATTATTTCTGAGAACTCCAAGATCAGTAAAGAATTGCCACATATCAATCATAATCATGTAGACTCTGATTCATTCCAATTATGGTCAAACCTTTCATTTTGGATTTAGTGTGAATATTATGAGCTTTTTGGTCTAGTCGACTACTACTAAATATGAATTAATTTATTCAGAATGGTGAGTCTGATTCTTCGAATAAGATGGTCAGTCCAAATTTTACCAAAAACAAAGTGAGGTGATATTTTTCTTCTTTAAATGATTCGATAACAAAACACAATAACATAAAAAAATTAACATTTAGAAGCCTTATTTATCGAAATTGATCCCAACACATATTGGATCACTAGAAAATATAGCATGTCAGATTTTAAATAATATTAAGAATAATATTGTTTTATAATAATGTAATTATAAATTGACTATTAAGATTATTATAAATTTAGTGTTATGATAAATTCTAGTTGGAATAGACAAAATAATCGACGGCCTTTATCGGGAGGATCATACCATATGAAGAACTATTATCAGAGCTTTTTAGAAATTTTTAATTACTAGATTTTTCCCTAATGAAATCCCAATGCAGTATTCAAAAAAATAAAACATTAGTGAAATAGTTATGTAGAAATTTCAAGATTATTATGATCACAACCAAGACCATGTCTATTAAACCATGACAAGAATGAACGACCATCACAAACCATACCGTTGGAGAATACGTAGGTCTAATAAAGGGTTATATATCAACACCCCGAGAATATGAATTTTTATAATTTCTTTTTAATGAAATAAATATTTTATTTATCTCTTTTTAATATTACATATCGTTTTTATATAATGTATTTGATAAAAATATCATTTTTATATGGAGAAGTAAAAATTATAATTTTTAGATATATTTAGTCTTAATTAAAATAATATTTTGGAAAAATTCATGAATTTGAAAATAAATATTAACTTCAAAAAAAATTCTTATTAAGTATTTTTTAATTATATAAAAAAATTATTTTAATTTATTGAAGTCATATTTATTTTTTAAGGCATATAAAGATTTTATTATGACAAAAATAATTATTATTTGGTAAATAAGGATTTTCACATAAAAATTTAATTTCTCAAGTTTATATAAATATATGGAAAAAAATATTTTTTTTGAAATATTAATTTTTAAATAAATCAATGGACATTTTAAATATATTTTAGAGATAGTCAAATTTCTTTGGAAAAAATTAATACGATATAAATATATAAGTTGAATTTTGGCATTATAATTTCTCAAAATTGATGTAATAAAATCTATAAAATGCATCCCTTAAAAATTATATATTTCTCATTTAAAATAATGTGTTTGTATGTAACATGAAATTTATTTGAAACTGTAAATGAATCCTTCAAAAACAATATTTTATTTTAGGGTTATAAAATCCATTCTTTAGTAACATGTCTCACTCTCACCTCACTAATGATTCTATTTAAAATAATTTGTTCATTGAAATATAAAATTTTGAAAAAAACTTTACGTTAGGATAAACCATAGGAAAACCCATGGTAATTTTCATGGTTTTGTATTATTAAATTATATGGATTCTAAAACCTAAATAAAGATGTTAATATATAATTCCCCTCTCTTTCGCCTTAAATACCCACCCAAAATCCCAATTTACTAATCTAAAACCCCATGGATCACAAATTTCATATCAATTTGTCTCTCTAAATACCTTTTATATATAGAAAATATCTTATGAATATCCTGACAATATTTTAGATTCACCCTCTTGAGGTCTGTGGATTCTCTCCTCTTCTTTATCCAAGAACCTTATTTGAGTTATTCATTTTTATTAACAGTTTCCAATGTTTTAATATGTTTATAAAAATACATTTATGTACCATATGATTCCAAATTAATGATAAAACACTTTTCAATATCATTTATCACATCTATAAACCTTTACCTATAAACAATATGCTGGTGAAATTATTCCATGATTTTATATGCAAAATAATTGTTTTTTGTAATCTCATAACCAATTACACTCATGTTTATTCCACTAGTTTTAACTATCCATCATTTAGAGGGGTCTCCCATGTATTAAATATACACTACTTAATCATGAGAATAAAATTTATTATTATGTTGTATGATCTACGCTGCACACAAATGCATGTTCATAATATGAATGTGACAGGTGGGACAAAAATTATATTGATCTATAATGCATTCAGTAATGTGTTAATCTCACGAGATGCCATTTATGTCATAAGATTAATTATCCTAAAAACCTTGTGTTATGATATAAATTTTTTTATACATTACCTATACATATGATTTAATATTTATTGTTTCTTCCTCATTTCTATGTTTCCTTGATGTTATCAGCAAATATCATGCTTCGATGTTCATGATTCGGATTATAAACCATTTTAGGTCACCATAATTTGACCCTTGACTCAGATGTATGACATTAATAATTTAGTTATTTCATAATTTATTTATTGGTCATTATAGCTCACTCCCTTCTTATGGCCATCCACAGGTTATCCTATATAGTATTAGAATATTGATATAATAGATGGTCATAATTTGGTGTTTTAAAATTATGTTATTAACCCATTTCTTAAGTAATTCTTCTATAAACCTAATTTCCCTATGACACTAGGCATATGGATCATCTAGGTTTTTATTATTTGATCCTTTCTGTAATAAATCATTATTTAGGGTGTGGAAAATATGTGGGTTTTAATAATAATGGTATTATTGGGATGTTTATTAGTTATATATGATATTAAAGTTATCATGTTAGATTTTATTCGTTATTTCAAAGATTATGATACTAGTCATTGTGTGATAACCACTATAAGACCATATATAACACAATAATGTTAATTTTTTAAAAAATTATTATATTATTTTTTTGTAATTATTTTTGAGATACTGAGTGTATAATCTCCCTATGTGATCTATTTTGAAGCCTTTAAATAGTTATAATCTTATAGTGTATAAGGATGAACATGTGACGTATGTAGTTGAGTACACCATACCAATACTCTTCTATATAATGCTAAAAACACTTTCATTATACACTTTTCGTGATACAATGATAGATGAACCAAGATATATATATAATTATTTTATAGAAATAGCTTAATTTAAAAATTATATATCACAAAAAATTACAGTAATGTAATATTGACTATCTTTGAGGTTAGGCTATATTGCCAACTTATTTTAAGATAAAAAAACATTCCCATAATTTATCCATACTAAACTACATTCTAGAGTTATCAAAAATTACACTCATTTTCAAAACATGAGTAAATGGAAAAATAATAAAGATATGAGATCAAATGCATAGTAAGGGTAACCATTAGTGATAATTAAAAATATCTTCAGTGATTATGAGATGTGATTATAGAAATAATAATGGAACATGTAAATACAACATGAGAATTATTCACAACCAAGAAAATAACTCAAATTATAATTCATGGTATAAGGATAATTTTATTACAAAAATATGTTATTTAATAATTAATCAATTAACATGATAAATGAGAGTGAAACATCAAGATAACTTATAATTGTAGAATAAATATTATCATAGGGAAAATTGAATATTATGAGTCACACACCTTCATGCACGATTTTTAGAAACTAAATGGATCATGAATGTACATGTCTCATGAGAAAAAAACTGTTGATGAATATATTTAAAGATGATATAGGACCCACAACACATTCCTATATATTTACATGGACCAAAAATTAAATCGATCATCATGAAATAATGAATCCATGGGATGTTAATGGGATACATATACATTTTATCTGGATTCATATAAATAAACAATTCATAGTTTTAACAATAATCATAATATGATAAACCCATAGAAAATAAAAGGTTTCCCAAAAATACACAATAAAATAAATAGTAAGTACCCTTAAATTTTAATGATTTGGAATATATTTTTTAAACAATAGCGATGAAAGGTATAAAATTCATTTAACAATTCCCAAAAACAAATAGATTCATGGAATATTGGATAACAGACATTAATAAAAATAAATATAGAGGTTTCAATGTGGTAAATAATTTAAAGAAGTAATGTGTTTGTATATAGTGGATTATTAGGAATGCTAAAAAGTAATGTATTTCAACATGTATAATAACCAAAAATAAAATTATATTATTTGAAGGTTAATTTATGAAAAATTATTTCAAAGGAAATAAAACCCTTTTAATTATAAATAATAAAATAGATGTGATATAATAAATGAATTTTTTTAAAACATTTTTAATATTATCATAGAATCAAAAGTTAAGGGTCACTTACCAAGTATATTATTTGTAAAATGGTGATTTCAAAACGTTTTAAAACATTAAATTTTAAAAATAATCTTTAATAGTGGATCCCAAAAAAATAATGTGTAACACACGAGACCCCACTATAGAAGGTAACCTCTACATCCCAAAATTATTATATAATGTTCAGTTTAATGATCTTTAATTAATGAATTTATTTAAATTGTTAATTTGAAAATGAATTAAAACATATTAAATTTAGTTTTTTATTAAGAAAATCCATATTAACATAAGTTTAATTTTTAGTTTATTTTTGAAATGATTGATTTTTATGGAAATAGTGAAAACACTATTAAATAAATATTATAAATCGGATAACATAATTATTATATGAATAATACCTTTAAATATTTTAAACATTTTTGTTGATAAATGTTATCTTTACTTCATAAAACTACAGTTTTGGAAATATGATTCTAAATTAAAAAAAACATTTGTCAAAATTGTATGAACCTACATAATAATTTTTAATAAAAGATATATTTTTTTCTCATTAAAATTAAATATTACATTGGAAATATTTGGTTTTGGATATATTTTAAATCTATAATATTAATATTATTATTATTTTGATTAAATAATTTTTACTTTAATGATTAAGGTCATTTGTAATTGTATACAACCCATAAATTTTACAATTAAAAATTTACTTTAAAAAATTTGGTTTTACATGTCACACGATCTAATATTAATATTGGTTTTTCATACACATTTTTATTTTACCTAATAAAATGGATTTAATATTTGTATTCATTAGATGAAAAATATTTAATATTTTTCCATTTATTTTGTTTCCATAAAATGATTTACTTGGGTAAAAAATACTTTCCTTGAAAAAACAAAAAATTGTAAAAGATATAAATATAGGGGTTAATAGCTCTAAAAAAGTAAAAAACATGTTTTTAATTGATTATTATATATATTATAGACCATATATCATCCTAAAATATATTATTGTATATTTTTTGATCAACATGTGATGTGAAACAAGTTCTCTATTTATATTAAGTTGAAATATTTAAAAATTATCATTCTGAAACATATGAAAGTGTCATCTAACCACCCTACCAATACCCACAAAAAAATCAGTTCACTCTTGAAAAATTTACTTTCATACATCCCCAAAAATATTATTCCACCCTCTTAATATTATATTCATATGATATTATCTAGTCCCCCCTTTCCAATGATTCCTCTAATGAAAAGATCTAGTCCTCAACATGAGTACAAATTTTCAATAATTATTTTGGTTCTATATTAATTTTATAAATATATTTTTTATATTTATATATAATTATATCATTTTTTAAAATGTAATTTTTTTATTCTAATATAATAACTATTAACTACCTTTCCTCTTTTCCCTTAACGAAAATGAAAATAAAATTCATGCCTTTGTGTGAACAACCACCATCATAAATCATCATGATTCATTTCCCTTAACAAAAATACATGAACATTAAAATTGTTGAATTTAAATAATAATTATGATATTTATTACTTATTTATTACTCTAAAATGAAAAAATATATTATATAATTCTCTAATTCCATGGAAACTAAATTCATTAAGCATACATACTTGTGGACTACATCCTCCATTGAATGATTGGTTTTTATTTTTTTCATTTCCTAAATAAATTTCATTTCTATTTAGATATTAGATATTATATTATAAATATAATTTTTATTTATTTATTCAGTTTTTATAATAAAAATTAGAAAATTTCTTAACATTTTGAAAAATAAAAAATAAATGTAAATTTAACCATTCAAATGAGCATTCAAACAGTAAAACATTATTTGTTCAAAAATATTTAATAACTTATTATTTGTTATATTATAAATATAATTATATAAAATTATGATACAACACCCTAATAATATAAAAACATTCAATATAATATTTTAAAAGTGATATTTCAACTAAATGTGTACATAACCATTAATTAATTATGGTATGTTCTTATTTTGGTTGGTTTAAACAACCAATTGATCAATGTTATAAGTTTATATCAGGGATGAATGAAAGAATATAATTTTGTTTAATATATTATATAATTAAATAATTAATTATTATAATTTAGTTATTGAATAATAACATCAATATTAAACTAATTATTTAAGATAGCAATGTCTATAAAAATTTAATCAAACAATACCATCATTGATTTATCCATTAAAGATTGTAACCCAAATTCCCATTGAATGAAATTATTAAAATATAAATTATTTTAATGAATCCATTATATTACATTGTATGATATTTTAATGATTATATTTTGATAATAATTAATAACAACAACATTATTGTTAAACTATTTCAAAACAATTTGGATTACTCACACCTGATATTGTAAATAGATAATAAATAACTAATATATATGTATAGAATATTTATATGTAAAGTTGAAAAAAGAATTTAGGTATGTATAATATTATTAAATAGGTTATTAAGATAATAATAATAATCATATGTTATGTTATAGAACATTCTGATAAGTGGGGTTATAGTTAAGTGATGTTTTTATCAAATTTCTATTCCTTGAGGAATTATTATGTTACACACCATATATGATATTATATGGTGTACTTACTACTCCTTAAATATAATATATAGTGATACCCTAATTAATCATGGAATTTAATTTTATATTTTAAATTTAATATTTCAATTTCTTTTGATGGATATGTTACCAAAATCAATCATAATACCCATAATAATAAAATTTTCTAAGGTGTATGTTTTGGGGGTCATGTTTTTAAATCCCAATATGGATACATAAACGAGGATTTAGAAGTGGAATAGTATCACATATAGATAATCACCTTGAAAATGTTTTACTGAGTATAAATTAATTTTGCACTCAATATTCGATGAGTGGTCATAAGACTACATACAATGATAAACACATCTGAGGGATTTGATTTGGAAATTTCAAACACTCCTTATAAAATTAAAGGATGGATTTTTCCACCCTTTAGTTTGTATACTAACATAGAAAATTTCTTATATCAATTACTATCTTCTACTAATATACATTAATTTTAATGTACCCTATCCAATAACTTATCGATTTTTTTTAATATTGGTGTTTTTATTAAATTGGGAATACATCATTGTTTCTATATTTATTACAAAATATTATTCATGATGGATACACTATTCCGTTAATTAATTTTGGAAATTATTGAAATAACTATATACAATTAATCAATATGGTATTAGTTTTAGTGATTCTTACATAGAATGTTATTCTATTAATTGAAAGGGGAAAAATTGAAAACCCATATACTTGTTTATTCAAAATATATATGATTATTGATTACTCGGGAATATTGGTTGTTTAATTTGTAGTTTGTTCATTCCTTCATTATATTAACTAATTAAACATAGTTAGTGAATAGTGGTTACTGATCTTGAAATCCACTCAATGCATTCGTAGTTCTCATGAGGCATACTAGCTATGGTTTTAGCATTTATCTTACCCACATAGGTATGATGTCTTGACACAAATCCATGATGAATATTTTATGATCTTCAAGATTATGAAATCTATTATTATGAGATCATTATTTCTTATCCAATATTTTATTGATTTTCATGGATATAGTATTCTCATATTTTCAGTTGACAAATGCATTATTTTTATTATTAATTTTTAAAATAACAATAATTCAATTTTAATGATACGATATCATTTTTTGTACACTAATCCTCAATAATAATTTCAGAACAGTATTGTTTTTATTTCCATTATGTAAGAAACCTACAATAGAACAATGTTTGATTTTCTTGGATCTTATAGAATATATAATAATTTTATCATTTAATTTTTATGTTATATTGTATGTTCTCATGCGTAATGTGAAAATTTTGTATATATCTAGTATTCGAAGACTACTAAGAAGTTTTACCCTTTGAGAACACTTGTATTTCATGCAAATAATTTAATATAACAACTAGATATTGGTTTCTAGAGACCGATATGTTATATTTTTTATCATAAGAAGTTTTGTAGAATCCCTAGGGAATAGATTTAATGGGTCCTAGAAATATATAATTTTTTTTTGAAAAATGATAAAATTTTAATGAATTTTTCCTATAAGAAAATTATTAAGAATTGTATTTTTACAATTCATGTCTATGGTCAAATTAATGGTATGCCATTTTTGGAGATGGTTTCTAATTGAATTATGTTAACCATATCAAAACATGTAGTCAATATAAGGATGTTACTCTTAAAATGGTCCGAGATGATCAGATCGATAAAATAATAGGGAATTTTACTAAAGTTATAAAAAATAATATCACCCCTATAAATAAACCTTATGATAAATAACATGGTGTAATAATGATGGAACTGTTCATTTGAAAAAAACCTCCACCATTGAATAGAGTTGTCAATCTACTCATAGTTGGGAAATGGATTGTGTCCCTATAAATATATTTCTCTCTATGGGTTATAGTTAAAGGGAAAAGGTCATAATGGTGGTGTATCCTCTGAAAGTATATATGGATTATTGGTGGTGATAAATCTTGAACAATAAAGATGAAGTAAAATTAGATTACATATAATGGAAAAATATTTAAAGAGATATTTTATAAATATATATTTTTCTAGTGTAAAGGGTTATAATGGAATGAAAATTCATCAATATTATATAGAAGGTGGGAAATTGTCTATGTATGAGGATAACTGTATGAGGTTATATACATATAATTCTGACCTGGTTCACAAAAAAATAATTTATAATTGAACATTTCAGTAATGGGTTAAATTTGATCCTTCGAAAGGATTTATTCACTCAGAAATTTTCGTTATGTGAGTATATAGTCTCATATTCCATTAATATAGAAAAGGAGTTCCACATAACTTTTTATTCAACGGTAATAAAGAAAATAATAGGTCTATTGAGAACCATGTATTGAATATTATATGAAATATTAATACAAGAATAGTGAAATTTCTGACGTGTATTAACTATATAATGAAATAATTGATGTCTTTCTTAAAGGTAATGATCGTTTATTACAAGTGTGTAGAAAATGAAATCATTATCATCGACGTAAGGTCAATGTGTGCTATTTATTTTAAATGATTGAAATTTAGGAAATAGGCTAATATTTAATCTAATTCTCAAAAAAAATTGGTGAATTTACCAAAAATATGGTTAATAAGGAAATATTACGTTTAGTTAATCTCTAAAAATAAGGCTAATGTACCAAATGGAATGATATTCAATAAATTTATCCTTTAACAGTCTAATATTTTATGAATCATTTGTTTTCATATAAACTAATATTTTGTTTATTTCATTAATTACAAGCTATTAAAAATTTACATTGATTTATATGAATCACCATGTTATACTTTCTCGATACGGATCTTTGTCATAGCTTGTGTTTTAAGGGACGTAGAGTTTTAACAAAACATCGATATATTATAAAAAGTATTATTTGAACACAACTATTATGACCTACCCATTAAACATGGTAATATTAATATTAATAACTGCTTTTTATGTGTAGTGGTTTCATATAAAGTAAACATTATGATAAAAAATACATAATTTTAAGTCATGTCTATATATGTTTCAAAAATACTATTTTCTAAAAAAGTATATTTAATTATTTTGTTCAAAAATAATAAATTTAGTTACTATAATTTTTCAGAAATGTGTTTTTAGAATAAGAAAATTTTAATTCATAATTTAAAATTATCGTATGGGGAATTTATGGGTTTTTCCAAATAAGGTATAATTTTTTAGTGAATGGTAAAAATAGTTTTTTTTTAATTAAACACATCCTTTTCCAATTGTTTTTTAAAAAATTGAAAACAAATTTTAAATTTATTTTTAAGTTTAATTACTCCGATTACACATCTATTAATATAATTTATTTAAATTGGATAATTTTCATGAACAAATTGGATATAAAATCATTTTAAACTTTCGATCTTTTTCTCTGTAAAAACCCACTTTCTTATAAGGTCTCTAGTATTTATTTTAAAATAATTTATCTACTTGTATGATAAAAAATTTTGGTAAAATTTATTCATTATTTGTAATAATAATTTTTTTTAAATTTTTCATAATTTAAACTTAAGGTTTTTACAAAATTAAAAGTTAATTAATTAAATAATAATTATCATGGTTAAGGTTAGTAGAGGTTTACCAGCGGTTAAATTTTAATTACAAGGGTAAAATTTACCTATCAAAATTTATTTAAAATATTTTCTAGATATATTTAGACAATATCAATTTTATTTCTCTAATTTGATGCATTTTCATACTATTTTAAAATGAAAATCATACATTTATTTGTCTCATTAATAAATTTTTTAAAACACCACTACTCCTCAACAATAAATAGAACTAAATCTTCTCTCTTATTTATAATGAAAAACCTAGTTGGTTTGTCTAATACCCACCCAAATAGCACATAAAACCATCCTTTCATATTAATATCCTTATATTTAAAATTAATCCAATTTTGTAATTATTTAAGTGCAATCCTATGGGGGATACCTGAACAAGCTGTAACATTGATCAATGAACGATTTTATTTTATTTCTCTCTATAACCCATTCAATTATTTTATCATGATTATATAATAACATATGTATATTCAATAAATTTGAATTTTTTATTAAGGGTTAAACCTACAACCATAAACACTTCCATTTGATGGATTATAAAATCATTATTTTGGTTCGGTGGATTGCCGCCTCTTTAACCAGAGCCATTCGTTTTTAGATTATGACCTTTCATTTTTGGGAATAATGATGGGAATAGTTTTGAAATAATAAATTAATGATATTAATCATATAATTATTCTTCTATAATATTTACATTAAATAAAAATTTATTCATTCAATTTTTTTGGAATATGATAATGTTGTTCTTGTGTAGAATGAACTACCGCCACATAAAGTGATGTGATTCTTTCATACATTACATGGAATGTATTAAGTATTATTTTTATAAAATTATATGATATATATTTAATAAAATATATTTTAGAATTCTAATATATATTATTTACTTTTATTTCATTCAATCAAACAAGAAAATGTTAAAAATATTCAGGCGTACTTATGACCTATCCTCTCCATGAATTGTGTATTTAATTCTCTATAACTGATATATATAGATTACTACAAATAAATATACGATTAATATATAATATTTTTATATAATGTTTATAATTTTTTATATTATTAAATCAAATTCTATATAATAGTAAAATTTATAAAAAAATATAAACAAATAGGATAAAGAAAGTTCTTATCAAACAAAACATGAATTAAACATAAAATTCATAAAAAGGGTAAAAATGTCATTAGAAAATAATTTATGGTATTATATATATTAATATTTTCACATAATTGATGTATAATAAACTTATAATTATTATATATGATGTTTTTATGAGTATGATGGAAGTCAAGACTTAAGGTTAGGGGATTTCTAGTCTCACTTCTATTTTTGAGAGTGTTATTCAATATTCATCACGCGTTATTTTATATTTTGTGTATACTGACCTATAAAATCATTAATATACCACTTATCAATATAATAAATGTCTCCATTGATGTTATTCTTTCATGTGTATTTCAATTCATAATTCACTCAAGTGGTAATGTATTTTTGTTTCACTTTTTACTTCTGTGAGACTCATGCCATGTTCACCGCATATTTATTTTTTATCGTGTGTATAATTACCATGAATTCATTTTCTAATAAAATTACTATGAATTATTTTTTTACATATACATTTTATAATCCCTTTTATTGTGGTTTATAGTTTAATAATTAACAAATTATCATAGGATTTTTCCCACTTTTCATTCTTTAATATGCACATTATGTTATTCTTCCAGGAGGATTATTCATAACCAATTTGACATTTAATGTCATGAGTTTATTCATTTTCACGACTCTTTATGTTTTATTTTATGTCCCTCCATTCTGAGGCTCGTGATTCAATATTACCAATGTGGAGAAGATTTTAGGTTACCATCTCATCGTTAATTATGATAGATTAAAATAAGTCTCCTATTTTGAAATCTTAGTATCTACCTATAAATAATTATCAAGAATTATATTATACTCTATTTTTTCATGAAATATTCACTTAAATATACCATTTTCCCCCCATATGTATTTAAAATATTAGTTATTTTTTTAGAAAATCTTATATAATTTCTCTCATCATTCAGAAATTAGTTTTCTTAAAAATGGGGTTTTTAGAAAATTATTTACAAATAAATGATATTTATATATCATTTTTAAGGAAAATTATTATCAAAATGTTTTATGAAATAAAAATTATTAAATTATTTTCAAATCATTATTTATAACATTCTAGGGTTATCTTCATGGAAAAGTATTATTAAAATAATTTATGATCAAAAAGTGTTTTAAATATTCATTTATAGAATTTCATTTTAATAATTGATTTAATTGTTTTATAAAATTTTATATTCTATGAATATTTCTTTTCTAAGAGAAAATTATATTTTCCACAATAAATTATTTAATTTATATTGAAAAATCATTTTCCATATATGGATTTCTATGTAGATGTTACCTTTTCTTTTCTGGGAATAGGATCTAAGGATACCATTCTTTTTATTTCTTTGAATGGTGTAAATTTTGGATGAATTTTTTTATGAAACTTATTTCTCTTCCATGTGTTCTTACATGATAAAATTAATATGAATCCATCTCTATTCATGTGTTATTCAATTATGAAATGATTATGAAACCTATGTATTTTCCAAAGATAAAGATATAATCAAATGAATATGACACCAATTTTATTTCAGGGGTTATGATATGATTAATTTTTGTGATTTTTGGAAAGAAAATGGGTGATGTAATTTTTGACAGGTACGGCCTATATCTCCCTACAATAAATTAGGTAAATATATATAGATCCTTAGAAAAAAGTGGTAAATAAGTAAAAATGTTTGATATTCTAAGGTAAATAGGTGTATCATGATACACTATGAGAAAAAAGGGGTGTCTGAATCAACTATGGTAAATAGGTGCATAGTTATCTTCTATGAGAAAGAGGTGTTTGTTGATCCTCAATGGGAGATCAGTACATCCTGATCCACTGTGGGAAACATGTATTTCCTGACCCACTATGCTAATAGTATTTCAATTTATCCTTGAAATATAAAATTGTTTCCCGTATTTATGATGGTATCACACTTTATGACATTAGATTATGGTGCATGATTGATTTAGGATGATTTTTCAGTCTTATACCCTATGTTTATTAAAATGGTAATTGTTTCTTCTGTGACTCAAGATTATAATCTATGATAGGTTGGGTATAAACATCATAATATAGTATATTATTATAGACCTTTATTATTGTATTATTATTTTTTGTGATAATTGATTTATATATCTTATGTATACCCATACTGAGAATCTAATATCACCCTTTTATTATGTTCCCATTCCCCAGGTAATAAATAAATATTTGTTGGGAATATCTATGAGGAATAAAAAATGGGAAGATATTTTGTGGAAATAATTAATATCTTTCAAAATATTATAATATTATATTTCCATTTTTTCCAATAGAGAAAAAATATTATATTTCTTGTGCATGTTTGTGTCTGTAATGTAATTAATATTCATAACAAATAATTTAATATTGAAATATTAAAATCCTGGGTCTCTAGGTTTGGTATCAAAGGAATGTTATTGATGAACGTAAAAATTATGATGTGGAAACGTTTGTGGTATCCCTAGGGATATTTATAATGATATTTCTCGGGAGGCCTCTATAGATATGTCTAATGAATTATTTAAATATTAGGAAAATGTATTGAAATTTTTTAAAAGTATTGAGAGAGTGGTTTATATGAAATTAAATCCATATCTAGATATAATATGAATATTCTTCTCTGTGATAGATTTTCTTATGGATTATATCCCAGAAAACACATTAATGAGCTACGCTCAATTAAGAATGGGTGCATGACAATGGCACTTTCTGAACACATATTTTAACACTGCCTTGGGATATTCTTTGGAAATTTACAAACTCATTATTAACACTCTTGAATTATTTAAAAAAATATTCCTATAAATGACATAAGATTGTCCATAGTTTTCATATATTAATGATGTTGTAATGATTTAGACATCATATAGGTGATTTTTCTTGATTATGTAGTTCCCAATCATGATTATTTTATCTTAAATAATTTTTTCAAATGATAGTCATTGGATGGAACATGAATGAACTATGTTAATAATGAATAAAAAAGATAATGGAATGAAAGTTCTCTAAATAATCCACATGATTTTGGATATGTAATGATTTTTTTATATGATAAAATAACATTATCAAAATATTAATCACACAGAACATCAAAATGAGAAAAAGAGAAAAACATATTTTGTTGCATCCTTTATGAGGAAACATTCACCTTATTTTCTTGGTTCTAATGATCCACTTATTGATGTGAAATGAATCAGCACCATTGTAATGACATGTTGCATCATTGAATGTTCAATGAAAAAAAAATCATTTTGTCTTTAAATTATTTTTACAGTGAACCAGATCAGTGGTGATGTCTTATTAAAAAGACAATGAATAAGAAGAAATTTTATCAATGGAATTGGAAGTGTTGTTGTAGATATTTTTAGTATCAAATTCACTAGTATTCTACCCAAAAATATAGATAAGGAATACCTTGATCTTAAGAAAATGGATGAGGAATCAATTGGTACTGATGAAGATAGTTTTACAAGACTTGAAAGGTATGCTTGTAGTTAAATCACCAATACTGGAAGAAAAAATTTATCGATTATTGGGTGGCATTAACCATTTATTATAAATTCCATATCAATAATAGATATTAGTATATATGAATATTTAGTTTCATGTTTACTGAAGGTATAAATAGAAATAGGATACTCCCACAATTCTAATGGTTTTTATATGAAAATGAATATTGATTATCAAGTAAAATTAATTAGTAAAATGAAATTATATAAATTTATATAATCTAAATGATCGAATAATAGTAAAGGTAATTTCTAGAATGTAATTTAGAGGTTATTTGAATGTGAAAATAATTTCATAATGTTTGTGAATGTTAAAATAATACTAATGGGATGGTTAATAAAATAGAGGATAAAAATAAAAAATAATGCACCACCCACACTCCTCTATTTCAAGTTGAAGAGTTTGGGAATTATGTGAACTAATTCCCCAATCCAAGGGCTGCTATAGATGTTAAGACAGAACAAACATTAGGGAATAATTATAAATGTATTTCTTATTTAATCATAATGGATAAAGTGAATCCTGGTATGTTGTTCACTCTTATCCTCCCCTCTATATTTTGTATTTTCATGTATGATTTTAAATGAATATGAAATATTGAAATCATACTCTACATCCACTAGTGAAATATCATGTTAGCATATACCTTTTAATAGATTCTGATTAACAAAATGAAATTTGATATTCTATCATTATACGGATGAAACCATGATTCCAATGGAATGTTTTTTGTATAAGATAACATATTATTTAAGGAATAATTGTTAAATTATATTTTGGAAGAATATATGTATCTGGGTAATATTAACATTAGAGTTATGGATAACATCTTGGGTTTTTGAGATTAAGGTTAATCATATGTTACGAGTTATTAATACCCCGTTATAAGTTTTAATGTGATGGAAGATTTTTAAGAATAATGATACTTTAAAATAAATTTATGGGTATGAAAACATTTTTATTATATATAGTGACAATGGTATTTTAGGAGGAATTCATTTAAAACTTATGGAAGTAAGATTATCTAATATCTTGTTAGGTAGATTTCAAATGTGGCTGGGATTAACGCCTTCCACAAGTTGAGTTTTCATACAATGAATTATTTCAATTGAGCTCTTTATGAAGCAATAAGTCGAACGAAGTATGAAATTATAATGTAAATGAATGATGTTTTAGAAATAATAATATTTGGTCGTGATAAATCTAATGAGATAGTAGAGATGATTAAATCCATTCAGCAACACATATGAACTATAGTAATGTGATATATATCTTTTTTGATAAGAATTAACACAGTCTATTATCTAAAGCTACTAATAAGGTATTTATATAAATTTTTACATGGAATAAAGTAGGGAAAAATAATCCTTCGGTATATCAGTACCACTAAAATAAATGATCATAATATCATAGTAGCTTATCATTTGGTGCTTCAGACAAACCTATCTTGGGTTTATGATTTGTTCCCTATATCTATCTCTCAGAAGAACATACCGAAACCATCAAATGTACTGGAATTAGAAGTCAAACCATTGGGGAAAGATATTTCTTATGTGGAACAATAGGGGAGATTCAGTATCATACATAGAATGTTCTATGAAACAACACCGCTCACCTGGTAATATTTTTAAAGAGGAACCATGCCACACCCCTACCTCAAACTCTTATGTATTTTATTCTTATAAATTTCCCACTTTTATTTGACAAATATTGGTTTGGGAACCTGATTTGAATTTTTTTAATGTATAATAGTTCTACTGGGTTCTGGACCTGTGCATGGGCACCACATGCTTAGCGGTAGATACGTGGTCATCCCAAGTGTCATCTGGTTGTCTAGCATTTAATATAAATAGAAATTCATTTAAATCAATAAAGTTAAATGTTTAAACTGTAATAATAATATTATTATCATGTATATAGAAATATTTTTATTATTTTAAATTGCTATTAATATATTATATCATTAAAATTTTTATAAATTTAATTATAATTCAGTTGTTTTTAATTTTATTATTATTAAAAAGAAAATAAATAAAATTATTTTTATTTTTAACATTATTTGTATTATGGTTATTATTTTTATCATTAATGAAATTAAGGATGTAATTATGATTATATAATTATTAATATTATTTTAAATTTTGTAATTATAATTTTCTTTTTATGATTATGATTATTATTATGATTATTAATATTATTAGTTTCTTTTAGAACCCCAAAACAATCCATCCTCTCTATCTTGCATGTTCGCTTCGTTGTACACCAGAGGTGCACCTCCCTACCGTTGTATATTTCACACAAGACCCATTATGTGCACCTCCTCTTCCACACCGTCCAACACCCTATTTCGATCTCCTCTGATGACACCTCCAACCAGCGAGCTACCTGATGACCATCACACCCCCCTCCTGGCCGAATAGCCTCCCCTCGTGTCATTCTTCCCTATGTGGTTGTATTTATCTAGCGTGACTCAACACTGGCACCCCCATTTTGGAAAGTTGGATTCCCTCTCCTTTTACTCATGTGCATTACACCTCAATTGGTTGTTTTTGCCATTTTGGAATTTTTTATGTGGGCATTTTAGGTTGTAGTTGGTTCTATTTTGGTATAAATGGCTAACTGTATTTAATTAAGGGAAAAATCATGTTTTTTAAGTTGTGGTAGGCTTGTAAAATATTTTCTTCCCCAAGGTCACGTTGTTTTCCTACACCGAGGTAGGTGATTACACATTAAACTTTTATTTCATGAATTAATTTTCATGTATAATTAATTCACCGTGTTTATTTACTGATTTTAATGCTGCAAATGTGGATCTGTTTGAGATTTGATATGTATTTAATATTTTAGTAGCATGTTGACTCAATTGGTGTGTAAATGTTCAATAAAAATCAATTTTTGAATGTTTATTAGTGTTTTAAAACTTGCGTGGTCAATTTTGTTCAGATACTGAAAGGGTGAAATTAGTGTTATGGTGGTGATTTTATATACGTTTTTTCGTAAATGAATGTTTTACTGAGTTTTGGTGTTTATAGTCATGCGACATGTTTTGAAATTGTTTAATAAATTCTATTATTGTTGTTTGGAATTACAAATGTTCTTTATTTGACTAACCAGTTGTTTTAATTGATTTATTGGTGACAAAAATTAGTTTTAGAATGGGTTTTTGTGTGTGTAGTATTTATAAATGGAATTTGGGGTTAGTTATTGATCAAAACCCACATCGTGTCTCTAGATAGTGCTTAATTGTTTTATTAAATTATATGTGTAGTGTGTGGTCCATGCTTTGTGGTTTGGAGATGGCGGGTCGAATGGGACTGGCTTGCATGTGCATAAGTATATATATGTGGGTTCCCCCATTATATTTAGTCACCCAATGTAGTAAATATACAAGAATAGGACAAGGTTTTCCCTTGTATATGTATGAAAAATCAAATGTAGGTGATTGGTGACTAGTATATGCATATAAACATCTATGCTCGGATCCACTTTCACATGTTCATAGCCATGTGGGTGTGTTCACAGGGGATAAGATTCCTTAAATGTATGTTGAAGTGAATATTCATAGTGGGGGAGCCTCTAATTTAGTTAGAAAATAGTAAGATCTGAAGTGGATGGCTTTGTTCCTCCTCAAGTTTGGTCCCCTATTCCTATTCCATTAATTTGAATTCAATAATTTTGTTCTTTTTTAAAAAATATGTTTTATATTAATTCTATTAAAACATGCTATGAAATATGTATGAGGTTACTAAAAATGATTATGCCTTTTTTTAGGAAATTGAAATTTTTTCTAATTACATTTTTCATAAGTGAAATTTCTTG
Source organism: Viscum album (assembly GCA_963277665.1). Lineage (NCBI taxonomy): Eukaryota > Viridiplantae > Streptophyta > Magnoliopsida > Santalales > Viscaceae > Viscum > Viscum album. The sequence goes on along the minus strand of OY728148.1, from coordinate 1,094,835,910 downwards.
AAAATTGATTTCCAAATTAGTCTTGAATTTGTAATTAATATCTCCGAATGTGTTTTTCCTTTCTACGAGTTAGTTACAAAAAATATTCCTTTTATTTAATTAATCAAATTTATAACATTAATAATGATTTATGAAAAATAAAAACCATATCTTGAGGAATGACCCCTTTTTATAAATTATATGTGTGTGTTGAATTTTTTGATTTGTGAAATGTTCCTAGTAAATAGGTTTTTGGGATTTTTGTGATAGAAAATGGGGGATGATCTCAAGGAGTTAGATTAGTGGTGAGAGGTTGGATTTTTTTTATGTAATGAAAATGATAATTACATACATGTTTTCTTAATAAAAAACCCCCACCACTAGAAATGGAGAACAATGGGAATCCTGGGTATCTATGTGGGATGAATAGGACTAGTCCACTAGATTATATGTATGTGGATTTTACCAGTTTCATCTAGTATGATTGATGATTTAAAACTAACTAACAATTTGTGATGATTGGAGGCCACTTGGTTATTGGTGTGTTCCCTACTAGTGGCATCCAGCATGATTGATTATACAATACTAACTAAAAATTTGTGTTGATTAGAGACCACTTGGTTATTGTGGGGTTCTTTACTAGGGGCTCATGAATGTCAACGCTGATCATTATGGTTTCTATAAAACATTTCACTAAGGTACATGGATCCTAGGTACCCATCTAACACTAACGTCATAGGATTTCCCACGATTCTTGTGATGTGATTTCTATTTCAGTTGTTTTATACTTGATGTCTTATTTGTGGAAACCATATTTTAATTTTAATTGTTTTCCATTCATTTTGAAATCTTAATGCATGCTTGGAACCAATTTGAAAAATTTAGTGGGAGATATATGCTTTAGTTGAAAATGAAATCTATTTAAATGAATTTGAAAATAATGAATAACATTGTTATATTATGTCCTCATTTCAAACTGGCATGTTTTGAATTTATTATAAATGCCAGGGGAATAGAATTTTGTTGTATCATGGAACCCCTACTGAGAATCTAGGTGCCCACATCTACATTACATCTCAGTTTTAGGTTCATCTAGATTTAGATCACTCTTGAAGTTAGTGTAGTTTATGTTACTTGGTGACCCACAATGTCACTTGAGGTATGTCTTGTTGCTTTATTTATTCTTTTGTTTAATATCATTTTGATAGGTTTATATTATTTTATTTATATTATTATTCAATTTATTATTATATATATCTTTGTAATGGGATAAATTGTTCCTAACTAGTTTATTTTAATATCCAACACTAGTTTCTAGCTTGTGGGGACTAGGAAAGCCCCCTGGGATTTACCGCGAATCAGGCCATGCGTTAACTAGATAACGACTCGATTTGGTTCATTACAGACCACCATATTAAGGAATCTTCATGGTAACTTAATGATATTATGATGAAGAATATTCCTCATTTTTTTTATATCAAAATGATTAATTATGAGGGAAAATTTCATTTAAGGTTGGTATAATGTATCACCCTGAGTATTTTATGAATTATTTTTTAAAAATTAATTAAAATTATTTTATTCCTTGCATTACATGATACAATATTCTACCATGATTTATAAACAACAACAGGTTAATAATTTTCTATGCACAAGAAATTCTTATATTTTATTTCACACAATAGTAAGTATTAACAAATCCCCAATAAATAATTAGTAGTGTTATTTAAGCAAGACTGTTATAACATAACTGTAACACGTAGTAATATGAATAGTCATAATAATTTTTAAAATTTAATTTCAAATGGTTTAAGAAATTTAATGTTAAAATATAAACTTAATTTATGAATTCCTAATTTCAAAATTATTTTAGATTTAATGATTGGGATTTTTCTAAATAGTTTTTCGGATGAAAATAAATAATTATGAATTTTAATTAAAAATTGCATTTTAATTTAGTTTACTGATAAAAATAAATTAAAATTTAAATTATTTTTATGGTATAATTATTTCACATAAAAATCTATTTGTACAGTTTAATTAATTTTATTCAATTTCATATTGAAATGAGATATTAAATCATTGTATAAATTTTGTCTTTTTCAGTTAGACACACAACATTATTGTTTTTTCGGTGCGATTAATCATAAAATAAAATTTTTTGCTTATGTTATTTAAATTTGTAAAAATAAATTCCATATTTTTAATCAACATTATTCATAATTTCTATTGGTTTCATCATACATTTTGACCAAAATGTATAGTTAAATTAGGTAAAATTTATTATTGTGGTTAAGGTAAAATTGTGTTCAATGTGGATTAAACTAAAAAGATAGAGGTCAAATTTTTCTACCAACTTGTCTATAAATATTATATGGGATTATTTATAAATTTTTTTTATGTTATAATTTGATCTATTTTTGATACTTTTTACATAGGAAAAACATGGGTGGAATTATCTCTTTCAAAAAAATTAATAATTTCACTCCACCTCAACTATAATAGAGAAATAAATATCTTCTCTACTTAACACATTTAAACCTATTTTTATTTCCCATAAATAAATAAATCTCTAAAAAACTCATCCAATAATAGAATCCTTATTAATAGTAGAAATCTATCCAAGGGTTTCCTTTAGTGTAAACCTAAGAAGGATAACCAAAGAAGATGTAATGTTCATCAACCGACATTTCTATTTTATTTACTCCTCAAAAACACAAAATTATTTTTAAATAATGATTATATAAGAAACTAAATATTATCTATTTAATAAGTTGTTTTTATTCTAAGGGTAATACCTACAAACACACACACTTCCATTAAATATGTTATGAAATCGTCATTCATGTGCACAACAGACTACTACCTTAGGAACATATATCACTAATTTTTACATTAAAACCATTAAATGTTGGGAATAATGATTTAAGTAATATTTAAATATGATATTTATGATATTTATGATATTATTAAGATTTTTTAATTCACACATCACACATACCATCATGCTTTCTTGTTGTTGGGGAAAAGAAAATGTCGTTCAGGTGTATAATGGTCTACCGCCTCATGAAGTGTTTTGATTCATTCATGCCTTACAGGGAATGTATAATTGGGAAATTAATAAACTATTGTGATGTATATAAAAATAATATTATTCAATAATTTTGATATATTTCATTTACTTTTATTTCTATCTTAGAAAAATGTAAACAACATTCATGCATATGTATGACATACTGTATTCATAAACTATGTATTTCATTCCATATAACAAAATTTTATAGATTAATATAAATCCATACATAATGAATATATATAATTAAAATATAATTTTTTTCATTCAATATATTATGAATTTTTTATGATCATGTTGCACACATATGTATGATTTTCATTATGTGATGGGCGTTACCAATTTCTCCATCTAATACATTGGGTATTGACATATATATCATCAGATAAAAATTGTAAACATGTAGATAGAAACTACTGGAAATGTGTGCTATACACATGTCCTTATACCAATGGTTTTGACTAACCATTTCAATATAATAATTTAGTGATGGATATTCCGATTTTTTTTTAAATTCTAGTGATAAATCATCTAGGATAATGGTTTCGTTTTAATGTTGTTATATGACTTCCCCAAATTCACTACAAGTTTCCCCCTCCAATTCTAGACTTCAGATATAGTCTCTAACCATCCGAAATTTCCCATATTGATCCCTGGTGATGTGCACCCCACCTCTCATAGTACTCCCATCCAGAACCCTTAAGGGATTCTTTTAAAGATATAAAATCGATCTCTTATCTTTCTACACCCATCCCGTCATCCCATCCAAATATATTCCCAATCCCCAATTGAAAGGGCATTATACTATCATCCCAGCCATCCATGTGATGATCACTCTTCTTGATTTAAATTCTATTCTTCTAAAATATTAAAACACTATGTTCCAAATCATTGATGTAATCTACCAAAAATCCATTTTATTTTTATTTGTGGTCCCAAAACCCACTGAATATTCTTATTTTTCTTTATATTTATGTTCTTTTGACCCAATAGTGTGATTTAGGGTTTTTTATATTGAGTTCATGTCTGTTTTGGTTAGTTCAGACTAGTTTGGTTCTGTTTGGGTCTGTTATGATACATTTTGGATTGGTTCATTTTTTTGCATCATTTTGTTTCCAATTAGTTTATTGTAATCTCTATATGTCTATTTTAAATTCATACAGCTTCAACATTATTAGGTATGGAACTTCCCCTTACAATAAAAATTTAATAAAAAATTACTATATAAATGTAATTTTTTTTTCTGGTTACTAATTGATTATGATTTATCAATCATATTTATTAATATTTGATATATTCAACCTGATGTGTGATCTAATGTAATGGATTATGTTTACTTATAGCCTGATATATCTATGTTGGAATCTTAAATTCCTTTTATATTTTTAAATAATCTAATTATTCTGATTTATTATTTATGATTTTCATGATTTTATATTAAGTTGTTTTCTTGATAAAAAATTTGTTTTTTGGATTAATTATTTTTCTATATTGAATGATTATTTAAAAATAAAAATAAAATTTTTCTTTTATTTTTAGTGATTTGGAAGAGTAATTATTTTTTGTATAAAATGATAATAGGAAAAGATGCTCAAAAGGGATGGAATTTTTGAATTTTGGATTGATATGTTATGAATTATATATCTTTTTTATGGTTGTGTGTATTTAGAAAATTGATTAGACACGTAGTTTATTTTTTAACATATATACAATAAAGATTTTAACCAAAGATATGAAGATGGTCTTTTATAGGTAATTTAACTAGATAATATATTTTTTATAACAACATATTCCTAGTAAAACAATGATAGGATGAATAAATATAGTAAGAATAAATGTGTTTTATAATTTTTTTCAAAAAAACTAAATTAAAATAATTTGTTAAAATGGTGCAAATTAAAACTATGAGTGGTGAAAATAGAGGAAAATTATGAAAAGTACACAATGATACAGTGTTTAGAGAAAAAAGATTTTATTTATTACTAATAGTGAATAATTAAAAATTTGGGGGTGACCATATTTATATAGACCATTGAAATAAATTTCATTTAATGAGAAAAATAGAACTAAACCATATCAAACAACACCAATTTCAAATAAATAAAATTTATTTGAACTGATGTTAATAGAACCAATTTAACCAAACTAACCCACTTGGAATGAAAATACTCAATGTTAAAAAAATTTAAATTGAACAAAACCATATACACTTTGTGTAAACATAGACAACCCCAATTGACTTGAACTTGATAAAATCAATAAAAAATTACCTAACATGGCCCGATGATATATGTATTTAACAAAATCGAATTAAATTGAATTAACAGAAAAAAATAAATCAAATTAAATTAACAAATTGAAGGTCGAGTCAATAAGGAACCTATTTAAATATCTTTTATGTATCTTTATTTTATTCACTCAATTACATATAGTTTATGGTTTTATATATAGTGAAAAATTCACATTTCCTTAGATAAATTCTTGATTAAACATCAATACTATTTATTTAAATTTACAAAAGGTAAAATAAATTTTTTATTTAATATATAGAAGTTGGATGTAGGGAAACTATTATATCTCTTACATTTTTTAAAAGACATTACAATGGTTTTTTAGTTTTTTCATTTAAAAATGCTTCAAATAGTGTTCACACAAACTGCCCATGTTATAATCATTTCTAAGACCACAGTTGAGTTTTGAATAAGTTATCCAGAATATAACCAAATATGACAGTCAAAAAAAATACTATGTGTGGTATCACAATAAAGAGAATATTAATTCCTAGAATGTTCATGTTTCAAATGAGAGGACTGGATTGGAGAATTTTTTAGATTCTTGGTTTCCATTTATTCATCATCATTTTAAAGAAGTCATGTAGATCCATGAATACTTATATATGAGAATAGATTATGTATGTAATAAAAATTATGATTTCTAAAGGGTAAAAAAATTGAATGATTCTTCCACAACACTAATGTATCAGCAATGTGGTAAAATGAAATTGATGGAATTTTTAATAATTCAATTTCATAGGAAAAACATGTATTGGATTTATAATGTTTTCATCGACTACATTCATTCCATTTTAAATTAATTACTTATAGATGATGAAGATACTTTCTCAAATAACTATATGTCATGGAAGATAGTTATGGAACTTGGATTCTATGCAATATCAATTCAGGATTTCTTTAAAAATTATAGATTTTTCATAGAGAAATATATTTAAAAAATGATTTTATAAAAATTTTCACATCCTGATGGAGGACAAAAGAAAATGTAACACCATCATTTGTGCCATAAAATGTATAGTTGAACATTCCATTGATCCCCATACTCCATAATCAGTTATTTTATGATGAAATATCAATAAAAATGTGATTTAATTATACCAAGAGAATGAAAGATAATGATGAGTTGGTTCACCCTAATGATTGATTTTCATGGAAAAACTTTTATGCTCTCTATCATGATTTCATAACTATCATTCCTAGTATGAGGTTGGGTATTTAATTTTATGATTTTAAACTATTTAGGACGATTACTAATTTACATAAAACATGCTCAGTCTTAATACAGTTTTATAACCATCCATAATTTATGTGTTTGAAAAGACAATTAAAATTCTTGAGTATACAGATATTTGTAACTTATAATACTAGAATTTATATAGATTTATATTTTCTAAATATTATAAAATAGATGAAATATATTTTTAATATGGGTTTTCGCAGATACGTTGAATGTTCGAAAGACATATTTTAGATGTGTGTTGCTCTTATGTGGATGATCAATGATTTTTTACTTATTTAATGTTTTATGGATGGAAAATGAAAGGAAAACTATCATGTAAAATTTTTATGAACAATAAATGACACTGAATACTTTTATATTATCATATTTTCTGTTTTATGGGACATAAATGAATCTTTCCAATAGACCATTCATAGAGTAATAATCGTAGCGGATTTTACAATACCATGGAGACTAACATTCCACATCAAAAAATTTCATGTACTAATGTGATTAATGAATTATATGCTTTCAATTTTTTATTCTGGAATCATGCAATGAAATATTTAATTAGGACGAACTTTTGCACTAAAATAAATTTCAATTGGAAGAAGATAAGTATCGCCTATGAGATCAAATATTGATCAACCAATTTGTTTTATCATTTCTTATACATAATGAACATTTAAAAAAATATGTGTGAAATGTTATTTTTAATTATTATAGATGTTAAATGAAATATAATATAGTATTTACAATCATGAAATTACTTGTTAGATTGGGGAATTAGGAGAACATTTTATTATTTGGGTATTAGTGAAAATAAATTGACAGTTTTGTGTGCTTATTTTGTAATGAAATGGTAGAAAAAAAATAAATTTCTGGAAGTACTAGAGACAATAAATGTTCTTAATGGATATTCAAGTGACATATCAAAATGGGTCAATAAAATATAGTTGAAGATGAACCTTTTAAGACTCATCATTATCACATCCTTATGTATGAATTATTTCCCATAGAAATATGCGAACTTATTTCCAATAATGTAGGGGATTAAGTTATTCAATTGTTCAATATCTTAGACTTCTTTGTTAAAAGAGTTTTTTATCAAGATGAGCTCATAATCCTTTTATAAATGAAATGAAAAGTCATAGTATCCTAGATGAAATAATTTTACATTTGTCTCTTAATAAAGATTGAAACATGTCACATGGGGAGTAGTAATTCATATGCATCTCTCTTAAATAACACCTTTGTTTTCATGTCCATGAACAAGGATTTCTGATTCCTAATATCTGTGAGTGATGAAATGACTCATTGAAGGAAAATTTTCAAGATATTTCATCCACATAATAGTCAAGTTCTATGAAAGATTAATCATTCCCATTCTAATGTCTTGAAAAATGCTAGTGGAATCACATTCAAAACATATGTTTTTCCAATATATTTGGAAATATAGAACAATTTATTTGATAAATACCAACATTTATAATTATAAAGAAGTAACATGTACTTAATAACAATATAAAATAACAACAATATTACTGTTATTATCCGAAAAAATTATCCCATATCCTGATGGGCCTAGATTTTTTCTCAAGGCATCATCTATGTTACCCTTTAACTAACTCAAAAATGGTAGAATCCAAAAAAAAACATCAAAATCCCTATATGAATTGGGTATGTGACCATAATGTTTTTTTCATTTTAGGATAATAAAGTACCCATTTGAGTTTATAAAATGTTCTATGCTCATTGATTTTTTAGATAGACATGTGGTGATTATATAGGTTGTAGCATAAATGATATAAATTCGTTTATTGGTGTGAATGGCCCTGTTTCTACCCATCCCAATACTGTGAATTAATTATACAAAATAAACCTTGAATATAATGGAAATATCATTTGATAACTTGAATTTTAGAATTTAGAACAGATATTGTTTAACCTAGACAACATGAGGAATGCGGGTCTCAAAGATCTCCAAAATAACCCATCATAATGATCCATCATTTTTATGAGAGATGAATTGATGATCAACATCGTTAGACTATTTGGGAAAATAAGCGCCCTTAGAGCAAAGGGGGATGCCTACTCGTTGCACATTTCTATCAACTAGGATCTTATTGATTGATTTCCTCTAATGTAGGGTAATCCACGAAGGACCAAGAAATTTTTTTGTTAAGGAGTTCCATACACTATTGTTCACCTTAAAAAAGTGTTTGTAGAAAGCCATAGAATCATGTTGGCCATTTGGATACGGATCCCATAACAAATTGTCGTCCTGGTTAAAAAATCATAATTTTAAATATCAAAAGTAATTTCTTCTAGAAGTGAATCCATAAGATCCAATTGATCTTTGATCTATATCTTCTAATTGGTGCATGAGGAGCTAGCCAGATTAATCTTGCGTTATCCTATCTATTTGACATTCCAGAGGTTAAAGGAGTAATTAGTGATAATCAACCAATAATAATGAATGAATATTTTTTTAAAAATATTTTGCAAGCCTGTCCAAATAAAGAATTCCATGTTATTTTTCATGCAATCTATACATTTTTCAAAGAATCTCTATCCGAGGAACTCCAATGAGGCCGATTTCTTGTTGATTAACCACCATAAAAATTGATCCTGAAGTGCTAGTAAAATATATTCATGATCCTGATTCCAAGACCACCTATAGCTTGGGGTTTTCATCATTTCATCCATGGTGTTGTTAATATTTTTTTTTCTGGAACACATCTATTCCAAACGAAATTCCTCATCATTGTATTGATATCTGTGATGACAGTAGTAGGGAAGATGTATATAATGAAAGATTAAACCATCAATTAGACCAAAACATGATTAACAAGATAGATTCATCCAAAAATTGAGATTCACTTGCCATTCAATGATGTAAGATCCATTCTAAGATCACTTAAAACATTTGAAAATCTATAATAATGAGGCATTCCCTAGAATGTTGGAACTCTATGGTGAATAAATAGAATTGAACCTTCCCTTATACCCAAATTGTTTACAATGGGGGTATTTCTTGAAGCGGTTAAATTATTCCCAATTTATTTGAACAAATTACTCTAATTAATTTCGTGGCCTAAAACACATCCACAGTGAAAGTGAGAATTTTGTTGATGTTTTTGATATTCCTCCTTCCACCCTAAGTGAGAATGCTAATTTCATCAACAAAAAATTTATGAGAGGGAGAAGATATAACTTTTACTACTCTGATGGATTCCAAATCACCCTAGTCTTCTATGTGATTAAAATGCCTTCTCAGATATTCATCAAAAATAGAAAAAATTATTGCTGAAAGAGGATCCCCTAATCTAACCCATATGGGATATTTAATGTACCCTTTTGGGGACCCATTAATAAAAATGGAAGGGCCGGAAAACCCAAGTAGTATTTTAATCTAGTAAATAAACTTCATGTTGAAGGAAGATCAGTTTATCACATTAATTATAAAATTCCAATCCGTTGTGTAAAATACATTTCTAATGTCCAGTTGTAGTGTTATCTTTCCACCCTTGGTGGAATTTTGAAGGAGGTTGACACTCTCTATGGTAGTGATTAAAAATTCATGAATCCTCCTCCCTTTCACAAATCCAAATTGATTTCAGGATATAATTATTTCTGAGGCACGAGAATGTTGGTTAGAATGTGTATTTATGATTGCTTATGAATTTTTTTCGCAATGTCCACTGGTTATAATTCACTAATATCATTAGAATTATCCCCCTTTGGAACTACAGTTATCAATTGGGCATTAAAATCATGGGTGAAGGATACACCTTTGAAAAATTGCATGAAAAACCTACACAAGTTATTTTGGATAATATATCCAAATGATTGAATGAAAATGTTGGTGAAGCCATTTGGTCCAACTAAGCTATCCTTATTGAGACTATACACTACCACCCTGATTTTTTGTGTATAGAAGTGAAGAAGTGAGAAAATAGTTGTCTACCTTAGTTAATAGATTTTGAATAATATTTTCCTTAATCATAATAGTTCATTATGTTCCATTGAAGAGATTCTTGTAAAAAGTTTCAATCTGATTTAAGAGATCCTTCCTTTCCCCAAGAATTTGGTCCCAATCATTGAGCAAAGAGACGAGTTTTTTCTTCTTAGTCCATTCCAAATCATGGTTTTTTTTGTTTCTATCACCATCAACATGACACTTTATTTTTAAATGATCTTTATTGATGATGTCACTAACTGTGATATAATTTTTCAACTTGGAAGTCATCTCAATTTCAAGGATATATCCCCCATTAAAATTTCTCCTTGTGTTTTCTTCTCAAATGTCATGTAAGTAGCACCCATGGGAAAATATTTCTAAATCAACAGAACTGAATTTGGATTTTCTCCATTCCTTCAGAATTTTTTTGATTAATTTAAACATGGTAATGAAGAGTAAGTGTTTTGTATTGCTATCATTCAGGGACCAAGAATCATGAACAATTTATAAGAACACCAGTAATGTAGCCCAAACATTATTGAACCAGAAAGGAAGTTGTGGTCATCTCTCATTTTCAAAAAAAACTGGCCAAAATGGGATGATGATCAGAGGTGTGCCTTTCCAAGGTGACACATGATGTTGATTTCTATTTTTCATAGTACTCATTGAAAATTTCCATATCAATTTTTGTCACCCACATTCTATTATTATATCTCATGTACCATGTAAACATTTCCCAACAAGATTGATTTTATTTAACCTTACATCCTCAACACAAGATCTGAAGTCCCTCATTAAAATACAGTTGTAAAATGGTCCTTGTTTCTCATCCATATAAGTAATGGCATTAAAGTGACCGAATATAGTCTAAGGATCCATCATTCCATTGAAAAAATCCCTGATTTTCATTCAAACAATCCTCCTTTCTGTATAACTATTAAGAGAATAGACAATTGAGTTGTAGGTTCTTTATCCATAGATTTCAAATTTGTATGTTATAGCCCGGTTATCCGCATGTATAATTTCCAGATTTTCAACCCTAAATTGTTCCAAGATCTAGATTCTGTCAAAGCATGAAGCAATCTGAGAAGTACCCAGCATAGAGTATCCTCTATTGTTGAAGAATGAGGGTTTGTTTGAAGAAACATCCTTCGATTCATAAATACCAATTATATCATATTTTTAACTAATGTCAAGGATCCTAAGGGTACCTTGTATCTAAAGGTTTTCTATTCCCTAGAAATTCCAAAAAAGAATCCTTATTTTGGTTTTGGCTTGGGGGTGAGTCCGCCTTTCTCATTCCTCTCCATCCTTTTGGATTTTCCGGCTATCACTGCATTCGTGGAGTCACTACCACTAAATCGAGCAAGTGAGGCATGAGTTTTATCAACACTAAGAAGAATGAATTGACAGGGGGCTTATCAGTGATATTTTTAGCATTCATAAATTTTTTAATATTAATTTATATAAAATTATTATATTTATATTAAAAAATAATGATGATTTGTATACATTAGATATAAAAAAAATGTTTATAATTTAAATTTCTTTTTAAATCATTCAAATAATTATATATATAATGATTAAAAAAATATTTGTAAGATTATAACTAATTATATATATCTAAATAATTATAAGATTATAATCAATTTCATTAGATAATAAATATAATTATTATATTTAATTTATTTATTTGATTTGATAGATTTATATGATTTATTTTATTTATTTTATTTATTTTATTTATTTTATTTAATATAGATTTTTTAGATTTATATTTATTAGATTAATTAAATAAATTTTTTAGATTTATTTGATTTATTAGATTTATTAGATTTATTATATTAATTATATTAATTATATTTGTTATTTTTTTGTATTTAATATATGTATTTTATTTATAATTATTATGTATAAAACAAATTACATTAATATACTTATATTATAATTATTAAATATATATGTGATTCCAATTAATTTTTATAATAAATATATTGATCATTTCTGCGTATATGGTATGTATCGTCATGAAAATTAGTTAATACATTAGAGCCATCCTATTATTCTTTTTTTCCACTAATGGATCATTTTTTTATTATGTATATTTTACTAGGCATATGATTTATTCATGTTACCCTTATATATACTATTATGTTATAACGACCCATACTTTACATACATTGTTAATACTTCAAAATTGAATCACACTTATTACAACATATGACAAAACCACAAAGGACCGTATAGGTATAGTGTCTTTAGAAACTGGGAAACATAAAAAACTGGTTCATAAATCTTCTACAGTGTCTCTCATTTATTTCATCATATCTAGGGTCCCTTTTAGCATATTCTACTTAATATCCATCTTCCTGACCTGGGGAAAAGAAAACATAAAAGGGTGAGCTCAAATGCTCGACAAGGGCAAATAAAGGAAATTAAAATCATATCATATCTTTTTTAAAATCATAACCTGCAAAAGAGATCATAATATCTTAACATGGAACAAATCATAGAAGTGAAAATGAGATCCCCATAATCATATCATAAAACATGAAACTTTGTGGCATGCACACATAATCATGGAAAATCATTTCTTGTTAGTCATGACTCATTTCCAAGACTATCTTAGTGGACAAAGTCCCTTTCTGAACCGAGTTCACTCCTCGTTTCAGTCCTGTATCAATGAACCGAAATAACCTTCTGTTCCAGCCATGTCTATCTCATGAGATATAAAATCTGTAACCAATGCATTGGATGGAGATATAGGTCCCACCCATCTTATAATGAATCCTTTCCTATGTGTGCCACATAATCATAAATCATACATCATCGCATAACCCATGTAATAAAAATGGGATTCTTAAACAACATGACATCATAAAACAATTCATATAAGATAAAGGAATTCATAAAAATGATTCCATCACAACATGATCAAATCAATGTAATAATAGGGATAAAAACAGAACCCTTTATTATCTTAGATGGAAAATAATTTTGATAAAACACTTGAACTCCATTCTTGGGTAAAATATCCTTTCTTTTTCAAAAACATTTTTCCTTTCATAACATGTCATACAACATTAAAATAAAAGAAGTTGATTAAAAAAAACTTGAAAACTTGTAAAGGAATCTTTTTGGAATTAATGTTTTAAAAATCCATTCATGCCGTATAAGTTAAAAAAACATTCTTCGTACTTTTGTCGGAAAAGTCAAAAAGTACCTCGTATGAAAAACGACAAAAGATTCCTTTCATATTCTTTACTAAAAACTCACCGAAGGGTAAAATTGGATTTAAATTATTGTAAGTGGATGGAAACAATATTACATATTGAGGGAACATGTATGTGGATGATAAAATACACCCCAGTAAATGCCAAAGTAAAAACAATCTCGGATAAAAATGAGATTGTGATATTTTCCCTTACCTTAGGTCCGATTTGCTTTATACGTGTCCGAAGATCCTGTATAATGGTTTAAATAATGTTATTGACTTATTCCAGAATAATACATATTGATATCATATCATATATGGTCATATTCTTAGCTTCTTGTTAGTAATATTTCATTGTTACTTGTTACTCGGGTCTTTATTGACTTTTGTTCTTATGCGTGTTTTGCCGAATAAATTCTTATTATTATTTTAAGGTTATAGATACCTTATATAAATAATGGTATTAGTGTAACATATATCATATTTATTCATTCAATTCATTTATATAATTACTATGTAATGATGATCATGTAGAACGAGTCGCATCACATCGTGGAGACGGTATTCCGTACGTACGCACGAGTGATGATATCGTTCCTATGATCGTTGAATTTTATTGGAGTATATATATATTATTTCAGTATCAATATTACTTTATAATAATCATAAATAGTTACTCATTACACCATTATACCCATCCTTGTATGGTGGTGGTGGAAAATAGATTACACCACGGCGTGGAGACGGTATTCCGTACGTACGCACGCGCGGTGATTTCATTTTTCCGTAGGATGGATAGAAGGTGAATTAGGGTTGTTTCATATATATAATAACATATCGGTATGTAAGTAATACTGATGTTATTACTTTATCATCAAAAAACTAAAGAAGAAGAAGTTGAAGAAGAAAGAAATTGAAAAGATCGGTAACGAATATTACCTCTTCATTGGAACGCCTCTTTGAATCCCCCACTTAGGGAACTAAGATTGGTCTTTGAAGAAGACCAGGACCTCTAGGATTATTCTAGGGAAGTGGAGAGGAGAAAATGGCAGGGGATGGCCGAGCTTGAGTGCTCAAATTGGTGTGAGGAGCAGGGGGAGGAGGTGCCCTTTTATAAGGGAGGAGAGGGGCACCTTAGGAATATCTCAAAATATTATTTTATATTAAAGTCAAAATCGGTTTATAATGGTTCCAAAGGGTCTTATTTAGAAGATAAAGTGGGGATGGGTCGAAATCCTATCAACCAATATGATTTAGACAAGTTTAGAGTATTATTTTAACCTTATAAATTAGATTTAACTCTAAGTTAAATAATTTAACTTTTAACGTGTCTTTTTGTTTTCTTTCACTATATGGTTAATACACTTACTATAACATGCCAAACGGACCACAAATTGTTTATTATTAATATATATATCCTTATCTAAGTAATTTGGCCGAACCTTAGATTTTTAAGAATAAAATAACAATTAATAATATAATATTTTATTTAAAAACTATTTTGTGTCAATTTTGACATTATTTGATATATGATTTTTGTGAAAGTCATAACAGGATTATATGTTCAAACCAAGTTGATTAAATCAACACTAATATATCATAGTGACCTAGAAAATTAGTGGAATTCATAAAAAGTCTCAAATAACATTTATTTTTGTGTTTATAACATCAATTATGTCAATATTTCATTTATAAGATAATTACTGCATCATCATTTTCTCATAAAAAAATTAAATTATTTAATGTCTAAAAATTACAAATAAAATACCATTATGTAGGAAATATTTTTAGATTTATAATGAATATTTATATTCGAATTTATCTTATGTATAACCCCATATTAACAATGTTTTAGTTATTAAACTTTGATTTTAACTATTTTAACTATTCATTAAATAAAATAATATTAAATATCATAATCTAATCCAAGTGGACCTAAATGGTCATATTATATTCATAAGGCTGTTTGTGGTCGAATTACACTTATCCAATAGAATTAGGACATGTGTTAGGGTAATAGTAATATCATATTTACCCTTAGTTACCCTATTTACTATTAACCGTGGTAAAAAAAAGTAAAAAGTTACTATTCACCAAAAATTATTTTCATCTCATTGAACCACATTTTAGTCCTTGATATTAACCGTGTCTGTCTGATTTTCGAAATTCCATTCACAGATGCGGTAAAATTAAGTTTTATGCAAAATTCAGTTTTTTTAACCTACCACTTAGTGGTTTCACTATTAATCTAAAATTGAAAGTTTTCAGAAAAATACCAAAATTTCACCCTAGGCTAATTTCGGTATTCCGAATCCAAAAATGAAGTCCATTTTAAAAAATAAAATTTATAAAATTTCAAAAAGTGGTTATTACTATTCAAAACGGCTAGTTTTAATAATATTTTAATAGCATATCGTTGTTTGGTGAAACTCGGTGTTGCGTACGACCCAAGCTATCGAGGAAGGTCGCGATTGCATGTAAAGTAAGCCAAGCTAGTATGTAGTGAATGATTCCTTTGATGATATATAAAAAACAAAATATTACTCATAAAAATCTCGGGTGTTACATTCTACCCCCATTAAAAAGAATTTCGCCCTCGAAATTCGTCACTTTGTAACAAACAGATGAGGATACTTCTCCCTCATCATATCCTCAAGCTCCCATGTAGCTTCTTCAAGTTGGTGGTTCCTCCATAAAACTTTCACCAATCGAGTGGTCTTGTTTTGTTGGACTTTTTCGCTACGATCCAGAATCTCTATCGGTTGTTCTTCATAAGAAAGATCTTGCTCCAGCGGTACAACATCTGAGCTGAGTACATGTGAAGGATCAGGTATGTACTTTCTCAGGAGAGATACATGGAACACATCGTGAACTTGAGAGAGATTCGGTGGAAGCGCCAATCGGTAAGCGACCTTCCCAACACGGTCCAGTATTTCGAAAGGACCGATATATCTAGGGCTCAACTTCCCCTTCTTTCAAAATCTCACAACCCTCTTCCAGGGAGATATTCGTAATAACACTTTATCACCCACTTCAAACTCTAGGTCTTTTATTCCGTTTTCGGCATAACTTTTCTGTCGACTTTGAGCTGCTCTTATGTTTTGTTGAATAGATCTAACCTTTTCTGCCATTTCATCAACGAGATCAGGTCCTAACAGCTTTCTTTCCCCACCTTCATCCCAGCAAGTTGGAGTCCTGCATTTCTTTCCATAGAGAGCTTCATAAGGAGCCATCTGAATACTGGAGTGAAAGCTATTATTATAAGAAAATTCCACCAAAGGTAGGTGTTGATCCCAACCTCCTTTGAAATCCATAGAGCAAGCTCTCAACATATCTTCTATGGTGTGAATTGTTCTCTTAGACTGAACGTCTGTCTGGGGATGATAAGCAGTGCTAAAACTCAACTCTGTATCCAGAGTATGCTGAAGACTTCGCCAGAACTTCGAGGTAAATCTCGGATCCCGATCAGATATAATAGAAAGTGGTACTCCATGGAATCTTACCACTTCCTTTACATATATCCTGGCAAGTTGATCTAGAGAGAAATCCTCTCTAATAGCAATGAAGTGTGAAGACTTTGTAAGACGATCAACTATGACCCAAATAGAATTATTGCCTTTGGATGTTTTAGGAAGTCCTGTGACAAAGTCCATAGTGATGTTTTCCCATTTCCATTCGGGTATGGGTAATGGTTGTAACATCCCCTTAGACATTTGTCTCTCACCTTTAACTTGTTGACAAACCAAGCATCGAGAGACATATTCAGCAACATCTCTTTTCATGCCATCCCACCAGAAGTACTCTTTCAGGTCCCTATACATCTTCGTGCTTCCAGGATGAATAGAGAATGAAGAACTATGAGCCTCATCCAGCATCTCCTTCTTTAATTCAGGGATGGGAGGAACACAAACCCGATTCCTGAACATTATTATCCCATCACAATCAAGGTTGAATTCAGGAACATTTCTCACCTTCTTTTGTAACTCGACATCTTCTTTCTGTGCCTCTTTAATCTTCGCATGTATAGATGGTTGAACATTCATTTGAGAAAGATAAGATTTTTCCCATTCCATTATAATTCCAAGATCCATCCTTTGTAAATCCATAAATATTGGATCCTTTGTGATCCTCATCATGGATAAACTAGCATGGTCTTGTCGACTTAATGCATCTGCCACCATGTTTGCATTCCCAGGGTGGTAATGGATTGAGCAGTCATAATCCTTAATCAGCTCCAACCATCTTCATTGACACATATTCAACTCCTTTTGTGTGAAAATATACTTTAAACTTTTATGATCAGTAAAAATATCACACCTTTCACCATAAAGGTAATGCCTCCAAATATTTAATGCAAAGATTACCGCAGCTTACTCCAAATCATGTGTTGGGTCATTTTTCTCATGGATTTTCAACTGTCGTGAGGCATAAGCTATCACCATATCATTTTTCATAAGAAAACACCCCAATCCCTTCTTGGATGCATCATTGTAGATCACAAACCTTTCTCCACTACAAGGCAGTGTGAGCACAGGTGCACTGGATAACCTTCTTTTCAACTCCTTGAAATTCTCTTCACATTCTTCCGTCCAGACAAACGTAACTCCTTTCCGAGTCAACTTGGTGAGTGGATTAGATAATCGTGAAAAATCCTTTACAAAACGTCGATAATATCCAGCCAAACCAAGAAAACATCGGATCTCAGTTACTGTTGTTGGTCTTGACCATCTTTCGATAACCTCTGTTTTTGCTGGATCCATAGATATCCCCTCTTTTGAGATTATGTGACCCAAAAATGCAACTTTTTGAAGCCAAAATTCACACTTGGTAAATTTGGCATAAAGCTTCTCCTTTCTCAGGGTCTTTAATATAATTCTCAAGTGATCTTCATGCTCTTCCTTGCTCTTTGAATAGACAAGAATATCGTCTATAAAGACTACCACAAATTGATCAAGATAGTCTCTAAAGACTCTATTCATTAGATCCATGAAGATAGCAGGGGCATTAGTAAGAACAAATGGCATCACTATAAATTCATAGTGTCCATACCTTGTACGGAAATCCGTCTTTGGTATATCCTCCCTTTTCACCCATAATTGATGATACCCTGAATGAAGATCAATCTTGGAAAAGTATTAAGCTCAGCGTAGTTGGTCAAATAAGTCATCAATGCGTGGGAGAGGATATTTGTTCTTGATAGTGATCTTGTTAAGTTCTCGATAATCAATGCAGATTCTCATTGATCCATCTTTCTTCTTAACAAATAAAACTGGTGCTCCCCAAGGTGACGCACTAGGGCGTATGAATCCCTTATCAAGATTCTCTTGGAGTTTCTTCTTCAATTCCTGCAACTCAATTGGGGCCATTCTATAAGGTGTCTTTGAAATTGGCAAAGCGCCCGGTACGAGTTCTATTGAAAACTCAACTTCACGATTTGGTGGAAGACTCGGTAATTCCTCCGGAAATACATCATCAAACTCTCGTACAATGGGCATATTCTTAATCATGAGTTTCTCACCAACCATTTGAGATAAATAACCTTCATTTAGTGGAATCAATACCAATAAGATGGAAGAAATTTCCACTGGAAGGTTATGTTCATCCTTGCATTGATAGACGATCGTAGATTGATCTGGAATATGAAATGTGACTTCCCTTCATTGGCAATTGATATGAGCTCCATGTAGAGAAAGCCAATCCATGCCAAGAATCACATCAAATTCCACTAAAGGAAGGATCACAAGATTTTCAAAAAGCACTTTCCCACAAACTTCGATCGGAGAAGAATTATAAACTTTTGATGCGACTGTTGTGCCATCAGGTGTTGTCATAGCTAACTCAACATCTAATTGTTGAGGTAGTACGGTGATACCCTTAGAAAATTTTTCATAAATAAAAGAGTGGGTGGATCTAGAATCAAATAAAACATTTTCTACTTTAGATTGGATGGTAAGTGTACCTTTCACCACTTCGTTATCGTACTCCACATCGCTGATAGAAATTGCATGTGACTTTCCTTTGCCTTTAGCCTTAAGATTTTGTTGACGTCGACCATCATCATCAACCCTTGGATTTGGGCATTGATTGGCATAATGCCCCATCTCCTTGCACTTGAAACATTGAAGTGTAGTAGGTTCATTCTGTGTATCCCTTCCTTTGTTTGCATCATTAGACATCTTCTTCCCATTATCGCGGCATTCAAATGCCCGATGACCTTCCTTTCCACATTTGAAAAATTTACTTGTCCCTTTAAGACAACTACCTCCATATTTCTTTCCACACTTTGAGCATAAGGGAAAGATCGTCTTCTTTTCAGTGTGCCCTTTAGATTTTCCTTTGAATTCCATCTTCCTCTTCTTATCAAACCCATGTGACTGATGGGTTACTCCAATATCCATCTCGACTTTGAGAGAACATCGAACGATTTCCTTGTAGCTATTGAAGTCCCTTATGGCTAACTCCCTTCGAAGACTTGGTTTTAAGCCACTAACGAATCGATCGATCTTACTCTCAGGTTGGATAATAATACCAGAAGCGTACCTTGCATGTCTTGTAAAATTTGCTTCATAGGTACCAACAGATTCATCATCTCTTTGCTTCAGTTCAAGAAACTCTTTCTCCATCTTTGTTCGGAGAATACGAGGGAAGTACTTATTGAAAAATAAGTTCTTGAACTCTTCCCATTCCATAGAATCAATTTCATCCCTTTGCCTCGTATTCTTAATAAGATTCCACCATTGATTAGCATCTTCTTCCAAACGATACACTGCTTGGATGACTTTATCATGTTCAGAACATTGAAGAACTGAAAATATCTTTTCAGTAGTACTAATCCATTTTTCAGCAACTAATGGATCAGTAGACCCACTGAAAGAAGGTGGACGCTGCCTCATGAAGGATTCAACAGAATGTTTCTCCTTCCTTTGCTCGTTTGGAAGTCCTGCATGATTCATAGCTTGAGAAAGTTGTGTGAGCATGGCTACAAGATTTTTCATTCCAGCTCCCATATCGTTTGGTTGCTCAGGGGGACAATCATTGCATTGCCCATCGCATTCCGCATTAACACGGTTCCATCGGGTTCCATCCATTGACTAAAACCAAGAAGAATAGTGTGAGCAACATTAATTATAATAGGAAAACCACATAATCTAGGTTAAAATTTCACACTTAAGGTCTTATCCTAGGGTATTCAAGGCTATTTCTAAAACACTAAGATTGTGTTCTATGCTTAGACGTATCCTTAGGGTTCTTACTAAGGCTTTCACATCCTAGTTTCCAAAGGTTGACTATAACCTCTCTCTGATACCAACTATAACGACCCATACTTTACATACATTGTTAATACTTCAAAATTGAAGCACACTTATTACAACATATGACAAAACCACAAAGGACCGTATAGGTATAGTGTCTTTAGAAACTGGGAAACATAAACAACTGGTTCATAAATCTTCTACAGTGTCTCCCATTTATTTCATTATATCCAGGGTCCCTTTTAGCATATTCTACTTAATATCCATCTTCCTGACCTGGGGAAAAGAAAACATAAAATTGTGAGCTCAAATGCTCAGCAAGGGAAAATAAAGGAAATAAAAATCATATCATATCTTTTTTAAAATCATAACCTGCAAAAGAGATCATAATATCTTAACATGGAAAAAATCATAGAAGTGAAAATGAGATCCCCATAATCATATCATAAAACTTGAAACTTTGTGGCATGCACACATAATCATGGAAAATCATTTCTTGTTAGTCATGACTCATTGCCAAGACTATCTTAGTGGACAAAGTCCCTTTCTGAACCGAGTTCACTCCTCGTTTCAGTCCTGTATCACTGAACCGAAATAATCTTCCGTTCCAGCCATGTCTAACTCATGAGATATAAAATCATTACCCAATGCATTGGAGGGAGATATAGGTCCCACCCATCTTATAATGAATCCTTTCCTATGTGTGCCACATAATCATAAATCATACATCATCGCATAACCCATGTAATAAAAATGGGATTCTTAAACAACATGACATCATAAAACAATTCATATAAGATAAAGGAATTCATAAAAATGATTCCATAACAACATGATCAAATCAATGTAATAATAGGGATAAAAACAGAACCCTTTATTATCTTAGATGGAAAATAATTTTGATAAAACACTTGAACTCCAATCTTGAGGAAAATATCCTTTCTTCTTCAAAAACATTTTTCATTTCATAACATGTCATACAAATTTAAAATAAAAGTATTTGATTAAAAATAAACTTGAAAACTTGTAAAGGAAGATTCTTGGAAATAATGTTTTAAAAATCCATTCTTGCCGTATAAGTTAAGAAAAACATTCTTCGTACTTTTGTCGGAAAAGTCAAAACGTACCTCGTATGAAAAACGACAAAAGATTCCTTTCATATTCTTAACTAAAAACTCACCGAAGGGTAAAATTGGATTTAAACTATTGTAATTAGATGGAAACAATATTACATATTGAGGTAACATGGATGTGGATGACAAAATACACCCCAGTAAACGCCAAAGTAAAAACAATCTCGGATAAAAATGAGATTGTGATATTTTCCCTTACCTTAGGTCCGATTTTCTTTATACGTGTCCGAAGCTCTTGTATAATGGTTTAAATAATGTTATTGACTTATTCCATAATCATACATATTGATATCATATCATATATGGTCATATTCTTAGCTTCTTGTTAGTAATATTTCATTGTTACTTGTTACTCGGGTCTTTATTGCCCTTTGTTCTTATGCGTGTTTTGCCGAATAAATTCTTATTCTTATTTTAAGGTTATAGATACCATATATCCAGAATGGTATTAGTGTAACATATATCATATTTATTCATTCAATTCATTTATATAATTACTATGTAATGATGATCATGTAGAACGAGTCGCATCACATCGTGGAGACGGTATTCCGTACGTACGCACGAGTGATGATATCGTTCCTATGATTGTGGAATTGTATTGGAGTATATATATATTATTTAAGTATCAATATTACTTTATAATAATCATAAATAGTTACTCATTACACCATTATACCCATCCTTGTAAGGTGGTGGTGGAAAATGGATTACACCACGGTGTGGAGACGGTATTCCGTAAGTACGCACGCGCGGTGATTTCATTTTTCCGTAGGATGGATAGAAGGTGAATTAGGGTTGTTTCATATTTATAATAACATATCAGTATGTAAGTAATACTGATGTTATTACTTTATCATGAAACAACTAAAGGAGAAGAAGTTGAAGAAGAAAGAAATTGGAAAGATCGGTAACGGATATTACCTCTTCTTTGGAACGCCTCATTGAATCCCCCACTTAGGGAACTAAGATTGGTCTTTGAAGAAGACCAGGACCTCTAGGATTATTCTAGGGAAGTGGAGAGGAGAAAATGGAAGGGTTTGGCCGAGCTTGAGTGCTCAAATTCGTGTGAGGAGGAGGGGGGGGAGGTGCCCTTTTATAAGGGAGGAGAGGGGCACCTTAGGAATATCTCAAAATATTATTTTATATTAAAGTCAAAATCGGTTTATAATGGTTCCAAAGGGTCTTATTTCGAAGCTAAAGTGGGCATGGGTCGAAAGCCAATCAACCAATATGATTTAGACAAGTTTAGGGTATTATTTTAACCTTATCAATTAGATTTAACTCTAAGTTAAATAATTTAACTTTTACCGTGTCTTTTTGTTTTCTTTCACTATATGGTTAATACACTTACTATAACATGCCAAACGAACCACAAATTGTTTATTATTAATATATATATCCTTATCTAAGTAATTTGGCCGAACCTTAGATTTTTAGGAATAAAATAACAATTAATAATATAATATTTGATTTAAAAACTATTTTGTGTCAATTTTGACATTATTTGATATATGATTTTTGTGAAAGTCATAACAGGATTATATGATCGAACCATGCTGATCAAATCAACACTAAAATATCATAGTAACCTAGAAAATCAGTGTAATTCATAAAAAGTCTCAAATTACATTTATTTTTGTGTTTATAACATCAATTATGTCAATATTTCATTAATAAGATAATTACTGCATCATCATTGTCTCATAAATAAATTATATTATTTAATGTCTAAAAATTACAAATAAAATACCATTATGTAGAAAATCCTTTTAGCTTTCTAATGAATATTTATAGTCGAATTTATCTTATGTATAACCCCATATTAAAAATGTTTTAGTTATTAAACATTGATTTTAACTATTTTAACTATTCATTAAATAAAATAATATTAAATGTCATAATCTAATCCAAGTGGACCTAAATGGTCATATTATATTCATAAGGTTGTTTTTGGTCGAATTACACTTATCCAATAGAATTAGGACATGTGTTAGGGTAATAGTAATATCATATTTACCCTTAGTTACCCTATTTACTATTAACCGTGGTAAAAAAAAGTAAAAAGTTACTATTCACCAAAAATTATTTTCATCTCATTGAATCACATTTTAGTCCTTGATATTAACTGTGTCTGTCGGATTTTCGAAATTCCATTCACAGAAGCGGTAAAATTAAGTTTTATACAAAATTCAGTTTTTTTAACCTACCACTTAGTGGTTTCACTATTCATCAAAAATTAAATGTTTTCAGAAAAATACCAAAATTTCACCCTAGACTAATTTCGGTATTCCGAATCCAAAAATAAAGTCCATTTTAAAAAATAAAATTTATAAAATTACAAAAAGTGGTTATTACTATTCATAACGGCTAGTTTTAATAATATTTTAATAGCATATCGTTGTTTGGTGAAACTCGGTATTGCGTACGACGCAAGCTATCGAGGAAGGTCGCGATTGCGTGTAAAGTAAGCCAACCTAATATGTAGTGAAAGATTCCTTTGATGATATATAAAAAACAAAATATTACTCCTAAAAATCTCGGGTGTTACATATGTTCTCAAAAATACTTATAAAATTAAATTAAATATATTTATCATATTTATAATTACTAATTTTTAATTATATATAAAATATTATAAATATATTTATTTTTAATTTTAATTATAACTAAAATTAAATATATGTGTGTAAATAATAATAAAATTATAATTAATATATTTATTATACGTCTTAAGTTATAATTATATAATATAATAAATATATATTCAAATAAGTAAAAATATTTATAAATAAATAAAAATATTTATAATTGTAATTCCTATATAAAAATCGGTATATGTAAATAATTAAAAAATTATAATAAATATTATAATTATATATATTAATATACAAATATTTATAAATAAATAATAAATGTTATAAATATAATTCTAAACAAATGTAGATATATTTAAATAATTAAGTAACTATAATTATTATATAAATTATATATATCTATAAAATTATAAATATATTTATTATAATTGAAAAATTATAAGAAATATATACATAATTACAACTATAAATAAATATTTCATAATTATAATTTTTAATTACAAGTAAATAAATATTTAATTAATTGTTATTATTATAAATAAATAAATATTTTTGTAAATATTAATTAATTTAAAAAAATATAATTTTAATTTTCATATATAATGTTATATATAATTAGATAAATATATTTATAGATTTATATAAATATTGATAAATAAATACAAATCTTTATATTTATAGTTATAAATAATTAGACATTTAATTAAATAATAATAAAATTATGATAAATATATTAAATATATATATAAATTAAATTAGAAATATTAGAAATATAAATTTTTTATCATTTATAATTATGTAAATATATTTATATATAGTCATTTATAATTATAATTATAAATAACTAAATATTTATATAAATTATTATAAAATTTGAATAAATATAGTTATATATATATCTATAATATTTTAGATATATATAATTAATATATTTATTATATATATTTCCAATAGAATAAATATAATACATATATTTCTTATAATTTTAGAACTACTTAAATTATAAATTTACTAAAATAAAAAATTATTTATTTATTTATAGTTTTTATTATAAATAAATAAATATATATCTATCATACATATAATTATATATATATGTAATATAAATAAAATTTTGAAATTATATCTTTATTAGAACTTTTTTAGCACACATAAAGGTATATCTTTATCAGCACTAAAAAATACTAATAATGGCCTATTTTCATCAGTGTTAAACAAGCATTGATAAAAGGTGTCGTTATCTATGCTATATTTTTAGCATAGGTAAATAAATATTTTATCATCTATTTTTATCCCTGATAAAGGCCTATATTTATTAGTGCTAAAAAATCATTGAAAAAATCATGTTATATCTATGCTTTTTATTTTAGTACTGATAATACACGCCTTTAACATTGCTTTTTATCTAGCTCTAATAAAAGCTTCACTGATTTTTATAAATAAAACCTAACTTCATCCTCCTTCCTCGCATCCCTCAAGATCTCACAGAAGTTGATCCCTATCTTCTTCACCGCCTCCCCTTCCTCCTCCTCATCCTCCTCCTCTCTCACTGACTCATCCACTGCCATGAATCCCTCTAACACGAACCCAACATAGTCGCATGCCTCTCCTCTTCTAGGGACCTCTCCTCTATCGTATGTCTCTATTCTACTAAAGTAATTCTCCATTGTGTTCTTATACTCTGTTGTGCACACACCTTCGTTGTGTGCTTAACCAAACCCCTTTAGTGAGTATTCACTTCTTTCTCATATGTTTCCTCTTGTTCTTTCCTTGAAATTTGCTGCAGCATTGTAGTTTTTTTAATTTTCATGTTTATGTAGTGTTTTGGTAATCCTTTATTACAAAATAATTTGATCCACATTTCTTGCATTGAGTTTGTTATGTTCATGCATCCTACATTACCAAGCGGTACTTAGATGACTTGGAAAACATCTTAGAGGTAGGGAGTTACTTCATTCCACTTTGTTTGTGTATCATGTGGGAGGGATCTACTCTTCCATTCCTACGGTTTATAGTCTCGTCTCAAAAATCAAATATAAGAAATGTATATTTAAATATATTGGGTTAATTAGTCTGTTTTCATGTTATTATAGTTGTATATTGATGGTGAGGTTTTGAATTTTACGGGATAAAATCCCCACTGAAAATCAAGGTCATTGGTGGTCCATGATTAGGAACTAAATGAATTGAATGTTGGTTGGTTCCTGTTGAAAATTTGAATATGGTAATTGATAATTTACATATACTTGGATAATGAATGAATTCCCCAAGAAGATACAACTTCTATGATATCCTCTAAACAAACAAGTGGAATTGAAAAGGGGATTCGTTGCAAAATATAAAATTGGAGTTGTTTGGTTTTTATAGTGTTGCATTTTTGGGAATGATTGTGTGTTGTGGAGTCTTTCATATGGTGTAATGGAAACTCGTGTTGAGAGATTTATTGATTTTTGAATTGGTGAGATGTGTGGTGTAAAAGGAATAGATCGGGTTGTGCTATGTTTTTTTTGCTGGATGTGATGTGTTAAAAAAATACAGTGCTTGAATCATGGATCATGGTACTTTACAGTTATTCAACCTACATTAGAAATTACTTGTGATAATAAATGATCACATCACCAAACCCCAATACATAACATAGATTCTTGGTGTTTTCTATTGTTTAAATGGGTTTTCTAATTTTAATTAGTGTTCCATTTTTAAAAAAATAGGACATATATGTTAATGAGGTATATAAAAACACATCATTCTTTTATCAAAAATAAATTATTTATATGGAATAATAACAACATTTCAAGGATAAATTATGTTATTTGTATGTGGATTGATAAGAATGTATGCATTAAAAATTTAGAAACCAGTTTTTATCAAATCATATTTTCTTCTCTGTATAATTTTCTATCTTAATATATAAATTATTAATTTATTACAACAATAAAAAATTATATGAATGAATTAATAACATTTTACATTCAATGTTATGAAGTGGTTGTGGCATTTTGGTTGATGCATCCATCAAAGGTACCTAACCGAGATATTCATTATGAAATTTTTATTAAGATGTTATAGATTATTTTGGAACATGTAGTTGTTAACATCATGAATGTGTTTTGGAGAGGTAATAATTCTCTTAAGACTTATAATGATACTCTCATCACTTTGATTCTATAGGCTATTGATGTGATTTTAGTAAAGGATTTTAGAATGATTGGTCATTGTAATGTCATTTATAAAGTCTTTCTGAAGATTTTAGAAAATATACTATAGAAAATCATATCATCTATAACTTTAGTAACATATTTCTTTTCTTATGTTAAAGAGTTATATGATATGTAGTCCCCATGATGTAGCCATTAAGCCTGAAAAAATTTGGAATGTGAATCCATAGTATTGTTTTGATTATTTCATCCAAAATGAGAGTCTCCAGAACATAGCCTGAAATTTTTTTACATGAAGTATTTAGAGAAATATCCTATAGATGTGTTAATATTGAAAGATATGATTTTTATAAGTGGACGGTGTAATGGTAAGTAGTCCAGATGTTATGAATAGAATTTCTAGTTTTTTAAATAAAGGTTTTTAAATGGTGATATGTTAAGGTATTCTCCTGATTGTATTGAGTATATGTTTTTGTAATGTAAGATTCATTCACTAAAGATTAACACTAACATAAACTATTGATAAAAAATGAATGGTTTAAGCTAGACATGATATAGGTTTTAGAATTTCCACATGTTCAATGGGGAATCATCCATGAAATTTTTGGAGTCAGTGAAACTTGATATACAGTTGATACTTACTATAAGAATGTTGGAAAACATGAAAAAGATACATGTGAGAGAGGTGATTTTGAAATACATGTTGAGAATAAAAATAAGTGGATATGAATCTTTAGAAAATGAAATAGTATGTTTATTATGGTGATTTGGTATGGGTTCACATTTATTTAAAAAGGGTCAACCGAGATTTATCCTAATTAGAAGTGCAAAGAAGGCCATAAACAATAATGTCGTATGGTTCCTTCTCTTATATGTTCATGAAATATCCTTCTAGGATATTAACGGGGGAATTATTAAAACACCAATCTTAACTATAAATGACTTGGGTAACGAGTATGGATTATATTTTGATGTTTTAGGAGTCAGGATTTGATCAATTCCAATCCACGATGGTCATGTGGTTTCTTACGGGTCCAGAAAATTAAGAACACATACAAGAAACAACCCAAATCATTTTCTAGTTTTTAAAATGGGGGTGTTTCCTTGATTTATTAGAGGAATACACAAAAAAGTGTTTGAAATATATTTAATCACAATTGAAATGAACCACTAATATTGGAGAAGTAATGAGTACCTATATTACATTAAAATTGACATAATGTATACCCTCAAGAAGGGGAAAATGTGTTATAATGAACCATATTTGATGGATTAATCATAAGTAGTACAAGATTCAAGCATCATGTGGAAGATGGTTTCCCACATTGATGGGATTTTACATCATGTTCAAAATTATGATTGGTGTGTGACAATTATGATTTATCTACATCTTATTCACTCCCTAGTAGTATTGAAGGAGTAAACTATTGGATTCATAATATTTATTTATGAGATACATGATAATACCTTTATTGATTTATATTTTATATAATGTTTTTTATTTTTTATTTATCTATCCTTTGCAATGTGCATCTCTTGGGATATATGACATTGTGAAATTTCCAAAGTGGCTCTTACAAAACGATTCATGTGTTTTGAAATGTTTCCCAAAACATTATAGGTGTTCAAAATACCATTTATTGGTTTCAAATACCTTTAAAATGATTTACACACTTGTCATGGACATAGGATGCCTTCCAAGTGTTTGTAAACTCAATTAATTGGCTTTCAGAAAGGGATATGAATGTTTTAAAATTTAATTTAATGATAGATTCATTTTATCAAGGTCTATTTCATGTTTTAAAGGAAATGTTTTAGTATATAAAGGTTTCTTGTTTATTTTAAATGATTAAAATTGTTGGGTCATGAACGTACTTTGAATAATTTAAAAATAGACTGGGGTTTTGAGGAGTGTTTGAAACTTATTGTTTTTTAATAAAAGGTGCATGTTATTTTTTTGTGGAATTTGTATAAATGGTATGTTTTTTAATGGGATTTCAATTGTGATTTGATAAATAGTTATAAATAAAGACATAAAGAATATATCTTTATTATCCTTGGTTAATTTTTACATCAAAATTTTGTGTCTTTATTTTTCTAAATACTAACATCAATGAATCAAATAGGATAAATATGAATAATGAATGGATGGATGGAAATAATCTTACAAAAGTGTGTGGAGATTGGGTGAATTATTTCTTCATGATTTAAAAATATCATGTATATGACCCTTCTTAGATCCTTTGTCTGTCTTTACACTATTGTTACTCAAGACAAGTTAGTCCAGAGGAGTTGGATGAACACTTGTTCTGTCACGAAATAGATAAAAATTATAAATTTCAGAATAAACATGGGGAAAAAGTGAATGTAGCTAGTGGGTAGGATAACACTACAGATTATGGATCATCTGAAATTATTACATGTGTTTAAAATGAATAATACTATATCATGGACCCAATTACATAAGTGAATTAAGATGAAGATCATATTGAATAAATGAATAGGAAATTTGAGGATGAACTTCATGATTATCCAAAATTGATTGAGTATTTAAAAGGTGGTGAAAAGACACCATTGTATGGTGATTTCACTAAATATACATCATTTTTATCCATACTGATTCACTATAATTTGAAATCCAGAATCAAAGTTAGTGATATCAGTTTAAAGGATTCATTTCCTCTCTTTAATGACATGTTACTAGATGATAATGAGCTCTTCATATTATCATACGACATGAAGAAAAATTCTATGTTTGATGGGTGTGATCTCTATAATATTGAACTCTATCCCTAATTAAATTATAATATTTCACAATGACCACAAATCCCAAAAAAAATTCCAAATGTGTTGAGCTTATCGATACCAGAAAGACAAATTTGGTCTTGTAAATGTCGTATGGAACTTTCCAATCATTCCAATTATTAGGAACCTATATGGAAGTGACAAGACTCTAGGTAAATTGACTTTTAACATACACATAAGGAATAAATATGGGAGACTACGTCGCCTCACAGACTCTCATTATTGGATGAAAATATATCTTGAGTATCCTGACTTTGGGAACAAGCCGATAAACCTTCATCTTGCATTATTTACAAATGGGGTGAATACTTTTGGTTTTTAAAAAATTAATCATAGTATATGGCCATTATGTGGGTAAATTATATCTTTCCACCTCGGTTATTCATGAAATGAAAACACATCATGTTATCTATTCATATATCAGGACCAAAAGAAATGGGTAATGTTATTGATTTTTATTTTGATATATAGATAAAGGTTTTCAAATTATTGTATGATTTATGTTTTACATTGTATGATTCATAAAAAAATACATATTTCATATTGAGAGACATGTTGTATAGAATGATAAATGACCTTCATGCATATGTAGAATCTTCATGATATTTAATAAAAGGGACTAATATGTGTGTTTTCTGCGAACAAGGTACATTGTCAATTAGGTTGAAACATTCATAAAAACTGGGTTTCTAGGACATTGTAGATTTTTACACCAACAACAAGAGTACCAATCATGGAAAACAATATTCGATGGAAGTTCAGTATAATTTACAAAAACTTCACCACTAATAAGCGATCAATTATTTGAGAAAGTAAAATATATGGACACTTATTTTGGTAAACCATTTTCAAAAAACCATACAAAATCTAGTTAAATGAAGAGATCAGTTTTTTTTGGAAATACCATACTGGAATTTTCTGTATTTCAAACACTTTCTGGATGTTATTCATGTTGAAAAAAATTTCTATGACAATTTCATCAGAAAATAGCTAAATGAACTCGAAGAATAGAGGATGTAATTAAGGCTATTTTGGGAATGTTTTACATGAGAATACAAGAATAGTTTTCAGCATCGAAAGGTGAAAATGAAATTTTCTTCGTCTAGTTGATTACACACATTCAAGGAAGGATATATATATGTTTTGAAACATATTTAACAGTGTAAAAGTTTTATAGGGTTATTCATAGAATATCAAGAACATCATATCAATGACCAATGAAAGGTTAAAGGTTCTAAGATCACATGACATCCATTTTGATGAAATATCAAATTCATTTTCATTTACATTGTATTTTTTCTAATAATTTCTGTCATAAATTATCTAAACTATCTTTTTTATTCAATTTTATATATAGAAAATTTAGAGACCTGACTAATTTTATGAGTATGGAAAGAGAAATTGACATCATTTTGTGGGAAATGGTATTATTATTACTACCTAAATTCAATGACACAATTGTTATTTTTATGGTTTAATTGGTGATAGATATTAGACTATGTTATCTAGTACACTATATATGGTTGTACCCCAGTGAATGGAATATGACGATTTTGAAAGGGTATATAAAAAATCGATGTCCTCCAGAGGGTTGTATTGTCGATTTATATATTACTGAGGAGGCCATTGAATTTTATATCGAATACTTATCTAGTGTTAAAAGCATTGGTCATCCAAAATCTTGTCACACTGGGCAACTTACAGGGGAAGTAATATCAAGAGGATATTTTTTCAGAATCAATAATACTGATCGGGTGTAGGCCCATCTTTATGTTTTTCATAACATTTTGGAGGATTCCCCATATGTAGTTACACATAATGAAATTCTTAGGAATTTGAATCCATCATTGGAAGAAAGATATATATGAAATAAAAATAATCAATAGTTTAGATGATGGTTTCATGACTGTATTTTATAGGAGTCAGATGAAAATCTAGATTCAATTACCAAATGAATATGATTCCGAGCCAGAGGACATGTATGTATTATCTCACAAAGATAATTTAATTAATGGTTATACATTCTATACAAATGAACATGACGAATACAGTACTATAAAAAATATTGGATTTAAACACATTTATAATGTTATGAATGTTACTTGTACTATGTATAGAAATCCATTTTACACGAATATGTATTACATTGTCATCATAAAAAAAATGAGAGTTGTATTATGTAACATTCCAAGTGCCTATTTTTCAAAGCATGTGGTTTGATAACATGAGTGTCATTAAAATAAATAAATTAGGATTCATGAAAGTGTATTTCACTATATAAGGGTACAGAGATGAACCATTTATAATGGAAACATAAGAAGCACAAGTATTTTATGTTATAGATCCCACAAACTAAAAGTAGTCAATTTTTCAGTTATCTACCAAAACCAATGAAGGGTTTGATGATAATTGAACCAAGTATGACCCTTTCATTAGGGAGTCTCAATAATTTCACAATAGTATCAAGGTAGATTTCATTTTTTGTGTCAGAGGAGACCATAATGAATGGATTTAGATCGTCAATAGAGAGTCAAATCCCTTCAGCCTTTATAAAAGAATAAGAGAGTTGAATAATCATGCTACATTGTTTTTTATATACACTGGGTTATCACATGTTATTATCCATTTTTCTTTCATTTTTTACTCTAAATTAAATGTTAAACTACTTTTATAGATAATGACTTTTTCATGGGATGGTTCTTTTAATCAAAAGGAACAAAAAGTCTCTCAACATGATGTTGCTCGCATTGTAGAGGAGAGACCTTTTGCTGGTGCTGGTGCTCACTATCTGGAGGATTAATAGGTCTCTCAATCTACTGCTTCTAATAGTTTAGAGGAGTGACCTTCTGCACATGATGGTGCTCTAATTATTGGGAAAAAATGGTTTATGTACCTACTGCTACTCCCAATGCATAGGTACATCAACCATATACATGTGCCAATGCCACTTCACCAAAGGAACATATTGATGATGTTGGTTCTATGGAAATAGTAGGCTACAATGGAATGATGTCACCAAAAAAGAGCATTGTTGGTTGATGGTGTTGGAGAAATTCTTAATGTGAATGCCAAAGGCATCAAATAAGAGGTCATATAGAATGAACAAGGTCATTTTGTTAACCCCAACAAGGCCTTGTTCAGAAATTATATTGGAATCATCACATTCAATGTTTACTGATTTGACAGAGATTTGTGGAACCATGTTGTGACTGTGTGTAAGAAATTGATGTGGTAAGAGATTATGGTAACATTATGATATCATTTCTTTACTTTACTAAGAAAATATTATATTGAAACATTAAAATTACTCTTAATAATCCATTAAAAAGTTCATTTATAGTATATACTCCCACAAGAAGCATATATGTATGTTTAATGGATGTATTTATACATAATTTCGCACAATCCTAACAATACATCATCTTAAAGATACATAAGGGAAATTAACTCACTCCCACAGCTTATCCAGCACACCTGATAACTCATTAAAATTTAGATGCATTTAGTATCCATTATGAAGATGTGTCCTTTCATGTATATTATGGAAAGTAATACATTGTTTGACAATACATGTATTCATAAATTTGTTTAAAATTTTTTAATTTACAAAACATAAACTGAGTGATAAAAATAATGAACATGAAGCAAAACCAGCATACCACTACCATAAAACAAGGATGGGTTACGCTTCACTTCATGAAAAATTTGTAGATATTTTAAGTCTACTATTATACATTTATGGGAAATGAAACAAAACCAAAATTATCATCATATATTTATATGAAAATTGATTAATCAAAATACAAATCCACTTCCATTCCATGCCATGTTCTATAAAAGGAGTCACACTTAAATAAATAAAGGATACTAATAGATGGAAACAATCAACATGTGTCAGAATCATGTGTAATTATAACATAATAAAAAAATATTTAAATTGTTATTACATAGAAATGATACCTTATTTCCCTATTTTTAAAATCTAACATATCCAGAGGAATCAGAAACACCTATTCCAAATAAATAGAATATATCAGTGGCCTAAGAGAGGCCAGAACAGTATGGTCATGTTATAGGTGCGGGTTTTGGGGTGACACCTTGAACATATGTTGGGAAAAAAGAGGAATATCAAATGGAAATATCAAAACAGATGAGGTAAATAATATCTACCCATTAAGGAAAATTCCAATGGTAATGGGAGATTATAGAAACTTTACTGAGGTATAGGAAGATGGAATAAGTAACTCAAGAAAAGCCAATGTGTGAATTTCTCTCCCTACCCCCACCTACAATGGAAAAAACCATACCTCTTAGAGAGATGTCTTAGAAAAGCTGGTCAACGTTCAAATAAATGATTTTGTGAAATGTGAATCCGACAGATAGTGATACCATTCTTGTAATTATATTCTATAGGCTGATAATTATTGTCGTTTATATCTATAAACACTGACCCATATTCTTTGGGATAGGGTTACAATGTTCAATATTAAAAAGGAAATGTTAGAGATTAGACCACATCCAACATGTCATGTGCAGGTGCTGATCAACGTAGCCCATGAGCTGAGCGTAGAGCTACCTATGCCAATTCAAGAAGATGATATTACTATGGTTGAATGTTTTTTTGGAACATTCATCACATGTCCATCACATTTGGTAAAAATCATGTGATTAGAATGTATTCAATTCAAATTTAGTTTTTAGGATAATCCTTTAATATGTAATGAAAAGAGTCTGAACCGATGAATGTTATTACAAGTGGAATAAGATAAGGGGATGCAATGAAATATCACCTCAAAACCATCAAAAAGATCGACCAACTGGTCAATAATACCTACCAAAATCACAATTACCGAACCCATTATATATCAGTATTTACTATCATTCAATGCTCATGTGGATACAATATTAAAATATGGTAGAAACCATATAGTTTAATATGATGAAAATATGCATAGAGAGAAAGATCAAGACTTAATTAGAGTTGAGAGAGAATCTAAAATCCTCAACAATGACAGGGTAGGTAGCTCAGTTTTAAATGAATACATGAGGTATGTTCCCATGATTTCATTTTCTATAATCTAATATTCTATGTTAATTATGAATGAAGACATTTTATATTTTTTGTAGGCATCTATTTAATAAACAATTGAAGGGATTTACCCATGACAAAATCTTCCCACACATTAGTCATCACATCACCTCAACAGTAGAAGATAAAAAACCCATGAAATAGAATTAAATAGTATTAGGTCTAATAAATTCCTTTGAATGAAAAATTTCATATGATAGACTCTATTTAATACCAATGATGCATGTGTAAGACTCGACAATATAATATATAGAATTTATTTTAATTTTTATCATTTTTTCCATTTTTTTAACAAAGCATTGGATGATCATTATAGTAAATTTGGATACTCCAAATAATTATTTCCATGATTCATTACATGGATATCCAAAATACAATCCACACATCATGGAATTTTCAATTTATCATAATCACCATCCTAAATTTTAGAAAAAAATATCTAGTTTTATAATATATATTATCGTTTAATGAGGACTCTGTTCTAAAATGGTGGTCCATCACTACCTTCTGAAAAAAGGAATGAGTACAAGGGATATGGACAAAGAAAAACACAGGTACAACAAATGGATATGTATAAGGGTATATATAATAAGATTTCACTATAAAAACACATATCAAAACAAATTACTTGTTATCCTCAATGTTTATGCAGTTTCCAAAACAAATCATTTTAAAAGGGTGAGGTTATTATGATTGTAAATTTACGAGGTAGATCATAATCCATGTAAAAACCCAAATCCTTGATGGGTTATTTTCGAATATAATTACTATTTCATTTAAAATACATATTAATCCTTTTTATATATATATTTTTCATGTACTACTATGACTGTCAAGAAGTCTCGTATTCCCATGATAATATAGATGCACTTAGATTCGAATTTGTAGAATAACTTGTGAATGAATGTAAACAAATACCAAGAAGATGTGACTTCCATATATAGGGTATGAATCTCTAATGTTAATATCACCTTCTAACATCATTATGCTCATGTTATACCTATTTGATCATAGATATCTCTATCATTACCACTAATTAAACATATATGATCACCCTTTATTATGTTCCATATCATTAATATATTAATAAGGTTTTTATAAATGATGTGTAATAAGATAGATAGAACTGAAGGTGTCTCTTTTTATTTAAAATTTACATTAATTTAAGTGAAATATACAAGTGAAAAATATAAAACAGACCAAACACATTCAAATTATTTTGATATTTTAGGAAAATGAACTTTTAGGCTTATGTGACGTTTAGGGTTCATCCCTACATCAATAAAACACATGGTGTGGCTGGTAGAACTAAATGTGTCTCTTTTTATTTATAATTGACATTCATTTATGTAAAAACAGCATGTGACATACTAAAATCAGAGAAAACACATATAGATAGTTTTTATAGTTTTTGACAATGATCAATGAGTAATTTTTAAGGTGTCGGTGTCAACATATCCTCAATATGACACACATTGTGGCTATTAAAACTCAATGTGTCACTTTTTACATAAAATTTTCATTAATTTAAGTAAAAACAACAACTGACATATTGAAAACCAAGAAAAAATATTCAAATTATTTTTATATTTTCATAAAATGATTGATTAGTAATTTTTGACATGTAGTGTTATGACCCTTCCCCTGGGGCCCCTGTCGTGGCTACCCCAAGCCCTCCTTCCATTATCCATGGGTTGGCGACTAGCAATAGAAAGGTAATTCTCTATAATGGGAGGGCATTGCCTCAAAATCTGTACAAACAAAGACAGAGAACACTATGCATAAGAAATGAAAAAAATGAAGGTGAAACCATAACTAAAAACAAACACTTTGTGTAAAAGTATGCACTGAAGAAAAATATGCCAGAATACAATCCCAATAGAAAAGAAAATACAGAAAAAGATAAAACAGCTCATGAGGATGTCTGCCAAGGATCTTGCCTGATGTGTAGGTATAGCTCATCCCTGCAGCTCACCATGTTAACAGGTCATCTCCGTACACCATATGTCAACCACCTTCGAGCTCTATCTAACCCTGACTCCTCAAGGCTCAGTCAAGTTGTCTATCATCTGCACTAGACACAACATGGGGTACGTGAAGCCCATGTAGGGGTGAGTATAATAATACTCAGTAGGGCACCCGACACAGACCAGAGGTCTCCTAGGATTCCACAATGGACAACCTACAAAGAACGATCTCAATTAAAAAGAAAAAAAGAATGAGACTCATCTCAAACCAATTATAAAATAAGTACATAAGTACAAATTATTAGTTTTAAGGCTAGATTATCTTATTTTGTTAAGAGGCATTACTGTTAATCCATACACAATTGATAAGTATTAACTATTACTGATCCACACAAGATCTGAACCACACAGGATTGTTATGAACTAACCCACATAGGATTGCTGAGCACTGGCCCACATAGGATCTGACCCACAAATGATCGGTGCAAACCCACAATGGATCACATGGTGTTGATCCACACATGATCGCTAAGTGATAATCCACATAGGATTGTTATGTGTTGATCTAGAGAGTATCTATAGGAGCTAATCTACACATGATCATTAGGTTCTGATCCACATAGGATCACTAGGTGCTGATCCACACAACTTCACTAGGTGCTGATCCACATAGAATCACTATTAATTCATCACGTCTCAACCAGCCACTGGATTCCCGTATAAAGTACGCTTGATTCTGGGAGGATATGCTCCTCAATCCATTAGTGGTAATTCAACTGAAAATAAGTCTCAAGAGGTAGTAATCTAATAATCTATAACTTCATAAGGGTTCCAACGCGACAGACAACATGTCAATCAGATTCCGGATCTTAGAGTTATAGTCACATTTGTGCCGAGGGCCTTGTGGGATTTTAGTATGATCCAACTTGGACGTACTCCATATTTCTCCAATATTAAGATGTAATATCTCAGGAAGGCCTTATAGTTCCATGTATTCTTTCTCCGTAGACGGTTCATCAAACATGCATCCGATTTGCATGATATGGCCTTTTAAGTGTATCTAGGCCAAAATGGGTCATGGTTTGGTCGGACATGGTTGGACTGAACCGACCCAGTCCAGGTCTGACCTGGTTCTTACGTAACCCGGCCCGAACTAGATGAGTTAGCCCGTGTGGGTTGATCCTTAGTAGGATCAGTCTGTTAGGCCACAGAACCAGCCCGACCCACCTTAGTTGGGTGCGGCCATCCATACCACAGAACCGGCCCAACCCAATGGCTGGGCGTGGCTCACCAACTAGGCAGCCCGAGAGGGGTGGAGTGGGGTTGTTCCCCCTCCCATATGGCACATCCCATTCTGGTTTGCGAAATATTGGCGCCAGGTGGTTCTTCCCCTACCAGCGGTACCCACATGTGTGGGTCCCCCTCCTCCTTCGTGGCATGAGTTTGTGCCCCCCTTCCACACTGCGTGACGTCTCACCGCCTCTATTTCCAGCGTGGTCAGCGGATGTCATCCGCCCCCTTCTCCATGCGGCAGCGTTGCCCTTCCACTGCGGTGTTGGTGTCTGGCCTTCGCCTTTATCTACCAGGTCCGGTGCATCATCAATGATTCTTTTGTGGGTTGTTGGAAATGCTCTGAAGCTCCGTTTTCACTTCGATATGCAATGAAAAGCCTCCCAAGATGCCCATTTATCTTCTTATTGCTCGTGAAGAACACAACAAAGATCGATGTGGAGGAGGGTCTGGGTCTTTTTTCATTGTCTCGTAACCTCCACGTTAGCATCATAAAAATGGTGTGATAATCAATAATGAATAGATAAATCAAACCCCATTCATTCATTTCCTGCAACAACCACCCACAGTTCTATACGAATCCCGAGTAAACTAATTTTTTTTATCCATGTTCATCATAGTTTTAAAGATACAGAAAAATATAAAAATTCACATGAATTTAAACAAAAATCCCTACCTTGATCATATTGGGTTTTCTTGCAGTAGAAGAAGAAGGTCTGCGTGTGTAGCCATTCATCTCCTGTTGACATCCAAATCAATTCCTCAATTGTCATCATCAAAACATTGTTCTTAGTTAGAGGTATATCATTCAATCACTACATTGGGAGTTATCCTGTGGGTTTCCAAAACCCACACCATCATTTTATTTAAATAAGATGAAAAACTCCCATGTTGGTTCATTATTAGAATTCATTCATTAATAATAATCAATGAGCCTAATTAACCACAAGTGTTGCAAGTTACACAATGAGAGGTTTATGTCAATAAATGCCCCATGTTTATTTCTTGATGTTTCACATCAGTCCCACCCATCTCCACTCAACCATTTTCAAAAAAAAATAAAACAAAACTTTTTATATTTTATTGTTTTTTTCCAAATGAACAAAAAATTATCTTTTCCATCAGACATTTTCCAAAAAAAATTATGCATCCCTTAAGAGAATTCGGGTGCTGCAAATTCAACGGTGCCTTCTGAATTCAATTCTGAGCACTGGTTCAATAGTTAGAAAATGAAGCCTGCACGTTTACTGAATGTCCCTTAAAAATAGTTCAAAAAATTATTAACAGTCACCCTCGAACCACACCGGTCGAGGTTAGACTCCACCGAAGGGGAGAACTCCCTCACAAGTTCAACCATAATCTATGATTTTCCAACCGATTTACCTTTTAGATGTTAAGGGTTTTAAAATAAAATAATTTTCACACAATTATTTTATTTATAGCTAAAAACTATCTTCCACTGGTGGGTTGTGCCCATTTGTAGTATCTTCATAAAGAAATAATACCCTTAAGAGTTCAGTAGTGGTATCAAATTTTTATTCCGAGTCAATGTTCACGAGTTATAGTCATTTGAAATTTAGAATAATTTTTCTTTAATTATATTATTTACAGTTATTTCATTTTCATGTTTTCTCACCAGAGGTCTGAACCAACAAAAATTATATCTCTCCTAGGGTTAAACTACCATCCTGAATACAACGGTTCCCTCATATTTCTTATTCAGGAACCCATTTAATAGTTATTCCACTTTTTCATGAAAACCACTCATGCATGATATTTAAAACAT
The DNA here is from genome assembly GCA_963277665.1 of Viscum album. Lineage (NCBI taxonomy): Eukaryota > Viridiplantae > Streptophyta > Magnoliopsida > Santalales > Viscaceae > Viscum > Viscum album. Next base: position 1,094,795,089 of record OY728148.1, on the reverse strand, counting down.
AACATTTTTTGACGGATCATTCCAAGAACTCTGGGCCTCAGAATCAGGTGATGTCAAATATTAGGATCTCAAAATAATTCAATATAATTAAAAATATATATACAAATTCTAGGACATTACATTTTCCCTACCATAAATATTTATGTCCCAAAAACACAAAACAAGGTAAATCAAACAAATGAGGGTACTGAGCATGAATTTGAGCCTCCTGCTCCCATGTTCTCTCTTGGAGGTTTCTATGTTTTCATTCAACATGAATCAGAGGGATTGACCATCCACGAAGGACTCACTCCTATCGATTCACTATCTTCACTGAAAACTACATAAATGATACCCCATCATAAAATTCCAACTCTCCCTAGTCGATAACGTGTGATGGATCATGCATGCATCTCATCAGTTGTGACACATGGAAAACATTATGTAGCTGGAACATATGTGGGGGAAGAGAATGGAGGTATGCCACCTCACAAGATATGATGAGAATTAGGAATGGTATGATAAACCTTAGGGATATCTTGTCGCCCTGGCCAAATATCTGCATACCTTGTTGGGGTCAGACCCATAGAAAGACATGGTCTCCCTCTTCGATCCTTGAGGGTCTTTCTCTCCCATCGTCAAAAGACTTATGTATGTTCTGTGCAGTTTTCATCCACTCTTGGATGGTATGAACCTTCTCTGTGGTAGAATATACCATCTATGGACCCCAAAATGATGACTCCCCTAGGTCTGTCCAACATAGAGGTGATCTATATGGTCGTCGTACATTATCTCAAAAAATGCCATGACAATGGTGGAGTGATAGCTATTGGTATATGAAAAATACACCAGTATTAGGTGGTCTCCCAACTATAAAAAAAAACAAGAACATAAGAACAAAGCATATATTCCATGTTCTATATGGTCTGCATCATCAGACCATCTGTATGGGGGTAAAAGCAGTGCTCAAACATGTAGAAACATGATGCCCGACCTTTACTTGCTGGAAAGTGAGGCATCAGGATATGAAATTCACCATTACTTTATTCATATCTGGACAGTAGTACTGACGCCAGAGGTCCGACTACATCTTCAACACACCCAGATATACCACAAAAGGGAATGTGTGGAAATCCCTCAACACCTCCTCTTGTAGCATCACTAGTTTCGTGGTGTGTCCTCTAAAGAGGATGGCCTGCTCCCCACCTTCAGAAAATCCATCAGGAGACTGCCCTAAGGATATCTGAGTACACTGGGCCTGACATTAAATGCCCCCAAGCAACGTCTTCTAAACTAACTAAAGGGGTGGGGGAGTGATAGTCATATAATAGAGGAAAACTGGTCCATCACTATCTAGAGAGGATAATTAAAATGCGGCAAGATTCTCTGTCTCCTCACTCAGCAACTGTAACCAAGACCTCTTACAAAGTGTGTCTACCACCATGTTCCCCTTCCAAAGAGTTTAGACTATATCGAAGTCAGAGTCTTGGAGTAACTCCAACCATCACCTTCATCACATATTCAAGTCCTTCTGTGAGAATATATACTTAATAATCTTGTGTTTGGATTAGTCAGTAAACAATTCTCCCATGTATACTCTTAGATTCTGGAGCTCCATGGAAGCAATATGATATGAAGTTGTACATATTGGTTTAGTCCTTTGGTACAAGAAAATGTAGAATTCCCTCTCTCTACAGGGAGGTAATTTAGGAAACATCTTTTGAAAGAATGATCCTGCACACTTCAACTACAGTTGGGAACTGAAAACTCAAAACACCTGCTATCACGAGGGTAAGGCTAGCTGACTCAAGAGTTATCGGTCTCACCCTCATATGAATGAGTTAAACATGTTATACCTTGGTTTCCATTTTCATCTTCCAAGCAAAACACCATTCCAAATATATGAATATACCACATTCTTTGGCCTGAAATAGTCATCTTGAGCATGAACTGTGGATGACCAATCCATACCAAAACTAACGTTGTAAGGCATCGACATTACCACCAAGAGGTTCCGACCAAAACTCTCGTCTCAAGGGTCAGATCACACCTTCATCATAAGTGTGTTTATTGCGTCTCCTCCCAAAGGAATCTCCAAACATAAGGGTCAAGTAAACAATTTGACTGGAAACTATAGTTCTTGAACAGGATGCATGACAAGAAGGAATGAATAGTACCTATTTATATTAATACGGAAGAAAGTAGTAGAAATACAATGTAGCTCAAATCATTCATGGAGAAATTGGTTCACATTCCTTGACCGCATTCAGCTACTCCCTTCCCATGTCCTCTAGCTCCCTAACCTCGGTGGGGCCCACATTGAGGTGATTTTGGTATCATATCGAAATGCATACCACCTCATTCTACTATCCTAACACCTATTCAACATCTACACTCCTACAAATTCATTTGTCCCTTTCACTTCCTAATATTGAAACATTTTTCATAACCAAGTCTCGAAGACTGGCATCAGTTTCTTGCTTTCCCAAAACTAACATTCACTGGTTGTATCTACTCATCCAATGAACATTAAACAACAAATGTTCTTTATATAACCCTAATATAAGTAGTATTTCATAGAGGAATATTGTCAGCATGGATGTCCCTAAAAACATCTCACTCAAAGGTCTGAGCCTGAATCACTATTCATATCATACTCATTGAGTACCTAGAATGGTCAATATGCCTCTATGACTACTTAGCTACTGACATTTCATCCTACCGAAGTTGTAGAAGATCTTGGGAGCACATAACCCTTATCTTTTGTTGGAAAAAGATCCATTCTCATAAGAAGGTTCTCAAGATCTGTCCATAAAAAATCACCTCATTATAATATATGGGTAATCTAAACCCATCCATTGCCTTAATTAGCCACGTAGAATGATCACTGCTAGGTCTGACATCTAATCGGATGGTTTCCTATTTGGATGAAAACTCGGTCAGCTCCCCAGGCCTATCCTTTGCAGCCCGTGTGTTGGGATCACCTTGGAACCTGAGTGGTATCAGTCACTAAAACTCACGTAAGGCACTGCGCCTATATGTGTCCTCTACCAGTAGAATCAGAAGTAATTACTGAATAATGAACAGTGGTATCACTGGGACACCACCTGAAGGTACCATCTCGAGATATGGACCTCATACCAAATACTCATCATGTTGCTGACCATCCTCATTGTCATGTACTAGAATCCTTGATGGTTTTCTATGTGGATATATCCAGATAGAGATTCAAGATGAACCACTGTCAAAAGGGAATACCTAGTGAGCTTACTCAAAAGAGTTCAATTGAACAAAAAACAACATAAGAACACATAAAATTATTTTCTTTCATGTATTGAGTTAGAAAACATAATTCATGGTCCTAGTGTATGGATACGCCGGTCATCACACCGATACTGGGCGCCCCAAACTAAAACTGGAACATAAGACCATTAAAATGATTGATCCATTGAAAACATAGACACATAGTTAATTTGGAAGAACCGACCACCCTTGATACCAATTTGTCATGACCCGTCCCCTGGGATCCATTTCGTGACTACAACTTCATGCCTTCTATAGGCCATGTGTTGGAAACTAAAAGTGAAAAGGCATTTCCCTATAATGGGAAGGAATTGCCTCAAAACCTATACACACATAGAAATGGCACACTACAACCATGAAAAGCACAATATAAAATGTAAGGTGTAACCATAACTAAAAACCACCACTGAGTATAAAAGTATGTACTGATGAAAAAGTGGCTAGATTACAAGACCAACTGAAAATAAAATACACCAAAAGGGAAAACAGCTCCTGAGGTTGTCTGCCCAGGATCCAACATGAAGGGTATGTATAGCTCATCACTGTAGCTCACCAGGTCAATAGGTCACCTCCGAACACCTTATGTTAACCACCTATGAGATCCATCTAACCCTGAATCGTCATGTTTTATTCAAGATGTCTTTCATACCCACAACAAAAAAAAAAGGATCCGGCGAAGCCCATACATGGGTTAGTATAAAAATACTCAGTACGGACATCGAGACCCCAAATGGTCCCGTAGATTACTCAATGGAAAAACCACAATCCATGAACCCAATCATAAATAACGAAGCAAAAGAAATAGATTAAACGAGGTATAAATTTAATACATATGTATATATGATTATTTGTAATTCAAGATCATCTTATTCTATTATGTGTCACTGTTGCTGACCCACACTGGATTGATAGGTAACTGCCCCTACTGACACACACAATATCTTACCCACACATGATCAATATGTGATGACCCATACTAGATCACTGAGCATTGATGCAAATATGATCTAACACACACGAGATTGGTGTTGGCCCACACAAGATCACGTGGTGATGAGGCACATAGTATTTATAGGGGTTGATCCACACAGAATTACTATGTTCTAATCCACACAGGATCTCTAGGTATTGATCCACATATGATCGCTACGTGCCGATCTACATAGGACCGCTAGGTGGTGATCAACACATGATCTCTAGGTATTGAGCCATAGAGGATCGTTAGGTGCTGATCCACATAGGATCACTATTCATTCATCGCGTCTCATCCAGAAAGAGGATTTTTGTATATAGTACGCTTGATTCTGGGAGGATCCTCTCCTCAAGCCATCAGTCATAATTCAAAAGGCACGAATTCTCTTGCAGAAGTGACCCAAATATCATTAATGTCATAAGGGTTCAAACACAATAGACGGGGCACCAATAGGATACCCAGTCTAAGAGTTATAGGCATCTTAATGATGAGGTCCATGTTGGATTCAGGAATGATTCAACCCAGTCATTAAAAAAATTATCCAATAATCCATTGGATTATCTCAGAAGGGTCTTATAGTTCCGAGGATTGTAGTGCCGCCGACAGTTCTTCAAATGTGTGATGATTTGCGTGAAATGTCCCTTTGAGTGTATATGGGCCGAAACGGGTCTGGGTCTGACCCGGGTCCAACCTGGCCCGACATGAACCAGATCAGCCCACCAGTCCAGGCTGGGTTATGGCAGGCTCGGCCCACAAATCCATGGAACCCGCTTGGCCCAATGGTTGGGCATGTCTTGTGGGCTACACGTGGCTTGCTATCTAGATTGCCTTCCTTGGTGGTGCTGGTTCTGTCCCCCTCCCAAAAGGCACAAGCCAATCGGTTTAGTGAAATGGTAGCACCATGTGGTGCTACCCCCTTCCAGTGGGACCAACGGGTGCGGGTCCCACAACTCTGCCATAGCATGATTCCATGGCCTACCTTCTACGGTGCACAACCGCGTGTCGCCTCCGCTGCCAACGCACCCAACCAACGTCGGCCTCCCCCTTCGGTCTACCATGGAACCATGCGGGGTCGCCCTTCCACCGTGGTCGGCGGTTGCTGGCTGGCGCCCTTGTCCGTTGGCACCGGTCACCGGTTCCACTCTGAAGCTTCTTCTGTGGAGCTTTAGAAATACTCAGAAGCTCCATTTTCACTTCCATTTGTGCCCACAGGCATCCTGGGATGCTGCTATATTTTTCGGTTTCTCACAAAAAAATGAAACAAAATTCGACCAGTGGAGGGTCCCTCCTTTGTTTTTTGGCCCACTTCCTCCGCGTTAGAATCATAACAAGGGTGTGATAATTAATAATCAAAAGATAAATCAAACCCCATTCAATATTTTCCCACAACCACCACCAACTGTATTATACGAATCATGGGACAAATTTTTTTATATCAGTGTTCATCATAGTTATAAAAAACGTTGAAAAAAAACAAATTCACTTGAATTTAATCAAAAGCCCTTACTATGATCATGTTGGGTTCACTTGAGGAAGATGATGGAGGTTCATGTGCGTAGTCATTCAACACCTGTTGACCTCGAGATCGATTCCTCAACAGGAATCGTGAAAACATCATTCTTCGTTGGAGGTATATGTTACCTGAACATTGTTAGGAGTTCTCCCATAGGTTCCCAAAACCCATGAAAAAGATTTAATTACTTAATATGAAAAAATCCAATATTTGTTCATTATTATGATTCATTAATGATTAATAATTAATGATCCTAATTAACCAAAAGTTTTGCGGTAACACAATGAGAGGTTTAAGTCAATAAATGACCCATTTTATTGCTCGATGTTTCTTTGTGGTCCCACCAATCTCCGCTAAACCATTTTTAAAAATATTAAAATAACACTATTTGTTATTTTATGATTTTATTCCAAAATCCGAAAAAATTATCCTTTCTCTCCACTTTTTCTGAACAAAAATAAGTTTCCCTTAAGTGAATTCAGGTGCTATGAATTCAACAGTACCCTCGTATTTGAATTCCAAGCACCGGTTCAAAATTTAGAGAATGCCCCCCAGCACATTGACTGAACGTACCTTAAAAAATATCAAATAATTACTAATAATAACCTTTGACCCATGCCGGTCGAGGTTAGGCTCCGACTAAGGGGAGAACGCCCTCACGATCTCAATGGTACTCTTAGATATTCAATCTGAGTTACAGTTTAGATGTTAAGGATTTTCCATTATCATAATTGTCACTCAATTATTTTATTTAGGGACAAAAAATAACTTCTACTGGCGGCCAGTGCCGGCCAATATTAGTATCATCCTAAGGAAAGCATACCCTCACGAGTTCAACAGTTTTTTGAGATTTTTAATCTATGTCACCATTCATGAGTAATAAACATTTGAGTAATAAAATAATTATTATTTTTTTATTTTTTTTACAGTTAATCTATTTTCGGGTTTTTTTACCAGAGGCATGTGCTGACTATACTTAAGTCCTGCCTAGGGTAAAGCCACCATCATGAAGGAAAATGTTCCCTCATATTTTGGATCCAGGAACCCATTTAAGAGTAATTCCATTTTTTCAGGAAACCCACTCAACCATTCTATTAAAAAAATTTCATTTTCCGACAGATCATTTCTGGCACTCTAGGATTTGGAATCATGTGCCGTCAGATTTTGTGGTCGCCAAATAATTCCATATAATTAGAAAAAATATATAGAAATTCTAGGACATTACATGTAGGGATCATCATCAACATAATATGACTCACTATGTAGATGGTATAACTCAATGTGTAGCTTTTTATTTAAAATTAACACTATTTTAAGTAAAAACAATAAGTGACATATTGAAAACTAATATATCTCTGTAGGATATTTTTGATACTATAAGAAAATGATCTATAAGTAATTTTTGATGTGTAAGGATCATCCAAACATCAATCTGACAGACAGTGGGGCCGTTAGAACTCAAAGTGTCTCTTTTTATTTAAAACATTCATTTATTTATGTAAAAACAAAAATTAACATACTGAAAAACAAGAAAAAACATTCAGATTGGTTTTATGCTTCAGTACAATGATCCTTGAGTCCAATCTGATGTGTAAGAGTCTACATAACCTCAATATGTCAAACTGTGTGGCCGGTACAACTCAATGTGTCACGTTTTATTTTAAATTTAGAGTAATTTATTTCAAAACAACAATTGACATACTGAAAATTGAGAAAAAAATTCATATTGTATTGATATTTTAAGAAAATGATTGATTAGTCATTTTTAACTATGGGAATCATATGCAACTCAATATGACACAAATTTTGGCTTGTATAACTCAAATTGTCTCTTTTTATTTAAAATTGACATTAATTATACAAAAAAAACATGTGACTTACTAAAAAGTAAAAAACACATTTTTATTGTTTTGATACTTTAAAAAAATGATTCATAACTCATTTTTGACGTTTAGGGATCATCCACACCACAATCAGATGCATGGTGGGGCCAGTAGAACCCAATGTGCCTCTATTTATTTAAAATTGACATTAATTCAAGTAAAAACAATAAGTGACATAATTAAAACAAAGAAATGCATTCAGATTATTTTGATACTGTTGTAAAATAATCCATGCATCATTTTTGACCTATATGAGTCAATTGTACCTTAATACTATGCACGGTGTGGCCGGTGCAACTCAAAGTATATCTTTTTATTTAAAATTACAATTAATTTAATTAAACAAATGGTGTACAGGAAAATAATAATACACATTCAACTTGTTTTTATATTTAAAAAAATGATTGAATATTCTTTTTTGTCATGTTGGGATTACTTTCACCTCAATATGATACATAGTGTGGTTGGTAGAACTCAAAGGGTATTTTTATTTTAAATGTTCATTAATTTAAGTATAAACAACAAGTCACATACTAAAAACTGAGAAAACACATTTAGATTATTCTAAAATTTTATAAAAACAATATATTATTAATTTTTCACATGTGGGGATTATTGGTACCTCAACAAAAAAATTGTGTAGCTGGTAGAACTCATTGTGTATCTTTTCAAAAATAGACATTAATTTATGTAAAAATAACAAGTGACATACTAAAAATCCATAAAACACAATCATATTGTTTTGATACTTTAGTAAAATTACCCATGAGTCATTATTGATGTGTAAAAGTCATCCAAATCTCAATATGATGAACGTTGTGGGAGGTATAATTCAAAGAGTATCTTTTCTAAAAAAATGACATTAATTTAAGTAAAACCAATAAGTGACATATAGAAAACAAAGAAAACACATTCATATTATTTTTATACTATTTTGAAAATGATTGATTAATCATTTTTTGATGTTTAGGGATCATCCACAACTCAATTCGGTTCACAGTTTGTATGGTATAATTCAATTTGACTTTTTTAATTAAAATTGAAATTAATTTAAGAAAAAACAACATGTGATATTTTGAAAACCCATAAAAATTAATTCGGAATATTTTCATACTTTAGGAAAAGGATCCATGTGTCATTTGTGATGTGTAGAGTTCAGTCTCACTATATTCTGATGTGTTGTGTAACTAATATGACTAAAAGTGTCTCTTATCAGTTTAAAATTTACATTTATGTTCAAAACATGTTATTCAGTGAAAACCAAACAAACACTCTCCAATTATCTTCATAATTCAGGAAAATGACTCAAAAGTCATTTATGTTATACATGAAGTAGTCTCACATAAAACTAACACATGATGTGACTGGTATGACTCAAAATCCATGTTTTTAGTTTGAAATGACATGTTAATAAAAAACACTACTGACATACTAATAACTGAGAAAAAAAATTCGAATGGTTTTGAAACTTTAGGGAAAACCCATCAGAAATTTTTCATAGGTAGGAATCATCTTTAACTTAATACGATGCATAGTGTCTCTAGTACAACTCCAAATGTGTCATTATTTATAATTGACAATAATTTTAGTATGAGAAAAAATGACACAGTGAAATATGATCGAACTCATTCAGGTTGTTTTGATACATTACGAAAATGATCCATAACTCATTTATAATGTGTAAGAATAAACCCTAACTCAATAGGACACACAGTGTGACCGATATTACTCCAAATGTATCATTTTTACTAAATATGGTCATTTTATTATTGTGTTCTTTCATATTGATTTTTGATTTATTTTTTTACTGTATTTGTAACGTTATAATTGTTTTCTTATATTGGTGGAATCATTTGATCAGGTTGAGATGATTTGGTCATCAATTGATACCCTGGATTGAGATTTTTGATAGGGGATCATGGGCATCAAAAGATGAAATATTAATGTTTTAGAATTTTTGTTGGAAAATTATTAATGTAATTATATAAAACATATTTTTAAAAATGTATATAATATTATTTATTTTTTATATACCATGAGTGGGTAGTTTTATATTCATGATGTTAATTAATTGCATATAGTAGGTTTTCTTCTAGTGTGCTATTTAAATTTCATCTTGATTATGGGTGTGACATGTTTAAATTTTTGGTTAGTTGTGTTGTTATATGTGTTTAAATTTCTTGTTGGGTGTGTTATATAAAAAACACAAATCACTTATAAAGGGGTTCTTTTATCAATGCTCTTTTTATCATGGATAAAGGACCCCCTTTATCAATGCTGCGATTAACAGTACATTCATAGCACTATTAATGGCTATGTTGTGCATCGGAAAAGGCCATATTTGTACTAGTGAGTGTGTGTCTATATTGAGATATTTAGAGACATAGACATTATATACCTCTTTAGAAGTAGAGATTCCCCCCCATTATCATTTATTGTATGGAGGTGTCTTCATTAAATGTTTTAGTTGGGGCTTTGAGGGGTACAACAACTATTTCCCCTTTATTTTCCAAATTTTTTTGATTTTCTACCAGAATGTCCAGTTACTCCACCACTTGAATGAAAGAATTAATGATTTAGGAGATAGATTCAAAGAGAAATTCACATGGATATGAGGAGAATGGTTTGGAAAATACCTTTGTTAAATGGGACAAAATCCAAGCCTCATATGAAGGATCCTTCATTCGTTTACTATCAAATGTAATGTATGTGCTCAATGGAATCACATGTGGATTCCAATTTTCCTCATATAGGGATTCCTATAAATATTTCAAGGGTACAAAGATATTTTCTAATGTTCCCTTTAGGGAATCAGGGCCATCATTTTTCCTATAAAACCCCAGATTACTCTTATTATTTCTTGAAACTTTTTTCTATGAATTGGTTCTTAGCATTGAATTTACCATATTATTAAGAACCCTATAGATCTTAAAATTGTTACCCACTTTATTGTAATGAATGGGAAAAAATAAAAAAAATTATAAAATTTAATGTTAATCTCCAAAGAATGATCATTTTCAGCTAGTGGAAATCACCCTAGTGGAGAGAATTCCATGTCAATATCGATAAGAACTATTGTATATAAGGCATGGTCTCTATTGATAGTACACTGCTCTATTTTCAGGGGGTTTTAATTTTGGAGGCCAGATCATTCAGAATTTTAGGATTCTAATAATTCCATTGGAGTCTATGGATTCTAGTCCAATCCTATGCCAAATATTTCTTTTGAATAAATGGATTGAAGTTAGTATCCCATTTAGAGATTCTGAAAAACATTTTACTTGAGATTTTGGTTTCTAGCCAACCATTTCATATCAATATCCATTTGATTTTCTAATATGATGTGGAAGTCGCCCATTCCTATCAGTATAAGTCTCCATTTCTAGGATTTCCATCAATGAGACATTAAATCCTTTAGATTCACATAGTACTAGGTTTTCATACCCTTCTCATAAGATATACAACCTAACAACAAAAACCTGCATAGATAAATTCGTTCTTTGAGTGCATCTAGATCTATAACCACCATAATATAAACATATATAACTCTCTTGAGCACTGGTGTATTATTTAAAACATCATTTTTGGACATGAAAAAGCTATTTTAAAGGAATTTTCTCTCCTTGAAGAATTAGAATCTGCAACATGGTCATCCTAAGACTTGAATGACCTTTTCTATTCAAGATTAAACGAGTCCATAGATGATCCAGATCCTAATTGAATTGAAATTCATCAACACCATTTCAAAATAGAATATATCACAGACAAAAAACATCTCTGATTCAACAATACATATAGATAAGGTTAAATGAATTTTCAATGTATTTATTGATAAAAAGTGTTATAAGAGGAACCATTAATTTTGTGTGATTTAGAGAAAATATTTATTCCAAAAAATTTCACTTGAATACTACATTAAATGATCTATCTCTTAACTGAAATACTTCTGGGAGAACCTATTCCATTTCATTGGATTTATCCAATTGAACATAATATATAAAAATTTATTTCTTATGTTTGGAACATGAATCAACATTATTGTTATATCATGAAATGTTACCTATCTCAAGAATGTAAGGTCTTTTATTCTGTGTATTTGTATGATATTACTATAACATAAATCAAACCACTGATAAATAAAGAATAATTGAATGTGAAAATTGATACCCATATTCCATAACTTCCTGAAATTGGGGGAATTATGAGATCATATACAATGAAACCATTAATCTGTGAAAAGAGAGAGATGGAAAATTACATAGTTTTTGTTAACTATGATTGGTTCGATGACTAAAAAAATTACGTAAATTTAACATGTATAACTAACATCAACTCACGTAATTTTTCTAATCTATTGATCAGTTTCTATCTTTTTTCAATAGGGAACATAATTAAATGATAAATTTAAATCATTGTTCTTTATCTTTGAGAAGAGGGAGAACTTTCCTAGGGAAGAGTTTTTCTATTAGTTAAAATTGAAGGTATAAATAATGTTATAATAAATTAATAATATCAATATTTAGTTATGTTTAATATTGATTTATATTTTAATTACTGAGTTTTCGTAATGACTCGGTCTCTACGGAAATAAGAGAATTGGATTTTGGTATTATTTTTGTGGTTTGTGAATGAAAATAAATTGAGACCAATGGGTATAGATTTATTATCACTGAATGAGAAATTAAAAAGAGAAACCAACTTTATGATGTTATGGAAAATTCTTCAATAAATTGTTGTTCTAGTGTATCAGATATTATAGCAAGATTTGAAAAGTTAACTTCTTGTGGAGTCGTTGATAAAATACTGATATTGGATTATTAATCTAATGGTCGTGTCCCTATGATGAAATGAATGTTTTATTATTTAATTTATGTCATGTTCCATCTTCCTTATTGTTTGGGTTAAACATTAGTTACAAATTTTTAATTAATTCCTTTTATAATGAAAATATTTGATGAATATGATGAAAAAGGATAATAAAATATAATAACTGAATGATTAAGATAGTTATCCCTCCATTAGTGCCCATTTTATGTATTTTATTTTGAATATATATCTATCAATGACATATAATGCCATGTGATTATTTTTTTTAACATCTAATTAGGATCCACCATTTAAGTAGAAGTTATTCTATAACCAACCTAGTAGTTCTTGAGACTAGGATCCTAATATGAGGGGGTTGTTAGTAGAGCTAGGTGCTCCAGTCTGTGTACCTAATCACTCCCCATCACACCCACTAAGGTACCATACACCAAACCTTCTAATCCAGTAGTGTCGTTAAAGACACCTGATATATTTATGCCACCCATGTTTTCACCATCATCTACTTCTGAGCCCCCTCATCTATATTTCATTTATCTGACAATGATTCATACTCATTATCAATTTTTAACATTTGATCAACCATATATTCCATATTCTTTTCCTTATATTTCCTTCTTTTGGACCACTACATTCTTAATTCTATAACACCTGCTCCGACACATTTTGAGACTATTTAGCATACACTAGCACCCACTCAATCTGTATAGGTTGATGTTCCATTAGAGACTGGGGATCTAGAAGCCTACACTAACCATACATCCTCAGGTATATTTATATAACCCAATTAAATTTTCTAACATAATTTATTTTCATTATAACCTGCATTGGTATAATATTTTATTTTCTTATTTATCTATTAGATCATATGATTTTTGGTGTTGGAGTACATGTATGTATGTGGTTTATAATCATGGACTATAGATGATGGTGGATATATATAAAGAAAACATATGATTTTTGAAATAGGTTTAAGAAGATAAGAGTTCTTTAGAGTGATTTATAAATAGTCTAACAACATTCTCATTTGTCCACTCTCCTAGTGACACTTCAAAATGATGCAATGTATACAACATGAGAAAAAATATTGGTAATTTTTTTTATTTGATGTTACATTATTATTTTATTTATATTAATAAATATTTGGGTTCCCAATTCATTTTAATTCTCCCCATGGTGTGGCTGTGAGGCTAACACGATTCATGGAATTAGGTGAGAAATGGAGTGGATATAAAGATGAGTTGTATTGTGGGTGGAATGCTAGATTTGGAATAGATTTAGATGTCATACCATTCATGGATAACTGTCCAGTAGAATGTTAACAATAAATAATTCCATATTATATGAGTATCGAGTTCAAGGTATTAATCAAATTTGAGTCTTTAAATGAAAATTACAATGATTATCATTTGTTATTTCTTTTGTATTATTGAAAATTGTTTCTCAGTAATTTTTATAAATATATAAATAAAAAATTATTCTTTGAAATATATCCACACATTATTGTAGGCTATGATGATAAAATATTAGGGGGAGAAGGTACCAAACCCAATTATAATTTATCTTTAGGACTTGGAAATTGTATTTTTTATCTATATTAACATCCATTTTTAATTGGGATTTATAAATCATTATCTATTATTTAGTTTATTTTTGAAATTATTTTTTATGTACAGAAGTTATAGGATTAGTATTTTTATGATTTTGATTATTTCTTGATTTTATAAAACCACAGATAATTCTATTAAATTTACATTCTTTTACTATGAAGGGGAACTCCAATTCTGGAGGAACTTCCAACTAAAATGTTTTGTGATATAATAATTAATTACATCGGGAATGAAATAAAATTCATGAAAATATACTAACATATTATATAAAAACTAATTTCAAAAAATTAAATTATAGAATATATACAGATATAGTAAGGACATGTGATAATACCTTAAATAGTGATATAGTAAATCAATCATATTCTTTTTGAAAAAACCATTCAGTTTATGAGAAACATTATAAATAATAAAAATAATAAATTTAATCAACTAAATATTTAGAACTAAAATATCTATCCAGTATAACCAGTTTGGAAAACTCCATGTCATATCATGACATTGAAACCATGACCTATTTTATGTCGACCAATTAGAATAGAGAATCAATCATATGGTATTGTAAAGAACAAAATTGCACACATGAATGTATGATCATTTTAAACAAAATAGACATAAATAAATGATCATATTAGTTAGGCATAGAATGATAAAATTTTTAATTAAATGATATATGGGTTCAAAATACAAGTTACAACATGGCTTGTTTTGGTCTTAAAATAACCCATTACCTATAAATAGTGGTCAATACATCATATGGAACACTAATATTGTAATCAATGTAGATACACCAAATAATGTACGTAGTTGGGACACATTATGATGTTGTGTGTATAGTCATAAAGAAACTTCCTCTGATAGAGATACAACCCTTTATCATCACCCATAAAGTATTTACACTCACCTTCTATAGAGAGATGAGCCACAAACGACAAAAAATCACCTCCCTAGTCACCCTGCCACTACACCGTCAATCAACTAAGTAACTAATATTCCCATTGGGCCTCAATAAAAAAACACTTCATAATTTAGGACTGAAAATTCGAATTCCAAGTAAATATCACAAACCAAAAATAAGTAAACATTTCCCATTTAGACTAGAATGAAAAATTCATCACATCCACTTATATTTAATTATATTTCATAAAAATAATATGTTTAATCCATTGATAGTGAATATTTAAATTTATTTTATAAAAAAATGAAATTTTTCTGTAATAATATTTATAATAATATGTAACAGAAAAAATAATTTTTTATAATATAAAATTAAAAATTACCATTTAATTCACTCTAGATGTATTTATTATTTGTGGATTATAATGTTTTATATATTTCATAAAATATTATACACTATTAAAAATATTATTTGGTAAATGGAAACCCAATAAATAAATATTAAATTACTATATATCCAATGAACATATATATATATAATATAGATATAATTCCAACCAATACCTAATTCAATTCCCTTTTTAATAATCCTAGATACACAACACCAATGGTAGAGGAGCACTCATCACACACACTAATTATCATTGAATAATGCTATAAAGTAAATTAAGATTCTATATAGCCCACCCATTGAAAATATTGTACATATATTATTATTCTCATTATTATAATGTACTTATACTTTCATTTTATAATTCATTTTTTTGAGTAAGAACATTATCTTATCTCTCTTATAGATCTTTAATATTACATATTTATAAAAACCAAGAATAATCATTCAATTTATTATTATTTGGATCATATTAATAGAATGAGGGGTTACAAAAAACACTAGGATGTCATGTGACGGAGAAAAAAAATTTCACAGGTATCATTATAACAAAAAAATACTCATGTAATAAATTTAATATCTCCAAATGATCATTAAGTTATTTCAATGTGTATTACTAAATCATATGAATACATAATTACATTATTCTATAGTCATGATTAGAGTGTTACTAACATATTAATACATATTAATTTATGTTATAGTAACGTGTTTTTATCTTTTCATTATTTTTGATGATCACGAACCCCCTTATTATTGATTGTTATGATGTTCTATTCACTTATATATATGTTATATCAATTGATAACTCATTCATTGATATTGAGTTATAATTTATCTACTATTTATTTTCTTGTTAGATTTATTTAGATTTAATATACATTTGATTTTAGTTATGAAATTAATTATTAGTATCCTATTTAAAATTATGGTTATTTACATTTGGTGTAATTTCCGAGGAAATATTTTTTATTAATGTATTTGTGCGATGAGAAAATTTATTTAACTCAATAAGAAATAATAAATATTAATGTGTGGTAAAAAATGATACAGCAAGATATTGTATGTAAAATTTTGATATTTCAAAATTTTATATCAATTATTTACTTAATAGTCCATTTAATTTTGTAAAAGTGGGGATTATAGGACCTTTATTCCTAGGAAGCTGACAAATATGTGAAAAAAGACGAATTATATTAGGTTTTGGTAGATGAAAACCATGGAAGAGTACATTGTCGACTAGGGAAGATTATTTTTCCCATGATGTATTTCCTCACATTATGTTTCATTACTTGTAGAACTAAGTGGAAAAAATCTAAAACAAGTGTAACACAAGATGTGGATAAGCCCGAAAATATTGAAAAATGGTCCCACTAGAGCATGAACAAAATCAAAGGGAAAATAGAAAATTTATGAAATTTATGTATTTTTTTTTTCAATCAAATAACATATAGAATATTGCATCTTATGATGCTTATATGTTGATGATTGATACAATACATATTTCAACTTTCAATATTACATGTGGTGTTCATGGTGATGAAATTCATGGTGATATCTTTGGGGGGGATGATGACGTGGAAGAGGGTGAGGATGATGGAAATGAAGTTGGTGAAGAAGAGGGAGTGGATGTGGATGAGGATGGGGAGGATAATGAGGCCAAATATGACAGTGATGATGGTCATGTTTTTGAGGGTAAGATAGGTTCTTTACATTTTTTACTAATATTTATGACATTTTCTATTTCATGATTTGTTGTTAATAAATATAATTCATATTTTATATGTGTGAAATCTCTGGTTAAATGAATCAATAAATTTTTTGTTTTATAATTATCTTTTTATTGGTTTTTGGATATTTAATCATGTTCTATTGGTTTCATTTTAGGTTTTTTTTAGGTTCAATTTTCATTGTTCGCATGTTCCGTTTGTTAAGTATTCTTTTTTGGTTTCATTTTAGGGTATGCTAGTTGGGAGGTTTCTTTTCACTAATTTGTATCAATTTCATTACCTATTATTTGAATTTCATGTTGTGTTTCCTATGTTGTCACTTGATTTCAGGTTTCATGAGTAGGTTTGGGAAAATTCTATCTTTACAATTACGGGGGGGGGTCCATTCCAATGGTTTTAAAATAGTTGGCATAGCTTAAAACTAATGGTTCATAGTGAAACCTTGGTATTGTGGTATCCCAATAGTTCACAACCACAGGGATACCTCTATTCTAACATTTCACTATGAAATGTTTTTTATAATGAAATTCATATTAACTATATAAATGGTTCATAATGAACTGTTGTTATAAGCCTTTCCCAACATCCTTCTAGCCACAAGTTTGGTGTTTGATTGGTATAGGGTATACCAAATTTTCTCCAACATGTACAAATAGTTTCGAAATGTTTGTGTAGTATTAAATTCATTAAGCAAGGCATGAACCACAATGGGAAATAGGTGGGTATTAATATAAAATACTACAAATCATTACTTCAATAGTGCTATTAAAAAGTCTTTATTAGTTCTATAGAAGTGATGATCATGTAAGACATGCTAAAGGGTAGTCTTTAACAACGCTCATAAAAAGCACTGATAATGGCTCCCTTTAACTGTGCTACAAAAGTGATGATAAAGATTCCCTTTATTATCGCATTTTTTAGCTTTTTTAGTGTTTACCTTTTCTAAAATGAGTTTCAAACCTGATATCTCTAGCTTATACACTGGCACTTTTTCAGCACCTCTATTCTATTTTTTTACATTTTATTATATCTCTATATATTTATATATATTTCATTATAATTTATTATCTATATATTAATATATTTTCATATATATGTATATATATATTATATATATTTTTAAAATAAATATTTATCTAATGTTTTAAAATGTATATTAATTCCTATTATCCTTAAAACAAAAAATGTGTTAAGAAACTCTAAAATACCTTAAACAACTAAAAATAATGAAATATCAACAAATTAAAATCTAGGAGTCCATTTTCTCCCAAAAAAAGTAAAACAAATTATCATGAAATGGTATTAGATATGATTTGTGGTACTGGTCAAATAGAAGCTCAGATCAAAAGTTGTAGACTTTTTATTTTTTGAAACTGGGGTTGGTGATAAAAAAATTAGTTTTGGAGGCCTTCATGGATTTTATATGGGATAAAACCAATTAATAGTATGAATAACTCAATTTTCAGAATATATGATTTATAACTCATCAAAGACATTGATTTTATATGTTTTAGATCCCAAATGAACACATAGATCAAATGTTATGGTCGTTCGAAGTTTGAGTTCAATTTTTAAATTTTTGGAAATATAATATATTTTATTCAATTGATTATCAAATGATTTAAATTTAATTTGGTTTTATCTTGTTTAATAAGATTCTATTTTTCTAGATATAGAGTCTATACAAAATCTTAGATTGTATTTAATGATCTTTTTTAGGGTATTTAGGTTTTTTCTAGGTTTAAGGGTTTTTAACATTCGATAGCCTTTCAAGTGGATGTAACTTCTGAACCCCACATCTGTTTTGATTTTACAACATATCAAATCAAATCATACGATGATATATATATCTTGGTGACCCATGTAATCCCTTAATCACCTATATTGTGTCAACAATAGCCCAAAATGCCTCCAAATAGCCATAACATCTGATATCGGTGTTTGTTAATGAAATGTTTTTTTAAAATATACCCTTTTTCAGCGCCAGTAAAAAAATAATAAAGGGTGCATATTTCCATGATTATAATAATATCATTGATAAATAAAACCCACTTATCATTGATTTCGGAAAATCACTGATAAAATCCCCTTAATCGGCACTTTTTTAGACGCACTGCTAAATTTTTTTATCAGCATTTTTTACTAGTTCTAATAAAGGGAGACAATTTATCAATACAATTTTAGAAATTATGATAAAGTTCCCCCTTTAATATCTGTTTTTATCACTATTAATAAACCCAATGAATAGTCCTCAAAAAAACATTATTAATAACCCC
The DNA here is from genome assembly GCA_963277665.1 of Viscum album. Lineage (NCBI taxonomy): Eukaryota > Viridiplantae > Streptophyta > Magnoliopsida > Santalales > Viscaceae > Viscum > Viscum album. The sequence continues at coordinate 1,094,775,710 of OY728148.1, read as the reverse complement.
CTTAAATAAGTATTTTTCTAGCATTGAGAAAGGGGTGTTTAATAGTGTTTTTGGAAACTGCTGTTAAAACCCTTGTGCTGGATAAACCATATTTTGAAGCAGTAACAATATGGGGAAAAGGTTTTTACTAATAATTTATGGTAAATAGGTGTGTATGGATTCACTATGGGATACAATTATGTCCATATCAACAAAAAGAAACATGTACATCCTGATTCTCTATTGGAAATAGTTTTTTCCAGATTTAATATGGTGGTGGTCTTGGTAGATTACATACACACATGAATTTTTTTCTATATTTACGGTAGTCAAAAAAATTGTGATATTATCATATTCATAATCATTGAATTATGATTATTTCTTGCTCATATGTATATTATTTGTTGAAATTAAAATGTTTTATAACACCGCTCAATTTCAAGATCAACGATAGTTTGGGTATGAGATTTGTATGTTTTTATCATTATCATATATCAATATGATTATCTAATGATTTCATGTGTTTATATATTTATATCTTTTATGTTTAACATTACTATGAATCTAATCACACACTTTTATTTTGTTTACATTCCCCAACATTTTAAAAAATTATTTATGTTGGGTAGGTAAATGAAGAATTCTAAATGACATGATAATTTTGGGAAAAATTCAATATATTTCACCAGATTCTAATATTATAGTTCTATACTAAATGGGCGTGGTCATTGGGATTCAAGGAAACAATTTTCCGGAATAGTGGATGATGTGCGTATTGCCTTACATGATGTTGAAGTGTATATGCATGCCTTGAAAGAAAAGATGGAATTGTAAATCATTTAAGGGACCTCTATTTGGGTGAAAATTATTTTTAACAGATATTGGGACAATTGTAAATCCTAAAAAATAAACCTTAAATAATTTAATACCTTACTTGCTACATTATTAGTCATCTCGAGGAGATAGATGTGATTTATCATTGGTACATCAACTGTGGTGACATCACTTTTGGATGGCTAACTAGTCGGGGTCGATGCTCAGCTTTATTGATTTCCCTTATCCTTCAATATCATTAAAATAATTAAATATATATTTGGCCTTATTTGGTGAAATTTTGAATCAGGACTGAAAAAATGTTCATAAGAGCATAATTTTATCTGGTATACAAGATGGGTGTTCCTTCATGGGATCCAGTTATGGGAGTTTCTGCATATGGGATTTCAACAACATTATTCTTTATCCCAGTGGTATGGATGTGTGGGACCCTAAGCAGAGGTGCAAGGAAATTCCTGGAAAATTAAATTTTTTGATTTGGTGGTTAAGGAATCACATATATCCTTTTGATGAATCCATTCAAAGAAGATTCATTTCATTATATTCTCATTTCCACTACTACTCAATCCTCTAGAAGGAGACTATCAAGAATCTTGTCCTTTAATGAGATTGGGCATAGTGAGTCAGGAATTTTAGACAACAGGGTTTGAACATCAATAATTTTGGGGAGTCCTATCATAATATACAGATGTCCTAGTTCTTTGGAGCTAGACAATATGGGCTAGAAGTTAATGTTAGAGGAATGATTTTTGTGGTCGCATGCTGGTCTCTATGGGAAGCGAAAAATAATTCCTACAATGGTATGATCCAATATATGCATTTTTTCTAAAACTGAATCATGTTTTTTGTTGAAGGGTTTGGTGTCCTGATTAATGAATCTAGTCTCTCGACTACTCTCAAAAGGTTTCTCTCAGGTTTTATCACATCCACTACTCTGAGAAACTCTAATAAGGGATATTTGATCAAATAGAGACCACTTATTTTGTGTCTCAAGATAACTATCGATGGTTATTCATTTGATGGGGGTGTGTAAAGAGGAAAAATAGTTATATATTGTAGATGCTCAATGATGCTTGTCATCTGTTCCGTCATTGATACTAGTTATTTCATTGGTTTAGATACCAAGGTTATGGCCCTAGGTATATCCATGTGCATGCATTTCAATCTCCCAATCATAAAGGTGGAATCCAACTCGGTTGTCCTAGTTCAATTTATTTAATATAAATTTGATTTTCCTTGGGATCTAGTTTACTCTATTAGGTACTACTTGAAAATTATGAGACAAAATATTACACTAAATCATGCCTCAAGAGAAGGTATCTTCACAGCTGATTCACTTTCTAGTCAATGTAGTTTTGAAGAGACCACAAATACTTACACTACATTGGGGTCCCTTACAAATGATTAAAATATATTTTTGATGAAGGATTATGTAGGCCTTCACTACTTCCACCCCCCCCCCCCAGTACTAATGGTCCAACCTTTTTTCTTTTTTTAATTTTATGTTTTCCTTGAATGAAAATTTTACTCTTCAGTTTATGTATTATGTTGATAATATCATGGTGTTATTCATTGGTGATATATTCAAATACTAAAAAATTTAGGTACATCATGAGAACCATCTCTGGATAATTATTTAGAAATGTAAAAATTTATTGATATGGTAAATTTAGTAAGTGTGAACATTAATTTCATGATTTCTCTTGTCTTTTTCCATATTTACACTAAGGATAATTTATATGTTCATTAGATGATGACAAAATAAAATAATTAATGGCATATAATGATGAATATAACTGAGATACATGGTTTCATTGGTTTAACAGGTCACTTTTGAAGATTACTACAATGTATTTCCTAATTATCCAACATTTATTCATGTTGACACGTATTGTTGTTACAATCAAAAGGTTTGTGTAATTTGTAAAATGTTTTGACGAGTCAAATAATTGATTTATTAATGAACCATTATTGACATTACAATCTTTACAATAAATGGATTGTAATATATGGTTATGAATCAAGGAAGAGACTGTGTTTTTTCTATATAAAGAATGATAGATTGGGTTTTTATTCATGAATTCAATAGAATATTGATGAAAAGATCTACCCAAATCATAACATTGAGTTAGAATGAAGAATATTTTTCGTGATGTCATGGAGGAACTATCTCTATGGAGAAAAATATGAAATATGTAGGAACCATAAAATTTTAAAATATATCATCTCTCAAAAATCTCTCAACATGACGTAAACATGATTTTTATATCTTCTCAAGGAAATTGAATCATCAATACAATACCAACCTAGGATGGGGAAAAAGTAGTCGATTCATTATGTATGAGAGACCACAGAGTTCTAATAATAATGAAGATTCATAAGGATCCCTTATTTAGGGATCTATTAAATATGTATATGGTAATATTTAGGAAAAAAAGACATCATTAATTTTTAAAGTAATTGATATACAAAACATAATGGAATATATAGGGAGATTTTAGAAAGATGTTATGGGTTTTCCAAGAATTATTAAAATATAGAATAATGGGAAATAGATAGACTTCATCTATAAATATGGAGTGGTATATTGAAAAGAGGTTATATGATTTGAACATGCTATAACTGAATAAGGTTATACCAGAAAAAGAACATAGGTCCAATTTCTATATACACCATAATAAGATAATGATGTCTATGTATTAATGAGAACATTTCTGATAGGATGATATGAAGTTGAAAATTGAAGATTATGTGACTCGACATCTAATATAATAATAGGTAGTTGATGAAATATTATATTCTAAAATAGACATGTATCCTTTAATTATATATATAATAAAATGGGAAAATATTATAAAGGTATTATTCATTGTAATTATGAAATCTATAAGGTTAAATGATGTTATATTGGTCATCATTGAATTCCTTGCTAATTTTTAACATTCATAATATGTAAAGAAAGACATATCACTTGATTATTTCTTCTATTTTTATATTAACGAAATAATAAAACATCACAAAGAATGACTATTAATTTTAAATGATCATTACCCACTATTACCATAAAAAATATTGACTAGTATTCAAAAAGTTTTCAACATAGAAATACATTTAAGGATGCTCCTTCACCACAAAAATTAATGGGAAGTCTAAAAGGACTACTCAATCACTTTAATTCATGATGAGATATTTCCCTGTTGACTTCTAAGAAGTATATGATCAATATCTAGCTCTAGTGTAATTTATAAACAATAACGTTTTCCACTAGATCATATCAACAGAACCAAAGAGGCACTAAATCTGAAGATATGTAGTACTCTAACTTGATGTAAAAAAATTTGTTTAAAGAAAGGTAGTGGGAAAAAACATATACAGGATATAACTATGAATGTATGAACTATCCAGGATCTTATCAATGTATATCAAAGTTAAAAAATGAGATATGATAATAATTGAATAAAATACGTGGAAATTCTAGTACTGGATCATGTATTCATTAATGTTTCCCAATGAAAGGGGGTCATAATATTTATTGAAAATTAAAAGTTAAGCCATGGGTATGTTGGGTCAACTGAAGTTCTATAGAGAATTGATAATTCATCTTACTTGTTGGATATAGAACTCAACCTTTCCAAATTATATGATTTCTTCTTTATTTAATTCTTATGAAAAATAATTCAAGATCCAATGCATATACTACCATTCACTTTACAAATATTATCTCTAAATTCAAATTTATGGCATTAGTTTTCATTAAACTGATGAAAAAATAGGCTTAAGAATTTTTTGGTGTCTGTTTTAACATCAACCGACTCAATTTATTTTAATCAGTTATATTATGTACTGATGAGAAAGGAATTGTAATGTTTCATTTACGTTATACGTTATTATAGAAAACTGACACCAAAAATCAAAAAAAATACTCCGTCATTGGTTTTCCCAAAAACAAACACTAACAAGTTTTAAAAAATTGTATCAGATCATGAACCGCTCATTTTTTCGCGAACATTGAAACCCTCTCTCCCCCATGAGATGAACCTGATGACAATGACTCATGATCCCAATCCATATTGATGATTAATTTTATGTATATTTACCATTATTTCAGGATTTGTGGTTTGATTCTTCATTATATGTCATTATATCATCATTAATGGGTGTATTTCTCCTCGTAAACCATTTTCTAGGAGACATTCATCTGCAATTTGATTTTTTTATCACGTTGATTTTTAATTTCTACAAGAATTTTTTAGTAGTTGGAGTTTTTACTCATCTAATGAATTTATGAGAGCAAGATAAAATTATGTCTTCATTTTCCTTATTGAAAACCTAATTTTATAATTATTTATTTATTTTTGAATTAAAATTATGTATCATTTACTTTTATTGTTGAGTTATTGTTTCAATTATTTGTATGCAATTGATTATTATATATAAATTTTTTTCTTAATGCTTGTTTATAGTTGATAAAAAAAATTATTGATGAAATCCTCAAAGTGATGATATATATTAAGAAATGTATTTGTGCAGTAATGATTTTTAAAATATATTTATATTATATTTTGTATTGAATTTGTGTTGTGTGTCAAATATTGATTACTGTTTTGATGAAACTCTTACAATAAAGCATTAAAAATTGAACTATTATGACGATAAGATATAAAAGGTTATGGAAAATGAAGTATTTCATAATATTAGATAACCAAGTACAAGTGCATGTTAGTCAACCAATGATGATGATGAACGTCAATGAATTTATGATAGGAAAAATGGAAAAATAGTGGATATTGAATAATTTCACCTAATCATGAGATTTGAAGTAGAATTTGTGTCTTTGGATAATTTCGTAACACTGATAATATAAATAATGGAAATGAATTTGATGAAATTATAATATCAGAAGATAAATAATACTATGATAATTATTTATGGGTGGATGATGTAATTTTATATATTTATATGATAAATTATTTTTTTGACAAAGTTATTAAATCATTGGTATGATATTGAGATTTGGATATAAATTGAAAATATGATCTAAAAAATATCACTACATTATATATTATTGATGTAATTATTGTTTTCAATCACACTGTTGTAATATTTTTATATTTATGTGGGATAAAGGAATGTCATATTCATTGAGAGGTTTTTTATTCTCTATAGCTGATATTGTGATATCCAAGAAATTAAAATTTAATTACCAATACATTTTATTGAATTTTTATTTTTTTTAAAAAAAATTATATATATATATATATATATTTAAATGTTTATATATTTTAATATATTAGGAGATCATATTGTGATATCATGTATTAAATGTATCCTAATTGGATAAATTTATGATGAACCACAAGTGAATATGAAAAAGGAGTTGATGAACTCTTGGATGATTCTAAATAGAAACTTCAAGAAATTGATTTGATTTTTTGTCTATGTGTTATGTTTTTGAATATGAGAAAATTAAAATCATGAGAAATCAAATATAATCGCATTTGAAATGGTTTAAGCCTTATTTATACACATTGGGTCTAGAATGGTGAAAGAACTGAATATTCAACATCTAATGATGATAACGATATTCATAATAAGGTAGAGGATCATATTGAAGAATTAATTCCTGATTTAAGTGTCAAAAACATTGAAAAATAGAAACTGTTGAGTGATTGTATAGAGATTACGAGAAACCAATATTTACAATATGTAGTAAATATACATTTTTGTCACCAGTTTTGAGATTACATAACTTGAAAGTAATAAATGAGTGGTATGATAAAAATTTATCCAACAGACTAATGATTTTAAAAGAGATACATCAAGAAGGAAATGGGATTCATGATACCAATTACAAGGTGGAGAAGGTTTATGCCCAATGAGATTGGGGTATAAAAAGATATATACTTTCCCCGAGGATTGTGTGTTGTATAGGAATGAATATGAATATTTATCAAGTTGTCCTACATGTGGGACATCACACTATAAGATAGATGAAAAAATCAACTCAAATTCATTGTTAGGTAATACCATATAGCCTTATTAAGAAATCAATTTTTAACTTTCTAATTATATCATCCAATAATTTTTTCATAAACTTCTAATAATTCAACTATGATTTATTCTTAGGCACCGTAATCAAAGCTCCTACTAAAGAAATTTGGTAACATCAAATTATTCCTTGTATGAACTGTCTATTTTCAAATTTGATTGACCTAAAAAGGATAATATGGCATTAATATGAGAACATATTTGATGGAATCTAACCGCACCCTAATGATTCACAATAGTGAAAGAGATTTGATAAAGAATTTTGTGATTTTTGAAAAGAAGTTATAAATCTCATAATATGATTGTGTACTAATGAAATGAATCCATATCGGAGCGGTAATAGACAACATAATGCATAGCCATTTTTTATAGTATTTTTTATCTTATCCCCAAATATATGTATAAATAAAAAATATGATATGAAAAACATGATGATTTATGGACCAAAACAGTAGGTAAATGAAATTGATGTGTATCTTTTACCGTTGATTGATGATTTGAAACTGCTATGGGTGATAGGTGTTAATTTTTTTGATGTATAAAAGGCATAGAATTTTCATTTTCATGTTATGATAATGTTCACTATAAATGGATTTCATGCATGTGGATACTTATCTGGATATAGTGTAAAGGTACATAAATAATGTCAAATTTGAGATGAATAAATTTCATATTTGAAATTGCAGAATAGAAGAATGAAAGTGTATATCGGTCATCAAAGAAATTGATAATTGATCATCATTGTTATATACTGATGAATGAATTTAATGGTTTATTTGAATATAATCTTCCCCCCTTTACCATTGTTAGTTTCATAATATTATAATAGGGTTAAAAATATTGATTTGATATTTCGAATTTAAATATGTTATGGTATACAAAATATATAGAATAAATAATCTATCATTTTCAAAATACCTTATTTTATATTTTTAGAGATTATACATAAAATAAATATTATTAATGTTGAGAAAAACAATATGTGGTAGATTGATTGGAACTTTTTTAGATATTAAAATAAAAGAAAAAATGATGGATTACATTCTATATTAGACTTGATATCAATGGGAATATGTTTAGAGTTAGCCACCACTATGAAAGTAAAGAGAAAATATTTACCTCCAACTTGTAACACATTAAGAAATATTGAAAATATGTATTTTTGTGTATTCATGGTATTAATGTACCAAGTGATTAATCTTAAAATGTGAATAATTTGGTTTCATTGAAGGTTTTTAAAATAATAGGTATGAAATATCATTATTTTCAGGTTTTGATGCAATAATTTTTACCAATCTCACTACACAGTATATTACTAACACCTTTAAAAAAGACTATAATTAGTTTTTGTAATTTTATTCAAATCCATTTCTAGAGAAGTCATTGATCCAAATTTTTTAGATATATTGGAGGGTGAAGTAGAACATATTATTGGTCAACTAAAAATTTATTTCACACCTAAATTTTTATAATATAAGTATTATCTGTTGATTCATTTAGTGAATGAGATATGAATTTGTGGTCTTATTTATTCGTGATGGATTTATCCCTTTAAATGATATATGATAATTTTAAAGGGATATGTTAAAATTCCTTATCGACTAAGGCCTCAATAGTTAAAAAAATATGTATTAGAAGAGGTGATTGTGTTTTTTACTAATTATTTTATAAAGTAGAGAATATTGGTCTCACTATATCTCAACATATGATATTTGATAGTGAAGGAAGAGTGAATCAAGGATTGAAGGTAAATTTCATTCCATGTGATGAAGTGATGCATGCACATTAAAATTTTTTGAACAACATATATGAGGGTCAATAAAATATACAATTACACATTTCTGATTTAATATTACAAAATAAGAAAATATATGAGAAGTGGATGATAATTGTGCATAAAAAGACCTTTGTTTCATTGTTTAAAGAGAATTTCACCAAAGATATATCTATATAAAAAACATTGAAGTGGTTGGCAGGGGGACCATCTCTTAATGTGATCACATGGTTTGGTTTTGATATTAAAATCTACAAATTTTACACAAATCATATGGATGAAAAAAGTACCTTTAATAATAGTGGTGTAATGGTCTTCACTAAAGAACTTAATTTTTAGAGTTCCAATGATAAAAAAACCCAATTTCATCATAAATTCCATATTTTTATGTTCTAGAAGACATATGGAAAATTGACTATATTAAAATTAAAGTCACGATGTTTATGTGTTATTGGGTTGCAAGTAATAATGGTGTGAAAAATTATGAATATGGGTTTAAACTATTTTATTTGAAAAAAATTAGTTGAAATGAGGAACCATTTATCATCACCTCACATGGAAAACAAATATATTATTCCAGTGATCCATCAACTGATAAGTGGTCTGTATTTTCTCAAGGGAAATAAGTTTTTTTCCTGATAAAAATGATTATTAGGTTGAAGTTATTGATTAATATAAAGCTTCTTCATCTATTACAAAAAATTTCAGATAATAATGGTTATAACATAGACGTAGTGCAAACAGTACAAACTGATTATGTTCAAGGGATATGGGGAAACCCTAAATTAATATAGTAATTATTAATTATTTTTAAATTTACATTTTTAAAAACTATATTAAGTAATAAATATTTATTATTATATTTTTAAATGTTTCTATAATTTTTAATTTAATATATATATTATATATTGTACCTTTTATATTTTTTTAGCTTAGGAATATTAACATTGTTATTTTTTTCATTAACTGACACATGCGTGTCCTTTTTTTACTTATATATTTTAATTTTACTATTTTATATTTAATCAATTGGATAATAAAATTTAGGTCTTAAAAACATTCAATGCAATTATCTGTTTCGATGATGGACATTGATACATAGACAAAAGAGAATTTATCGAGGTTTTTGTCTCTTTTCATATGATTAAATATCCATTAATTTAACTATATAATGAAAAAATAATTATTTTACAAAAAAAATAATTTTAGGACTATTGATTAGACATTAGATATGGATTCTGCTAATATTAATTATATGAAATTGAGTTCTTGAGTTGGTAAATGTGTTATTACATGTTTACCAAAACATTCACTTGCATGTGGAGATGAGTGATTGCATATTAACTTTGATGTTAATAATAAAGAAACTGGGCCAAATGCAACAAAATGTATCAGCTATATCACCATTAAAATCCACTCTGAGATTAGCATATCATATCTCCATTTGAAGGCCATCGACAAGATGGCGAAAGATCAGCTTTGGGAGGCTATAAATGTTCAATATCTCAAATGACTTATTTTTTCATACTTTTGGAATATGATATATTACAAATGACTAGTTTTTTATTAAATTCAATATAAAATTCATTTTTAAATAAAAAATAAATTAATAAAATATTTCTTACTTAGGTGGTGGTTAGATTAATATATTTCAAAAAAAAGTTGAAAAATTTATGTTTTTGGAAAAACGAAAATATGAAAACCAATACCTCAACTATCAGTTTATAGATGCAGATACATGGATGAAATGTTTTTCCAGATGCCATAAAAAATCCATTATAGAATGATAATTATATTAAATTTGTTAAATTATATATATATATATACCTATCTACTTATTAGTTTACCTTTTGTATAAAAAGCCTCCAAGAAAGACCATTAAGATATCCTATTAAAGAATGTATACAAAAATACTTTATAACATGAAGGGTACGATTTTTGTATCAAAAATGATTGAGGAAATGTATCAATCCCAAAGAACTCACTCCACTAGTGGTTCTGATAATGTCCAATTCAGTCCCATATCTCCCGCCACAGGCCATGAATAATAGAAAAGAGCAAGAATAAGAGAAAATGAAATGTATATTATAGAGAAATATAAGGAAGTATTTAATAAATTTGTAAGTAAATATTATTTATTTTTATAAAATTATTCAATTTTATAAATTATAAACACTAATATAAAATTTTATTTTTTCATTTTAGGATGAATATCTAGATTAAGAGACACCTGAATCTTTTATCTATAAGTGTAGGATGGAAATTATAGTAACTACTTTATGAAAGGCAGAACAACCTAGCTGTGTTTGAGGATGTCTGGTGGGTGTTGGTATTTAAAAAGTATTTTTTTCAAAATAATAATTCAAGAGACCCAATAACAGAATCCTTAAAATATATTCTAACATATATAAAACATTATATGGGTGAGAAAATTATAGCAGCTGTGTAGCAGGCTTTGTTTGAACACTAAACACGATTGTAGCACTCTGCATAGGCTTCAAAATCTTCTCAACCTGCTCAGCCAATTATGCATATTCTACAACCATCCAAACTGAACTACCCTACCCAGCCTACCTATATTGATCCTCCACATCCTTACTCAAACAAAATCATACACTATGATTTGTTTGATAGATATCCTCAAATAACTATTATTATGTTAGGACTCATGTATTTTTTGGGGGATTATGTACATAACCATCTAATGCAGATGGTTTTGTATAGAGTATTTGTACATTATATTATTGATATAAATGAAATACTATAATTTCCTATAGAGGATATTATGAGAGTTGGTCATTTTCTACGTCATTTTTTTAATTTGGTCAACTGGTCTTCATTATTATATTTCATATGAGGTAAGTGGTTTTTTAAATATTAATTAAATATGATTTAAAATTACATATAATGTTTTCTGAAATTTAACTTATATTAGATTATCTCAAATAATAATAAATTTCAGAAATGAAACAAAATGTTCAAAAACAATCGACTGTAATTACATCAAATATTTATTAGGGGATATAATGATTATCTCAGGGTTACTCTTCCATCAATAATATCTATGAGTTTAATATGATGTATGATATATATGTAATGGATTATATATTGAGATCGCTCAATGATGATATCATGTAACTATTTGATTTTGAAGGGTTGGCCCTAATGTGTTGCAGTTGTTTTCCATGTATGTAAATTGATGTTTAAATTTATTTTATTTACTAAAAGATTTTTTTAATTGACTCACTATATTTAATTTTAAGATTAGGTATCTACACATGATTATTATAAAAAAGGAAAGAAAATTAATTTATAGTTTTATAGATCCATAATAGATATCCATGGAAGTGAAACATTTGAAGAATCCAAATATTGTTTCATATATATGTGAGAGATTATCACATACAGAGATTGGGTGTTTATTTTTTCCATTTCATGATACATAGGAATAGAAAAATAATTATAAAATAGTGATCATTATAATGTCATTAATTGTTAACTTTTGGTATGGTAGAGGCATTTGATGTTAGGTGTATTTTACCTAAGTGAATACACCTTATATTGGGTCTTTCTCTTTACCATGGAGTGTTTGTAAATGACTTTCCACCATATTATATAGGTATGTTTTTTTCTTTTAATAGGATCATTATGTTTAATTATAATTGTTTATGCATGTATTATTAGTTCATATATATGAAATTACAGTTGATAGAAACAATTTAACAAATAAAACATGTCGATAAATAAACAAAATGAAATCCAATATGCGGATGTAAAGGTAATTATTTTTTATATTACATATTATTCTTATTTATTGACATATATATATATTTGTTTTAATATTCATGTTATTTTTTATAACTATAGTTTAATCTTAAAAAATGACATGTTGAAGGTTTTAATTATGTTCTATGATTCATTTACAAGATAATCACCACATGGGTAACCACTGAATTTGATAAGGTTAGTCATATTAATTGATTTGTATATTCTATCATAGTAAAATATTTTTTAATCCCATATCATTTATTGTTATTGTATAAATTCAATGATAACTAGTATTATACCCATCCTAAACTTACCCGTCTTCAATCTTGGTTTGTGAAGTATTTTTTATGTCTGATTATGAGTTAAGGTATGTATACTATAATGTCTAAGAATAAAATCACATTTTCCTAATAAAATGTCTTCAAAAAAATTATTTTATTATAACAGGTGTTTGAACAAAATTATAACAAATGAATGCTTTAACAATAACCAACAAAGACCATGTTGTAAATTTCAGGTATGTGTTTTTTAATTCTTCTTAAATGTCTAAAAGCAATGATATATTTTTTGATTACTATATAAAATCATGAGTGTGTATATAGATTTTTAGTCAATGTAAAATGTTTTTTGATTATTGTATACAGTGTTTTCTTTCGAGTATTTTCATTTTAGGAATTTTAATTAATTTGGAAGTGTAGTATTCTAAATTTTAAAAAATTCTTTCAGTGTCGGTTTTTATTAAAACTGATGATGAATCATTTGAAAAAAATACCAAGTTTTTCATGTCAGTTTCATTATTAAACCAACACAGAATACCGAACGAATGTTGTTTTATACATTGATTTGTGAAAAATTAATGTGGAAAACAATCATTCCCTGGATTTTCTATGTCGATTTATTTATTAAACTAAGGCTGAAAACTAAGCCACGTAACATGTTTGTCATCAGTTTTGAAAACCTGAGGTCGAAAATCATATTTTATATATTGCCTTTACATAAATCGGTTAAAAATGATGTCAATAATAAAAAAAATTGACATTAAATACAATTATTCACTATTAAATATAGGTAATATAGATTCGACCTGACATGTCCTCTAATGAATAGCCCATATGGATTCCTAAAACTGTAGAGAAATTGTTGTTGAATCTAAAAAATCATGAGTTGAATAACCTTTATAGAAATTAGAAAATATGTTAGGTGACATGGGATACCAAATAATATATGAGCTGGAATACCCCCAGTTTGTTATTAGTATACACGTATCGCATTTTGAGTATGGAATTATTTGGTGGGAATAGAATACCTATGACATTACTATATAAAGTAAACACAACATCCAAAAAATATAACATTATGTGAACTCTAAAGATCCTTCATTCCAGAATTTAATTATATGATATATTTTAATAATAACTTAAAAAAATTAAATTCATTTCTAGAATTTCAGTTAAAAAATTATCTTGAAATAAAATTTTGAAAATATTCTGAAATAGTTTATTTTTTAGTGAATAGTTAAAAATATAGTTTTTATCAAAATTTGTACTTTTATTAGTTTATTTTTATATGTGAAAAATAAATAAATTTATAAAACCTTTTAATTGAAAAATAATTTTTTAATGAGTAAAATTATGTATTTTTCATTTCTATTATGATTTTATTAAACCATTTTTTAGGATTTTGTAAACATAATTAATATTTTCCAATAGAAGAAGTTTTCTTTAGTCTTTTTTAACTATATATTATTTTTGAGAAACTCAGTTTCAAATTTTTCTGAAATCAATATAAATTTTATTTCCTTTTTATAATAAACCAATTTTATCATGAAAATTATATACATTGGTAATTTTAACCTATAAAAATATTATTATTAAAACACACTTTTTTCCAAAAAAAGAGGTCTATTTACATATTAAATGCCCTATTAATAAAATTGAGAATTATTCAATATATTAATTTAATCTTGTAACTTGGATTTATTATTTGGAATAGTTATGTTTTAAATATAAAATAAGAACCATTTTATTTATAGGCATAAAAGTTATTTACATAGTTATAAATTAGTTCCCTCGATAAAACAAAAAATTATAAAAGTAATAAAACTTAAGCTAATGAAAATAAAATATGTTATATTTTTTTATTTATAGTTTGAGATATAATATTATTTATCCAATCCTTAAATTCAATTATTTTCTATTTTGGGGGAACCAGTTAAGTGAAACATGTTTCCTCTTTATGTGAAGTTTTTTTTTCAAAATTGACATTATCACCACAAATAATATGGTCCTCTCATTAACCTTCCATACAATGCAATAATTAATATTTTTATTTATTATATACCTTTCATACATCCCATATAACCATAATTTATCCTCTTAATCTATAGTTTCATGTTTTTATCGAATTAAATCACTTTCTATTGATTCCTCCAAGTGAAATCACAAGCCCTTAACGTGGGTACCATTTTTCGTTAATTCCATTCACCATTATTTCTTACATTTCAAAAAGCAATTCATTACTATATAATGAAGGAATTATTCATTATATACTAATATTCAAAATGTGAATGGAATAACAGTATAAAACCTTTCCAATATTTACTTAAAGAAAACAAAAATAACATTTATGTGTCTATTCAAACTACTACTGAATCTACAAATAAAATGATTCATTTTCCATAATCACCATACATGTATGGTACTTATGTTAAATTTAGTAAAAAGGATTGATATATAGGATGGAATCCTTGACTCGGTCCACTCATAAGTGACCAGGCGTGGTGCAAAAATGTCCTCAAGAACACGTCCATGAATGCTAGATCCTGTTAACTTGCAGTAGTGGCCAATGATGATATTATGGGGAGAATATACCCTCTCTATCATAATTTAGAAAAAAAGTCTTGAATATATAAATATGAAAAAGTATTATGAAAAAAAATTTAAATTAATATCCAATCAATAAATATAGAAATAAACAACCGATAGTATATTCAATAGATGATGAAATCATGATGTTATGAAAAAAATTTGAGTAATGGGAACATCGTAACATGGATACAATAGAAAATGTTCTTGGAATTATTAAAAAAATGAACAATATACTCTAATAGAATCACAAGAGCTATATTGGTCCACTTATCCCATACTCTATCATAATATAAAAATAAAGTGATCATATTTGGGTGAATTTCCTTATCCCAACCTGCATCCTTGATGTCTATCCCGGTAGCGAATAATTATTTGAAAAGGGTTTGAGTAAAACTCAATGAGCCAGTATTAGTGGTGTCAAATATTAACCAGTTTTTAAATAATAATGAAGTCATGGGTAGTTAATAAATAAATAGAATTTGATATAAATTGTACCGTAATCATCTTGAGTTCCTCATGGTATAACCATACGATACAGCGTTCTTCATCATATGATGCAATAAATATGGGTATTTATTATTTTTTAATATTTTATTGGGACTCAGAGAACATAATATATGAATCCTTACATAAAAAAATTATATAAGGAATCAATAGATCCAATGTGATTAAATTCATAGAAGTTATAGGTAGACCAATATATTTATTTATTTACATTTATTATGCATATATATCATTGAGTGAATCTTTGTATGTTCTTTGAAATATTATACACATAAATTAATTATTAGTTTTCCTAAGCCCATCCAATGACTTCTGTATAAAGAATAAAAATATAATTATTGAAATAATATAACCCCACTATCTTATGATCTTGTCCAAGGACTACTAAATCTGAACCCAAGTGTGGCCCATGGCATCGCACAACTGAATTTTCCCCTTCATCATGTCTAAGGCAATCATTGTATGGAACCGAGCAATCACCCATGTCATAATATAAACCCATCTCTATAGTGATCTCATCGATGTTGTTCCATGAAGGTCTCTATGAATCTCCCATTTCATGGTATAATTCTACCAATATTTCATTTAATTTAATATAACTACTGAGGCCATACAAGTCATTCCAAATCGAAACCCAATTACATCCCATGAAATAACTTATAGAATGGTCATGATTTAGCTAACTATTGTTCCCCTTTAACAATTCATGCACTTCAATTTAACTATTACATATACATGAGATAACTCAGGTATAAGTTATGAAAACCCAGTGACATGGTCTCTCTATTACCCTCTTGTTTTATTCATTTGGACATTTTATTTAAAGGGGAACAAGACAAACCCACCTCATGGGGTATCAATTACATTAAAAAGACAATAAAAAATTGGAATTATAATAAATTAACCAAAACCGTGTTAAATAATATTAATCAAGGAGTAACAGTCAACAAATACAAGTCACACACCCTAAGGGGTGGTTTAGATTAAGGAAGGAAAAATCCAATAAAGAAATTTAAGGTGTTAAAACTAGATAAATCAAGGTATTAAAATTTATAAAATTATTTTTAAATTGAAGTGGTTATACACACAATTTATGGTCCATGGAAAAATGAATCATGTTATTGAAATAAATACTGTTTGGGAAAGGCACTAGACCACCATCATAATGTTGGTGGATGAATCCTCACCCAATAAAGGCATCTGATCTAGGATAGAATGAGATATAATCATGGGACGTGAAAAAAACATAAAAATTTGACATTCTATGTCCCATGGAAATAGATTCTGATATGGATAATAAAAAATAAATAAAAAATAAAGTGGATTTATAGAATCTATGGGGATCCATGTTAAATGACTTCATTCGATTTTGATTCTAGATGAATGAGGTATGCCAAAGCCTACTGAGGAAACATGAGGATTTTTTATAGGGATCATATTCTGAAATAAATAGGATAGGAAGAATTAAAGATAATGGTTAAATGGGAAGAGTGAAAATTATAATTTCATGATTTTTAAAGTGCACAGGGGTTGGCTACGTGGTTGTCTAGACAATGTACAAAACATGTGAACCTATTACGAAATGGGACACCCCTCACATGGATAGGAACATGTTTAAAAAACTATACACCAATAATTATATGTACACATATTATAAATTGAATGTATTTCATATCCAAAAACCTCACTCTCATGTTTGAACTAAAAATTCACCACGCTAGCCGGGCTTGATGGTTCTGTCAATATACACTAGATTTCGATACAATGTAACCCAATATGTCGGTTTAATCAATTCACGTTTGGAATTTGGTGATTGTAGAATATACATAGGGATCTAATACTGTATTAAATATGATATCAAGGTGTTTGGAAAGATTGATTCATGTTTATTTATAAAATATTATTTAATCCCTAAAAATTACTTCAAATGAGTCCAAGTATGAGAGGAAACACTATTTCATCCAAACAAAAAATAATTTTTTTGAGTTAATGAGACAAATTAGCATCACCAAATACATTTGTAGTCCATATCTATTACCCAATGTTGTATGTTGTGTGTATGATTTTATAACACATACATAGTGTTATATTGGCTTCAATCAACCATTGATAAGACCAAAGAACCTCATATCTCATTAAAGCGATCTTCTATATTCAAAATTGGGTATTCGTTTTTTAAAATACGAGGATTCAAACTTCAGTAGTCAACAAAAATCATAAGGGGCCCATCCACCTTCTTGGTGAAAAAAATTGGTGAGCCCTAAAGAGAAATGCTAGGTATGATAAACCCTTTATATTTTAGGTCATCTAAATATTATTTGAGATCCTAAACATCCATTAGCGCCATCATGAATACAGGAATAGATACTAGCGATGATTCTGAAACATGTTCCATGGGTAATTTCACATATCTCTTAAGAGGTAATTTAAAATATCCATCAAGAAAAATATCCATGAATGATTCCACCACTATAGGGAAATCAAAATTATTTTTTCTCTAATCACTTGGAAACATTATATCAATTTGGGATTACACTCCACCCATCCAATGATGATATGTTCTAAGTCAAATTCTCAAACATCTAACTCTCCTTTTTAAACATGGTAACCACCCTCAGGTGGGGAGAAAGGAACCCTTCAATGAGAATAATCAATATGGGTATAAAATATTATCATCTGAAGGATGAAAATGTTCTAAAATAAATAGTAACTAATGATCTCAAGGGGATAATCCTTTCGTTATATAATTATTTTTGACCATACTCTCAAAAATGTATCAGGAGACATAATTTAACAAATATACGAAATTTCAAGTTGAATAATTTCTATTGCATCCCAATATATAAAATATTTTTACGATACAATATCAAATATTGGATGTATTTAGGTAGAGCATGCTGAAATCAAACATGGATTGGCACAATTCTCCTCTAATGTAAGTTGTACTGTATGTTGTTTCATAATTCATGGACATGAGATAGAACCTAACTTCCATGAGAAATTAAATTCTATTATTAATATATATTATAAGTTTTTCTCCCTAGACCTCAACCTAGTCCTCATCTGAAACATCATGTAGTACCCCGTCTCCCTACGTAATGTTGAGTAGTTTTTATCTCTCTTTGATTTGTAGCTTGTGAAAACCCCCTCTCACATACCATTGGAAGAAAGTTCCAGAAAAAAAGTTAAATATGTCACATATTTCTTAAATACTAACACTACATAGGGTCTTTCATACATTGGGGCTTCATATATCATGGCCTACCACATTGGTTGAATACCACATGGATTTGTGGGAGTACAATCAAGTTATTTCTTTTCCCATGATAAATCTCAATGTTATTATTCATATCATTAGTCTAACTACCATAATATTTAATAATTAATCCATTCTACCCCATACCATTATCTTCCCTAATATTATACTTAGATATGAGGTCCTAGTTCACTATTTCATAAATGGTGTTCAAATAGAAATTAATCACCTGGTATTGGATGGCCTACCTAATCCCATACTTAAATCACCCCTCTCTAATTATTTATTCATCAGCATGAGTATGAAAAAAAACTATATATCCCTATGAAATGATTTCAGTAGTCTGAAAAATATATATTTCCATTATCTATATTCATAAATTCCATAGCTTTCTAAACTCTAAAAATCATTGAGAAGAATGAATCATTGAAACTAACCTCTAAGCCTCTCAAAAATGTACCATGGTGTTGATCTGAAAGATATAATAGACCCCCCCCCCCCAGGGGTAAGAGGATCCGCAAATCATGTAAACCTTTCCCCTGAACCTTCTCTATAGAAGAATATCTAGATGATGGAAAATAGACAAATGGATGTTTAGCTATGAATAAATAGACTAGAGGCCACAATCCCCCAAAATCATCGGTGGTGCTGAAGCTAAAACTCTCATGCCCATTTTGACATATTTGATGTGGGATGTGGAACTCCATTCATACACTGCACTAGTTGTTGGAAATATTCTCTAATATGAACATTCATTCCTAGTAAAACCTTTAGATGAGTAGTTATAGGTGTCATTTCTAGATTCAAGAAATGTGGTTCAAGTCCCACCACATTTGAATCATGGTCATCGCCTCATTATTAGATCATGACATGAGGTTGTTATAGAGGAATATGTCTACAATTAAAATCACATAGTTCAAAAAAAAATTCAATAACTAAGTTGTGATTAATATATGGAAATAATATAGGAATAAGGGATAATTACCCAAGTTGTACTAACGCATCTTCCCACAATTAAGGTCTTGACATTGGAATGCTTTTATGTATTAATCTTAACTATTCCAACATATCGAGTCAAAGTTTCATGTTATAGTGTAATACATCCTTTAATTTGTACTTTTTAACACCATTTAATGAAAATAATTTCATATGGTAATTAGACTTCTTAATGTTCATACTTACACACTCACATGAATATAGGCACATGCACACACACAATCACATGTATATCAGGGACTAGTTATATGATTTTACATTTCCATGTTATAAAGAGTGCAAGTTTACAAGTTAGAATTGGCACATAATGTAATTTCAACTAGGCCATCACATCCATTATAATGATGTGACAATTATTAAATGATGATTCATCATATAAATCACCATTATCAATAATACAAGGCACAAAATTATAAAATATAATTAGAATCTATTTTGTAACAATAAACTAAGGTTTCATCAGTAAAAAGCATAGTTTCATAGCCTAAACATTTGGTAATTGGGTTTTTAGGGTTCCACCATAAATTACTGCATGGAAAAACCACATAGGATTATGAATACATTGTATATAATAAATTATTTATCCCTTTTCATGTAAGAAATGTTTTTCCAATTTCAAATATAACATTCCAGTCATTAATGATATGAAGTATGAAATGCATCCAACAAATAAACATGGACTAGAATTTTTATGATGTATAAATTCATAGTTACCTATTTTGATGGATGGACATTTCTTCCATTCCATTCAAGGATAAGGATAAACATCATTAACCATAACCATGACATAAATCATGTGTATCCCCATAAGGTTAAATAATAATAGTCTATAAGTTCATACCATAATATTAAGTCCCCTCTAATGAATATTTGATTTTTTTCACCACACGTGGTTATCTACTCCCAAGAATAGGTTCATTTCCAAAATATGTCATTCCCTAATATTCATTCTGCAAACCCAAAATAGTAAGACAATGAAAATATAATGCTCGGATAAATCATTATGATGTCTCTAATCTAGTCGAATAAAAAGTGACCCAACATGGTGGCCACATTTTAAGTGTCCAAGAATCAGTTATGTACTACAGAAGGGGGGGTGAATACATGGTACATTATTTTATAATTTTTCTTAATCCTAACTTTATGACTTTTTATAGTCTCGAACCCACCTATTGAAATATCAGATTCCCCTTATGAGAAAAAAGTAAATGAAATTCCAACACATATGGATTTTTTACATGGTTCAATACTAAGACCTATTTCTTTGTTGCATCATGTAATAAAGTCTGGTTTCATATTATTCACTATATATTGATGGTTACAACCAATGAATGTCACATTTCCATGAACACTGAGCCCACCAGTGATCCAATCTAGAGAGCTAATAAATTTTACTAGTTCCCACCTACACTACTGAATGCTTTGTCCCAAAAGAGAATCATTATAAAATGTCACATAATGTTATCAGAATCATTCCATACTACCTTAGTTTTCCTCTGAATAACTCCAAAAAATTGAATTACCCAAGATATTATCCTCTAATTGAAGGATCCTTGTTATCTTTATACTGCTTCTACACATAATCGAGATGATGTATTTATCCATAAACAAACTAGATCACCTAATCTATTCATGTAATATATTCCTAAACATTGACCACTAATAAACATCTATCTGATCTTATTCAATATCCAATGATCATCATCTTATATGAACATGATTCTATAGAGTGAAAACATCAGATTATATCTCTTGGATTACACTACGATTCAATCTCATATATCATTGTCTATTATATATATGAAAATTATATTGCGTTCACACATTTCAACCCTTATAAATATATAAAAATTACATGATTTTATCAATTTGGGTATGTTTTCATGAATGAAAACATGTAAAATAAAAATACATTGTACAAAATATGTGTATATACATTCCAACTTGTGTATTTAACTCACAGTTTGTAAACACACACTACCCACATTTTTCCCCTATATTCATATACTTTTTAAGTGAATATAATATACCATGCACAAACTATCCACATATTTGATAAGATCCAATCCCTTCTATGTTAATCTTCTGTCCATAGAAAACATGTACCAATTATTTTCTTCTTACACACTAACCTAAATGGATGTTACCTGTGTAATGCATTAAACACAACCCAATATCATCACGCAAGTATGATATTCACTAAATCCCTCGTGAAAACCACAATGTATATAAAAAAATTATATATTGGTGAATCATGAAAACCCAATGAATAAATTCATCAATTATCACATTGTATTAATGATATTTTCAACATACATGGAGACACACATTGTGGTATTATGAGTGCTTCACAGAAACATGTTTCTTCACGATGTTATTCATCTTTGGTAAGCACAGATGAAACACTCATAGAAACTCATTAATCATCACACAGAGTTAGAGTTTTTATAGAACCCATTATATCCTAGAGTGAATCATGGAGTTTAACTTCCTTAGAAACCAAGCCTCTCAAAACTCAACAAAGAAACATCGGTGTAGGAAAAAGTATTTATATGAAAAGTACCACTATTGTGTCCATAATGTAACTCCATGTTTCATGAAAATAGCATCATCATCATGGAAAATATCATATTTTGTACACAAAACAAATCGTAGGGTTGATCATAATTATCATACAGAAGAGATCCTTAGGTGATTTTGATCATCATAGAATTATTAGAACACTAACAAGATGACATGGAGGATACATTTGAGCTTCAGTTGATGTCACATGGATATCCCTTTATATAAAATTATCAGTTGATCTCAGTGTAATGTATGACATCCATCATAGTTTAGATGACTCAGGGTGTTCATCAAATAGATTAGATGGGTACATCGTGCGGCAGAAAGATCTGAAGGCCCATATGAACCAATTGGAAAATCAGATGGACATAATTCATTTTAGTTTGTCAGTATTCAATCCCCCATTGAAATAATATAATATTTACCTGATCATCATATTACATGGAATAGAGTAAACCATTCAAGAGTCAGTTACAAAGTGTTCCCATCTCCCACTTTCTCCACACCATTACAACATCCACCTCTGTCACTGTTTCACCCAACAAGGTGGTTCTCCATCACACATTCAGCTTCCTATACATGACTTTTCCTGCTGCATTTGTATTGGATGGCTCCCTCAATTATGGTAAATCATTCTCATCCCACATATAGTGAAGGTTGAGGTGTAATGTTCTTAGTTAGTAGGTCATATTATTTTTTATGTGTAATCCTAGTAAACTATTATCAAATCTTCACATGAAGTGAAAAACTATTAAAACCCTCATAAAAGTGAAATGCCAATAATTGTAACCTAATTAAAATTTTAACCATGAAATATAGTATTTATAATTTTCATATTGTTTCCTCAAGGCCAAATACTCAATTAATCACTAATTAAAGATCGATCAAAAATTAAAATTCTTTTAATGTTGTAAACACTATGTCAAAACCTATGACAGATGTTTTATAAACTATAAACTATATTTAAAATCATTAATTTGAGGATGAGAATATCTTTATTACAATCATTATCATTCAAATACAAAAACTATCATATTATCATTTACTTCATGTGAAATCTAATCATCATTGTTGAGAGAAAATGAAATTCAACTAAAAATTCAACTTCTATCTCCCCCTTTGAATATGTTGTGAATGCCAAAAAATAATTAAAATATCAACATGTATTTTTAACCATATCACCCTTATTGAAAATGAGTAAAATGATCATATAGAGACTATCAACATTCATCATGCAACTTATACTCTATTAATGACCATAACACATATTTTCTTTTTCAAATAGCCTTTATATAAAAACACCAAATCTACATGGGAAAATGAATTATAGAAATAAAAAGTGTATAACCAAAGTGATCAGTATAGTCCATGAATAGTCATACTTTTGAAACCATTCACAGATAACACCCACTTCATACCATAAGGATTCTTAGGAAATTAATTCATGAATAAATGTTTATGATGCAACCATCTTGACAAATAAATCAGAAATTTCAAGAGTACAAGCGCATAAATTTTTCATTTTAGAATATGAAATCATATATGGTACTCCTCAAGGGATGAATCCATCTCTTTAAATTCCCTACATGTTAGTATGAAAAACATTTATTTAAGGGAATAATTAGGAACATGTTTGATATTCATAAATATCACATAAGCTGAGAGTTTCCCTCCACCTAGTCTTTATATTTTTTCCTTTAAATCTCATATTTAAAATAATTCACCATCTAATAACTTGATTCATTTGGTAAAGTTTTTTATCTAACATTGTATATAAATAAAATTTATTTTCATCTGATTTCAAAGAATTCTTCTGTCAAAACTTACATGTTCATGTTGATTCTGTTGATTCTCTTCATTATCATAAGTAGATGAATTCATTTGAAATTTAGTATAATATTATGATATAAACAATTTATCATTAACAGTAGTATCAATCTAATTTTTCTCCATTTTTTAGAGAATTTTAGTTGACCTATAAAAATATTCAAACATTCCATCATTGTATGTTCAATCTTTTTGTGTGTCGCACACTAATTTTCTCATGTACACATATTCTTTTCTTAATTCCCTCTATTTTTTCATACAATTAAAATCATAGGGAGACTATTTATGTATTTAAGTGATGAATAACTAAGATATATGGATATATAATACACATATTCCCTTTATTTCATTTATAAATTCATTTCTTTTTGGTATTAACTACTTTTATGAATTTATTTGATAATATATTTTCCTTGGTTCATTAAATATCCCCATAGACTCATGAATGATTCCTAGAAATTAACTATTATACAAGAATGAATATGCTTTGATTCCATATTTTACATAACATAATGAAATTTTTTTAACTATGATCTTATATATGGTTGATAAAACTCTTAATGAGATTCTTATTTTCTTTATGGTGTAAGGGATGATGTATTTTTATTATGGGTAAATTGTCTTCCATGAATCTTTAATTCATTATTTGATGTGGTCAAATGTACATATATGGACTTCTTTCCCCGGAATGATTCACCAGAACTATTAATAATATCATATCTATTTTAAAACTGTATAGGAACAAATGTACCATGTCTTTTAGAACCTTTCTTCTCACCCGCTTGAGATGACTCATCTTTTATCTCAAAAGATTTATTGAAGACTTATCATCTCTTCTTTAATTCATGTTAGACTGTAATATACATGGATGGTGTCTTAGATAATTCTTCCTTGTTGTGACCCAACATTTATTCAAGATCACTGACCATATTCTCTAGCTTTGCTACCACCAATCAAATTATCTTATTTTCATTAGCAAAAGATATTTCACTTCTATCAGACACTTATTTATCAGAATGTAATTTTTTATTTTATTTTTCAGGATTCCTCTGTTATTTCTTGAGCTGTGTGTTTTACTCAATAGAAACATC
Organism: Viscum album; assembly: GCA_963277665.1. NCBI lineage: Eukaryota > Viridiplantae > Streptophyta > Magnoliopsida > Santalales > Viscaceae > Viscum > Viscum album. The sequence goes on along the minus strand of OY728148.1, from coordinate 1,094,750,201 downwards.
CATCTATTCCTTCATACTCCATTGTAGATTAGTTTTGAAATGTTTATCACCATCAGTACTTTAATAATTCAATTTTTTTAACACGAGAAATGAAATAAAGCTCATTATATGATGAACAACTAGATGATTAATCTTCATGCGTGTGTTTTACCATGAAATTTATCTTCTAATAATTGGAATAATAATACATCTTCTTATATATTTTCTATTTATCAGGTTTCTAATATTCAGCGTCTGATTTCTATTCATCCATTTTAATTTGATAATTTATAGAAAAACATCAAGTTCTATTACATGTATTGAAAATGAATAGTTTATTTCCTTTTCCATTCCATTTTCCCATTTTAATACCTCTTGTAATAAGATAAAAAAATTTACTATGATAATAATCAACATTTCATACTTTGTATCACCAAATTACTCAAATTCTACTTCATTGATCATTCAAATTATTAAGGAATCAAAGTTCATATCATCATAAAACGTTTTATTAAATGCAGGGACTTTTCTTATATCATATGATATTAGAGTATTATAAAGTACATCAAATGATATATGTCATAACTTTTCTATTATTGAAATATTTTAGTTGAATCTATCTTGGAAATATCTCAAAATATTCTTTACAATAGTAGATTCATCTAACTTCTCTCCAAAAACCTATAATATTTCTAAAAATTTCTTTTACACTTTTAAATTATTAATCAGTACATTCATCAATATCCATTTTTGTTATATTTTGATATTTTTCTCCATATTTACAACATAGATTCTCTAACATCAAGATTTCCTTCATAAATTCTTCTCTGTTTATCCATGATCTCGTTGATAGTTTAAAGACCCATTACGTCAGTATATATGTTTTCGAATAAATTCATCATGATTTAATTCTTAGTCTTTATATAAACATTTATATTTTCCTTTTTATCTTAAGTCATAGGATCATCATCATTTATAGGAGAGAAATGAAGTATTTTTTCATCTCTCACATTCAAGACAGGAGAAAAAATCTAAGGAAATGTCATATTCTTCCAACTATTGCAGTTCATGCCATCAAAAGTAGGAACTCCTCAACTATTAATAGAATTAAAATTCTCTATTTCATAGAAATATTTCTATATCTATATAGGGTACCTTGTTCTATAATACCAATTTTTGTGTCCAATGATTAGTTTTGTACCAGGGAGAGGGAGGGTGAATCAGTTGTACATTTTTTTAGAAATTCGTTTATTTTAATCTATCCTTCATGACTAATTAAAGTACCCCTGGTCTTTAAATCTTATATTCTCCCAATAAAAAATAATTAAATTTATGCACAACACAAATGGAGTTTTTATATGGTTCTTTAATAAGACATATGTTTTTTATGCAACTAGTTATACTCCCTGATAACAGATTTTTTACTATAGTTATATGGTTACATCCAAATAACGTCACATTACCATTAGCACTGAGCCCCAAAGTGTACCACTCTTGAGTCCCACTAGAGTTTAAAAGTTCCAACCTACACTTGTGACTCCTAAGTCCCATAGAATGATCATTTTAATGTGTCACACAGTGTTACCAATATCCCACCACCCTTCTTTAGAGTCCCAATGAATACATCAAAAAATATTTAATTTCTAAATTCATGATCCTCTGATAAAAAGATCTTTGTCATCTTTAGAGTACATTTTCATTTCATCCATATGATGTATATCTCTAAAAAAATGTATCACCTGATCTGTTTCTGTAAAATATTACAAAAAATTAAAACTAATAAAAACTATATGATTCTATTCATTGTTGACTGATCATCAATTGATCTAAACATGACTCTCCTCAATGAACAATCATGGATATATCTTCTAATTTACACTCAACAGCAGTCCCAAATATGAATTTCAACTACATATATGAAAAGTATATTTCATACACAGATTTCAACCTTTATACATATGTAATAAATGCATAATCTTCTCAATTTTTCAATGTTTGAAATAAATCAATCATCTACAACAAAAATACATCAAACAAAAGGTTTGTATACACATTCCACCATGTTTTTTCACTCACACTCTTTATACACACACTCCCCACCTTGTGCCTTAATATTTTTCTATTATTTCAAGAAACAATATCTGATTCATACACTATCCACATACTATTTAAAAACCAACCCCTTAAATATCAATAATTTGTTCATATATATCATATAATGATAATTCTCTTTCTACGCACGAACCCATATATATGTTAGCTATATATTATATACAACACAGCCCAATCTCATCATGAAAGTTTGATATGAGCTAACTCACTCGTGAAAAACACTACAAAGATATAAATCACAATATCCCGGTCCTTCAAGAAAACTAGGAGAGTATATGAACAAATTATCACATTGTCACAACATTCTTCATGACAGAGAGGGAGAAACACATAGTGCTATTTTGAGGTCTTCTCCAAAAAATGTTTCATAACAAAAAAAATTTGTGTTCTATGAAGTGATTGAACACTATTTGAACCTACTTCAACATCACAAAAAACAATGTTTTTGTGGAACCCTTCATGAAATAAAGTGACTCAAAGAGATTAAACTTCACTGGAAACAAAACCTCTGAATACTCAACAACAAAACATGTGTGTTGGCCTTTTATTCATACAAATTGAACAAGTGGAGTGTTCATTAAGTAACTCCACGCATACCAACAACTGAACCATCACCAAAAAATTTTCATATATTCTTGATGCATAAAATCATCACTTTGACATTCAATTTCCTATAGAATAAGTTCTTAGGTGATTTCAATCATCATGGAATCTTTATAACATGTAAAAGATGATCATAAGTCTTGATTAATGATTCAGTCAATGTCACATAGGGATCAAACTATAAAACTTTTTCATGAGAGATCTATGGATAAGATGAAATCCACTACTAATCAGAATGCTCAGGATTTTCATCAATTAGATCATATGGTTGTGGATTGCATATGAAATATTTAATGGCCCTAATGAAACAATTGGGGAATCCGATGGCCATAATTCATTTTAGTTCTATAGTATTAAATTCAACATCAAAGCACCCTATTATTGAACACCCCTTTATATTACAAGGTGTAGAGTAAGCCATTTATAAATGGGATACAGTGCAATCAAATCCTCTACAAGAAAGACCTCATGGTTCTATATACCTCCACTAATGTGTTGTCACACACACTAGTTGTAAAATCCTATTAACGTTTTATCAGGTTCTCCCTTAACATCACTGTGATTTTACCCTCCTTTGAGTAGGGTAGAATACCTTTAATGGTGAAGGTATAAATTGGTTAGAATTTCAACATTAACTAGACATTTCTACATAATGTCAGAAGATTTTGCACCGTGTAACTAGGATACACACTGTATATTGATTTGGGTATAACACATGAAATGGGATTCATGTTGGGAAATTTTACTTGTATTGAATAGTGGTTTTGTGTCATGAATGCTTTAAATAATGAATTTTTTATATGAGGTGATGGTTTTTTGGCTTATTTGTGCACCTTGGATTTCACGATGTGTAAATATAATACCCATCATGAAACCACCCAAAAATATTTTTTAAAGAGGGGGAGAGGTTTCTTTCTCACGGATCATTAACAAGACCTCTTGGCTCTTGAAACAAGCCTCTTCCAAGGAATTTTTCGAAGACATTTCTCCTCCTATATCGATCTGTTTGGTGTTTGATCTATATTGCAGTTGTGGTTTGTAACTTCAAGTAGGGAACCTTTCTGATTCTTCATTATAACTACTCGTGGTATTGTCATTGAGTGGATTCTTTTGGATACATTGGTTTAAGATGGTTTTTATTTCTTGGTTTATTCTAGATTCGTTGGGATATCTAATTCCAAATGACTTTTTATACATTGTTCATGGTGCAATAGGTGTTATTCTTTTAGTTAGGCTGGTTTACTCTATTTCATTAACCCTATGTCTTATAAATTGAATAAATATTGATGTCGATTCCATTCTAGGGAATTCATTGATGTTGTTGGGTTTTGTTGATTTTGGATTCCATTACAAGCATTTGCCACCCAAGTTTTGAGGAAGGTCATTCTATCTCGAGCCTCTGATAATAGATCTTGTTTTTTACATAAAAAATGATTCATATTGAAATTGGAATGATTTTTTTTGTGTGTGTTGAAAAGGTTTTGTAATGAAAAATGGTTTTTCACATGTTATTGATAAATGTAGGGAAAATTGGTATTTTCAAAGCATTGCAGTAGAATTTGGGAAATGGTTTTGAAAGTATTCTCGCAGTATCAGAATGAATTTTAAAAAAGAGAACATAGTTTAACTTGAGTAATTATGTGGAAAAATTATCTTGGTGCCATCATCCATTATTTTTTAATTATCAAGGTGGTTTTTCTTACGGATTTCCTCTATTTCCAAGGACCATTATTTTGTGGGACTATTATTGACATAGGGGGATTATTAATAATTTATTACTTGGATTCCTAGGCCCATGCTTCTAGTAATTGGTTTGTGCACATTATTTTTATGGTACGAATATTCTGCGGCTTGGAACTATAATATTCCATGGTGTTGTGAAATATGTTCTTTTGTTTTGTATTGTGGGGATTTCTAGGTTAGCCTCAATATGCCTATTTATGCTTCTGAATAATGATTTGGTAAAAGACCATTGAAATTGATATACCTTATTTTGATTAAAATTGTGGAAAAAGGGAAATTTTTACCATGTTTTCTATTAAACTACGTTACTACATATCATTCCATGTTTTTACTTAAAATGAGAATACATAAATTATTATACATAGGATTTTTATGAAACAATTGAGAGTGATTTTACTATTCATGTTTTCTAACACCTTACATGCCTCTTTGGTGGTGTGCATACCTTTTTTTATATATTCCAGTGTTAGGGAAAGGAAAGACGTTGCGATGAGCCAGCGAGGTTCATGTCAGCTGGTTGGGAAGCTGGTGGTGAGATGTTGGGATTTCGTCTCTACCATTGTTTTGAATAGCTATTTGGATTGTTTCCTTTAGAGTAGTAATTTTCCTTTGGAGTTTCTAGTTTCTTTATTTGTTATCTATTTCCTATTTTTTATTTTTTTTGTGGCGCATATATATAATCTTTTTCTTCTTCCACTATCCCATTTTTCAGTACATATATTCCATGTGATAATTAATGTTTCCTGAAATCATTCACTATGATGTATCATTTGATGCCCAATTTCTTATTTCCAGCTCATGGTGATCAGTAATACCCTTTATGTATGTAACATAATGGGTCGAGCGACGGGATTGAGGGAAACCTTGTTCGTTTCATTGAAATTTGGTTTTAGAGAAGGTATATCCTCAAGGATCAATGTATTGGGAAGAATTTTAGACTTGAGAAATACTTTTTGAGACATGAGAGGTATGCTATGATATGTATCTGGAAAAATATTTTCATAGTAGGAATCATGTTTCCTTCGGATGTGTGTCTCTAGAGTTGGTTTTTTGGTTTAAAATCATAGTTTTTGAATATGAGGTTTTTAGTTTTATCTGCGATTGATCTTGTTGTCTAGTCATTCTTATGTTTTGGTGTACAACAGTCTGCCTCTGAGACAAATTCTATGGGTTCCTTGGGAAGGTGGAAGTGATTCTCCTTAATGGAATCCTCTTATAAATTATAATTTTATAAAGGCTATCATATGGGAAGTTTGAGATATTGATCAAGATGTTCCATGAGTTCGTAATGTAGTGGTTAAGGAATATCTAGGATCAAGAGGATTGAGAGATCGATCACATGAGTTCTTTCATGAAAAAACACTATCCTATAATGGAATTACATGAACTTAAAAGGCATAGGACTAAATTGATATGATAGATAAAATATTTTAATTTTTGTAGACACATGAGAACATCCGGGTGAAGTGTGTGGCATTCAGACTCAAGGGTTCTAAAAAATGATAGTGGGATTCTTTGTTCTATGCAGACAGATACTTGGAATTAGATTTGATGGGTTTCCAAACCCTGTTATACTAGTATTTTTTTGCAAGAGTCACTGATTATGTATATTTACTTAGAGTTACTTTCTTTATAATAAGTAGAGAGTTCGGTGTTGGAATACAACAACTATTTTTCTGATCAAGTCTGTTATTCCTCGTACCTAGTGAAGAATGACCAGCAGAAGGCTTAGAAGTACCTATAGGGTTTACAACTAGATATGAGATCACATGTGTTTATCGTGAATATTTCAACCTATGTGGAGATGGTAGACCGATACATGATGGTAGAAATGAACCCAAAAGGAAATGTTGCATTTTCTTCTTATTCTCTTCCATCAAGTGGAAACATTAGTGGCATAGATGGGAAGCATAGAAAGTGTCATGATCATCATAGGAGTTGTGGAGGTGGGTATCAGAAATGAGCAACCTCTGAAATATCTGTTATAGTGGATAATGTGCCTTTGATTTTCTATATGTGTGGAAATGGATGAAACAATAAATTTTCACTTACTATTCCCACGAAGACACGAAAAAGTTGTGGATGTGTTTGTCACTAAAAATGCTTCTATCAGGCTACGACTATGTCTCATTATGGTCAGGATTCATTACCTCTAAAGGCTACCGTATTGTAGTTAGAAGCTTTGAATAATACTAGGATCCGACCACATTCCTTAGGGGTGAATCATTTTCACACAATATATAACTATCAAGAAGAATTTGATATAGGTCCAAACACATTGAGGGGAACTATTGTTAATGAATCTTCAATATACATTTCTTAATTTGTTACAAATATCTCCAACTTGTTTATATCTGCATGTCTTCTTAATGGTCTTAAACATCCAATGGAACTTATGGCCTCTAAAATGGAGTTAGTGACACCCCTCAGTAAGAGGAATGATTATAGGATTCATGTCCTTATAATTCATTAATGATAGTTGATATAGAGATGGTCTCGGATTTTCTCTTTCTTGGTCTAGATCTATTTGATGTCATCATCGATATGGATTGGTTTATCACTAAAAAATATGATTTTGATTGTTTTCATGTGTGGTTTTTGTCTCTTTCTACCGATGAAAGGACACTTTTGTTTCAGGGGGAGTGGGGCACACGGTTCGATCGTGCCGGGCCTTCATGCCCAGGGATTAGGAGTTTCTTGGTTGTTGTTCTATTTGGGACCGATGATGTGTCTCTTATCATTTATCTTCACATTTTTGTTTGATAATTTTCACATGTTTTCAATGATGATTTCTTTGAACATCCTTTAAAGAGATCGGTGGAGTTTATGATTGAAAATTTTCTAGGTACGTAGATGATTTCAAGACCTTATTATCATATGAAACTAGTGGAGCTAAAATAGATCAAGATTCAGTTGGAAGACCTTTTAAAATAGTGTTTCATTCTCCATAAAGTTTCAAATTGGGAAACCCCTCTGATCTTTTCAATGAAATAATATGCTTTACTTCAGTTGTGTGTGGTCTATCAGAAGATTAAATAGGTAACGGTGAAGAGGAAATATCATTTTCTTGATGTGGTTGATCTATTAGATTAGTTAGAATTGGAAAAGCGATTTTCAAAGATCAATCATTAGTTGGGTTATAATCACCTCAGAGTATAGAAGTTCAATATACAAAAGATAACTTTTAGAAATATTTATGGATATTATGAATATCTCTTGATGTCGTTTGGTCTGAAAAATTCCCCTTCAATTTTTATAGCCACAATGTATTGGATGTTCCATCAATATATTGACACTTTTGTGGTAGTGATCGTGGATGATATTCTGGTTTATTCAGAATACGAGCATGAGAATGATAACCATCAATGTTTGGTTTTTAAAATTTTTAGAAGTCACATTTGGTATTGAAATCATTAGAAATGAAATATTTTAATTTAAAAAGTGATGTTATTGGGGAATTGGATTTCTAAGAATGGCTTATTAGTTGATCCACAGAAGGTAATGTCATTTTTGTCATGGATGGAACCCAGGAATATCATTGTGATAATAAATCTTCCTTGGCATTCTTGGATACTAATAATCGTTTGTAAAGTACTTATTTAAGAAGATGTCACCTTTGGATACTCATTCTAGGAATGTAGTGAAATTCACCTAGGAATCCGAGATTGAGACATCTTTTGATGAACTGAAAAGGATTCTAACATCGACTAGAATTCTGATCTTACCTATGACTGGTAAGGTATGTGTGGGTTTTTACGATGATTCTAGAACTGGTTTGGGAAGTGTGATTATAAAGGATTTCCATGTGGTAGTTTATGACTCTTGTGGGATTCATCTTCATGAAATGAATTAACCCACTCACGATTTAGAGATTTTGTAGTAACACATGTGCTTAAATAGTGGAAGCACTATCTCATTGAAAAGAAGTTCACAATATTCTATGATCATAAGAGTATGAGTTATATATTTTCTTAGAAGAACAGGAATCTCAGAGAGAGATGCGTTGTAGAGTACCATCAGATGTTTTACATAGATATCACCTACACCCCATATAATAGAAATGTCATTGCACAAACTCTTTTTAGAAATGTACTGTCACATGAACTTCTAAAATTAGAGGAAGAGTAGAACCATTGGGTGTTTTTCACAGAATTAAACAAGGACTCTAAGGAGGATGTTCTAGGCATGGTTTTGAAAGGTTTTCAGCTATCATTATCTCTCTTGGAGTCTATTTTAAAAAGTCAGCACCAGGATGATGAGTTTCAAAGGACTCAAGAAAGGCATTATGGAGGGGGGGAATTTTTGTTTGGTCTCCCTCCTTAGATTGTATGATTCACTTTGGGAAAAAGGTTATCGGGATTGAATATGTGATTAGTTTTTTCTTGTTAGATTATCCTAGATCTTCTGGGTTCATTCCTCCGGGGACTAAGATGATGTATTATAACATGAGGCGGTGATTCTAATGGCTAGGTGTGAATCATGAAATCAGAGTGTTTTTGCATCGCTGTTATACATTCCAATGGATAAAGGTAGAGGATTTGAAACCCTCTATATTTTTTTAGACTCTTACAGTGATGATCTAGAAATAGTATGTGGTATCTATGGATTTTTTTGTTGGATTACCATTGAATCCTCAATAGAATAATTCTATATGGGTGATTTTTGATAAGATGATAAAGTCTACTCATTTCATTCTGATCAAATACACACCTAAAGTTGAGTATATGGGTAAGTTGTATGGGCCAATGATTGTGAGGATACATGAGAGTCCTTCTTCTATTGATTTATATATGGATCCTATGTTTACCTCGATGATATAAGGGATTATCTATGAGTTGATGTGATCATAGGTTAAGATGATCACATCTTATAATCCATATATATATTGTCAAATGGAGAGAGTAATTCAGATTTTGGAGGATATGCTATATGCTTGTGTCTTGGATTTTAGAGGATCAAGGGATATCCATCTGGGACTGGCTGTGTTTTTTTACAATAACAATTATTAGTCTTTGTTATGAATGGATCCCTTCGAGGTGTTGTATGGTTGTCTGTGTAGATGCCCTCTTCATTGGGAAGAGGAGGGTGAAGTATCTTTAGTTGGACTATGTTTGGTTTAGGAGTCGTCGACAAAGTTTCATGATGTACATTGACATCTGGTTATAGCCCAGACATGCCATAAATCAAATGTGGATCGGTGGTGTAGGAATTTGGATATTTCCTTATACGATTGGGTTTTCTTGAATATTTATCCTTAGTAGGGTCACCACAGTCCGAGAAAATATGGAATGATTGATCTTATATTTCATGTAACATTTGAGGTCACTGAACATATTCTAAAAGTTTCAAATCTTTTATCATTTCTGGTTAAGAATACTTGTATTCCTGATGTTTTTCATATATCATAGTTCAGGAAATATCACCATGATTCTATTCATATTCTGATTTGGGATGAAATTTAGTTAGAAACTAGTGTTTCTGTTTCAGAGAAATAAATTGAGATCATTTAATCTCAAGTGAAATTATTCTTTTGGAAGTTGATTATATTAGTCAATGTTCTATGTAAATAAGGATCATATTATCATGAGACATGGGAACACGAATCATTGAAGAGAGGGAGTAGCAGCCCCATCACATTCGGGGGATTACATCTTCCTTATGAATTTCTAGGGATGCAAAGTGTTTATGGTGAGGTGTTTGTAATATCCCAAAACCATTTTATTAGACAAACCATTAACCTCATCATGTTTTCACCTCCTTTGAGTTTGTGAGGTTACCTATAATGGTGAAGTAACCTATTTTATCACATTCATCTTCTACCAACCAAATCTATAGATTACAGTAATATTTTACACCATCTAGTTAGGTTATATGCCATGTAATATTTTCTGGATACAATCCATGAAATGGGAATCTTGCTATAAGATATTACACATCATTAATGGTGGTTTCACATCATGAATATTTTAAATAACATAATTTTAATTGGAGTTGTTATATTTTTCAATGTATTTGTACACTATGGATTTTACGGTTTGAAAGGATGTTAAAAATTGTGAAATAGACCATTTCCACATTTTAATAGGGGTGAAAATATTTTTAAATATATCATTCTCTGGACCTCTTATCTCTCAAAAATATGCTCTTTCTAGGTGATTTCATAGACACCTCTCCTCTAAGAAACATCTATTCGATGTTGGATCTCTGTTGCGGCTACGTTGCATCTATCTGAGTAAGAAACCTTTCCAATTATTCATTTTTTTAATCATTGTATCACAATTTGGTGGTTATTTGGATCTGTTGGATTAAGATGGTTTTGCTTCCTGGGTTCTCATAGATTCATTCTATGGTCTCGTTCTAGAGGCCTTTTTCTTCATTGGGCATGGTGCGAAAGTAATTTGTCATTGCAGTATATATATTTCTTCTATTCCACAAACCCGTTGTCTTCTAAATTGAATAAAAATTGATTTATATTTGATTTTAGGTATTTTTTTTGATGTTGTTGGATTTTGTTGATTTTGTATTCCGTTACGAGCATGTGCGGGCCATGTTTTTAGGTTGGTGGTTTGATCTCAATCCTATGATAATGGATCTTTTTTTATAAACTAATTCATATTTAAATTGGCATGATGGTCTTGTATGTGATGAAAAGGTTTTTTAATGATATATGGGTCTTCCATAGTTATTGATAAATTGATAGAAAATGTGTATTTTAAAAGAATTGAAAAGGAAATTTTGATATGGATTTGAAATGGTTTTCAAAGCGTTGGATTGAATATTGAAATAGTGAAAATGGGTGAACTTGCATACTTAGGTGGAAGGTTTAGATTCGTGTCACAGTTTATTGTTTTGTAATTATCTAGGAAGTTTTTCTTGTGGGTTTTCTGCTACTTTCTATGACCATTATTCTTGGGGACTGATGTTGACATTGTTGGGGGGTTTTACACATGGTGAATTCCTCGTCTTCCTAGGACTGTATTTCTAGGAACTAGTTTCTTCACTTGATTATTGGATTATGAGTAGTGTTTGTCCTGAACCTATAGTATTCCTTAGGGATGTGATAACATTGTTTCTATTTTGTATTTCTTTTAGTTTTGAGTTAGCATCATTATGCATGTTTATAGTTATAAAAATGAAAAGAAAAATGTGCTTTGAAATTGAAATCCCTTATTTTGTTTATAATTGTGGAAAAAAATGATTAACATGATTTCTATAAAACAGACTAACTGTTTATCATTCCATGGTTTTACATAAAATGATAATGCGTGAATTTTTATATGGAGGCCTATTATGGAAGAGCTGGGTGGGATCCCACTAAGCCTATTCAATCACAGCATGTTCACATATTCAATGGTGTGTAACCCTTCTTTTGTCTTCTAGTATAGGGACTGGAATTGAACGACAGTGAGGATCATGTGAGGTAGTAGGGTAGATTGTTGTGATATAGTTGGAGTTCATCCATGCCATCATTTGGGGTCACTATTTGGCTTGGGACATTTGTAGCTGCACTTTTCCTTTAATGTTTTTAGTTACATTCATTATTGTATGTTTTTGTTGTTTTCTTACAGTTATGGAATATATATATCTTATTCACCTTCCACTATCCTCTTTTTGTTTAGTACATATATGCCATGTGGTTGTTCAGGTTGTGAGAAAGCATCACCACTATTATATATTTCGATGCTTGGATGCTTATTGCCAGCCCATTAGGATTGATAACCCCGTTCAGGTATGTAACGGACTAGGTTGGGTTTTGGATTTGAGGGAAACCTAGGTCAGTTCGTTATAGTGGATCTCCATCGCATATGCACCTCCATGGGTATGCCTTCACCCACTTTATTGTTTTGTTGTATTCTTTAGTCGTGTTTGACCCTTTGGATCCCACATATGGTGGAGTTTGATCTATCTTGTTCTTAGTTAGTAGGTTAGATTATTTTTTATATTTAATACCAATAAACTATTATCCAAACTCCTTTTAAAGTGAATCCCCATTAAAAACATCATAAAAGTTAATGATAAGAAAATATTCACCATGAAAAAAAATATATTTTTCATGGTCATATTGTTTCCTTATGGGTAAAAAACTCAATTATTTACTATTTGATGTTCAGTAAAAAATCAATTTCTTCTAAGGTGGTAAACATTGTGTCAATAACCAAAGACACTTGTTTTCTAAACTACAAACTAGAACATTATTCATTACATTTGGGATGAGGATATTTTCATTACCTTCCTCATTATACCACAATTAAAACTGACATATTGGCGTCAAAATCATATCAAATATAATCATTATTTTTTGAAAAACATGTAATTCAACTCAAATGTCACATCAACAAAGACTATTGTGCTCATTCCCATTAGATATAGGTTGTCGACTATTAGTGAGGGTCAATGATGGTATGGTGGGGATTATTCACTCAATACCAAACTAGATCATAGTGGTATAAAATATATAATGTAATGGAAACAATAAAATTGATATAATATAAACAATATTGTAAAAAATAATGAAAATAAAAATAAACATCAAATAACATATTCAAATGATTATGATATCATGATGTAATACAAAAAACTGAGAGTAAGTGGAATATGGAAGGAATAATTCAAAAATACATATTATACAAATTTTTAAACACAATACTATAAGATATTCAACAATAGGACCACAAGAACTATCTTTCTACTTTTATATCACACTATATCTTATTAGGGAATGTATGGAATCCATAACTAGGATCTTTCTATTGTCCCAACATACTTCCATGATTTCTATAAAAGTACCTAATTGTAGATCAAATAAGGTGTGGGTAATACTACTTATGCTAGTACAAATTATGTCTAGTAATGTCTAGTTCTTGAATATGTTTTATTCTAGTGTGAAATAAGAAAAAATATTAATCAAAATTAATAAAATCCATGATGAATCGAGTTAATTATGGAATTCCCATCCAATACAACCCACATCAGTGTTTTCTAGAATGTTTCAAAGTATTTTTTATTTTACAATAAAAGGTTGGAACTTGAATCAAATAACTAATTCATCACTATATAATGACTTTTATATAATGGATCAACAAGTCCCAATGAATTTAAGACTTTCCAGTGTTAGTTAAACCAATTAATTTATATACATGATATCCTTTATACATTAAAAATATTGACCAAATCTATGTTATTTCATTTACATGGAAGACATTTCATTTAATCATTTGATTTCCTAAACCATCCCAAGGAATTTTAATGCATGTAATCTTGGTATCAATCCATACATAATATAATCCATGTATCCTATGATCCCATCCAAGGAATTTCAAATCAGAAAAATACTATTGTAGAAGGATTGGTTTAACTACACATTCCCTTTATTCCCATCCAATGATTTCATGTAAGTAAACAATGTATCGCAAATGTAATAAAATAAAACCATCATCCTGGTGAACCTATCCAAGATGTTCGTTTTAGGAATCCTTGTATCGCCCATGAAATTATATAATTTTATTAATAATTCACTAATTTCAAAATTCCATGTGATCCCATAAAGGAATTATGAATAAGAACCCAAGAATTACTCATGTTATAATATAAAAAATTCTCAATAGTTAGGAGATTACTATACCCTCTAAAAATTAACAAAATTCTATTTATACATTTTAGCTATTTGATATAACTCAAGTACACGGTAAAAAGAAACCTGAAGCCAAGTGGAATATAATTATAATTCATATATCATTAGATTCATTTGGAAATTTTATTTATAGGTAAATTATCAAAACCACTTCAAATGTAAATAGTAACCTAATAAAGACAATAAAATAAGGGCATTAAAATAACTAAACCAAAATAGTGTTTAATCAAATTTGTCATAGTCAAATGATTGAGGAATATAATATACACACTATAAAGGGTTGTTCAATATGGGGTAGATAACCTTGAGTAATGATGTTTAGGGTGGAAGAACAAGATAACTCGTAGTTTTATCAATTTATTCAACTTTTCTCACATTTAATAGGAGACACATGTACTTTCTGGTGTATGGAACAATGATTAATGATATTGAAATCAATAAATTTTGTGAAGGGTAGTAGAAAACCTACCTTAGGTGAATAAATGAATCATTATCCTATATTAAATCTATCTTTTTATGGAAAAAGATAAAATGATGGAACTAGAAAAACACCTTGAAAATAATTCATGTTATCTCATATGGAAACAACATATGATAGGAAGAAAAAATGATAATGGAAGTAATAGAATTGATAAACATACCAAGGGAAAACCAATGTGACCAAAATACTGTGATTCTATAATTGGACGAATTATGTATAACAAATCTTATAAATTATAAGATGGGATCTCTCAAATAGGTCAGAAAATGTGAAGTAAATGGGGAAGGAAGAAGATAAATAATGGTTAAATGGAAGGATGGAAAATTGGAATTTAAAAATTGTTAAGGAGGTGCATTGTTTAATGTATGTATTGGACAAAATATGCACTAACCATGAACACCTACTACCCATGGTGACACCCCCTCACATGTTTAGGCTCATGTTTTGATGAAATAATGATTCAATTTTTCTATATACATATACAATAAATTACATGTTTTGTAAGGCCATGTTCCTCCGCTTTCATGTTTATTAAAAATAGGCACCAAATTCACTATCCCACATTTTTCTTATATATAGTATTGACTATGTTCCAACCATTCACATTAGTTATTTTCTCCAATAACCTGGACTTCGGACCCAAACAAATCCTTAATTCTTTTAAAGCCAACATGACCTATTTATGAATTTCAATTATGATAAATAGAAAGGATTTGAATGAAAATAACTTTTTCCATACCAAATTGAAAAATTTGGATCAAAAATTTATAACATATATTTGAATAATAATTTATAAAAATCATTATAAATTTTTTCCATTTTCTGGAAAAGTAAATCATCTCCCATGCATATGTGTGGATTATCACCTATAAAGAATGATTGAATTATGTTCTTTTTCATTTCATCACAATATTCTATGAATGGTCATGATAATTATTCTAATTCATTTATATAATTTTGATGAAATTATAGTGATTTTTGAATGAAAAATTGGATAAACTATTTACATTTTAACTAATAATGAACTATTGTAAATTCATCCATACATAAGATAATTTAATGGAAAAAATAAATGATTTCATTATAATATGCAATAACTTCATATATATTATATTCTTCTTCTAATTCGTTAAAATTGTTTTATATCACACTAATAGGCACTATATAAGGTCATTATACATCTATTATTCTAATATTATGACTAAATCACATCATAATCATCCATTAATTAATTTATGTTCATCTTTGGATATGTTTAACCACCTAGTTGAACAATGAAATAATTTTTTACCACATGTGACTCTGGTAATATTATTTATATAAATACATTATTGTTGATTCTCCTTTCCGTCACAAAGTCTAAATGACTAAAAAAGGGAAACACCTTACTCCAAATTGATTCATCCTTGAAGAAACATCAAAAATTAACAAAGGCATGAAGAAGGATTTCCTCCCACTTGGGTTGTTCATGTTTCATCATAGTCGTGCAAGTATACTTGTGCGCCTAATAATGGTCGCACATGTGACTTTTGTGCTCTCTATTATTTTTGCTCAACGGTCTTCCCTAGCCTATAAATACTGCTGTGGGCCCCCCATTTCATGATGGGAAAAATTCCAAAACTCATATTCGAGCTCTGGTCGCTAAATTCTCTTTTGGAAGTCTTCCAAACACTTCTAAGGTAATTTCTTACCTAGAATGGAATATCTAAATAAGGGAAACAAGGCCTATGTGTTGAAACTCATCAACACTTGCACGCCTGATTGGCCGACCCTTAATGAAAATAGCCACACATGTGCGCCAACTTATCCATTCAATAAAACTTGTGCGCCACTCTTTTAGAAGCCTTTACGGATAATATAATGGGATTGATTCAAGTATTTCCCAAGTATTACCCTAAAGGTTTACCGTCGTGCAAGTACCCATGTGTTGCGCAAGTATACTTGCACGACCAGGACTTGCGCACCCACGCAGGACTTGTGCACCACTCTTTTTCTAGGTTCCCCTCCCAACAATTCACTTGTTTTCGTCAAATCCACATACCTTTTAAAGATTTAGCATTCAAAACCCTCATCAAAGTCATTTATGACGTGGTTCCTTTGTTGGCTTCCTTAACTGAAAAGAATTTTGTGGAACATTTCTCAAAACATAGTGATTTACATATCATTATGTCACTAAGGTTACATATTTCATTCATTCAACCTCATCCTTTAAAGATGAGATGTTCCCTAATATGGGCCTCCTTTTCAGGAGTAAGCCCGAGCCATAATTTATCTAAATTGGGCATCTTCCTTAGGTGTAATCCCCACTCATAAATTCTACTAACTTAGGCCTCATTCCCAGTAATAAGTCATGTGTCTCAAGTATCCTTAACAAATGGGTCTCCTTCCCAGGAGTAAGTCCCAATCTCAAATCCCCAAATATGGGCATCCTCTTTAAGAATAAGCCCCATGTCCCTTAACATGGGACTCCTTTTCAAGAGTAAGCCCAAGTCATTAAGTTCCCTTAATTTTGGTCATCCTCCTCATGAGTAATCTCCTGGTTCCCAAAATACAAATTCCCTTAACCTAGGCTTCCTTTTCAAGAGTAAGTCCCAGTCATAATTCCCTTTGACTGGGGCCTCTTCTTTAAGAGTAATCCCCAGTCATAATTTCTCTTAACCAGCCTTAATTTTCTTTTTATTTTGGCTTCTTTCTCAGGAGTAAAACCCAATCATAAGTCCTCTATGATTTGGGCATCCTTCTCATGATTAAGTCCTAAATTATGTATCTAAATCTCCATAAATCACATATACATTTATGGACCTTGTTCCCGGGTTTCTTCCTTAAAGTAAATCCTAATATTTATCTATCTGGGAAGTCATACATACATAAGCCCCAAATCATTTCTTATAATTGCATCTTTCATGGCACAATTGTCTAGTTTTACCAATACCTCTTGTTTCTCACACCGAGCATGAGTCACGTGATCTTAGAGTGTAAAATTAATTATGACAACATTCTTTGAGCCATAAATAATGAATAAACCTCATACTTCGTTATTTGAACTATGTGGGTTCTAATTCCTTTTCCAAAACAAAGGATATGTAGGTATCCCATCTGTGGGTACGATCCCAACTCTGAAATAATCTATGTCCTTCAGAATGACAATAAACTTGAACTGCCCCACTGAGTGGATTTAAAACTAGTATGGTTATCATAATGACTAAAGATATTTCTATATAATGTGTCGAAGGATACCATTGATTAAGAATATTTAACAAATACAGATGATTCTTTATCAATGAAGAACCTCGAATACATATAAAAGATTCTCTAAATCTCGTACATATTAATCATTGATTGCCAGATCTAAAGAAAAGCTCATTTTTCATACTTGGTAATGTAATAAGGATTCACGAACATGACATAAATCTATAAAGAGAGTCCTAGAGTAGACAATAATTCCCCTCAAAAGGGTGTGATGAGTTTGAACTCCCATCCTCTCGACCAATACAAATTCTTAAGCCTCATCGGTTCATAACTAGTGAGCACCTACCTTTGGAAAGTAGGTCCAAATGGATAAAGAATCATTGGATGTTTCCGGTTCTACAAACAAACCCGTTAGAAACCACTTAGAATGTTTGAACCTTAAATCAATGAGGTCATCCCCAATTCTAGAGGAAACAAAAAATGTTGAACCCGGGGTGAATCCTTAACCATGATAAATGATGTTTTACTAATTTGTTAGGACCCTATTTAAACTCAATGAGAGGGCCAACAGAACAATCCATAACATATTTACTAATCCAAAAGATGTAGAAACTGAACTTATCTTGATTATGTTTGTTATATAAAAGAGGCACTCTTTTCCAAA
Organism: Viscum album; assembly: GCA_963277665.1. Lineage (NCBI taxonomy): Eukaryota > Viridiplantae > Streptophyta > Magnoliopsida > Santalales > Viscaceae > Viscum > Viscum album. The sequence continues at coordinate 1,094,731,799 of OY728148.1, read as the reverse complement.
ATCTTCTGCATTTACATAAATGGATTCTCTTAATTTCACGCCTATGAATACCTCTGATGTGAATGCCTCTGCTGCTGCTCCTACGAGATCATCGTCTGCTCTGTGGAAGACATCACCTACTCAGCATCTTCAACACTAGGTATCAAATGCGCTAGTTAAGGAATACCATTAAAATTTTACTATTCCGACTCGGGAGGCCGCTCAACAAGCCCTCCAAGTCAATAATTCACCTTGGTAATCCGGACAGTGATGACCATCGATCAAGAAACAGGTGGAGCCAACCACCGTTTCCAAATGATTCGGGACGTTATCCCAAGAACGCAATAACCAGTCCCTCCCATATTCTAGTGAGGTGAATGAGCAGGTCCCTCGGGGCCTTAATTCAAAGTGATAGGAGTCCTTCCTGAGGGATCCCGTCAACAATTTCCACCAGACTCGTGTGGCAGTGCACCCTCAACATGATGAAGGTATCGTATCCAAGCATTCGGCCCAGGTTCCTCGAACCTGTTCAGGCAAGAAGAACCTCTAGAGGCGAAATATGGTTAACAGGGAGAAGGTCCTTATCTCTACCATCTCCGGAGAAGTCCACCAACCTATCTTGGTGGCAAGCAACGAGCGGGCACACACACCCATCCATTTTAGTTCCGTTGTCCAGCAGACTCTTCTGGCAGCAACATGCCAATCCCACCTGGAAATTCTGGCGGAGTATAATAGACAAGAAAATACACCTATTTATAAGTCATCTACTAGTCAGTAGGCTCATCTGACTATAGACGATGAAGCCCGCCAACACAATGTGTTGACAACTAGTAAACATGAACATACACTTGCATACACTCGTCAGTCATTCCAGTACCCTCGTCTGTCAGTATTGAAGGAAGTTTGTCAACCACCTTTGGCGGAGTGCAATCAGTAGACACAAAAAACTACTAGTATTGATCAAGACTACAAATAGTCTCGTCTGGTAGCATTCAGAGAGTTCATTCGGAATGCTCTGATGAAAAACAGGAGGCAGATTCAACTCTCTGCCCCCACACATGAGTACCGTCAGAATTCACTGACAGGAAAAGAAGGACAAGAATAGGAACACACACCTACTCCAAGCATGGAATGAACATATATTCCCATTCCGGTAGCTAAAGTAAACAAGCATATTCTATCAATAGTGAAAGAGAAGAAGAAAATCCCTGCTCATATTCAGGATTCCTGCCAGGATGTTATAACAGCTTTAGCAGCATCACAGTGAAATAAATTAAAATTTATCCCTACCAATGGAGTGACACATCAACAGTTCACTCCGGAATAGAAACACACCATTATTCCATTCCAAGAGGGTTGTGGGGCGTACTCACCCATAACATACGGACAACCAAGTTAGGCACATACACCTAAATTGAGTGGAGATAATCAACCGAACCTGATGATTTCTTCTGAGAAGACACATACACCTAACCATAATGACCACTTTAGTCAATAAGTGGTTCGTAAAGTGGGTAAGAAGACGTCTAAGAAGAAGACCCACCCAGAACAGTCATGAAATCAAGGGACAATCTGTAACAAGGCCTTACTCGATGTTGGAGTTCTTGATGCACTCAGACAATTATCCATTGCAACCCAAGATTTTTCTCTCTCAGTTCCCAATAGTGGGAACATTAATTCCAAAAGTCGGCATCAGAAACATACCAATGAAGGATTTCTTCATGACAATTTGGTTGATCTCGAAGTTTCATCTTCATATGAGAGCCACATGATCCCTCTGTGTAGAAAGAATACTAAGGAGCAAAAGGTTTCATCTTTTGCTGTAACCCACCATGGTGATCCTCCCCATGATGGAGAATTTAGCTGAAAAAGACCTCTCCACAGTACTAATTCGCATTTCCTAGAAAATTATCCAATAGAAAATGTAGTGATGAGAAAGCCATCTTATCTTTAGGAACTTGAAAATGTGAAGCTAGTCAATTCTGATGCTTTACCACTAGCAGGTGAACTACTTTCTTAACCAAAAGATATCCTGGGGTGTATGTCATTCCCCGAACCACCCATGGGTCATTCATCCTCTAGTTTCATTATTAATTTCTCTACCGATCAAGTTGAATATGATGAAGCAATAAGGAAGCACCAACTATGGTCTTATCAAGTAGAAGAATCCTCACTAAATGATAATGAGGAAGTACGAAATATGAGAAAAAAACTAGTGAAATGTGAAGTGCAAGTTATGTTTTGGCCTTTTGATGACTCTCAGTATGACATTCGAGAGATATTAACGGAAGATGGAATTTAGGATATTCGTATCAACATATGGAAAACTATTTTTCAGTTGAAAAAGAAAATATTATCTTATTATGAATATGAAAATCATGTCAATATAATAGAAGGGTTACAATGCCAAATTCACTTGGCATCCCTCTCAGTTTCTTGATATCCAAAGGCTAAAAAGCTGCAGAGATCCCTTCAGTATTCATGCCTTGGCGCATTAAGAAGATTGCACCAGTTATTGCCAATGCCCCATCTGGTATTCATATTAGGGGATGGGGTGTTCATGGAGAACAACATTTCACTGTACTCTCCAGTCAGAAAAAAGCACGCTGAAAATGGTCTCATGCAATGTTATTGTCCATGGTCAGCCATAGCCAATAGGATTTATTTGTAATCAAAGGCTCACTCAAGAACATGCCTCAACTAGAGCTTCTCAAAATAAAGAATACATAGAACAAGTTGTTTAATTACTCGTACATCATCTAAATGAGAATATTTAATAGCCCTATCACTTGGATCAAGCACATCATCAAGTGACAGAAGTATCACAAATCATTCAACAGTATTTTGAGTTGGGTGATATGAGTGGATGTAGGTTGATGCATCCGGAAAATTTCCAGACTAAAGTCTGCCAGATCAGGAGAGTTTTTAAGAAGGTCTCAGATATAGAAACTCAAGAACCATTCCAGCTTTCCAGACTGGGGACTCTTTTAACCCAACCCCTAAAATCAACAAATAGGATTCGAGGAGTTGATCAGGAACAGAAGGAACAGCCCCAGTCCACTGGAGTGGGGACTTTTTCAAATTTTCAATATCTTTTTCAGAGAAAGTCAGTCTTCTCTCGATCCGAGAAGAAGCCCCAAGAGGAATGCAGAGCCGAATGATCAGGATATTCCCTCAAAATTATGTTTTCTTAAGAAGTTCATGAGGGATTAAATCAGTGAAAGGCAGTGTCTCAACAAGTACATGGAAAAATACAATATTGCAGAAATGCTGATTGAATAGATGCAATGCGTTATTCATCAATCCATGTCATCAATATCGTTGTTGCTGATCTCCCAGATGAGGCTCACTCAGTGGGATCCGATGAAGAGGTTCCTGATCAAGAGGTTGTACGCACAGACACAAATGAAGAAAGTGTGCGTACACGAAATCAAAGGATTACCAAAAATCTAGGTAATCCTTCAAGTAAACCACTTCCGCCTCTCTGAAAGGGATCCAAAAAGGGGAAAGGAAAGAATCAGGTAACATACACTTCCTCTGGAGAAGGCCAATCGCTCCCATTAGAACAATAATTTTCATAACAAGAGAAAGAAATGAAGGAATTAAGGAGGTTCAATTCAGAACTACTTCAAGGTAATCTTCCTCCTAAGCATGAAGAAGTTAGTCAGCCAAGGGAATTTGTTGTGGCTACTGAGATGGATCAAGAATATCCTCCTCTACTAGTACACCCTCACAGGTCTAATCCTATGGGTTAGGTGCAATAAAAATCGACGGTGCTACTATCAGTTGTAGTACCAGCCACCACATCTGTCTAAGCTCCAGTTATTGCACCAGTTCAGGTCCATGCACAACCAGATGTTTCTCAAAAGTTAATAACTACTATTGAGTCATTAACAACTAGATTGGAAGATATGGATAGAAAGCGTTCTCAAATTCAACCAGAAAAAAGAGATTACCCTGAATGGGTTGATGCAATTCCACCCCCCCCATCAAATTTTTCAAGTACCACATTCCAAATCATTAATGGTTCATGAGACCCAGGGAAACACTTAACACATTTTGTTTCTCGTTGTGATCCTATGAATGGAACCCCTTAGAAACTGGAAGTGGTTAAGATCAGTTGTTTTGTACATTCATTACAAGGACATACTTTTTTCTGGTACACGAGCTTGCAATCCTGGTCAATTACCAAATGGGAAGATCTCTGCCAACGATTCCTTCTCAAATTTATCTCAACATTTCCAAAGACAACAATTTTTGATCTTACAAGCTGTATGCAAAGGGAGAATGAAAGGGTTTCAGATTTCATTGCTCTTTGGAAGGGATTAACATATTCCCTGAGCTTAGCACTCCCTCAAGAGGAATTGTTTCCAATATGTGTGGAAAATTTTCATGATGAGTTGGGCACACCGTTGATCCCTATGAAATACACAGGAGGGTTTTGAGACCATACTTTGATCGCTCAACAGATTGAAGATTCTATTATGAAGACTAAGGATAAAGTTCGTGTAATTTCATCTTCTCTAGGAAGGATAATGTGTAGAGAAGAGACTGCTACAGTTACGCTTAAACAAGTAATTTTACCTACTTGTACTTCAACCTTCATCATATTGAAGTATTCCACCTCTTGAGAATCAAAAACAGAGGCCTTTTCATCAATATGATCAAAGAGATCAAAGATGAAAACAATTTAAGGATCTTAAGAGTAAATTTTACTCCTTCCAAAATAAACAAGTTCATGGTTACTTTATTTCGTATCTGGAAAATAATTTGGTTCAATTTCCAAGTCCCAAAATGCTGAACAAGGAAGGAGATGAAGACCGTCCCAATTATTTCTCATTTCATCAGATGTTGGGGCATCCCATTATAGAGTGTTTTGTCTTCAAGGACCACCTACTAAAGGTGGTGGACTCGGGACAAGTCAAACTGAATGGTTCTTCATCTCAGGTATCATGTGTAACTGCCACAAATCCATAGGAAGAAGGTGAGTGGCAAGAATTAAAGAACAAAAATGCGCAAAAATATGATGATCGGATTGTCAGAAAGGCGATCAACCGAACTCATGCCGTTTTGTGAACGCAATTGATGAAACTAATTGTGTATTTTTCTATGAATTCCACAAAAAAACCCTATTCATGAAAGGGAAAAACCTCAATGGGGCGGCATAATTCAAAGAAAGAGGAAAAATCAGAAGAAGATGAAAACGTGTCAAATCCTATATTGTCTGTGACTCTGGCAGATTGTATGCCATCTACTTCGAAGCCACAGACACCTCCCCACCAAATGGCACAAACTATGTTGGCTATTCAAGAAAAGTCTTCATCGGATGAAGAGTTGATCATTGGTTCTATTAATATGATTCATTTAACAGATCCTTATTCCAGTCATAGTTTTGATTTTGATGAACCTGAAATCCCTGTATCAAACAGAGGAATTAGAAGGAGTTACAGAGCTCTAGGATACACAGGAAGACATGGATATCCCAGAAGCCACTATTCTAATTTTACCCCTACTAGAACTATGTATGCAGCAGAAACACATGGCAGAGAACTTCAATAGGCTCAACAAGAACAAGAAAATTCTTCCACCAATAGCAGACTCAGTCCTGGAATAGTTATTCTGGAGGTTCGGTTAGAGATTCTACCTTCTCCCTCTCAGCATGTAAATTGACCTACTCGGTTTAATTTTCCAAATCCATGAGTATTTCCAACTCCTACCCCGATACAAGATGCATCTACTTCCAAAGCATCTATTTCTAAGGTACCTACAAAACCACATGTTCTTGATGGGAAACATAGACATTTCGGTGAAAAGTATGATGTATTGAAACACATGGCCCAAATAAAATCCATGTTATCAATTATAAATGCATTGAATTTATCAAAGGATCTTTGGGAGGCACTCGTAGAGGCTTTTTCAAGTCCTCTAAAATTTGAAACTGAAATTTCTGCAGCTGAAGTCTACCACGTAGAAAATAATCCTGTAGAATGCCATGTAGTGATATCTTTCATAGAGGAAGATGAAGATGATGTCATTCATGGACATATTAGACATTCGTACTTATCTGAAAAGGTCAATGGTGTAGACGTCCCAAGAGTTTTAATTGATAATGGTTTAGGAGTCAACCTCATCCCCATTCGTACACTTCGTCGATTGGGCCTCATAGAATCTGATTTATCTCCTTCTACTTTGATGTTACAAGGATATGATATAAATAAACAAGAACCACTGGGCGAGATTACACTCAGAACTCAGTTTGGAGATCTTTTATCCAATTCTTGTTTCATGGTTTTTGATCAAGACCCAGCCTTCAACATCTTGTTTGGAAGACCCTCGATACATCAACATGTGGCTATCCATTCATCATACCATCAATGTCTCAAATATTATTTTTATGGTCAAATTGGGACATTGTATAATGATAAGGCCTCATTCAAGACATGTGAATCTCAATACATTGAGGAGAAATTCTATCACATGAAGGTAAAAGATAAATCTACAGCAAAGGAGTTTACCAATGTTAATGCTTCATATGGTTTAGAAAAGATTACAGTAAACCCATTCACACATGTGAGTACAAATTACGTGTTGCTTATCAGTCAAATTGACATGATAGACCCAAATCCAAGTACTCTTATGGAAACCTTTATAATGTAAATTATGGAAAACAATCTAGCCAGCATGAGGGAAAGTGGTGATTCACCATGCAATGATGAAAGCTCAAATGGAGATGTCTTCATTTCATCTACTGAAATCTAGAAAGTCAATACTTCACCAACCAGGCCAGAAGAAGTTATAGCAATGTCAGAGTTGAACGATGATGTTGATTCTCAATCCATTACCTCCTATTTTTTACCCAAGAAAGACCATTCATCATCAATCGGGTCGAAAATGTAAGCTTCTTCTTCAAGATGTTCAAATTTTATAATCTCTTCTGATCATGGAAATTCTACATCATTATCTTCTATGAAATTAGAAATAGAAGAAATAATGCAAGGTGAATAAGAAGAGGAAGATCTCAGGGATTCTCCTCCAGCATTTGAAGACGGTATTTCTACCACCGTGGATGAACATAGAGAAATAAATCTGGGTAAAAAAGAAGATTCACGGCCCACTTTAATTAGTTCGGCCATGACTCTTGATGAGAAAGAGAGGTATATTACATTTTTTTATGAAAAATCGACATATATTTTCTTGGAACTACATGGAGATACCAGGGCTTGACCTTGATGTTACCACTCATCGTTTGGGTTTTCCAGAAGAACATCGAGGATTCAAACAAGCTGCTAGAAGAACACACCCAACCTATGCTTCCAAAATTGAAGCTGAAGTGGATAATCTTATCAAAGCTAACTTCGTCAGAGAAGTTCAATATCCAATGTGGTTGGCTAATGTTGTCCCTGTGAAAGAGAAGAATGTGAAAATTAGAGTTTGTATTTATTTCAGAGATCTTAATCGGCATTGTCCTCAGGATGGTTTTTTAGCGACCCCGATCCTCGGGATCCTTATGAGACATGATATATTAACATTTCATTACAACATTTACAAATAATATATCATGTACCATTACTACAGAAGATCGCGGGGCTCAGGATTCTGGGAAACCAGCTACTTCTGATAAACATCATTAGTACAAACCATGATTAAAAAATTTAAAACAAAAACATAGGGTGAGAAAATATGCCCAGTAAGGGGTTTTAAAAACGTTTTAATAAAACTTTTTCTCAAAGAAGTCCTTTTGAAGAGAATAAAACACTTCGCTAAAAAAAGCATTATCTTTTCTTAAAAACATGAAATCCCACATTTTTGAAAACCACTTTCATAGAGAAGAAGTACGTGCTTAAAGTAAACTTTAAATTAAACATGATCAGAGAGTGAAACACATGAAGAATAGATAATACATAATATTCAACCAATATTACTTTAGTTCTAAAAGAAATTTGTGAGTAAGCAGGGAAAACATATATAACATGATTCATGAGCACATACAATTCTTATAACAACTTACCACATGAAATACAATTCTTATCAGATAATTACATTATCATAGTCATGGGAATTTTCAACTAGGGGGTGTCCTGTTAGTTGAACTAACCCCCGGTTGACCATTTATCATCACATGCAGAGGGAATGTATAATGCCAGACTTTGTCAAGACCTTGCATCAAGACCGTAAAACATACTTAACGGGTCAAGTCTAACCACACATCCTTTTTCCATGGTAGCACAATCCAAGGCTAACTGCCAAGACCGTCACACATAACGTCTCATGAGACTCATACTTTACCCAATGCATTGGAGTGCTGTATAATTCTGGGCGCACCCGTCACATCATTCATAGTGCGCTATATAATTTCGGGCTTACCCGTCACATTTAAGTCTAATACATCCCTCACATATGTTGGCATGGACTTTCATTCATACATTCTTAATCAAACCCACTTTTCACATACATATTCATAACTTGAATACAGTTCAATCATTAATAAAACTGTGACGTACGTACTAAAAATCCATACACATAAGAAATTAACTTAACTGTTGAAAACATTGGTTTTATAAACACTTTAACATTCCAAATCATCATAATACCAAGTTAAAAACAAGGTCGTTGATAACTAATACACACGCTGATAAATGGGTATTGTGGGTGTTTAATTAAAACTGTGTGAATATACATACAGTTAGGGATATAAAGTGTGCAATTAGGTTCATCTTGGGAAGTCATGTATATATGTATGCAAACTGCATGAATATATATATAGTTGTGTAAAAACTCATTTGCACTTTAAATAACATGATCTTTTCTTTGAAAAGTTTGAAAAAACCATAAGAAGAACTTGTATTTTAAAGACAACATATTTATACAATGTAATATATATATATACATAGATATATATATTTAGGTGCGCATACACATGTGCATGGGTTTACCAAATTGAACCATACTCAATAATATTTCTCATGTTATACATTTAACAAAATTATTGTTTGGTAAAACCGAATGGGGTTTTTTTACATAAAAAAAACAATGTGATCATAATTTACATAAAACCCTTATTGGCGTAAAATTAGTCTTGCATACAACAAGGTCGATCCATAACCATGAGTACATAAATATGAATACATATATATACACTTGTAAACGTTTAAGGAATTCACAATTCCCATTTTCAGAAAACAAAATCATGATTTATCAAGAATGATGTTAAATGAAAATTTGAATGAATTATTTTGATACCAAACTAACCCTTAAACATTGTCATACATATAAACATGTATACAAATAGATTTGGGTACTTTTCTTGAAATAATAATCTTTTGAGTAAATAAAATTTTAACATGTTATACTGTAACAAATTACAAAACAAAAGAATCAATTTCATCCCTTATACTCATTGATGTACATATACATCTATATAATTACAGGTACATCTACATCTTTATGATCCATAAACTTGCATGATTTACATGTTCATGTAATTACCTGAAAACTCCATTTTTCATAGGCGAAATAAAATCCAGGTTATAACTATTGAGAAGAGGTTTGTATATTTGCATATATCATTTTATACACATATATATATATAAATATATATATACATACTCAAAGTGCATATGCAAATACCCTAACCTAAATAAAATAGGTCCCCCGTGTACCATTACCCTGGTTTCGGAATTCCACTCAGAAGCGGACATGTATGGTTCTCAATGCCAAGATTTAGTGTATAAACAAGGGGTATATACTTATATGTTTATATATATATATACCTATATATAAAAACATATACCAAAGCTTTAAAAAAATGGGGTAGGATCTGCCCCTTACCAGTTCAGAGGGAAGGAGTAGACGAAGCAAACAAATCCGGTCCGGTGGTCGGAGAGATCCAAGAAACTCAGGTGCAAAACTCTCCGTCCTTTGATGCAAACCAAGGATTAAAACAAACAGAAGACACAAATTTGCAAGGAGGGTATCTGAGGTGGAGTCGGTGCTAACTCTATGGAAAGGAGGGAGCAAAGGTGGGTCTATTCGCCGGCATATGGAAGAAAACAATGCCCTAGCTGCTGGTTGGTGACCGTGACGAAGAAGAAGAAGACGCGGGACGCAGGGGGTGGAAGAAAACCCGAAAACGGATGGACGGCTGAGATCAAACAGGAGGTGATCGTACAGCTCAGATACAGTGTGGCTTAAAAAAACGGACGACTGAGATGGAGAGGTGCCTGATCGAACTGCTCCGGCTGCTGCGGCGCTTAAAAACGCAGTTCAACGGTTTAAAAAAAAGTCATTTTATTAATATTATTTTCTATTAATTTATTATAACATTATTTTTATTATTAACATTCAATTATTAATCTAACTTTTATTATTTTAAGAAAATTCATTGGTCAATGGTTTATTTAATATAGAAATACATTATTTTATCAAAACATATTATTGTATATATATATATATATTTAATTTCCATTATTAACTAATTATCTTAATTTCCTTAATTAAAAGATAATATTATTAATACAATTAAACATTAAACATGACTACATTTATAATTATCTTCAGAATCACACATAAGAGTGCGTTGATATAAATATTATCATTATGAAACACATAAGTAAATGAAATAATAATTTGACATAGTTTTCAAAACTGTTAATCAAATTATAAACATTTTCATTAATATTATTACTTATATTTAATTTAGAGATAAATATAATACTTTTAATTTAAGGTTTTATGCAACATATATATATATATAACTCAAGAGTTTGAGTACATATTTTCATAGACAAAGTAAAAACCCATCAGATTCAATATACTTACAAAATAAAAGTTTAACTTCTCAAGTTAAAATCATGTATAATAAATAGTGGAAAATAATAATATTAATTCTCACCGTTTTGAAATACAAAATATAATTAACCTTTTGGGGAAAACATGCAATAAATTAATTATACTATTATTGATGTCATTCTTTAAAAAAATTATACAGTTAACTATTAGAACCATTCAGGGGTAAACAACTCTTTTCTTCAACGGTCCAAAATAAAACATTAGTGGATAAGAGAATCATGTGGGAGCCAATGGTTATATTTATAGTCATTAGGGTTCAACGGTCGAATTAGTGTTCTTATAAAAAGTCTGGTCTCACAGTATCCCTCACTCAAGGTGACTGAAGGAGAAAAGAGGAGATTGTCCGTGTGATTTCTTTCGTGCTCAGTACGGTTGCAGTGGCTTCGACCATCCTCATGTTTATTCTAATGGAAGCCAAGGACCCTTACCACCTTCTTGGTGTCCTGGGGGTTTTAATAAGTCTCCCTATATTTGTAATCAGGATTTAATTGGGATTTTTGGTTAGCGTAACTTCTTTTTCGATTGATGTGAGTTGTAGCCACCGAGATATTACTCATTTGAATAAAAGGGAATTTCATTCATTTGATGCATTTTTCTATTTTATTATTATTATTATCTTATAAGATGATTGTTTGTTCACTTAATGGGTGGCATTGTAAAACAAACTTATCATTACTCAAAACATGGTTTCTCGGGTCGTTACAATTCTCCAGTACCGATTATAGAACTATTAATTGATGAAACAACTAGCTATGAAGACCATTCCTTCATTGATGGATATTCTAGATATAATCAAATCTGAATGGCTCAAGAAGATGAAGAATATACAGCCTTTAGAGCACCTAAGGGTGTGTTTTACTATCGGGTAATTCCCTTTGTCCTGAAGAATGCAGGAGAAACATATCATCGTGTCATGCATCGTATCTTCACACCCTTTTTAGGGATGTCTGTTGAATGTTATGTGGACGATTTGGTATTTAAATCCAAACAACGTTCTAATCACATGGCTGATTTAGAAATCACATTCCACAAACTTCGGAAACATAATTTGAAGATGAACCCCCTAAAATGTTCTTTTGGGGTAACCTTAGGAAAATTTCTCGGCTTCATTATACGCCATCATGGAATCAAAGTCGATCCTGAGAAGACAAATTCATTCCTTGGTTTGTCACCTCCTCAGAATATGAAGGAATTTAGAGGTGTTCAAGGACACTTGGCCTATATTTGGGGTTTCATCGCCAATGTCGCAGGAAAAAGTTTACCCTTCACCAAATTGATAATTACGAGATTTACTTACCGATGGACTGAAGAATGTCAATATGTATTCAATATTCTCATGAAATAACTCTTGATTCCATTGGTGTTAATGCCACCTGTTGAAGGAAAACCACTTATCCTCTATGTGATAGCTTTAGAGTGATCATTGGGTGCCTTTCTTGCTCAGAAAAATGATACTGGGAATGAAAAAAACCTCTTCTATCTCAGTCAGACAAATGCTTGAAGAAGAAACCTGATAATCAATATTGATAAGTGCTACCTAGAATTAATCTTTGCAGTTCAGAAGTTAAGATGCTACCTGCAACATCAAGAGTACCAATTTGTATCTCACAATAACTCGCACAAATTTTTCCTTAGTTGTCCAATGCTAATTGGACGTCCGGAAAGGTGGCCAGTTATTTTTCAGCAATTTGATATTCAGTATGTGTCTCAAAAGAAAATAAATGGCCAAGCTCTGGCTGAATTTTTTGTTGAACATCCTTCAATATATGATACATCATCAGATATTGAACAACCTGACGAGGATGTAGTTTTTCTTCAAGGTAGTCCTCAAACATGGAAAATGTAATTTGATGGTGGTTCCAAAAGTCCAACAAAGAAGAAAATGGAAGATCCTAAATTAAACAAAGGTGGGTTAGGAATTGTACTCATTTCTATGGAAAAGGCAGTGATACCTTATACCTTTTCATTTCTGTGCGGCAGTATAAATAATGTAGCAGAATACCAAGTTCTCATCGCATGATTGGAGCTGGCGCTTCAAGCACAAGTGAATCACCTAACGGTGAAAGGTGATCATTACCAAGTAATAAAACAAGTCAATGGGGATTATGCAATCAGAAAAGAAGAGATAATCCCTTTTTATGATTACGTAAATGATTTAATGGAGCAATTTCCTTCAGAACCAACATTTTTTTATGTCTCGCGGTCACAAAATTCCCAAACTATTGCACTGGCTAATATAGCCACAGCTCTGGCAGATCCAAATCGGGACGAGAGAAGCATCTATATTGCCCACAGTCGTACAATTTTACCTTATGTTCAAATTAGAATAGAGGAAAACAATGAAATTAGTCATATTCCTAAATCGTATGGGAATACTACATGATGGATAACACCTATCAGGGAATACCTTCAAAATGACACACTTCCACCTGATAGAGTTGCAATAAAACATATCTGGCTACATGTGATCAATTTCACTCTTTATGATAGCCCATATCACCTAGATAAAATTCTCTACAAAAGAGGTTTTTATGGAGTTCTCTTCAGATTTATTGATGGCAAGGAGACAATGGATTCCATGAAAGAAGTACATGTAGGAGTCTGTGGTTCCCATCAGTCTGGATACACACTATCTGATCAAATTCGAAGGCTTAGATATATTTGGCCTTCAATGATACAAGATTGTGTTGATTTCCCAAAGAAGTTTCATTATTTCCAAGTACATGCCAACTTCATTCATCAACCCCAAAGTTTCTTCATACAGCTAAATACTCGTGGCCATTTTCCACATGGGGAATGGATGTAGTGGGACCTTATCCTTCAGCAACATCAAAGCAGTTTAAGTCCTTTCTTACTGTTACTGACTTCTTTTACAAATGGGAAGAGGCAATACCTGTCAAACATGCCAGTTCTAAATGCAATGTTAGCTTCATCAAGTCTAACATCTTTACCAGATTTGGTGTCCCTCATACCATATTGACGGACAATGGCACCAATTTTTGTTCATCTGAGATGGGGAAGTTGTATCAAGAATACAAAATCAAATCCAATCATTCATCTCGATATCATGTAGCGTCCAATGGCCAGATAGAATCTTTCAACAAGACTCTTTCAAACATATTGCAAAAGATGGTGGATAAAGGTACGAAATCATGGGCTAATAAACTCTTTAATGATTTATGGCTTATCAGACCCCCACCCGCACTTCAACGTGTTCAACTCCGTATTCATTGGTATATTGAACGGAAGCAGTCTTTCCCATTGAGATTCAATTACCCTTGGTCAGAGTATCCATTTGTGATCAGTCATCTACAGATTAAAAATCTCAAAAGAAATTGGATGAATTGGAACCATTTGATGAGGATAGATTGTGCACCCTACACCACTTGGAAGTCTATCCGAATCGAATAGCACAAGCTTTCAACAAAAAAGTTCTTCTTCATTCATTCGTTCAGGGAGAATTGGTATTGTTTCTTAGAACTCCAATGATACCAGGAACGAAACCTCCCAAGCATGAGCCAAAATGGGAAGGACCTTATTCAATACATAAGGTCTACTCCAATGGAGCTTATTCTTTAATCTCAATGGATGGAAAACTCATCACTACTCCAACCAATGCTAGATTTATGAGGAAATATTTTGTGTAGCACAAATACATTATCATCCAGCAAGACATTAAAACGCATAATCTATGGTCCTTGCATATGACATTAAACTATTCGAACCATCATCCCACATGCCATTAAACTATGAAAAAGTCCATAATACTTCCAACATGACATTAAATTGTTTCTTCTTTTGTCTTTACTACATGACATTAAACTTCATAGTCCCCCTTTCGTCCAACCTGACATTAAACTGTATTGTCCCCATCATCATAGCTACAGTATGCTAAAAATGTACGTCACGTTTATTGTCCAACATGATGTTAAACTGTGTCCCTATATTTTGTCCCTCCTATATGACACTAAACTGTGCAGCACCAATAGTCCTCACTGTAATACTTTAAACTACATAGTCCCTTCATACATCCTACATGACATTAAACTGTGCATCGTTAAGGTTTTTATAACCTCTTGTTTCTCACACTGACTGTGAATCATGTGAGCTTAGAGTAAACTTCCACAATAACACCCTTTCCGGGCCACTAACCATGTGTTAGTCCCTACACCATTTTTAGGTCGTTGTTCTAAAAAACAACTTCATTACTAATTTATTATTTAATTGAACTACGCAGACTTTGATCCTTACCTTCTAGGAATGGTACATAGGTGTCCTCCTGAGGATCAATCCCAAAATCAATTTCTTCACATCGGGTCACCTCCATCTCATACAATATTGATCTGTGAAGCAACCGCCAGAACCAATATTTTTACATTGGTTCACCACGGTCCATGCATATGGACTGAAAATATTCGCACTATTGTCCTGTACAACAATAAACGACATCATTTTTATACACCATTACTTGAGAGGGAATCATTATTTACATTGATCTCCAATCAAAATATATTCAGAACTCTACGAGCATTCATGGAAATTCCTGAACCTTTTATCTTGGGTCAAACCATCATTGCACTAAAGTCCCCTTTGCACCCTTCACATGTACGAACCAAATATGCATAGAGGGTATTTCAAGAACTACATGCGGCTTGATTCCCATCCTTATGGGATACGTAGGAACGTTCGAGCATCCCTCAAATCCAGCCCTAAGTCTTTGGGAATAACCCCAAATTCCACATTTAGTCCCCTGGATGAAAATTCCCTTTGAAAACAGACACTGTAACACCCCAATCTTTCACAATACACTTCTCTTTCAATAATGCAATAGCTTGCATTGTACGCAAGTTCGAAATTCTAACACACAGCGACCAATCAAAGTAGCAGTTATGAATAGTAATACCCACTTTTTGAAATTAAATAAATTTTATATTTCAAAATGGACTTCATTTTGGTATTCGGAATATCGAAATTATCAAAATTTTAATTTTTTGTAATTTTCTGAGAACATCCAATTTTCTATGAATAGTGAAAAATACTTAAAAAACATTTTTAATCAAAATATTTTATAGTGATAAATTATACTATTGAGTGGTTTTAAAGTATAATTAGAATATATTTTTACTATTTTATCCAATGGTGGTCATTAGAATTAATTTCACTTCGAAATTGGACATAAACAATTGTCAATCTTTTGATATATGTTGTTTCATAAAAACACGCTCTTTGTTATGACAGTGGGAATTAATTATGAAATTAATTAATGAAACTTATATGTTTGGAATTTTGTAAAATAGACATCATTTTGGGATTCGGAATATCAATTATAGCTTAGGGTGAAATTTTGGCATTGTTCTGAAAAACTTCAATTTTTGATGAATAGTGAAACCACTAAGCGGTAGTTAAAAAACTGATTTTTCGTTTAAATGAAACATTACCACTTCTGTGATTTGATTTTCAAAATTCCAACATACATGGTTGTCATTAGGAAGTAAAATGTGGTTCAATGGGATTAAAATAATTTTTTGGTGAATAATAACTTTTAAGTTTAATTAATCGCGATTAAAGGTAATTAGTGAAATTTAATGTAAATATAATGTTATAATAATAGGAAATGACCTTGAAAATTGTCCTACCCCTATTGGATGAGTCATTTCCGACCAAGAAAAACCATTACTCAAATTGGGGACCCCATGGAGCCACTTTGGTAGGGAAATGAGATTAAAAACACTTTATTTAATGTTAAAATAAAAATGTCACAAACATGAGTTGTTTTACTAAAACAATTTTTAAATGGGGTTATACAAGTCATATTTTTTACTATAAATAATCATTAGAAATATAAAAAGATTTCCTACAAAATGATATTTTTTATAATTTTTAGACCTTAAATAAATTAAATTATTTGTGACGCCATGATGATGCAGTGATTACCTCATTAATTAACGATTTAAATAAAATGAAAATATAATGTAAAATCCAAGGCTTACACTTGTAAAAAACCTATTGGATGAGTATATTTCTATCCCATATCACCGTATCCTAGAAATATTTAAGTGTTGGACCTTTAGAATCCAAAAATTCATTTCATAATAAAGTAACATTTCAATCTTTCCAAGAGTGCCCCTTCTCTCCTCTTATTAAAGGCCCCCACCACAACCACCTTACTCACACCTTCAAGCCATTTGGCTCATCCAATCTCTGCCAAATTACTCTCCCAACATCCCTATATTACTCCTAGAAGCCTCACTTTGGGCATAATGCTTCCCAAAGAAGCCTTTGGCTCAAATCAAAAAGAGTTACTTGTTTTAAAGGTAGTGTTTTCTCTTCTGTTCTTTTGTTTTATTTTTCTTCTCCAAACCCTTAAACTCTTTTTATTCATTTATTTTGTAACAACACCAGTATCCTAAATATACGAGGATGTTTTTATAATGAGTATTAGAGCTACACTTACACAAACCTACATCTAATGGTTAAAGAACATACGGTTTCTTTGGATGGTGAATTTCTGCCTCACGAAACGATGATTGTTCAACACTCATATAACACCTTCAAAGGTGGCCATTAAGATGTAAATATATTTATATATGATATATAATATGTTTATGTTTTACTTAAGCTTCTTTACTTTTCATTTATGGCATACCTTTATGGTTTCCATTATGGGTAAATGCGATATTTTCATTTTAGGAAGTGCGGACTACCGCCCCCTCAAAGTGATTTGAATCGTTAATGCCAAATGTGGGCTGTATAAAGGATGGAGTAAATTATATTATATATTTCATTATTCTGTAATTATAATAAACCTTTATACTATTATGATTTCATTCCATTAAATACGAAATAGAAATGAAAGTAGCGTTCATGCGTACGTACGGCTTACCGTCACCATGAACGGTGCATTTCATTTCTTACATATAAATGTTATGTAATATTATAAATGAATGTATATAATGGATATATATGATATATATGATATATAAATCATGAATATAATTCTGGATATAATGTATATTTCACCACATGAACAACTTGTAATTATAAGAAGTTTATTTTCGACTCAAGTACCAAAGATCGACAAAATGACCGTTATTAACTTAAATAATTACATAACGTTCATAACATGGTAATAAGTTATATAAAAGGAATAATGAACATGAAAAAGGTTCTTAAGTAAATATAAATTAACTCTAGTTTATTATTTATGAGGTTAAAGAACGATCGAGTCAAGTCAGACATGAGGTAAGGGAACTTCTTAACCCGATTTCCATTCTTTGGGTTAATCTCCTACTCTCAAATTATGTCATGATATTATTATGTCCTATCTTGTATTTATACTTTCAAAATGTGTACATATAGTTAATACACATAATTGAAATATTTTATTTAAAAATTATCTTTTTAAGGGATTTCGTCTCAATCTCCATTCAATGAGGCATATTTTGTTTTATACACAAATTTCTTTTATACGGTGTACAAAACCCTTTGACTTTTACGTTTATTCAAAAGGAATCTTTTTATACGAAGAGTTTTACTAAAAGACAAAAGGAATGTTTTTCTTGTCGTATGTATGCGGTGATAATGACTTCTCCACCGCCATGACCATTATTTGAGTTTCAGCTTCCCCTACAAGCCATAACTTTTTTTTAATGAAAAATAAATTCAAAGTTTTAATTTTCTTGAATTTTGGTATTGAAAATGGGTTTTAAAGTGTTTTTATTATATCAATGTGTTGTATTGATATATTTTGATTGAAATGTGGAAGTTTTATGTTTCCTTTATGCATGTTTTATGTGATACGATTATTTTATTGTTTATGATATGTTTAAACCTGTTCATATGAGGAATGCATTGGAATTAATAAGTGACGGGTGGAGCCCACTATAGCTCCTTGATACATCGGTAGGTATCATGAGAAAAACTAGTGTATTGGCACGAGGCCTTGACAAAATCTTATTTTTGGTCTTGGCACGAGGCCTTGGCTACGTGGTTATGCTAGTCTGGCATTATGCATTCCATCAATATGAAAGTGGTTATTGATATTGCATGTGATTATTCGACTAGTAGAATATCCATGTGAGTAAGTAAATACCATTATTTAATTTTATTTTTTCCATATTATGCTGAAGTTAAAGTTTAAAAAGGCTTTCTTTTAGTTATACATTTCCTTAAATGTTAATGTTTATTTACGAAAGCTTCCGCAATATTGTTATCCTTACTGAGCATCTGAGCTCACCCCTTTCAATGTTTTTATATTTTCCAGGATGTGAAGAAGTATTTTATGAATAACCTGTAGAGATAGTCATAAGAGGATATGAGTATGGACTATGGAGACTTTGTTAATGTAGTTTTTCAATTTATGATGTAATGTAACATTTATGAATGTATCTAGTGTTTCAAAGCTACTAGACTAATCAGTCTTTCGAGACTTGATCTTTTGTGATCATGCCAATGTTACGAAGTAACGCACCGACTCTGGGTAGCTGGGGTTGGGGCGTTACAGTTGGTATTAGAGGAAGTTTAGTATTAACCTTAGAAGCTAGATTTAGATAAACTCTGATTAGAGAACATATCCCAAAGATAGACTTTGAGGATTAGTATAGAAGAACTTCCTATAATTTTGGTGTTGTAGAGATTTTGTGAGCATTCCGAGCAATACATCCCTGTCTGGATACGAGCCGGTAGAGGCGGCTCTGGCACAGATGTACCTAGGGGTAAAACCCAAAAACACCGCTTTGAGCTAGACTCGAACGGAAACTGGTGCACGACAATGGGCCTTGCTGCACTCTTGGTTACAACACTCCCAGGGGATATGCTTAGGATAATTCTCGTTTTCTTTATAAACCATTATGAAGGGTTTATGAGTATATACTTCCTCCAAGAAAACATTTTTATGATTACGGATTATATCCATAAATAGTTCAATTTATGTTAAGTATTTTACAAGTATGGAATTATGTATTTTGCATCATAAACTATTCTAGTTTATGCCATTATTTAGAAATGGCGCCTAGTGGAAGGAATGGAAACCGTATCAATGCACGCACTCCATGTAGGAATTTCCCTCCTGCTCAAGATAATTATTGGGGATATGGAGATACAGCTGGTGCTGATCAACTTATTACCATACTGGGACAACTCACTCAGGTTATGAATAATAACCTTACTCGTATGGAGCACCCTGATCCGCAACGTGGAGGATCAATGTTAGACCACTTCATGAGGAAACAACCGCTAACATTTAATGGGGGTACAAATCCATTAGTATCTGGGCAATGGATAAACTCCTTAGAGAAAATATTCCACGCCTTGGGGAGTAGCGAAAGGGAAAAGGTTATCATGGCAGTTTACCGCCTCACTGGAGATGTTGATCAACGGTGGTCATTTATTCAAAATAAAAAGGAAGATGATGAAGTATCTTATATGGAATGGAGGGAGTTCAAAGAGCTTTTCTTAGAAAAGTACTTTCCCCATGACCATAGAGATGATATGGAAAGGCAATTTCTGTGTCTAAGAAAAAAGGAGGATGAGAATGTCTCAAAGTATGAGGCCAACATTACAAGGTTAGCGTGACATGCTGCAGATTATATACGTAACCCAAGAAGTAAGATTGATCGTTTCATTGATGGGTTGAAACTGTTTCTCTGTCGAGATTTAGTATCACAATCCTTCTCATCATACGAAGATATTGTCTCGTGTGATATCAAGACAGAAAAGGAATTCTCTAAGTCTTATGACAACAAAATAAAGTAAGAGAAGAAGAGAACAGTGGAACAAGAGACAGATAAAGGGAAAAAGGGAAACACTGATTTTCCATTATGTGATAATTGTGGGAAGAATCACCCCAGTGATTTCCAAAAAGGAATGGGAGTTTGTTATAAATGTGGAGAAAAGGGTCACCTGGCTCTTGATTGCAAGGGAAAGAAAGAGGCTATCAATGTTGAATGCTACAATTGTAGGGAAGTGGGTCATTATTCAAATGAATATTCTAAGCGTCAGGGAATCATACCTCAGAAAAGGCCAAGGGGTCAAGGACAATCTTATGTTGTTGCTACAGATGAAGTTGAATAATTAATATATTTGTGTTTTTAGAATCAAGGATTATATTCTGGTTATATGAATAATGTGATATATAAGGATTGTATTGTAGTACATGTTGTTATCATTAAGGATTTAATATGATGAAGGAAATCATATTTTTAGTACGTGACAATAAGAGAAACTTTACTTTGTTTAGGGAATCTAATGTTACAATTGATTTTGGAATTTAAGGACCCTTTAGAGAAAGTCTGGAAAGAGGTATTTTGGATAACTATAAAGGATGGAATGGATTAAGTTGAACTTTGGATAGTATTGTTTAAGGTTAAAACATTTATGAAGATTATTTTTGGAATATTATAATACTATAGTTTTAGGAAAAGGACAACCAGCAAGGTGGGGCATAACCCGTCACGTCGGACAAAGCTACAGGAATCGAACCCACAACCATAGTACGATAGGCCTTTATTACCTACCACTAGCCTACAGGAAGTCCCTGGTTATTAAAAAATATTTTTCGAAATCTAAATTGTATGTGGTAATATTTGGAACCTTATACAATTATGATAAATAGAATATTTTTTAGTTCTGTTACGATTTTGAGTGAAAGATGGGTTCGAGGTAAAAATTTATTAAAGAATAAAATCCAACATGACAAGTAAGTATATTTCTTTATGTTCTTAGTAAATATATTAAATAAATTCCTCTACATTATGAAAGGTAACTTAAAACAAAAACGTTGTCGATTAAATTTTCCAACTAGGGATTCAATGACCGTTTAACCAATAACAATTTTGTGATTTTCTTATGTTTAACTTTCTCCTAATCCTGATTTCTACAACTCTCCATTAGGCCTTGATGGTTTGTTTCTCCTCCATATCCATATTTTCATATAATCCTAGTATGGGCTATCTTGGGTGACCTTTGTACCTCTCTTTCTTTCTTTTAATGTTATATTTTTATTAACCCTATTTCCGATGTGGGTTTTACACAAAGGTATTTTCTATTTTCAACCTTATATTTTCGAAGAACATTTTCAAATTGCGAGGATGAAATTTATTGAAGGAGGGGAGAATGTAACACCTCAAGATTTCACTATACACTTCTCTTTCAATAATGCAATAGCTTGCATTGTACGTAGGTTCGAAATTCTAACACGTCGCGACCAATCAAAGTAGTAGTTATGAATAGTAATACCCACTTTTTGAAATTATATAAATTTTATAATTTAAAATGGACTTCATTTTTGTATTCGGAATATCAAAATTATCAAAAGTTGAATTTTTTGTAATTTTCTGAGAACTTCAAATTTTTTATGAATAGTGAAAAATACATAAAAACAACTTTTTTAATAAAAATATTTTATAGTGATAATTTATACTATTGAGTTGTTTTAAAGTATAATTAGAATATATTTTTACTATTTTATCTAATGGTGATCATTAGAATTAATTTCACATTGAAATTGGACCTAAACAATTGTCAATCTTTTGATATATATTGTTTCTCAAAAACACGCTATTTGTTGTGACAGCGGGAATTAATTATGAAATTAATTAATGAAACTTATATGTTTGAAATTTTTTAAAATAGACATCATTTTTGGATTTGGAATATCAATTATAGATTAGGGTAAAATTTTGTCATTGTTCTGAAAAACTTCAATTTTTGATGAATAGTGAAACCACTAACTGGTAGTTAAAAAACTGATTTTTCATTTAAATGAAACATTACCACTTCTGTGATTTGATTTTCAAAAATCTCACATACATGGTTGTCATTAGGAAGTAAAATTTGGTTCAATGGGATTAAAATAATTTTTTGGTGAATAGTAACTTTTATGTTTAATTAATCACGATTACAGGTAATTAGTGAAATTTAAGGTAAATATAATTTTATAATAATATGAAATGACCTTGAAACTTGTCCTACCCCAATTCTATGAGTCATGTCCGACCAAGAGAAACCATGAGTCAACTTGGGGACCCCATGGAGCCACATTGGTAGGGAAATGACATTAAAAACTTTTTATTTAATGTCAAAATAAAAATGTCAGAAACATGAGTTGTTTTACTAAAACAATTTCTAAATGGGGTTATACAAGTCATATTTTTGACTATAAATAATCATTAGAAATATAAAACGATTTCCTACATCATGATATTTTTTTTTATAATTTTTAGATATTAATTAAATTAAATTATTTATGACACCATGATGATGCAGTGATTACCTCATTAATTAACAATTTAAATAAAATGAAAATATAATGTAAAATCCAAGGCATACACTTGTCAAAATTCTATTGGATGATTATATTTCGAACCCTTATCACCGTATCCTCGAAATATATAACTGTAGGACCTTTAGATTCCGAAAAATCATTTCATAATAACGTAACATTTCAATCTTTCCAAGAGTGCCCCTTCTCTCCTCTTATAAAAGGCCCCCACCACAACCACCTTACTCACACCTTCAAGCCATTTGGCTCGTCCAAAATCTGCCAAAATACTCTCCCAACTTCCCTCTCTTACTCATAGAAGCCTCACTTTGGGCATAATTCTTCCCAAGGAAGCCATTGGCTCAAATCAAAAAGAGTTACCCGTTTTAAAGGTAGTGTTTTCTATTGTGTTCTTTTGTTTTATTTTGCTTCTCCAAACCCTTAAACTCATTTTATTCATTTATTGTGTAACAAAACCACTATCCTCAATATACTAGGATGTTTTTATAATGATTATTCAAGCTACACTTACACAAACCTACATATAATGGTTAAAGAACATACGGTTTCTGTGGATGGTGAATTTCTGCCTCACTAAACCATGATTGTTCAACACTCATATAACACCTTAAAAGGTGGCCATTAAGATGTAAATATATTTATATATGATATATAATATGTTTATTGTTTTACTTAAGCTTCTTTATTTTTCATTTATGGCATACCTTTATGGTTTCCATTATGGGTAAATGCAATATTTTCATTTTAGGAAGTGCGGACTACCGCCCCCTCAAAGTGATTTGAATCGTTAATGCCATATGTGGGATGTATAAAGGATGGAGTAAATGATATTATATATGATATTATACTGGAATTATAATAAACCTTTATACTGTTATTATTTCATTCCATTAAATACGAAATAGAAATGAAAGTAGCGTTCATGCGTATGTACGGCTTACCGTCTACATGAACGGTGCATTTCATTTCTTACCTCTAAATGTTATGTAATATTATAAATGAATGTATATAATGGATATATATGATATATATGATATCTACATAATGAATATAATTCGGGATATAATGGATATTTCACCACATGAACAACTTGAAATTATAAGAAGTTTATTTTTGACCCAAGTACCAAAGATCGAAAAAATGACCGTTATTAACTAAAATAATTACATAATGTTCATAATATGGTAATAAGTGATATAAAAGGAATAATGATCATGAAAAAGGTTCTTATGTAAATAGAAATTAACTCTATTTTATTATTCAGGAGGATAAATAACGATCGAGTCAAGTCAGACATGAGGTAAGGGAACTTCTTAACCTGATTTCCATTCTTTGGGTTAATCTCCTACTTTCAAATTATGTCATGATATTATTATGTCCTATCTTTTATTTATACTTTCTTAATGTGTAAATATAGTTAATACACATAATAGAAATATTTTATTTAAAAATTATCTTTTTAAGGGATTTCGTCTCAATCTCCATTCAATGAGGCATATTTTATTTTATACACAAATTTCTTTTATACGGTGTATAAAACCCTTTGACTTTTACGTTTATTCAAAAGGAATCTTTTTATATGAAGCGTTTTACTAAAGGACAAAAGGAATGTTTTTCTTTTCATACGTATGCGGCGACAATGATTCTCTGCCGCCGTGACCATTATTTGAGTTTCGGCTTCCCCTACAACCCATAACTATTTTTTAATGAAAAATAAATACAAAATTTTAATTTTCTTTAATTTTGGTATTGAAAATGGTTTTGAAAGTGTTTTTATTATATCAATGTGTTGTATTGATATCTTTTGATTGAAATGTGGAAATTTTGTGTTTTTTTATGTATTTTTTATGTGATACGATTATGTTATGTTTTATGATATGTTTAAACCTGTTCATATGAGGAATGCATTGGACTTAATAAGTTACGAGTGGATCCCACTATAGCTCCTCGATGCATCGGTAGGTCTCATGAGACAAACTAGTGTCTTTGAACGAGGCCTTGACAAAATCATATTTGTGGTCTTGGCACGAGGCCTTGGCTACGTGGTTATGATAGTCTGGCATTATGCATTCCATCATTATGAAAGTGGTTATTGATATTGCATGTGATTATTAGACTAGTAGAATATCCATGTGAGTAAGTAAATTCCATTATTTAATTTTATATTTTCCATATTATGCTGAAGTTAAAGTTTAAAAAGGCTTTTGTTTTAGTTATAAATTGCCTTAAATGTTAATGTTTATTTACAAAATCTTCCGCAATATTGTTATCCTTACTGAGCATCTGAGCTCACCCCTTTCAATGTTTTAATATTTTCCAGGATGTGAAGAAGTATTTTATGAATGACCTGTAGGGATAGTCAGAAGAGGATATGAGTGTGGACTATGGAGACTTTTTTATTGTAGTTTTTCACTTTATGATGTAATGTAACATTTATGAATTTATCTAGTGTTTCCAAGGCTACGAAACTAATCGGTCTTTCGAGACTTGATCTTTTGTGATCATGCCAATGTTACGAAGTAACGCACCAACTCTGGGTAGCAGGGGTCGGGGCGTTACACACACAATGTATTCATTATTATGGTCTGAGCTCTATGACCCTAAAATAAGATTTCCTATACTCTTGTCCCACATGAAATTAAATTCTATTTCTGGAACTATGTGCATCTTGATTCCCATCCTTATGGGATACGTAGGAACGTTCGTGCGTCCCTCGAATCCAGCCCCAAGACTTTGGGCCTAAATCCAAATTCCACTTTCAGTCCTCTGGTGTAAAATTCCCTATGAAAACACACATAGTGTATTCATTATTATAGTCCAAGCTCTATGACCCTCAAATAATATTTCATGTACTCTCGTCCCAAATGAAGATAAACTATATTTCAGAATCTATGTGCGGCTTGATTACCATCCTTATGGGTTACGTAGGAACATTCGAGCATCCCTCTAATCCATCCCCAAGTCTTTGGGCCTAACTCCAAATTCCACTTTCAGTCCCCTGGCTGAAAAGTCACTGTGAAAACACACACATTGTATTTATTATTAGGGTCCGAGCTTTACGAACCTAAACTAATATTTCTTATACTCTCATCCCACATGACGTTAAAAAATATTTCAAGAAATACACATGGCTTGATTTCTATCTTTATGGGATACTTAGTGAAGTTCAAATTTCAATTCAGGACCGAACCACAACATGATAATGGTTAGCATTTCCATGTGCATCTTCTACATGCATTGGATAATTCCCATTTTGATGTTTCATACTCCTAACCTTAAATACATCCCGATTTCTATAACCATTTTCTTAACTACTGGTCACAAAAAGTTTTGATACTTGGGAGTTCTTTTTCCTGACAATGCACTACGTGCCCCTAGGCGGCTTGGATAAATAGTCTACATAACAGACTTTTCAGCCAAAAGATTCTATTATTTGACAATGCAGCCAATGCCCTTAGGTGGCCCTGCATAATTCAACCCCCTAATGGGTTTTTCAAATAGTAGTAAATTAATTATTGGGAGGAAAACCTATTTTGTCCTTATTTGTCTTAATGAAAATATGTAGGGATCCAAAAAATAACCATCCATAACTTATTTGTCTCATACTCTTTTTCGTGATCTAAATGTATTCAAGTCTATGGTTTTTATTTTCCTTCCCTAAATTTGAGTCAGACCTTCTTAGGAGTGACATTCATTCAGTTCATAGACAATATTGTATGGAAATATCTTCTCCATATTCATGTACCTCTATCCATATAGAAAACTCTATGCTTTGGAATATTTGAATCCCCATAAACAATCACTGGATTTTTAGTAGTAGAAAAGTAAATTTTTTAGAGTTATTTTGGCTGACTATGTTGTGCATGCCCTTAGGAGGCCTTGCATAAGTAGTCTACATAACAGACCTTTCATCCAATAGATGCTATTATTTGACTATGCAACCAATGCCCTTAGGTGGACCTACATAATATAACCCCCTAACAGGTCTACTAAATTGTGGTAACTTTATTCTTTGGAACTACTTCTTCTATTGCCTTTTAGCCATTTTTCATATCACTCCTCAGATTCAAAATGTTTAAAGTCATCATTTACATATTTTCCCTAATAATTGAACATGGTAATATGTTTTCAGATAAATTATCAAGGAATTTAGTCAATGTTAATCCATTTGGTCAAATCTATTTCAACCTTAATCATTATCCTTTTTATGTCCTACGTGCATGACTTTAAAAATCCCATAAAAGACAAGGGAACTCTGAACAAAAGTCAAGTTCCTACTCACTAAACATACATTTTGTATGATTTAGTTAAAAATTTAAAGCAGGTAGCAAAAGAAGGCATCCAAAAATGATTGAAGATGAAAGTGCTTTTCATTGATGCACAAGTGATAGAAGGACATCCATAGACAAGAGTCTCTTCTCTTTTTTCATAATTCAAGAGGCTTTCAACATAACTCTTCATTTGATTTAGGACATGCTGAACTTCATCAGCAGCCACCTGGACTTCATTTATTCAACTAGATACAATAAGAGATTCAGTGATACCAGCAATGCTTGGAACAATTGTAAAATAATGACATTGAGTGCGGTTTGAAAAAATTTTCTGCTGATCAAACACTAACTCTGTTTCTATCCAAGAGACGTGGAAGTTGGATTCATGGATTTGAGAATGTGGCATTGGAAGTAAAGATACCTTTTTAGAGAGTACCATTTTTCAGATATTGTTTCTAATGTCATGATAGTCTTCTTTCCATCAAACTGCAGTAGAAAACATATCAGCCCATGGTTTTCCATTTTCATATCTGTAAGGAAATGGCATGAAAGAAAAATTTTAAAATTCATACCAATGTTGCTGCTATTAATGCACAACATAACCAAAATATAGATGTAACAGCACGATTTCATCTCAGGAATATAATACTTTGTCTCTGGAATGCTGACGTCTTGAAGATGACCATATAGGGACAATTATATGCTCTCTGAAAAATTACAATGATACTTCATCATTTACTTGTCCAAATCGGGAAGAGTGCTGTCATAAATATCATAATAATCATGGCCAACGATGTTGATCATGTCATCAATTCCCTTTCTTGACAGTTCATCAGCC
This sequence comes from Viscum album, assembly GCA_963277665.1. Taxonomy (NCBI): domain Eukaryota; kingdom Viridiplantae; phylum Streptophyta; class Magnoliopsida; order Santalales; family Viscaceae; genus Viscum; species Viscum album. The sequence goes on along the minus strand of OY728148.1, from coordinate 1,094,703,583 downwards.
ATTCTAATTCTTCTAGGAGCCATTGAATATGCACAAAATTTGAAATATGGGTGCCTTGCGTGATAAAGAATCCATATTTATAGGCGAAGATGCAACCCTGCATGCAGAAGCCTGTGCGACCCCATCTACGCGGCTCACACATGCGCGATGCCATTTGAGATTTCAACACTTGTGCGCCGCATGTTCCTTGGCGTTCTTCTTTACCTTAGAGTCACATCCTCATTTCTTTCGAATCCAACTCTAAGGGGGGACTTTTGTTGATTCTCCTTTCCATCACAAAGTCTAGATGACTAAAAATGGGAAATACCTTAGTCCAAACTGATTAATGCTTTGAAAAACCAAAAAAATTAACAAAGGAATGAAGAAGGATTTCCTCCAACTAGGTTCGTGCACATTTCATCATAGTTGGGAAAGTATACATGTGTGCCTAATAATGTTCACACTGGTGACTTGCGCGCCCTCTTTGATTTTCACCCCAGGGACTTCCCTGGCCTATAAATACCCTTGTGGGACCCCCATTTCATGAAGGGAAAAATACCAAAACTCAAATCTGAGCTATGGTCGCCCAAGTCTCTTCTCTAAGTCTTTCCAATAATTCTAAAGTAATTTCTTACCTAGAATGGAAGTTCGAAATAGTGGAAACAAGGCCTAAATATTGAAACTCATCAACACTTGGGTGCCTGAGTGGCCAGCCCTGAAGGGAAATGGCCACACGTGTGTGCCGCCTTATCTCTTCAATAAAACTTGCGCACCACTCTTTTGGAATCCTTTAGGGATAATATTAATGGCTTGAGTCAAGTCTCGCCCATGTATTACCCTAAGGGTTTACTGTCGTGCAAGTACCCATGTGTCGCGCAAGTATACTTGCATGACCAGGACTTACGTGCCACTCTCTTTTTGGGTGCCCCTCCTGCCTATTCACTTTATTTCTTCAAATCCACCTCTCCTTTTCAATATTTAGCATTAAAATCCCTCTTCAAATTCATTTATGATGTGGTTCCTTAGTTGGATTCCTTATCTAAAAGGAATTCCATGGATAATTTCTAAAAACATAGTGATTTAAATATCTTTATGTCACTAAGGTTAGATATTTCATTCATTAAACCAAATACATTAAAGATTATAGGTTCCCAAACCAGGGCCTCCTTTTCAGGAGTAATCCCCAGTCATAATTTCTATAAATCGGGCATCTTCCTTAGGAGTAAGCCCCACTCATAAATTCCATTAACTTAGGCCTCCTTCTTAGGAATAAGTCATATGTGTCAAGTCTCTTTAATAAAATTGTTTCCTTACCAGGAGTAAGTCCCAATATCAAATCCCCAAATCTGGGCATCCTCTTTAGGCATAACCCCAAGTCCCTTAACCCGGGCCTCCTTTTCAGGAGTAAGCCCCGGTCTTCAAGTTCCCTTAATTTTGGGCATCCTCCTCAGGAGTAAGCCCCACGTTCCCAAAATGCAAATTCCCTTAACCTAGGATTCCTTTTCAGGAGTAATCCCCAGTCATAATTCCCTTTGAACTAGGCCTCTTCTTTAATAGTAAGACCCAGTCAGAATTTCTCTTAACCAATCTTAATTTACTTTTGATTTGGGCTTCCTTCATAGGAGTAAAACCCAATCATAAGTCCTCTTAATTTTGGGCATCCTTCTCAGGATTAAGTCCTAAATTTAGTATCTAAATCTTCATAAAGCACATATATCTTTATGGACCTTATTCTCAGGTTTCTTCCCAAAAGTAAATCCTAATAATCATATATCTGGGTAGTCATCCAAACATAATCCCCACATCATTTCTTATAATTGCATCTTTCATGACATAATTGTCTGGTTTTACCAATACCTCTTGTTTCTCACACTAAGCATGACTCACATGATATTAGATTGTAAACGTAATTATGAAGTCTTTCTTTGAGCCTTCAATCATGCATAAACCTCATAATTCTTTATTCAAACTACGTGGGTTCTGATTCCTTTTCCAAAAAAAGGATATGTAGGTATCCCATCTACAGGTACGATCCCAACACTAAAATAATCTATGTCCTTCTGAATGACAATAAACATCATGTTCCCCATTGAGTGGCTTTAAAACCAGTATGGTTATCATATTGACCAAAAAAATTTCTATATAATTTTTCGAAGGATACCATTGATTAAAAATATCTATCAAATACAAATTATTATCTCTCGATGAAGAACCTCAAATACATATAAAAGATTCTCTAAATCTCATACATATTAAAATTTGATTGTTAGATCTAAAGGAAACCTCATTTTTCTTACTTGGTAATGTAATAAGGATTCACAAACATTACTTAATTCTATAAAGGGAGTCCCAGAGTAGACAATAATTTCCCCCAAAAGGGTGTCATGAGTCCGACCTCCCATCCTCTCAACCATTGCAAATTCATAAGCCTCATCGGTTCATAACTAGTGAGTACATACCTTTGTAAAGTAGGTCCAAATGGATATAAAATCATTGGATGTTTATGGTTTTACGAACAAACCCGTTAGAAACCTCATGGAATGTTTTAACATTAAATCAACAAGTTAATCCCCATTTCAAGAGGAAAAAATTATATAAATAAGTAAATAATAATTTTCTTTTTGTTATTTAATGGTAACATTAATATAAATTTCAATAGTTATGAAAAAAATCCATGTTATTTAAATATAATTGAAACATATTCATAATTGATTTTATATTTAATTATCATAACCAAAACTACCATATAATGAAATTGTAAAATTATAAATAATTATAATGATTCAATTATGGTACCTTTTATAATTTTGAATGATTATATTTACGATAAGTACTAATAACAACACTACTATTATGAAACTAGTTCAAACCATCAAGATTTGTTACACCTGATATTGAAAATATAAATGAATAAAAAGGGTACATGTAGTGAATAATTATAAATAAAAATTTAAAATAATTATATTTTTTATTATGGTTTCAAAATCGGATATTTTGATTATTTTTTAATACCCGAGGATAATGAGAATTCAGCTATTTCAAATTAATGGTAACAATTCATTATCTATATTTTCCATTCAATCATACATAATTATTTCTTACAGCATGTTTTATGTTGAATGGAATACTTACTACTTATTAAATATTTTATATATTCATTCTCTAATTATTCATGGAATTTAATGTTCTATTCGAAATTAATTCCATCCAAGGATTTTGATTGAAATGGTAAATAATTCCATTCTAGTGGACAAAAAACGTAAACTTTGGAATGAAACATATGTGTGTAGTTTTTATATTAATTATATTCCTATATGGAAACGGGAAAGTAGATGCATTTATTTCATATATTCACCTAGGGGTAATAACCCTAAAATATTCTGGTTGACTATCAAATCAATCCACACTCGGTATATGATAGTTAGAACTAATAATGTACTCATGGATAAACCATCCCAAGAGATATGTTGTGGATAATTCACTTTCTACATACAAAGTATAATGAAGGACATTCCTACCATTTATGAGGTATCATACTATTTAAGAATAATTAACTCAATTACTATCATTTATTGATACCCCATCACTATGAAAGTAAACTCTACACAAAATTTTCATTAATTCATTGATAAGTGTACTTCCTATAACGTTTATAATACCTCGGAGTTTCTATGTCTATTATAAAATATTCTAATTAACAAATATATTTTTCCTAATTTATTAGTGATAGTATTTAATTAGGTATATACCATTACCCCACATTGTGGTAGTTTGATCGATTCATACATTGAAATAAAATCCATTTATTCGTTAGGGAAATACTGAAAATATTAATATAATTTGTTTTAATATGGATATTTGTTGATTACTTTAAAGTATTGGTTTTTAATTGAATATAATTTATTATTTCATATGATGAATTCATCGGCCTTAGTTAGTGATGAATGGGGACCAGTATAGATATCCCCATAATGCATTAGTAGATTACAAGAGACAAATTTCTTGTGTATAGGCTTACTCCTTTCAAATTTATGCATAATATCATGACATAAGGCACTGAAATCATGTTTATGGTGTCTGTCATTATGAATTCCATCACTATGAGAATACTAATCACTATCCATGATGTAATATACCAAAAATTCCCTTTAATTTATTTTAAAAATATATGGCATTATTTAAAGCCTAGACACTCAGATGGATCATGATTCCGAGGCATGGTGATCCTGGAATAGAATTTTGACCTTTTTAGTTCATTTAAATAAACAAGAGAGCGGGTTTTTATAACCTCTAACCGGTTCTCAGATCATAAATCTGAGGGAACCATTTACCTAATAATTTTAAGATTCTCTTAGAAGGGACCTAACATCGACCGGTGAGGGTCAACCAGAAAATATAATTTTCAGACCATTCAGAAGAGAAATAATATAAATTGGAATGTTATCTTATTTTATTTTCCTCTCCATTGAGCGGTGGTACATAAGCACTGCGATGCAGCAATGAGGTGATAAAGAACCCAATTAATGAGGCTCATAAATTTTTAGTGTGAATAATCATAAATTGAATCATAATAGAAATGTTGTTTCGTAAATGAAATAGTGTAACGACGTGATGACGCAATGTAATAGAAGTGTGGCAGTGTAGTTCTCTTTTAATGGGATAATGGGATGGTGAATAAGAGTGTTACTTTTTCTAACAAAAGGTGAAGGATTTCTATCCATCAGAGAATTCTGGTGGATCAAAAATCAATGACGATGCCTTGGAAGAAGGATTTGGGGCATGATTTCAATGAAGATCAATGGATTTGAACATATAGAAACCAATGGAGAAAATCTTCGAGGATGGGGTTACATTGATTTTGATTACTTCTTTCTTGTTTATAAAACAACGAAGTTGGATCAACCCATGAATAGGTTTATCTTCTTATCTATTTTTTTTACAGGTGGGTGATTTTATTCATGGTTTTTCTTCGGGATAGAACATTTATAAAAATTTAATCCTACCCCATGTTTCTATGCCTCTAACATAGAGGGTGCATGTCGTCATGAACAAGGGCCGAGACCCTCCTCCTCTGTGAATTATTTTGTGTTCTTCATGTCCAAAACTCCGAATTGATGTCAATATAATACTGAGGTCATAGCAGGAATGATGAAAACTCGAGAATACCTCCATCATAGGCAATTTGGGACAAGAACCACCAGAACGGAACTGATGACCCATAGAAATCCCCTGTAGTGGTGGCACCAGAGACCCATGATGGTTGCCACATGTGAGTGGTGGCACACCATGATGACGTTCAAAGGCGTCAGTCGTGGCCAGCATGGGTCATGTTGGTGTGGAAGGAGTTGCCAAAAGTTAGTCGTTGACTATTGGGATGGTACACAACAACCCATCCACATCAGACTGGTTGTCCCGCATCATGCGGTCGCATGTGGTCGAGTTGGACCATGTGTGGGAGACGTGGTAGCCGATTAAGCCTTATGTGGCACACTGAAAGTAGAACACAAAACCTTTTGACTAGAGAAGATCCAAACCACACTGTGAACTCGGTCAGATCCAGACCGGGTCAGCCCTAGGTCAGGTTGGTATACCCTGATTAGGGTTGTGGATCTTGGGTCGGGCTGGGTCGGTCTTACCAGGACAGACCAGACTTTGACACAACCTACCACTATTCACAAAAACAATCATATGAGTCATACTGGGCGTCTATTTGAAGATCCATTTTCATTACTAAGAACCTCATGAGGAGGTAGTTCCTTTCGAATACTCTAATTCTGATTTCATGAAAGATGAAATGAGACCAATGACATGAGGAGTGGATTATCTTAGAATCAAGCATGCTGTGTGTGGGAATCCAATGGCTGGTTGAGACCCAAGAAATACTGATACAAGGTTCTAAGTGACCCTATATGATTATAAGAAAAGCAAACTTGTGTCGATCACCCCCAAGTAACCCTATGTGGATCCGCTCCAAGTGCCTCTCTATGGATCATCTCAAAGAGACCCTATGTGGAACATCTACGAGTGACCCTGTGTGGATCAGCTACCCGCAACCCTATGTGGATCAGCTGCAAGAGACCCTATATAGATCAGCTTCACATGACCCTGTGCGGACAATCTATGATGTCCAAAGTGTGAACTGGCTCTGTGTGACACAGCAGACCCACTGTACTCATCAAGGATGATCACCTTAGTTGTCCAAGGTGTTTAGTATCACGAATGATAGTCTTTCTTTGGTAACTTAAATTATACCTATGTGAGATATCTTTTTTCAAGATCAGGATTCATGGTATTCTTTTTGTATTTCTATATGGTCTTTCCTTGGTTGTTTGGGGTCTCTAATGAGTATTTTGTTACTCACCCATACACGGGGTTTACCGGCACATGTTGTGTCTTGTGAAATCAGTCGGTGCCTTTATGGGGGACTTGGTATCCTATGACCCGGTGGTTCCTAGTGAGACCTGGTAGGCAGGGCATGCTTCTATTGCTTCGAGTAGCTACTCTACACTTACCCATCTATTGGGGTTTTTAGTTTATGTCTTTTTAGAGATTTATTGTACATTACTATTTTTCAGTTTGCCTTTTGTTGGGTTTATATTCATTCCTATTTGAATTAAAACTTATACCTTCACATAGAGGTTGTTTAGTGGCATGCAAGTTTTTCCATTCTAGTTTTTGGGGCATGGTTTCGTGTGTGTGTGTGTATAGGTACTCTAGAAAATGTCTCCAATTTCCAATTTTATGCCTTCAACACTACTCTCCAACCCATGGCCTTCAATAGCCTGGCTTGGGGGACTCACAACATGGGCCCTAGGGGATGGGTCATGAAAAATTGGTATCAGAGATGATCGGTTATACATCAAAGATCATGAGTCTCCAATGTTTTTATTGTGAAACAATGTTAAATGTTTTTTGTTCAAATTTCAGATTCATGGAGTCTGATGTGGGGGCAGAAACCATCATATCCATAATACAGGACATTGAATTCTGATTTTCGGCTCTATACATAAAAAAACAGTGGTTTCATGCATCATATAAGAATTGAGTGTTTCCTCATGTTCTTCTTCAATTATAGTAAACTAACCTGGTATAATATTTTGACCATGGTACATCTTGATATGTTTTAGGATGCCCCATCAGAGACAGCCTGCTAGGATTTTGATGCATGACCATGAGGAACCCCCTAGTGATGAGGCTTCAGTTTAGGGACCCATTTTAGATAAGGACCCTCTAGGTGGTTCAGTAGTGTAACCACCACCTGTTGATCAGCAGTTACCACATGCGTTACTACTAGAGAATAAACACAAGATCAATTCCTTGAACGAGTTCTAGATATAGTGACCTCACAAGTATTGGAGAGATACAGATCCATAGGTCATTGAGGACTTGATTAAGGCAGTGGTGCGGGTTTTGTGATTAGTGGGGATTCCACATGACTATATAGAGACCATAGCCACAAGCCTCCTTCTGGTCTTGGCAGGGATATGATAAATCTTGATGATTTAGAATCACGATGAGGTTACCCTCTCATAGGATGAATTCTAGTGGATTTTCTGGTTGGAGTTCTTCCCTGCGACATTTCACTCAATTTGTATACAGGAGATGATTTACCTAATTCAGGGTAAAATTTTAGTGGATGTGTACTCTGTGAGGTTTGCAGACCTCTCCCGCTACTACATAGATATGGTACAAGACCATATCATTAAGTCCTGGACCATCGAGCCGGGACTCCGAAGAGATATTAGGGAATCAATTATTTCTCTCAGCATCCCCAATCATGCTGGAGTGCAAGAGCGAGCTCTACTAGTATATAGTTTCCTCATAGAGAAGGCACCAACGGTGGGAGATCCAACTGGGTGATAAGTTGAAGATTATTCCATATAAGGTAGCCAATAGATGTTGTAGAGGCCCATGCGAGCCATACAATATAGAGGGTGACACCAAGACACTTGATCTGTTGTGAGAGGACACCAGGTCATCAGGGGGCAGCAGAGGACCAAGTTGTGCTACTCGTGATGTAGGAAGGGACACATGGCTCATGGATAACTAACCCATCACACAGACTATTATCATATGGTCGAGTGACTGCCAGGGTAGAGGCATTGTTTCGATCGAGGAGGTCTGTAGGGCGATGGATGTGGTAAGAGAGCAGGAAAAGCAGTAAGCATGGGTCAATGGGTTGAGGTACTACCTCCACCGTCCCTAGGTGGTCCACCACGACCTTAGGAATAAGTTGTAAAGTGGCAATATCAGTTTTAGAAAATGGATGCCTATGACCATGGTTCTCCATAGAGGATAAGAGGTATGATCTTTGTCTTCTCCACCTTATCTTTAGTTCTTATAGCCACATGTTCATGTCAGTCATTCCTTTCCACATACCTTGTTCGAGGCTCAAACATGTTGGTGGAGCTTTCAGATCAATTATTATGATTGGAGACTCTAATGGGAGAGGATGAGATGATTACACATTGGTGATATTAGTTTTAACTTACTCAAGTATAAGAGATCTTTGGCTTGAATCTTCTAGTAGTGTCATCGAGGCATTATGTGGTCATCAAGGGTATGGATTTTCTATCCATGGATCATTCTTAGATTGACTATATTAGTCATAGAGTATGGAGTTTCGTTGAATATGGGACCAGATTTTCCTTCACCAGTGAGAAGGGAACTCTTGCAACGTAGGACAAAATGTTTCGGAGGAGGGTGAAACCGATAATTCACTAGTTGGCTAGCCTCACTCTCAGTGAGGTGGATGAGAGAAGTTTGAGCTTTTTGGTAGTGGTGGATTAGTATGAAGACATATTTCCTGATGATGTTCCAAGACTACATTCTCATATGGAGGTATAATTAAGCATCGATATGTACCATGAAGACAATACCGATATTCACACCATCCTATCGAATGGCTAATAAGGAGAGTCGTGAGTTGAGGGTACAACAAGAGGACATGTAGGAGGAGGCCTTCGTGAGGCCCAAAAGTTTGGCATGGGCATCCCCAATGATGTTGTTCAAGAAGGAAGATGGAATATTGAGGCTATGCAAGGACTACATGCACCTGAACCATGTGACCATGAAGAAAAAATTTCCACTGTCGAGAATTGATGACCACTTCAACTAGCTGAAGGGAGCGAGGTGGTTCTCAAAGATAAACCTTAGATCGGGTTATCATGAGTTTCGAGTAAGAGATGAGGATTTCGGGAAGACATACTTATGATTATTGTATTGCCACTAAAGGTTCTCAGTGATACCCATCAGCATGACCAATTCTCCATAAGTGTTCCTGGTACTCATAAATAAGTTCTTCTAGTCCCATCTCGATTGTTTCTTGGTGGTCATCATTGATGAAAACTTGGTGTAATCAGCATCATAGGAAGAGAATGATTCACACCATTGGATAGTTTTGGATAAACTCTAAGAGAACCATCTTTATGGGAAGCACTGAAAGTGCCATATCAAGATTGGGAGGTCCACTTTCTGGGACACGTCATCTAGGATGATAGTGTTTTGTGGATTTGGCGAAGATATAGGCAATACTTTCTTGGGATGCACCCAGAAGAAAGGCTGGGGTGCGGTGTTTCCTAGGGTTGGGTGGATACTGCCTAAGGATCATATAACATCCCACCTTTTTGTCACATAAACTTTCATTACATAAAAAAACTGAGGATCTTTATGGTTTAGTGTCTTGGAAACCAAGAACTTCAAACATGAAAAGAAAAAAAACATTCTTCTTAAACACTTGAAAGGCATATACTTATGTTCATCTTAGGTTCATTTCTGAATATCATAACCTGGGAACAGACATCAAAATAAAGGGTGAGAAGAAGGCCCTGTAAGGGAAATAAGAGAAACATTTTACATGTGAACTTGAGATACGTCAATAATGTCATGAAATAAACTTTAAGGCATGAGAAAGAAATAATGAGTCATAACAAAATAAAAATAAAATTTTTCATAACATGAAGATGTGGCTACATTATTTAACATAGAAAATCATGAACATATCACCATGGTCCATCCCCAAGGTATAATTTGAAAATTACCAAGGTTATTCACCAAGATATCTTCAAAATTGCAATCTCTAGTGGTTACATCCTTACCCAATGCATTGGAGTGCTATCAGGGGGCTCCCTTAAATTTTAATTTATTATAATGTGATCCACATATATCATCATAAATCATTTAAAAAAACCCATATAGCATAAAATAAATGTGTTACATTTCATAATCATAACGTTTTAGAAACTGCTTTAAAGACATGATCTTTACATCACTTTAAACCCACAGAAGGGGAGAGTGGGTATCAGGTATGTAAATCCGAGAATTTTAAATAGAAAAACATGGTATATATGTGAATACCCATATAGAATAGAGAGATTTTAGTATTCACTTAATTAAATAAAATAACATTAGAAAAAGATAGAGACATTTTGAGACGGAAATTCTGCAGCATAACAGCTATGTTTCGGGGTTTTAGAAAACATTGAAAAGAGAGGTGACATGGGTCAAACACTCATAAATGACCCATAAAACAGTATAGGGACCGAATATAAAGGATTTGGGAACATGTTAATGAAATTTGAAAGACATAACAACTTAAATGATGAACATGAAAGGAAGACAAAAATAAGATTTCTCTTATGAAAATTCGGCAGCCCAACAACGTCACTTAAACTTCAACAAAAATGAATAGACAAGATTAAAAAAGGGTATCTCATCATATGAACATAAGGGTTAAGTATGATAGATATAGAGATCATACGCCAACATAATAAAAATGAACTTGAATGACTTTACATGAAAATAGATCTTGAAAACGAGAAGGGTGAAAGAATCCCTTAAAAATTCGGCAGCCTAACGACGCCTCTTAAAACATCAAAATCTTGAATTGAAGAGATCAAATGGGGAATATCATAATATGATCATAAAAGATCAGTACGATAGATATAGAGATCATAACCCAACATAATAAAAAGGAACTTGAAAGACATGACAAGAAAATAAAACATGAAAATGAGAAGGGTGAACGAATCTGTTACAAAAATTTCGGCAGCCTAACAGTGCAACTTAAACTTTCATAAAATGAAATGATGAGAGTAAGAGGGGGTCTCTAATCATATGAACATAAAAAGGACTGTATAATGAATATAAAATAACATCCTCCAACATGATAACATGGACCATAAAAGTAATTACATAAAATAGATTTTTTGAAAAGAAAGAGAGAGGTCGGATCCCATACCTTAAAACGTAACTCTTAAAACTCAAATGTTTAGACCTTGAGGGCTTGGGGCACCTTAAGAGGTCTCATTGGGAGGTAAAAACAATAGAAATTCGTTGATAATTATTTTTGGAGTCGAATGGATGAGGGAATGGCTTGGTATTGATAGGGAAAGTGAGGGGACAAGGCATTAATGGCAAAGGGACACCTCATAAGTGGGTTTCTCAAAACCATGTGCTCTCCCATGATATTTCCCATGAAGTTAGGCCAAATTTCCCGCCCCCCATAAAATAAATCATCACCTTCGGTTGACCAACCCATAAAATATCTCATGAAATCATCATGACACAGTTTTCATGTCATTAAACATACCGAAACCCTAAAACTGTATTTTTACTATTCACTGAAAATTCATCTTTCTTAGAAAAATACCAAAATTTCACCTTAACCAAATATCAATGCTATGATGTCAAAAATGAAATCTATTTTATAAAAATAATTTTCTAAATATTTTTAATTCATTTTTAACATAATACACTATTCACCAAAAATTCATTTTTTTCAGAAAAATCCACAAAAATTACCATAAAATAATATTGATGCTCTGAGTTCAAAAATGAAATCCATTTTATAAAAATAATTTTCTAAATGTTTTTAATTTAATTTTTAATTAAAATCACTATTCGTCCGAAAAAAACTAATACTTGAAAAATAATTTATAAAATCGTTTTTTAACCATTTTATTGAATCACATTACATAATCAAGGTGCCTAGATTATATTAATACTTTCTTTAAGTGAGTTTACTAATCTATTTGGTCACATTACTAATCCTAAGCATAAAATCACTATTAATAATTTATGATTCATCAAAATTCAAGTTGATCTTATTAGACTCTAAATTTCGTACTGGACATAATTGTAGAAGACCATTTTTGGAATATCATTACACGTTTTTAATTATTTAGGGTTTACATAAACTTTTTTAAAATATCCTTTTTCTAAAATTCATAAAAAATATTCATAATATATTTATCCGGTAATATAAAAATTCATAAACTTCATTATAAGAAGAAATCCCAATTTTTAATTAAAACAACGGATTACACAAGGCAGTTACGGTCTCCTTACATAGCCCCTTATCACACCAGCATAGGAACTAAGTGTAAGGTGTGCTAAGGTGAGAGAATCTGAGGGAGGCTCGGCCAACATCCCACGAGTAGTAATTTCTATCAGTTTGAAATTCTCATGAAGGCGATTCTGTTCTAGCTTCACAGGATGAAGTTCGGCTTGGGTTTGGTCCAGAGGAAAGCCCAGTGGTGCTACCTCCTTCCCAAGTTCTATTAGATGGGCTTCTATCGGTCCAAGACTACTGGGTCAGGCCATCAAATCTTTTTTCTATATTAATTAACCAAGATTACTTGTATTTAGAGACAATAATCAAAACTTTTAGTTTCCAGCAGTCATATTGACCAATGCTCATATAACAGTCAAAATCCAACGGTCTCATTTTAATTATACTCATGTCATCAAATGAAATAGTTTTTTTGAGTATAAAAAAATAATATAAAATAACACAAAAAATCATGAAATAATATTTATTCAAAATTTTGGGTCGTTACAGTCTTCCCCCCTTAAGAAATTGCGTCTTAGCAAATTTTAAAATTGGGTTTTGAAATTTCATTGAAAGTCCCACATCGGAAAAAGAGTCAGTAACACTATTACATTAATAGAAAGAAAAGGAAGTACAAAGGCCACCCGAGTTAACCCACACTAGGATTCCATGTAGGAAAACAGGGACATGGAGGAGAAAAAAAAGAGTCATGTTCTGAGGGAGAGTGATAGAAAACATTATTAGAAGAAAGTTAACCATGAAAAAATCCCAAACATATGATGTGTGTAAATGGTCTTTGATTACCCAGTAGGAAACGTAAACCAACAATGTTTTTGGTTTACGTTCCGTTTAATAATTTTGAGGAATTCATTTACTACATAGAATAAAAACATAAGGAAATGTACCTACCTTCCAGTAGAGTTTCATCCTTTAATAAGTTTCTACCAAAACTAATCTTTTCTCCAAACGATGAGAATTCAAAACTACTTGGTCTCATCAAAACACAATAATCATCTTTTTGAGAGTCACTTAATCCACAAAATATTATCTATCAATTTCTTCTATCATTAAACATTATCCAAAAAACATAAAGGGTAAGATAAAACAACTCTTCAAAAAGAATGAATCTCATAGGAAGGGAAACTACTTTTAAATCTTCAAGGTTCCATGGTACTACCCAAAGTTCATCATTGACCATTACATAAATAAAGGTTCTTAAAATTCCTCAAAATAAACCAAACTAAAATTGAAACCCAAATACAAGAAGGATTTGATAACGTAGTCTTCCAAAATAAACTTCATTGTTCATCTCCAAAAAACATCAACCACTCCAAACATCTTATAACAAAAGTAGCTAACCTAATCATATTTTACCCAAGATAGGTTAATCATTTCCATAAGTAACCTAAATTACTATAAGTTCTCCTTAAATTCATCAATTCTTCAAAATATAATTCAACCTTACTCCTCAATGAAAATACCATAGTAATCTATTTATCTCGATCAAATAGGGTTCCCAAAATAGTGAACATATTCCAAAATAATAATCATATTTTAATCCCCTAGTCATCTCTATCATATTAAAATGGAAATCGTTGCATTTCCTATCACATTTGTTGTTGGGACATGCTCTTCCATTTCCCACCATTAACTAAGAAGAAAAAGTACAATTAGGGGCTTAAATACTTAGCCAATAATCATGAAAAGGAGCTTAAAACATAGAAGGATAAATTGTAGAAGAAAATTATACCCTAACGTGTGATAAAATAGGATCCAAACTAGGTTATCCATGATCATATATTCTTATGTGAATCTTTTTTTTATTTTATCGTTGTTCCTTTAATAATGGTTCGTACTAACCTTATGAATTTACCAAAGCATATCCCACGGTAGTGTCGTAACCATGAGTGCAGCAAGGCCCGTTGTCATGTACCAGTTCCCATTCGAGTCTATCTCAAAACGGTGTTTTCGGGTTTTACCCCTATGTACATCTGTGCTAGAGCCACCTCTACCTGCTCGTATCCAGAGAGGGATGTATTTTCTCGGCAACCCCTTACTCAATACCCACCAAAATACCAGGAATATTTCCTATAATTATACTATTCTATAGGGTTCTTCCTAGTGTTTTCATATCCTTATTTCCACAAATAACTAAACAATCCTTTGATACCAACTATATAATCCCGTCTTTTTGTCACATAATCTTTCATTACATAAAAAATTGAGGATCATTAAGGTTTAATGACTTGGAAACCAGGAACTTAAAACATGAAAACAAAAAAAACTATTCCTAAACACTTCAAAGGCTTCTCCTTATGTTCATCTTAGGTTCATTACTACTTCTCATAACCTGGGGACATACATCAAAAGAATGGGTGAGATGAAGGCCCAGTATGGGAAACAAGAGAAACATTTTACATGTGAACTTTAGATACTTCAATAAGTTCATGAAAAGAACTTTAAGGAATGAGAAAGAAATCATGAGGCATATCATAATAAAAATAACATTTTTATTAACATGAATGTGGATACATCATTTAACATAGACAATCATGAACATATCACCAAGGTCCATCCACAAGGTGTCATTTGAAAATTACCAAGGTTATTCACCAAGATATCGTGAAAATTGTAATCTATAGTGGTTACATCATTACCCAATGCATTGGAGCGCTATTAGGGAACATCTTTAAATTTGCCTTTATTATAATGTGAGCCACATATATCATCATAAATTATTTCATAAAAAACCCATATAGCATAAAATAAATGGGTTTCATTACATAATCATAACATTTTAAAAACTGCTTTAAAGACATGATCTTTACGTCACTTTAAACCCACGGAAGGGGAGAGCGGGTCTCATGTATGTAAATCCCAGAATTTAAAATAGAAAAAATTGGTATATATGTGAATACCCCTATATAAGAGATAGGTTTTAGTATTCACTTAATAAAATAAAAGAACTTTAGAAAAAGAGAGAGAAATTTTGAGACGGAAATTCTGCAGCATAATAGCTATGTTTTGGGGTTTTAGAAAACATTGAAAAGAGAAGGAACATGGGTCAAACACTCATAAATGACCCATAAAATAGTAGAGGGACATAATATAAAGGATTTGAGAACATGGTAATGAAAATTTAAAGATATAACATATTAAATGAAGAACAAGAAAGGAAGACAAAAACAAGATTTCTCTTATGAAAATTCGGCAGTCCAACGGCGTCACTTAAACATCAACAAAAATGAATTGAAAAGATCAAAATAGGGTCTACCATAATATGGACATAAGGGTTAATTATGATAGATATAGATATCATACCCCAACATAATAAAAAGGTACTTGAAATACATGACATTAAAATATATCTTGAAAACGAGAAGGGTGAAAGAATCCCTTAAAAATTCGGCAGCCTAACGACGCCTCTTAAAACATCAAAATACTGAATTGAAGAGATCAAATGGGGTCTCTCATCATATGATAATAAAATATCAGTATGATAGATATATAGATCATACCCCAACATAATAAAATTGAATTTGAAAGTCTTGACAAGAAAATAAAACTTGAAAATGATATGGGTGAAAGAATCCGTTACACAAAGTTCGGCAGCCTAACGACGCCACTTAACCTTTCATAAAATGAAATTATGAGAGAAAGAGGGGGTCTCTAATCATATGAAAATAAAAAGGACAGTATAATTAATATAAAAGAACATAATTCAACCTAAGAACATGGATCACAAAAGGAATGACATAAAAGAGATTACTTGAAAATAAAGAGAGAGGTCGGATCCCTTAGCTTAAAACGTAACTCTTAAAACTCAATGGTTGGGACCTTGAGGGCTTGGGGGCACCTTGGGAGGACTCCTTGGGAGTTAAGGAGACCATAAAATCGTTGAAAATTATTTTTGGAGTCCAAAGGATGAGATAATATCTTTGTATTTATAGGGAAATTGAGGGGACACGACATTAATGGCCAAGGGACACCTCATAAGTGGGTTTCTCAAAACCATGTGCTCTCCCATGATATTTCCCATGAAGTTAGGCCACATGGTGCGCCCAATACAATAATTCATCACCTTTGGTCGTCCAAACCATAAAATATCTCATGAAATCATCATGACACAGTGATGATGTCATTAAACAAACCGAAACCCTAAAACTGTATTTTTACTTTTCACTAAAAATTCAACTTTCTCAGAAAAATCCCAAAATTTCAACATAACCAAATATCAATGCTCTGATGTTAAAAATTAACTCCATTTTATAAAAATAATTTTCTAAATATTTTTAATTCTTTTTTATATAAATACACTATTCACCGAAAATTCATTTTTTTCAGAAAAATCCCTAAAAATTACCATAACATAATATCGATGCTTTGAGTTCAAAAATGAAATCCATTTTATAAAAATAATTTTCTAAATATTTTTAATTTTATTTTTAATTAAAAAACACTATTCATCTGAAAAAACTAATACTTGATTAATAATTTATGAAACCTTTTTTTAACAATTTTATTGAATCACATTACTTAATTAAGATGCCTAGATTATATTAATACTTTCTTTTAAGTGAGATTACTAATCCATTTGGTCACATTACTAATCCTAAGCATAATATCACTTCATAATTTACTATTCATAAAAAATCAAGTTTATCTTATTAGACTCTAAATTCCGTACTGGACATAATTGTAGAAGACCATTTTTCGAATATCATTACACGTTTTTAATTATTTAAGGTTTACATAAACTTTTTTAAAATATCCTTTTTATAAAATTCATAAAAAATATTCATACTATATTTACCGGTCATTTGAAAATCCATAAACTTCATCATAAGAAGAAATCCCAATTTCTATTTAAAACAAAGGATTACACAAGGAAGTTACGGTCTCCTTACATAGACCCTTATCACACCAGCATATGACCTAAGTGTAAGGTGTGCTAAGGTGGGAGAATCTGAGGGAGGCTTAGCTAACATCGCACGAGTAGTAATTTCTATTAGTTTGATCTTCTCACGAAGGCGGTTTTGTTCTAACTTCACACGATGAAGTTCGGCTTGGGTTTGGTCCAGAGCAAAGCCCAGTGGTGCTACCTCCTTCCCATGTTCTGTTATATGGACTTCGATCGGTCCAAGACTACTGGGTGAGGCCATCAAATCTTCTTTCTATATTAATTAACCAAGATTACTTGTATTTAGAGACAATAATCAAAACATTTAGTTTCTAGCGGTCATATTGACCAATGGTCATATAACAGTCCAAACCCAACGGTCTCATTTTAATTATACTCATGTCAACAAATGAAATAGTTTTGTCGAGTATAAAAAAATAAAATAAAATAACCCAAAAAAGTCAGGAAACAAGATTTATTCAAAATTTTGGGTCGTTATAGATCGTGCCTGACTTTTCCAAATTAGATTCACCTTTATTAGCTTTGACATAGAAGGGACAACCCTTTTGTGGACGGATATGTTCCATTGGAGTTTCCAGGAGTTGAGGCCGAGAATGAAAAGTTCCCCCATCTTGAGACTGCCAAAGGATGGAATTGGCTATGTAGTTTTATGTGATTCATTAGGGACTAGTCTGGGTTGTTTCTTGAGGTAGGAGCGAGCAGTGATCACCTAATTTTCACAAACATAGAGGAATCAAGAGAAAAACTACATGAAACATGACAATGAGTTAGCAGAAATGTCATTTTTTATGAAAATGTTGTAGCACTACATGATGGGGGAACAATTTACCATCTACTCTGACCATAGGAGTCTTTGGTATATCTTCTCCCCGATGGACCTGAACTTGTGGCAGCGGTGATGGATGGAGATCCTATAGGACTATGACTTCGAGATTGTCTACACTTCTAGGATGGAGAAAGTGGTGTCAAAAGCACTCATGACGAGGTCTAGTTTGTAGTTTCTGAATGAGGAGACAGAGGATCTAGCTGCGATGAAAATATCCTCTGTGGATGATGGTGGAGCATCTTACCATGAGTTGATGAATGTCACTCTCCATCTCGTACTGCAGGTTATGGAGGCACAACTTGTGCATGTTGACTACATGGCCCGACACGCTCAGTTATACGTAGGAGGGGCTCCTGATGTATTTTTGATACGTGGGGAGAATTTCATACTTTATAGAGGATGTATGGTAGAACAAGTGTTGTTGCAAAAGGATATTTTGACCGAGTTGCATACCACCCCTTTTGGCAGTACATCATGGAGTGAAAAAGATGGACTAGGATCTAAAATCTCAGTAAACATGACCTAGGATGAAGATAGTGGAGGCTGAGTTTGTTTCAAGGTGCCTCATATGTCTGTAAGTGAAGGCTGAGCATCAATTTTCAGAAGGCTTGACACAACCACTTGAGGTACCAGAGTGGAGGTGGTATGGTATCTCGATAGAATTCAAGATGGGATTACCACACACTTTCAATAGACCTGATTCTATCTTGGTGATCGTTTATCGACTCACCATGTTAGCTCACTTCCTACCCATCTGAAGGTAGGGATTTGTAGAGGGATTGTAATGCCATTAAATTCATGAGATAGTGTGGATTCACATGTTTACTTTGATGATCTTCTCAGAAAATGTTTCTCTATTCACATCCCGTCTATGTAATGGATTATAGAAGGGATTCGTGACTCAAATGTAATAGAGCATAACCTTTCACCCAAAAATAGATGGTCAGACGGAGCAGACCATACAGACCACAGGGGACAATATTCATGCTTGAATCCTCTATTTAGGTCGTAGTTTGGAGGATCACCAACCACTAGTGTATTTTTCGTACAACAAGAGTTATCACTCCACCAATGTACTGGCTCCATTCGATGATTTGTATGGGCGGCCATGCATATCACCTCTATCTTGGACAGACCAAATGGAGTCAGCACTAATGGGTCTAGAGTTGGTACAGGCTACACTTGAAAATGTGTAGATCATCCTGGAGTTGATGAGGGCTACATAGAGCAGGAAGAAATCTTATTCTAGAAAAATATTGAGGCCTTTGGAGTTCGTTGAGGGAGACCATGTGTTCATTTGGGTCTCACCTCGATGGGAATTTCAGAGATTTGGTCAGGCAGAATGTTATCTCTGAGGTTCATTAGACCTTTCCAGATCCTGAGAATTGTTGGCAACAAGGAATACCTCTTCCAAATTCCCCCACATATGCATCAGGTACACCATTTATTTTCATATGTCGCAACTAAAGAAGTATGTTCATGATCCATCACAAGCCATCGAATGGGGCGAGCTGGAAATTGAAATAGAGACAACATTTTCAGGGTTCCTAGTGGAGAGAGAGGATAGATAGGATATGTTCTTTATTGTATGGATGATTCCTCCCATGCACATTCGGTTCCATCATGGGAATATCCAGGAGAGAACATGGGATAATGAGTCATAGATTCAAGCTTAGTAACCCCATTATTTTGATTAGCCGTAGTTTTGGATTGTGGGGACGTTAATCCCTATGGAGTGTAGAATGTAATGTCTGGGAAATTCCATGAATTTTTTATTATAAATAATATTGGAATATTTCAAGACCAAAACTCTGATGATACTTGATTTTGAGGCCCAATGAGCTCAAAATAGAATTTTTAACATTTTTTTTTCATTTAAATAAACGTAGGAGCAGATATTTCTAATATTTAAACCAGTTCTCAGGTCAGAAAATATGAGGACTCCTTTGAACTCAAAATTTCTGGGTTCAACTAGAAAGGGCCCAACATCGATCATCGAGGGTCGACTAGAAAATATAATTTTTGGACCATTAGGAAGAAAAAAAAAAATTTCCTCACCATTGAGAGGTAGAACTCTAGCATTGTAGTGTGAGGATTATGAGAAAATGAACCCCATTAACAACGCTTGTAAATGTGAAGCATAATGGAAAATAAATTGAAACATAATAGAAATGTTGTTTTATAAATGAAACAACATAACGTCCTGATGATGAAACATAGAAGGAACGCTGCAATGTGTTTCTCTATTAATGGGATAATGGGTTAGTAAATAAAAGCGATAATTTATTTGATGAATGATGAAGTATTTATCTTCAAATAAGAATGTTGACAGATTGGAAAGTGGTGACGATGCCATGGGGGAAGGATATGGGACCAGTGATCGACGAAATCCAATGTCTTCGAATAGATTGTCACAGGCGATGTACCTCCATCAAGTAGGGGTTACATTAATTTTGATTTTCACTTTCTTCTTTCTAAAACAATGAACAAGGATTAACCCAACAACAGGTTGATCTATGTGTCCCTTGTTCTTAATGGAGGGTAACTTCTATTGGGATTTTTCATTAGGATAGAACATTGATAAAGATATAAACATTCCCCATGTTACTAAACCTCTAATGTAGAGGGTAATGGCTGACATGAAGAAGTTCTGATCCCCGTCTCCTATGTTTTTTTATGTGTTCATTGTGGCTTCAACTCCAGAATGAATGAAAGGTAGTACTGAGGAAATAGAAGGGATGGTGGAGACCCAGGAAGATCGCCTGCACCGACGGTTTGTGGAATGGACAACCGAAGGAGACATGGTGGCCCACCGAAACCACAATTAGTGGATCATGTGGGTGGGTGGCAGAGCACCATGAAAGCACACTGAGGTGGTATCCATGGTAGTCATGGGCTACGGGAGTTCAGCTGGAGCCGCAGATAGCGGGACGATGGCTGGAGCATAGGGATGTGGCCACCCTGTCGTATCAATCATGGAGGCATGTTCTGTGCGGCCCATGCCACTTGGCCAACGATGACCCCCGTGCGTGCGGTCCAATGGGACCACATGCGAGAGGCAAGGTGGTTGACTAATTAGGATACAACATGCTGAAAGCTAGACACGCAGTTTTTATACTGGAGAAGAACTGGCCCGCACCTGCGGGTCGGGAAGGATGCTTCTTAGAACCATGACCCACCAAACCAGGTCGGATCTGGACCGAGTTTGACCCAGTTCGGGTCGAATAACCCAGGTTGGGTCGGTGGACAGCAGTCCAGGTTGGGTTTGCTCAGTCAGACCAGGATGGACCAGACCCAGACACAACTTTTCCATGTTCAAAATAATGGTCATATCTTTCAGAGAAGGCTCCCGACAGACAAGCTATTTACGACATTGGAACCCTACTAAGGAGGTGGTTCTTTTGGAATACTATACAGAGGCATTCATGGATATTTAAATGAGATTAATGGATTGAGGATTGGATTTTCCAAAAATTAAGTGTGATACATGCAGGAATCCAATGGCTGGATGAGACTCAAATAATTCTGATGAGCAGTTCCATGTAACCCTATCTGCTTTGAAGAAAAGTGACACTATGTGGATCAGCTCCAAGATACCCTATGTGTATCTACTATAAGAGTATTTGTGTGGCTCAGCTCCAAGTGTCCCTATATGAATCAGCTAGATGTGACCTGTTGGGGATCATCTGCTAGTGACCATGTGTGACTCAGCTCTAAGAGAACCAATGTAGATAAACTACATGTGGCCTCGTCTTGACTAGCCTTGGTGTCCTATGTGGGATGTAGCTCTATGTGACCCAGAAGACCCATGGAACTACTCAGGAATGTGAACCACAGTAGTCTATGGTGTTCAGTGTCACAAATGATAGTCTTAATTCCGTAAATTAGTTTATACCTGTGTGATCTATCTTGCTTTATGATCATGCATTATGGTTTGCTTTATGGATTTCATTGTGGTCATTATTTTTTGGTTTGGGGTCCCAATTGATTATTTTGTTAGTCACCCCTGCATGGTGTTCTCCCACACGTGTTGTGTCTGGTGCAGACAACCGCCACCTTAACGCAAGACATGGTGGCCTAGTACTCATTCGTTCCCAGTGAGATCACATAGGTGGGGCATACATCTGCAGTTTCCCACGGCTACTCAACACATACACATATTCTGGGTTTTTTAGTACATGGATTTTGACATTTCTTCTTTACATTCCTACTTTTCATTTTTTCTTTTTATCAGTGTGTATTATGGCCTATTTTTCCTACAACTTCTACCTTTATTTAGTGTTTGTTTAGTGAAATGTATGTTTTTCCTTTATTTGATTTTTGGACCTAGTTGTGTGTGTGTGTGTCCAGGTAATTATAAAAATTTCTCCCAATTCTATGTTGACTTCTTCAGTGCTAGTCTCCACCCCCTGGTCTTCGAGAGTCAGAAATGGTGGAGTCCCGACATGGGCCATGGGGGATGGGTCATGACACTAGATTGTATTTTTTATCAAGAATATATTTTTTTATAAATTTCATTTCACAAAGGAATTATTTGTTCTTTTTTTTCCATTTTATTTATTCCATGGTTATTAATTGATAACTTATAGTTTATTCTAATCCTTACTAAGAGTCTGATATCACTATTTTTACCACCCCTATGAATCCCAGAAGGGATCTATGGGTAATATTAATGTATATTCTTGAAAAATTAATAATAATATTCTCATATATTATTTTTCATATATTTTATGTTCCCATGTGGAATGTGAAAAATATGTAATTATCTTGTGATTCAATACTACTATGTAATTGGATTGTTCTGTAACTCTTTCATTATATACCAAAACTATCATGTACTAATTTCTTCTAGGTTTCTAGAGACTGGGTTGGAACCTAGAGGATATACCATATAGAAGTTGAGTAGAATAAAAATCCAATGATCATGGAAGGAAAACATTTATAATATTTTAAAATACCTTTTTTTGAAACCTATATCATAAAGGCGTGTAACAAAACATCCATTTTAGAATAAGAAAACGAAAATATAAAGGTCACATGAGAAAACATAATATTTGGTATCCACATATAAATTTAAAACTTTCCAAAAAGGAAAATATGGACATGGAGGGTAAACCATTATTCAATAGGATGAGAATTATTCTTTAAAATGATATAAATTTGGACAAAGAAAAGCATCCAACAAAAATTGTAACATCCCAGGTAAATAATGAATATGACATTTTCATATTTATTAATTTTTGAATTAAAATTTAATTTTACTTTAAAGGGGTTTCTATGTTCGATAGCTTACCCGATATGCAACAATGAGTTTCTTTCAAATCTTACGTTGCATACTAATAATATATTATTATTTTAAAAGGTAGTTAAATCCTAGATGTTGTATTAGCGGTAATGGATGAAACTAACTAAAATATGATTATATATGTTTTTTAAATGTATTTAAATTTATCCAATAAAAGTTAAGGGCTTAAAATGTTAATGAATCTATTTTCAATCATAATTTACATTAAAATGCTGATTGATCACCTTTTAATGGAGAACCATTTTTAAATATCATTTTGGTTACTTTAATAAATTCTATATGACCAAATAAAATCCTTATTTAGAATGGGGACATCAAAATTTACTTTTTGTAAAGTTTTTGTAATTTTTCCGGTAATGTTCATTTTATAATGAATAGTTAAAAATATTGTATTTTAATTCAAAATTTTCATTTAATATAATTTATTTATATGGTTAGATTATAATTTTTATTGGTTTTAATGTTATATTGAAATATATTTTTACCATATAATCCTATGTTGGTCATCAGAATTAATTTCAATTTGAAATTGGACATAAACAATATCAATTTTTTGATTGTTATTGTTTCTTAAAAACGCGCTATTTATTTTGATAACAAGAATTAATTTTAAAATTAATTAATTCCACTTCTATGATGTGATTTTAGAGAAATAAACATTATTTTTGAATTCAGAATATCAAATATAGCTTCTGCAGAATTATTGGTATTTTTCTGAAAAACATCATTTTTTGATGAATTGTGAAACCACTTAGTGGTAGTTAAAAAACCAACTTTTTCATTTAAATGAAATTTTACCAATTATATAAATTGAATTTAAAAAATCCGACATAAATGGTTGTTATCAAGAATTAAAATGAGGTTCAATTAGATGAAAATTATTTTTTGGTGAATAGTAACTTTTGACTTTTATTTACCGCGGTTAAAGGTAAATAGGGAAATTCAAGGTTAAAAGAATATTATAATAATTCAAAATTATCATAAAACGTGTCCAAACCTTATTGGATGACTCATTCACGACCATTAGCATCTTTGGGTCGATTTTGGGACCCCATTGAGCCACTTGGGAGTGATAATGACAATTTAGATTAATTAATATAATGTAAAGACAAAATTGACATTAACAAAAATATTTTAGCAATTAATTTTTATATGGTGTTATAAAAGTCATATATTCGACTATAAATATTAATTGGAAAGATTAAAATATTTCCAACATCATGGTCATTTTTTTATAATTTTTAGACATCAAATAAATTAAAGTATATATGACACAATAATGATGCATTATTTACCTCATTAATAAATGATTAAAATAATCAATATTATAATTCTTAAATATTATCCACAACATTTCCAATTCTAATTGGATGGATTTATTTTGACCATGAGTCTTTGTATCTTCATCTTTAATGATTTTTGGACCTTTTGAACCTGAATATCATTATTTAATAAAATAATATGTTCACACATTCCTAAAGAGCCCCTCATCTCCCTTATAAAGGGAAACCATTTATAACCAATTAATCCCACCTCTCAAGACATTTCTCTTATCCAACTATTCCCAATTAACCTCCATAAATCCCTCTCCTCCTTCTAGAATCCTCACCTTTGTCATAAAGAAATTTAATAAGTCCTTTGGTTCAAACCAATGGGAGTTACCCAAATTAAAGGTAACTGTTTCTCTTAAATTTTTTTCTTTTATTTAACATCTCCAACCCCTAAAATATTTTTATTAAATTCATTGGTAACAACCCTAGTATCCTCAATATAATAGGATGCTGTAATGAGAGGTATTAGAACTAAAATTACACACACCTCTATCTAATGGATGAAGAGCATAATGTTTCTATGGATGGCCAACTAACGCCTCACGAAACGATGATTGTTTAAATATCTCCAACCACCTATCATGGTGTCCATTATGATGTAAATTTATTTATATATGAAATATATTATGTTTATGTTTTCTTTATGCTCCTGTATTTTCCATTTATAGCACGTCTTTATGGTTTCCATAGTGGGTAAATACGATAATCCTATTTGAGGAAGCACGAACTACCGCCCCTCAAAGTGATGTGACTCATTAATTCCTTATGTGGGATGTATAAAGGATAGAGATAATGATATTATATATTATATTATACTGGAATTATAATATAACTTTTTATAATTATGTTTTAATTCCTTTAAAATAATAAATAGAAATGAAAGTAGCGATCATGCATACGTACGACTTGCCATCCCCATGAACAGTGCATTTCATTTCTTACATATAAATGTTATGTACTATTATAAATACATGTATATAATGGATATATATGATATATATTATATATAAATAATTAATATAATTCTTTATATAATTATCCTTTTACCACATGAACAACATGTAATTATTAGAAGTCCATTTTTGACTCAAGTAACAAATATCGACAAAAAGAACATTACTAACATAAATAATTAGATATTGTTTATAACAAGATAATACATGATATAAAAGGAATAATAAACTTGAAAATGGTTCTTAAGAATTTATAAATTAACTTTATTTTATTATTCAGGATATTAAAGAACGATCGAGTCATGTTGGACACGATGTAAGGGATTTTCATATCTCATTTTTAATTCTGTGAGATTTCCATTGTTTGCCACTTATTCAATTAATGTGGTGTATTGTGTACTGAAATTTGATATATATATATATATATATATATATATATATTCTAATTATTCTCATTATATTCCTAGTATTATTTGATTCATTTGATGGTTATTAATTATTGGTCATATGACTCAGTTGATTACAACGTGGTAAAGGGTTTCGTCTCACTTTTTATTCCTGTGAGATTCAAGCTATATTTTCCACTATTTACTTTTGTGTTGTGTATTTACTGCCCATTATTGTACTATTTGTGTAATATAATTTCATTTATGTGTATTTAAATCTTAATTTTATGATCCTTCATTGATGTGGCGTATTTTTTTTAAGTTACCTAATCGGTAAGGGAACCTTTCACCCTCCTCTTTTTAAAAGATTCTGTTTTGTTATGTCTTTTAATTTATATCATATTATGTTGGGATATGTTCTTCTATATCCTCATTGATGTGAAATTTATGTCTAATTGATGATATACCCCTTTTATATCTCAATAACTCATTTTATGAATTTTAAAGTAATGTCGTTATGCTGTCAAATTTTTACAAGGGAACCTCTTAACACAATTTCAATTCTTCAGGTTCAACTTGTACTTCTTGAATATGTCATCATATGAATATGTGTGAATGACCTATGATTATTTTACACTTTATATCCACTTATATTGTGCGTATTTATATTTTTCACACATAATTATGTGATTGATTTATTCTTAATTTAAGGATACCATCTTTATAAGGGATTTTATATCAATTTACATTTCCATTGAGACTTCACTGTTGATATGCACCAATTCACTCTTATATAGTGTATATAATTTCATTTAAAATATTATATCTTGAATCCCTTTATTCTCATGATATTACAATATTTTTATTTAATGTTATTTATTAATTATTTTTATTGAAGCATCTCTATTTTTGTTAAAAAACTCTTTTACTGAAAGATCATTTCAAATATTTTAAAATTTATTCTTATAAATATTTCTCATTAATATAAATGTATTCAAAATGGGTTTTAGGAATTATTTATATGGAAATTAATGTTTTCAAATGATAATTATTTTAAAAATCATCAAAGTGGTATAGGACACTTTGATTCAAAAATAACTTTTTAAATGGTTTTTGAAAATGATTTGATAAAACATTGTTTATTTCAATATCTTGATTTGATATATTGTAATGAGGAAATATTATCTTTCCTTTATACATGGATTATATTTTATGATTATGTTATGGTTATTGGGCATTGTTTTCGTATACGGGTCGTTCCGTGATAAACCTTGGGTGGGTGAGCCCGAGATAGCTCTCCAATGCATTGGGTAAAATGACAGAGGTAAACGTAATGTTTCTCCTAAGAGATTTAGGGAATATACCGTGATGGGTATTCCAAGTGTAACTCCCTATGTAGATGTGAAAGATACAGTGTAAGTTTGTTATGGATTCCATAAGTAACCTTTATGATTTATTATTTGTGTGTGTTATTTATAAATCTCATGATTTCATAAGGTATGTTATAATTGAAAAGTATGGTTTCATTAATTTGTATTTATTGACGGGATAATGTTTTCCTTTCTTATATTATAACCCTTACTGAGATTTTCATACTCATCCCAAGTTTTTGAAATGATTTCCACAGGACATAAAGATGAATAGGGTCAAGTATGGGATCAAGGAAAAGTCATGCTTTGTAAATCATGGAACTAGGCATGTTTCTTTTTAAGAGTTTTTATTTTCTGAACAAAAAGGATACTAAGTAGTAGTGTCTTCTTGTAATATTCAAGTTGTAATGTAATAGTAATGGCCTACTTCTCTAAAACTGAAAACCAGAAGATATCCCCAATGTGAATTATTCATTTTATTCAATATTATGTAATGTTTAAGGCTGGGTCCTTACAGTTGGTATTAGAGGTTAGTTTAGAAAACATTAGATGTTATGGTATAATTTAAGAATAAGTGACATTACCATAATGGTTAGGATTTTATAAAGATTCATAGTTATTTTTATAAGGTGAATGAGTTTAAGATAACATGAATAAGTATATCTTAGTATTTACTCTCCTCATAATATATTATATGATGATTTTACTGATATACTCACACTGACATTTTTGGTTATAGAAAATGGCTGGATCTAGCAGGCACCAATGTAATAGTGGATGTGAAGAAAACTATGACAGTTTTCTGAATGAGAAGCTGAATGATATGGGAGCTGCAATGAGAAATCTTGTTGTTATTCTCAACCAACTATCTGGAGTCATGATTGACTAACTGAACCTTAGTGATTTGTATTAGACATCATATATGCGAGGAACAAATCCCTACAGATGTTCAGGTAATAATCATAAAGGTAAGTATGTTCAAAAACCTATGTGTCAAAGATGTGGAAAGAAACATATAGGAAAATGTTTCAAAGGGACAGAAATATGCTATAGATGTGGAAATGAAGGTCATAAATCAAGAACCTTCCATGGAAAAGGAAGCATCTAATTAACTCTTGGAAAGGGAAAGAAGTTCTTTCTAAATGATAAATTTAATGTATTAAATGTGGTGAGCATGGTCATTATGCAAACACATGTCCTATGAAGAAGTTTCAGGAATGGGATCACCAGGATCGTACAAATATTGGTTTACCAATACCTAATGCCATTCTGATTAAGGATGAAGAAATGGACACTGACCAATGAAAGGTATGGATTATTTCTTAACATATGTTTTCCTATTATTTAAATCATAGGATCTTATTCATGATTTTGTTTGTAGGAAAGAAGTATTTCAGAATAAGTTGGTAAGGAATGATTAATGGATCATGAAGAACATTAAATAAGTAAGAGGTCAATATATAAGGGATTCAAGAGTTAAGGTAGATTTCAGGATGGTGAAATGCTTAAAGGCATTAAGGATCTCTGGATGATTGGATTACATTAGAAGACTATTTATAGTATGTTTAACCCTGAAGTTTGATATATGAAAATTTTATTCAAGTAATAATTATCTTTTTGTTTGTGTTAATAGTTATAAAGAACCATTTGGGTTTATATGATCCTTGAATTTGAGGCAATTACCGGTTAATACATTTTGGGATGCAAAAAAAAGTTATTAGTTAAACTTTGTGGTTAAAATATGTTATGGTTATTTTTTATGAATATATCTCTTTTTGGGATTGTTATAAAATTATGTAGTTTTTGAAAAGGGACAACACGCAAATAGTGTGAAAACCCGTCGCATCGGACGAAGCTGTGGGAATCGAACCCACAACAAAAGTGCGACTAGTATTTATCATCTACCATTGGACTATGTGAAGTCCCTTGATTGTATAGAAAATTATTTTTAGTTAGATGATCTTATGAATCAGGAATATGTTTATTTTGGGTTATCTATGGAAATGTTTAACCTAGCATGGAGGGTATGTGATTATGTTAATTACTATTCAGTGTGAGACTTTAAGAGTAATTGATGTTATTTTGAGATAAATATTAGAATTTACCTTGGAAGACTATGTGATTAAATCCTTCAGAGATTTGGGTTTCAATCGTAGTTTTCATTACATTGATGAATTTTAAGGATAAATGTTTATTTAATGGTCTTTCATGAAACTTGGTTTCATTTGTTGAATTTTGGAAATTAAGAGTTGTATTTCTTTTTATAAATTATTATCCTTTTGGTGATTTTTTGAACTTGTACTAACAATTTTGTTTTTAGTTGTTGTTTAAATACAAGGGAAATAGATATTTCCCATTTTGTGGATTATGTGATTCTCTAGAATACTATTCTTTTACTTTTGATGTGACCAAGTCTTTTTGAATTCTCATCGTTTAGAGAAATGAATATTTTTGGTAGAAACTTTTTAAAAGATGAAACTCTACTTTAAGGTAAGTATATTTCCTTATGTTTTTATTATATGTATAATATGAATTATTAAAAATTATGAAAAGGAACATAAATCAAAAACATTGTTGTTTTATGTATCTTACTGGGTAATCAAAGACCATTTACACACATCATAAGTTTTGTGATTTTCTTGCGGTTGACTTTCTCCTAATCATGTTTCCTATCACTCTCCATCAAAACATGACCCTTTTTTCTCTTCCATATCCATGTTTTCAGGGAATCTTAGTATGGGTTAACTCAGGTGACCATTTTTCTTCTCTTTCTTTCTTTTAAAGTGATAGTTTTAATGACTATTTTTTCAGATATGGGACTTTCAATAAAGATTCCAAGCCCAAATTTTAAAAATGTGAGGACGTAATTCCCAAAAGGGGGGAAGGAAGTAACATCCCAGGTAAATAAAGAATATGACTTTTTCATATTTATTAATTTTTATATTAAATATTAATTTCACTTTAAAAGGGTTTCTATGTTCGATAGCTGACCCGATACACAACAACGAGTTTCTTTGAAATCTTACGCTACACACTAATAATATATTATTATTTTAAACAGTAGTTAACTCCTAGACATTGTATTGGGGGGAATGAATGAAACTAAATACAATATGATTATATATGTTTGTCAAATGAATTTACATTTATCGAATACAAGTTAGAGGCTTAAAATATGAATGAATCTAATTTCAAGCATAATTTACATTAAAAGCTGATTTATAACATTTTAATAGAGAACCCTTTTTAAATATAGTTTTGGTCAATTTAATACATTCTATATGACAAAATAAAATCCTTATTTAGAATGGGGAACTCAAAATTTACTTTGTGTAAAATTTTGGAATTTTTCCGATAAAGTTCATTTTTAATGAATAGTGAAAAATATTGTATTCTAATTCAAAATTGCCTTTTAATATAATTTATTTGTATAGTTAGATTATATATTTTATTGGTTTTATTGTGAAAATAAAATATATTTGTACCATTTAATCCAATGTTGGTCATTGGAAATTTATTTCACTTTGAAATTGGATATAAACAAGTATCAATCTTTTGATAGTTATTGTTTCTTAAAAACACGCCATTTGTTTTGATAACGGGAATTAATTTTACAATTAATTAATGTAACTTATATGTTTTGAATTTGGAAAATATAAATCATTTATGAATTCGTAATATTAAATATATCATAGGTAGAATTTTCGGTATTTTTCTGAAAAACGTCAATTTTTGATGAATAGTGAAACCACTTTGTGGTAGTTAAAAAAACTGACATTTTCATTTAAATAAAATTTTACCACTTCATTGAATTGAATTTCAAAAATATGACATATATGGTTGTTATCAAGAAGTAAAATGTTGTTTAATAAGATGAAAATAATTTTTTTGGTGAATAGTAACTTTTTGACTTTTATTTACCGCGGTTAAAGGTAAGTAGGGTAATTCAAGGTTAAAAGAATATTATAATAATTCAAAATTACCTTAACATTTTTCACAATTTTATTGTTTGTGTCATTAATGACCGTGGGCATCTTTGGGTCGATTTTGGGATCTCATTGATCCACTTGGGAGTGATAATGACAATTTAGATTAATTAATATAATGTAAAGACAAAATTGACATTAACAAAAATATTTTAGTAATTAATTTTTATATGGTGTTATGAAAGTCATATTTTCCACTATAAATATTCATTGGAACGATAAAAATATTTCCCACATCATGGTATTTGTTTTATAATTTTTAGACATCAACTAAATTAAATTAAATATGACACAATAATGATGTAGAATTTACGACATTAATAAATTATTAAAATAAATAATATTATAATGATTAAAATAATATCCAAAACATGTCCAATTCTGATTGGATGATTTTATTTCGACTATGAGTCATCTTATGTTCATCTCTAATGATTTTTGGACCTTTTGAAACCGAATATCATTATATAATAAAAAAATATGTTCACACTTTCCTAAAGAGCCCCTCCTCTCCCTTATAAAAGGAGACCATTTATAACC
This sequence comes from Viscum album, assembly GCA_963277665.1. Classification (NCBI taxonomy): domain Eukaryota; kingdom Viridiplantae; phylum Streptophyta; class Magnoliopsida; order Santalales; family Viscaceae; genus Viscum; species Viscum album. The sequence goes on along the minus strand of OY728148.1, from coordinate 1,094,671,655 downwards.
AACTCTTAACACATCTCAAGACTTTTGGATCATCCAAAATATTCCCAATTAAGCTCCCTACATCCCTCTCCTCCTTCTAGAATACTTAACTTAGGCATAAAGCACTTATATAAGTCTTTTAGTTCAAACCAATATGAGTTACCCAAATTAAAGGTAATAGTTTATCTTAAATTGTTTCCTTTTATTTTACATCTCCAACCCCTAAACTCTTTTTATTACATTATTTTGTAACAAAACCAGTATCCTAAATATAATATGATCTTTTTAGGAGAATTATTATTACTACACGTACACACACCTCCATCTAATGGATGAAGAACATAATGTTTCTGTGGATGGAAAATTGACGCAACACGAAACAATTACTGTTCAAATATCTCCCACTGCCTATCATCATGTCCTTTATGATGGAAATTCATTTATATATGATATATATTATATTTATGTTTTCTTTATGCTTCTGTATTTTCCATTTATAGCACGCCTTTATGGTTTCCATAGTGGGTAAATACGATAATCTCATTTGAGGAAGCGCAGACTACCGCCCCTCAAAGTGATGCGACTCGTTAATTCCGTACGTGGGATGTATAAAGGATATATTTAATGATATTATATATTATATAATACTGGAATAATAATATACCTATGTATCATTATATTTTAATTCCATTAAAATAAGAAATAGAAATGAAAGTAGTGTTCATGCGTTCGTACTGCTTACCGTCTCCATGAACGGTGCATTTCATTTCTTACCTCTAAATGATATGTAATATTATACATACATATATATAATAGCTATATATGATATATGTGATATATAAATCATGAATATAATTCTGTATATAATGATCCTTTTACCACAGGAACGACATGTAATTATAAGAAGTCCATTTTTGACTCAAGTACCAAATAACGACAAAAAGATCATTAGTAACTTAAATGATAACATAATTTTTATAACATGGTAATAAGTGATATAAAATGAATAATAAAATTGAAAAGTGGTATTAATTATGTAGAAATTAACTTTTAGTTTATTATTCAGGAGATTAAAAAACGATCGAGTCAAGTTGGAGACGAGTTATGGGATTTTCTAATCTCATTTTTAATTCTGTGAGATTTCCATTGTTAGCCACTTATTCATTGCATGTGGTGTATTGTGTACTTATATTATATATATATATTGTCATGATTTTCATTATAATCATGGTATTCTGTGATTCATTTGGTGGTTATTAAATTTTTGTCATTGGACTCAGTTGATTACAACTTGGTAAATGGTTTCGTCTCAATTTTTATTCCTGTGAGATTCATGCTATATTTGAAACTATATAACTTTGTGTGGTGAATGTACTGCCAATGATTGAAATATTTGTGTAATATACTTTAATTTATGATTATTTAAATCTTCATTGTATGATCCCTCTTTCATGTGGTGTATGTTTTGTAACTTACCAAATCGGTAAAGGAACCTTTCACCCTCCTCTTTTTAAAAGACTTATTTTTGTTATGTATTTTAATTTACATCATATTATTTTGGGATATGTTCTTCTATATCCTCATTTATGTAAAATTTATGTCCAATTGATGAGATACCCCCTTTTTATCTCATCAAATCATTTTCTGAATTTTAAAGTGATGTCGTTAGGCTGTCGAATTTTTAAAAAGGAACCACTTAACCCAATTTCGATTCTTCAGGTTCAACTTGTACATCATGAATATGTCATCCAATTAATATGTGTGAATGACCTCTGATTGTTTTATACTTAATATCTACTTATATTCGGTGTATTAAAATTTTTCACACATAATTACGTGATTGATTTATCCTTAATTTAAAGTTACCATCTTTATAAGGGATTTTATCTCAATTTACATTTCCATTGAGACTTCATTATTGTTATGCACCAATTCAATATTATATGATGTATATAATATTAATTGAAATATAATATCATGAATACCTTTATTCTCATGATATTATAACGTTCTGATTGAAAGTTATTCTTCAATTATTTGTATTCAAGCATCTCTCTTTTTGTTAAAAAACTCTTTAACTAAAAGATCATTTTAAATGTTTTAAAGATTTATTCTTATAAATATTTCTCATTAATGTCCATATTTTAAAAATGGCATTTAGTATTTTTTTATATGGATATTAATGTTTTCAAATGATAATTATTTTAAAAATCACTTAAGTGGTATGGGACACTTTGATTCAAAAATCACTTTTTAAATGGTTTTTAAAATTATTTGATAAAACATAGTTTATTTCAATATCTTGATTTGATATATTGGAATGTGGAAATGTTATCTTTACTTTATACATTAGTTATATGTTATTTTTATGTTATGGTTATTGGGAATTGTTTCCGTATACGGGTGGTTCCGTGATAATCCTAGGTCGGGTGAGCCCGAGATAGCTCTCCAATGCATTGGGTAACGTGATAGAGGTAAATGTGATGTTTCTCCTAAGAGATTTAGGGAATATACTGTGATGGGTATTCCAAGTGAAACTCCCTATGTATCTGTGATAAATACAATGTAAATTTTATATAGATTCCATAAGTAACATTTATGATTTATGATTTTTGTTTGTTATTCATAAATCTCATGATTTCATAAGGTATGTCATGATTGAAAAGTATGGTTTCATTGATTTGTATTTATTGATGGGATAATGTTCTCTTTCCTTATTTTATAACCCATACTGAGATTTTTATTCTCATCCCACGATTTTGAAATGTTTTCCACAAGACATAGAGATGAATAGGGTCAAGGATGGGATCAAGGAAGAGTCATGCTATCTAAAACATGGGACTAGACATGTTTATTTTTAAGAGTTATTATTTTATGAAAATATGGATACTGATTAGTAGTGTCTACTTGTAATATTCAAGTTGTAATGTAATAGTTATGGCCTAATTCTCTAAAACTCAAAACCTGAAAAGATTCTCAATGTGAATTATTCATTTAATTCAATATTATCTAATGTTCAAGGACGGGTCCTTATAAAAATATTGTTATTTAGAATTCATTTTCATCTATATGGGATAAAATATTGTAATGAAATGAAATATTTGGGTTGAGGAAATAATTCTTTAATGGAAAAATTTCAATAATTATTTTTATAACACAATTAAAGGTTATTCGGTTGAAAAATACCCTAAGTATAATGCAAATGTAGGAATCAAAAGAACAGAATAGGGATTATACTGAATCAACATTAAAATATCAATAAATTAAATATATGAATTGTACATTAAGGAAGTAGGGTAGTGAATATTTCATTTATATTAAGATAAAAATAGAACATATATGTTGAATTTCCATGAAATGTTTTTTTCAAAATGAAAATAGAGTTTCATAATTAAAAAAACTATATTGAGTATAGTTTTTAGGTTATAAAGTTCATTAGAAATAAAGGAAATTATCATAGTGTTTTTATAGTGGTTTGGACCTCCGTGATCCAGTTTCACTAATCCACCATGTCTAGTCTATGAGAATATTTGTATCCACTAACTATAACTCACTTTTAGAGGTGTGAAAACCTATTGTAGACTCTACCTTTTACATTACCCAAAGACACTACCCAATATTTTTACAGGATTCTCAGAAAAGTATGGACTTGACTTTTCTTTTAGTGTCACAACCAAATAGATTCTATTAGGGTGGTATAATGACCAAAATGATATTTTATTTTGACTGGGTAAAGAATGAACCAATATTAAAAATACAAACGTATTATATAAATATAATACAATGAAAAATAGAAAACATGTTTATTTAGAAAAGTTATGATATTGAAGATAATGAAGTTTTATGATCTTGATCACTTCATTAAAAATGGATGAAATAATTCATTAAGAATTTTTAATCATAATAACAAAGTAATGTAGTTGGATTTCAGTATCATATGTGCAACAAGAATTGTATATCCCCATTTGAGTCAAATAAACTATGTGTTTTTCATTTTATTCCTAAATTTCATACTATTGATTGATATTGAATGATTAATTCCAGGATATTTTAGGAACATTTATTTATCCCATCATATATTTCTATAAGTTAATGAATAAAAAACATAATATCATGATTACCAGTATTTTAAAATGTCGCAATCGTTATCACAAATTCATAGACTATTCCATTTATGCAAGAAACATATTTAATACTTTTCTAATATGTGATTTATAATAAAATAAAATTATTAAAATAATGGTAATGATAATTATTACTTACATGCACTTGAAGATAAACAATTTCTCAAAAATTATGAAAATAATGTGTAAAATAATAAAATTTAAAATAATTATTTTCATAAAATTTTCCATGGTAATATTTACATCAACAATATATTAAAAAATAATAATAATTTATTTATTTTTGAAAATAAATAAAAGTTTTTAAATAATATTAATAAACATTCAATTGATTAAAATATAAAAATGTGAAAAAAGTATCATAATAAATATTTTTCATACATGTGTATATAAGATTAATACATAAAATATCGTAAATAAAAATAAAAAATTAATTTTTGGAAAACAAGTTACTTATTGATATATTTTATTCAAATAATATAAATAAAATGAAAAATTATATTATAAAAAAATGTTGTAGATAAAAATATTTGGTGGTATTATGATGTTGAAACTATTAACATGATATCATTTCACAAGCCACCATCGCATACGATATGTTCTAATTTGATACCGTTTCTTGGTATGAAGATCAACCATTAAATCATAGAAGCAGTAGATTATTATACCATTAGATGGGTCTACCATCCCATGATGTAGCTACTATGAATGAATAATCTGTCATTGTTTAGTGGTAGCTTAATCTAAAATTGCTGAACTACCATCATTAATTTAATATTCTACTTCTACTAGTGTAAGGTGAATGGTGATGCAATTGTTGCAGATCTTATTGCAGTGATTCTACAGGAAATAGAATAGTGATTATATTATCAAAAATGTCAAGCATTCTATCATTGCATGAATTATTTACTATTACTCTTATGGTTTCTAAAGTTTACTAATAGAATAAAATTATACATTCCAAGAGGTGGTAACGAAGTATATTCGATCATTTATGGATGAAAATTAATTTCCTCACTAGAACATTCATCAAAATCATAAATGAATCTACAGAATAGAATGCATGCATTTTTGATCTTTCTCTCATTAAGTCATTATCTCGACCTTAAAAACAATGTTGGTATCATATTTGATCATTTGGGGTCCATAAATCTATTTTGGGGAAATGGAACACTCATGAGTCACTAGAGGAAGAAGATGATACATGATCCATTAAACAGATCACGTGTATTAAATTGAACAATCACAGTTTTATCCAATACTTTTTCATATGCATGAATAGTTTAGTGGTTCCTGAGTCCCACATCAGAAATAATATTCATCTGGCCTCCTCTATATAAATAATCATGGACCACAATAACATTGGTCTTTCAATAGGGGATCAACACCCTCACAATACTTCAGATATTTTCCCAATATAGCCTACCCATCTACTCCTTAGAGTCTACTATACTATTGACCTATACACGTCCCAATCACTTCCGTCATAGAGTAACCTTAGGAAGGAACTCAGAATGCATTGACCGTAAGGTCCTTAAATCATTGTTGATGGGTTTTCCCTTGTGTGGATTGTAATGGTTGGCCTATTTTTTTTCTAAATCCACTAAGTTATTTCACTGAAATTCAAAATATTTAAATTTAATAAGATATAATGTTGAATAAATATATTATATATCTATTAAGAATTGATAATTTATGATAAAAAAATCTTCTACGGTTAAAAACATTATGAAATAACTATTAATAATTAAATAATGAAGGTCATAGATTATTAAATAGACAATTTTGATTTAAATTTAATGTGATGAATTTCTAATTTATCAAAACAAAACAATTAATGTTTTTATAAACACTTTCAATCACTAAAAAACTCATCTTCTTTTGTAAATTTAAAACCTAAAGATTTATTAAGCATTCAAAATCATTTTATACCTTTTTTAAATTTCTAAAAATTATTTTAATTTTATATCATTAGAAAATTATCCCTCTTAAATAGTATCAAACATTTATAATTAAAAAATATTGTTTGATTCCTAAAAATTAAAATCCATTAACTGTATACATGTAAGAGGATATTAAAAACTATGTGTAGTTCTAATATTGAAATAATTTCAATAAAAAAATACTAAACTTCAAACATACCTTTTTCAAACATCATTTTTTTTAAATTTGATAGAATATAATGTTTTAATAAATATATAATCTAGTTTATTTTCATTGGGAACAAATTCTAAACATATATCAAATTTATATACATGATCCATCACAAAATGAAATCAAATATTTATAGAGATTTTTCTACAGTGTTGTTGAGTGTTCGTAATAGTTGAAATTAAACTAAATGAACACATAAGATTCTCATTTTTTCAAAACAAAAATCAAAAAACACATAATATATGTTTAAAATATATACCTACAGAAAAAAACGTGACATAGAAGCATACTCAGCCACATCTATAGATAATACTTTTTTTAGTTGTTTTATATAACAATATTATGTTAAAAATTGTCCAAAAATTACAATAACCTATAGGGCTCTTTTGTTCCATCCTAAAAATTCTAAAATCATTATAAGAGTGAAATAATATATCTAAATAATTTTAGATTATATAAAATAAGTTAATATGATCAATTCTGATAATATATCTAATAAAAATATTAATCGATTTAAGATTAATTTTTTTATTTGACAGAAATGTATCACACAAAATAACCGAACAAACTACACCATCTCTGGATGCAATGGGATACAGTAAACTACATATCAAGCCACCACATATTTAATATCATCATTATTACTGGATTCACCCAAATACAATTTTGAATTAGTACTCATTGGTTTTTTTAGTATTTAATGAGTAAAGGGAAATTTTTTTATCAATTTCATTAGCTTACTTATAATGGATTAAGAAAATATCATTTTTAATAGATTATATTTTTAAATGTAGTAAAAATCTTGTTCTATGTTTCCAATCACGTCAAAATAATTTTTTTTTCGAAAAATTAATGCACTTGTAATCGTTTTTTGAACCAAATATTATATCAAAAACATAACTATGTATAAATAAATATTCTTTTGAATATATTATTATAAACAAGGTTGGATCGAAACTTCCATTAACAAATCATTTTTTAGTAATAATTGATTTATTCATTCATAAAATGCTCAAGGAAACCTTTTACGACTATATAATTATTTATTATGATTGAAAATAAGATTTCAAAAAATTTCATTCTCAAAACCAAGAGGTTATTTAACATGAAATCCATTGAAAATTATTCCATTTAATTTTTTTACAAAAAAAGTTAAAAAATATTATATTTAGAAAACAAGAAAACTGTAATAAGATTATGATTTCTTCTATACAAACTATGAGAAAAAAATATTCATCCATGAAAATTCAATATTCCTAATAATAACATTGAGGATTAATCTTGTTTATTTTTAACTATGCTTATTGATTCACCTATTTTATTATCAAAAACCCACTTAGTCCCTCAGATTTGATTATATTTAGGTAATTCCATTAAATTACCCTCTATATTTCATTCAAATTTATTTATTTCATCATATATTTTATTTATGTACATTAAACCAATAACATAATTATAATTTCTAATAGGTATAAAATTGACTACAAATGAAAAATCATCACAGTAACATAAATTAGATTTTCTATATTTTATTCCAATTTATTCATTTATAATTACATATTCAATTGGATGATATTTATTTTTTTAACATTCGAGATCAGTTTTACAAGAGATATTCTACACCTCAACTAACAAATTCCCTATTTCTTGGACATTATATTGGCCAAAACAATTATGTGAGGATAGCATTAACTTCTTTTAAATAGAAATTATGCATTTTATTAATTATTAAATTAAAAATAAAATGAAAAGACTCTAACCACTAATGGGACCTTATTGAAACTATATAAGCCTTTCTAGAATTTGAATATCCTAAAAATATTATCTCACCACTTTTAGAATCAATTTTTTCAATATTATACTCTGTATTCAATAAAATATCTTTAAAATCAATCACCCTAAATAAATAATTTTTTAATTAAAACTTTTAAACAATTCATAAGGTGTGTTATTCAAAAATTCTATAATATAAACTATTTTTAAAAAATGAAAATATTTATTTACAACGTCTTCCCAAAAATGTGAGTGGACTGTTGAATTTCATAAGAATTTATCTAGCCATTTATTATATTGAAATTTTTTTCTTTCAAACACTTCATTTTTTATGGTGTTCTATGGGAATACAAAAATTGATTATAACCAATTTCTTCACAAAATTTATCAAATTATAAATTAAAAAATTCAAAACCTATATTACCTTTTATAATGATAATTGAAATATGTTAATGATTTAATATGCATATAGAATATAATTAATTTAGTTAATGTATCATTTTGATGTGATAAGAAATTAATAAAAATGAATGTAATTTAATAATATACTATAAAAAATATGAGTTTCATTTCACAAAACCAAATAGATTTTATTAGACCTATAACATATAACGTTTTAGACTGGGTTGAACCTTCAAAAAGAATTTTAAATCATAATTTGAAAAATAGTTAATTTTTATTTTTGGGAATATGTGTGAGGATTTGATGGTTTCAAAATCTATAAATAATGATTTTGGATATGGTTTATGTTTCAGTGGAAGTATTAGGGGATCGAGAAAACACAAAAGGATGAACTAGAAAGACATACTTCCCTAAATAGATACTGCAGGAAATTCACATCATGAATCCCATACACAATGTGTATTGGTTTCATGGGATGTGGCATATATATTTATGGGTGTGAAATCCTAGCAGCATTACCATGAAGAATTCACAATTTTTATCTGGTTCATCATATGAATTTGGTTTGTCTCTTGAATATAACACATTATTAGAATGGTTTTCCTGGGATACAGTTGGAAGAATGAAGACTTGATATCCTAGGGGGTTTATCCCAAGGACATCATGACATAAATTTGATTGAAATCATGATTTTGGTTCACATTGTAGATCTAATTGAAGGAATTAAAGGGTTTCATGGTGAGAGGTCAATGGATAAGGGTCATGAAATCATAAGGGGTCTTAACCTAAGTAATTATTTATGTTTATGAGTTTCATGCCCTAGACTTTTTTCATGATGGTGAACTATTTTACATCTTGAATCATTCAGTAATCCTTTTAAAAAGGGATAAAAGGGTTTCAATTCCTTATTTTTCAAAAAATATAAAAGTATCCTAGGTCTCATAGTGAATCCCCCCCCCATATAGGGTCCCTTGGATCTCCTCCATCTAGTATAAAATATAGTTTATCCAGATGCATTGGAAGTGTATTAGTAATATCAATATTCATTTATCCCCTCTCAGTTTTTATTTGTTTAGATGGTGTTATTTTAGAGTGATCTAGATTTCCCTATATTAATGGTATTTGTAAAGTATTATAATTTCCCTCAAACTATCTTGATTCAAGGATCTATATTGGAAGAGTAAATAATCTTCTTTATGAAGTTGGTGATCTATAGATGTATCCTTAAGGTTTCATTGATTGATAAATTCCATTATTTTTTCACATAAGATATTCCCTATGCATTTCTTTTGAAATGTGAAATAAAATGAATTATGTGTATGATCCATGGCCTAGACTCATTGTTAAACCTGTTGACATTATTGGAGTATAGTGATTCAATCTAGGTCCCCCTATTTGTGGATGTCGTTATTTCCCAATGCACATTGATTGTTTTTCCCCAAAGAGAAAATAGGGTAATTAATAATGAATGTTCGTTTAAATTCATATAGACTTAATGCCTTGATTAGGTTTTCACAAAAATATGATGATACTTTAATTATCTCCTATGTAAGATTTTTTAGTTTTTAATTAAATTGATAAATATATGGACAGTATCCCTTAACCGTTACTATATTAAATCCACATTTCAGGTGAATTGTGTGGTAAAATATAAATTTAATTCTTAAAGATAATTAATTATAATATAAAAGGGTGATAAAGTCAATTATATTATCCCATAGAAACTAAACCATCAAAATATTAGTTTTGATCAAATTATTATTTAATGGTTCCTTCAATTAAATTTATGCGGAATTGTAATACCATGTCACAGGATTTTTACATAACAATGATTTAAACCTTAGGATAAATGATCTATCAAATGATTAAATCCATCATAAATTGAAAAATTATCATATTTTTGCGTTACTAGAATAAATATATAGTCCATGATGAATTATGTATAGAATGATTTTTTATTCATTTTCTATCTTATACATTATCATGAATGATAATAACTATAGTGGGATGTTCACCAAGCCCTTTTTCACATTATCAAATGTATGGAATCACTTATATGTGTTATGATACTCAAGAATTGTGTCACTTATATATGATGTGGTACTAATATGAGGACTCCAATATATGTGATTTGATACATAACATGGATTCCATGGGCATGGTGTCCCTTATGTTATGATACAAGGAAAGACATCCCTTTCATGTGATGTGATATTAGGCATGGTGTCCATGGGAAATGTGTCCCTCTCCCTATGATAGTGGTAATGGAGTCCCTTATATGTAATGTGATATTGGGGATGTAATCCATGGGCATGGTTTCTATTTAATAAATTGTAAAAAACATTATTATCATTTTTTTCAATTGGATGCCTTAATATTAAACCTTAGTTCCACACCAATTCATGTATATCTTTCAAAATAATTGTCTGACATATGCATACATACACATGATGGAATGTTTACAGACACATTGTGTTAGGACTATTTAGTTACGGTCAACAAGGTGTCCTTTTGGAAACTATGCTAAACTCATTTACTTGAATATTTTTATTTATTACTTTATCTGGTTTACCTACATTCTCGTGTGTTTTATTCACATAGACTGAATTCCATTAGACACTATTGGTGGTCTATTATTGATTTTATTTCACACCATATTCAGGCCTCCATCTCCAAGGGTACCAAAACTGCCTCATTATTGCATGATTAGGTTTATGGATTTATACACGTGATGTTCTCATGGTTATGGGAGTTATAAGTCTATGACGAATATGGAGCTAAATATTCTCATTGATATATTACATGGGGATTTTTTCATTTTGAAATAAATGTACTATATTTTATCTCCTTTTTATGTTTACTAATTTATATTTTAGCATCATCTAGATATGAATTCCTGGTTTTATATTTTTTATGGCCATTTTATTCATTTATTAATATTATCTTCCATTGCATAATCCTTCATTTATAGAACTTCCACTATTGCATGATTAGTATACTATCTCTTATACCACTCTTCCACTATGAACATGAGTGAATAGTCTCCTAACCATACCATTAATGTACCCTCACTTCGAATCAGACTCCTCGGATGTATAGGGTGGGTCTATTCAGGCCATGGGACCGATTGGAATACGAAACCATTTTAGTGGGTCCCATGTCGTGATTTTACAAATTAGTGTCAAATCTATTTAATTTCCATTTGTATCAAAATTTTGGTTCAGTGTACAAGATATTATGATTGTTATAGTTATTGGTATATAGTTGTAGCATGGTGTGATCAACACAAGCATGAAAAATTAACCAAGTTTCTTGGGATGGATTGTTGTTTGTATTGTTAGTTCTTACGGTTGTTTACGATTTCATCTTGACCGATTCGTGTACTTTTTTTTCATAATTATTTATGAGATTATGGTATTTTACCCTTATCATGGTATAATAAGGAAGAAACATTACACGAATCATCATATACACATAGGTATTCAAATTCCACATATATATCATGAAATATAAGGTTGATTTATAGACATCCAGATACTGTGAAATGTTCATTGAGTGTATAATATGATCATATGATTAATTTAAATAATTTTTAGTATACCATATTTAGGTGATTATTTATCATTATTTTCTAGTATACTATGCATATCTAATTTCATACTTATGTAGTGCCTTATTTTTATTATTTAATTAATTTCCATGATACCCTTATTTAATTCCTGTGATATCATGTAACATCCCATTTAAATAAAGAAATATGATATTTTCATATTTATTAATATTTTTGAATAAAATATTAATTTTACTTTAAAGGGGTTTCTATGTTGGATTGCTTACTCGGTATGCAACAACAGGTTTCTTTGAAATCCTACGTTGCACACTAATAGTATAATATTATTATTTTAAATGATAGTTAACACCTAGACGTTTTATTGGAGGGGTTGAATACAACTAACTAAAATATGATTATAGATGTTTGTTAATTTTATATAATTTTATCCAATAAAATTTAGAGGATTAAAATGTAAATGAATCTAATTTTAAGCATAATTTACATGAAAAGGCGGATTTGTGGCATTTTGATGGCAAACCCTATTTAAATCTAGTTTTGGTCACTTTAATATGTTCATTTGGAAAAAATAAAATTCTTATATAAATTATTATCATCATAATTTACTTTGCGTAAATATTGTGGTATTTTTCTGATGAAATTTATTTTTAATGAATTGTGAAAAATATTGTATTTTATTTCAAAAGTGTTTTTAAATATAATTTATTTATAAGGTTAGATTTTATTTTTAATTGGTATTAAAGTATAATTAGAATATATTTTTACCATTTAATCCAATGGTGTTCATTAGAATTAATTTCACTATGAAAATGGGCATAAACAACTGTCAATCTTTTGATAGATATTGTTTCTTTAAAACAAGCTATTCATTTTGACAATGGGAATCAACTATATAACTTATTAATGAAAATTCTATGATTTGAATTTGGTAAAATGGAAATAATTTTTTAATTTTTAATAGCAAATAGAGCTTAGGGTGATTTTTTGGTATTTTTCTGTTAATGTTCATTTTTTAATGAATAGTGAAAAAATACTACATTTTAATTCAAAACTACCTTTTCATCCACTTTGTTTATATAGATAGATTTTTATTTTAATTGTTTTTAAAGTGTAAATGAATTATATTTTTATAATTTAATAAAATTTTGGTCAATGGATGTAATTTCACTTTTCAATTGGATGTAAAAACAAGTCAATCTTTTGATAAATTTTATTTCTTAAAAACTCGTCATTGGTTTTAACAACGAGAATTATTTTTAAATTAAATACTAAAATTTCTCTGTTTGGAATTTCATAAAATGGATTCCATATTTGGAATAATAATGTCCAAATAATGTAACTAATACTCTTTTGTTTTTATACATTATGAATAGTAACGACTGTAATTATCTTTAATTATCGTGATTAATTTGTAATCGGGTAGTTAAGGGTAACAAAATAATATCATAAAAATATTAAATTACACGAAAATGTGTCCTAATGCTATTGGTGGTGTCTGGATGACCATAGAATACCTTGTGACAACTTTGGGACCCCATGTAATCGCTTTAGTGTTATAGTGACCTTTTATCATATTATTTTTTAAAGAAATGAAAATATATCCAACGTATGTATCACCTAAGTAAAACAATTTTAATATTGTTTATCTAAATGATATATCTGACTATAATTATTAATTTTAATGTCTAAAATATTTACTACATCATCATATTTTTTTTAGAATTATTAAACATTAAATAAATAAATTTATTTTTGACACGATGATGATGCAGTTATTACCTCATTAATGAAAGATTTAAATAAATGATATTATAAGTGTTAAAATAATTTTTTTGAGACTTTGGGTGCTATCTGAAAATTTTATATATGATTATAATATGTAAAATTTATGTTAATGATTTTATTTCTATGTAATAAAGCTATTATGCCACTATAAAAAGTCAACTACCTAATAGTGTCAAAATTGGAATAAATGAGTTTTTAAAATAAATGTTTATTTATTAAATGGTATAATAGTCTAAAAAATCTAATATTCTGCCAAATGACCTATAATATATTACTAATAGTATAATTTATACAATTATGTTATTATTTTAATTTTAATGTAACTATTATGACCATATAGTTTGAAAATAAAAAAAGACGTGGTATGAATTATTATTTTTAACTAAAGGTTAAAATGAAAAGATAAGGTGAATTCTATTACCTCCAATTTTCTAAATCCTATTGATTGAGTGGATTTATACCCCTGATCTTTTTATCGTGGATAAATATCATTTTTCAACCATTCTAATTTGAAAAACATTTTATAATATATTTATATATCCTAACTTTCCAAGAGTGCCCGTCCTCCCTCTTATAAAAGGCCACCACCTCTACCCCTGACTCACATCTCTCAAGCCCCTTGGCTCGTCCAAACTCAGCTCAAATAAGCTCTACACATCCCTCTCTTCTTCCTAGAATCCTCACTTTGGGAAGAACTCTTTTCAAGAGATCCTTTGCCTCAAATCAAAAAGAGATACATGATTTAGAGGTAACACCTTCTCTCAAAATCCATTATTGTATTTTCCTTCGTCACTCCCCCTAAAAATATTATTATTTGATTCCATAACAATACCATTATCCTCAATATATACTAGAATTTTTTTAAGAGATGGATTTTATTTACACTTACACACATTTTCGTCTAATGGTTAATGAACATACTGTTTCTATGGGTGGCGAATTACTGCCTCACCAAATGATGTTTGTTAAATCTTCTCTTAACACCTTTCATGGTGGCCATTATTATGTCACTATATTTATATATGAAATAAATTTTATTTATGTTTTCTATATGCTTATTTTATTTTATGTTTAAATCATGTCATTATGCTTTTCAATTCGTGTAATTGTGATAATTTCATTTGAGGAAGTATGGACTACCGCCCCCTCAAGTGATGTGACTCATTCATGAAATACATGAAATGTATAAAGAGTTAAATTAATAAAATTACGTGACCTATATAACATATATATTATTATATAATTATAACATATATATGTTTCATTTAGTTTTAATTCCATTAATTTGACAATGACATGAAAGTAGCGTTCATGCGTAGGTACGACCTACCGTCTCCATGAACGGTGCATTTCATTTTTTATCCAAATGATATGGAATAGTATATAATGAATATATACTGGATATATATGATATTTAAATCATTAATACTATTTTGGCTATGATGTAAATATAACTACATGGACAATTATTTTCAACCATGTTTATTTTTGACTCATGTACCAAACATCGATAAAACATATGATGTGAACTCAGATAATTAACTAATTATTATAACATGTTAATATGTGATATTAATTGAATAATAAACTTTAAAGTATGTACTTACGAAATTATAAATTTTCCTATGTTTATTATTCAGGAATATAAAGAACGAACGAGAACAAGTCAGACTTGAGGTACGGGATCCCACCTCTCTCTTTCTTTTTAAGTACTCTCTTTTATATCATTTCTTTTAAGCTACTATTTATTATGTGTTGAAATAGTGGGTTCCCTAGACACAAATATATAGTACATTTGATTACTATATCATGTGTACAGTTATATATGCATGATGATTTTGTACCATTATAGTGCAGACTTTTCTGTGTCCACTATAATAATGGTAATTTTGAAAGGTTAATTGTCATGTAAGATACCAATTTATAATGAGAACCTTGATATACAATTTCATTGATCTTAAATATATTTTCTATAGTCTAGATACAACTTACTTACTGGACACAGTATTTGTCTGACTATCAGGTGCTGGGGGCTCATAAGCATTGATGCTTCTTCTCATGAAGTTCGCACTTGGTGATCTCTAGTAGTGAGATCATGAGGATAGACCCGTAAATAAGAAAAACACATGTTTTGGGTGTCAATGGTTGTTCCTATCTACAGACATGTGTATTGGTCTCCTGAATTGAGACTATTACCAAGTATATCATTTAATTACATACTTTGATGTAAGGCGAAAACCATGGAAGTAATGTCATGGCGAGGTAGTTTGTGTCGGGAGCGTCGTTAGTGGTATGACGTTGGTTGAATGGTCTAGAAAGGATTTTTCGCTTCCATGTTTATGAAGATGTATATCTCAGGCCTGGTGGATCAAGATGGTGCCGCCTTCATAAGTCTTTGGCAAAAGCAGTTGAAAGGCGAATCCATCCGGATAGATCAACAAATAATAATGAAATATAAGGACAATGACACAAGAGTGCATCATGCATTATGAGATATTTAATGACAAAGAGACTATAGTACATAGTTAGTCTTCATAGGATGGTAGTCATTGCAATGTCTATCCTTATCTCTTTAGGGGCCATGATGAGTTGCTAGACTCCGCTCTTGGTCTGTGGATTTTATTCACTACTATCGAGATAAGGGCCTAGAGGGTCACACACAACAGTGTATTCAAGAATCTGCACCTATTCAGTTGAATAGGTATATGAACATAATGGGCCCCACTATGGGGTCGGAGCGTTGTCCAAGTTGTCTATCACCAAGACAATTAAATAAATTAATTAATATTCAAGTTATGAATATTTGAGATTGAATTTATTTGATGTATTTACGAGTTCAGTAAATACAAGAAAATATTAATCAAATGAATATTATTTTAATATTCAAGGTTAACTTAATATTATGCGGGACAACGAGTCGAGCTAAATGGCTCAGTTTTATGACGTATTATATTAGATATATATTACAAAGAAGTGATAAAATATTAAATAATATTGGCACAGTTTAGTTCATCGAAATTATTTATTTAGAGAATGTTGATATTAACGGGGGTTGGGGAACCCTACCGGGTATTTATTAACATGTTTATAAATAAGAGAGGAGGCTCTCTCTCTTTGATGTGCACATCACTATTCATTCATTTATGGAATGAATTATTGAGAGCCTCTCTCTCCTCCCACTTCCTAGAGAGATAAGTTGATGATCCAAGAGCTCGGATCATGTTTCTCCTCACTCATCGCAAGATCAACGATACAGTGATGGTCGGGATGTCGAAGATATCGTTGAATCACCGAGCCAGCACCCAGAGTTCGACGATCGGCGCTCCTGCAGATTTTTGAGGCACATGTGGATGATCTAGAGGGATCCTGCTTTGGATCCTTCGTGCAACGATCGCCATCGACAAGTAGTGGTCAAAAATGGGTTCGGATTGGAAATGGTTACGTTTTCATTTACATTTTGTGCTCTTAATAATATATGTGAGATCCTCATACCTCTCCGGGGCTCATATCGTTGGTGGTGACATGTACCGTCGTTTAGCCGATGAAAATTTTAAAATCCCCAGCCCACAGACCTCTGTTATGGGCCCCGGAAACCTAATAGTGTTATCAAAGGGAGTCGCATAAATTTTCCTAGACAAATAAAATTAATATGTATAAAATTAAGTATACGGTTCAAAAATGGTTCCAGTGGTTCAAACCGCGCTTCAATATGATCTCGAACAGCCAAGATACGGTTAATTTAAATTCATGGATTGGATCAAATATGTCGTTTAATCTCAGGTACTATGTATTACTTCATCGAACAGAATCAATCATGTTTACATTGGATCAATGGATAGAATTAAAATGGTGAAAATTATAATTTGACAAATTAAATAATTTCCACAATAATTCTATTATTTTAATAATAATTATTTTATTATTATAACAATGTAATAATAATAAATTATTATTTTATTATAATAATTTTATTATTATTAATTAATTTTTATGGCTATTTAGCCTTTTGGAAATTGAATATGGTTGAATAAGACTCAAAAAGGGTGAAGAATAGACTTCAAAAGAAGTCTCATTTTATAAAAAAAATTAAAGAAAGACCCCAAAGGGGGTCTTCCTGCATGGAGACCCTTGATGCAAATTACAAAACAAAATAAAAATAATTAAAACTAGTCAGTGAGGGTGGTGCAAGGGATATCAAACAACAAAAAAACAATAAATAAATAAATAAAAAGGAGGCCATGCATGTGGAAATAGGAGAACAGAAAAAAAGGAAAACCAGGTGTCCACCGTCCCCTAGCGTGTTCTCCCTCGGGATACTGCAGAGGAGGACCCCCCCCCCCCAATGAAGACACTACCCCGCTTCCCTGCAACACCCCCTCCATGTCTCCAAATCAGCTCCCTGAAGGCCTTCCTCACACCCCAGGGGAGGCCCTTACCCAGGCCGCTGACCACCTCCGCGCACCACCCCCGGACCTGCTCACCTCCCGCTGCCACCCCGCCGCGGCTCCCTCTGCATGCGTTGTGCCCCGCCTCCTCGGTGCGACCCTAGCCCGGCACACCCCGCTGCATAGCCGGCTCGGCCCGCCTCCCACACAGTACTGGAGCACACCCCGAGAAGACCATCTCCCTCCATCCCGGCGTAGCAGCTCGCACCACTGCTGAGCCCCTCTTCCCATGTCCAGTGTCGCCCAGCTCTCAGGCGATCCAATTCCACCACCTCAGCACCTGCCTAGAGCCGCCCCGTCCATCCCTCGCACATCGTATGCTGGCCAAGTCCCTCCGGCCATGCAGCTCGCACCGCCTCCGGCGGAGCCACCTCAATCGGCCTCACTGTGCCTCGGCCCACCCTCCTTAGACCCACGCACAAACCCTACTAGCGCAAGCGCATGCAGCGCACCTACGACCGGCTGCCTACCTCGGTTCCTCTCCGGGAGAACCCTGGCCAATGTTACCCGGCCACTTCCAAGTCCTAGTGGGCAGGTAACCCCTCGGGTAAAGATAAATCAATTAATTAAATTTATTAAATTAATTAATTAAATTAATTAATATATTAATTGTAGTGAAATAATTTTTAATACTCGATTAGAATTAATTTAATTTAGATATTAAATTAAATTAATTAATTAATTTTATTTGAAGTATTAAAGATTAAATTAATAAATGGACCGTTAATTAATTAAATTATTTGAATTTAGTAATTAATTTAATCGAATTATATATCCCTCATACATATTTATGAATTTTAATTTTATCGCCCTATAATTTTACCAGTCATCTGTTCTTGAGCATCGACCCCAGAATGCCTGCTTTTACATATTTATTTAATTAATTATTTAATCGGCGTGCGATCTGTGTAATTAAATAAAAGACGGTGTGTGCATCGTCTATTTTTGGTTAAAATGTATAAGGTCATGCGCGCCCAATAATTATATGATGTACATTTATACCCAAGTTCCCCTCACCTATGCGCGAGTACCTTTGTACTTCGGATGAAGATGAGGAGCGATGTCGACCCCACCAAGACGAGGCGGAGAAAGTTGATCAAGATGATCAAAAGATGTAATGTAAACTCCGCCAAGGCGAGGCGATGCTCCAAATGAGAAGAAGGCAGACAACACGGTTTGAGATTCATCTAGTGTCATGTTTCGACAAATGTATGATCCCCCTAAGGTCGTATAGATGCTCAAGACCGGTTGGGTAGTAGTTTACCTTTAATAATTTATTTATTATTTTATGCATTTTATAACAGCTGAAAAAATACATAAAATAATAGTTAATAAAATTCATAAATAAGCTGCGTATTTTTTTCTGTTAAAGGTTAGTTGTGAGCGTGACAACATAGATTAACATGATTAATATAAATGGATTACATTCATTGAGAGAAAACAAATAAACACCTCAAAGAAAATATTAAGTCACAAACAGCCTTCCATCATTCATGTCTGAACAAAACCGGGTGTTTGAGGTGCCGGTTTATGCCTTAGCTAAGGGTGCCTCTTACAAACGTGGAGTTATTATTTGTGTGGTGGGTCGACTTAACTAAAATTTCACCAATGATATAGCCTTATCTAGTTTGTTGTAATTTTAGAAGAAATCGTTGAGTAAATCATTAAATGATTTCTGAATCTGGGACTTCACTAAACAGATCAAAGAACCGCAAGATAATGCGTTTGCCCAGCCAAAAGACTACCTTGGACCCTCCAAGTAATGGCGTAGCCCTAGCTTTTAGACTATGAGGGAGGTTTAGGGATCCATGGCACTATAATACTCAATAGTATTATAATTCTAATACATAGGGTTCCTTGAATTTGAAAAATTAGTGGGAGACATTTAATAATTACAGAATCAGTAATGTCAGATTAGGTAATCACAAAAGGTACAATCTGGTAAAGTATATTTGTAGATAATTCCAATAAATACCAAAATAAAACTGTGATTGTTATTAGACAATGTTAATGTCCAAACAATCACAAAATTCCCAGTGTAGTATAGGCACTTGCACACATTACTACCATAAGTAAAATTCAAGGTGCTTATGTCCCAACCTGTTAAGCCACCTCAGGAAGCAAGGGTGTAAAATTGCTTTCAGGAGACTCATGGATAAAGTATATAATGGTTCTATCATAATGCTATCATCACATTATGGTGTTAGTTGTGGTCGCTACATCAAGACATGGATGATGTTACATGTAGTCTCATCTCCAAGATCCTTTCGAGGAGAAAGCGATGAAAGATTTGAATGTGATGATTGAACTCAGATTGTGTAAAGTGAAAGAAAGTTAAAAATCTATAATTTCATCCCATTAATA
Source organism: Viscum album (assembly GCA_963277665.1). Taxonomy (NCBI): domain Eukaryota; kingdom Viridiplantae; phylum Streptophyta; class Magnoliopsida; order Santalales; family Viscaceae; genus Viscum; species Viscum album. The sequence continues at coordinate 1,094,651,058 of OY728148.1, read as the reverse complement.
TACCTTTTACACACAATTACTCTAGTTTCATTTAAAATTACAAATGAACCATATAGAGTAAGCGCTTAATTACCTTTAAGGTAAAATTCTCCAAGTAATAAGAATATTAGAGATAACACCATCTTTTATTCTTATGGTGAATAAATTGAATGACAAGGTGAAAAGACTTATGGAAAGTTACACCAAAGGAATATTCTTCATGTACTTCAGTGAAAAGTTGTTTGTTATTTGAAAAGAGGTTATTTTCATTACATAATAAAATGAATTCATGGAAGTTTAAAAACATAAATACAAGAATCAAGTACCTGCTCCTCATTCAGTTAATATTCATCAAATAAAAGTATTGTTTTCTCTCATAAATATTGCGTATTAATATACAATATTCTTTTCACATATATGTATTGAAATAAAATAACCAAGTAAGTATAGAAACATTACTAGAAGTAAAGTGTCTTCTCCAAGTAGCTGAGAAAAGGTGATTCCTAAGTCAGCGGTGAGAAACACATAACTTCTAATTGCTAAGTGATTGATTCAAATTGAACAAGTTGTGGAGTATAACCAAAAAACATTTATCTCATGTGACCATTTGGAAATGATGAGACATTATTCCATATTTTTTAATGAATGTTGTTTCTGGTAACATACTGAACAAATAGTTAACTTCTATTGGAATCAATGGCAATACATTATGAATATAAAATGTAAGACCTACCAAGTTGTAGCAAGGTGATTATTTGTAAATAAAAACTAAAAGAAGACGTCAACAATAACCCCAATATGGTATTTAGGCTTGGCACAGTTAAACACCTATGGTATTATTTACACCCTTAGTTTAGACAGAGAAACCTTTAGAAATAAAGGTATGCCAGAAAGATTTCTGAGGATAGATCAACAAGACAGTGTGAACAATTCCAAAAAAATAAAGAGGTAAAGATACATAGTAAGTTTCCTTTAAGTAATTAAGGAATAGTGATATATATGTTTGGTAAGAAGATATGAGTGGCTTTGGATCGGTAAACCGAAGAATATCTTGACCAAGAAATCATCGATCGAGGATAAAGTCTTACATATTAACATTGATCAAAAAACTTGTAACGTGGAGAAATTCCTAAACACATATGTTACACATCAATGTTATGATGTAAGTAATATCAATGTTAAAACCTGTAGAAACGTCCATTATATTTCATGATGTTCTTTGCAAATAATGACATAAACCCATAACCAATATGCCAACTAAAATGACAAATGGATATCATACGAGTCATAGTATGATAGAAAATCTATTATGTCATAGGGCTTGTTTAGATACAAAGCATTTGATAGGATTTAAACAAACTTGCATCAATTTAAACACATTGTGCATCAATGTTATTTATCCTAACAGTTGCTTAGGATATTTCATAGATCCCTAAGATAGAAAATATGTAGTCAAGTATTAGACTACATTTCTATATAAGGGTGCACATCTCTATTAGAGATAGTGGGAGCTGAATTTAGTTGGACTTAGTCAATGCCCGAGATGAAAAAATGGTTGGCATAGGGAACAAGATCCACAAGTACATGTGGAATAGGAATTTTCAAAAGACACACACTGCGTATGAAGTATGAAACCATGGTGATGGTTTTATGTTCACCGCGGTCAGTGATATATTATTCATTGAGAATAATAAATCCTACATGAAAGCAGTATAAGGAAAAGAGCTAATATTTACAAGATCAACTAAAATTCAATAATGGATTCCATGAATCAAATTGCAAAGGGGATTATGAATTGAATACTATGGTGGGTATTCAAATGAAATGATACATGGATGGTGCAAGTATAGTACCAATAAGGATCAATTGGTTATACCAAGTTGGTATGCCTAAATCTATTAGAATTTTACTTGTCATAAATGAACTTCTAAGATCTTTTTAATGGTCATTGGAAGTCAAGAACATATTTCGTTGCAGGAGTCTATACGACGCAACCAGAAAGAGATGATGACATTAGATGATTCCAATAAAGGTTGCAAGTTACTAAAATCTAGTTATGAATTAAAGTAAGCAACAAGATATTATAGAATTCATTATAAATGAATCTTTTCCTTGTGTCTACCAAAGGTTAGTGGGAGCGCCAATGTTTTCCAAGACAAATATGTCTGCAAATATATGGAAAACAGATTTTGATCTTATTGTTAGATAAGATGAGGTTAAAATCAATTCTACAATGATTGACTTCAAGTATCAACCTATGTTTTAAGGAACATGATCCACTCAGATAGATCCAATGGTTTCTTGGTCCTATTAAATAATACATATAGTGATATTGTATTGAAAAATACACGTTGGAACAATTCAAGTTCAGAATTGTTGCCTATGTCACATGGATTAATCTCTACAGGTTAACATGTTCAAAGCATGTGTAGAGATTAAATATGGGAATTGATATCATATGTTTTAGTGATGGATCAATCACAGATTCCATATTATGTACAATAATTGATACTTAGAGGATATACAGTATTATCACAAGATATCAATTATTTCCAGGAGAACTGCAAGTGATGCAGTTAGAATGTTCATCTTGTACTTCGGTAAGTACAAATGATATGTACCTGAAATAAGGAGAGGAAGGTATAATAGTTATGGTGGGATACATACAAGTAATCCTTAGATCAATTTTATCTAGTATCGTAGTTAGGCAAATAAGATGAGTGATTCAAGCTCATAAAACCTTTTGGTATCCATACCTACAAATACTGAGTACGTTGCAGATTCTAAAGAAGCTAAGAAGCAGTTATAAATTGAAAAAAGTTATTTCAATTTTTGGATTCACACCTAGTTAGAAAAGTATTATCATAATGAAAATTATGATATTATTACTAGCCAAGTTGTCAAGTTATGACAATGTAAAAAAAGTAATCATCTCAGGGATACCATATCTTGAGAAGTTTTACTCAAGCCGATGAGGTTGCATATAGCCGATATTCCATGTAGCGAATATATGGCAGGCCCAGTAGTTAAATCCATTAATCAGCAGAAGCATGGTATTGATCATGTGAGTAGCTAAGAAGTTTAGTTAGCAAGTTGGATCTAGTGCAAGTGGGAGTGTTGAAATAGTGGGTTCCCTAGACCCAACACTATAGTAAATTTGATTACTATATCATGTGTACAATTAGATATGCATGATGATTTCTTACCATTATAGTGAATACATTTCTACGCCCACTATAATAATGGTAATTTACAAAGGTTAAATGTTGCGTCAAGAGGTTATATCAGATCCCAGGAAATAATGAGAACCTCGAGATACAATGACATTGATCTTAAATATATGTTATATAATCTAGATACATCTTACTGACTGGACATAGTAGATGTCTGACTATCAGGTGCTGGGGGATCATAAGTATTGAGACTTCTTCTCATGATGTTCGAATTTGGTGATCTCTATAAGTGACATCATGAGGATAAACCCATCAATACGAACACCACATTTTTTGGGTGTCATTGGTTGTTACTATCTACAGACATGTGTATTGGTCTCCTGACTTGAGACCATTACCAATATATATCATTTAATTACGTACTTTGATGCAAGGTGAAAACCAAAGTAGTAATGTCATGGCGAGGTATTTTGTATTGGGTGCGTCGTTAGTGGTATGACGTTGGTTGAGTGGTCTAGAAAGGACTTGTCGCTTCCATGTTTAGGAAGATGTATATCTCAGGCCTGGTTGATCAGGATGGTGCCACCTTCATAAGTCTTTAGGCAAAGCAGTATAAAGGTGAATCCATCCGGATAGATCAACAAATAATAAATAAAGATAAAGACGATGACACAAGATTACTTCCTGATTTATGAGATATTTAATGACAAAGAGACTATAGTACACATTTAGTGTTCGTAGGATGGTAGTCATTGCAATGACTATCTTTATCTCTTTAAGGGCCATGATGAGTTGCTAGACTCCACTCTTGGTATGTGGATTTTATCCACTACTATTGAGATAAGGGCCTAGAGGGTCACACCCAACCACGTATTCAAGAATTTGCACCTATTCATTTGAATAGGTATATAGACATAATGGGCTCCCACTATGGGGTCCGAGCGTTGTCCAAGTTGTCGATCACAAAAATAATTAAATAAATTCATTAATATTCAAGTTACTAATATTTGGGATAGAATTTATTTGATGTATTTATGAGTACAGTAAATACGAGAAAATATTAATCGAACAAATATTATTTTAATATTCAATGTACGCTTAATATTAGGAGGGACAACGAGTCGAGTTAAAAGGCTCTGTTTTATCACATAATATATTATATATATATTACAAGTATGTGATAAAATATTAAATAATATTGGCGGTGTTTAGTACATCGAACTTATTTATTTAGAGAACGTAGATATTAACGGGGGCAGGGGAACCCTACCGGGTATTTATCAACGTGTATATCAATAAGAGTGGAGGTTGTCTCTCTTTGATGTACACATAACTATTCATTCATTTATGGAATGAATAATTGAGAGCCTCTCTCTCCTCCCGCTTCTTAAAGAGAGAAGATGATGATCAAGAGCTCAGATCAAGTTTCTCCCCACACATCGCAAGATCGATGATGTTGTGATCGTCGAGACGTCGAAGATATCGTTGAATCCCCGCGCTAGCATATGGAGTTTGACGATCGGTGCTCCCGCGGATTTTTGAGGTGCGTGTAGACGATCTAGAGGGATACTGTTATGGATCCTTCGTGAAACGATAGTCGTCGATAGGTAGCAGTCAAAAACGGATTCAGATTTGAAATGCTTATATTTTCATTTTAATTGTGTGATCTTAATAATCTACGTGAGATCCTCGGAACTCTCCGGGGCTCGGATCTTCGGCGGCGACAAGTACCGTCATTCCACTGATGAAATTTTTAAAATCCCCGGCCCACCGGATTCTGGTGCGGGCCCCAGAAACCTAACATTATGTTGGGGATGTTCTTTTAAATTCCTATTAGTGTAAATTTTATTATCATATGAGGAGATATCCATATTTTATCTCATCAATCCATTTTTGGAAGTTTTACGTGGCTCTGTTAGGCTCATGAATTTTCGTAAGGGGATTTTTTTATCTCACTTTTTATTTCCATGAGATTCATGCCATATTTTCCAATATTTCATTTTAGTGGTGTATGTTCTACCCATTATTCTAATCTATGTATAATATACTTTTTTATGTGTATTTACATCAAAATTTTATAGTCCTTCTTTCATGGGGTCTATGTTTTGAAAGTTACCCAAATCGGTTAGGGAACCATTCACCCTCCTCTTTTAAAAGACTTCTCTTTTGTTAGGTAATTTAAGTTACATCTTTTTTTGTTCGGATATGTTCTTATATATCCTTATTTATGTAAATTTTATGTCCATGTGATGAGATAACATTTTTATCTCTCATCAACTCATTTTATGAATTTTAAAGTGACTTTGTTTGGCTGTCGAATTTTTGTAAGGGAAATTCTTAAGAAAATTTCAACTATTTGGGTTAAACCCCTACTTATTAATTTTATCATGCTATGAATATGTGTGAATGACCTATGATTGTTTCACAATTAATATCCAATTATATTGGGTATATTTTTATTTGTCCCTCATGATTATGCCATTGATTTGTCCTTAATCAAAGGATACCGTCTTTGTAAGGGACTTTGTATCAATCTTGTTTCATTGAGACATGTTTTTTTTGTACAAAAATTTATTTTATATGGTGTATAAACCCCTTTGTCTTTTACTTTTATTCAATAGGATTATTTTCTCTATGAAGGTTTTTACTAAATGACAAAAAGTTTGTTTCTTTTCATCGTACGCGATGACAATGACCTTTTCGTCGCCGCAAGTATTATTTGATCATTGTATTCCATAAAAACTCTTATATTTTTAAAAGGAAACTAAATACCATATACTCTTTGATGTATTTTGGTATTGAAAATTTTTTTGATAATGGATTTGATATGTCAATATATTGTGATTAGAATGTGGAAATGTTTTCTTTCCTTTATATTTTTGGTATGTGTTATGATTTTATAATGGTACTTGGACATTTGATGGAAGGTTAATTGATAAAACAAATGACGAGTGGTGTTGTGAAAACTAGGATGGGTGGTTACATTATAACCTCCAATTCATTAGGAATGGAAGTCAGTTGCATGGATATTCTATTTAGTGATATGTGTGGAAGTCGAACGTATGGTTATTCCATTTATGTATTTTTATGTCCCAAGTTACCTTTATATGTTATGTGTTATTTATATGGGTTTTATGGTAATATTTTGGTTACAAAAAGGTAATAAATTATATTTTATTCTGGGAAGAGTATTTACTACTTCATAAAGGTGAAAATTATTACTTATGATACAATATTCATGGTTTACTTGTAGTTTTGAAAAACTAATAGTTTTCCTTCTTTGTTTATCCCTTACTAAGATTTTTATGCTCATCCCAAGTTTTTCAAATGTTTTTCACAGGACATAAAGTGGATTAGGGTCAAATATGGGATCAAGGAAAAAATTTTCTGTCTAAATTATGGAACTAGACATGACTCTTTCAAAGAGTTTTTATTTTTTTCAAAAAATGGAAACAGTGTAGAAGTGTCTACTTTGTAACTTTTGAGATGTAATAGTTATGTCCTAATTCTCTAAAACACTAACCCTGAAAACCTCCTCAATATTAATTATTCACTTAATTAAATATTATGTAATGTTTTAAGGCTGAGGCCTTATAGTTTGTATCAAAGGTCGGTTTAGACAACTTTAGGGATTTGATGTTTTAATTTGACACATGGTTCGTCCCTATGTATATTATTTCAGTTAAATCCTTGTTTTATAACATTTTCAGATCACATAAATTCAATTACAAATGGAAGGAGGATGATATCAAACTAAATTCCTATCTTTTCCTGATGACATGTTTGAAATAATTATTTCAAAGTTACGTTTGGATGATTGTGAAACGTTTTCTAGCATACAACTCACTTGCAAGCAGTTTTTGGAGATATCAAACACCTCCACTGCACCTCGTTATCATTGTGGATCATGGGTTGTATTTAGAAAAATCCTATTTTCACAACTATCTCATATTTTCAAGAAAGGTATATCTTATCAATAAATGTTTCGATATTTTACCTTATCAGAATATTTTGATGCATATTATGATTTTAAAAAAGTTGTTGAAGAAGGAGACCCTTGCGCAACTTATTTATATTTTCTTATAAAATATAGTCTCTCAGCACATACCTATGGTATTTTAAAAGGGCCATTAAATGAATGTTTCAACTCAAATTCAGTCTGACTAGTTTATAGAAATCATGCTTTATCAGATGTTTTGAAATTATATGTCATACAAGATTATTTTCCAAAACTGTTTTTCTGTGAATACCTATATGACCAATGTTGTACAAGGTGTATTTGGATGGAGGAAGGAAATTATTTTGAAGGATCTCTAAATCATTGTTTCAATTCATGAACCTTCTACCTACATGAACAATATGACGATGAAACCAAATGTACACCATGATCATGGTATGTTGTTCATCGTTTTGGGGAACGTTTTATTTTATCTTATGGTGGTGAAATAAGACTATAAGAATTAAGATGCGGAGATCATAATGAATTTGGATGAAAATGAGAGGTATAAGGAATCCATTGAGATTAAAACATGTTAGGGTTATTTTTGAGTTTTATAAAAATGACAATCCATAGGATGAGTGACAACCCGTCACATCGGGTAAAGATGTAGTAATTGAACCCACAACTGAAGGGCGACAAGGGTGTATCGCCTACCATTGGCCTACATGAAGTCCTTGGTAGGTATGCCTTATTAATTTAGTAAAATGATTTTATGGAACAAGAATAAGTTTATTTTGTGAATTTATGTTTTATCAAATAGATATACATAGTATTGGAAAATGATTTGGTGATTAAGTGATAAAGGTTGTTGTGAAAGAAATTCTCTCTATTAACGAAACACTGTATCCCTAAGGAAGATAGAATACTATGGATTTCAATTGTGGAATATTGGTTGAAATTTTGGTTTGGAAGAATCTATGTTTTTATTGTGGAAATATAATGATTTTGTTTATTTATGAAAATGATTAACCTATCATGGATAATATGTGATTACGTTAATTACTTTTTAATATGAGACCTTGTGAGTAACTGATGTTATTTAGAGATAAATGTTATGATTTAACTTGGAAGACTATGTAATTAAATCCTTATGAGATTTGGGTTTCAATGTTATTCTGGAATACTTTTGAAGAATTTTTTGGCTAGTAGTTTATTGAACGGTCTTTGTTGAACTTTGGGGTTTGTTTGAAATTTTTTGGAGATTAAGAGTAGTTTTTCTTTTTGTAATATTTTATCCTTCTTGGGTATTATCTGATCTCGCACTAACCATGTTGGTTTTATTAGATCTCTAAAGACAAGGGAAATATATATTTCTTACTTTTTTTGAAATATGTTATTCTCTAGAAGATGAATCTTGTTTATTTGATGTGAAAAGACTTTTTTAATGCTCATTGTTTGGAGAAAAGATTAGGTTTTGGTAGAAAATTATTAAAGGATGAAAATACACTTGAAGGTGAGTATATTTTCTTATGTTTTTATTCTATGTAGTAAATTAATTCCTTAAATTACAAAAAAGAAGACTTGAACCAAAAACATTTTCAGTTTACGTTACCTACTGGGTAATCAAATACCGCTTAACACATCACAAGTTTGTGATTTTTTTGGTGGTTAACTATCTCATAATCATATTTTCTATAACTATCCATTAGAAAATGATGGTTACTTTTTCCTCCATATCCATGTTTTCCCTACATGTAATCCTAGAGTGGGTTATGACGGTTAACCTATGTATTTCATTTTCTTTATTTTAAAGTGATATCTTTATTTACTTATTTTCCGAGGTGAGACGTTAAATGATGTTCTCAATCCCAATTTTAAAATTGTGAGCTCATAATTCAGAAAAGGGGAGGAGGATGTAACATCATAGGAAAATAATGAAATATGATATATTCATATTTATTAATAATTGTGAATTAAATATTAATTTTACTTTAAAGGGGTTGCAATATTCGATGGCTTACCCGGTACAGAACAATAGGTTTCTTTGAAATCTTACATTGCACACTAATAATATAATATGATTATTTTAAATGGTAGTTAACACATAACCATTGTATTGGAGGGAATGAATACAAATAACTACAATATGATTATAGATGTTTGTTAAATGTATTTACTTTTATCCAATAATAGTTAGGGGCTTAAAATGTAAATGAATCTAATTTTAAGCATAATTTACATTAAAAGGCTGATTTATCCTCTTTTGATGGCGAACCTTATTTAAATATAGTTTTGGTCACTTTCATTTGTTCATTTTGACAAAATAGAATTCTTCATATATTCGTATCATCAAAATTTACTTTGGGTAAATTTTTTCTATTTTTCCGATAAAATTCATTTTTAATGAATAGCGAAAAATACTGTATTTTATTTCAAAAGTGATTTTTAATATAATTTATTTATAAGGATAGATTATATTTTTAATTGGTTTTAATTTTTAATTATAATATATTTTTACAATTTAATCCAATTGTTGTCATTATAATTAATTTCACTTTGAAAATGGTCGTAAACAAGTCCCAATCTTTTCATATATATTGTTTCTTAAAAACATGCTATTTATTTTGAAGAAGGGAATTAACTATATAATTTATTAATGAAACCCCTGTGTTTTGATTTTGGACTATAAAATAGAGATTATGGTGAATTTTCTGTATTTTTCTGATAATGTTCTTTTTAAAATGAAATGTGATAAAATACAGCATTTTAATTCAAAACTGCGTTTTCATCCAATTTTTTTATATAGATAGATTGTCATTTTAATTGGTTTTAAAGTGTAATTGAATTGTGTTTTTATAATTTAATACAATTTTAGTCAATTTATGTAATTTAACTTTTCAATTGGATTTAAAAACATGTCAATCTTTTGATAAATTTTACTTCTTAAAAAGTCGTCATTGGTTTTTACAACGGGAATTATTTTTAAATTAATTATTGCAATTTATCTATTTGAAATTTAGTAAAATGGATTCCATATTTGGAATCAGAAGGTCCAGATTATTTAATTATGATTCTTTTGTTTTTTTACATTATGATTAGTAACGACGGTAATTAACCTTAATTACCGTGATTAATTAGTAATCAGGTAGTCAAGGGTAAAAAAATAATATCATAAAATTACAAAATGACCCCAACATGTGTCCTAATGCTATTGGATGTGTCATTGAATACCATGGGATGCCTTGTGCCAACTTTTGGACCCCATGGAATCACTTTAGTATGATAGTTACCTTTTATCATATTATTTTTTAAAGAAAGGAAAATATAACCAAAGTATGTATCACCTAAGTAAAAAAACTTTATTTTGGTTTATATAAATTATCTCATTGACTATAATTATTCAATAGAAATATTAAAATATTTCTTATATTATGATAATTTATTTAGAATTTTTAGACATTAAATACATAAATTAATTTTTGACACAATGATGATGCAGTAATTACCTCATTAATGAAGTATTTAAATAAATGATATTATAAGTGTTAAAATATTTTTTTTGAGAATTATGATTCTATCCAAGAATATTATAGTGATTATGATATTTAAAATTTATTCTAACTATTTTTTTTGGAATTAATAAAGCTTTTATGGATTTATCAAAAGTCAACTACCAAATAGTGTCAAAATTGGCATAAATGAATTTTTTAAAACAAATGTTATTTTATTAAATGGTATAATAGTCCAAAAAATCTCATATTCTGACAAATGAGATATACTATATTACTAATATAATTATTGATATGATTATGGTAATATTGTAATTTTAATGTAACTATCATGACCTTATAGTTTGAAAATAAAAAACGACGTGCTAAGAATTATTGTTTTTAACTAAGGGTTAAAATGAAAAGATAAGGTGAATTATATGACCTCCAATTTTCTAAATACTATAGGTTGAGTGTAGTTATACCACTTATCATCTTATACTCGATATATATATCATTTTGTAACCATTCTAATTTAAAAAACATTTTATAATAAATTTATATTTCATCACTTTCCATGTGTTCCCCTCCTCCCTCTTATAAAAGGCCCCACCCCACCCATTACTCGCTCCTCTCAAGAACCTTGGATTGTCAAAAATATACTCAAATAAGCTCTATAAATCCCCATATTCCACTTAGAAGCCTCACTTTGGGCTTAAATCCTTTCAAGAGAGACTTTTCCTCAAATCAAAAAAAGATACCCGATTTAGAGGTAACACCTTCTCTCAAAATACTTTTTTGTATTTTCCTTCATCACTCCCCTTAACATTATTATTATTTGATTCCATAACAACACCAGTATCCTAAATATACTAGGATGTTTTTATGATAATTATTTTATTTACACTTACACACACATTCGTTTAATTGTTAAAGAACATAATGTTTCTATTGGTGGTGAATTACTACCTTCTGAAACGATGATTGTTCAGTCTTCTCTTAACACCTTTCATGGTGGCCATTATGATGTCACTATATTTATATATTATATATATGGTATTTATGTTTTCTTTATTCTTTTTTATTTTATGTTTAAATAATATCATTATTCTTTTCATGTTGTGTAATTGCGATAATTTAATCTGAGGAAGTGTGGACTACCACCCCCTCAAGTGATGTGATTCGTTCATTCAATACATGGAATTTACAAAGAGTGAAATTAACGAACTTATCTGACCTATATAACATATATAATATACTGTAATTATAACATATATATTTCTCATTCTATTTTAATTCTGTTAATTTGACAATGAAATGAAAGTAGAGTTCATGCGTACGTACGACCTACCGTCTCCATGAACAGTGCCTTTCATTTTTTATCTCCAATTATTATGGAATAGTATAGAATTAATATATAATGGATATATATGATATTTAAATCATTAATAATGTTTTTTAGGTGAGGTAATTATAAATACATTGACAATTCTTTTCAAACAAGTTTATTTTTGACTCATGTTGCAAAACATCAATAAAACGTATAATATGAACTCACAATATTAACTAATTATTATAACATGGTAATATGTGATATTAGTTGAATAATAAACATATATGGAAGTCCTTATGACATTATAAATTGACTGAAGTCTATTATTCAGGAATATAAAGAAGGAACGAGAACAAGTCGGACTGGAGGTAAGGGATCCCACCTCTGTCTTTCTTTTTTAAGTACTCTATTTTATATCATTTCTTTTATGCTCCTATTTATTATATTGGGGGATGTTATTTTATATTAATATTACTTTCAAGTTTATCTTTATATGATGATATACCCTATTGTATCTCATCAATCATTTTTTGGAAGTTTTATGTGGCTCTGTTAGGCTGCCGAATTTTCATAAGGGGTTTTTTATCTCACTTTTTTATTCTCGTGAGATTCATGCCATATTTGACAATATCTCCTTTGAGTGGTGTATCTGATTCCCATTATTCTACTCATTGTGTAATATACTTTCTTTTATTGGTATTTATATCAACATTTTATATTCATACTTTAATGGGTTGTACGTTTTGAATGTTACCCAAATTGGTAAGGGAACCGTTCACCCTCCTAGTTTAAAAGTATTATTTTTGATAGTTCTATTAATTTAAATATTATTATGTTAGGATATATTCTTATATATCCTGATTTCTATAAATTTTATGTCAAAGTGATGAGATACACTTTTTATCTCTCATCAACCCATTTTTTAAATTCTAATGTGACGCCGTTGGGCTATCAAATTTTTGTAAGGGAACTTCTTAACCCAATTTCAATTCTTTGGGATAAACCTCTACTTCTAGATTATGTCATGATATGAATATGTGTGAGTGACCTATGATTGGTTTACAATAAATATACAATTATATTTGGCATATTTATATTTGTCACGCATGATTATGACATTGATTTATCCTTAATCTGAGGATACCATCTTTGTAAGGGAATTCATATCAATCTCTTTTCTTTGAGGAATATCTTGTTTTATACTCAACATTCTTTTATATAGTATATAAAACCCTTTTAATTTTACTTTTATTCAAAAGGAATCTATTCTCTATGAATTAGTTTACTTAATGAAAAAAAGTGTGTTTCTTTTCAACGTAAGTGGTGACAACGACATTTCCGTCGCCACGAGTATTATTTGATCTTTGGCTTCCATAACAAGCCGTAATATTTTTAAAAGGAAAATATATATCATATACTATTTAATGTATTTTTATATTGAAAGTGGTTTTGATAATTGATTTAATATGTCAGCATATTGTGATTGGAATGTTGAAATGTTTTCTTTCCTTTATATTTTTTGTATGAGTTATGATTTTATAATGGTACTTGGACATTTGATGGGTGGTTATGTGAAAAACCAAATGAAATGTGGTGCCCTGAAAACATGTATGAGTGGTTACATTATCCTCCATTCCATTGGTTATGTAAGTCAGTCGTATAGCTATTCCATATAGTGATATCTGTGGAAGTCAACGGTATGGTTATTGCAGTTAAGTATGATTATGTCTCAAGTTACCTTTATATGTTATGTGTTCTTTATATGGGTTTTATGGTAATATTTTGTTTACAAAAGGGTAGGAAATTATCTTTTATTCAGGTAAGAGTATTTACTACTTCATAAAGGTGAAAATTATTACTTATGATAAACTATTCTTTCTTTACTTGTTGTTTTGAAAAACTAACAATTTTCCTTCTTTGTGTATCCCTTACTAAGCTTTTTATGCCTATCCAAAGTTTTTGAAATTTTTTCACAGGAAAGAAAGTGGAATAGGGTCAAAGAAGAGATCAAGGAAAACTCTAGATATCTAATATTTCAATATCATTCTATGTGATTTTTTCTTTCATATTTTGATGGTAGAATTCATATTGGATGACTGGTTATGACATGTTGTATCTGTGGACTAATGGTTTCATGGGATGAAACATACTTCTTGGGATTAATTGGGAGCTAATATATAATGTGTATGTGATATTTACAAATTACAAAATGGCAGCACATATAATTAAATATTTTATATAAGTTTTACATACCTATATAATGTTTTGTATATATAAAATAGGCTAAATTGTGACTTAAAATGATTTGGTTACTAATGGACCATTTTCATGACATGGCCTTTGTAGGCTAATGTTGACCTATTATAGTTATGAGATAGGCTTCAATTGGCCCATGTAGGATGGTCATGGTGTTTCTTTATTATGATACAAACCCTTTATTGGTGTAATAGAATGTGAAAATTATTGATGGGACAACATGGGTATCCTTTACATCGATATTCCTTAGTAATTAACCCCTATATGTATATTTGTGCCACAAATGGATGGTTATATTATATTTCATCAACCACTCATATGATGTTTGGTATCAATCTATGGTGGCATTTTATTGAACCAATTCCTTAAATTTAATAAAAAAATATCTATTTTTTAGTTTCCCTTATTTGATGTGGTAGTTAATAAAAATGAAAATTATAACCTAAAGGGTCATTTATATATAGATTGGAATTCAGATTTTATTTAACTAATCATAATTTTGAGAACATTTTGAAAACATTTAGTGGATAAAAGAAACTTATTGTATAAATTTTCTATCTACTAAAACATTCATGTTAAATATAAATTATTTAAATAATTTTAATTATAACACAACTATTTTTCCTTGTGGTGTTACATATTTAAAGTACTATAAATATTTTAGATATTATTGTAATTTGATGTTCTTAAATTTCAGTTAGTTAAATGGGTCAAAATTAACTTTAATATGGTTTTCTTGTCCTAGACCATTTTATAAATTCAAAGATGAATTTTTCCTTGAGAGATTACATTAATGGGAATTTGGATAATACCCATGGATCTCTTTGACTTTTCCATTATGTTGATCTATAAGTTATGACGTTATGGTAGGTGATCTTTTTGGAACGTCTATGATTTTAGGATTTAGATCCTTATGTTAAAAAGTAAGGGGATAGACCGGTAGTGTTAGTTCCCCCATATGTAGTAAATGATGTGATGTTTTATCAGTGATTATGTGTCCTTTTGGGTGATATTTTTCCCATGTTGGACTCTTAGATCTGAAATGAAAATCAATTTGGACTTGTGGTCATCCGATTAATTGACCTTCATTAAGGGTGTGAGAATCATGTTATTCTTGGTTTCAGTGGATTATAAATTCCCATGTCAAGGTCATTCGCTTAATTGAACATGTAATTTTTAACCCTTTTAAACATGCATGGTGTTTTTGGGCATATAATATAAAGGCAAATAAATCTTCTAGTTGTGCTGTTGAGAAATATCGGGGTAGTACATGTTGACATACATGGTACCCTTCAATTTGTTAAAAATGTTTCAATAAACCATCTAATTTTTTGGGAATATTTTAAATGTTTTGATATTATTCTTCAATAACTTATCATCAATAGGGTAGAGTATCCATATCATTAAATTAAATATTAATCATCCCAATGTTATAGATAAAATTGTAAAATGAACAGGTGTCATAACACCTCTTATCAAGTTAGTTTGGCTTTTAAGCACAATCTTATGGTGAAAGTGGACATAAGCTGATAGGATTTTCATGAATAAATATAATGATGAATTTTAACTAACATAATTTTATAAATATTTTTTCTTTCTCGTTTCTAGTTAGCCCTTGCTAAAAACATTTTTTCCATGTCTATAACCCATAGTCAATGGTTAATAAAACACGTGTTGTGGAATGATTTCCTTTATAGTATATGATTAATATAAATCTTTTAAGGTGATTATAATAATGTAATAAATTTTTCATTTACATAAAATTATAAGGACTGCAATAGTATAAGGCCAGTGGGAAATGAATAGAACAACTTTTGAATTCCCATGTTACTGGTGATTTTCAAAATGATTCTATGATTACAATGTAGATTGACATTGATGTTGTTGGATATATGAGTAAAAACTGAAGAAACCTATATTTAGTTATATACTATAGTTGTTATTATAGAGTCATAATGAGTTTCATCAATAGTGATAGGATCTCTTTTAGGTGGTGATGACACATTAGTGGGTGCATCAGATATCTTCTACAGAATTTAGCCCACATCAGCCATATTGTTCCTTCTTATGAATAGTTAGAAATGGTTGTCTAGAAACCATGTAATGAACTTTTTCATTCATATGAAGGTGAATTTCTAGTCTTTGTGTTAGTATTTTATAACATATTAACAAAATTTTGGATCAACAACAATCATGCCTCTATCTTGACATCATTCCGGGTACACAAAGATGGTTTTGGTTATTCCATGAGGTAAAGAATGAGGTTAATCCATGAGTATCTAAATAAATGGATTTATTTAGAGTGTCACTCAATAATAATGGTGGTTTATGTAGGCATGTATAGTCTTGAGTGATACCTAGGTTCTAGAGTATGATGATCCTTGGTAGACTCACAGACGCTAGCCAACTCTTAACATGATTTTAATTGGGCTTAGTTAGTGTTCTAGATATGTGGGTGTATCAGCTATGTATCGATGTCTATCTTATAAAAAATAGATTATATAATACCTTGTAATATCATGATATATAGATGTTTCTTCTAAGTCATATGATGTATCACTTCACTCGACAAGTCTTATCCAGGACAAGGACTTCTAATGTGGGGAGGTGGTATGTCCTATGTTTTGGACAGAGTTTAATATTCTAATGGAATTCATAATATTCATCTTATGAAGGGATCATTCTTAATTTTGGGAATATATGTGAGATTCCAGGGGATCGAACATCCTGAAATGATGTTTTTATATGTGGGTTATGTTTTGACGGATGTCCCAGGGGCTCGTGAAAACACTAGAAGAAGTACTGTCATGCCATACTGTTAGAAACAATTTTTCATGAAATTCACATTGTGAATCTGATTCAAAATGGGAATTCATTTTCGTAGGGTATTTCTTAAAGAATATAGGACATATAATCCTATGGATCATACCCCAAGGAATTCACGATGTTTATTTGGTTCATGTCATGAATTTGGTTCCAATTGTGAATACCATAATCGATGTCAAGGGGCTCAAGGAGATGTGGTTAATAGATTAAATATGTGAAATCCAAAGCTGTTTACCCAAAAGAATTCGTGATATTCATATTCTTCATGTCCCAAATCTAAATCATGATTTCAAAGGGTTTCACAGGGTATAACTTTGAGATAGAGGATGTAAAATCCCTAGGGGTGTTTACCACGAGGAATTCATGATGTCAATATGGTTCACATATTGAATGTTTTAGGATACATTAAAAAGGATAGTAGGGGATAAAATAGTTTTTTTCTTCACTCATATGAGGGCACCAAGTCACTTAGTGACTCTTATCCCTCTCCAGGGATTCATTGGATTGCCTCTGTCTGGTACCTAAATCGAGTGCTTCCAGATGCATTGGAAGAATATCGGTAATATATCAATTCCTTTATCTCCTTTATTAATTTTAATATCCTTCAATGGAATTATTTTAGAGCTTCATTATTTTCAACATTTTATGGTTTTTTAAAATAATCTTATTTATCTTGAACCATCTCGATTCAGGTATCGGTATTGGATGATTAAATAATCCTCATTATAATGAAGGTGGTCTATAAATTTTCCCACATGTTGACCTTGATTTATTAAATAAAAATTAATGCCTCATGATATTTTACTTGGGAATTTATTTTGAATGTTTATATAAGGTAAATTAATTGAACATGTAATGAACTAGACCCCATAATAGACTCATTGATTTGATTGGGGGATAATGCCCTCAAATTGGTCCTCTCATTTTGGTGTTTATTTTTTGTTCTAATTTCCACTGATTGTATTTGATCAAGAGGAGAAAATATTTTAATTAATACTGAATGTCTTTTTAAATTTGTATAGACTTATTTACTTTATGATGTTTAAACCATCTTTTTTAGGTTTTTTTAATTATCCCACATTCATGTGATGTTTAGTTTTTTATTAAACTCATAATGATGTGGATTTGATCCCTTATCCATTATATATTGAATTCTCCTTTTGAGGTGACATTCCTTATAAAACAAAACATAAACATGACAGTCAAATAGAATTAATTGTTATGGGGAACGTTGTGACACTCCACTATATTACCCCGATGATACAGAACCTTATCGTATGTGGTTGTGGCCTAATTCTTATTTGATGTTACACTTACTAAAATTTTTGGGGACTGGTAATACTATGATAATTGACTTTCACAAAATTTTGAATTAATATTATGGATAAATGCGGTATCAAATTATTAAAACCCTCTTTACATTATATTTATCATTATTTTGGATTACTGGACTAAATAAATGAATTTTGATGAATTATGAAAAATTTAAATGTTATCATGTTCTATCTTTTAAATTTTCATGTTTGGGGTTTATTGGTGTGGATAGGTCACTTGGCACTTTTATCATTATTAAATTCAATGCATCACATATATGTGGTGGGATTATTGGGAATAGATTCACTTATGTGTGATGTGATACTCGGGTATAGATTCCCTTATATGTGATGTGATATTGGGAATGACATCACTAGGCAAGGTGTCACTTTCCTTTGTATATTCTGCATAGCGTCCCTTATATGGGATGTGGTAATGGGAATGGTTTCCTAGGAAAATGTGATCATTTCATAATGATACTCGGCATGATTTACCTTATATGTATGTGATACGAGGCATGGAATCCTTGGGAAAGATTTCCCTTAATTAAATTGTCATAGATATCATTTTTCTACGGTTGATGCCTTGGTATTAAAATTTGTGCATATACTTGTGCAAGAATATTTATTAATACGGTAATCTAATGTATGCATATATATATATATATATATTGGACGATTTGTAGAGACACTCTATATTCGGACGAAGGTTGTGTGGACTTCTTGGTATTGTTGAGGAACCAAAGCGTGAGTTATTTAATTTTATTTATTTATTTATTTATTGAATTTTATATTATACCCAAACACTATTTTATTTTATTCACATATACTATATAGATTTATTCATAATTTGTGTTTTCCTACTAGCGGGATTTTTTTCTTTATTTTCATACAAGTATAATATTGTAACAAAAAATGTATGCCTACTAATTTAGATTATAGAATTATCTGGACATGCCTGTATGGTTGTAAATTTGGAATCAACCATTTAATCTATTTATTAATATTTTCTTCTGATTCTCTACCATTTACATATACTACTTACACTATAGGTTTATTTTTTTTATTATCTATTATATGGAAGTGCTACTCTGATCATGGCGGTATAGTCTCCCCAACATACCATTATTGGTCCCTATTATGGCCCATAAATTACTTGTATATATTACTTTAACTTTTAAAAATATTTATTACACAACATAACAATGACCATTACAGGACCGTATAGGTTTAGTGTCTTTAGAAACTGGGAAACATAAACATCTAGTTCGTAAAACATCTGCATCATCTCTTGCTTATTTATATAAAACAAGAATCCTTTTTGACATATCATACTTAATACCTGTATTCCTGACACGTGGAAATTAAACATATGAATGGTTGAACACAAATCCTTAGTAATGATTAAAAAGGTAAATATCAATCATATTAAAAAAACATAACATTTGAAAATCTTATCCTGCATATAAAATATCATAAAAAAATGACATGGGATAAATAATAAAAGTGAAATATAATCCCAATATTCAAAACACAAGTCATTAAATTTCATTTCATACACACATAATAAAATAAAATCATTTCATAGTAGTCAATGTTCATCGCCAAGACCATCATATTGTAAAAAGTCAATTTCTGTTCCGATTTCACTTGTTATTCAAGCCCTGTATTACTGAAATAGATTTACTTTTCATTCCATTTGCGTCTATATCATGAGATATAAATCATTACCCAATGAATTGGAGGGAGATATATGTACCAACCATCTCATAATGAAACCATTGTTATGTGTTCCGCAAAACATAAATCATTTATCATAGCATAACCCATGAAATAAAATGGGTTTCTTAAACATCATTCCATAATAATCGATTTAAAAAAATTGATTTCATAAAAATAATTCCCTCATAAAAAAAGAATAATGTGGATGAAAACATAACCATATGCTATCTTATATGGAAAATAATTTTGATAAAACTATTGAGCTTATTTCGGAATGAAAATATTACTTATTTTTCAATAATGTTTTCTTTTCTAAAAATGTAACATAATTTTAAAAGAAAATTATTTAGTTGAAAACAATATAGAAATATTTTAGAGGAATATTCATTTAAATAAGGTTTCATGAAACCATAAAATTCCATTCATGCCGTATAATTTTTATAAAATATTATCCTCATACTTTATCCAGAAAAGTCAAAAAGTACCTCAAATCGAATCCCGACAAAAGATTCTATTCATACCGTTTAATAAAAATTCTCCATTGGGTAAAATTAACAATATAATTTTTAATGATAATATATATAATATTACATAATTTGGAAACGTGTATGTGGATTATAAATATAACCTAAAAAATACTTTTTTATAAATAATCTCGAATAAAAAGGAAATAGTAAAATTATCCCTTACCTTTGGTCCAAATGTTTCATATGTATCAAAACATCCTATATAATGATTTAAATAGTATTACTGATTTAATACATAATAATAATCTTTTCTATGATATCATATATGATTATATTATCACAGATTTGTTAGTAATAATTCATTGTCACTCGTTATTCGGATATTGATAGCTTTCTGTTCTTATAAAATATTTTTCAAATATGTTCATGATACACTTCATAGGATATAGTTAAATGATTTAAAGAATTATATTAGTATAATATATTTCCTATTTATTCATTTAATTCATGTATATAATAATGGTCTAATTAAGATCATGTATAATGGATCACATCACATCGTGGAGATGGTAGGTCATATGTATGCACGAGCGATGATATCATTCCCCAAATTGTTGAATGGTGTTGATGTGAATGTTCTATAATATATCAGGATAGTAATAGGATATAATAATAATATATCATTATTATTTCTATCATTATACCAATCCATGTAAGGTGGTGGTGACAAACAGATTACACCACAGTGTTGAAACAATAAGTCGTATGTACACACATGCGGTGATTTTGTGTTTCATAAGATCGATATAAGGTGAGATATTATAATTTCATATTTATAATAACATATAAAGATATTATTGTTATTTATTTTATTACATTATATTTAAAAAACTAATTAATAGGAATTACAAGAAGAAGGAAGTTTGAAAGAATCAGTAAAATAAATTATCTCTTATTCGCCGCGCTTTCTCAAAATCTCTTCCTGGGCAACTAGAGATGGTCTTTGAGGTTGACCAGAAACTCTATAATGAAAATTTGGAAACATAAAAAGAAATAGGTCAGGATATGGCCAAGATTTAAGGCTCAAAATAATGTGAATAGGTGAGGGAAGAGGTTCCCTTTTTTAATTGATGTGAGGGGCACTTTTGAAAACTCTATAAATAATAATTTATAATAAAATCAACACTACCCAAAACCACAAAAATTTCTCAATTTTGAAGACTACATAAAATCGGGTTTTAATCCCATCACCCAATAAATGTTTGAAAAGTTATTTTTTAAATTTAAACCATATCATTTAATTGACACTTAGTTATTCTATTTAATTTTAATTGTAGTAATAAAAGTATAAATATGCATTGGTTATAAATATTTACTTATGTGGTTTTAATTGATCGTAAATACATAATTTATGAAATTTTGGACCATATAATTATATATTTTTAGTTTTTAAATATTTTTCTTATTTAATTTTTTTTAATAAAATGTTATTTTTATAAAATATTAGTACTGTCAAATTTGACACTATTCTTTTATTTGACATAAAAAACACTAAAGAAGATAAATTAGATAAAAAATATAGAAAAAATTCTTACCAAATCAAAGTCACCTATATTATTCTTTTAAGAAATTAATTATTTTATTTGATATTTCTTGTAATATTTTTAAAACTATTTATTTGATATTTATATTAATTAAATAATTTGAACAACACTATCGTTCCATCATTGATGGTAATAATCTAAATTCTAAAAATTATATATAAATTTCAATGATATAGGTAACATTTCATCTATCCAGAGACTATTTTTAGTCGATATTATCATCTAGTTATCCATATATTAAAATTAATATACTTATATAAAATGATATTGTGACATTTTTCCATATTCAATTGTTTTTATTATATTCATGTCATATTCATAGGTAAGTTACCATTAAGTTATTAAATTTCCAAAAATCTATGACAAGGGTTACATTTATTCATCCAATAGAATTTTTATTGGTGTTAAGGTAATTTTGGAATATTACTTTTTACATTATTCACATTATTTTCCTTTAACCAGCGAAATAAAAATAATTTCCAATGTTACTATTCATAATGCCCAAAAATAAAAATATCCAATTAACATAATTGGGAACCAATTATTCATAATATGGAATCCTTTTTTCCAAATTCAAAACTAAAAATTTGCAGTAATTAATTTAAAATTATTCTCATTGATAAAATGAGAAAACAAGTTCAAAAAGTTAAAATATTGCAAATGATTGAAAAGTTTTTACATCAGAATTTAATGTACAATTAAATCCCATGAAATAATTTATATTAATTGGTAAAAATATATTCTATTTATAATTTTAAATAATTGAATAATATTATTTTACAATATAATGTTTTTCAATGAAATGAGTTATTTTCAATTAAAATTTTGCGTATTTTTACTTTTTATGAAAACATGAATGTTTTCAAAAACGTATCAGAAATTCATCCAAAGAAAATATGTATAACCCTCTTCAATATAACATGATTATTTTTTCATATATGTATTATTAATGTGTAAAAATATTAATTTAAAATAGGTTCCACATTCGAATGTGTAAAATTATATTTTTTTTAAAAAATATGTTTTTATAAACCAAATATGGTTTTACTCACACCCTATGACTAAAATATCCATTGGATGAAAACAGAAAATATATTATTAAGTAAATAACAAATATATATCTCAATAATTTTAATACCAAATATAATTCTCTCGAAAATAAATGTATCTAATTGATTTACATTTTTCAGAAATTATTAATAGCCAATAAATTCACAATGCATTTTCATAAGATAGTTTTAATTATTCACACTAAACAAACAGCTATAATATAATGGTAATTTTATATTAAGGGAATATTTCAGTTCATTTAAACTCTTGGTTTCATGAAAAATATTCTATTAAAGAATAAAAAATATTTGAAAAAATATTTCATAAAAACAACCTGTTGTTACATTCTAACCACCTTAAACTGAATTTCACACTCAAAATTAATCACATAGAAACAATGAGATGGAGATAATTATTCCTCATAATATCCTCACTTTCCCATGTAGCTTATTCAAATTGTTGGTTTCTCTATAAAACTTTTACAAAGTTAGTGGTCTTGTTTTATAGAACTTTTTCGCTACGATCCAAAAATATCTATTGATTTTTCTTTATAAGAAAGATATACCTTCAGGAGTATGACATCTGAGCTTAGTACGTCTGAAAGATCAGGTATGTACTTTTTTGGGATAGATATATAGAAAACACCATTAACATGAGAGATATTCGGTGGATGTTCCAATTGTCAAGCTACCTTCCCAACACGATCAAGAATTTCAAAAGGACCGATATAAATAGGGATATGCTTGCCCTTATTTCCAAACCGCATTACATTATTCAGGGGTGATATTCGTAAGAAAACCTTTTCACCCTCTTAAAAATCTAAGTCCTTTCTTCATTTATTAGCATAACTGTAATTCCCCGACCCCAATTAACCGGTCTCCATGCATTATTTTAGTATATTTCCATAATAACAAAGAATCCTATCCCAATTTACCAATCAGTTTAGCAGACATGGAGAGTAGATTACTTACATGAATGTTACATTACACCTTAGAAAATAAAATACAAAATAACTGTTCCTTTGAGAATGCCATTAATCACCTAGCTTAACCATGTTTATCAATCATAATACACTTCTTGGAATTATGGGAAAAAACACAAGAATAGAGTGATCTCAAAGGGTCGACAAGGGTGAGCAACGCATTTGAAGATAACATAAACATTAGGCATGGTGATTAATTTAAAACACATGCATTCACAAATAATAAACATGAAAACATTATGGAATTAATATAAGATAAGTAAATAATCCCATAATAACACATAATAATAGGGATTCTACTTGTCGAATAACCACATGAACCGTCAATAATATCTTTATAATAATGGAATGTATAATGCAGGCCATTCTAAAACATTTTGTCAAGGCCTATACCAAGACATCTAAAAATGATTATGGCCTCGGCCAAAACCATATATTAGAACTGGGAAAGGCCTCATCCAATTCCATGTCTAATTTTCTGATGAGACCTACCAATTAACCGAGGATCTATAGAGGGAACCATGCATCACTTACTAATTCCAATACATTCCTCATATGAAACGGTTGAAACATAACACAAACATCTGTATTTAAACTATCATACGAAACGTCAATACTTTTTCCCTAAACCATGAATGGTATAAGAATAACACATCCACAATCAAATATATTACAAAACCTTAAATACAATATAAAAGATTTGTATAATTACAAATCAACATCGAACATGTTTAAATTCCATCAAAGGAAATTGACATAGATGAAAATGATTTGTAAAACTTTTTGAGAGAAATATCATTTTTTCATGAAAACTTTTAAAAGTCACAATATTTAGAAAGGAAGACATTTTAAGACATTTTTTAATCCAATTTTCCCATACCACTTTAAAACTTTTTAAAGGAGATAAAATTTTGAAAACATTCATTTACATATAAATAAAACCTTAAAACCATTTTTAAAACATGGGAATTAATGAGAATGATTTAAAAGAATAAAATTTTAAACCATTTAAAATGGTGATCTAGTTAAAGAGTCCCTTCCATAAAACCTTAAAATTTTCCTTTTGAAAATATTTTTATGAAAATAGTATTTGATGAAAAAGAGGTCCCAGTAGATACTCATGTAAAAACAACCTTGGATAATGAAGAGATTGTAAAATTAACCCTTACCTTACATTTTCCTTGGATCGACGGTACCTTTAACCTCTTCTTCTTCGGGTGTTTTCCTTTTATTTGACCGAAAGGGATCCTTATGTTTTCATTAGGATCAAAGTAGAGAATCTTGGTTTATGTGAGAGAAGTTTGGAGGATATTTGGGTAGGGGTTGGCTGAGCCAAATGCCTTTGGAGGTGTGATTTTGCGAGATGGGGAAATGAACTTTTATATGAGTGGTGAAGGTTACTTTAGGAAAAGAATTTAATATTTACTAATTATACTATAATATTAGGTTTATAATGGCTCCAAAAAAATTATTTTGAGACTTAGGCTGTTAGGGGTCAAAATAATCACAACAAATTGGTTTTATACAAGTTTAGGATACCATTTTATCCTTAATTTTTAGATTTAACTCTTTGTTAAATAGTTTAACATTTATCGTGTCTTATTTTATTCTTAAACTATATGCATAACAAACATAATATAAACTTTGAAGAGAAAATAAAAAGGTTCAATAATTACATATATAATATTATTTAAGACCTTTGGCCAAACCTTATATTTTAAGGAATGTTATATCAACCAATAATATACTATCTGTTTTAAAAACTAATTTAGGTCAATTTTGACACTATTTAGTAATTGGTTTTTGAGAAAGTCATAAAAACATGATTACTTAGAACATGATACATTAAATCAACCATATAATGTCATATTCACCTAGAAAGTTCGTCGATGTCATAAAAACATTGTAATTATATTTATTTTAATTTTTATAATACCATTTATTTGATTCTTTCATTGTTTAGGTAATTACTACATCATCATTGTCTCATATATAAAAATAATTATTTAATGTTTAAAAATTATAAATAAAATAAAATGATGTAGGAATTTTTTTTAGATTTATAATGAAGATTTATAGTATAATTTATCTTAAGTATAAGCACATATTAAAAATGGTTTAGTTATTAAAAATTCAATTAAACACTTGTAACTCTTCTTTAAATAAAATAATAATAAATGTCCTAATCAAATCCAAGTGAACATAAAGGATCATATTAAATTACAAAGGTTTTTTTGGTTGAATTACACTTATGCAATAAAATTAGTACATGTGTTAGGGTAATTATAATATCATTTTTACCTTTAATTACCCTATTTACTTTTATGTGTGGTAAATAAATGTCAAAGTTATTTTTCCCCAAAAATTATTTTCATCTTATTTGTAACACCCCAAGCTTCTTTGGTATGCTTCTCTTTGAATAATTCAATAGCGTGTGTTGTACGCAACATCGAGTTCTAACGCACAACAAAACCGATCAAACTAGCCATTATGAATAGTAATACCTACTTTTTAAAATTTGAGAAATTTTATCTCTCAAAATGGACTTCATTTTTCGATTCGGAGTATCGAATTTATCCTATGGTGATATTTTGGTACTTTTTGGATAACTTTAATATTTTGATAAATAGTGAAAATTACTAAATTTTAATTAAAAACAACTTTTTAATCAATATAATTAATAGTGATAAATTATTAATTTGAATGGGTTTAAAGTATATTTAGAATATATTTGTACCATTTAATATAATGTTGGTCATTGGACATAATTTCACAATTAAATCGAACTTATACAAGTATCAATCTTTTGATATATCTTATATCTTAAAAACACGCTTTTTGTTTTGACAGTGGGAATTAAATTTAAATTAATTTCTGCCACTTCTGTTATTTGAATTTGGAAAAATGGATTCCATATTTGGAATCAGGATGTTCAAATTGTGTAAATAGGTAACTTTTATTTTTAGAAATTTTGAATAATTACTACGGTAAATATTTTATTTACCATGGTTAAAGGGTAAATCCAGTAAATAAGGGTTAAAAAAAATAATATTATAATAATAAAAAATTATCCTAAAACACATCCTACCCTTATTGGTTGATACATTTCCGACCGTGGGCATATTTGGGTCGATTTTGGGCCCCCATGGTTCCACTTGTAAGTGATAGGGACACTTTATTTTAATTAACTTAAAATATATACAGAAATGACAAAAACATATATCTTTTAGCAATTTTTTTTACAAAGTGTTATATATGTTGGATTTTCGACTATAAATATTCATTAGAAAGATAAAGAGATTTGGTTACATTATTTTAGTGTATTTATAAATTTAAGACATTAAATAATTTAATTTATTTATTACACAATGGTGATGCAGTAATTACGATAATAGTGAAAAATTAAAATGATTAATATTGTAGATACCCAAATAAATAAAATTTTAGAAATTTTATGAATTACACTGATTTTATAGGATAATATGACATATTAGGATTTATTTAATTGACTTTGTTAGAAGTAATCATTCTATTATGGTTTTTACAAAAATCAACTATTGAATAGTGTCAAAATTGACATAAAATAGTTTTTAAAACAAATATTTTATTATTAATTGATATTAAATTCCTAAAAATCTATGGTTCGTCCAAGAGACTTATATCATGATATTTGTATCTTTAATTGACCACTTGTGGTTCATTTTTATGTATATATTATGTTTATTAACCATATAATATAAAAATACAAAGAGACATTGTAAAAGTGAAACTAATTAACTAAGAGTTAATACTTACTGATAAGGTTAATATAGTAAACCAAACCAGTCTAAATTATATTGGTTGAGTGGTTTTCGACCCATCCCCACATTAAACTCTAAATAATTCAATTTGGAGATATTGAAAACTGAATATGAATTTATTATAAAATAATATTTCTAGCTTTTCCAAACGTGCCCCTCACCCCTCTTATAAAAGGGCACTCCCCCTTCTCATTAATTAACACATTCAAAGCCTTTTGGCTCGGCCAAACACTTCACAAATACTCTCTCAAATTCCCTCACTTCATCCTAGAGGCCTTTCTTTAGTCAGAAATCCAACCTAAGAGCCCTATTGATCAAATCAAAAGGAAGAACCCGAAGAAGAGGTAATGATTTCACCACCCTTTTCCAAGGTTCTTTCTTCTTCCCGTTGTTCCTTATTTGTTATTACCATTATAAAAGAATAACTCTAGTATATTATATATACTGTGATGTTATTATAAATATGGTACAACCATATTCATTATTATATACATCCTTTGAATAACATGTCACCATACGTGTGTACGTACGGCTTACCGTCTCCACGTCGTGGTGTAATTGTTATTCAATAACTTATTATTAGGATGGGTATAATAATGATGTGTAACTCATGTAAATAATAAATATAACATGATAATGATTCTGTATATATGATATACCATCCGATTATATTTTATTTTAATATCAAAATAATGATATTTTCACTCGTGCGTACGTACAGACTACCGTATCCACGAACGCGATGAGATTCATTCTCCATCGTATCCATCCAAGTCTAATTCTCATTTGATGATTAATAATAGTATATAAGGACTTGATATCATTCTGGATATGATTAATATAAAACCTATCCCTGAAAAACACAGCTTATGTAACAAAACATATAAAATAAAACGAGTAAGTTAACACCCGAAACAATGATAATACTAAGATATTATTAACAAATCAATGTTAAAAGATCATATATGATACCATATTAATGAATATGATTCTTTTATAATTTTATAACAATTATTTCACCATTATACAAGATTTTAACCTACCCTAACTAAGGAAAAGTACAAGTTAAGGGTTATTTCACAATCTCTTCATTATCCAAGTTTGTTTATACGTAACAATCTACTGGGATTTCCTTATCATCCACATCCATGTTTCTTAAGAATGTATTTCGAACATTTTTACTATTTACAAGAATATGGGTTAAAGACATTTATATCCTTGTTTGATTTTTTATAAGAGGTTTATAAAGGAATCTTTCCATCGTTTTCCAAACAACGTGCTATTTATCCTTTCCCACAGAATTAAGGTAAAAATGTTTTTTTAACTTATACTGCGGGTGCGGCTATTTTCTGCCGTTATAAAATATTTGAAGCTTCCCTTACAAGCTTATAAGAATATTTTCAAAGAAAATGTTTTATTTTATAAATATATGATTTCAAAATAGAAATAAATATTTCTCTAAAAAGAGTTTGATTTCATCTATTCCAACATCCTTTGATGGATTTTACGCTTATTTGAAGTTGATTTATTATGATACAAAACTTCTATATTGTATTGAAGATTTATTCATATGTTTTACTGTGGTTGTTTTATTTTTATACCATTCATGGTTTATGAATTATGTATTTACATTTCGTATGCTAGTTTTAATATGAATATTTATGTTATGTTGAAACCTTTTCATATGGGAATGCATTGGGCTTAATATGTGACGGGTGGAGCCTGCTATAGCTCCTCGATGCATCGGTAGGTCTCATGAGACAAACTAGTGTCTTGGAACAAGGCCTTGACAAAATCTTATTTGTAGTCTTGGCACGAGGCCTTGGCTATGTGGTTATGATAGTCTGGCATTATGCATTCCATAATTATGAATCTGGTTATTGATATTGCATCTGATTATTTGATTAGTAGAATATCTATGTGAATATGTAAATGGAATTACTTCATTTAATTTTTTCCATACTATGTTGATGTTCATGTTTAAAAGGCTTTTTTTTTAGTTATACATTTCCTTAAATGTTTATTCTTATTTATGCAAGTTTCTGCTATATTGTTATCCTTATTGGGAATTTAATCTCACCCCTTTTCTATGTTTTATTTTTTCCAGGATGTGAAGAAGTAAATTATGAATGACCTGTAGGGATATTATGAGGGGATAAGAGTGTAGACTATGGAGACTATGTTGTTGTAGTTTTCATTTTTATTATATAATGTAATACTTTATGAATATATGTAGTGTTTCCAAGGCTACTAAACTAATTGGTCTTTCGAGATTTTATATTTCTTGTGATCATGCCAATGTTATGTAATAATGCACCAAATCTAGGTAACTGGGGTCGCAGTGTTATATTTGGTATCAAAGTAAGTTTAGTACAAACCATGGAGACTATATTTAGATAAACTCTGATTAGAGCACATAGACCTAAGATGGACATTGAGGATTAGTATAGAAGAACGTCCTAAAATTTTGGTATTGTAGAAATTTTGTGAGTTTTCTAAGCAATACATCCATGTCTGGATATGAGCAGGTAGAGGCGGATCTGGAACAGATGTACCTAGAGGTAAAACCCAAAAACGCCGCTTTGAGCTAGACTCAAACGGGAGTTGGTGCACGACAACGGGCCTTGCTGCACTCTTGGTTACGACACTCCCTGGGGATATGCATAGGATAACTCTCATTTTCTTTACAAATCATTATGAAGGGTTTATGAGTATATAATTCCTTAAAGAAAACATTTTTATGATTATGGATTACATCCATAAATATTTCAATTTATGTTAATTGTTTTATAAGTATGGAACTATGTATTTTGATTCATAAACTAATCTAGTTTATGGAATTGTTAAGAAATGGTGCCTAGTGGAAGAAATGGAAACCGTATCAATGCACGCACTCAATGTAGAGATTTCCCTCCTGCTCAAGATAATTATAGTGGAGCTGGTGATGTAACTGGTGCTGATCAGCTAATCACCATACTGGGACAACTCACTCAGGTTATGAATAATAACCTTACCCGTATAGAGCACCCTGTTCCACAGCGTGGAGGATAAATGTTAGATCGATTCACGAGGAAACAACCACCAATGTTCAATGGGAGAACACATACCTTAGTAGCTGAGAAATGGATAAATTCCCTAGAGAAAATATTTCAAGCTTTGGGAAGTAGTGAAAGGGAAAACGTTATCATGGAAGTTTACCACCTCACTGTAGATGTTGATCAATGGTGGTCATTGATTCATAACACGAAGGAAGCTGACGAAGTATCAAATATGGAATAGAGGGAGGTCAAAGAACTGTTTTTAGTAAATTACATTTCTCGTGACCATCAAGCAGATATGTAAAGGCAATTTCTGAGTCTGAGACAATAGAAGGATGAGAATGTCACAAAGTATGAGGCTAACATTACAAGGTTATCAAGGTATGCTGGAGATTATATACGTAAACCAAGAAGTAATATTGTTCATTTCTATGATGGGTTAAAACCATTTCTCCATCAAGCATTAGTCTGAAAATCCTCTTGTCATACGAATACATTGTCTCATGTGCTATCAAGATAGAAAAGGAATTCTCTAAGTCTTATAACTTTAAAGCAAAGAAAGAGAGGAAGAGATATGCTGATCAATCTGGGAATGGAAATACGGTGAAGAAGGGAAATGTTGAATATCCATCCTGTGGTAAATGTGGGAAGAAACACCACGGTACTTGCTTGAAGGGAATGGATGTTCGTTACAAGTGTGGTGAAAAATGACACAAAACTCGTGATTGCAAAGGGAAAAAGGAAGCTACCAATGTTCAGCGCTACAACAGAAGGTAGATGGGACATTATGCAAATTAATTTCCTAATCGTCAGGGGAACATACCTCAGAAAAGGCCATGGTATCAAGGCCAAGCTTTTTCTATCACTACTACTGAGGTAGAAGCTCCAAAAGATGTGGTGGCAGGTAATTTAATGGTTTCATCAAGTTTAGAAAATGCATTATTTGATTCTGGATCATTGCATTGTTTCATATCTTCCCAGTTTTCTAAGAAAATTAGATATTTCCAGTTTTATTTAACAAGGGAGTTCTCAGTTAAAACTCTTAAGCGAAGTATCATTTCAACAATGTTTTGTGAATCAGTCCCCATTAGAGCACATAAATGTTCTTTATCTGCTGATCTAATCATCATACCTATGATTGAGTATGATATAATCCTCGGTATGGATTGGATTTTAGAATATGATGCAAAGATTTATTTTAAGAAGAAGGAGGTTACAATTTTTGATGATGATGATAAGGAACACCTTATCTTTAGAGCAGAATCGTCACCACATAATTATTATCTAGATCCACCCCCAGTAGATCAACTAAATTCAATTATTGGGGATGAAGAGAATGAAATTACTGTGGGTGAGGAGTGTAATGTTCAAATAGAGGATTTACCTATTGTGAAGGAATATGTAGATGTGTTTCAGGAAGATTTACCTGGACATCCTCCAGAACGAGAAGTTGAGTTTTCCATTGATTTAATTCCTGGATCATGGCCTATATTGATGACCCCTTATAGAACGGTCACTGTAGAATTAGTTGAACTAGTGAAACAACTAGAGGAATTGAGTAATAAATGATTTATTCTCCCTAGTGTTTCTCCATGTGGAGCCCCTGTTCTTTTTGTTAAAAATAAAGATGGATCTATGAGGTTATGTATCGACTACAGGGAGATCAATGCTATAACAATAAAGAACAATTATCCCCTACCTCGCATTGATGATTTATTTGAACAACTGCATTGAGCTCAATAATTTTCAAAGATTGACCTTCGATCTGGATACAATTAGTTGTTTGTGAAGAAGGAAGACATTCCAAATACAACATTTCGAACCAGGTACATGCATTACGAGTTTACAGTAATGCCTTTTGGATTGACTAATGCACCCTCTTTATTCATGGATCTGATGAATGGAGTTTTCAAGGAATATCTCGATGAATTTATGGTGGTATTTATTGATGATATCTTTTTATACTCCAAAAACTACGAGGATCATGAAAGTCACTTGCGAATTATCCTGAAGACTCTGAGAATACATGAATTATTTGGGAAGTTTTGCAAGTGTGAATTCTGGCTTCATGAGATTTCTTTTCTTGTCCATATTGTCTCTAAAGATGGAATCTCTGTTGATCCTTCTATGACCAAGGCAATCCAAGAATGGCCAGCACCTAAGAGTATAACTGAGGTACGTAGTTTTATTGTTTTGGCAGGTTATTATCGACGTTTCGTCCTGAATTGTGCCTGATTGGCTAACCCATTAACGAAGCTCACACGTAAAGGGGCTAAATTTGTTTGGAAAAAAGTGTGTGAATAATGTTTTGAAGAACTGAAGATAAAATTAGTCAATGCTCCTATATTTACACCACCATTGGGAAATGATGGGTTCGTTATTTATAGTGTTGCATAGAAGAAAAGACACGGTTGTGTCATTATGCAAAATGATAGGGTTATTGCCTAAGCGTCACGATAGTTGAAACTTCATGATCAAAACTATCCTACTCATGATCTTGAGTTATCAGCTGTGATCTTTGCTTTGAAGATATGGAGGCACAACCTCTATGGTAAAAAATGTGAGATTTATAATGATCACAAGAGTTTGAAGTATATTTTCTCACAAAAAAGAACTCAACATGAGGCAAAGGAGATGGATTAAATTACTCAAGGATTATGGTTTAATGATACACTACCACCTAGGGAAGGCAAACAAGGTGGCATATTCTTTAAGAAGAAAAGACCATGGAGTTTTGAACAATATGAGAATTTAAAGGGATCCAATTTTAATGGATCTAGTGAAGATGGACATGGGAATAACCAGGGAAGTTGAAACATCAATTATTTTTCAAATGGTTTCGAAACCAACTTTACTAGAAAGGATTGAGAGTTCTCAGACCGATGATGAAGAATTTCTAAAAAAGATTAAAGCTGTGAATGATGGGAGACTGAGAGACTTTGTGTATGAAGATGGAATTTTGAAATTTGGGAGGAGACTTTGTGTTCCTGATATACCTGATCTAAAATGGGAATTGCTGGATGATGCTCATAGTTCCAATTTCACTATACACCCTAGGAGCACCAAAATTTATTGATATTTGAAGGAACATTTTTGGTGGGACAACACGAAGAGGGAGATTGCTGATTTTGTGTCAAGATGTATGGTTTTTCAACAAGTGAAAGCTGGAAGACAACAGCCTGGAGGATTCATGCAACCTCTTCCCATACCGGAGTGGAAATGGGACAATAATATGATGGACTTTTCCATGGGGCTACCAATGACTCCTAGAAGGAACGATGCAATATGGGTCATTGTTGATCGTCTTACAAATTCAGCACATTTTCTTGCTATAAGAGAAGATCTACCACTGGAACGTCTAGAGACTATATATTGATGAAGTTGTGAGACTTCATGGTGTACCACTATCGATTGTTTTTTATCGTGGTCCCCGTTTTACATCAAGATTCTGGAAAAGTCTTCAGAAATCCTTGGATACTGAACTTCATTTGAGCACTTACTACCACCCTTAAATAAATGGACAATAAGAACGAACTATTCAAACCTTATAAGACATGTTGAGATCTTACTCACTTGACTTTCAGGGTATGTGGGATCAATATTTACCTCTGGTAGAATTTTACTATAATAATAGCTTCCATTTGAGTATTCAGATGGCACCATATGAAGCGTTATACGGAAAGAGATGTCGTACACCAACCTGTTGGCATGACGTTGGTGAAAGAAAACATGTTGGCCCAGAACTGGTGGAGGAAACGATGGAAAAGGTGAAGGTAATCTAAAATCACATCAAAGCAGCTCAAAGTAGGCAGAAGAGCTATGTTGATAAATGAAGGAAGGATTTCTAATTTCAAGTCGGTGATCATGTTTTCTTGAAGATATATCTATGGAAGGGAGTTATACATTTTGGTAAGAAAGGTAAATTGAGACCCAGGTACATCAGACCTTTTGAAATTCTAGAATGAATTGGGGCTGTAGCTTACCGAATGGAAATGTCACCATGTCTCTTCAAAGTTCATGATGTGTTCCACGTATCTCTGTTACGGAAATACATGCCTGACCCAACGCATGTACTCACCTACGAGGAATTAAAACTGGAACCCAATCTATCTTATTGCGAAAATCCCGTCAATATTCATGATACGAGAGAACACGTACTGAGAAACCGGACGATGCGTCTGGTAAAATTTTTGTGGAGAAACCATAAGATGGAAGAGGAAACGTGGGAACCCGAGAAACTTATGATGAAGAACCACCTGGGTCTTTTCATGCGGTAGTATTCTAGAAATTTCGAGGAAGTAATTATTTGAATTAGGGGAGAATGTAACACCCCAAGCTTCTACGGTACGCTTCTCTTTGATAAATGCAATAGCGTGTGTTGTACGCAACATCGAGTTCTAACACACACCACAACCGATCAAACTAGCCATTATGAATAGTAATATATACTTTTTAAAATTTTGGAAATTTTACCTCTCAAAATAGACTTCATTTTTGGATTCGGAGTATCGAATTTATCCTAAGATGAAATTTTGGTACTTTTCGGATAACTTTAATATTTTGATGAATAATAAAAATTACTAAATTTTAATTAAAAACAACATTTTTAATAAAAATAATTAATAGTGATAAATTATGAATTTTAGTGATTTAAAAGTATATTTAGAATATATTTTTACCATTTAATATAATTTTGGTCATTGGACAAAATTTCACAATTAAACTGAACATAAACAAGTATCAATCTTTTGATAGTTATTATATCTTAAAAACACACTTTTTGTTTTGACAGCGGGAATAAATTTTAAATTAATTTCTGACACTTCTGTGTTTTGAATTTGGAAAAATGGATTCCATATTTTGAATCAGGATTTTCGAGTTTTGTAAATAGTTAAATTTTATTTTTAGACATTTTGAATAATTACTACGGTAAATATTTTATTAACCATGGTTAAAAGATAAATCCGGTAAATAAGGGTTAAAAAATAATATTATAATAATAATAAAATTACCCTAAAACGTGTTCTAACCTTTTTTTTGATACATGTCCGACCATGGCCATATTTGGGTCGATTTTGGGACCCCATGGTGCCACTTGTAAGTGATAGGGACACTTTATTTTAATTAAGTTAAAATAAATACAAAAAAGACAAAAGCATATATCTTTTTAGAAAAACAATTTTTACAAAAGGATATATATGTTGGATATTCAACTATAAATAATCACTAGAAATCTAAATATATTTCCTACATAATAATATTTTATTTAAAATTTTTAGACCTTAAATAATTTAATTTATTTATGACACAATGGTGATGAAGTAATTACAATAATAATGAAAATTTAAAATGATTGATATTGTAGATACCCAAATAAATATAATTTGAGACTTTTTATGAATTAAAATATTTTTATAGGATAATATGACATGTTAGGATTGATTTAACTGCCTTTGTTCGAAGTAATCATTTTGTTATGATTTTTACAAAAATCAACTATTGAATAGTGTCAAAATTGACATAAAATAGTTTTTAAAACAAATATTATATTATTAATGGATACTAAATTCCTAAAAATCTATGGATCAACCAAGAGACTTATATCATGATATTAGTATCTTTAATGGACCACTTTGGTGTATATTGGATGTATATAGTAAGTTTATTAACCATATAATATAAAAATACAAAGAGACATTGTAAAAGTGAAACTAATTAACTAAGAGTTAATACTTAATGATAAGGTTAATATAGTAACCCAAAACTGTATAAATTATATTGGTTGAGTGTTTTTCGACCCATACCCACCTTAACCATTAAATAATCCACTTTGGATCCATTAGAAATCGAATATAAATTTATTATAAAATAATATTTCTAGCTTTTCCGAAGGTTCCCCTCACCCCTCTTATAAAAGGGCACTCCCCATTCTCATTAATTCACACCTTCAAAGCCTTTTGGCTCTGCCAAACTCTTCCAAAATACTCTCTCAACATCCCTCACTTCATCCTACAGGACTTCCTTTAGTCAGAAATTCAACCTATGATCACTTTTGATCAAATCAAAAGGAAGAAATCGGAAAAGAGGTAATGATTTCACCACCCTTTTCCAAGTTCCTGTCTTCTTCCACTCCTTACTTCTTTGTTATTACCATTATAAAATAATAACTCCAGTATCGTATATATATTGTGATGTTATTATAAATATGGTACTGCCATTTTCAGTATCCTATGCTTCCTTTGAATAACATGTCACCATACGTGTGTACGTACCGCTTACCGTCTCCCCGTCGTGGTGTAATTGTTATTCAATAAATTATTATTTGTATGGGTATAATAATGATGTGTAACTCATGTAAATAATAAATATAACATGATAATGATTCGGTATATATGATATAACATCCAATTATATATTATTTTAATATCAAAATAATGATATTGTCGCTCGTGCGTACGTACGGACTACCGTCTTCACGAACGCGATTAGATTCATTCTCCATCATATCCATCCAAGTCTAATTTTCATTTGATGATTAATAATAGTATATAAGGACTTTATATCATTCTGGATATTATTAATATACAACCTATCCATGAAAAACACATCTTACATAACAAAACATATAATAGAAAACGAGTAAGTTAACACCCGAAACAACGATAATACTAAGATATTATTAACAAATCAATGTTAAAAGATCATATATGATATCATATTAATGTATATGATTCTTGTATAATTTAATAACAATTATTTCACCATTATACAAGAGTTTAACCTACCCCAACCAAGGAAAAGTACAAGGTAAGGGTTATTTCACAATCTATTCATTATCCGAGATTGTTTATACGTAATAATCTACTGGGATTTCTTTATCATCCACATCCATGTTTCTTAAGAATGTACTTCAAACTTTTTTAATATTTACAAGAATATGAGTTAAAGACATTTATACCCTTTTTTGACTTTTTATAAGAGGTTTATAAAGGAATCTTTCTGTCATTTCCCAAACAAGGTGCTTTTTTAACCTTTTCGGCAGAATTAAGATAAGAATGTTTTTGTAACTTAAACGGCGGGTGCGGCTGTTTTCCGCCATTATAAAATCTTCGAAGCTTCCATTACAATCTAATAAGAATATTTTCAAAGAAAATGTTTTATTTTATAAATATATGATTTCAAAATATAAAGATATATTTCTCTAAAAAGAGTTTGATTTCATCTATGTCAACATCCTTTGATGGATTTTATGCTTATTTGAAGTTGATTTATTATGATACAAATTTTCTATATTGTATTGAAGGTTTTATGATATGTTTGACTGTGTATGTGTTATTTTTATACCATTCATGGTTTATGGATGAAATATTTACATTTCGTATGCTAATTTTAATACGAATGTTTATGTTTTGTTTAAACCTTTTCATATGGGAATGCATTGGACTTAATATGTGACGGGTGGAGCCGGCTATAGCTTCTCGATGCATCGGTAGGTCTCATGATACAAACTAGTGTCTTGGCACAAGGCCTTTACAAAATATTATTTATAGTCTTGGCAAG
Organism: Viscum album; assembly: GCA_963277665.1. Classification (NCBI taxonomy): domain Eukaryota; kingdom Viridiplantae; phylum Streptophyta; class Magnoliopsida; order Santalales; family Viscaceae; genus Viscum; species Viscum album. Next base: position 1,094,612,527 of record OY728148.1, on the reverse strand, counting down.
AGGCCTTGGCAATGTTGTTTTGATAGTCTGTCATTATGCATTCCATCATTATGAAAGTAGTTATTGATATTGAATGTGATTATTCGATTAGTAGAATATCCATGTGAATAAGTAAATGACATTATTTCATTTCATTTTTTCCATACTATGTTGATGTTCAAGTTTAAAATTCTTTTGTTTTAGTTATACATTTCCTTAAATGTTTATTCTTTTTTATGAAAGTTTCTGCTATATTTTTATCCTTACTAGGCATTTGAGCTCACCCCTTTTCTATGTTTTATTTTTCCCAGGATGTGAAGAAGTATATTATCAATGACCTGTAGGGATATTATGAGGGGATATCAATGTAGACTATGGATACTATGTTGTTGTAGATTTCATTTTTATAATGTAATGTAATACTTTATGAATATATCTAGTGTTTCCAAGGATACTAAACTAATCAGTATTTCGAGATTTGGTCTATCTGATGATCATGCCAATGTTATGTAATAATGCACCGACTCTACGTAACTAGGGACACGACGTTACATTATTTACTCACATTATACATACTGATGTCAACTGTGTCTCTATTATTTCTTAAATTCAACTCACAGTAGCAGTAGAATTATTTTTTATGCAAATTTGCTAACGGGCTTAGAAGGGGGGTAAAAGAGATAAAAAAGATCAATAAACTTCTAAACATCTGATTTTATTATTAAATGACTTCAATGAATTAAATTGAACTTATATATTTATTATATATCTATTATTATTGAAAATTTTTTTAAATAAAAGAAATAATTATTTAAATAAAAATTCAGTTTAAAATAATAACGATTTGTTTTTCACTATTCATCAATAAATGAATGTTTTCAGAAAAATACAAAACATTTACTCTATGCTAATTTTTATTTTCTTAATTAAATAATCAACTATATTTTACCCAATTCTAAACATATAAGTTGCATTTTTTAATTTAAAATTAATTCTCTTTGTCGTAACCAAAAAGTGGGTTATTAAAAAGTAAAAACTATTAAAAGATTGACATGTGATTATGTCAAATTTAAATATTAAATTACAAATAATTAACTGAATTGTATTAAATGATAAATATATACTCTAATTATACGTCAAAACCTTTAAAATTCATAATTTAACACTATAATTTTTTTTGATTAAAAAAGGTGTTTTCAATTAAAACATAGTGTTTTTCACTATTCGTCAAAATATAAAAGTTATAAAAAATGTACCAAAAATTTATCAAAACTATATTTTTATGTCCCGATTGTAAAGAGGAATTTATTTTCATTAAATTGAATATATAAAAGTGTTAAATATTGGTTTTAAAAAGGGTTCTCTATTAAAATGCTGTAAAATTGCATTTTTTTTAAAAATTCTTCTTTTATCTAAAAATGTATTTGTTCTTATATTATATCTAAGAAACTTATAATATGGATGTTAAAATTATATATAGTATAAAAGATTCAAAATAAAGTTAATACTATTCATAACTGCTTTTTTAATGGCTAGTTTGGTAAGTTGTGGTGCGCTCAAACTCAGTGTTGCGTGTACCGCAAACTATTGAATTACATTAATGAGAAAACATACTATGAAATATTGGGGTGTTACACTCTATCTCCTTTTAATAAATTGCATCCTCGCAATTTGAAATTTTTCATAGAAAATAAATGGTTAAAAATAGAAAAATGTCTTTGAGAAAAACCCATATCAGAAATGTGGTTAACAAAATTTTTTCTTAATAAGAGGGAAAGGGAAATGAAAAAGTCACCACCAAATTATAATCTCGATTAGGAGAGTATTTTTTGGAAATTAGAGCCACATTTTTTTGGAAATACATCAATATTTATAGGGAGTGAATGAGGTCATCAATCACAAATAAGTGTAGCATTGAGTGCCTCAAAGCAATCAATCTAAGAAGATGTAAAATATCATCGGTTAAAAAAAATATGGTATTCGGGTAACAAATTTTTGGTTTTAAGATCCCTTCTATAAAGATTAAGAAATTAATTTATTCAAAGAATAAGAAGATATATATATATATATATATATATATATATACTTGACAAGAATAGTTTCATCCTTAAACTAATTCCTACCACAAACTCATCTTTTACTCTAAAATATAATAGAATTCAAAAATATTCTAAATATCGTAATCATATTGGGTTCCAAAAAATGAAATTATAATTTATCTATCATACCATATAAAAAACTACACTATATAAACTATGAAATTACATACGACAGTGGTTGGTGATGCACCCTTGTCACCCTTTGGTTCCGGGTTCAAGTCTCGTAGCCTTCCCGGATGCGATGGGATGTCGTCCGACCTATGGGTGTTTCTTTTTATGACAATACAAAAATAATCTCAAGAAATCATTTAAACTTAATAATAATATCCAATGTAAAACTTAATCGATTCCAACCTTTAGTCTTATCCAAAATACTTCAGTCCAAACTCATATTCCAAAATTTATAAGGAAGGTAAACACAATGAAGATCCTTTGTTCCATGTAATAAAATTTGAATACCTTCATCATGTGTTCTTTTAAAATATGTTAACACCCTGATTTTCCATTAAAACATATTGATTACAATCATTCTCCCTTATTCCTTATAGAATACTGGATATACTCCTTCTATCCAAAAATATTCTAAACTCAAACAATGATGTATTATTCAAATCATTAATCATTTTCAAGGTAGTCAAGAATATCCAATATTACTTATCCAAATCTGTCATATATTATTACAAAATCACTACCTCTATATCAGAACCATTTTATGGTTTATCTTTTTCTCAACCATATATTTTCCAAAAAAAAATTTAACCTGCTAATGAGTCACTTTCCTTGGTTCCACATAATCTCCAGTCCTTAATGAAATAGTACTGTATTATAATCCTTTTATACTCTATAATTCAAATAACATGTACATCATTAATACAATACTCAAGTTACACAATACATTAATAACAACATAATAAATCTAATCATTCCACTTCTTCTTTGGTAGTATCAAAACATGATTATTATCCAACATCAGCATTTGAGGTATACGCTGATGATTTGGACATTACATCGCATAGTGTCCCAACTCCTAAAAAGATGAAGCACTGTACATTTGAATCCTTTTTATTACCCTTCAAATCACGTACTTGGTGTCCTTTTTATCCAATCATATAACAAACACGCATTCCTTTGAAGCATTTACTAAGGTGAATCTTTTCACAGTTATCAGTTATGGAAAAATCCTTCTTTATCCTCTTCTCTTTATACATCTTCTTCTCTTCCATCCCTTTCTTCTCTTGCTTCACATAAAATACATATGACATGGAGAATTATTTACTCATCTTTTAAACACATTATACTATTTTTCATGTGATGAGATTACATGGGAGACTATTTCCCATTAAAATGTTGGCTTAATACCATGAAAGATATGATCCTTATTAATCATTCAGTCATGTGTATTGCTGGAATTCTCATTCCTTCTACTAAGAACCATTTCTAAACAATGTCTTACACTATTTTCGTTTATGAATCGCAATTCATAATTCCAAAATTGTAAAATAACTAATGTAAATTGAAATGATTATTTATATAATCTATAATAGTAGAATGTTTTCTTTGAGAAAGTATCTACTCCTAAATCTTTCATAATGGATTGTAATGAAAATGTGAATTATCCCAAGAATATCTTCTAAGAGTGTCATAACCAAAAGTACAGTAAGGAACATTGTTGTCCACCGGGATACCTTTGGTCAATCCCAAAACTACTTGTCGATGTTTTCACTCCTAAGTATATTTGTGCTAGAGCCATCTCAACCTACTTGTATCCATACATGGATGTATTTCATTAAATACAGAAAATATCATCATTAACAATCTTTTAAGAAGTTCTTATATACTAATCTTCAAAGTCTATTATAGGTTAATGTTCCCTAATCAGAGTTTTTCTAAATCTATTTCCAAGTTTTTGCTAAACTTCTTACGATACCTACTATAACGCCCCAACCACAATTACCTAGAGTTGGTGAATTATTCTAATACATTGGAATGATTACAAAAAATAAAGTCCCAAAATACCAATTAGTTTTGTAGTCTTGGAAAATAGATTACATACATGAAGGTTACATTACACATTAGCAAATATAACACAACATATATTATCCTTCCACAACTCCATTAATCTCCTAGCTTAACCCTGCTTATCAACAATAATACATCTCTGGGAATCCTAGGAAAATAAAACATAAGAAAGGGCTGAGCTCAAACTCTTAGTAAGGGTAAGAAACATAGTAGAATATAACACAAAAATTAGTCATGGTGAAAAATTAAAAACACATGCCTTTACAAAAAATAATCCTGAACACTTTATGCAAGGAATATGAGATGAGTAAATAATACCATAATAAAACATGGTAATGGGTAATCTACCCATCGAATTACCACATTAACAATATATAATATTTTCATAATGAGAGAATGTATAATGTGGGACATTTTGAAACATTATATCAATCTATTGACCAATACATCTAAAAATTATTAAGGCCTCGACAAAAATTATATATCAAAATTGGGAAAGGTCTCAGCCAATTCCAAATCTAATTGTCTCATGAGACCCACCGATGCACTGAGGTTCTATTGAAGGCTCTACCAATAACATACTAAGTCCAATACATCCCTAATATTAAAAGTATTAAACATAACATAAACATTCATATTAAATCTAGCATACTAAATGTCAATACTTCAACCCTAAACCCTGAATAGTATAAATATAACACATCAACAGTCAAATATATCACAAAACCTTCAATACTATATAGAAGATTTATATCATGATAAATCAACTTCAAACAAGTTTAAACTCCATCAAAGTATGTTGACATAGATGAAATTGATTTGTACAACTTTTTGATTGAAATATTTTTTTTTCATGAAAACATTTAAAAGACACATAATTTAAAAATGAAGACATTTAAAAACATTCTCGAATCAATGTGTCCCATACAAATTTTAAACATTTTAAAAACATTCATGTCGATATAAATAAATCCTTAAAACCCATTTCGAAAATAAGAACATCAATGAGAATGATTTAGAAGAATAAATATTCAGACCATTAAAAATGATGATCTAGTTAAAGAGTCCCTTCCATAATACATTAAAATATTCCTTTTGAAAATATTTTTATGAAACACGGATGCAGATGATATTGATATCCCAGTATATACTGATGTAAAAACATCCTTTTATAAGGATGAGATTGTATAATTAACCCTTACCATGAAATTTCCTATGTTCGAGGACACATTTAACCTCCTCTTCTTCGGGTATTTCCTTTTGAGTTGATCAAAAGGCCTCATTAGGATGGCTTTTTGATCAAATTAAGGACTCTAGGTTGATGTTAGATATGTTTGGAAGATATTTGGGCTGGGTTTGGTCAAACCAAATGGCATTGGAGGAGTGATTTTGAGAGAAGGGGAAGTGACCTTTTATAAGAGGGGTGAGGGCCACTTTAGGAAATGATTAAATTAATAATTAATTATACAATACTCTTCAGATTATAATTTCTCCAAACCAATTTGTTTCTAGAAATAGGTGTTTATGGGTCAAAATAATCTCAAAAAATAGGTTTTAGAAAAGTTTAGTTTCTATTTTATCCTTATCTTCTAAATTTAACTCTTAGTTAAATAGTTTATCTTTTACAGTTTCTTCTTGTATTCTTACACTATATGGTTAATAAAACTACATTAAACATACAAGAGAACCTTAAGTGGTTCATTAATGTCTTCTATAATATTATTTAAGCCCTTTGGCTGAGTGTTATATTTTTAGAAATATTATTTCAACCAATAATATAGTATTTGTTTTAAAAACTAATTTTTTTCAATTTTGACACTATTTGGTATTTGGTTTTGGTGAAAGTCATCAAAACATGATTACTTTGAAAAAGATACATTGGATCATCCCTAACATGAAACATTCACCTATAAAATTATTGGATGTCATAAAAACCTTGAAATTATATCTATTTTAATATTTATAATACCATTTATTTTATTCTTTAATAAATAAGGTAATTACTTAATCATCAATGTGTCATAAATATATTTAATTATTTAATGTCTATAAATTACCAATAAAATACAATGATTTATAAAATATATTTATCCTTCTAATGAATATTTGTATTCTAATTTATCTTTTGTATAACCCTATAATAAAAATGGTTTAGTTATTAAAAATTGAATTTAACACTTTTAACACTTCTTTAAATTAAATAATAATAAATTTTATTATCTAATCATAGTGGAATTAAATGATAATATTTTATTCCTATGGTTGTTTTTGGTTGAATTAAACTTATCCATTTGAATTAGGACTTGCGTTAGGGTAATTATAATATCATTTTACCTTTAATTACACTACTTGCTTTTAATTGTGGTAAAGAAAAGTCAAAATTTACTATTCAAATAAAATTATTTTCAACTTATTGAATCAAATTTTACTTACTGATTCAACCGTGCCTCTATTATTTTTGAAATTCAACTCACCAATAAAGTAACATTAAATTTTGTGCAAATATTCTAATGTGCCTAGAAGGTGGGTTAAAGAGGTTAAATTGTTTTATAAACTTTTATACATCTAATTTTATTATAAAATGACTCTAATGAATTAAATTGAACTTATATAGGTTTTATATATATCTTTTTACTTAATATAAATTTAAATAAAATAAATAAATTTTTTAAAAAAGTCTCTTTAAAATAATAACACATTATTTCCACTATTCTTCAAAAATACAATGTTTTAAAAAAAATACAAAAAAATCAACCTAAGATAATTTTGAAATTAAAAATTCAAAAATGTTTTCTATTTTAAAAAAATAAAAAATTATAATTGGGATTTATTAATTTAAAATTAATTCCCATTGTCAAAACAAAAAAGTGGGTTTTTAAAAGTAAAAACTATCATAAGATTGACATATGTTTAAATCAAATTTAAATGTGAAATTACTAATAATTACCTAAAATTCATTAATTTATAAAAATATAATAAAATTAAACATGAAAACACTTAAAATTATTAACCTAACTCTATTAATTATTTTGATTAAGAATGTTGTTTTCATTTAAAACATAGTCTTTTCACTATTCATCAAAATATGAAAGTTATCAGAAAAGTACCACAAATTTATCCAAACTAAATTTGTATGTCCCGCTTCTAAAGAATAATTTTGTTTCATTAAATTGAATATATTAAAGCTTCAAATATTATTTTAAAAAGGGTTCGCCATTAATATGTGGTAAAATACCATTTTTGGAAAAACACTTATCTTATCTGAATTTTTTTTTGTTCTTATAGTATATCTAATAAACAAATAATATGGATGTTAAAATTATATAGTTATATAAGATTAAAAATATAATTAATAAAATTCATAATTTCTTTTTGAACAGCTAGTTTGGTATGTTTTGGTGCGCTCGAACTCAGTTTTGCGTGAAGCGCAAGCTATTGAATTACAATAATGAGATAACGTACTATGAAATCTTAGGGTGTTACAATAACATTTTTATCGATTCTGTAAAGCTAATAGATATTTTTGAATAGATATACCATGTTATACCATTTCATTAACATGATCAAGTTATAATAGGTTTTTTCCCAACTATATCCTAGTAATTTAGAGTTTTGTACTTTTTTCTATAGAGGGATTCATAAGGAGTCATCTAAATTATAGATTGAAAGATACTATTGTTTGAAATTTCCATCACTTGTATGTCATAATATCATCCACCATTGAAATCCTTTGAGAAATCTTTCAACATGTCTTCCAGAGTTTGAATTGTCCTATCAAATAGTATGTCTGTCTGAGGATGATAAGAAGGGTGGAAACCTAACTCTATATCCGGAGCATGCTGAAGACTTATCCAGAACATCGAAGAAAACTACTAATCCCAATTGGATATAATGGAATGTTGTATGCCTTGTGTCACATCCCAAGTAAATAAAGAATATGAAAATTTCTAAATTATTAATATTTATGAATTAAATATAAATTCTAATTTAATGGGGATGCTTTGTTTCATGGAATAACAAATACACAACAACGGGTTTCATTGAAATCTTACGTTGCACACAATGTTGGGTCATACTAAAAAACTACAATATAATATTATTTTATATGGTAGATAACTCCTAGCCATTTTATTTGTAGGAATGAACACAACAAACTACAATATTAATATACATGTTTGTTAAATGTTTTTACAATTTTCTAATAAACTTTAGAGGCTTAAAATTTAATGAATGTAATTTTAAGCATAAATACTATAATATTCTTTAAATGGTCTATTTACCACCATTTGATAGAGAACCCTATATAAATTGAGTTTGAGAAACATTTATATATACTATTTTTCATAAGAAATTCTTCATTAGAATCAGGACATCAAAATTAACTTTGGGTAAAATTTAGGTCTTTCTCTAATAAAATTCAATTGTTAATGAATAGAGAAAAATAATGTATTTTAATTCATAATCAAAATTTAATCTAATTTATTTATATGGATAGATTATATTTTTAATTCGTTTCAAATTGTAATTAGTTAATATTTTTACTATTTAATCCAATTTCAGTCATTGGAAGTAATTTTACATTAAAATTGGACATAATTAAATGTCAATCTTTTGATAGTTATTTTTTCTTAAAAATACGCTTTTTGTTTTGACAATGGGAATAAATTTTAAATTAATTAATGTGACATCTATATTTGAATTTGTTAAAATATACATCATTTTTAAATTTGTAATATCAAATATATCTTTGGAAGAATATTTTTTTTTTCAGAAAACATTCAATTTTTTATGAATAGTGAAAACCTAGAGTAGTAGTTAAAAAACCGACTTTTTATTTTAAATGAAATTTACCACATGTTTAAATTTTATTATCAAAATATGACATAAATGGTTGTTATTTTTATGTAAATATTGGTTCAATAAGATAAAACAAATTTTTTGTGATTAGTACCTTTTAACTTTTATTTATCACGGTTAAATGTAAATAGGGTATTTCAAGGTAAAAATAATTTTATAATAATATTAAATTACAGTAACATAGGTCCTAATCCTATTATTTGATACATTTATGACCATTCGAATACTTTTTTCTATTTTGGGACCCCATGGAGGCACTTAATAGTGATAATGACAATTTATATTAATTAATTTAATGTAATGACAAAAATGACATAAACAAATATCTTTTAGTATATAATTACTTAAATAGTGTTATATAAGTTATCTTTTCAACTATAAATATTCATTTGAAAGCTAAAAAAGTTCATTAATTATGTTTTTTTTCATAATTTGTTTACGTCAAATAAATAAAATTATTTATGACACAGTAATGATGCAATGTTTACCTCATTAATGAAAGATTTAAATAAATAAGATTATAACAATTAAAACAATTTTCAAAACCTATCCAATTATTATTTAAAGATTTTATTTCAAATAATATTAATCGTATATTCTACTTAATTTTTTTTTTGAACTTTAGAAATAGAAAGTCAATATATAATAATATAATATTTTCAAGCTTTCCTAAAGAGCCTCTCTGCCCCATATAAAAAACACTCACCTCTAACCCATTACTCACACCTCTAAAGCCCCTTGGTGCATCCAAACTCAGCCAATTGAGCTCTATACATACCTCTATTCCTAATATAATTCTTCTATTAGGAACAAGGCACTTCAATAAAGAATTTTTTTATCAAACTAAAGGGAGTTACCTGATTTAAAAGTAACTTCTTCTCTTAAATTCTTTTCTTTTGTTTACTTCTCCAACCCCCTAAATTATATCTATTACTTTATTTTATAACAACACCAGTATCCTCAATATAATAGGTTGATATTATGATATGTATTCTAAATACACTTATACAAACCTCCATCTAATGGGTAAAGAACACAGTGTTTCTGTAGATAACAAACTAACACCTCACGAAACGATGACTGTTCAATTATCTCCTACCACTTCTCCTGGAATACATAATGATGGAACTGTATTTATATGAGATATATATTATATTTATATTATCTCTATACTTCTGTATTTTATCATTTATAGAATACCTTTATGGTTTCTATAGTGGGTAAATATGTTAATTTCATTTGAGGAAGTGCGGACTACCCCCCCCCCCTCAAAGTGATATGACTCATTCATGCCATATGTGGAACACATAAAGGATGGAGTTACTAAAATTATATATATGATATTGTTCTGGAATTATAATATACCTATGTATCATTATTTTTTTATTCCATTAAAAACAAAATAGAAATGAATGTAGCGTTCATGCGTATGTATAGATTACCGACTCCATGAATGGTGCATCTCATTTCATACCTCCAAATGTTATATACTATTATAAGTACATATATATACATGATATATATGATATTTATGATATATAATTCATTATTATCATTCTGTATATAATGGAATTCTGATTACATGAGCAACATGTAATTATAAAAAGTTTTTTTATGGCTCAAGTACCAAATATCGAAAAAACATCCATTATTATCTTAAATGAGTACATAATGTTTATAACATGGAAATATTTGATATAAAAGGAATAATAAACTTGAAAAGGTTCTTATGAAATTAGAGATTAAATTATTTTATTATTCAAGGGATTAAAGAACGAACATGTCAAGTCTTCCATGATGTAAGGGACATCGTCTCAATCTCATTTCATTGAGGCATATTTTGTTTTATTCACCAAATTTTTTATATGGTGTATAAAAACCATTGAATTTTAATTTTATTCAAAAGGAATATTTTCTCTATGAATCATTTTACTAAAAAAAATAAAAATACTGTTTCTTTTATCTTATATGGTGAAAATGACTTTTTCCATTAACGCAATTATTATTTCATCGTTGGCATCCTTAACTAGATGAAATTATTTAAAAAGGAAAATAAATAAAATATAATCTTTTACTTATTTTTGTATTACAAATAGTTTTGATAATGGATTTTTTATGTCATTATATTTAAATGATATATTGTTATTGAAATGTGGAAATTTTATCTTTCCTTTATATTTGTTTTATGTGTTATGAATATGTTATGGTTTTTGGGAATTATTAAATATAGGGGTGGTTCCATGATAAACCTAGGGATAGTGATCCTGAGATAGCTTTCTAATGCATTGGGTAACATGAATGAGGTAAATTTCAATGTTTTTCATAAGAGATTTAGGGAATATACTGTGATGGGTATTCTAAATTTAACATCATATATAGTTGTGAAAGGTTCAACATATGTATGTTATGGATTCCACAAGTTACCTTTATGATCTATGTTTTCTATGCGTTGTTCATAAATCTTTTGATTTCATGAGGTATGTTAATAAGCTTTTGTTTTGATAGACTAATGGTGTCTTTCTTTATTTTGTTACCATTACAAAGGTTTTTATACCTATCCCATGTTTTGAAATGTTTTTAATAAGTAATAAAGATTAATAATGTCACAAACGGGATCAAGGAAAAGTCAAGCTGTCTAAAACATGGAACTAGACTTGACACTTTTTTAAGACTTTTTATTTTATTGAAATAATGGAAACTGAGTAGAAGTGTCGACTTTATAATTTTTTAAATGTAATGTAATAGTAATGTCTTAATTCCCTAAAACACTAAACATGAAATTATTATCAATTCAAATTATTCACTTAATTCAAGATTATTTAATTTTTAAGGGTGGGGCCATATAGTTGTTATTAAAGGTCGGTTTAGACAACTTTATGAGTTATGATATTATTATATTAATGTCCATAAATTAATTTATGGTCAAATTTAAATGATATAGAATTTAAAAATTACAATTTTGCTTCACCTAAGATATTTCCATATTCAGAATGGGTTTTCATAGAGTAAATAGGGTATTTGTGATGGGAATGAATACGAAGGGAAATGACATTCAAAATCAGCATCCTAAGATGGTTGCAATCCGAATTGGATAGTTTGTTGCATTGATGGCTCAGTTGAATCTGGTGATAAATGGTGGTTGTTTTTATAGAGGTTATATTGGTTTATTCCAAAAGTTAATAGGACCATGAATGTAATTTAATGGTTTTCATTCAAACCATAAAATAAAAGAAATTATGTGGGAAATTCAGAAAGTGTTATATTTAGTTACAAAAAATTCATTTCTTGGACTCATTGTTTCAAAAAATGCCATAATTGTGGATCTTTCTAAAACCAAATTTATTGAATAATGGCCAAGACCCACAAATATAGTCGACGTATGTAGTTTTTGTTTTGGAAAGTTATTACCATATGTTTTTTGAAAAAATTTCATGGTTATCTAGCACACTGACTAATTTAACTTAAAAAGGTGTTATGTTCATTTGGACAAAATAATGTGATAAGTGTTTTCAAGAATTGAAAAAAAATATTGTTGAATGCTCATGTGTTGGAAATACCTTCCAAAAATCATGAATTTTTTATCTACTATGATGATTTTTTGAAAGCACTCGGTTGTGTCCTTATGGAGAATGATCTGGTAATTACTTTTGCTTCACGTCATTTGAAACATCATGAGTAAAATTATCCAAAACATGATTTGCAATTAGATTTTTTTGTTTTTTTTTCTATAAAAATCTTGTGGAATAATTTTTAAAGAGTAAAGTGTGAAATATATCCTGCTCAGAAAAGTTTAAAGTATATATTCACTAAAAAATAATTAAATATAAGACAGAGGAGATGGCTGGAATTTATCAAATTTTATGACTGCATGATTCGTTACAATCCATGAAAGGAAAAAAATGTTGATGATGCTTTTACTCGAAAAATTAATGTTACATGAATATTGTAACATTTGGAACAAGAAAAATTGATTAATGTCTTGATGAACTATGGAATAAAAGTTGTTAGTGCAGGAAATTCCTTTTTTTTGGTTCAGGTGTTAGTAGAATCATCTCAATAATACATAATTAAGCAAGAGAAGAGGAAATAAAGAGAGTTTCAGAAAAGGGTAGTTTTTTTTCATTAGAGTATGATTCATGAATTTAACATTGATAATGAATGTATTCAATGATTTGGGAAGAGATTATGTGTTACTTGTGATTCACTATTGAAGAATGAGGTATTATGTGAAGCTCATAGTTCTCCATTTCCAGTTCATCCTGATGGTACTAATATGTACACAAATATTTAAGAGTATCATTGGTGGGATGCAATGAAATGAGATATTGCATATTTTTCTGTGAAGTGTTTGTCTTGTCAATAGGTTAAAGCCAAGTGGTAGTTACCAGAAGGGATGCTTTAGCCTTTACCAAAGCTAGATTGGAAATGGTAAAATATATATATATGGACTTCATTATGAGATTACCAAAGACATTTAAAGGTAATTATAAAATCTGGGTTATAGTTGATTGATTGACTAAATATTCTAATTTCCTTCCTATTTGAGATACTTTGCCTCTATATCATATTTCTTAGTTGTTTTTTAATGAGGTAATCAGGTTGCATGGAGTTGCCCTCTCCATTGTATTTGATCTTGATCCTAATTGTACTTCTAAATTTTGGAAAGGCCATCAAAAGTCATTGGGTATTGAATAATTTTTTAGTATAGTTTTTCATCCTCAATCATATAGAAAGTCATAATGAAAAATTATGACCTTGGAGGATATGCTATGTTCCTATTCAATAGATTATCTGGGAATTTGGGACCAACATATATCCTTGGTTGAATTTTCTTATAATAACCATTTTCATTCCAGTATACAGATGGCTCCATTTAAATAATTATATGGGAAGTTGTGTCGAACTCAAGCTATTTGGGATGAAGTAGCTAAAAGGAAGTCTATGGGACCAGGATTGGTAAAAAAGATGGCAGAAATACTTCAATTGATTTATAAGAACATGAGAAAATCTTAGAGCTTGCATAAATGTTATGCGGATAACCAGAGGAAGGATCGTTCTTTTAATGTAGGTGATCATGTCTTTCTCAATGTTTCTCCACGAAAAAGTGTGACGCGTTTTGGTGAGAATGGAAAGTTGAGTCTGAGGTTCATTAGAAATTATGAAATCCTATTAAAAGTTGTATCAGTTTCATACAGAGTGGCTTTACCTCCATGTTAATCCCAGGTAAATAATATTTTTCATGTTTCAATGTTGAGAAAGTATATGCCGGATCCATCTCATGTTTTGATCCCATTGGTTGTTCAGTTGAAAGAGAATATCTTTTATGAGGAACAACCAGTCCATGTTCATGACTGAAGGGAGAAAGTGTTCGGAATAAGGTAATTCATCGCGTAATGGTTTTGTGGAATAACCATATTGTTTAAGAGGCATCATCATAATCAAAAAATTCCATGAGCGATAAATAACCTCATTTATTTGATAAGTGAATAAAAATAGTGAGGACGCAATTTCCAAAATGGGGGAAGGTTGTACTATCGCAGGTAAATAAAAATATGAAATTTTCATATTTAATAATATTTATAAATTAAATATTATTTTTACTTTAAAGGGGATTCTGTGTTTTATTGAATACCGTATACACAACAATGAGTTTCATTGAAATCTTATGTTGCACACAACATTGGGTCATACTAAAAAATAATAATATAATATTATTTTAAATGGTAGTTAACGCCTAGTTATTTTATTGGCACAAATGAATAGAACGAACTACAATATGGATATAAATTTTTGTTAAATGTTTTTAGAATTATGCAACAAAAGTTAGAGTCTTAAAATTTGTATGAATAATATTTTAAGTATAAATACTATAATATTATTTAAAAGGATGATTTACCACCTTTTGATGGAGACCATAATTAAATATATTTTTGGTAACGATTATATGTTCTATTTGATAAAATAAAATTCTTTTTTAGAAGCATGACCTCAAAATTTACAGTGGATAAACTTTTAGTATTTTTCGGATAAAATTCATTTTTTAAGGAAAAGTGAATAATACTAATTTTTTTAATTCAAAACCTCCTTTTAATATAATTTATTTATATGGTTAGATTATATTTTTCATTTCATTAATGATTAATTAAATATTAGTTTTACCATTTAATCCAATGCTGGTCATTGGAAATAATTCCACATTGAAATTGGACATAAACTAGTCTCAATCTTTTAATGGTTATTATTTTTTAAAAACATGCTTTTTGTTTTGACAGCATGAATTAATTTTAAATTAATTAACTAAAATTCTATGTATTTAATTTTATAAAATAGAAATCAGTTTTGAATTAGGTATATAAAATATAGCTTAGGCTAAATTATTTGTATTTTTAGGAAAACCATTAATTTTTTTATGAATAATGAAAACATGGAGTAGTAGTTAAAACAACGACCATTTCATTTAAATAAAATTTTACCACTTCAATGAATTGAATTTAAAAAATATAACATACATTTTTTTATTTTTATGTAAAATTTGGTTCAATATGATGAAAATAATTTTCGTTGAATAGTATAATTTGACATATTTACCACAGTTAAAGGTAAATAGGGTAATTCAAGGTAAAAATACTATTATAATAATATTAAATTACCCTAACATGTGTTATAATCCTATTGTATGATTCATTTCTGACCATTTATATCGTTGGGTAAATTTTGGGACCCCATGGATCCACTTAAGAGTGATAAGGACACTTTATATAAATTAATTTAAAGTAATGACAAAAATGACATAAACATATATCTTTTACTAAATCAATTCATACGTGAAGTTATATAAGTTATCTCTTAGACTATAAATATTAATTTTATATATAAAAATATTTCATATATCATATTATTTTTTATAAATTTAATACATCAAATAAATAAAATTATTTATGACACAATATTGATGCAGTGTTTACCTCATTAATGAATGATTTAAATAAATCAGATTATAAAAATTAAAAAAAATATCCAAACCCAATATAATTCATATTGGATTAATTATTATCGAAAAAGATTCATATTATATTCGAATATAATAAGTTTTGGACCTTTATAAACCAGAAATAATTAAATAATAAAATAATATTTTTAAGCTTTCTTAAAGAGCCCCTCTTCCCACTTATATAAAGCTTTCACCTCAAACCCATTACTCACACCTATCAATCCCCTTGGAACAACTAAAATATTCCTAATTAAGCTTACTAAGTCCCTATATTCCTCCTAGAAGACATCCCTTAGGCATAAGGTTCTTTAATAAATCATTTTCGTTCAAGCCAAAGGGAGTTACCCGATTTAAAGGTAATATCTTCTCTTAAATTATTTTTCTATTATTTTACTTATATAACCCCATTAACTGTTTTTATTACATTATTTTATAAAAAATCCAGTATCGTCAATATACTAGGTTGTTTTTATGAGAAGTATACGAACAACCCTTACACATACCTCCATTTAATAGGTAAAGAACGTAATGTTTCTGTAGACAACAAACTAACACCTCACAAAACGATGATTGTTCAATAATCTCATACCGCCTCTAATGGTGTCAATAATGATGGACCTGTATTTATATATAATATATATTTTATTTATATTTTATTTATGCTTTAGTATTTTATCATTTATAGAATACATTTATAGTTTCCAAAGTGGGTAAAAAATAATTTCATTTGAGGTTGTGCAGACTACCGCCCCTTCAAAGTGATATGACTCGATCATTCCATACATGGATAATTAAATGATGGAGTTATGGAAATTATATATATGATATTAAAATAGAATTATAATATACCTATGTATCATTATGTTTTCATTCTATTATATACGAAATAGAAATTAAAGTAGAATTCTTTCGTACGTACGACTTACAGTCTCCATGGACGATGATTTTCATTTCATACCACCAAATTTTATGTAATATTATAAATATATATATATATACTAGATATATATGATATATATGATATCTAAATCATGAATAAAATTCTTGATATAAAGTACTTTTGACCTTAGGAACAACTTGTAATTATAAGATGTTTATTTTTGACTAAAATACCAAATATTGACAAAATGACCATTATTAACTTAAATGATTACATAATGATTATAACATGGTAATAAGTGATATAAAATGAATAATAACCTTGAAAAATGTTCTCAATCATGAATAAATTAACATTGTTTTATTATTTAGGAGATTAAAGAACGAATGGGGCAAGTCGGGCATCAGGTAAGGGGCTACGTCCCAATATCCTTTCACTGAGGCATATTTTTTTATACATGACATTGTTTTATATGGTGTATAAACACTAATACTTTTAATTTTATTAAAAAATAATCTTTCCTCTCCAAAGCATTTTACTAAATGGAAAAAAAATTTAACATAAGCGGTGACAATGACATTTTCTGATGCTGCGACTATTATTTAATCTTTGGATTCCTAAAAAGCAGAAAGGTTTTTAAAAGGAAAATAAATACCATATAATATTTATGGTGTTTTTGGAATTGAAAATAGTTTTGATAATGGATTTGTTGTGTCAATATATTAAAATGATGTATTATAATTAAAATATGGATATATTATCTTTCCATCATATTTGCTTTATGTGTTATGAAAATGTTATGGTTCTTGGGAATTGTTATGTATATGGGTGGTTCCATGATAATCCTTGGGTTGGTGAGCCTGAGATAGATCTCTATTGCATTGGGTAATGTGACGGAGGTAAACTTGAATGTTTCTCCTAAGAGATTTAGGGAATATACTATGATGGGCACTCCAAATGTAACTCCCAATGTAGCTATTAAAGCTATAACGTAAGTATGTTATATATGCCACATGTTACCGTTATGATTTATGTTTTCTATGTGTTATTCATAAATCTTATGATTTCATGAGGTATGTTAATAAGATTATGTTTTGACGGACTAATGTTTTTTTCTTTATTTGATAACCATTACTCGGCTTTATATACGTAACCCATGCTTTGAAATGTTTTCCCAGAACATAATGATGAATAGGGTCAAGGATGAGATCATGGAAACGTCATTCTATCTAAAACATGGAATTATAAAAGGCCCTTTTTTCAAGAGTTTTTATTTTATGAAAAAATTGAAACTATATAGAAGTGTTTAGTTTGTAATTTTTGAAATGTATTGTAATAATTGTGGCCTAATATTATAAATCTCTAAACTTGAAAATATCCTCAATTTGATTATTCATTTAATTCAAGATTATGTAATGTTTATGGATGAGGCTTTATAACATGACATCTTACCACATACTTTACGTATATCCAAGAAAGATGACCAAGTAAGAAATCCTATCTAATAGTGATGAAGTGTGCTGAATTCTTAAGGTGATCAACTATATCCCAGAAAGATTTATTTCCTTGGGATTTTTTGGGAAGTCCGATGAAAAAGTCCATATATATGTTTTCCCATTTCCATTTTGGTGTGAGTAATAGTTGTAACATCCCATAGACTTCTCTCTCTCAGCCTTAACATGATGAAAAACCAAGGATCGAGAGACATATTCAGTGAAAAATCATTTCATGCCATCCCATTATAAGTACTATTTCAGGTCCCAATACATCTTTGTGCTTCCACGACGAATAGAGAATGATGAACAATGAGCCTCATCGAATAGATCCTTCATTAATTCTGGTTTGGAAAGAAGAAAAAACTAGTTTCTGGTCCTTATTATTTCATCACAATCAATGTTGAATTCAAGAACATTTCTCACCTTCTTTTGTAGCTCTATATCATTCTTCGATGCCTCCATAATATTTACCTATATTGATGGTTGAACATTCATTTGATAAAGATATAATTTCCCCTTCATTTAAAATTTCAAAATCCATCATTCTAGAATCTATAAATATTGGTTCTTTTGTGATCCATATCATATATAGGTAATCATAGTCTTGTAGACATGATGCATCTGCCACCTTCTTTTCTTTTCTAGGGTGGTAATGTATTGAGAAGTCATAATATATAATCAAGTATAATTATCATCTATGATGCATATTCATCTACATTTATGTGAAAATGCAATTTAAAATTTTATGATCATTATAAATATCACACCATTCACCATAATGATAATCCCATTATATCTTCAATGAAAATATTACATCATCTGACTCCAAATCATGAGTTGGGTAATTATTCTAATGGATTTTCAACTACCATGAGGCCTAAGATATCACCATATCATTTTTCAAATGGAAACATCACATCCTCTTCTTATATGAATCACTGTATATCAAAAACGTTTCTCCACAGCAGGGTTGTGTAAGCACAGGTGCACTAGATAACCTTCTTTTTAGTTCATTCAAATTATCTTCACATTCCTCCATCCGAATAAAATAACCACCTTTCAATGTCATCCTGTTTTGTGTTTTAGATAATCATGAAAAATATTTCAAAAAATGCCGATAATATCCATCCAGACCAAGAATACTTCAGATCTCAATTATCGTTATTGGTCTAAACCTTCTTTCAACAACCTTTGTTTTTTCTAGATCGATTGATATCCCCACTCTTGAGATTATGTGACACAAAAATGAATATTTTTAAATAAAAAATCCACACTTGTTAAATTTTGAATAATGCTTTTACTTTATTAGGGTCTTCAGAACAATTCTGAAGTGTTCTTCATGTTCTTCCTTTCTATTTTAATATACAAGAATATAGTCTATAAAGACTACCACAAAATGATCAAGATAGTCTCTAAATACAATATTAACTAAATCCATAATTATTATGGGAGAATTAATAAGAAAAAAATAAATCACTATAAATTTATAGTGTTCATACCTTGTACGAAATTTCATCTTCTGTATATCCTTTTTTAACCTTAATTGACGATATTATGAATGAAGAAAAATCTTAAAAAAGTATTGAGTGCAGCATAGTTGGACAAATAAGTCATCATTGCTAGGAAGATGTTATTTTATCTTGATAGTGATCTTGTTACGTTCTCGATAATCGATGCAGTGTCTCATTGATCCATTTTTCTTCTTAACAAACAGAACAGGTGCTCCCCAATGTGATACTCTAGGTAATATGAATACATTATCAAGATTTTTTTGGATTTTCTTCATCAATTCCTGCTACTCAATTAGGTACATTATTTAAAGTTTCTTTGAAAAAGGCAGAGCACATGGTATGAGTTTTATTGAAAACATAACATCACGATTTGGTGGGAGACCGTAAAATTCCTCTAGAAAGACATCATCAAACTATTGTACAATTGGAATATTATTAATCATGAGCTTATACCCAAGAATTTGAGATAAACAACATTCATTTATAGGAATCAAGACCCATAAGATGAATGAAATTTCTACTAGAAGGTTATACTCATCCATACATAAATATATGATCATTGATTAATATGGAATATGAAATGTGACATCCAATACTTATATATAGATTTGTGATCCATATAGTACAAGATAATTCATGCCATGAATCACATAAAATTATAATGTAGGAAGGATTAAAATATTTACAGGAAGCACATCACCACAAACATGAACCGAAGAATAATTATAAACATTTGGTGTGACCCTTGTGCAATTAAGATATTTCACACCTAAATTAACATCAAATTTTTGAGGTAATATGGTCATATAGTTGGAAAATTATTCAGAAATAAAAGAGTGGGTGGATCTAGAATCAAATAAAACATTTACTATGTTAAATTGGATAGTAAGTGTACCTTTCACCACTTCATTATTGTAGTCCATGTCACCGATTGTCATTAAATGTAGATTTCCTTTATCGTTGTCCTTAAGAGTTTGTTGATGTTGAGAATCTTCAATAACCCTTGTAACAGGGCAGTGATTGGCATAATTCCCCATTTCCTTGCACTCGTATCATCGAAGTGTTGGTGGTGAATTCTATGTATCCTTTTCTTTTTTCACGTCATTAGACATATTTTTCCCATCACTTCGGCATTCAATTTCCCGATGACCATTTATTCCACACTAAAAACATTTACTAGTCCCTTAAAAAAATTCCCTCTATTTTTCCTTGCACACAATGCAAATAAGGGAAAAATCAGCTTCTTTTTAGTGTGTTCTTCAGATTTTCTTAGAATTCCATTTTTCGCTTCTTATCAATACCATATGATACATGGGTTACTCAAATATCCATCTCAAAAATGAGTTTACATCAAACAATTTACTCATAGATATTGAAGTCACATATAACTAATTTCCTCCAGTGACTTGGTCTTAAGTCACTAATGAATCGATCAATTTTACACTCAGGTTGGATAATAATTCCATAATCGTACCTTGCATGTATTTTAAAATATTCTTTATAGGTATTAGGGGATTAATTATCATTTATATTAATTTCAAGGAACTCTTCTCCATAATTGTTTGTAAAATATGAGGAATGTAATTTTTGAAAAATATGTTCTTAAACTCGTCCCATTATATGGACTCAATTTCATCTCTTTGCCTCATATTTTTGATAATATTCAACTATTTATTAGCTTCACCTTACAAAAGATATACGATTAATATGATATTATCTTGTTCAGAACACTGTTGGATATAAAATATCTTTTCACTGGTGCTAATCCATTGGTTAGCCACTAATGGATCAGAAGACCTGTTGAATGAAGGTGGACACTGCCTTATGATGGATTCAATAGAATGTTTCGTTCTCCTTTTCTCGTTTGGAATTATAGCATGATTTATAGCTTGATAATGTTGTGTGAGTAGGTATATATGATTTTCAATTCCAAATCCTGAAAATGTTGGTTGCTCAGGAAGAAAATAATTTCATTTCTCATTGCATTCAGTATTAATGTGGTTCCTTCAGTTTCTAGCCATTGACTAGGACCAAGAAGCATAGTGTGGGAAACACTAATAATAATAGGAAAAACATATTTCATGAATAAAATTTCATTTCTAGACACTTTAGTTTTTATCCTAGGTTATACATGAACATCATTAAAACACTAGGATATGATTGTAACCTATACATAGACATATCCATATGGTTTTTACTAAGGTTATCCCATCCTAGTATCCAAAGTTTAACTCTACCTTTTCTCTGATACCGACTATAAGAAACCATACATTTCATGTAGATATTACATTAAAATTGAAAAATATTCGTTAAATAACATAACAAAGGCCACACCAGGACCATATAGGATTAGTGTCTTTAGAAACAGGGAAACATATCCAACTAGTTCATAAAACATCTATATTGTCTCCTGATAATTTCGTTAAAACTATACTCTTTTTTGACATATCTTACTTATTACCCTTCTTCATGACCCTGGGAAAAGAAACATATGAATGGGTGACTTCAAATGATCAATAAAGGTAAAAAAGGGAGATATAAATCATTTTTAAGAACATAACATTTGTAAATATTATCCTGCATATAAAAGATCAGACTATCATGTCAGGGGATAAATTATAAATGTTCAATGTAATCACAATATTCATAACATAAGATACGAAATTTTATGTAATACACACATAAGAATATATATTCATTTCATATTTGTCAAGGATCATCACCAAGAGCATCATTGTGGAAAACGTTCATGTATGAAGCGATTTCACTCTTCGTTTCAATCATGTATTACCGAACTGTATTTACTTTCCGTTATAGTAACCTCTATTTCATGAAATATATATCTTTACCCAATGCATTGGAGGGATATATTGGCACCACCCATCATAATTACATCATAATATATTTAAAATAAATATATTTTATAATAATAATTCAATCATAAACATAATCAAATCAATGTAACTATAGGGATGAAAACATAACCATATTTCATTATAGATGGATAATAATTTTGATAAAACATTTGAAATTAATTCCTGAGGAAATTATCCTATCTTTTTAAAAAATGTTTTCTTTTCTCAAAATGACATGAAATTTTAAAACAAAATAATTTATTTAAAAATAAAATTTAAATAGTGTAGAGGAACCTTCCGGGAAATAAATTGTCCTGAAAATATAATTTTTTTTCATGTCGTATAAGTTAAAATAATTCTCCCCATCATTCTTGCAAAAAAGTCAAAAAGTATCTCAAATAGAATAATGAACAAAGATTCATTTCATACCATTTAATTAAAAATAAACAATGTGAAAAATTAGCAAAAATAAATTTTATAAGAATAAAAATAATTTTACACAATTAGGAAACATGGATTTGGATGATAAATATACCCTAGTAAATACTTACGTATAAATAATCTCATATAAAAATGACATTGTTAAATTATCCCTTACCGAGGGTCCGAAATACATCATATGTATTAGATCATCCTTTATAATATTTAAAATACTATTAATGGTTTATTATTTAATAATAGTTATTTTAATGATATCATATATGATTATATTATCACACGTTTGTTTGTAATATTTCATTGTCACTCATTATTCCGTTATTAACTGCTTTATGTTATTATGTAATATTTTTCAAATATGTTCATATTCAACATATTATGTTATAGTAAAATAATTTATAGAATGATAGTAGTATAATATATATCATATTTACTTATTAAATTCTTGTATATAATAATGGTTTAATCGTTATCATGTACAATGTATTCCATCGTATTGTGGAGATGGTAGGTCGTACGCATGCACGAGCGACGATATCATTACCCAAATTATTGAATGTTATTGAAGCGGATGGTGTATAAAATTTCAATACTAGTAACATGCTATAATAATAACATATTGTTATTATTTCCATCATTATACCCATCCATTTATGGTGGTGGTGAAAAAAATTACACCATAGTGTGGAGACGTAAGCCGTACGTACGCAGGCACAATGATTTTATTTTTTAGAGGATGTATAGAAGGTGAAATATGGTTGTTTCATATTTATAATAACTTATATTTATGTTAGTTAAATTTATGTTATTACTTTGTAATGAAACAACTAATTAAGAGGACATAGATGAATAAATAAGTTTTAATTAATCGTTAGTAGAGATTACCCCATCCTGATGTGCTTCCACTAAATATCTTCATAGAGAACTAGATTTCATCTATGAATATGAAGAGAACCTCTATAATAAAAACAATGAAGTTTAGAATGAAAATTTTTAGGGGAATGAAGAAGTTGTTGGCTAAAAATAAAGTTAATAGCTGAGGGAGGAGGTTCCCTTTTATAATTGAGGTGAGGGGCACCTTTGAAAACTCCATAAATAAGAATTTATAATAAAATTCAACTAAACCCAAAACCTAATTTTTTTCAAATACATAAGTTTATATGATATAGGGTTGTAATATCATCATCCATTAAATTTTTTTAGACGTTATTTTGTCAATTTAAACAAAATCTTTTTAATTGAAACCCAGTTATTCTATTTATTTTTAATTTTTGTAGGAAAATTCTAAATATATAATTGTAATAAATATTGACTTATATGGTGTTAAATGACAATAAATATGAGTTGTATAAAATTTATTACCTTATAATTATCACTTGGTAATTTATAAATATATTTATGAATTTTAAATAATTTAATAAATTGTTTTTTATAAAATATTTATAGTTTTGATTTTGACACTATTAGTTTATTTGACTTTAAAAAATACACAAAGAAGATAAGTTAGATCCAAAATATTCCATACACTCCTATAATATATTCTTTACTTATAAAATTCTTTTATAACAATAATTACTTCATATGATATTTATTTTACTATTTTTAAAACCATTTATATGATATTTCTATTAATAAAATAATTTCTACATCACTTTAATGTAATTATCAATGGTAAATTTTTATCTCTAAAAATTATAAATAGATTTCTATGATGTATAAAATTATATTATATTTCCAAATAAAATCTATATTCGATATTATCTCATACTTATCAATATATTAAAATTAATATACTTATATGGAATGATATTGTGACATTTTGTCACACTTATTAGTTTTTATTATATCCATGTCATATTCATAGGTAACATTCCATTTTGATTTTCCATTTTAATAAATATATGATAAGGTTCTAATCTAATCATCTAGTAGTATTTCTATAGGTGTTACGGTAATTTAATAATATAATGTTTACCTTTAATTACTAGATTTACCTTTAACCATGGTAATAAAAATAATTTTCATTGTAATTATTCGTTATTTAAAAAATACTATTAACTTAATTATGACCTATTGATTCCAAATATATAATTAGTTTTTGAAATTTTAAAACACTTGATTTTCATTAATTAATGTAACATTAATTTCACTGTTGAAATGGGAGAACTAGTTCTAAAAGTTAAAATATTGCAATAGATTGAAAATTATTTACATCTAAAACATGTGTAAAATTAATTCTACCGAACTAAGTTATTTTAAATGGTAAAATATATTCTATATATAATTTGAAACCATTCATTAATATAATTTAACCATATAAATTATTACAATGAAAAACAGTTATTTTCAAATTAAATTTTGTGTATTTTTACTATTCGTCAAAACGTCAAAGTCATCAAAAAATCATATAAATACATCCAAAGTAAATTTTTATATATCACTGCAAAATAAAATGTTTATTTTGTAATATAAATATTATTAACGTATAAAAATAAAAATTTAAAATAGGTTCACCATATAAAAGAATAAAATTAATCTTTAAAAAATATGTTTTTATACATCTAATAGGGTTTTATTAATACCATATAACTAAAATATCAATTAGATGAATATAAAAAACATTTTATTATGTATATAATACATATATATATATAATTAATTTTATTAACAAAATTAATTCACCCAAAAATAAAAATATCTAGTTGATTTATATTTTTTATAATAAGTGATAGCCAAAACATTCACAATGAATTTTTATAAGTTGGATATAATTATTCCAACAAACCTAATGGATACGATATAATGGTAATTTTATACTAAGGGAATATTTTGGTTCATTTAATCTCATGATTTCATGAAAACACATCTGTTGAAGAATAAAAGTTAATGAAATAAAATATTTCATTAAAACAACTTAGTGTTACAATCCCTCACTCCTAGATGACAGATTCTTAAATAATGGAAAAAACTCTTGAGGCCATGTTGCTAACAATATTGGGTCACCATTTCAGTGGTTCCTGAATTAGGATGTTATAGGACAAAACAAGTCATGGTGTAACAATTCAAGGCATATAGTAGTACTAATATCATTTAAAATATTTTTGTATTCTTATTACCCCTTAATCATGAACAACACATAAATTAATTCATTTTAGATAATTTTGAAAATAGTTGAACATGTTCAAGATTTAGAAATTTGTGCAGCTGAAGGATGATTTCATGGAGAAGTCTCATATTACTTATAATATATTCATATACTATATAATTAAAAATTCATAACATTATGTTTCATTGTATTAGAAAATTCAATAGTATTTTTTTCCTAATCTATTTGAAGTAAAAAAAATATTTATTTTTTAGAACTGTAATTTTTCTATTTTCAGACATATTAGTTTATCTATCATCACATAATTGTTATATAATTATTATATAGTGATTTAAACCAAATACAAATTTTTGTTTCTGAATAATAACTATTATAGAAATTCCAACATCACAAATATCCTTAATCGGCATTTATTATTGTCTCCAAATGTGAAGAGTCCACCATCACATAAATTACTAGATATAAATTATGAAATATCACCATTAATATTCTTATAACAAAAAATTTTTAAATAATAGAAGTATTTGATAATTATATGTATCATTTCTCAAAAATGAAACAATGAAGAAAAATGTTTTTTACCTATGTTAACTCTAGTCCAACTGGATTTATAAAAGAAATTTTTAGAACCTAGATAACATTTAAATATATATTAGTGTGATATTTAAATAATATATATTAAAAAAATATTAATTGTATTCATAAATTAATATGTAAATATCAAATGGATTTCATTATAATAATTTAAATTCATTCTATATTTAAAACATATCCCAATTGAAATAAATCGTTTTCATCTTCAATTTTTTTTATTTGTCTATAATGATAAACTATTATAACAAAACCAGTTTTGTTAATTTTTCATAATAGACACCACTTTATAATATTTTTATTTTCCCTTGTCATTGTAGATAATTTTTCATTAATATGTAAATATTCACTTTTAAATTCCATGTGTTATTTTTTTAATAGTCTTTAAATAATTATAAACATTCACATTAGATCCAGATTCTTTATTTCTCAATTTATTATTCCCTTACATTTTTTCTTATATTCATCCTTAAAATTCATTAAATATCCCAAAAAATAATCAACCCTTTTCATTTGATGTTTATAAATCACCACTAGAAATTAGTTGAGTCAACCATTTTCTTATTTTAGTTTTATAAACATAGAATAAAAATTACTCTTAGATTATACATTATAGTAAAAAAGTATATTCAAATTATTATCATCCAAATTTCTTCCCATTTTCTTTAACAAAGTTCTTATTTGTAATTTTTTAAGTCAGTATGATTCTCAATTATCCAGACATCATCATTCCTCAATTATACATTTTATTCAAGAAGTTATTTAAATCTATAATTAAAAAAATTAAAATCATAACATGAATGAAAATCAAAATCTTGTTAATATATATGAATATAATTATTATTAATATTTCAAAGATTATATAATTGAGTGAAAATGAATTAGTTACCTCACATGGTACACCCATCAGAGCATAGTTCATTGTCGCATGTTCACTGTCATAGTCACTGGTTCTATCTGAACTAACTGAGAAGTATCATCCTCAAAACAAATAATTCTTTTATTTTCCACATTCGTATTTTTATTTAACAATATGATTGTGTTTGGAGAAACATTTAATAATGTGATATTTATTCCTACACACATTAATGGATAATTATGAAATGATATTGTTATTTCTACTATTACATTTCTTATACTAATTCTTAAACATCAATGTGAATTTCATCATGCCACAATAATTTTTCTTAAACATGATAAATATCATAAAAAAGTATGCCACCTTTTTTTCACATTCCAATAAATAATAATTAGAAGTATTATATAATTCATTAACTTTAGACATCAAGTATATGTCTTTTCTATTTGTAGACTCCCTATCATCAATGTCTATAAAAACTAACACAGTCTATAGAAAGGATCCTATTTTTTTATCTATGGTACACTCATCGAAATTATAACAAATTTTTTGAAACATTCTTTTCATTATATATTTTTTTAAAGATATTATTTCTCTTAAAACTATTGTTTTGTTTTCCAATAATTCTATAAGTACACTCATACCATTTGTAATACTTGTAAATTATTGGAACATAAGGATGAATAACTTATCTTATTCAATATTGATATATAATTATTATAAATAAAGAATTAATATCTTGATTCATTTAATCTTTTCAATCCAATAGTGAGTAACTTTAAGGATTATCCATATTCATGGGTCACCTTAAATGATGAAAAATGGATATAGGCACTTCAAATTATATAATAGTGCAAAATATACTTAACATTATAATTGAAAACATACATAACCTTGTTGTTACCTACAAGTGTATCTAGATTAGATTTGTGCAGCTTATATGGTGTCTCCATTATTGTAAAATGATCCACAGTCTACTATTTCATGTATTCTTCCATTAAGCCTTTGTAGTGTCTATTGTCTCTTCCATAAATATATATATGGTGTTTCGAGGAATCCATCCATCATTATAATTAATAACCACCATATTACAAAATAAGTAATTAATAAATAAACTATTAGGTATATGTATGAAATCTATCATAATATATAAACAATAAATAAAAAATCTATAAATTGATGGACTTAAAAAATCAAACGTGCTATGTAATCAAAGACCATACTCTACAATGAAATTTTGGATCGATAGATGGGAAAATAGACTATCAGATGGTTAATAGTAATGTAAAAATATCAAGAAAAAGTGATTATTAATTAAGTAAACCATAGTGACTTTAGTCTTCATGTTATATATTGCATCATAAATAAATGAAATTTTAATGGTAGTTATATAGTGGTTCAAATCACCAAGAACGTATTCTACTCATCAAAATACTCTGTATTCAATGAAAATTTGTACCAATAAAGAAGAACTCAATTTTAGTGGTTTGAAAACTTATTGAAATATCATCATTTTACATTACATAAATAAATACACTCAGTTATTTACAAGTGTCTCATCCTAGTATTTAAATGGTGAATCATTAATATTCACAACCCATGAACATCCGTTTGGGTGGTATAATGTCCAAACAGATACATTATTTTGATTGGTAAAAGTGTATAATGACACATAAAAATAAAAATATATTTCATACAGGTTAACTGATTATACACATTTCTTTCCATGAGGTTATTTCTTGATTACAATATTTATATGTTCCATATGGGATGGATGATTATGAATAGATTCTTATGTCATGGGTGGGCCTATAATTATAAATCCCTATGATGTTTTGTGTAATATGATGTATCTTTTGTGATTATATACAAAATCTATGAAAATTATTCTATATTTGATCAAAATTACGTTTTTATGAATTATTCTCATATGATACGTGTGAACATGATGTTAGATTTGTTCACAAATATGTGTGTTACTTTACCACTATGATATATTTTTACATTTTTATTCACATGCCACCAACCATGCCTTTATCAAATGTTTCCCACCTAATTATGATCATGATCCCATGATTATTATATTATTGTGATAATAATTCTTTTCCATGTGTGATTTATTCATATCCCTTACCCATTTTATGTCATCCCTATCATTGTTGGGCTTTTAGAACACACCATTCATGTATTATGGAGAAAGTGAGAGAATTTATGTTGATAAGAAATTATGGTTTTAATAATTTTTATTTTTTATTATTTATTAGTGAAGTATATCATAATTTTTCAAGGACACTATAAATTTATATTCCTAAATGTATATATATTATGTTCTTTATATATAAAATGATATAATAGAAATATAAGAAAAATTTATGGTTCATAGAGTATGAATCAGAGTTATGGTTTAGTTAGTTTTGGAATCAATATTTTAGAATGTTATTAACAACCATTATCCTAAGGAATAGTATAGGTAAACACCTTAGTATCACTTTTTATATGTAGGATAAATAAAAGGTTCTCATATGTTATGAATTTATACTTGTTTCACATAATAATAAATTATTTACTCATTCTTTTCTAAATTTTCGTATATTTAATACTTTATTATAATAGAATATGGTGGGAACCTAGAGAAATCTAGCCAATAAACTGTGTGATGGACAATGCAACAAATGTCCATAAAAATTTAAAATGTAATGGGAGAAGGTGTTCAAAACTTGATGATAATTTTTTCCCAAATATATCAAGCTATAAATAATTACCTAATAAATTTGGAACATCTGCATTCACCTAATAAAGAATAAATAGTCCTTTATTCTTTTATGATGAAATAACCAAAAAAATTTATGGGATCTTCCAATCCACTTATCAAATATAAGTGGGATAAATTAATGTAGAATACCTTTTTTGGGATCCACTATTCTAAGAATGAAAATGAGAATATATATTTCTACCGTTTAGATAGTGAGTCGGATAAATGGTGTCAATTTATAAAGAATACCAACCCAAATAATCAAATAGAAGAGATAGAGTGAGAAGAATTTATGGAAATATTTCATAAAAAATATTTCTTTAAAACTCATTAACAAATGATTTATATAGAATTCATAATACCGAAGAAAAATAAAAGTGAATATATGATTTCGTATAATTAAAAATTCACAAGGGGTAAAAGATACACCTCGGGATTTTTTATTAACAACGATATTTGAATAGATATAATCTTTAGTAGTTTAAAACCAAAACTTCATAAGGTCGTACCTATCCATGATTATTCCGAGTTATGAAGAAGTGGTTCTATATGCACTCAAAGAAGAGATAGAGTATGGATATAGGTTCAATGGACTTAGACATAAGAAGAGAAAAAATCACTTTCAAATAAGTCTATCAGATGACATTGAAGGAAATAGGATTCAACCAACAACATATCAAAATAGGGGAATGAATCATTAAGATAATTTCTTAAAATGGATGTGGAAATGATTCAAAGGGGTATATAAGTCCAAAAATCTAATTAATGTCAATGACACAGGAAATTTTTGTCTGAAATAATTGATTAAATGAAGTCACATATTAATCATCCACTCATGTTTTAAGGCTTCAACTATAGAGATCAAGATTAATATAAAATCTAGTTTACTAAAATATGTGTTATTGATGGAAATCATCTTTTATAACCACTATAGTTGAAGGGGAAAGGGATAATTTATACCATAAATTGTTTAGAAGAAAAGAATGTAAATTAAATCGTATAAAGTACACATCTAATTCAGTAAACAATATAATTTTTTTATTATATTATAGTTCTATTCATTCCATTATAATTTCTAATTTTTATAAAAATAATAAATGAAATCCTACATACCCTTAAGTATAGATACTTATAAAATTATTTAGTGGTGAAATAATGCTACCCCTAGTTTTGGTTTCTTATAGTGTTAGATATTATGGGAATATTATTCTAGAAAATATCATCATTATTTACTTGGTTTAATTTGATTCTATGGAGTTCATGTATAGAATCTTGTTATATATATTTCACTTGAACTACTAGAAATAGTAAACCAATTTCTATATTTTTGAACCATATAATGCTCCTATAACAGTTCAAATAGGATCATAAATCTCTATTGGAAAATCACAAAATATTGTCTGTGTTGTTAACTTGTGAAGTATCTTACCTTGGAAAATTATATCACAACAATTAGTACAAGAGAAAATCTAGGGGAAAAGTGATGATATTATGCATCAAAAGAAGGTGAATGTAGTTAATGAAGAAAATATTCCAGAATTTCCTATTAATAAAGATATTTTCATTCAATTTACAACAGGACTTTGTGTGTCTTCTTCTATAGTGATAACCAAAGGACTATTGGATAAGGAACAAAAATCCTCATTCTATATTTATCCTAGACATACCAAGATTGAACGTCTTATTTTTGAGAAATTGTGTTTGGAAAACATAACGAAAGAAAATGTTGGGTATATCTCAAAGTGCATGGTATATTAGTATGATAAATGAGAGTGATTGAAGTCCAATTAATTTATCCATTAATTACCCATACCAACACTGAAATGGGAGAACATCATCATGGACTTTGTAACTAGTATCTTGAATACATATAAAAGAAGCAACATCACATGGATTTTGGGGGATATACTCACCAGGACATTTCAATTCATCGTTATTTGGAAGGATTTATTTCTTGAACAACTTATAATGATATTTTTCAAGGATATGGTGACACTTAATGTGGTACCACATTCAATCATCTCAGATCATTATCCAACATTCACATACAAATTTTGTAAAATTCATTTACAAGACATATAAATTGAATTGAATTTCAGTACAACCTATCACCCTAAAATTGATGGCCATTTTAAAACTACCATTAATACACTTGATTAAATTATAAGATCATAGAGATTGGAATTCAATTTTTTATGGGATTAACATTTTATATTAGTTATGTTCTCATACTACAACAACATATACTAATTTATTGAAATAGATACATATAAAGCCCTTTATTGGATGTGATTTTCAACTCCTACAGGTTTGGATAATTTTAGTGAATTGAATATACATGGATACAATCTTATGAATGTGATTACAGAAAATGTTCAATCCATCATATAACATAGAAACTTTTATCTGAGTTGTCATAAGAGATCTGCTGAAAATCTTTAATGGGACATTGGATTTAATGTTGAGAATATTTTTTCATTTAAATATAACCAAAGAAGAGATACACGTGTTTTGAAAGAAAATTGAAGCGTAGATCATGGTACACTAGCCCCTATGAGATCCTTAATCATATAGGTCCTATGGATTATCATATTTCACTTCCACTAAATACAGCTCATGTTCATAATGTCTTCCCCATATCTCTCTTGAGGAAGTAACTACATAATACCTCAAATGTACTGAATCTTTAGATATTATTAATAGAGAATAAAATATCTTATGAGAATAAGTGTGTGAATATCATGTACCATATATAAAAAAAATACACAATAAAAAACCCACTTTATCAAATTACAATGGAAATCCATAAATATGAAGTTGGAACATGGGAATAAAAGGAAAAAAATAAATAAAAGTATCCTAAAATTTTCTCAACTAAAAATATGAGTTGAAATTCTATATTAAAAATTTATAATGGGGTATGAATATAATGACCCATACATTTTTAATGGTCAATATTTCCAAAACAAATTTGTCGTATATATATTATATACATATTATACACATAGAGAACATAGAGAAACCAACATAACAATAATTCATTAATGAAAATCATAAAAAAATTCCATGACTAAATCTATTATAATGCATAACATTTCTTGGGGAAAATAGATTATAGAAAAACTGAATTGGTAAAATTTTGATCACCTCGATCAGATAGAACAATATAACCCAAAGAGAAGAAATAAATTATTACTAGACGAGTTAATTTTTTTTAAAATTAAAATATATAAGACTGTGTTAATTTGTATTGAATGTTGAATTAAACTATGAATATGTATTTATTATAGGTAATATGGTTGTTGGAATAGTAATATGATAATTGGTATAATAACCTAGTTGTTAGGAATAATAACCTAAACAATAGAAAATGTTTCCTAACCATTATAATGGTAACATGGCCTAAAAATTATAAAATATAATTAAAATAATATTTATCATGATAAATTTAATAAAATATAAATATTATAATACCATAATATATTTATCTGGATTTAAAAAGTCAAAGAAAATATAAGTACGTTTTAAAACTATGTTTTAAGATATTTCTTAAAAAATCATAATTTTTATTTTAAAAATTAAAATAAAATGTTATAAAAATTATTTTGAAAAATTTTATTACATTTATTTACTAATAAAGTCCAAATTATCAAATTGTTTTAATTTTTTTTTGAAATACATCAATTTATAGGAGAATAGTTAAAAAAATAACTTTTTCATAACCAATGTATCTTATATTAAATCATTCCAGATTCAATAATTAAAAAAAGAAATTATAGAACATCAATATAAACCTAAAAAGGATAAATTTAATAAATGGGTTAATAAAATACATTAATTTTTTTTTTCTAAATCTGAAAATTTGTTTCCTATGTCAAAATTCCAATGTATTCTTTAAAAAAATAAATTTTAATTTTTTACACATTCCTCTTTCATATATTAATTAATATGGATATTAAAGTCATTTAAAGAGATATATGTATATATATAATTTAAAATTTCAAAACAATCACTACTACAAGGTTTACACTGTATATAATATTTTATTCAATATTTTAAGTAAAAAATAACCCTCTACTCAAATATAAATAACCTCACTCTCTCCCCACGGAAACCCAGTCCTCCCTCATTTACAGACTCCCAAACTCTCCCAAAATACTATATATTAATTTTCTTTCCATCCATATGGATGTTATAGATTAAAAAAAAATAAGAATGATCTGATTTTAGTGTCGTAAAAAAGAAGAAACACAGAGGAAAGAGTATGTATTTATAAAATATTCCCTAATATTCTTCTTGTATTCAATATTTACAATTACATTAATAAAATCTTATAAGAATAATGATTTAGTATTTTAAAATTATATTAATGATGTTATCCTAATAAAAATATTATATTTATGAAGTATTTATATTTCATACATCTTTTCTTCTTCTTTGGACAATTTCCTAATAACACCCTTGTAACCGCCTATGAGGATGGTTCCAACTTCATTCTTATCACCACCCCAATGAATGATTATAATAAATTATTAATAATATATAAATAAATAAATAAATTTATTTCATTATTCTACAATTAATATCATTTATTTATAAATTACCACATAAAAAAATAAGTAAATTGAAACAGAATGATATTTTTTAATGAAAAACATGATATGAAAATAAATCAGCTTCAACAAAAAAATTGAGAAATATAAAAAAACTGTAATAATAGATCAATTGTGGAGAAATTATCATAATGAACTTATTTTTTATTGTTTTAGTGAAACTATTTTGGTTATTTAGGAGGTGAAAAGTGGTGGAATAATGTTTTATTTAATGTTAGGGAAATATCAAACCTCATTCCTTCTTTTGGGTTATATACTATTTAAAATTTATTTCCATAAATATTTTCCTCCAATATCATACAAATTTATTTTTGAATATAATTTACCATTCATTTTTAGGTATATACATTTTAATTACTTATATAAATGATTTCTAATCGAATCATAATGTCGTTTAAAATTTAATTTATCAGTTAAAAACACATATTTAATTCTTAATGTGTTGTTTCTTCTCAATATAAAAATTGAATTTTATAGCAAAGTACATTCTCCATTTTCTATTTAAGAATCCCAAAAATTAGTAGATGTTATATGATATATTAAATCCTTTATGAAACTCATTCCTTTTTTGGGGTTATATCATGATTATGAATTTCTTACATTCTATGTGGCGTGCATGATTATAAGCATTGTATGTTGTGACTTGTGGGAACATAATTATATAGACCTCAAATAAATTTGGTTTAAGTGGTATATATCATGATATTATGTGAAATATTTTTTATCATGATTTTATCTTTCTAAAAAATGATTATTTTATTATTTATGCACATATGTTACGAATGAAAATGATGTTATATTTTTCAGAACTATGTGTAGTATTTGACCACTATGACATGATATTTCATTTTTTATATAAATAACATTATTCCCTTATAAAATGTCTCCCTCATTAGTATAAATATGATACCATTATTTTTATTAGATTCAGATTATAATTATTAACCATATAATCTTGATTCATGTCCCTTATCCCTTTAATATTGTTCCTCGAATCATGAGTAATTTAAATCAACCATTTCATTAATGTATATCCAGAGGTTACTACGTGTACTAAGGAAAATGTGAGACATTTTAAATAGACAAATTACTAAGATTATAATAATGTTTATTCTTATTTATGTCTATCTTATGTATTTTCCCAAATTGGCCAAGACACATAGTCATTCAATCCATGAAAGTATAAATATTATATTTTTATCATTAAAATTATATAGTAGTGATGTATGAAAAAGAACGGTTGATATATCCTTAGTTATTTAATAACTTATAACATATACCTAGAATCCTAAAAAATTAAATTAATATTATTAAAAACATTATTAATATCTTTTTCCATTTATATTTTTTATAAAGTTTATTTATTAACAAATGTTGTTTATTAATTATATATGTTTTACTTGTGATAGTACTTAGGCATTTTGGTCGATTTATTTGAAACATACTTATTATATTATTTGTGGAATAATTTATACAATAATAGATTAATAATTTCAAAAATTGTCGAGGATTATGTATATTATAATGAAATTAGCGTAAGATTTATACCATTTATTAGATTTTCCCAAAATGTACTCAATATAACTGTGGTTCCTTGATATTTTAATTTAAGGGGATTAAGGTGACTTTTATTGTTTAGAATAAATGTCACATAAATAATTTCCAATATTAATTTTATATAATGTTAATATTTTAGTGAATATATATTTTATACATTTATTTAATTTTTAATGTTATTGAAGTTAGGTAGAAATTAAAAATTTAATACAACATTCCAAAGAGGTGGTAGTCTGAATGTACACATGGACAACACTTTCATTATCTATATGATGAGAGGGGACAGAAAAATAAAAATAACTATCATTTAATAATTTTAATAATGTTATAAATTCTATATTTTTATTTTAAAGAACTATTTTTTGATCATAAATGAATTTCTGTTATAAAAATAGTTTGTTTCATTCATGGAAGCGGTAGTCCAGATATATAAATGGTCACATATTAATTTTTTAATATAATTTTAGAGACGTCTAG
Organism: Viscum album; assembly: GCA_963277665.1. Lineage (NCBI taxonomy): Eukaryota > Viridiplantae > Streptophyta > Magnoliopsida > Santalales > Viscaceae > Viscum > Viscum album. The sequence continues at coordinate 1,094,575,447 of OY728148.1, read as the reverse complement.
AAAATTTATGTTACATTAAATGAATTACATATATGAATATTATAAATACTAGTACTATCATACTTTATTGTACGACGAATATTTTAGGGGATAGAAGTTAAAAAATAAGAGATCATGGTTGGCTACATTACGTCTCCCATTGGATATTCTCACATTGGAGACACCATAAGTAACTATATTGTTGTCTTTTGAAAAACAACCAAGGAATGTAAAAGTGGGGAAGTATATTATGAGATAATTTTCAATTTTTTTGGAAGATTTAATTATTTTTAATGGGTGTGGAAATGTAGTGGTAGTGATCCCCTTTTATAAGTGATGGAAATGAAACATTTTGATTTACAATCACATTTTCGGTGATGGAATAAAACTATAGAAGGATCATGGATTAAAAGTGGGAAATAATAAATAATGGGGTGATATGGGGTAGATCTAGGCTCTACCACCAACTTGAACACATTTTCAAAACTTGTTTCAATCCTTTTACTAGTTGATAGGTTTAAATTTTACCATTCTAGTTTTTTCATGGGTAACTAGTTTTTCCCTATGTAATATATATAATATTAAAATTTTAATGTTTACCTACAAATAAATTTTTTATTTTATAAAAAAAATTTAGGATTCATATAAAATAATTTAATTTCTATATAATATAAAATTTTCAATTAAATTTAATAGTTATCATATAAGAAAATTATTTTGTAAAAAAATTATTTTTACCATTTAGTGTTCTTAATCGTACGTAATATAGATTGCCAATATAATATATATTAATATGTTTTTTTTATAATTTTTAAAAATATATCAAATTCAAATTTGATAATATAATATTTAAATTTATTATTAAAAATAAAATTAATTTTTATAATCAATTTTTTTGAAAATAGCTGTTTCACCAATATCGAAATAGTTAACTTTAATTCTAGTAATTATAATTTTTTGAATAAAAATTAAAATGAATCAATTGAATAATATAAAAATATTCATCTAAAGTTTGCAACACGTTTTTTGTTATTATTTATTTACGTTATGAAAACAAATTTTTTGTGTAAACAGATAAACAAATACTATAAAAGTTTAATTATGTTTCTAAAATGTTAAACATTTCTTTTATAAAACCCTTATAGTTTTAAAAAAAATTAAATTATAAATATATTTTATTATATTAAAAGTGATTTAAAAATAATAATTATTTATTTTATTATAGTAATTTAAATAAAGTAATGATATTATCAAAATCAGTATTTTCAATACTCACTTAAAGCAAAATTATTCTCCAAACATTTCAAAAAAATTATCATAATTTAATATAGAAATAATTATTACAAAAATTATGTTAGTTAATTAAAATTAAAATTATAAAATTTATTATTTTTTTAAAAAATAAATATAATATATAATAAAAAAATAAATTATTGAGAAAATTCTCATTTAATACTTTATTTTTATTAATCTAATTTTATATGAATTTATAATTTGTTAAAATATTTTATTTATTTTCTCTATGTTTTACTATTTCTAAATTTCTATAATAATCTTAATATAATATGTTTCTATAGGTTTTAGTTTAGTGTTGTAGTTAAAACAGTCTATTAAAAAATATTAATTTTTATGAAAAAATATATTTTTCATAATCTCAGGTTATTGCGGTGACACTCCATATCAAGTCATATTTAAGGTCACCTAGGATGAGTTACTATATTTTTGTTTTCGACAGTTTCCTATGATTACACTAATATGATAACAAATTCAACTTACATGGGATTTGGCTTTTTAATTTCATATGTTGTATTCATTAAACTATGTTAACAATGTATAATTTTTATATTTGGTTTACACATTTTCTCTAAGTTTAAGAAAAAATTCGGCATGTATAAATTCATCATTAATGGAATATATATTAATATAGCTCATACATTTTTATGTTTTATTGGGAAATTTATTTACAAAAATAATTTATTTTATTTAAAAAATAAATAATAACTTCTTTGGTGTTTTTATAAATATCATATTATTGGTAAATAATTGTATAAATAAAATTATATGCTAGTATCCTATATATGAATCACTTGATAGTGATAACATTTGGATATTGACATGGATATAAAAATTACTCTTCGGGTTTTAGTATTTGATAGATGGTTACCCTGAAGAGGGAAGAACCATTGATGAGAGCCTATTAATACTAATATATGAAATTGGATGGTGTGATTCAATAATTTTGGAAAAATGGAATGGATAATTTATTTTTTATTCTTGAGATGCATGGTGTTATGTGTGGTTTTATCAATAGAGTATGTTTTTTTCCAATAATATTGATTCGGTAGTGATGAGAAGCATGAGAAAATTCCCATTTCTTTGTGAATTTTATGTAAGAGATATTTGATCCAGATTGATATAAGGCATGTGGGTACTTTAGGTATGAATGGGAATGGGGGGTATAAATATTGCCTTATGTGAGGAATTTATTTTACACAATATAGGGCATGTTCAATTATTTGATTTGGTTTATGGTTTTATGATTAGTTGAATACAAATCATTATTTCGTGTGTTTATTTGTATTAAAAAATAGTGGGGATAAAATTCTTTATTATGAATAATATCTAATTACTGATGTAAGTAGTTATGAATTTTTTTCATAGTGAATCTCTAAACTCTATCATTCTAAGGGAATAATTGATTTTGTATTACCAGACATGTTTAGAATGGGTGATACTATTGATTAATCCTTATATTGTAAAAGTGTAAATAGTAATCAATTAGTTCTTGTCATCGTTTATTAGTGTAACACCATGTTATATTTATTCCAGTAATGTTTTAACCTTTTTTTTCTTTTTTTGAATAATTTTAAAAAGGAATGGGGATGATACTTTTAATGGTGAGGATAGGGATTTTTTGAAATTTTAATCTTGAACCAGTAATTTCTGTTATTCATTGGTATTTACACCTTATGTAATGGGAGTAAAAAATGTGTATAAGCCTTATAAAAAAATATAAAAATTTGATACACAGTGTGATAATTTTAAATTCCCTAGAATGGGTACGCATCCAAAAATGAAAAATATCAGGTTTTAAAAAAAATAGAGTCTAGATGTTTTTCTGTGTATATGGGATTTGTGGATTACGTGATGTGTAATTTATTTACTCATAGTGAATTTATTAAATGGATTATTTTTTAGGGAGTCATATGGGTGTTTGAGGATTTATATGCATTTGAGGCCATTTAATCTCTACATGTGTTCTATTACATGTTGATTGTTGAGTCCTGCTTCCTTACAGATCATCCATTTGACAATTGGTCATTAGGGTTTGTTTCGTTGGTCACTATGGGTAATAAATACTTCCCTCAATTATTATTGTGAGTTTCATCATCATTTTTTATTTAAATTTATATTATATAATAGTGTTTTCAATCAATAATTTTCAGTTTCATGGAATTCCATTCCATTCAAAGGTATTTGTCATTGTTTTTTGTCACCATTGTCGAAGTCATCATTGTTTTTACCATGTTGATTAATTTTTATCTATATAATGGGCTAATTTGATGAATTTCATTTCATTATTGATAAATTAATTTGGTTTTTTCATTAATTTTAAATAATAAATTGGATTAAATTAGTTATTGGATATGAAAAATGTTCTTAAAATGTGGGTTTTGTTTCGAAATGGATTTGATTATTTTGGAATTGGGGTTTCAAAATATGAATTATTTTTTGTGGAATAAAAATGTTTTATAAAATTATGCTCAGGGATTTAAAATTTATTTGGAAAATAGTAAATTGGAAACCTTATGTATATTGAGAAACATACAAAACTATCATTAGTGTGTGTGTGTGTGTGTGTGTTTGTTGCACCATTAGAAGGAAACCATTTGAAATAACGACCAGAAGGACCTTATATCTATCAGATCCAATATTATTCCATTATAGGAAATTTAATGTCTAGTATATAGTGTCCCAAAGGATATATAAAATATGTTAGGCTCTTTTTCATATTTTTTATTTATTGTATGATTTTTTTATCACATATTTTTTATCACATATTTTTTATCACAGATTTTTATATGAAGTTGTATCCGATAGTTTCACATCACAACTGGAATGTCAAATTTTCCAAACACTTCCATACCCATGGTTTTGTAAAACCATTGGTAAATAATATTTTTACCAACGGTTTCGTAAAACAATTTTTAACTCAAGTCCTAAGAATTCTTTACAAATGGTTTGAATAGAACCTTTGGTAAAAGGAAGTCTCAGGGGACCTTTTTCCAACGATTCCTTAGAACCGTTGGTATAACTGTGGCCCAAAAATTTTTACAAATGGTTTTTAAAAAATGTTGGTAAAAGCTTCCCCCAAATTAACACCAGCCCCTCCTCTCCCCCATTCGCGATACAAAACCCTAAACCGGAGCACTTCCCCCAAATTCCGCCTCTCTCTCGGCGATCTAGGAGCTCATAAAACTTCCTCTTCCTCCATCTCATCCAGGATTCTGAATCTTCTACTGAATCATAATCTAAACCATCCTAAATTAGTGATTTTCTTAACTAGAACTTTATTTTTATTTAAATTTGCCTAATATTTCAGTTTTTTTGTTTTGATTTTGATGTGTATATTTTTTTGTTTCAGTTTCAATTTAACCTATATTTGATGAGGTTGTATCGTCAATAAGATGTTCAATGATGTGGGTTATTGGAGGTGAGTGATGCTACATGAGATTTTATTGGTTATTGTGAGGAGTTTCTTTCTCTTTAATTTATTGGTTCATAAAACATAAGTTGGTGTGACATATATTATTTAATTGAATTGGTAAAGTAAAATGTTGGTCTCAGATTTCCAGGTTAGTTATTTGGATGGAATTCTCCATCAAAATTGGGTATATCGCTATTGAATGTGTGTGTATTTTCTAATTGAATATGGTATTTATTAAACTGACCATGCAATACACATTTCCCACAATACGGAGGCACCAAAAAAATCATAGATAGACACTACACACCATAATACACCCATGGGAGACACCCCTTGACATCTACAGATAGTGAAGGGGATATTAACGTAGGAATTGAAGTTGAATTGCACTCAAGCTTTGAGAAAATCCCATTAATGGAATAAAAGATACCAACACCTTTATTCATAGTATAGTATAATGAAATGGTTTACACCCTCATGACCAAGTAGACCATCTGGTTCATGGATTGGTACCCAACCCAGTTCTAGAGTAGGATCAACTACTAAACACTGATTGTGGTCTCTCTGAGGTTATTTCCATAGTGAAGAGGGTTATGTTCACAATCTTCAACTCAACTAACGTAAGATTGGTGCATATTCAAAGGCTAAGTGTACTAGTATATTGTTTCAAACAACATGATATATAAAGAAAATAATTCAAAATTAAGAGATTGTTAAATGGAAATTGTTCTCCCGTTCTTTCATAAACATGAATTAACCCATGGGGGGTGTGGTTCTTATATATTGGGTGATGACATGTATAGTCACAAGATACAGGTATGTTTTTGTTTAGTTTTTATTTTAATTTCTTTATCACATTGGCCACTTAGGTATTTTAATTCGTTCTATGGATAGAGGGTAGTGATGTTATCCTGACTAGTTGACATTGATCACTTGTGTATTGTAATACCATGAGGTGTGAGTGTGAGGAAACATTGGAAGACAAAGGATCCTTGCAGTCAGTCATGAGATGAAATTTTTTTCTAAAACATTGTGTGGGAACATTTCTGGAGTATATTACTGTCATGAAATAAACCCAAGTGTCTCCATGAGATAGCATAAATAACCCCAAGTATCTTCAAGTGTCTCCATATATCATATCATCCTTGTAAGGGTTGGCCACTCACCCAATCCTATCAAGCCTATCATAGTCCATCCTCTAAGTCACATAGTCTAGACTCATCTCTCGAGGATTATCCCATGCCTCGATGCACATCTCATCATCAACTAGACAAAGACGATTATTCACCTTATGGTTGTCCTAGTCACAAGAGAACACCATGTCGAACCCATCTACATTATATTCTCAATAATCCACTCAAGAACCTCATCAAAATCCTCTATTATAACCCAGCACCACTAACCAGGTTCCATCCTAAGCTAAATCACACCAAGCCTCTTGTCATTATAATGCCAATCTGTCCGACAGTAACCAATACCCACACAAGCATCTCATCCTTAATCACTTTAGTTGAACTATTTTATCATTAAATGGAGTAAAACCTTTCATATTACATTTTATATACTCAGAGGGACCATCCCACTTTAATAACCTAACAAGATTCTAATCCATCCTCATATGCATTTCCTCATCAAACGCTTGATGTTCAATTTCCACATGTATCACTACAAGGCCAAATCCTTTTAGGAATATTATACATGATCTAAATTCTCATTGTTTTTGAAATAAATGACATTAATGCGCATAAATGTCAACTAAACCCTACATTCCAAGAATTATTCATGTGGATAGGAACCATGGAAATATGATAAGAACTAAAACCATAAATAATAATGCCAAATACATGCATCATTTTTAAATAATTATCTCAACTGTAAACATAAAAACCAAGAATAATAAGACCTCATCCTATTTTTCAAAAAAAAACCAAACTATGATGAAACTCGGGCCAAATTGATTAATCCTCATTAATAGGTAGATTAATTGTTAATTAATAGGAATGTACTATTTGACAGTATCATATTGAAACATTGATCTGATTCTACTTTGCTTGGAAGACCATGATTTGACCCATGGGGAGCTCTGGTACTTATTTGTTGGGCGGTGACCGGTATAGTCATAGGAGATAGGTATGTTTTAGTTTAGTTTTTTTTTATTTTCTTTATCGCATTGGTCACATAGATCTTTGACTTCTTTCTATGGACAGAGGGTAGTTATATTCTGTACAGTGTTCTAGAAGGAGTTCAGATTGATTCAGTCCACTATCTTTGATCTGAGTTATGATTCTATGTTTACTACTTGTCTCGCACCTCATGTAATTGGGGCATTAGTGTTTTTTACTTCATATTATGTTTTCGGTAGGCCATTGGATCATTTTTTGTTGGTTTGGGTGGATTTTGTTCTCCGCTTCCAATCTACGTAAGGATTTAATGCCTTTGGTTGGTTTCTCACCGGTTATGTAGTGTTCTTCATGTGTTTTAAGGTTCTTAATATCCTTATTGTATTGCGTTGATACATGCTCATTGGATTCGAGTCACCAAGTCAAGGCCGACTCGCCAGCGTGTGCATAAGTAAGTAAGTATATGTATGTGGGTTCCCCTATTATGTGTATAGTCTCCCATGGCAGTGATTATGAACGTATGGGGCTAGGTGTTCCCATATATATATATATATAAATGCATACTCAGGTGAATGGAGACTAATATATGCATATAATCATATCTACAAGGATCCACTAACACATGGTCATGGCCATGTACGTGTGTGCATAAGGGCTTGGTGTCCATGCATGTGTGTGAAGGTGCATATACCCAGTGGAGGAGCAGTAGCTTTTAGTTAGAAAGCTCCAAGATCCGAAGTGGGTGGCTTGGTTCCACCATTAGGTAGAGTCCGTCTCATAGCCACTTTAATTTAAGAATGATTTAAATTGAATTTATCTTCCTTCTTAATTCTACTTAATTATATTGAATTTCATATCTTGAATAAGTGTTCTTTAATAAAATTTTTTCATTTGATAAATAATGTCATGTTTTTATAATAAAACCCCTCCAACAGAGGAGAACTGTCTGTGATAACTCACAATGATAGTTTAGGGTGTGATAATTTGACTCTCAATCAGTAGTTTCAACTACCTAGTACCACTTTTAACAACCAAAAATATAAAATATATATCATTATCATAACACAATCCCGAATCAAGAGTCTATTTTTTATAACATAAGATCAGTTTCTATAATGTAAAGGACATCTAAATTGGATTTATTTGAAATCCTAGCCAAAAGATACTCCCTCGTAGATGTCGCCGGACTGGGCCAACATGCCACGGTCACGCTGTGGTAATGCCGTGATTTGGCCCTACTTCAGGATGACACCCCATGGCTGTTCGAAGTCCTATTAGAATTGAATTTGTGATACCTATATGTAGTTTTAGATACATTACCCACCCTCATCCCTAGAACTCGGGCATGCCCCCCACCCCCACCCTCCTCCCTGGACCCCGAACATCCCTTTGGACAGCCCCTTACCATCCTCCCTATACCCCGAACCTCCCCTCAGGCAGCCCCCCTAACACCCACACCCCCACCACCACCATCATCCCTGGAGATCAGACTACCGCACGGATAGCCTCTAACCCTCCTCCCTTGACCACGAATCCCAATCTAATTTCACTTCAAGATTCACCTTAAAATCCCAACTGAAAATAAGGTTTTAGAGCTTCGAAAGAAGATGAGAGGAGAGTGCAAACCCAAATCTAAAAGTGGAATCATGTAGAGGATTAGAGTCACACGGATGTTCAATCCACACTTGACGGCACTAAAAACACCCATGTGATGTGTATGATTCAACCCCGCCTCCAACCGAGGCATGGTGTGGTCGGTACCACTCAAACTGTCTCACTTTTATTTGAAATGGACAACATTTTAAATGAAAAAAAGAACTGGCATATGGAAAACTGAACAAATGGATTCAGATTGTGTTGATATTTTAGTAAAATGATCCATGGGTCATTCGTGATGTGTACGAGAAAACCCCTCCTAAATCCGAGGTGCGGTGTGCCCGGTAGCACTCAAAGTGTCTCTGTTTTGTTTCAAAAAGACAACATTTTAAGTGAATACAACAACTGACATACGAAAAGCTGACCAAATGCATTTTTATTATTTTTAATCATTATTACAACAATCCATGGGTCATATGTGATGTGTACAAGTCAACCCCACCTCAATCCGAGGAACCGTGTGGCCGATATCACTCGAAGTTTCTCACTATTATTTGAAATGGACAAGATTTTATGTGAAAACAACTACTGGCATATTGAAAATGGACCAAATTCATTTGTATTGTTTTGATACATCAACAAAACGATCCATGGGTTATTCTTGACGTTTAAAAGTCAACCCCACCTCAATCTAAGTCACGGTGCGGCCGGTACCACTCAAAGTGTCCCACATTTATTTGAAATGAAAAACAGTTTAAGTGAAAAAAACAAATGGCATACAGAAAACTGACCAAATTCATTCTTATTGTGTTGATACTTCAACAACACGACCCATGGGTCATTTATGATGTGTACGAGTTAACCTCGTCTCAATCTGATGTGTGGTGTGGCCAGAAATACTCAAAATGTCTCACTTTTCCTGGAAATGGACAACATTTTATGTGAAAACAACAACTAGCATACATAAATTTGACCAAACACATTCGGATTCTATTGATACAATAGGGAAATGATCCATGGGTCATTTTAGATGTGTTCAAGTCAACCCCACCTCAATCAGAGGCTTGTTGTGGCTGGTACCACACAAAGTACCTTTCTTTTGTTTAAAATGGATACGCATTTATGTAAAAACATTTGGCATAAGGAAAACCAACCAAACTCATTAGGATTGAGATGATACATTAGGAAAAAAATCCATGGGTAGTTCTTGATTTGTAAAAGTCAAACCCCCCTCAATCCGTGGTACGGTGTGGCCAAAACCACTCAAAATGTCTCTCTTTTGTTTCAAAATGACATCATTTTAAGTAAATACAACAACTGCCATAAGGATAACTAACCAAATGTATTAAGATTCTTTTGAAACATTAGGATGCAATCCATGGGTTATATGTGACGTGTAAAAGTCAACCCCGTGTCAATCCGAGGGTTGTTGTGGCTGGAACCACTCAAATTGTTTCACTTTTATTTGAAATGGATAGGATTTTAAGTGAAAACAACAACTGGCATATGGAAAACTGATCAAATGCACTCGGAATGTTGTGAATATTTTGTAAAACGATCCATGGTTCATTTGTGACATGTAAAAGTCAACCCTGCCTCAATCCGAGTCACAGTGTGGCCGACACCACTCAAAATATCACTCTTTATTATAAAATGGACATCATTTTAAGTGAAAAACAACAACTGACATATGGAAAACTCACCAATCGCTTTTTGATTGTGTTAAACTCTTGGAAAACGATCCATGGGACATTTTTGACGTTTACGAGTCAACCTCGCCTCAATCTGAGGCGCGGTGTGGTAAAACCACTCAATGTGTATCACTTTTCTTTGAAATGGACAACATTTTAAGTTAAAACAACAACTGACATACTGAAAACTGACAAAAAACATTCAGATTCTATATATACTATAAAACAATTATCCATGGGTCATTTGTGATGTGCACGATTCAGCCCCAACTCAATCCAAGGCATGGTGTGTCCGGTACCACTCAAAGTGTCATTCTTTTGTTTAAAATGGATATTCTTTTATGTAAAAACAACTAGCATATAAAAACCCTACCAAAAAGATTAGGATTGTGTTTATACTTTATGAAAATTATCCAAGGGCAACTTGTGACGTGTACGAGTCCACCCCGCCTCAATCTGTGGTGCAGTGTGGTTGACACCACTCAAAGTGTCTCTCTTTTATTTCAAAAGGACATCTTTTTAAGTGAATACAAAAATTAACATATGGAAAACTAATCAAAGGAATTTATATTATGTTTATACATTAGTAAAAAAATACATGGGTTATATGTGACGTGGACGAGTCCATCCCCCATCAATCCGGGGGCATTTGTGGTCGACACCACTCTAACTGGCATACAGATAACTGACCAAACGCATTTGAATTGTGTTTAAAATTTATGGAAACAATCTATGGGTACGTTTTGATGTATACCAGTCAACCTCACATCAATCCGAGGCACGGTGTGTTCGACACCTCTGAAAATGCCACTTTTGTTTAAAAAGGACATCATTTTAAGTGAAAACAACAACTGACATATGTAAAATAGACCAAATGCCTTCGGATTCTGTTGAAACTTTAGGAAAATGATCCATGGGTCATTTTGGACGTGTACGAGTCAACCCTCCGTCAATATGAGGCATAGTATGGCTGGAACCACTCAAAGTGTCTCACTTTTATTTGAAATGGACAACATTTTAAGTAAAAACAACAACTGTCAAATGGAAATCCAACCAAACTCATTTGGATTCTATTGATAATTTAGGAAAAGGATGAATGGGTCATATTTGATGTGTAAGAGTCAACCCCACATCAATCCAAGGCACAACGTTGCCGGTACAACTCAAAGTTTCTGTCTTTTGTTTAAAATGGATACGCTTTTAAGTTTAAACAACTAGCATATGGAAAACTAACCAAACACATTCCAATTGTGTTTATACTTTAGTAAAATGATACATGTTTCGTTTGTGATGTGAATGATTCAACCTTCCCTTAATCCAAGATGCGGGGTGGCTGGAACCACTCAAAGTGTATTTCTTTTTTTTCAAAACGACATCATTTTAAGTGAATACAAAAAATGATATATGGAAAACTATCCAATAGCATTCGGATTCTGTTGAAACATTAGAAAAACGATCCATGGGTCATATGTGGTGTGTACGAGTCACCCTCGCATCAATCCAAAGGTTGGTGTGGCCGGCACCACTCAAAATGTCTCACTTTTATTTGAAATGGACATGATTCTAAGTGAAAACAACAACTGACATATGGGAAACCAACCAAACACATTTTTATTGTGTTAATACTTCAAGAAAACGATCCATGTGTCATTTTTTATGTATATGAGTCAACCCCGCCTCAATCCGAGTAGCAGTGTGGCCTAAACCACTCAAAATTTCTCTCTTTTGTTCAAAATGGATATCATTTTAAGTGAAAAAAACAACTGACATACAGAAAAACGAAAAAAAGCATTTGGATTCTATTTAAACTTTAGGAAAACGATCCATGGGCTATTTTTCACATTTACGAGTCAACCCTTCCTTAATTCGAGGTGCGTTGTGGCCATCATCACTCAAAGTGTCTCACTTTCCTTTGAAATGGACACCATTTTAAGTGAAAACAACAACTGACATACAGAAAACCAACCAAACACATTCAGATTCTATTGATACTTTAGGAAAAAGATTCGTGGTACATTCGTGATGCGTACAAGTCAACCATGGATCAATTTGAGGCACGGTGTGGCCGATACCACTCAAAGGGTCACTCTTTTGTTTAAAAACGATATGATTTTCAGTAGAAACAACTGGCATACGAAAAACTGACCAAACACATTAGTATTGTGTTGTTACTTTAGTAAAATGATCCATGGGTCATTTATGACGTGTACGAGTCAACCCCGCCTCAATTCGAGGCGCGGTGTGGCTGGAAAAACTCAAAGTGTCTCTATTTTGTTTCAAAAGGACGACATTTTAAGTGAATACAACAACTGACATGTAGAAAACCTAATCAAAGGCATTTGGATTCTGTTGAAACATTAGGAAAGCGATCCATGGGTCTTATTTGATGTGTACGATTTAACCTTGCTTAAATCCGAGGACCAGTGTGGCTGAAACCACTCAAATTGTCCCACTTTTATTTGAAATGGACATGATTTTAAGTGAAAACAAAAACTAGCATACACAAAACATACCAAATGCATATGTATTGTGTTGATACATTAGGAAAATGATTCGTGGGTCATTGTTGACGTGTATGAGTCAACCCCTCCTCAATCTGAGTTGCGGTGTGGCCGACACAACTCAAAAATGCTCTTTTGTTTAAAATAAACATCATTTTATGTGAAAACAACAACTGACATACAGATAACTGACAAAGTGCATTCTAATTATGTTGAAACATTAGTAAATAGATCCATGGGTCAGTTTTTATGTATACAAGTCAACCCCACCTCAATCTGAGGTGCGGTGTGGCTGGAACCACTCAAAGTGTCTCATTTTTATATGAAATGGACACTATTTATGTGAAAATTACAACTAACATATGCAAAACAAAACAAATTCATTCCGATTATTTTGATACTTTAGGAAAAGGATTAATTTTTTATTTTTGATGTGTTCTAGTCAACCCCGCCTTAATCTAAAAGAATGGTGTGGCCGGTACCACTCAAAGTATCTTTCTTTTGTTTAAAATGGATACGGTTTTAAGTAAAAACAACTTGCATATAGAAAACTGACCAAAAACATTAGGATTATGTTGAATCTTTAAGAAAACTATCCATTGGTAGTTTTTGATGTGTACGAATCAACACCGCCTCAATCAGAGGCATGGTGTGGCTAGAACCACTCAAAGTGTCTCTCTTTTGTTTCAAAAGGACATCATTTTAAGTGAATACAACAACTGACATACAGAAAAAAAAACCAAAGGCATTCAAATTCTATTAAAACATTAGGAAAACGATCAATGGGTCATATGTGATGTTTATGAGTCAACCTCGCCTCAATTCAATGGCTTTTGTGGCTATCACCAATCAAACTGTCTCACTTTTATTTGAAATTGACAGGATTTAAAGTGAAAACCACAACTGGCATATGAAAAACCGACCAAAAGGATTCATATTGTGTTGATACAATAGGACAAAGATCCATGGTCCTTCATTACGTGTACGAGTCAACCATGCCTTAATCACAGGTGCAGTGTGGGCGACACCAATCAAAATGTCTCTCTTTTGTTTAAAATGGACATCATTTTAAGTGAAAACAACAACTGCCATATGAAAAACTAATCAAACACATTCTGTTTCTATTGAAACATTATAAAAGAGATTCATGGGTTATTTTTTACATGTACGAGTCAACCTCGCCTCAGTCTGCGATGCAGTGTGGCCGGTACCACTCATGGTGTCTCACTTTTATTTGAAATGGACAGCATTTTAAGTGAAAACAACAACTACCATATGTAAAACCAAGAAAATGCATTCAGATTCTGTTAATACTTTAGTAAAATTATCCATGGGTCATTTTTGACGTGTAAGAGTCATCCCCATCTCAATCTGAGGCACGTTGTGGCCATTACCACTCAAAGTTTCATTCTCTTGTTTAAAATGGATACACTTTTATGTAAAAACAAATTAAATATGGAAAACAGACCAAACACAATAGGAAAATGTTTATATGTCAGGAAAATGATCCATGGGTCTTTTGTGACCTGTCTGATTCAACCCCCCCTCAATTTGAGGCATGGTGTGGCTGGCAGCACTCAATGTGTCTATCTTTTGTTTCAAAAGGAAACCATTTTAAGTGAATACAACAACTGCAATTTACACTCATCAATGATATTCGCAAACTCTTTTTCATGAGTTGGGTATTTTCACTCATGGGGTCATAAGTGACGAGACTCCTAAGAAGATATCTTTTCACCATATTTTATAAAAAATACATGTTCGATGAAAAATCCATCACAAATCATTACACACACAAATCTAGGATCAGAAAAAAAATTTGTTATTTGCGCCAATTTCAAACTCTTATTCAACTCTAATAAGTATTTCTCAGACTATTCTTCTAATTATAATTTGATGGGGAGGTGGGGGGCTGTGCTGGTTGGGGGGTTGTGTAGGGGTGACGTAAATTACTACTAGAAGAGTGGTTGTCAGATGAAGATTGAAATGGGTGTAAATAATGTATGAGTTATTGAAACTGTTATCCAACTCTAGTGGATGATTGTTGTCATATGAATATTGAAATATGTAATTGTATTACATGACATGGTTGGAAGAGTTTAATGGTTTTATGTGTTTTTTGTTTTATTTTAGGTGTTTTTTATACTGTTTTATGTCTATTTGTATTTGTTTTTTGTTCTATTTTTTATATAGGTGTATATATGAGAGGATGTTGTGCAATAGTTCTGGAAATAAACAATACCAACGGTTTTAAACCATTGGTATACATTGAGCGAAATTTAAAAACTATACCAACGGTTTTAGAACTGTAGGTATAGTGTTTAATCTTCAATATATACCAACGGTCTCAATGAAAGTGTTGGTAAAAATGAAATAAAAACATATACCAATGGTTATCCTGCAATTGTTGGTAAATCAATACATCCAGTGGCCCATACCAACAGTTTAGATCAAACAGTTGGTATATGGATTTGGTATAGGGAATCCATCATGGATTACTACCCAACGGATTGGAAAACCATTGGTATAATATATACCAACGGTCTTCCAGCCTATACCAATATTTTTAAACCATTGGTATAACCATCATTTCCAGTAGCGCATGATAGGTTATTTCATGGATATGTGTTTACCTATTTACCAATTCATTCATGGATTTTATTTTTGGTCTTATAACTTTTAATTTTAATATTAATTTTTTGATAATATGAATGGTTTTTATGATACCCACAGAATAAAAAGGTAAAATTATTTATAAATGGTTTTGATTTATAAAAATGATTTGTAAAACATCTTTATTTGTTGTTTAATTATTAAATTCTAGATATTAGACTTTATAAAGAAACTATGGTGTTATCCTATAGGGATTTATATCACACCCTACATGTTCCTTTGGGAGTTTATTATTGGATTATGGTAAAGGGAAGAGCATCTTTTAGTATATTGGATTCTCTTTTTACTGCTCATTTCAGTTCAGGTTGGTTTGAAGGTGACTGTTATTCATGTGGGGACATGAATTACTTTTTAATTAAGTGTATTTTCATGGGATTATATCACCCCTGTGGTATATCATTTTTAATTTTTTAGTACTATTATATTTGTATTTATGTTCTTCTAATTAGGACTTCTTTTTTGTTTTCATTTTTTACCTATATTACAAGATGTTCTATTTCAAGTGACACAACAAGTTGACCAAGTTTGGTTCATTATAATTTTGTATAATAGGGATGATCACCCTAATGTGTCTTATCGCTTCCTAATATTGGTTATATGTCATTGAATACCAGTGTTAGAACCATCAGAATTCAAATAGTAGGTGCATGAAAGGTGAATTTCCAGCTCACACTCGTGACTGAAACCATGTTAAAATGGGTATTAATATTCTTTTATCAGGTTGTAGACATAGATTTTGAGGTCATCCAAATGAAATTTAGGGGAATTTTGTTTAAATTTAAATATTCATTTTTATGTTAGGATTACCATGATTTATTTTAATTATTGATGTTTAAAATCATTTTTTCAATACCTTATGTAGGATGAGAGTCCTCCAGTGGACTTTTAAGAAGATGGCAGGAATCTTTTGCGCTTGATATTAGAAGTTTTTATTTACTTTGTTCAAAATCTAGGTCACATGGGTGTTTGGAACCAAAGACCTATAGTGGATCATGGATTTTGATTTACTAAGAATCATCTTCCCATCATTCATGGTGAAAAAGGCCCCTATAATTGAAAGTGGTGTATTTAGCATATAGAGAGGATCATTAACATCCTGAAAAATCTTGATGACTCTGAAGTGGGTATTTCCATGTATATTATAGTGGGACCTATAAGAATATGTTGGGACTCTATTGCACATGTTATGATATATGAGTATCTTTCCTTTACTTCTTTTAAGAAAATATTTGACCATAATGTTTATCCTAAGACATTCTATGCAGTGAAGACAAGGGAGTTTTTGACCTTTGAAAAGGGGAATCATGTCATTCTAAAGTGTTCTACCCACTCTATTGAGTTAGTTCATCTTGCACCAAATATTCTCACTAATGAGTATGTAAAGTATCATTGATTTTAGATAATACTGAGGCCTAATATTTATTCAATGTTTATATACATGTTCCATTCAAACATTGTGGAGGTAGTAGAAAAGGAATCTTTAGCTGAGGCTAACATAGCTAGGAAGATAGGTTTTGGTGGAGCTTTAGTTGGCTCTATGATTATCCATTCTGTACCTTCTTCTCTAGGTAAGGAATCATAGTTAAGTTTTATTTTTTCCTTAGGAATATTTTTGGGGGTTGGGATAAGGAATCATAAGGTCTCCCTCTTCTAGTGTTGAAGGTGTCATCATATCAAACATATCATTATAGATACTCCAAGGATAGTCCATATTTTTGGGTGATCTATCCATCTAAAATGCTTCATGGAAAAGATACATCAGGGGAGTAGATAAGGGTCCACTTTCACTAAGGGTTCAAAGATTCATGAATATTCTTTCAAGGTTTTTGGTTCTAATCATTGGACTATTTGAAATTTTCATGTCATACTGCCGAACGAAATTATGCAGTGGATTATGGTCTCGAGGAATATCAAGTATGTACATTTACTGTTAGAGGTATGGTTTTTATCTCATATTCTATAGTGATTGAATTATTTATATAGGTGCAAGTCATTATTTTATGTCATCAAAATTATTAGACATTTTGGGTTTTCATTTGGAAATTATTCTATTCTTGTTGGATCTTTTGATGACTTTCGGAAATGGGTTCAAATAAGGTGTTAGATGTCCTGAGTGTCGGTTGATGATATCTAACATATTGGTGGAGTGTAATTTTTTAGTTATTGGCCAAGAAATTATAGACATGGTTTTTGGAATGGATTAGATGATCAGTGTTAAGGCCAATATATACTATCATTGCTAGGGACACTCATGTTTTACAGGGTGTGTGGGACTCTAGATTGGGGTAGGATGGTCTTGTCATTCCATATACTGGTGTTATCTTGTTCTTATTTTCTAGTTTGTTTCATAATGTTGTCGATCCTTTTTTAGGTGGTCAACTTCCTACAATTGTGTGTGTATACCCCAAGGTTTTCAGATTATTTTTCTGGTTTTCCACCATAAAGGGTTGTTGAGTTTACAATAGACCTTTACCTTATATGGTGATCCATTCTATGTCGTCAGAATTTATGGAACCTACTATGTTTATGGAACATAAGGTAAATCTTGAGGAACTAGAGGATAAAGTTTTTATTCATCCAAGCATTTCACCATTGGCTTTAACTATCTGATTTACTGACAATTCATATGGGAGCTGTATACTTTTTCTTGAATATCAAAAGTTGAATTGGGTGACCATTAACACAAAAACACCCATTCCCATGGATATATAATACATTATATCATATAAGATGGTATCTTGTGTTGTATAAGATTGAAATTTCTTCAGGGTACCACTTTTTTAGATTCTGGTAAAATTATTTACCTAAACAATGATAAGGAGTTGATACGGGAATTTCGAGTTTCTAGTTATTCCATTAGGTCACACTAATGCTCCTATAGTGTTTATGGATTTGAGGAGACAAATAAATCATTGGTTAATAGATTATTTTTTATCGGTATATTGTCATGAAATTTGTGTCCAAGGAGGATCATATGAACTATTTGGATAACATTCATCGAACCTTGAAAGAAAATATTCAATATGGTAACCATTTCAACAGTGATATTTTGATTTGGGATGTGATTTTTATGGGGATTGTAATACCTAATAGGGGAGTCATAAAATATCCTAAATATGAATTGTATGTTATGTCCAGGGACTGGAAACAAAATGTGTTTCATATCCAAAGAATCATGGGTTTTGCTGGTTACTATAGAAGGTATGTACAAAACTACAATTATCTTTCCTTTTTGAGGATATATTTAACCCGTAATGATGTAAATTATTAATGAAATGATAGGTTTTAGACTTTGTTTTAAGAGATTAAAATGAGCATGAATTCAGAAATAACTCTTATTCTTATGGAGTGACGCCATGTTATATTTTTTCAGCAGTGGTTCGGGTACGAGTTTGTGTTTTGTCTTGATGCTGTGGAAATATGTTATGGCCTATGGATCATACCATTTACTCACTCCTTATTAAAACTACCACTCTGATGATCCTGAGTTGACCAAAATTATTAATGAACTCAATCAATAGAATCAGTATCTATTTGGGATATTCTTGTGGAATATTTTGATCATAAGATCCCAAAATATATTCTCACTCAAAAGGAAGTAAATTTTTAATAGAGATGCTGGGTGGAATATCTTCAGACATATGATTTTTCTAATTCTTATACCCTTGGGAAAGAAAACATGGTTGCTAACATTTTTATAAAAAAAGTACCAACACAATCCATGAAGGAATTAGTTGAGGAGTGTTTTTTGTTGAGTTTATTAGCTGAGATGACTTAGGAAGTTGAATATGTTACTGGACATGTTTTATTATATTTGATGAAGTATGTATCGTCCTATGATGAGTTATTTATTATTGATAATTCTGAAATCATTCAGTTCCCACACATTAGTGAAATCCTTTATAGTGGGGAGACCCTGGGTGAGTTGCCTTTCACTCCCAGTGGATCTTTCGTCTTATATAGTAGGTCAGTTAGTCCATTTTCCCAAAGGTGTGAGTTATTAAATAGTGGAGTTTGTTCTTTTATATTTTTTCACCATGGGGCTACAATGATGTATCACGAATTGAGTCATCGATATTTATTAACTGGGATGATATGATCAATAATGAATATTGTTTTGTGGTTCCTTAAATGTTATATAATTAAGGAAGATCCCTAGAGACATGTGAGATTGTTGATGTGCTTACCCATTCTGCTATGGATGTGGGATAAAATTTCTATGTATATTGTCATTAGATCTCTATGGAATCGTAGTGTGAAGTGTGAAGTTTTTGTTTTTATTGGGTAATTTATGGAATAATCACATTTCCCACCCTTCAAAGAGATGATGAAAGTGGAACAACATGTCTACTTGTATGCCAAAGAGATTGGGAGAATTCATGGGGTATCATATACATTTGTTTCTAAATAGTCTTTAATGTTAACATATAGGTTTTTGAAATGTATGCAAGACTTTAGGGGTTCCAATATTTATTTAATCAAAATATATCATTGATAGAAGGATGGACAGATGGAGTGGGATATCTAGCTTCTAGATGAAATGATCCGGGATTGTATGATTGATTTAAAAGGACTATGGAAATTTTTTTTCCTTTAGTTGTGTTTTCCTATAACCAATGTTATTACGTTTCAATAAATATAACACCCTTTGTGTATTTTAATGGAAGGTCTTGTGGATATCCCTTGTTATAGGAAGAGTTGGGGAAGTGTTCCTTGGTTAGTACAAGTGTTGTTTAGAGATGATGAAGATGGTGTATTTTATCTATAGGTATTTGATCATGGACCATAGTCATCATAAATAATACGCGGACTACCAACATCGACCATTGGAGTTTTAGGTCAGTGATTGGGTTTTCAGAGTGTTTAAAATCTCTTGGGACATCATCGGTTTGGAATGATGGGTAAGATGGAATTTTTTTTGTGGGGCCCTTTGAGATTATTTGAAGACTGGGGGGGTAGCCAATTGGTTTTACTTGTAGTATGGTTAGATGGATATTGATGATGTTCTTAATGTTTCTTAGTTGAGGAATTTTATACTATATCCCTCCAATGTGATTATATTGGTGTATGTTGATCTTGATCCTGATAATTTTTTTTTGATAAACCATTTATGATTACAAGTTTCCTGGATATGGTACATCATGGAAAAGTAATCATACTAATCATGGTACTGTTGATGTGTGGACATGATTATCAAGAGACATGAGAGCAGTAGTTATGATGAGATTGTAGTGGCCTTCAATTTTTTGGACCCAGAATCTTGAGGGAATTTTAGTGGTAAAAAGTGTATTTTATGAAGATTGAAAATCCCAATTACCATTTTCTAGTTATGTATTATCCTTTGTTTTTTGCTTTCATTTTTCATTTGGTAAGTAATGCTGACATTGAATTGGGAGGATACATGTAATGTTGAATTTAGTTATTTGTTTTAATTTTTGACATGAACCTATAAAATATATTGTTTTCTGTGAAATTACACGACATGTAATGGGAGTACATGATGCGTAATGGATATCAGATTGAACCCATGAATATGATAAAAAACATGATATATTGACACTTCGTCTAATTGATACAATTATTTTAATGAAAAATGTCTAGTTTTAAATAAAAAGTATATTTTTTCAATATGTATGACATTCATGGATTGTATGAGATTTCATTTAATTACCATTCATGTAATTTATTTAGGGTTGGTTTTTTAGGTAACCATAAAGGTGTTCGATGCTTCATATTTTTTCAGCCTTTTCCTATATGCCGGAGATCTCACTCTAGTTTATTTTGGATACCAATTACTTTTGGACATCAATGTCATGATTGATCATCAGGGTTGTCGAGTTTCTTCCCTCAAGTTAATAAATCATTCTTTACCTTTCTATGGAGTTTTATCAATGTTTGTGATTGATATTTTTGTGATCGAATAGTTTTTCCTATCATTGAAAATCATTATTTGGAACTCCATTTAATAAAAATTTTGTTCTTTGGGATTCTATTCACTGTTTCTAAGAGAAGCTAATGTTATACCATTTTATGTAGGTTTCTTATATATTTGAGTAGTTTTTAAGAATATCACATTTTCATTTATAAGAATTTTTTTATTAATTTTAAAGGATAAATGGTTTCAAATGAATTCATGGAAAGGAAAATGTTTTAAAATAGGTTTTTATTTCAGAATGGATTTTCTTGTTTTTAAAACGGGTTTCAATATTTATAGTGGTTTTTCATCAATTTGAAAATGTTTTATAGAAATTTGAGAATTTTTGTGAATTAGATTTATAATATTTTATGTTAATAACCTTAGGTGTATTGGGAAAGAGACACGGGTATCCTTAGTGTGTGTTGCACAACTTGGAGGTAATAATTTGTGATATAAACTTGAAGGACTCAATATTTTTTGGATCAAATGTTAGTTTTATTTAGGTTTTTTATTATTTATTATAGAGTATCCTAGAAGATAGAACCAAAATGTGAGGTGTTTTTTCATTTATGGTTATTTATATCATGTTTTTTTATCATGGATTATAATTCAAAGGATTTTATATGTGGCTGTATCACATAAATACACATGATAGATTGTTTCATGGATATGTGTTTACCTATTTACCTCTTGAATCATGTATATGATTTCAAATTTTATCACATATACTTTTCATATATATGGTTTGATAATACGAATGGTTTTTATGAAAATGAATAGAAAACTAGAAATGATTTATAAGTCATTTGGATTTATAAAAAATTATTTGTACAACTATTTTTTTTAAAATCTATAATGATCACATTCTCTATATTAAAATTTCTATAGAAACTATGGTGGTATCTTTATAGGCTTTGGTTCACATCCTTCTTGTGCCTTTGGGAATTTTTAGATGTTGTATTTCACGATTCATGAAAATGCGAAGAGAATCATGTAGCAATGTGGATTCTCTTGGTTTTAGTTTTTTCTATTCATGTTTTTCTAGAGGTGACTATTTGTCATGTGGGGAATTAAATTACTTTCATGATTTTCTTGTTTTGGATAGGAATTAAGTTCACTTATATTATCTTATTTGTTATCACTTTATACTATATTTTATTGTGTTTATTTAATATATTCAGGTTTGGTTTCTATTTTCCAATTTTACATATATTACCTAATGGGACACTTTTTGTGGCTTTTCTAGTTGACCCAAATAGATTTGATACTAGTATCATATAGGTCATGTAGATTGAATAATTTTTTTAATGATATTTGGGATAATTTTATTCGGTAATGGGGGTCGCATGACTTCAAGGGAGATGTTAAGATTAATATTGGTGATTTATCATGATTACCTATTATTTAATCATAATATAATAGAAATGCAAAATAGAAATGTGTGTTCTGTCCCTAAAATATATGGGGTGTATGTTCATTGAGAAGTGTAGTGTTTCGCAATGGAATCTTATACACCTTAGTGTTTCTATATATAGTTCGATAATACCTAATATTTTGATGATGCTCAAGGAAAAATCACCCTTGGGGCATGATTGATCTTGGGATGGTATTATTGTTTTATTAAAAACCATATTAAGATCAAGAAATTGATATGTTTATTATCCCTTTGATGTAATGTCATGTTCGAGTCAGATAAGGAGTTATTATGGGGATGTCCAGGTTTAAATTGACATGTGAAAACATGTGGACTAAGGTTTGACTCATAAGAGATATGAGGACATTAAATTGTTTTGAGACATTGATAAATGGATTATGGGGGCTGTTGTTAATCTTGTATAGTCAAATAATAATATTAGACTATAAGAGTTATTAATTAATATAAGAGTCGTTAGAAAAAAAATTAATTTCTAGAGAACTATTGTGTCTACGGACTTAATTAAATTATATAGGGAATTTAGAGTTTTCCTCAAATATGGTGATTTAGGAACAATTAAAATTGGAAAAAAATTTGATGGATTAGTTTCTATAGCATAAATGAATTAATGTTTCTCATGGAAGTGAGTGAGATAGTTACCTGTAAGGTTTATCCATTGAGACTCATGCATTATAGTAATGGATCATCATTTATTTTTTATTAGTATTATAGAGAACTACGATATCGTTAGACCCAAGAGTTGGGTTTATTTTCATGGTTTACCTAGGTGAAATGAGGGAGATACAAGATCAATGGTCCTTGAAGGATATTTTATGATGATAAAGTGTGTGCTCATTAGATAATAATAGGGGAAATCCTATTATAGGAATTATCATTATATATATGAAAATATATTCAATTCATTCCGTTTGTAATATAGATATTAATTAAATATTGACGGAAGATGTTTCTAAATATTTTGTTCTCAATCTATTAGTTTCAAATATTGTTTTGAAGAAAAAAACTATGGAGGGGCTATATAGATATTGAGAATTTATAATGAAGCTTTTTATTTTCATGTATTTTAATTTTTAGAAGAGAAAATAACATAATAATAGTATTAGTGTTTACATTATAATTATAGAATGTTTTTCATGAAACATCATAGGATAACATGACATGTTACCTTAGTTGAAATACCATAAGGCCTAAAGGGAATTAATGATCCTCGCATGGTGAAAGCTAGTTTTAATAAACAATAAAGAAACACATTGGAAATAATTTTTCCCTCAAATCAGTGTTAGAACATATTAGATATTTTTGAAAAATCATACATGAATCGTACTTAATTTGGAAAACCATAAATCATTAAATAGACACAACTAAATATATATAAAACCAAAAATTTTAACCAAAATTAATTATGTAACTCATTTAAATTAATAAAAAAATAATATAAAGAATAAACATATGTAAAACTACAAAATAAACTAAAAATGAAAAATAAGTTCTCCCTTGGGTATTATATTGATAACAAAAAAATAAAACCCTAATAAAATTACTCTAGTACCTTTATCCATCCTAATGATTCACTCAACATGGGAACTTTTTATTTCTATCCCAAACAAAAGATAACAAATATGAATTCAAATCGCGGAATTTTAAAAAAAGTAGGATTAGAATACACACATAAACAAGTGTGTATGATGGGTATGAGATCACATGTGTAATAGGATCTTATATTAGAGTTTAATTTTTTTAGTAAAACAGGTAATGAATTCTAGTTTTAAATATATTATAAAATAATGATTTATATTTCATATACTACAACAAAAAACAATGATATATACAGAAAATAGTGTGTGAAACCATTAAATTTTGGGGAAATAAAAAGAATACTATTTTTAAATCCTTTCCTCAACACTGTAATTTTATGGATACTCAAAAAATACATTTAAAATTATTTTAAACCACTATACCAAAAAATATTCCATTATTGAAAAAAACTTATCAAAACAACATTAACACCAAAATTTAGAAAGAGACATAAATAAAAGGAATGAAATAAAATATATTAAACAAAACCATGGATATTAACCATTATAAATATCATTTATAATAATAAATGGATCCACTAGACAATAAAGAATAACATGATATATGAAATATAGAAATAAAGATCCATTATATAGAGCAGTCAATGAATTAATATGAATCAAGGGAAACACCCTAGGTTATAAACTGATATGTCTATGGAAATTACCCAACCATTTGACTAACTATATATGTATATTGAGTCTATCTAAATTACAAGGCACTAAAATTGTTCACACATTTCCTCCTTCAGGAAAGTCATCTTGTCAAGGTCGTTGTGTATAAGTCATGGCCACTAAACTAGAGTGTGACCAATATGAGTGTGTCAAAATATATTCTCTCTCACCTGGTTCCTAAAATCCTATAAAAAACTCAAATTAGGGGGTACAAACTAATAATTACAATATCAATATAATTATCAAAAACATTAACTATTAATTCCACCCACCTTTAACACATACTCACAAAATAGACACTTCCACAGCTTACATCAACCATATAATTAATGAATTTGTGTTGGGTAATCAATCATAAAGTGAAATAAAAATTTTTCTTACAATATTAATCAATTTAATTCATAATGTTAAAATATTAGAATTAACTCAAAAAACCCTTTATAAAGAAAATCCCTTCCCTTTTTAATTAAATATTTATTCTTTAAAAATAATTACTAATGATCTACGAAACACCCTTTCTTAAAAAATCGTGACATTTATGAACTATGTTCCTTACCTGAAAAACCAAAATAAAGCTCAAGGACCTAATATTCCATCAAAATATATAAATGATTTATATAGGACAATTTATTAACAGATGTCATATTAAAAAAAATTCAAAATGATTCATAAAATCCATAAGAAACCCGTTATTCCAGAAAATAATTTTATTAAAACCTCTATTATTACATCTAAGACATCATCAATATTTATAAATTAATTAAAAAAAATTAAAAAATGAATTTCATGATATTCTAAATAATGGAAAATTATAGAAACACTTAGCTCAATAGAATTATAAATATGGTTTAATGATATTCATTTTGAGTTGAACACTCAAACCAGAAAAGGAGAAGTTCTATAGGACATATATAAGCCAAAACCATTGTTATAACCATCCCAAACATGATACCTATATCCAAATATGAGTTATACTTCTATAATAATGGAGAACAATATAAAAATATAAAATGGATAAAGGAGAAAACTATATATGAAAAAGGACATTGATTTGAAATGAAAATCACCCAAAGTTCAATGGAAAGAGAAATGAATCAAATGATGATTGAATATGTAGATATACCTACATATTACCATGATTCATCCAACCCAAATTTTATATGAGGCATGAGAAAACACATGAAATAACAAGGGAAAAAGTTAAATATAAACATTAAATGAAATATTGGAAAACAAAATGATTTATTGTGCAATTTAGAAAGTTGTGTGCTAAACATGTGGATGGAAGTATCGAAGTTTCATCATGGTGCATTGATGGTTTTAAGAGATTATACTAACCATGTGATAGTCATGTTCCACCACCATTGTGGACCCTCACATGGAAAGGTATATCTCATGGGTTCTCCTTTGACATACACATACTATGTGTTAGTAATTTTAAAAAATGGTGGACATTCAAAGATCATTTGAGGACCCTTCAATAAATGTGAACCTACATATTTTTGATTAATACTTATGACAAATTACATGTGTAAAATGAAATCACATGCAAGTTTCTTCTATATGGTTTTTCAATTCATGTATTGTCTATGTATAAAGCATGAATGGAATAATTTTTTATAAATTTATTAAAATTTCAAGGCTATAATACTCTACAAATTAAAATTATCCCAAAATAACATTAAATGATTAAACAAATAACATGGTGTGTTACAATTTCCCCACCAAATTGATTTTCCCCAAAAAAAAATCCCCAAGATTGAAATGACAGGTGATTAACAAACATGGAATATCCACTAAACAAGGATAATTCCACTAAACCATATCCATTATCTAAATATCATAAATCCAATATCCAAAGAGTATTTATATAAAATTCATTAAAACAAAAAACATTCATCATTAATTGAGGGGATCTATTGGGACAGAGACCCATTTATGTATCTTGGCTTTTTAGATTTCTTCAAATATGCTTCAATGAATATAAACACTCCTACGTAAACAATTAATTAATATATATCCTCATCCACTAAATCAAAATAAAAATTCTAAGAACAATTTTAGTGAATATCCCAAGGAAACTCCTACTGGACAACCAAATAGTCAAATAACGAAACTATCTAACTAATACTATCAATGGCCCCATTAATTTTTTTTCCTTAATGGGAATAAAAAAATAATGGCCACTAAACTAAAATAATAAAGTAAATGGGAACTCACCTTGGGAAAATTCTCAATATCGGTAAAAAAAGGACCTCCACTCTTGGGAATGATCATATGGTGGACCCTTAAAAACTAATACAATCTTTTTGTCACTAAAATTAAACCTCTGTATAAAATATAAGAGTATAGACTTAAATTAATTAAATGTTCAACCTATCTAGAATCAACCTCAAATATCCCACATCCAAAACCAAAATAAAACTCACAACATATAGCTGAAATAATCTCTATATCATCCTTAATAAATATTATTGCACCTAGAATATTGAAAAATGGCCATCCCAATATCCAGAAAAGAAATTCTTCCAAACGAATGGTCAAAAAACACAAATGAATCACCCACAACATCACTAGATCTATGTCCAAAAAATTAAATACATTCATTTTTCATGTTCCCTAAGAAATCATAGAAATGACGATTATTCTATTAAATTGAATTACAAATCATTGGACTAATTATTAATTTTTTCAATTTATTTGATCTTGTGTTTTCATGGTCCAAGTATTGTTTTCAATAAAATATCTACCATATATTACCATTTATTTAATGGAAAAAAACATTCCCAATGTGTTTACATTAATATCCATACAATTAATGCCAACATGTGGTTATCTGTACTTATATTCAACCCTTGTGGTGATCTAGTTTAGGTGATGTGATAGGTCATCCCATGATGATAAATCAAAAAATCATTAAGAATATATATGTAACTAGAAATATGTATAAAGGAGATTAGAAGTTTAATAAGGGTAATACTGATATCAAAACAATATATAATGGTAACCATGATAATTAGTGAGTTATTCCAAACATAGGAACTCTTTATAAAAAGGTGTGTTGATACCTATTTTATGTTAATCTAAGAATTTAATTCATTCAACACGTTAATCTAGTAGATCTCATTCCTATTAAATGTTTTTATTTAAAACATAAATGTAAATCAAAGAATGGATAAGGGTCATTTCAACTATACTATAAATCATATAAATGTATTTTCTGTCTGTGTAAGAGTATTTTCAGTTTCTATATGCAATTTAAAGGCAACTCTTATGTTTTCAAGAATTTATAATTCTATGGAAATGTGATATTCAAACACAAAACTATTATTATTTCATTAGATATATATCATTATGTATTTACTCATGATTCAACTCGTAATGAGGTTGATAGTTAATAAGATGATGAATATGATAAATGAGAAACTAAACATTGTGGGAGGAAATAGTGTGCATGAAATATAAATAAGAATGGAATTTTTAGAATAATATTTTTTTGAGAGAGATGTATATTAAAAATATGGATTATATGGAACATTACACCATATAATGACACATTATATAAATTATCTTTTTGGGATTACAAATTACCTCTAATAAATTATGAAATATAACTATTTTATAGTTTTTATCATTGTGACTTAACACCAAAGATAAGTGTTATACATTATATAATAGTGATCCAAATCACAACTATCTAATGGAAAAGATTACTATAAGGAATTTTATTCTAAAATAGGTGATACCAAGACTGCATATGTTGCAATTCAGGAATTATTCTTGTATATGTGGAATATATTAAAATATGTTGCAGTTTTGGGAGTTTATATATGACTAGATATTTAATACAACATCACACTATGAAATGATAATCTATGATCACAACTAAATGATTCATGCCATCATGCATGTATGAAAATTTAATTCTATGTGTATTTTTTAAATAAATGTTATGAGAAAGATAAAGAAGAGATATTAAAAATATTTGGTTAAACTGATAGTCGAGAATTTTATATTTTTTTATGATCATACAATGTAGGTTTTAAATAGAAATAGAGACCATGTTTCTAGGAGATTTAAATTGAAAATATTATGGGAAATGTTTTGATGGGTTTTATGAATATATTAAGTGAGTTAAAATTAATAACAATACACATATACTTTTTTCCATGATACAACCTATGTATTAGGTAATATTATGACTGAGAAGCAATATATAATATAGTGGTATTTATTATATTTAAAAGATATAAATATACCCAATTATATTTCTATGCACTGAATAAGTTTAAATAGAAGATAAATACAAAGAGAGAACCCCAATTGTATAAAATATTCAAAAAACTGAGGATAAATATGAGTGATCTATGCATATAATATTAAAAAAATTTAAAAACAAAAGATGGTCAAGGAAAATATTGAGATTGTATATATTTGGGGAATTTTAGCATTTTTTCCTATAACAG
This sequence comes from Viscum album, assembly GCA_963277665.1. Classification (NCBI taxonomy): domain Eukaryota; kingdom Viridiplantae; phylum Streptophyta; class Magnoliopsida; order Santalales; family Viscaceae; genus Viscum; species Viscum album. Next base: position 1,094,546,112 of record OY728148.1, on the reverse strand, counting down.
ACAATCCCATATATTATTAATCTACCTTGAGGTTCTATGAGTGATTTATTATTTTTTGAGAAGTCATCAAAAGCTTGTTATGAAATAGTTTGGTTCGAGTGTTTTACAACTGCAAAGGTCATTTCCTTTCTGGAACTGATTGTGATAATATATTGGACGTTTTGTGTGAATATAATAAAACCAATGGTACAATGAAGATTTATTCATCCATTAAAAGGTGAAACTTATTAAAATACAATGGTGTTATTTTGTATGTTATCCTATATAAAAAATATCCTTACTGAATACATATAAGTTAGTGATACAAGAATAGATAGAGATATTTAGATTTAAAGAAATCCATTAAACAGAAAAGTGACTATTTATAAATAGATTGAGATTAAATGGGATAGAAATAAAACATCACTGATTCACCTTCCCCCTCTTAGGTTTTTAAATATCCCTTTAAGAACATCTCTATTAGTATTTGATCATGTTATACCTCTATTGGAATATTATTCTTCAATTTTTTATTATTATTTATGATTCACTTATAATATCATCGTGAAGTTCATACATGGGCAATAAGACTCCATTTATAATCATATTTCCAAATATTTTATGATACTTGAAAATAAAAAAAGAAATAATTGAAAAATATAAAGAGTAAGAGTGTACTCAGGGGATAGTAGTTATAAAAAGTTGTTTCCCCAATTTCTAATTATTAATAAGAATCAAATATGTTATTTATAAAGAGTAACTATAACATTGTTTCAAAAAAAATTCAATCATAGATCCAAGTGTCATGGGGAATTTTTACAATACAGATGAAACCTATAAGGTGTTTATTATTTTGTTAAAATATATTCCATATAATTTTACAAATGATATATTTACTTCTATTTGTGATTATCTTATATTTATTTAGAAATATATCACCTATATCGAAGAGAATTTTGATAAAATAAATAGATGACTTACATAAATGTCCATGATGTGTGTAAATATTACCATGATATTCTATTTTAAGAGTTATATAATCAAAGAGCCAAATGAATAACAATCGAAAGTTATTAATGATTTGTATAATAATATTCGAGAAAATATATGTCGTTACTAAGAGAGTAAAGGATATTATACATTCAGTAGATAGAAATAAAAAATAAATCATTGTTTTCCAGATTTCGTAAATGGATATTACATTCAATGGCATAATAAATTATGGTTTTTTTTTGTAATAGAATCTTAAAATGCCAAATTTTATTGAGAAGGATTTAGACAATATTTTGAATGATCTTATAGACAATATAAAATATGTGGTGGATGTGAAAAGTACTATAAATATTAAATTTACTAAATTTTTATTTACATAATAATATCCTTAATTTTTTTAGGAAAAGTCATTACTATTAGTTATAAAGTGATCTGCTGTGAAATTTAATTCCAGGTATGATCCTTATCCTAAAACACCTTAATTTAGTAGAGAAATAATATTTTTATAATAAGAAAAAAATAATGTATTTTAATAAAAATGTAAGGTTCACATTGTTAAATAATTTTTCACAGAATTTATTTCCATGTATGTTTCGATATTATACATTAGACCAATACAAAAATAAATATTGAAAAATGTGTAGGATCCCACCAATATATAATTTTTTTTGAATGATATAAAAGATGACTTCTTATTAAATAATATGTAATATATAACAAAAATTACTAGAAAACACATCTATTAATAATGATACATTAATGATTGGAAAAAGAAAAAAATTGAGATTTTTTGTCATTTTAATAGATTTGGGAAGATGGAGTTTGATTGTTAGCATAATGATTCATCCTTTGAATGAAATTAATTTCATATATTAATGGTAAGAAAAGATTATATGAAAAAGGAACTCATAAAAATGATAAATATCTATACACTTTAATCGTGTTTCAAACTATTAGATATCTTTTTAAAATTTTAATATTTATAGTCATAGTAATGCCCCATGAATGTATAAATTATTCAATCATGCAACAAATTAAATCAACAAGTAAAGACCACATCTGCTAAAGAATATAGATAAACCAACCATGGAAATGATTCATCAAAAATTGATGAATAGGAAAATATAAAATTTATTATGAAGAAGTGTTATGGATTATTCTTTGGTGATAAGCATAAGCAAAAAAAAATATATATAATCACCCAATATGATATAAATAATAATTACTAGAAATAGGGAGTTATAAAATTATAATATAGATGAAGGGGAAACAACAAGGAAATATTCAAAAAATCAATATATGTAACTTTGAAAGGAATAAATGAAAACAAAAATGGAAAATTATTCCAAAAAATATTATTTATTGAAGAGAATTCCAAAGATACCACATTGAATAACTATGAAATATAATATATCTATTTATGAATAATTTATTATTTATCCTACTAAATATAATGTGTTCAAAATACAAGATAAGTATAAGATATGTAATTATCAAAATAGAAATAAAATATTACATATAAATAATATAAATTCGTGATAGGTATTCAAAAGATGACGTCCTTGGATCCCAATAGAAACTGTATTGGCGGTATATGGATGATGGACATAGAATGAATGATTTAATAACAATTATTGTAGTCTAAAGTAAATATTTATGAACATGAAATATAAATGGGTGATAGATGTTCATTTTTATTCATGATAAAAATTAAAATTCAAACGAAGAGAGAAGAAAATATCCCAGGGTTCCCAAAGAAAAATTAAAATTTTAAATTAAAGAGTACATCGAGGTGTAGATATAAATTGAAGAGGGTAAATTGGTTGAGAAGAAACTCTAAACCTAGTTACTCATATTAAATATAATTTTTACTTTATTCTAAACCATTAATTCTTTATTTCTATGACAATAATATAAGAGATTAAAAATTATTTTGGTTCTCCAATAGTGAACTGATTAAGTGAAGTAAGAATGAATAAAAATTAAAAAAATGAATAATACCCCACATTTTTATGATTAAAAATTGGAATTATAAATTATATAAAAATAACTTATAAGCATTAATGAAGATGATGAGAAGTTTCATCATATGAGGGTGATAAATGGAAAAAATTAATGGATAATCTTGTGGAATCATTCAATCCATATAAATCTGTATATTTTGAATGGTTATTAATATATAATAATAGAGAATTATGAAAATTATTATCTCATCCTTGTATTATGAAGAATTATATATCAAAAGAAGAAATTAATTTAATTTATACTATGAAAATGATTAAATTTAACGACATCTCATGGATTATATATACATCATTATTTTTAACCATTGTGTGGAGATGAAGAAACATACATAAAAAAGGTATGTACATAAGTATAAATGGTTTGATTATACACAGAAAGGGTTTGATCATTTTATGGTTGGCATTTATAGTAAATTCAATGGCGGGGGGTTATCAAACTTTTTGCATTGTTTTATTTCATTTGAATATGTATTAATAAGTAAATAATAATGAATGTCTTGGATGAACAATGTAGTTCCCAATATAGATAGTGAAAATAATTATGGTCCCATAAAATTTAATATGATATTTGGTGAGTTTTTAATTATACAAGAAGATTAATGGACTACATTGAATATTGGAAGTCATTAAAGTTGATTCCATATTTTTATTAAAGAGATATAATCTTAATCAACGACAAATTGGTGAATAAGTGACATCTTAAAAGACTTGGAATATTAGGAGGACAACCCAATCATGTTTGTGGATAACTATTTTTGAGAATAATACATCCCAATAAGATTTTATATTTATAATAAGTTCATAAGGATTAATGACAATATTGGAAAATTTTTGCATTAATTTTGTTATATTCATTTGTATGAACAATATATAGTGTCGTTTCATTTTATGTTTTAGAGATTTATTTATTATTAAGGGAATAAGTTTTTTATGATTTGGTGTATTATAAATGCGTGTTGTATGAGGTTTTAAATAAAAATGTAAATAGGGGTTCCTTTCAGATTTATAATTTATAATTAATTTTTTATTCCTCTTTTAGTTTACATTCGATAAGATAAAGGAAAATAAGAGTTGTTGCGGTGGATAGAATAGATTTATAGAAACTTAAAAGTTATTTATGGGTAACTAGATACCTATGTAATGTTAATAGGAATTTTCATCAATTTAATGTTGAAATATATATTCCCTATAATTTTAACAATGAAAATTGGTGAGCTACATCAAAGTCATGTGGTACCAATATAAAAGTGTATTGGAACCTATGTTCTTATTTCCAAGGAGATAAATTCATGAATAACATAAATCTATGAGTTCACTAAGATATATAAAGGTTAATATGAATGATCCATTTTTCTATATAACCCAAAATATGTTTCATAACCCTTGTATTTAATGTCTCAAAGAATTATAGGATATTTGTTATGTGTAGTGGTAGTATCTATAGACTTTATAAGGGTATCTTATGATATTTCAATAATTAATTATTCTGATGAAATGTGAAATTCTAATAATAAACTATATTCCATTCAATTATGACATTTTATGATATGGATACTCATGATTCAAGCTGAAATGAGGTCAGCTATGAATAATGTTGTGAATAGATGGATTGATAAATGTGGAACAGAAAGAGGCTACAACATTGTGGAAACTATAGTGAGAACATTATTTTTAAAATGATGAGTTAGAGGAGACCAGTTCTTAGTATAATTCATGGTGTTCGTAAAATGGAACATTTTTTATACCAAAACATAGTATTGATCATCGTGATATTGCAAATTATCTTTGGTAAACAATGAGATATGTACATGTTATAGGGTAGGTTTTGTCACATCAACATTGAAGACATGAGGTCTGATGTCTCAAAAATGAATTGTGTAGATAAATTTTATTTGAAAAATAATGATAACAAATTTATAATATAACATTGATATGATTGTTGAGTATATGTTTCTCTGAAGAAGATAATACCTCTTAGTTACATGTTAATGAAGACCTTGTATCAAACAAATTTAATGTATATATATTATGAGAGCATAGTCTCAATGTTTTGGTGAATATATAGGATCCTATAAATGAAAAAAAACACAATACTATGATCAGTGATACTGTAAATTTATTTATGAATACTAAGAGTGAGAATCAATTAAATATCTTGTTACAAATCTAATATATCAAAGTCTAAAAGAAAGACCTGGTCTTATTCCTACATTATAAATAATAAAATGAATAATACGATCAATTGAGGGGCTTAATTATAATAGATATTCAAATAGGATATTGAAGGATATGAGGGATCCCAGCCAACAATATTTTGATATTCTATGAACTGAAGATGATCGAGGTAGCATTTTAGTGTGACGATATTTACAAAAGAAAATCATATTTTTTAGGAGAGGTAATAGATTTTATTATATATCTACTTTAAGGGGTTATAAGCCTATTCATGTATGTGTAACTAGTTAGTTATTGTGTTGTTTGGGTCCAATTATCATAAACATTCCTTGTCTGCTGGGGATAATAAATTGGATGTTGTGTATTAATGAGAATAAAACCTCAATATGCATGTTTTGTAGTAATACTCAGATAGTCAAATCTCATTAACAAAAATTAGTGTATTTTTTCTATTCTCCATACTTCATTTGAATACTATTTAAAGATGAGACTATGAAACAGAGGGAGAGAGAGAGAGAAAACCATTCATTAGATAAGTGAAAAAATAATAAGGGGAAAATGTTTATATTAAACGAAAATACAACAAAATTGACTCGCCCCCACATAATGATATATTACTAATAGACATCTCATCATTAGAATATATCCCTAAGGGTGTAGTTTAACATCTTAATATAGATATATATTCTCTAAAATTTATATATATAATAAATTTTACATTTTTTGAATGTTAAACCTCTTATATTTGGGTATTGGAAACATGTGTGATTATTTTTACATGAATGGTTGATATTGAATGTTATAAAACTAAATATACTAATATTAAAAGGGATGTGGTCACATAATTAAGGGTAGTGATATTAATATGATCTGTTGGAGTAAATCATTAAATTATAGTTTTCATAAAGTATTTTTTTTCTTATTTAGTTTGGTCAATGTGGTTACATGTCAAAAAACAATTATTTGTATAATTATATGTTATATATTTTATATTTATTTGAATAATATTTTTATTCATTTGTTTTGGGAATTTAATTCTTAATGAATTTTTTCTTGGGTGACTAATTTGGATCATCTAATTTTGTTATAGTATATATTTTGGTCATTTATATTAGGAGTATTTGGTATGAAAAATAAATTTGGGAGTGATAAAGTGATTAATTTTGTAGATATCTAAGAGGTTTTATGTTATTGTGGTAGTTGAAAGAGAGAGATAGATATATAGATAGATCTTTATGATGTAATAGATTACATATGATTTTTAAATTTTTTTTTCTTTGACTTATATTGTTTGATGTAAGACAAAGAGATTATTAAAATTTAGGATTCAATGAAATGATATTCTTAGGAATTGAATTGATATACTCTTAGATGTAGGGAGTTTTTTGATGGGATGTTTTTTGTTCTAAAGGGGTAATAGGTATAAAATGACTTATATTATTCATGATAATGATTTTAATTATTTCTGTGGTGGTTTTGGAAGAGTTAAATCATATTTTGGGCTTGTTGGTTTCTTTTATAATAACTTAGGTTATTTTCCCTTAAGATATCATTTGGATCAATTTTTTTTTTCAGTTTATAATGGATTATCAGGACTATGTATATTTAATAGACATTCTATTAAACCATTTTTTTAACATATATATTTTTCATTATTAGTAAATGTTTTTTGGTAGTTGGGTTGTTATTAATAGTTTATGATTTTTATGAGTGATGATACACATCATGTAATGTGGTAACTTTTGTTATTTTCCCTCAAATTTGCAATGTACACACATAATTTCTTCACACATTTAGGATTTTCATATATTTATTTTACCTCATATTTAAGATTTTTTTATCATTGTTAAGGGGTTATATTCTTAAAATAAAATTTGGTATAGATCATCTGAGTTGTTTATAAGTTTTTTCCTCATACCCTTATTATAATTTCTCTAGGTTGTTTGGGGGGAGCATATTATAACTCTAGTGTAACTTCTATTGGTATTGTGAGAGGATAATATTTTTATATAGTGGATGTTTTTATGTAATACTTAGAATTTTATTACTATTTAATTTTTTAACTAAAAAATTACTATTATCAAATGTTCGATAAACATATGTATATGCATACATAGGATTATTTACACTTTAGGAAGATAATATATTTTGGTGAATCAAACTGGGTCTTGGTAGTCCCACATTACAAGAATAAATATGACCCATGAAAATTGATCTATGTAATTATAGTTAGTAATAGGTATGTGATGATAGATACCGAAATGGTCTATAGACTTATACAGCATCGAAGAAGTGAATAAAGACTCCACTGTGTATTAAAGAAAGCATGAATTGTGTTAGCTTGGGATTTCGTTCATAAATATAGCCATATTTATTTCATTTTTTATTATTATATGTCAATATGTTGTATGATTATATATATATATACTCTTCATATAATTTTGTAATAAATATATATTTTCTATATTTATATTTCTATATATAAAATATAAGACTCCATTAGAAGGGTATATTTTCATTTTATTTTTATGTTATGGAGTCACAAATGAGAATGGGTCATGCATGAATTATTATATAATCTAGTAATTTATCTTGGATTTTCATGAATTGGTTAAATGATTCCTACAATTATTAACCCATACCCCCGATTTTAGACACCTTCCCCAGTCGATTCAGGAACATCCATTGAGAATATAGTGATTTTGTCGTTGTTTATGAAAAACCTAGGTCAGGTATTTACAATAAAAAAAAATTATAATCACTGAAAAAAATTATTAATGATTTTGGGAGACTAATAATTTCATCATTTTAACTTTTTTATGCTCATTAATAATTGAAGATAATTTCCAAATAAATATAAAATATATATTTTCATATAATAAATATTCCTTTATGTTAGTCATTATTTTGATTTCTCCCCAATGTTATAATTCACAATATTATCTCCATATTATAAAATATAAAATGGCGGTAAATTATTATTAAATCCTAAATAGGTAACCCATGTTAGTAAAACATACGTATGAAAAATAAACATAGAAAATAACTTTAATAATGTGACTATTTCACTAATAACTAATATTGAGAGTTAAAATGACCCTTACATCAAATAAAAAATTGAATAATCAATTATCAAATAAAACATTACAATAACATGTGAAATAATATTCTTTATTAGTAGGTCCACCTAATAATTTGAAACCCAAATCATTTTAATCAGGGTATATATTCTAGAAAATTGAGATTCTAATAAAATCATATCAAGAATTTAAAAAATTCAATTATTTGAAAAATTGATAACACAATAATTCAGTCTTCCCATAATATCAGTTTATCATTATTCTATTTCATAAATGGAAAAATTGTACATGGGATTACTCATGAGGTACAATTCTATATAATCATTAGAAAGGGTAACAAATTTTACTATATATTGTGTAAACATAAACAATCATGAACTATCTGATATGATCAATTTTTAACTGGTTTAATTTTTTAAATCTCATATATAATGTTAGTAACCAATATATTTGTTGTGTATAAACATTTTAGAGAATGAAATTCACCCTTATCCCCAAGAAATTGAAAAATGGGAACCATGAATCCAAGATTAAAAAATGATACCATCCAAATGGAATTAATACGCGTATCAATTGGTGTGTGTGTTTTGATATCTATATGTGATGCATCCATAGAGTCCTTCAATAATGTAAAAATAATATCAATGGATTGCACAATAAATTTATTTCTACAGAAATAGAGGAATGGTGTAGGGTTTTTGTAGAGGGGATATGTTGATCCTCAAGGAATCAAAAGTGGAATTTCATTTTGAAATATTTAAAAATAGTTTGTTTCCATAAATCTCTAAAAACATTTAATTTGGTTAATTTTTATTCAATTAACTAGGATGATGGGTCACATAGGTAAAATCCAATTGTTTATTTATAGTTGAAATAATCTATAACACCTTTCATCCTTTACCCCAATCAAATAAATAATAAATTATATTATAATAAATAAATTCATCTAAAGGATTTCAATTATTTTTAATAAATTTTATACATAAATATTTTATATTAATGAACATTCAATCACATTAAAATATTGTCTGGTAGAATATTCTATAGAAGGATCTAATATAATCCATGAAAATAAATTCCATTCATGGATCCTCCATAGCCTAAGATTATAATAATACTATTACACAAAATTTATACATTAATTTCGTTAATATATATATTCAATTTGATTATTTGTAACACCCTTAATAATTTTTTTCATAAAAATAAGAATTATTCGCCAAATTATACTAATATGTTTTTTCTGGAAAATGATTCGTAAAGTTTGAAGGCATCATGAACATTTTAGTGGCATAATGGGTGTGTGGTAATATTTTAGGCCAGAAAAATAGTGGATTATAGACCATGTCACAAGGAGATAAATTGTTTCATAGTGGTCTAGAATCATCGTCGTTGTTCTGTACATATGGAGCCATGAAACATGAGGAAGGGTTATGTCATCATAGTGTCTCAATGAAGCGATTTCACTATATTAATTTTATCATGGTGCCAGGGATGAAGGATTTCCTATACTAGAATACATCATGCCACATGTCCTCTTTCTCTGAATTATTTGTAAAACTAGTTGTCTTCAATGTTAATGTTATTACATCCTTAAATTAGGGAATGATTCATATTTTTAATGTAGTTGTAATATCATTTTTAATTAGAGTGAAAGAATTTAATTGGTTATTTAAAATTTAATTCATGGTTTCCACTATTATTTGAGATGAGTATTCATTTTTCAATTATGATGAAAATTGATGAGGCTTAAATGGAGGTAGTCCACTTGTAATTGATTCCTCAAAATCCCCATATCATCTTCCACATTCACTGGTCTTTATAGCCCCATAAATGAATACACTCTACTATACACCGTAATAAAATATAGATACCCCATACCACTATTATTATAAACACATAATAGTACCTATTATACCCTATGGAAGTGCACTATAGAGGGGATCCACACCACTACTAGTTTTCCATACTTCATGGAGATATATTTTAAATTATCCCTTCACCATGGTAAAATTAAATGTTTTTTTGTGAGTGTTTTAAACACAACTCTATAATACAACACCAAACATACACAATGGATACACCTATATTTCCAAAAACACTTCTCTCCACCATTATTGTACCAAGATTTTGGATCCCTTTTTATGATGATGTCCCACAGGTTTAATTGATCCAAAACCATTGATTAATTAATCCTTTACTATCTTTATAACCCATAACATGTTATATCAGAATCTATTTTTGGATACTATAGTGTGTAACCATATTCAAGTTTGTGGGAAATCATGTCTTGAGTGATGACATAATCAAAAGACTCTGATAATGATGTTTAACACAATGAGGTTGGAAGTTCTTTACCTTTTAGTGCACTCATTACACATGTTTCCTTGTATGATTTATGTGTTCTCATTATTCATATACATGCTTGACTTGGGATCACATATGGTTGTGTGTATAGCTTGTGAGACCTTTCATGATATAATTACCATGAGATATTCTAGAATATCTAGATTACATGTTTCATGTCAATTCACATGTTTAATTCGTTATATTATTTATCTCATGACCTAATGTTATGTTTATTATCAAGTTATATAAGTTTTGTATCATTTTTATTTTGGATGATTTTGTGATTGCTACACATGATTGATGACCATTGTGGTATAGATGTCACTTAGATGAGAAGTGAACATGACATACGACGATAATGACGGTGGAACATGAAAGCCTTTTAGGGGAATATACATTGATTACATGATGATTCTAAGGATATTTGATCATACTAGATGCTTTATGAATTCCATGTACCCCATGACTCAATACCTTATATATTTTGAGTAGCAAGTCACTCTATTCCATGTTGATTAAAATATTATAGCCCACTTTATTCATTTAATATTCTGAGTTTCATGTCCTCTATATTGGGGTGAGGTTATGCTCATTTCCATCAACTCATGATCAAAATTATGGAAAAAAGCTAAACATGTGTGGTTGACAGTTTTTTGTAGCTTGGTTATCACTTGACATGTCATTTTTAGGTTTTGTGATCTTATTATTGTTACTATTTTATTGTATTCATGGAATACAAATTAATACATGATAACATTTAGTTAAGGGATCATAGGTTGTGTACTGAGTAATATTTTTCGCACACCCTACTTAGAAATTTTAGTGTACCTAAAGATTCCATAAACAAAAATCTGATGAAGGGAAAGGACACAATAGTTGTTCAATGTGTAGAGGAGAATGGATATTGTGGTGTATCTACACATATTATATAGGATTTAATTTTCATATTTCTTTATCAATATATATTATCTAGCTTGTCTTGCCACATTGGGATTTGTTTATTTGTTTGTCCAGTATGCCATTGACAGATTACTACACGATTACTCTTATTATTAAAAATTATTTTTATATTATTTTATATTATATTTTCAATTATATAAAATTATAGAGATCATATAGTATCCCTATTATTTGATTTGGACCCTTGCTATAAATCATTAGCCTATTTTCTATGGGGAGGCATGAATTTGGGCATGTGGCATTCCCGCTTGGACCCATGGGATTGTGTTAAGACATTACCTAATGATATCAGAGCCTTGAGACTCACTAAAATGCATCTTTTAATTAAATTTATTTTTTATAAGGTATATTGTTCTAAGATGGTTGGGAATCATGAAGGGGAACTATGACAGTGCCTATCCAATACTACATGATGGACATCTGATTTTACATAATGTTGGAAATTATGATTGTCATTAATAATGATTAAATTCACTCTATGTTATACAAATGATGTAGATATGTTACTTATTATATTATAGATGTGTTCAAGGCTATCCATGTTGGGTCACAAGCCATATAAATACATTTTTCTATGATTTATATTAGTTTCTAATTTAAATTAAATTATTTCTTGTATCAGTTTAATATATCTTCTCATATTATGTTTTACATATGTGTTTTTATCCTAATGTGATATATTTTATTTGTAATTAATTTGTTGAACTAAACATGTTTCTAGTTACTATATATATTTTGATTTTAACTAACAACTAGGGATGGAGACCATGGTTAGTTCTACGAGTGTATACATTTGGTTTTTAGTAAACCCATATGAGAAAATTTCATGATCTCTTATTATAGTTATGATTTATTTAAGGTAATATTATTATTCAGGTTCCAAATATGATTCCACACTTTATTTTTATGGTACCTTCAGTTGTGATGTCTCAGAATGTTCATATGTCACCACCCAGGGTGCTGGTGGATGAACCCTAACACATTCATGTACTAACACTAGTGATCCATGCTGTAAATATTATTTAATAGGCAATGTTCTAGTTGGTGCATGTCTAATGTAGATACAATCAGTGGACCATGACTGATCATTATTTATATATTTAGCTCAAACATCCTCTACTATTCCAAGGCATTTTTATCCTGAAGATACATATGACTTGATGGGATTTATCAGGAGAATTTTTGAGCTATTCCAAACCATGGAGGATTTCATAGTGATTTTAGGGAAATTATTTTCCATGTGCCCCCCAATATATTTTCAACATCCACGAGGAAAGATGGTATATGAGGGGGTATTACATGGGAGACCTTATAAGATCTATTTATTGAGAAATAATTTCCTAACAGGATAAATCTACATCATTCCCAAGTGTGTGTTGAGTGGTGAAATGGTTCCTTTATTATATCTACATATTACATGATTTATTGAGATACTACACATTGGTCTATTGTTAAATGGGAAGGATTCAATGAAAGAATAAATTTTTGACATTGGATTGTGACCAAGATCACAAGCCTAGTTAGGGGATTTGATCTAACGATGTACTAATAGGTTCTTCATAAATCCATTATATTTGATAAGGGGATAGATGAGGAAAAGGAAGAAGGTGTAATTCCTTCCCATTATGAGCTGTTGGATTACCTTCTTATTTAATAATATGGATGTATATTAAAAAATATGAAGATAAGCTAATATGACCAACATCGTAATAGTTTCATATAGGATAAAAATATTATAGCATTATTGGAAGGTGTTCCATAGTGTAAAAATTTATAGACATGTCAAACATTACTATAGGTTCTATACTAAACCATAAATCACATTTTGGTTTTTCCTAAAGATACTGAATCTTCATCAGTTTTCCTCTATAGTTTCAAGATCATGGTTTCTCATAGGTAGTGTTTAGACAAGATCATAAACTCAGAGATCTAGATGGGGTCCTCTACATCACACTCTAACTGGTAACATACCTTAGGGATATGGAATAGTAGTTGAGAAAGATCATTTGTTTTTTGTGTATTAGAATCCAAGATATGGGGGAGAGGGGACATCTTCTTTTCAAGGTACACTCTTGATTATGTCTATTTATCTAATACCCTGTTTGAAACATGTTCATACCAATCATTCATATCTACATAACTAGTTTTTGGATGTGACCTACCTATGAGGTTAACCATTGAGCCAGATTCCCTTGATACACCATTGGACAAGAATTTCCACTATAACTTGTGATTCCCAGTGCTTCACAATATTTATGTCTAGTTTTTCTCATCTATTGAAGTTCGTAATTTTGGAGATCATGACCATTGACGTGATTCTCCGCATGGAATGGTTTACTAGATTTCTGAAATCTTATTGATTTATATGATAGAAATGATTCATTTTCAATACTGAAGCGAGAGAGATATGTGATTATAAGAGAATGGGATCATTGGGAAGGTTGTGTTGGACTAGACATGATTCAGTGAAAGATGATCGTACCATATATCACAATCATGGCATATTTAAGAGGACCAGTGACATTTTTATTAACAACTCATTTAATCCAGAATCTCTATCTGGTTGACTTTCCAAATGACATCAGGGAAATTTCTCTTAGTAGATGTGTTCAATTTGAGATTGACCTCATGTTATGAATGTATCCCATTTTAATAGCCATGTATCTTATGTAACAAATAGAGATAAATGAGATCAATGATTCTATTTGAAGCCATGGATTATATTGTCTTTGTTAGTGAATGAACATCACCTTAGGGTTATCTATGGTTCTTCTCTAAGACTGAGGATGGTAATATTTCAATCTATGTCAATTATCAAAATATTTTCTAGGGTATGGAAAAGAAAATATAAACTATTCATAGGATATATCATTTTTCTAATCAATTATTGGGATCCTAGTGTTTCTCTAAAATTGATCTTAGATAGGTCTATCACCATCATTATGTTTGAAAATATTTTTCCAAATATATTTATTAGAGTAGATATTGTATATATGTTTACTTGTTGATATCGTGTGATATAACGAACATGACAGATGTTTTCATGACCCTCATGAACAATACATTTTTCCATATCTAGGCACATTCATCCTGGTATTTTCTAGCACCATCTTAAAACACTCACTAACCCCATAGAGGTTTTTAGTACACCACATGATATTCCTTAGTAGCTTCATGAACATTTAATTTACACCAATCTATCAAATCATGTCTTATGCATATGATAGTTGAGATTATTGGGACATGTGGGGTTAGATATAGTAATATCCATATACCTATATGAAGAAGTGAAAGTGATGTTCTGAACACATCCCTGTAACTTTTTGAAGATCAGAAGCATTCTAAATCTTGAAGGATATTAAAAATAGTTTATTTGTATCTTATACTAACTATCAGCACCCATGATAGTTCTTATGCATAAAGGATTGAATTTTAAGTGGTTTGAGTAATATGAAGTGGTGTTCCTTGATCTAATGATAAGGTTGATGATATCTATGATACAGATACTCCCCAATTTGGGGATTAGTTATGTAGTGGAATTTGAGGCATCTGGAATTTGTCTAGAAGGGGCACTAATTCATATAGATAAGTTGGTATATTATAGGCTCACATTTGATATGACATAAAAATAAGAACTACCCAACACAAAAATTTGCACTCACAGTTATGGTTCATGCTCTAAAGGTCTACTGACACTTCAATTTTTGTGAGATATTTTATATCTACATGGATCAAAAAATTATTCTCTATATCTTCACAAATATATAACTATATATAATATTAAGGCAATATGTTGGTTATCCTACCTAATATTACTTCAATATGAATTACACAACAATTAAATATAACATTATTGTGGATTATCTTTTCACTAAGGTGTAGGCGTAGTTGGAGGTTTCTGAGAGTAATTTAAACAAGTAGTGATGTTGGATGAGCATATTTACTAAAGTAAGGGTGGATGCCTTAGAAGAATAAGGATCTATGAATCTCTCTCCATTATTATACACATATTCTTATATAGGATGGATCAATACTAGATACTAGTTATAATTATAGTTTGTTGTGATGAGGGAGTCGAAAGATAGAGGTGATCTGATACCTGAGTGGTCTTCGAATGAAGATGATGTGGTAATGATAAATGGGAGAGCAGTTATCCCAAAATCTTTTAGAGAATAGATAATTAGGTACTATTAATCAAGAATATTATAAATATATTATAGAAAATTTATGAAGTACCATAAATTCAAGAGAGAATTTTGTTATAAAATGATTAATAGAAACATTGGAAGGTTCATTTCATAATGACTTACCTATCATAGTGTAAATAACCAGAATTATATTCCTAGTGTCTTTCCCTAGCCGCTTCCTGTGACCTCAGAGAAGTGGTAGGATATAAATATGGACATTTTTCTGTGGTTACCCATGAAAAATAAAGAGTAATTATCCTCTTTGTGTAATTGTTGACTGGATAATAAAATATTTCATATTTTTTTTATTAGAGAGAGTTACTTAGTGGATGATCCTGTAAACATTTATTAGATTATATGATATCATGTGGTTCCCATTATTATTATATATGATAGTGATTCATGATTAACACCACATATTTTAATGCCATGTGGTAGGACCTAGGGACATATTTGACAATGGGTATAGTATATTATACTTGGATAGATAGACACTCCAATCAGACTACATTCATAATATCATATATGCTTTGACATTGTGTTCTAGACATTGGGGTCATTGGATGATCATTTTTCAATGATTTAGTTAAAATATAATAACTACTACCAGATTTTGATTCAAATGAAACTATATGAGGCTATGTATAAGAGGCCAAGTCATTCACTTTTATATTGGCATGAGGATACAGACGCAACAATTTTGCATACCTGTTTGTTCACTGGACCACTATAGGACTTTAACTGGTTCAGAATAGGTTTATTATCACTATAGAAGAAAAATATAATATATAGAAAAATTGAGTAAACCCTTCGTGTTTAATGTGGATGATTTGTTTTTTAAGAGTGAATCTTTAGTTAGGTAACCAATTTATATGGAAGAAATTCATGATGAAATAATGTTTTTGGGACCCTTTCAAGTCCCTGAGCAAGTTGGGACAATGACTTCCATATAGATATTCATTCTCATTAATGAGGTATTAAATTTTTTTTCCATGTTTCAATGATTCAGAGGTACATTACGACCCATGTTCATGTTACATATTGATAGAAAATTGAGCTAGAGCATCATCCATATTTGGAGGATAATTTGGTTTAGATTATAGACTGCCATAAAAAATCCCTATGCGGAAATAAGATTCCACATGTATGGATTCAATGGAAGAATTGATGGATTTAATAAGAATATTGGGAATGTGATCCTGATGTTTAAGGATTTCTCCCTTATGATTTCAAACAGGATCCCTAGATATGCTTCACGACGAAGAGAGGTCCTTTGAGGGGTAGAATTGTAACACATTCAAACAATTTTTATTAAATATAAGCCTTGGTTCCCTACTTTTTAAACTTATTTTTTTACCATTTTTGGATAAGGTTCAAGGGGTTAGGATGTTTTTTTGCCTTAATGATTGATTATGGTAATTATTCTAACCAAATTATGGGTTGATTCACCATAGTCTTCACCGTGATGATTCCACTAGTGAAGGTTGTTCCATAGTGTCTTATACTAAAAAATAGATCATATTTCAATATATTTTTGGCATAGATTGGTGGTATTCGAGTGTTAATTATTTTACTAACATAAATTGGGGTGTTATTCAGATTTTTTATTGGGGGTGGTCATTTATGTTTTAATTAATTTTAATTCATTTAATAGTATATTATGAATTGATTTCTTGGATTCCACTATGGTTTTAATTTATTATTCATTTTTAATATATGAGTGGAATTGATGATTCCTAAATGGGGGTATTTCACAAGGTATTGAGAACTCAAAATTTCCACATCTTCCACGTAATTCAATTCTCTAGAGGGATACTCATACGTCTCAATTCCACAATTCACTATGTTTCATTGTAGATACATACACTAGTACTCTTCAAAAAAATAGTTCATGTTATGTGATGTTTTGGTGCTCTTTACAGTAGACCCACACTATATATTTAATACTCTATTACATGAAGAGTTCTTACATGGTATCCATGCACCATGGTGAAATTTATTTTACTATAATGAGTGGTTTTATCACACCTCTATGTCAAAGCCCTTGCCTTACAACAAAGACACCCCTAAATAAAAATAAACATTCCCTCCTTTCATATGATATTGTTATTGAAAATCTATATTTAAGATGATAAGGTTAGGTAATTTTGGATTGATCCCTTCAATTCGTTCCTTTTTATGTTACCCTAAAACCTATAATATGTCAAATTTTACCCATTTTAGGAACCCTAATTATGATATCATATTTTGGTTAGTGTACGATCATGTTTTGACTGATGAAATATTCAATGGACCATGAAAATAAATTTGAAAACTATAAATTAGTAATATTCATAACTTTTTGGGCTATTGTTTAGCATTTTAACATGTATGATTTTTGTGCTGACATGATTGATATCCATGATTCAATTCTGGTTACATGTGGGTGTATGTATAGATCATGAGAACAATCCTGATATTTTTTACTTGAGATATATTAAAAAAATCATGATTACATGTTTGTGTTGATTCAAATGATGAATTCATGTTATTATTTTACTCTTGGTGTCATGCTATGTTTATTATCACGTTATACCAATTGTGTATCATTTTACAATTGGATACTATTTTCATGGTAAATATGACAGTTGATCATCATGGTATGGTTATCACATAAAGGAGTATGATAATTGGAATATGAATATAGTGGTGGTAGGGAATGAAATTCAAATAGAATATATTTACTTATATTCTCTATGGATTCTAAGGATACATGTAGATAGTCAATTATTTGTAGATTCTATGTATCCCATGACTTGATTCCATTTAGATTCCGATTAGGAAGCCCCATAGATTCCTTATTGATTCCATGTAGCATTCCCATTTGATTCCATATTGATTATGAGTCACATATTGACCGCTTGGTTGTATGGTTAGGGTAAATTTCAATTATTCATGATCAGAATTCCAAAACAAATTTGAAGTAGGTGTGACCAGGGGTTGGTGGAGTCTTGGTTCATGCACGACCACTCCATATACATCATGTGATAATATTCTTGGAACAGATTTATTTTATTCATGGAATACAGTTGTATACATGATCACATTTGGTTAAGGGTCCATTGGTGGAGTCTTATTGAGTCTGGTACTCACACTCTACTTGAAGATTAACTTATTCATATTTATTTTTAGACTAGAAAGATAGTGAAGGAGAATGGCCCCACGGTAGATAGCTGAGAAGAGTAACATCGAGCTGGTGGTGGAAAAATATGTGTTAAGATCACTATCTTTCTTATCTATTTATATACAACAAATACTTTGGTTTGTATTTCTAAACTGAGGGACATTTAGTTGTATGAAATTTCTTCCAGCATAATATATTCACATGATTATAATCATTATTTATTTCAATTTAATTTTTACTTTATTACATTTTATCATGAAGGCATGGTATATAGGGTATAGTCTCCCCGTTATTGTATAAGGAAAATCAGTACTAGTTAGACACCTCTTACATTCCGGGAGGTGAACATGAGGTCATGTGGAATTCTAGAATATACTAAATGGTTCATGTTTTTTGTCTATAATCGTCCCCTTAGTCTCTCTTAATCAATGATATTATTTTATAAGAACATAATAGAGAGAGATTTTTTTCCAATTTCTGTTATGAATTTTTTACTCAAATTTATTTTGAAAAATAATAATATGATCCGTTTTTAAATATATATTTATTTTTTCACCTCTTCTTACAACTATTATAATATTTTTATAAACTACCAAACATTTATTATTGTATGTATAACATAGTTAGATTTAATTTTCTTTTATTTTATTCTATAAGAAAATGATATTTCATGTCTTATTTGATGTAGGTAGTTTTATGGATCACACTTTTTGAATTTATTTTTTTAACCATGAAAAAGGGTTAACAATTTTGTTTTTTATGATTATAATAGGAGAAACATTATAATAAAATAAACATGTTTTATGATAAAAAATAATGTATATACTATTGGATAACTAAACTAGATATTGTTTATATACCACAATGGTGTGTTATTCTATTCTTTTTATACTCACTGTATATTTTTTTCTTACCATGATATGATAAGGGACATCCCATAAAATAATATAATCAATTGTAATTTCATTGGGGGATTTAATATTTTAGTAATTCTATAGTTTCCTTGAATTTTTAATTATATAATTGATGGTTTGTAATTTTCTAATAATCCATATAGAATGAAATTTATATTTTTTAGACTAATAGGTTTCGAAAACCCCCCACATTTTAATGATTACCTCCACTATTATTTACTTATATGAAGATTTTATGACTTACTATGATTTTGAGTTCGGATATTCTGTATATATTTTTAATTACATGTTTCTTTTGATTTATTGGAGTTAGTCATACATTTATTTATTTAAACTAATTAACATCAACCCTTTTCCATCATATATTTCCACTAATTATGTTCCATTTCATTTATTCTTTATATATTTCTATATATGTGTTACTTTTTAATATCTATTTAAATTGAAAATGATTTATTATAAATAGTTAGTTTCATTGGTCATGTCACTGTCATGTTTCTCTAACTACCATAATATTTAATGGTGCTCCTTATGATCACATGATTTATATACGAGGAAACATTATAAGAATTTAAAATTTTATAAATTGGGATTTATAAATGAAATATGATTAAAAATATCATTTCAATATTTGATTTTTTATGTGATATGAAAATATTGAAAAAAATATTCCCATTAAATTATCATAGTGTAATATCAAATAAAATTAATATTTAGTAAACTGTCAGCTTTTTAGTAAAAACAAAAAAAAATTATTTTTTATTATACTTAAAATATGTCCTCTCAAAGAATATTAAATATTACAGCATACAATTTATCATCTATCAGGGTAATTTTCGACATTCAATTGTTACCAAAATATCATTTTGTAGTTTGATAATATTTATTTTACAAATCATATTTTCATTTAAATTCATATTTATTTAAAACAACATTATTACTGGTATAAAAATTAAAATTATAATATTAATTTCTATATTTTGTATATCATTTTTTAAATTTTTTTATTTTTTTAATTTTAATATACATGTACAAGTGATAAAAATTTTCAGGTTAAAAACTAATGAATTTAGAGTTATTAACATTGTGATATATATATATACATATATACCACCATGGTATCCATGATATTTCTTTTCATATTTTTTGGGTTTAATATGAGTTCTTATTTGAATGAAAATATGGAATATTTTCACTATAATAGAAATATATTTAGACAATATGACATATAAATATGAGCATTATTACTACTCAACCAAATTATGATTTATTTATCAAACATGTATATAATATGTTTTATCTATTTAAACTACTTATCATTTTTGAGTTTGAAAAAAGTATCATGTTACATTCAAAACATCATATATGAGATTGTGTTCTTATATATCCAAATAAATTTTCAAAAATAACAAACATTTATTTTTCTCTCAAATAATCAATGATGAGATTTTCAATGGATATGGTTTTTGAACATGGTGATTGATTTTAAAATGTTTCATTTAGGTAAATATTTTCTAAGGATATTCAGGATCATCTAATTTTTGTTGTTTTGATTGATTGTTTTTTATTATATTTTGTGTTATAATCTGTTTTGAGAGGTCATATTTTTTCATTCATACCAAATACGTTTTTTACGGATCAATTCCATTTAAATTTCGTCTACCATTACTTTTTGATTCTATCCTAATAATTTTTTTTTCATTCCAAGAATAAACTAAATGATTTCTTATGATAAAAATATCTTTATTCAATTTTATTAATATTATTTTATTTTAGATCATTAATGTGATATTGTTTTCAATTTTTAATTTTTTGAAAATGTTATCTTGTTTTGAATTTTTGTATTTTTTATATTTTTTAATTGATTTTTTATTTTCATTCATCAATATGTTATTATTTTACTATGTTCACATTAGTTTGTCACATATTTTTTAATATTAATACATAGGTTGTTAATTATCCAACTCTATTTATGCACTTTGAATCCATGGGCTTATACCAAAAAATGTTTAGATACATGATAATTATTGTGATTGTGAGAAATATATCTTGATTTCTTTAATCTCAATAGCATCAGTGGTGTTTGTTTTTAGTTTTTCATTTTTACTAATTATATTTAAATTTGTCATTTTTCATTAATTAAATATACTATTATGAGTAATTACATAAGTCAGGGATACACTACTATTTCTTTTTTTTCAATTTATATTATCCATTAAAAATTTCTTACTTATTAGTTCACATTAGTATATATCCAAGTGGAATATAACCTGATCTGAAAGGTTGAATAAATATAAAAACATTCTTGTATTGAGTTATTGGTTTTTAATAACATGATCATCACAGTTATATTATCTTTTACATTTTTTTTCTTGACCTGAAAACTTTTGATGAAAGGGTGTAATTCCCCAACTCCATCAACCCAGAGTTGGTAGGTATTTTATTACATTAGTGAAGATACATATATCATATGATCAAATAGTGTATTAGATTTTCGAAATTTGAAACCTGTTTTAAAAAGATATTGAGTTTTAAAAAATGATAAATGATACTAAAATAAGGAAACTTTATTATTTCCCCATATAAATAAATACATCACATGTAGTTGTCCCCATGATTTGTTATATAATATTTTAAAAAACATAAATGTATAAGATTAGATTCTCAAAAATAATTATCATAAATTAGATGATTTCATACATTCGAATTTATAAAATAAAATATTAGTATAAAAATTATCATAAAAAATAATATATCAATGGATTACACAATAATAAATAAATGAATGGAAAAAAATAAATGATTTCATTGTAATGGAATGTATAATATTACACATTATGAACATAACTTTAGGGTTTCATTCTAATACATCATATATAAATCATTAAATATTACACCAAATACCCATCCACGTTTTCTCATGTGATCCACTTATGCATCGATGTACTATAAAATCCGTTTTCCCAACTATAACATAATATGTCTAATACATCAATCATATGAAGAGAATGGATAAAAAATGTATCATAATGTTTTGTAATGTAAATCATTGATAATCATGGATTATATGTAAATGGTTTTCCATATACTAATAATTTATATAAATAATATTAATATAACCCAACATAATAAATTAATATCACCATCTTGGTGAATACCCCCGTATGAATTTATAAACATTTGGGTATTCAAAATCTACTAGAATGTACCCTTATCAGAGGAATGATAACATGTTAGTAGTGTGTGGGAATTTTATTTTCTAGGGATATTAATAAAAAACAATCCTTCAATATGGTTCATAAATATTTCATAAATCATCTAACTCATATCCAACATGTGTGTCAAACCAGGTGTGTAGTTATGAACTATTTCAATGCATTGAGAATGAGGTTGGGATAATACCCAACAAATCTTATTTGGCATTATTACACCTTCTTGAATTATATAAAAATATGTTATCTAATTATTTGTATAAAAATAGGTATTTTATTTCTATAAATCCCCAAAATCATTAATTTTTCAATTTTTTTTTGTTTGATGGATATTTGTGTTTTCAGTGTTATAATTGCAAAAATAAAGGCAAAAAATAGTTAGGATTCATTACCAATAACAGTGGCTTCTCAAAGCATAATAGAAACAACATACATCCTTATAAAATCTTTTTAGATACAATTAATGGTTTATATATGAGGGAAATAATGCTCAATATATTTATTTGAGGAATTGGACAATGGGAGAATGAGTTGGAATTTATTCTTGAAGAGGTTTTATTTTATGTTCAAATATAAATTATTTTTATATTTAATCAAACTAAATTTTAGTGTAATTAAAATCCATAAAATATGTAAGATTATTATTAAAAAAAAATTAACGTTATTATCCAATTAAATATGTCCAAAACCAAATGGAACATTTTAAAAAAAAATAATTTAATACGGTGAATGAAAAATAGTTTTTATTCTGATAAAATCTAATTTGGGTTCCAAATTGTAAAATATAACTTCTAAAATTCGACATTAAATTATAAATTCATTATTTTACTCCATAAGTAAATTTCATTTAAAAAAATGTTTCACAGAATTTTTTTGTCACACTTATATCATAATGTTGTCACGAAAATAAGAGTATTCATAAAAATAGATATTTTTAATTTTCTTTTAAAAAATAACATACCTTAGAAAATTTTAAAAAACACACTATTGAAGGAATTTGATGTTTTTATTCTAAATTTAATTTATTTCATATAAATATAATTATTTATTTTTTGGATATTTTATTATTCAACAAAAACACATGTGTATTTCAAAATTTTGAATTTTTCTTATATAATATGAGAACTCTTCTAGAAATTATTACAATTAGACATCTGTATTTAAATTTTATTCCTTTATTATTATAAATTTTTAATAGTTAATAAATATATTACTATAAAAATATTTTATTCATTTTATTACAAGATTGAATAAAAAATATTTCTACTACCTTAATTAAACCATGGGTCTTACATTCTTTCCACTTAAATAATTACCAATTCGGGTTTCCAATTTGGTTACAACTTGTCTCTAGTGAAAGGAATCCAGGGACACTATTTATTATAATAATAGCCAAATTCCAACACTTTCTCTGAAATGGTGAGATCATTTATTTTCTATAAAATTTACTTTTTCAAAAAATTAAACATGGACGATGTAATGAGCATTAGATAGGTTGCCTGCCAAATCTTGACGAAAGGTCCCTCTTCCAAATCTTCCCAAAATTTTAAAATCATATATGTACCTTTGAGTTAGCTTCAGTAACATTCCAACTGTTATGACTCCCTTCCTTAGAGATACATTTAGGAATACATGAACCCCCAATTAAAATTATATTTCCTTCCTATGATTATCAGTATATCTTTGTTTTCATTTTTGAGTAATTTAATATTATTTTTAATATCTGAAACATTAATAGTAGTCTCTTTAAAGAATTTATAGACCTACTAGAATACTCTCTCCCACCTCATCCTTTATAGTTAGAGTATGAAATATCTACCCATATAATACTTAATATGTTTTTATTTGAATGCAATAATGGAAGATGATATTATATAAAAAACCAAAAAAGTAAGTTATAGGTCCCATTTTCCTTAAATTTCCAATTAGAATGATCTCAACTTGTAATATAATGATTGAAGATTCCATTCATATTACTCATTATTTTGAGGATTATAGGTAGTTTTAGAATTTGACTCAATATTTTTATACTTCTAAAGAATACGTTAAAATTTCTATGAGAAACGAGGATCAGGATTACATATAATTGACAGAGGTACACCATGAAGTCTCACCGCTTAACTAATATAGAGTCTTGTATGAAATTTATGGGTTATATACTTATTTCTATGAAATGTAAAGACTTGGTAAGTAGATCCACAATGACCCATATATCATCATTACTCTTTATAATCTTTATAATTATAAAGACAAATTCTATAGAAATATGGGACCACTTCCACATAATTATAGGGAGAGGTTGAATGACTCATTTAGGTTGTTGTCATTCATCTGTTTTTGGCTATCAAACCAATAATATAAAAACATACTCTATAATTTCCAACTAAATTCCATACCACCAGAAATGTTCTCTTAAATCCATATTCATCATTTTAATTCTAGGGTGTATAGATAAAAGTTATTTTTGTGATTCATTTAGTAATTCCCTCTTCAATTCAAGTGTGAATAGAATACATATTCTATTTTAGAAATATAAGACATTTTATTTATTTATTAATTGTGGTAATGTTATATTATTCATGGTTTAAATATTATTTTATAAACACTTAGTATCATGTTGATAGTTATCTATCTTATCTAGTAAATATTTTTGGGAAATAACATAAAAAATGAATGATTTTCCCCATAATAAATTTCAAATAAAAATTTACTAGTTCCATTAATAATTATTGATTTCACATCCTCATCATATATATAAATACATGTCCTTTTTTATAAAGGATAAAAAACATTATTTACCTTCTTATTATGGTAGTGTATTACACTATTATGGTTGTTAACATGTTCATTCCATATTATATGCCTAATGTTGAGCTCTTTATGATTGAATATAGTCTTCAAACATTTTTAATCAGTATATATATATATATATATTATTTCACAATAATAAATTTACTCTATATTTATTGTGAACGATACCTTTTATAAATGAGGATTGTCTGAGTGATGTTTTAACTCCAAGGTGTTAACCTACCTTGATGTATAAGAAACAACTCTATAATTATATATAATGATATACCCTATTGAATTCTTTTTTGTGTCACTATATATAAGAATTATATTTTTTATAGATAGTAATATAAAAAATGTTTCATTAGTCAATCTCATCAATAGTTCCTCAAAAATATCATCACATATCATAGACCATTTGAATTTAGAAACATTATACATCATCATGGATAAAATATTAGTCAATAAGAAAATATATTAATCTACCACTGATAGTTTCTGGCTAAACCAAGGAAACATTGTATCTCAGATATATTAATTGATGTGTTAAATTATTTAACTACCTTTTTCTTTAAAAAGAAAAATAATAACCAATCCTTGTACAAAATGTGGCCAAGAAAAGTAACATTTTAAAGATAAATTTCAAAATTACTGAATTCTCCGTATTTATATATTTTTCAGTAAGAGGATTAAGGATGATTCATAAGTGGTATACATGATCATTCTTATAACAAATATTATATCAATGTTTTATTAATAACGAACATTTTTAATACATCAATAATCTATTCATTAGATCCATAAACATTATTGATCTATTTGTTTACATAGTTAGAATTACTGTAAATTCAAAATTCTCATACATTGTGAATAATTTTTTTATAATCCCCCTTTACATTTAATTAATGTTATCTATAATTGAGATACATTTTGAGAATTAATATACTCTTGTAATTTCATCAAATAGAACATTAATGTGAGGTTAGGGATAATTATTTCTTTATAGTGATGAGATTGATTTTCATTGTAATTGATAAACATTCTCATAGACTCATCCTTATGTTTTAAAAATTAGATTTACATTTCCCATATTGAAACACTATGTAATATGATTCCCTTATCACAAAAATATTTTATTTGTTTCATTAATTACAACAATTCCACCGATGTCATTCAATATTAATGATTTGATATGGGATTTCCAATAGGTATAAGATCAATATAGAACTAAAATTCCTTTTAAGGTTGATATAGATGTATGTAATTTTGAAATAAATAAATAAACTCTATCATAATTGATACAAAGTATATTCCAAGTATATTAATATTATTCATTAATTAATATTCTCCCATATGTTCATTAATATTATCCAATAAGGATGGTTCCAAACATGACTCGTGTAATAAACTGTCTCCTCCTAATCCAAGGGATTTTATTCCAACATTTTATGAAACAATCCTTTTCTAATAATAATTAATACTGTAATTTTACATTAAAATCCAATACATCCTTTGGATTATGTCAAAATAAACCATTATTATTAAAACATGGTAGAATCTAAATAACCTATAGGGATTTAAAAAGAGATAATTCAATATAATATCATTTTTATATGATTTTCATATGTATTTGTAAATGGTAACTTCTAACTTCATGTATTTTAAGATGACTCAGTGTTCATTGAAAATTTATTTTATAAAAATGATTTTGTAGATCCATAATCCATAATTAATTAACTATCATTTATTTTAGGAATAAATTACCTTCTATAACATCATTTAAAACCTAATTGTTTTGATTTGATAGCATAGTCTTATTCTTGTTCCCTTTTCCTATTATAATGATTTTTTCGATGGTGATTGAGAATTTATTTCAATAGGGTCACATATACATAAAATTGAATCATTTATCATTTTTGTATTCTCACTTTCCATTAGATTATAGATTTTTTTTGGATTTTTTATCTAAACATCTAACTGAATATCATTAACTTCACGAAATCCCCATGGTTTTAAATTCCAACAATTATAACATTTTTTAAATTTTACACAAAATTTATTTTCTATTTATATATATCATTCACCATATAACTCTTCCAACCTATTCAATTTTAACATTACATTAAAGTAAAAATTCTATTAGAACCCATTTTCAATCTTGATGAGAATATTCACTATCTTTCGTTATATAAAATTTGTGTGAGAGACTAATTATCATGGAAGGATTGTCTATAAACTATAAATTAAGTAATTAGACTTAATTTTTAGATTATGTATTTATAAAATATCATTCCTTTCTATACATGTAATGTTAACTTTATACTAATCAATGTTTTCTTCTTCCTGTTGTATCAAATTAAATTATTTTCTTTCGATTTCCGCTCATTGCTCATGTAGGTTGTACTTTTTATAGAATATAACCTTAAATAATTTACATTCAATAATATACATCACTTATTATATCTTGGTGTTTTTAATCAAAGAACAACATTAATCATCATCACCTTTTAGAGTTTATTTGACCATGATTTACTTCTCTCTTTCCCTGTATCACATAGTATAGAATACTTTCTTTGGGGACTAGATATATTGTCTATATATTCATGTATTTCTATTTCCATTGAAGGAAGTACGTTGTTATATCATGATAAAGTCAAACATTGTTCCATATAGGAAAGGTTATTGGTTATAAATTTAGTCAATATAATAAAATTTGTTATAATTTACTTTATTCTAAGATTATCGTTGTTGAATTTATTTAACTGAAGCCTATGCCCCATGAGTGTACTACCAAATGTGTTGTTCATCTCTCTTCTCATGAACTGAGTGAAAGATTAGTTAATAACCAACCTCTATTTTTTAGTGTTATTACCCATATGTGAATTAAAGATAGAGCCTACATCCACTTGTGTGTATATAGATAGATATTTCCACTAGGAAACCTCATACTCTTTATTTTATTAAAATCTTTGGAATTTTATGGCTATATTGGTGTTATATACATATAATGGCCTATAAATGTAGTATAATTAGATGTTATCATGATTTATCATTAATAATATAATAATGAATTTATAATAATGAATAATAATGATATTTCTCGATGAAAAGAAAATGAAATGGTAATATTCCAAAAAACTAATGTAGTAAAGGGGTTAAGAAACCATACATAGAAATATATCATCTAAAATCTTGGGAGGAACACCTTAGAGACCTATAAAATTCATATAAAGAATCTTAAAAGGGGAAATGATAGGTGATTCATGATCAATAGATTAATATTGGGGAGTAATGTGGGAATGGGTGGGAAATTATACCTAAAGAGGGGATACTTTTGGGTTTAAATATTTATTACACTATTATTTAATCTTTATAAGTTTTAGAGTCGTTGATTACATTTGACACAATATAATAAAACAAATAACAGGGGTACAATAGGGTAAAAAACAATTAAAACATCACCCCTTCTGATCTTGTTTCATTCTTAAAAAACACTATTCTCTTTTCTCATAATAATATAAAAAGTATAATTGAAATGGAATGAAAGATAAATAGAAATTTTTACTAGGTTCTTCCTAATAAGGATACTATAGTGAAAATAAAATGGGAATGTGGGGATGTACTAGAATCATTATATTGAAGTATTATTTTTTATTATTTGTTGTAGTCTCATTATCCCTCATGGTTCTCAACATGTTAGGTTTTTAGAATGCACTACTATCACTTTTAAAAAGTGAACACCACTCTTACATGAGCATCTTATGATAATCTAGATCATCTTTATAGTTGTTTGAACAAAAATATATATGACATTAATCCCTCATTTATCTATTATATTACATTCTATTCACCATTTTACATTTTCAATACACTTGATTCTTACATGAACTTTTTATTTTTATGGAATTACCTTGCAACACGGATATTTTTCATTGCATACTACTCTTATATCGTGTGATAAAACAATAATAAAGTACAAAAATATTGCATCGTTTTAGATGAATATTAAATAAATTTAAAAAATATACTCACCTACATTCCATAAATGTTTAGTTTTTTTAGAGACTAGATACATAATGAAATTATTTCTTAAAAGTTCTTTATTATCTCTGAAAAAATTATTCATATTATTATTATTCTAAAAAATTTATAATTAAGCCCTTCAATCAAAACATGGGGAAGAGAAACATAAGAAAAAGTGATCTCAAATAGTTATTAAGGCTAATCAAGAGATATTTTGATCATAATATAGAATAACATGATCCTAATGTAATGATAACATAATAGAGTGCATTTTCTGAATGTAAAATATTTATACATGAAAACGCATTAATCATAAACTCTAAAATAAATACAAGTCCAAAAAAATTATTAATTAGGGTATAAAATAAATAAATATCACTCAGTATTCCTAATAGAGCGATGTTGCATTATAAACATAGAAAACGATTTTATTGTGAAAATGTCTAATAGAAATTATATCCACACAAAATCTTGTGAAATAATCAATGAGCGATCATACTAAACCACCAAAATATGAACATTTCAATTGAAAATTATATCGATGCATAATCATTTGAGAATAGTTATAAGAAATCAAAATTATTTATAAAAATGTGAATGATTCTTTTACAATCATTTTCACACTTATCAACATCCTCACATGAAATATCTATATCACATTACCCAGTGCATTGGAGGGAATTGATGGAACCATCCATCATATAAAAATAACTATACATATGTTAAACACATGATCCTATGAACCATTATTAATTTACAAAATGAAAACCAATGGTAATGAAATCGATGCTATAATCGTTACGTCACATCATCATAGTAGAACCCATGTAAAATAAATAGGTTTTATAAATATTTATTCATAACATAATCGACCCATGGGAATGAAATGTGGTTTATAGAATCATCCTTAAATCTTATGAACTAAAATATAATTAGAGAAAGAGAGTGCCTCATATCATAATATCATATCCTTAGTGAAGTATAAAGATATTTAATGTATTTTACAGAGATGAAAAATATCGTCAAAAGATTATTCAAACCTTTTCATGAAAACATAAAAAATATATATTTCTTCTGGTTTCATTCTTGGATAGATTTCCTAGAATATTAGATATTATTTTATATAAGAACAACCATGTTAAAAATCAATGATTGTTTCAAAATGGTCATGATAGTGGGAAAATATGTTCATTGTTGACACAAAACCATTATGAATTCTCATTCCATTATATTTTTTTAATCACAAACACATTTATTTTATTAATATTTTATTTCTATAATGATTTATAAATGAATTTTATGGAAGGACAATAAAAATTGGACTCACGTTCCTTTATCCATTTTATGTTTTTTCTATATATTTCTAGGAAACCATTTATTATGAACAAATAGAATTGAAACTAATAAAATAAATCAAATATATAATTATATTCATGTTATCAATGTTTCCCAATTCCAATTAACTTAGATTTTCAAATCTGATTCTCATAGTTTCTCAATTTTGATTCAATCATATTTATAAATCTAATTCATAGAGTTTCTCAATTATGATTCACCCTAAATATCAAATCTGATTCTGAAAGTATCACAATATTGATTCACCCATAATTTCGAATCCAATTCATAGCTTTCTAAATTCTATTTCTCTCAGAATATCAAATCTGATTTCCATGGTTTCCAAAATCCAATTCTCAATTTTTATCAATTCTGATTGTCATCATATATAGAATCTGATTTTTGTTGTTTTAAGAGCCAAATTTCATAAATGTGATAAATCCTATTAGTTACTATTTCTTTATATTAATTTTACATTTAATATAAATTTTTAGTACTTTAATTACTCATTTCGTAATAATGTTTCTGATGACATAATTTTTTATGTTAAAATAAGGTTGTCTAATATGTTATTTTCTGATCTTTGTAAGTGTCAGCTGTATTGGTCCACTAGAAATTTTGTGAAAAATATGATCATTGTAGACCAAGTCGACCATTTAATTCAATGCTGATAAAAACTCAATCACATACTCATTTTTAAATATAAATATCAAAATCAGATTGTGTGTCTACATGCTCTAAATTTTCTCTCATTATACTAGAGTGCGAATAGCTTGTTCTCGGTGATTGTATTACATTAATAAGAGAGATTCAAGCTTAAATAAACCTTGTTAGTTTGAATCATTAAAATTTTAATCAATAATCCAATTATTTAATATAGGGCTTCCAACTAAAGAAAGTTATATGTTCTGATTACCTACTTAATTAAGGTATTGAACGGATAGTAAAATATATGTTACATATAATCCTTTATGGATTTAGGGATTACCCTTGTGTGGGAAGACATACTTTAATGAAAGTATAAATCTAGATACTTTTATCCAAAGTCATCGGATACCCTTCTATTTGATTTAATGGGTTTAATTTTATTTGCTCTACTTTTTCTATTACATGTTTCTTAATTTCACAATAATTTATCATAAATATAAAGTGTTTCTAATTATACATCCTCTATTGTTTAAATACAGATTTAAGATTCTATAACCTTTATGGTAGAGTCTTGTTTAAGAAACATATGTCTTATTTTCATAACAATAAACTACATTGTTGAACTCAAGGTGTTTTCATGTCTATTATAATTAGACTTAGTATCATTCCAATTTTGTTAATAGAAGAGGGTATGGTGAATCTATTTTTTCAACTATGATAGCCAATTATTTATTTAAAATGAAAAAAAAATGTTTTCAATATACAACACACCACCACTTTTATCTGAGCATCTTCATATATATTTCAATCCAACAATTGGTATCAGGGGAGGTTTTAATTGCTTATTATATTTGCTTAATCATTCTTCTGAATGTTTTTTTAAATTTATTTCACAAACATTTGGTTTATAAATATTTACTTAAATAACTTGTGTTGTGTAAAAAGATTTTTTTACTATTCTAATGATGGAAGGATTCAATGTGTTATCCATAGATAATTAGAATCTTACAAGACAACCTATTTTTTATGGGAATGAATATGAATAATAGGGAGAGAAAATTAATAATGTTTTTGTCGACACTATTGTTGAATATTTTGTTGTTATTAATGGTGATTATAAAACTCATGATAAATAAATAGAGGAATTTTACTAATCAAGAGAAAGAAAAATATAATATATACAATGAGGTACACAATAAATTTCTTTATTCAATGGACATTAATATATACAACCTGTAACTCCCTGACCCAAGACACCCAGAGTTGGTGCATTATTTTAATACATTGGCATTATTACAAGGAATCATGTCCCGAAGGACCGATCAGTTTAGCAGTCTTGGAAAATAGATTACATACATGAATGTTACATTACACTTCATAACATACAAAACAACATAAATAATCCTTTATGAACGCCATTATTCCCTTGTCTTAACCCTGCATATCAATCACAATACACTTTATGGAATCCTAGGAAAAATAAAACATAGAAAGGGGTGATCTCAGATGCTCAGTAAGGATAATAATACAGTGAAAGCTTTCATAAATAAGCATAAACATTTAAGGAAATGTATAACTAAAACAAAAGTCTTTTAAAATTGATCTTCAGCATAATATGGCAGAAATAAAATGAAATAATTCCATTTACTTATTGACATAGACATTCTAATAGTCTAATAATCACTTGCAATATCACTAACCACTTTCATAATGATGGAATGCATAATGCTGAACTTTAATTTCTTTGTTAAGGCCTCGTGCCAGGACCTACGGGCTAACTGTAACCGGAACCCAACCCGGAGTTCCTCTAATAACCGGACACCAACCCGGAGTGCCTCTAATAATCGAACACCAACCCGGGGTGCCTCTAATAACCAGACACCAACACGGTGTTCCTCTAATAACAGGACACCAACCCGGAGGGTCTGATGTAACTGAACCCTAACCCGGAACATACTAGTCCAACACATTCATCTTAAGAAGAGGATTAAATATAACATAAACATTCGTATTAAAACTATCATACGAAATGTCAATACATTACCCATAAACCATGAATGGTATAAGAATAACACATCCAGAGTCAAACATATCCCAAAACCTTCAACACAATATGGAAGATTTGTATCATGATAAATCAACATCAAAACAAGTTTAAAATCTTTTAAAGGATCTTAACATGGATGAAAATGAATTGTAAAACTCTTTGAGAAAAATACAACTTTTTCATGAAAAAATTTAAAAGTAACACAATTTAGAAAATAAGTCAATTAAATAAATTTTTTAATCGAAGTGTCCCATACAACTTTTAAACTTTTGAATGTAATTATCATTTTAAAAACATTTAATTCAATATAAATAAATCCTTAAAACCATTTTGAATAAATGTACATTAAAGAGGATGATATAGGAGAATAAATATTTAAAACATTTGAAATAATGTTTTAGTAAAAAAGGTAACTAAAAAGAATCCCTTTGAAAACTCTTTCACAAAACATGTACATGGATAATAAATATGTCCCAGTAGATACATACATAAAAAAACCTCGGATAATAAAGAGATTGTGAAATTAACCCTTAACAATTTGGTAACTTACGAAACATACAACCCATGAAAGAGGTATCATACAATGAATATGTAAATACACATAAATTAAAGTGTATAACACAAATAATACAATTATGGGCAGTACATACACCACACAAAAGGTAATAGTGACAATATAGCATGAATCTCACAGGAATAAGTAGTGAGATGAAAACCCCTTACCTCGTTGTAATCAATCAAGTCGTATGGACAATAGTCAATAACCACCAAATGAATCACATAATATCATGAATATAAATATAATAATGATAATATATATGTCAAATGGCAGTACAAAATACACCACATGAAATAAATTAGTGGTGAACATTGGAAATCTCACGGAATTAAATTTGAGATAAGAAACCCCTTACCTTTTGTCCGACTTGACCCGTTCGTTCTTTTACATCCTGAATAATAAACTAAATATAATTTCTACTTTCTTAAGATCATTTTTCATGTTAATTATTCCGTTTATATCACCTATTATGATGTTATAAACATTATGTAATCATTTAAGTTAATAACATTTGTTTTGTCAATATTTGGAACTTTAGTAACAAATGAACACATTATAGTTACAAGTTGTTCACATGGTCAAAAAATCATTATATCCAGAATGATATTCATTATGTATATATCATATATATCATATATATCATATATATATATTTATTTATAATAGTACATATCATTTTGGGGTAAGAATGAAATGTACCGTTCATGGAGACGGTAAGTCGTATGTACACATGACCGCTACATTCATCTCTACATATTATTTTAATGGACTTAAGACATAATGATACATAGGTATACTATAATTACAGTATAATATCAGATATAATATCATCAACTCCATTCGTTATATGTCCCACATATGGTATTAACGAGTCACACCACTTTGAGGGGGTCGTTGTCCGCACTTCCTCAAATGAAATTATCGCATTTACTCATAATGGAAACCATTAAGGTATGCTATAAAAGAAAAATACAGAAGCATGAAAAAACCACAAACATAATATATATCATATATAAATACAGTTCCATCATAATTGTCACCATGATATAAGGTAGGAGGTAATTGAATAATCATCGTTTCGTGTGGCGTTAGTTTCCCAACCAAAGAAACATTATGTTCTTCACCCATTAGATTGAGGTGTGTGTAAGTGTAATTCAAATATATCTCATATCAACATCATATTACATTGATTATACTTATGTTGTTATAAAATAATGTAATAAAAAGAGTTTAGGTGTTAGAGAAGTAAAATAAAAGAAATGAAATTAAGAGAAATTGTTACCTTTAATTTGGGTAACTTCCTTTGGTTTGAACCAAAAAGACTCATTGAAACGCCTTCTACATAAGGTAAGGCTTCTAATAGGAGGACAATTATGTAGGGAGCTTAATTTGGAATATTTTGGACTAGCCTAAAGGCTTGAGATGTTTGAGGAATTGGTTAAAAGTGGTCTCCTTTTTTAAGGGGAGGAGGGGCTCTTTATGAAAGTGTGAAAATATTATTTTATTATATAATGATATTCGGTTCATAAAGGTCCAAAAATCATTAGTGTAAAATATAAGATGACTCATGGTCGAAATAAAATCAGCAAAAAATAGTTGGACATGTTTTGGATATTATTTTAATATTTATAATCTAATTTATTTAAATAATTTATTAATGAGGTAAATACTGAATCAATATATTGTCCTTAATAATTTAATTTATTCGATGTCTAAAAATTATATAAAAACTACCATTATTTAAGAAATTGTTTTAGATTTCCAATGAATACTTATATTAAAAAATATTACTTATATAACACCATATAAAAAGTAATTACTAAAATGGTTTTGTTTATGTCAATTTTGCATTTACATTAAATTAATTAATCTAAAGTGTCATTATCATTAATAAGTGGCTTTATGGGGTCCCAAATCAACCCAAAGATGCCCATGGTCGGCCATTACTCATCCAATAAGGTTAGGACATATGTTAAGGTAATTTTGAATTATTAGAATATTCTTTTTACCTTGAATTACCCTATTTACCTTTAACATCGGTAAATATAAGTAAAAAGAAACTATTCACAGAAAATTGTTTCTATCTTATTAAACCGCATTTTACTCCTTGATATTAACCATGTCTCTCGGATTTTCAAAATTCAACTCAGAGATGTGGTAAAAATACGTTTTATGTGAATTTTCAAATTCTCATAGGAGGTGGGTAAAAGACAGTGAAAAGTTCAATAAAATTTTTATATATCTGAATTTATTATAAACTTACACCAATGAATTAAAATGAACTTATATAAGTATTATGTATATATTTTGACATAAATTAACTTTAATAAAAAAAATAATTATTTATGTTTAAAAAATCGGTTTTAACCAACAACTCAGTGTTTTTCACTATTCATGAAACATTCATGATTCTCAGAAAAATATCAAAAATTCGGCCTAAGATATATTTGATATTGAAAAATGATGTCTATTTTACCAAATTCAAAACATATATGTTTCATGAATTAATTTAAAAATTAATCCCTATTGTCAAAACAAATAGCGCGTTTTTAAGAAATAATGACTATCAAAAGATTGACACTTGTTTATGTCTAGTTTAAATGTAAAAAATTACATCCAATGACCAACATTGTATTAAATGGTAAAAATATATTCAAAATATACCCTAAAACAACCCAAATTCCTAATTTATCTCTATTAATTATTTTGATTAAAAAATTTGTTTTTAATTAAAATTTAGTAATTTTCACTATTCATCAAAATATGAAAGTTATCCGAAATGCACCAAAATTTCACCCTAAGATAATTTCGATATTCGGAATCCAAAAAATGAAGTCCATTTTGAAATATATAATTTAAAAAATTTCAAAAAGTGGGTATTACTATTCATAACGGCTAGTTTGATAGGTTGTGGTGTGTTATAACTCGAAGTTGTGTACAACACACGATACTGTCTTATTCAATGTGAAATGTACTATAGAAGCTTGGGGTGTTACATTCTACCCTCCTTCCATAAATTGCCTCCTCGTAATTTGAAATTTTTATTCAAAAATAAAATATTGAAAATAGAAAATATCTTTGTGGGAAAACCCACATCGGAAATTGGGTTAATAAAATTTAGTCTTAATAAGCGTAAAAGATAAATGAAAGGGTCACCACCAAATTATGATCCTGATTAGGAGAACATTGGTGGAAATTAGAGACATGTAATTGGAGGGAAAATGTAAATATTTATAGGGAGCGATTGAGGTCATCAATCAGAAACTATTGAAGAATTTTGGACATCAAACCCACAAATCTATGATGATTTAAAATACCATCGGTTCAACAAAACAGAAGGTATTAGGATAACCCGTTTTTTGTTTTAAGATATCTTCTCTAAAGTTTAATAATTAATTTTACCATAAAATTAGATGATATATATATATATACCTGACAAATAGAGTTTTATCCTTTAACTAATTCCTACTACAAACTTGTCTTTCATTATACAAGATTTAATATATATATATATATTATATTTATCCTAATCATATATGGTTCCAAAAATAATGTATTTATAATTCACATATCATACACTTTAAATAAATCAACATTATTCAATCCAAGACATCACATGGGCTAGTGGTAGGTGAAACACCCTTGTCTCCCATCAGTTGTGGGTTCAAGTCTTCCGGCCTTGCCGGAGGCGAAGGGTTGCCTCCCGACCTCTGGTTTTTCCTTTTTATGAAAATACAAAAATAATATCAAACTAGAATTATCCAAAATACTTCTTCCCAAGCTCACAATCAAAAATTTATAAGGTAGGTAAACACAATAAAGATCCTTTTTTCACGTAATAGCATGTGAACACCTTCATCATGTATTCTTATAAAATATGGTAACACCCTGAATTACCATAAAACTTTATTGATTATATTCATTATCCCTTATTACTTATAGAATATTAGATATATTCCTTATATCCAAAAACTTTGAATATTCCTACAATGATGAAATAAAGAAACCATTAATCAGTTTCAAGGTAGTCAAGAATACCCAATATAATTCATTCAAAATCAACATCTCTTATTCCAAAATTACTACATTAGTATCAAGACCATATAAAAGATTACCTTTCCTTAAACAATGTATTAAAAAAAAATTAACTTTTTGTTGAGTCACTTTTCATAATACCATATAATCTAAAATCATCAATGAAATAGTAATGCATTACAATCCATATTTATCTCCATAATTCATATAACCAGTACATCGTTGATACAACACTCAAATAAAATAATTATATAATAACCACATAAGAACACTAGTCATTCCTCTTCATATGTGGTAGTATCATAACATTATTATTATCCAATAACATCATTTGGTGCGTACTCTGATGATTTGGACATTGGTTTGCGTAGTGTCCCAACTCCTTGCAGATGAAGCATTGCACATTTGAAAACATTTTCTTACCCTTGAAATCACGTACCTGGTGTCCTTTTTCTCCACACATATAACAAACTTCAATTCCCTTCAAGCATTTACCAAGGTGATTCATTCCAAATTTATCACATATTGGAAAATCATTCTTTCTCTTATTCCCTTTATCCATATTTCTTTCTACCATCCTTTTCTTCTCTAGGTTCCCTTCAAAGCCATAGGATTCAGAGAGTTTGTTACTGATCTTTTGATACTATTTATTCATATGATGATAATACATTGGTGAATAATTCCTTTCTAAATGTTGTCTTAATACCATGAATGATAGGACCCTTCTTACTCTTTGGATCATACGTATTGTTGGAGTTCTCATTCATTATATTGGGTGCCATTTCTAAACAATGGCATACATTATGTTAGTTTATGAATCACAATTCATAATTCCAAACATGTAAAATACCTAACATAAAATGAACAGTTTCTGGATATAATCCATAATCACAAAAAAAATTTCTTTGAGGATGTATATACTCGTAATCCTTTCATAGCAGTTTGAAAAGAAAATGAGAATTATCCTAAGCGTATCCCCTGGGAGTGTCGTAACCAAGAGTGCAGCAAGTCCCATTTTCAGGCACCAGTTCTCGTTCAAGACTAGCTCAAATCAGTGTTTTTGGGTTGTACCCCTAGGTACAACTGTTCCAGAGCCTCCTCTACCTTCTCATATCCAGACATGGATGTATTTCTCAGAAAACTCACAAAATCTCTACAATACCAAAATTCTAGTGTGTTTTTCTATAACAATCCTCAAAGTCTATCTTAGGGTAATGTTCTCTAATCAGAGTTTATCTAAATCTAGTTTCCAAGGTTATTTCTAAACTTCATCTGATACAAAATATAATGCCCTGGCCCCAGTTACCCAGAGTCAATGCATTATTTTAATACATTGGCATGATTACTGGGAATCAAGTCCCGAAGGACTGATTAGTTTAACGGTCTTGGAAAATAGATTATATACATTAATGTTACATTACACTTCATAACATACAAAACTACATAAATAATCCTTTATGAATTCCATTATTCCCATGTCTTAACCCTACATATCAATCACAATACACTTCTTTAAATCCTAGTAAAAATAAAACATAGAAAGGGGTGAGATTAGATGCTCAGTAAGGATAATAATACAGGGGAAAAATTCATAAATAAGCATAATCATTTAAGGCAATGTATAAATAAAACAAGATCCTTTTAAACTTGAACTTCAGCATAATATGGAAGAAATAAATTGAAATAATTCCATTTACTTATTCACATGGAATTTCTAATAGTTGAATAATCACATGCAATATCACTAACAACTTTCTTAATGATGGAATGCATAATGTTGAACTTTAATTACTATGTCAAAGCCTCGTGCCAAGACCTAGGGGTAACTTTAACCGGAACCCAACCCGGAGTGCCTCTAATAACCGGACACCATCCCGGAGTTCCTCTAATATCCGGACACCAACTCGGAGTGCATCTAATAATTGGACACCAACCCGATGTGCCTCAAATAACCAGACACCAACCCGGAGGGTCTGCTGTAACCAGACCCCAACAAGGAACATACTAGTCCAACACATTCATCTTAATAAGAGGATGAAATATAACATAAACATTCGTATTAAACCTAGCATACGAAATGTCAACAATTTACCCATAAACAATAAATGGTATAAGAATAACACATCCACAATCAAACATATCACAAAACGTCCAACACAATATGTAAGATTTTTATCATGAGAAATCAACTTCAAAACAAGTTTAAAATCTATTAAAGGATCTTGACATAGATGAAAATGAATTGTAAAACACTTTGAGAGAAATACACCTTTTTCATGAAAACATTTAAAAGTCACACAATTTAGAAAAGAATTCATTTAAATAAATTTTTGAATCTATGTTTCCCTTAACACTTTGAAACTTTTGAAAGGAATTATCATTTTTAAAACATTCAATTCCATATAAATAAATCCTTAAAAATCATTTTGAATACAAGGACATTAATGAGGAAGAATTAGAATAATAAATATTTAAAAAAAATTAAATGGTGTTTTAGTAAAAAAAGTCCTTTAAAGAATACCTTTTAAAACACTTTCATAAAACATGGGCATTGATAATAAATATGTCCCAATAGATACTTACATAAAAACAACCTTGGATAATAAAGAGATTGTGAAATTAACCCTTACCAATTTGGTATATTACAAAACATACAACCCATAAAAGAGTTATCATACAATTAATATGTAAATACATGTGAATTAAAGTGTATTACACAAATAATTCAATTATGGGAAGTACATACACCACACAAAAGGTAATAGTGGCAATATGGCATGAATCTCACGGGAATAAGGAGTGAAATGAAAACTCCTTACCTTGTTGTAATCAATCATGTCGTATGAAGAATAGTCAATAACCACAAAATGAATCACAAAATATCATGAATATAAATAGAATCGTGATAATATATATATCAAATGAAAACTCCTTACCTTGTTGTAATCAATCACTTATTACCATGTTAACAACATTATGTAATCATTTAAGTTAATACAATTCGTTTTGTAAATATTTGGCACTTGAGTAAAAAATGAACACCTTATAGATACAAGTTTTTCACATTGTCAAAATATCATTATATCCAGAATGATATTCATGATGTAGATATCATATATATCATATATATCATTTATATACATGTCTTTAAAATAGTACATATCATTTTGGGGTAAGAATGAAATGTACCATTCATGGAGACGGTAAGCCGTACGTACGCATGAAAGCTACCTTCATCTCTATTTATTAATTTAATGGACTTAAAATATAATGATACATAGGTATATTATAATTACAGTATAAAATCATATATAAAATCATTAAATCCATCCTTTATACGTCTCACATATGGTATTAACGAGTCAGATCACGTTGAGGGGCGGTAGTCCGCACTTCCTCAAATGAAATTATCGCATTTAGTCATAATGGAAATCCTTAATGTATGATATAAAAGAAAATTACAGAAGAATTAAGAAACCAACAACATAATATATATCATATATAAATATGGTTCCATCATAATGGCCACCATGAGAGGTGGTAGGAGGTAATTGAACAATCATTGTTTCGTGAGGTGTTAGTTTTCCATCAATAGATACATTATGTTCTTCACCAATTAGATGGAGTTGTGTGTAAGTTTAATTCAAATATATCTCCTAACAACATCATAGTATATTGATTATACTAGAGTCATTATAAAATAAAGAATTAAAAAGATTTTAGGGGTTGGAGAAGTAAAATAAAAGAAAAGAAATTAAGAGAAATTCCTACCATTAATTTGGGTAACTTCCATTGGTTTGAACCAAAAAGACTCTTTGAAGTGCCTTATGCATAAGGTAAGGCTTCTAGGAAGAGGATAGGGATATAGGGATCTTACTTTTTTAGTGTTTGGACGATCCTAAAGGCTTGATATGTGTGAGGAATTGGTTAAAAGTGGTCTCCTTTTATAAGAGGGAGGAGGGGCTCTTTAGGAATGTGTGAAAATATTATTTTATTATATTATGATATTCGGTTCCTAAAGGTCCAAAAAACATTATAGTCGAAGATAAGATGACTCATGGTCTAAATAAAATCATCCCATAATAATTGGACTTGTTTTGGATATTATTATAATATTTATAATCTAATTTATTTAAATCATTTATTAATGAGGTAAATACTGCATCATTATATTGTCCTTAATAATTTAATTTATTCGATGTCTAAAAATTATAGAAAAAATACCATTATGTAGTAAATATTTTTATCTTTCCAATTAATATTTATAGTGAAAAATATTACTTATAAACA
The DNA here is from genome assembly GCA_963277665.1 of Viscum album. Classification (NCBI taxonomy): domain Eukaryota; kingdom Viridiplantae; phylum Streptophyta; class Magnoliopsida; order Santalales; family Viscaceae; genus Viscum; species Viscum album. The sequence continues at coordinate 1,094,503,349 of OY728148.1, read as the reverse complement.
CCATATAAAAATTAATTACTAAAAGTGTTTTGTTTTTGTAAATTTTGCCTTTAGATTAAATTAATTAATCTAAAGTGTCATCATCATTAATAAGTGGCTCCATGGGGTCCCAAAATTTACCCAAAGATTCCCATGGTCGGCCATTACTCATCCAATATTGTTAGGACATGTTTTATGGTGATTATAAATTATTACAATATTTTTAACCTTGAATTACCATATTTACCTTTAACCGCGATAAATAAAAGTAAAAAGTTACTATTTTCCAAAAATTATTTTTATCTTATTGAACCACGTTTTACTCCTTGATATAAACTGTGTCTCTCTTATTTTCAAAATTAAACTCAAAGATGCAGTAAAATTATGTTTTATGTGAATTTTCAAATTCTATAAGGAGGTGGGTAAAAGACAGTGAAAAGTTCAATAAACTTATTATATATCTAAAATTATTATAAACTAACAACAATGAATTAAAATAAACTTATATAATTATTTTGTATCTCTTTTGACATAAATTAATTTGAATAAAATAAATAATTATTTAAATTAAAAAAATAGGTTTTAACCAATAACTCAGTGTTTTTCACTATTCATGAAAAATTGATGTTTCTCCGAAAAATAAAAAAAATTAGGCCTATGATATATTTTATGTTAAAAATTTTGTCAATTTTACCAAATTAAAAACATATAAGTTGCATTAATTAATTTGAAAATTAATTCTCGTTGTCAAAGAAATAGCGTGTTTTTATGAAATAATAACTATCAAAAGATTGAGAATTGTTTATGTCTGGTTTAAATGTGAAATTATGTCCAATGACCAACATTGTATTAAATGATGAAAATATATTCTAAATATACCATAAAACGACTCAAATTCATCATTTATCACTATTAATTATTTTGATTAAAAAATTGGTTTCAATTAAAATTTAGTAATTTTCACTAATCATCAAAATATGAAAGCTATCCGAAAAGCGAAAAAATTTCACCCTAATCTAATTTCGATATTCTGAATCCAAAAATTAAGTCCATTTTGATTGATAAAATTTATAAAATTTCAATAAGTGTATATTACTATTCATAATGGCTAGTTTGATAGGTTATGGTGTGTTATAACTCGAAGTTGCATACAACACATGCTACTGTATTATTCAAAGTGAAGCGTACTATGGAATATTGGGGTGTAACACAACCAGTTATCTTCTTATGAAGAAGCTAATTTCATTTGGGAGAAATTAGAAATTACTCATTCTGGAACATATAAAATCATCGAGACAATAAGATCCACGCTTAGAGAATATTATCCTGATTTTTCCCTATGGAGAACCTATAAAAAAATTTAGTGGTGATTCATGAGTATTTTAAATTGATTACGATCAATGGGATAGATAGGCTTGGATGATGAAATCATTATAGATAAGATTAAATAAATCATGCCAAATGAATGTGAGTTAATGTTTACATTATTTGATGAATACATAAAAGTTATAAATGTTACTCTTGATGAGTTATTTGGAACTCTTATACAATATGAGAATATTTTGATGAGAGATTTTGAAAAATAAAATAAAGAAATAATGGAGGTGTTTCATTTAATTCTAACACTAATCAGATGAAATCAAAGACACTAGAGAATGTTCTTAAGATAGTAATGAAGAATGTTGTGGTTAAATCAGACTCAAGTAAATCTGAAATATATGAAAATGAGTTATCCAATCATTCTCGAAGGATGAAAAATATTGTTGGAATGAACAATTTTCAATACTGAAAAAAGAAAAAGGATAAGAAGGACTACAATGATTCAAATGTAACATGCTATGAACGAAATAAAGAAGGACACATCAGACTTAATTGTCAAAGGATCATATGAAAAGATATAAAATACATAAATTCTAAGAAGAATCAAAAATGTAATAAAAGCCTAAAGAAAAGAAATTATTAAATAAAAATTATTATTGGAGTACAAGTGGTGGAGATTCTTCTGATGAATCGTTAGACAATGAATATTCTGTACATACGAATATTTTTCTTATTAGTTGAATAGCCTTTGATAATCAATCTCTCATGGAAAAGGTACACACTACTGAATCCTTAACCAATATATATTTAAATTGTAACTACCTTAATAAAAAAATTATAATTCATTAGATGAACAATATTCCTTAGTATAAGATACATTACCTATTTTTGAAGTAGTGTCTATATTTTCCATGTTTCTTGAAAATGAAAATGTTATGATAAAAGAACCATGATGGGGAAAATTCAGGAATAAATACTTTAATAAAAATATTATAAGATATTTCAAAACAAATTGATACAAAATCATTAAAAATTGTTTTTATTTATAAAATCCTTGATGATGTAAATTCTAAAACGGATAATCTTTTTAAAGACCTTGAAAGGTTTTTTTAAAAAATAATTTATTGTAAAACCCAAATTATTAAACAAATGAATAAAAGGATAATAATTTATTCATTAGACCAAAATATGAAATATTTTTTAAGAACCATTTATCAATAATTACTTCTGGTGAAGGCAATTTTGATAAGATGTATTCACATGTTCATCCACCAATGAATAGTTATGGAGTTGCTTACTCTCATTCAAAATCCGGTTTAGCAAAAACTATTTTGTTCCCAAAACATCCCAATTCTACAATAAGTTTCATGGTGGTTTACATTGGAACAAAAAAATTCTTTAAAAAAAATCCAAACCTAGGATTTTATAAATACCATTTTTCAAACACAATTTATTTTCCTATAATTTTACATTATACTAATTCTAAATCCAAGAATGATTGGATTCCTACATCTTAACTACATTTTTTCAAGAAAACAAATAATGTACCAAAAATAGAAATATATGGTATATGGATAGTGTATTTTCCGGTTACATTCCTAGTAAAAAAACTACATTTAAAATAATATCATGATAAATGGTGGAAAAGTAACATTCAGAGATATTTCTAAAGGAGATCTTGTTGGTTTAGGTGACATTGTTTTTATTTTAAATAATTGATTTAAAAAGTTTTATTTTTTATAGTTCTTTAGAAAACCTTATATGAATAATCCATTTATGTGAGAAATGTTACATTGTAAATTTTGGGAATGTTAAATGCATTGTACATAATTCCAAGGATGAATTCATTCATTCTTCCCATAATCATTATAATGTTTATACACCTAATGAAGAAGACCATAGAAGTCAAGAAATACCTTTCCATAGTGATATAGAAGAACAATACTGGATATAAAATAGAAGGTTAGGAAAATGTAACCTTAAGAAACTATGTAAATGATAACGAATGGGAAATTTAAATGATCTACTAGATCCATGATTTGATTATTAAAATGTATTCTATCACTGTCAATATGGAAAGAAACATAAGTCAAGCTTTAAATAAATTATTAAATTCCTAACTATTGATGATTTACAATTTGTTCACACGGTCCATTCCGGTCATAAATAACTAGAAGTATCATAGGATAATACTATGTATTATGTCTACTTCCTTATTAAACTATATTTATATAGGTCCATTTTCAGGAAAAGAAATATTAAACCTTTATTTAATTTCAAACTTTCACAACCAATGTTAAAAATGAGAAAAACTATCCATTGATAACTATTCATAGTGATCATGGAGTAGAATATAAAAATTAATATTTTAAAACTTTTTTTTAGTAAAAAGGAATTTATTCATAACTTATTAACTCTGAGAAATCCTCAAATAAATGATTTTTTGACAGAATAAACTACATTCTTCAAGTGATAATAAGAATCATGTTGAGTGAATTGTTTACTGATAATCATTTTTTGGGTGAAGTTGTTAGTACTAGTTTCTACACTATAAATCAAGTTTTAATAAGACAATTTCTTAATAAAAAAATTATGTGTTATGAATAAGACACTAATAAAATGTATCATACATCAGATTATTGGGATAAAATGTATTTATTTTGAATACGAAATATAACTTAGACAAATATTTACCCAAGACCGATAAAGGTATATTCTAATGTTATTCCCCTACCTCTACGACTTATAGAGTTTTCAATAAATATTATTATACTATTGAAGAAATAGTAAATGTAAAATTTAATGAAATTTATCCTTTTGTTTATAAATAACCCCAACCTATATCTTCTAATGCATTTTCCAAAACAGATTATTAACCCTTGATAAAATATTCTTTAAATTAGAGTATCCTAGAAAATGTTTCCAAATTATTCACTCCATATGAATTTATACCTTATGTTGATGAATATGTTTTTCAAAACATAATTCATTTGTTTTTTAGGAATTATTCATATGATAGAATCAATAGTGAAGTAAATCAACCCGTAAGGACTAGAAGTTTCTTATTAAATGAAGTAGAACATCTATAATTTCATTCCGAATTTGATTCCAAATGTCCTAATGAGGCGTTAGGTGATTAATTTTGGATTAATTCTATTCAAGATGAACTAAATTAATTTTAAAAGAATAAATTATGTACTTTGGTTGAATAACGTAAATATAATTCTTTAATTAGAGAAAAATGTTTCTTTAGAAACAAATGTGATGAAAATGGAATCATTGTAGGAAATAAAGTGGGATTAGTTTATAAAGAGTATAACCACCATGAAGGAATAGACTATGATGAATCTAATGCTTCAATAACTAAAATTGAATCTATTCATATTCTATTAACCTTTGTGACATTATTTAATTTCAATTTTTTTTCAAATGGACATGGTGTGTGATTTATTTAATGGTTATATTAAATATGATGTATATGTTGAAGAACCTCATGGGGTTGACGATTTAAAACATCTTGAATATGTTTTTAAACATACAAACCCTTTATATGGTTTTAAAATATCCCCTAGTGCTAGGTATGATAGAAATATAAGATTTCATTTAATAAAAAACTTTCTTAGCGGAACTGTTGATCCAAAAAATTTATAAATAAAGAAAATAAATATTTTTTTATTGTTTAAATTTATGTTGATTAAATTATGTTCAAATAAATTCATAAATATTTAATTGATTTATTTGTAAAACTTATGAAATCTATGTTTAAAATGAGTATGTTGGGTGAGTTAACATTCTTCCTTGGTATTTAAATCTCTCAAAATCTATAAGGAACCTTTATATATCAATATATTTATATTAAATATCTTCCTAAAAAGGATGGATATTTTAATACTAAGAGTATTATTACCCAAATCGGTACCTTGAATTACCATGATCTTGGTGGATCTAGGTAACCAGTTAATTAAACAAATTTAAGAAGCATGATATAAAGTTTACTATACTTAATATCAATTCATCTAGACATAATTTTTTTAGTATTCTTAGCTCAATGTATCATGAAAATCCAAAATAATCCAATTTAAATTATGCTAAAATAATTTTCTATTATTTAAAGGGTTCGATAGATTTAGGCATTTTAAATTCATCTATAAATGATTTAGAGCAAATTTTTCCTGTAGATGTAGTCTTTGGTGGTTATAGAATTGATATAAAAAGCACATATAGATCTTTTCATTTCTTAATGCATTTATTAGTTTCTTTGTCTTGTGATAAACAACTCTTAGTATCAATTTCCACTATTAAGCCGAATATGTGGCAGCTGAAAGTCATTGTGCTTAATTTCATGGATGAAACACACAATCAATGATTAGGGCTTCTGTTTTACTAAAAATTAAGGACTATGTGATAACACTAGTCTCACGGCCTTATGAAATAATCTCACACTTCACTCTATTGAAAAACACATGGATATTAGGAATCATTTTCCTATAGATCACACAATAAAAATAGATATTATTTTAATATTAATTGGAATGAAATAAAAAATTGTTGATATTTTTACAAAACCATTAACATTAGATAGATTTTAATACATTAAATAAAATATTTGAATGATAATTTTATGGTAATAATTTCTTTCCACCTGTTGTTTAAACTATCTCCTTACATTTAGTTATTATTTTTCATAGGGGGTGTACATTTGAATTTTTTCACTCATTTTTTCTTTTCTAGATCCTATCAATAAAATTAGATCGTAAAATTTTTTGGAATCCTATTAAAAAACATTTAACCCAAATATAAATTTCATTCTTTATAGACAAAAATATTAAACATTCGTATTGTAATAAATTATTTTCATTTAAAACATCAAACAAGAAATTATTCCCAATACTAATAAATATTATGAGAATTAAAAAAGGTACCATTTCATACCTAATACTTATTACATTCAATTCTGTCTGTTATTAGTTTTTTTATAAAAAACTCCATCAAATACATCTTTTTCATAACACTGTTTTGTTTCATTAAAAGCTCAAAAATTCAGATCCAATAAAACCTTCTTCTGCTCAATTTCAACAGTCTGATTAAATTTGTCTATTTTCAACAATAAAATTAATCTTGGATGTCTAACCAACACCTAAATAAATATATATATAACGGGACCAACTATTTCACACATCTATCTTCACTGTCTTCTGCCCAATTTACTGCCAACCTTCAAAACTCTATATAATTTTTTTCATTTCCTTAAATTCAAATGCCTAAATCTATATCTTCTCAAAGTAAAATTCATGTGCCAATGTGGTTAAAATATTAGTTTATACTTTGAGAAATGTAAGTTGACCGATTCTTATTTCTCAATTTTGATTCTTTATTAAGTAATATCATGAAGTTACATGGTTGAATATCTATCTTTATTGCAAAAAAAATGAGGGATAATAGGAAATAGTCAATCCAAAAATTGTTATTTATTTTTATAAATAATTTTAGTTCCTTGTAGAATGAGGAAAAGATAAGGTACAATTTTAATGTTATGGAAACAATTAATCAATGTTCTTTAAGAAAGCAGTTGATGTCCTAGAAATAACCTTTGATGGAGAATATTTCTACCCTTCTCACAAACTATCTGAATTAGAAGTTTATTTCGACAATGAAAGACAAAATATAATCTTCATGTATTTAATCAATAAAAATATGAAACTTTCTCATATCACCTAAACCTATTAGATTAGAGAGTTATGGATGAAAGGGTTACTCATTTCAAGAAAAGTAGACAAAGACACCCTCAAGATAACATATATCATCATGCTATATTTTTATGAAAATATTTGAAAGATGTACTTTATGATATACATCATTTTGGAAATATTTATCATAAAGGACCGATCAATCGTGTCTTAGATCCATATATTTATAGCATCATTATACAACTTTCTAGTTAATTTCATGAATTCATTAAATGTTACTTGTAATTTGAAGCCAAATATGTTCATCATATATCTTTTATGTGACGACACACTTAAAAGAATGAAATATGTTTTTGCTGAAAAGGATATGGCGTCTGTTGATCAATTTGGAAAGGCAGGTAAAGTTGGGTAAATTTCTAAGAAAGAGGTAGTAGATTCTATGAAAATAAAATCTCAGGCATCTGAACTATAGATGTCAAAGAAGAAGAAATCCTACCCATATTAATTCATTAAACAGGGTAGAGAATATCAGGATAAAAGGATTGAATGATATCCATTCATGGGGATAAATCCAGCCGAAAAATAATCAACGAAAATTAATGAAATTAAAAAACTATAAAAATAAACCAAGGATAAGAAACTAAAGAAAAAAGTAATGGGTGTTGTATTATGCCAGGATTTGTCGAAAACCCTAGAAATAGAATTAGAAACATTACTATTCTAGAATCCTTCCATCAAGAACTTGATCCTCCCCCTCATCAGTCATGTGATGTGGAAGTAGAATCTCCTCCAACAAATAAATGAAAAGATCTTGTTTCAGTTTTAGTTTTGACTGTACAAGAGAAATCACATGTTGGGGATAAATCCATTAAAAAGAATGAAAGTAAGGATTAGATTCAAGAAAATGGACACATTAAGAGAGGTAGTCCATCCGAAAAACTATATAAAAGAACATCTCATACCTCTTTTTCTATATATACATGAGAAGAAAAGTAAGTTCATAAATCTGATAGTCTGATCCAGAGTCAACCTCAGCCCTGAAAGAAAATGTCATTGATAGTGAAGTTCATATATTTCATTCTTATGGTGATTTTAATGGTTATAATTATGATGATGGTAAGGATAATAAAGACAATATCTTTAAAATTTATGATATTGAGAAAAAATATCCGATGATGGAGAAATAAAAATCTATGAAAGATAACAGGAATCAGATAGATTTTGGGACTTCTAAGAAAAATAAATCAAAATAAAAAAATTTATCATCATCTACGGGATACGATTTTTTTGTTAAATCATTGAAGAAGTTGGAAATGTATCTTCTTTAATTTTTAAATTTTATTATTTGATATCAGATGATTCAATAATCATTAAATAATAAATTACACACAATAATCCTTGCGATGGAGAAGATAATCATGCCTGATGTTGAATTAAAAACCTTCATAGAAGACTATCATTATAATAGGAAATTTTTTAGAGAGATAACCAAGTTGCCAAGGAGGATAAATCTTGAGAATAAATTCTTTGATGATAACTTTGATTCTATAAGAAATTTCCTTAGTAGAATTCTAAGAGTCACTAAATGGTTTATCAGATATTTTTTCTGATAAATTGATGAAAGAAAAATGAATTCGTTTTCATGAAGATAAATATTTTTATGGGAAACTAAATTTGGATGCAGCTGATGTTAAAAAGGTGATTCCTAAAAAAGATGAGATAATTTATTTATGGAATCAAATTGTGTATTTCTCTTAAAAACTAACCTCCTAGCTATAAATTTATTATATTTAGGAGAAAAAATGAAAACCCTTGAAAAGATTAATCAACATTATACAGTCCTTATTGAAATGGTTGAAGAAGATCAAAATGAATTTATAAAGATAAAGGATCCGATGAAATACTTAATGATGAATGATTATTTATATAATTTGTTTCTCTGAAACATTTTTTGTAAAAATTTTCAATATCAAGATTTTTTTTCTTTCCGTTGTAATATAGAATGTTTCCTAACCATTTACAGGTAAATTTTATTTTCTACATTAATATTTTCAAATCCCAAAGGTGGATAATGGTTTATAATATTATAGAATATATCTTTAAGTAAGGGGGATATATTTCCTTTTGAAAAGGAAGAAAAATACAAAACAAAAAAACTATGATCCTTACAGGGAGTCATATCTGACACAGTGTTAGTCATATTTTTCTTTTTAAAGTGTTATATACTCATGGGGATACAATTAATTATTTTATTTTCATACATGAAATATTTCGGTCCAAGTATTCATTCCTTAAATCATTGTTTATTATTTCATAAAAATGGGAACATTATTGAGTCAAAAGCTTGAAGAATTTTCTCATTACTTTATGTTTTGGAAATATAAAACACATTTCCTTTTGTATTATTTTCTTTTTATTATGTTTCAATAATAAAATTTTATGCAAGTCTAATAATAAAAATATTTATGTTCTTTAATCCCTTTTTTTTTATCTAGATATGTCTAGATTAAATTCTCCTAAGACCGAAAAAAATTAAAACCAATAAAAGAAATTATATCCAAACTTACAATCTCATTGTCATAGTTTCTCAATTATAATTCTCTCTTGTTTTCAAATTTGATTCTGATAGTCTCTCAATTCTAAATTGCTCAGATTTTCGAATCCGATTCACAGAGTTTCACAATTTTGATTCTATCTTAATATTGAATCTAATTCTCATAGTTTCTCTATTCTGATTTGCATAGAATTTATAATTTTATTAAAAAATTATATCAATTTCAATTATATCAGAATATCGAATCTGATTCTTATAGTTTCTCAAATTCAATTCTATCAGTTTATGGAATCAAATTTTCATCATTAATATAATTTTATTTTCATTATTTTAGGAATGTTATTTCATTAATTTCACAAAACAAATTAGTTACTATTTTTTTTCTTTCATTATACATATAATTTAATCCATGAATATTTTCAATATTGATTACATGATATTTTTTAGGAGATTTTTCTTCACGATAAATCAATGTCATCAAATCTGATATTTTATGACCATTGTAAGTTCCAACTGAATAGGTCCATCTAAAATTTCAGAAACAATATGACCATGGAGACCGAGATGACCATTTCATACTAAGCATAAACATTCCCAATCACTTCATCATTTATAAAAGTGATCCTCACAATTTTGTGTGCATCTACATGATGTAAATTTTCTCTCATTATAATAGAGTATAAAAAACATATTCCCTATGTTTGTATTACTTCTGTAAGATTGATTAAATAATTAATAAACCATGTTATATTTTCTCTTAATTATTTTCTTCATGTGTTAGAGTAATTAATCAAAATATTTTACATAATGTATGATATATGTGCATATTACATGCTTAATCAAGAGCTTGCAAGTATAACAAGATGAATGTTACACTCGATCTTGCGCTAATCGAGGGCTTACCCTAGTGTGGGTAAGACAGTCTTTATTTGAAGTATAAATCAATATAATTTTATCCAAAGTAATTTCATATCTTACCTTTGGGTTAAAATATATCATTTCATTTTTTCTACTTGTACTGTTACATGTTTCTTAATTATGCTACAATTTATTATAAAAAAGAAGTGTTACTTATTATATATTATCTATTGTTTAAACTCAAATGTCAAATTCTATATGATTTAATGTAGAATATTGTTTTGTAAAACGTTCAAATTATTTTCATTATGATAAAAATATTTTTCAGACTCAAGGTGTTTTCATGTCTTTTATAATTAGACTCAGTTCTATTTTGATTTCATTAAAATAAAAGTGTTTAGTGAATATGAATTGTTTATGATTTATAAACAAATATTTCATTAAAATTAAAAATGAATGTATTTAAATATACAATTCACTACCTCTTATATCTGAGAATATTCATACATATTTCTATTCAACATTCATTCTGTATATTCTAAAAGAAAACATAATTTCTATAATTTTATTAAAAATTCCAAAATGACTTTTTGAGAAACCTTTTTATGAAAATGATTCCTTTCAGACATTGTAAATAAAGTAAAATGTAATGAAAGTGTAACTTTTAAATCAATTTTGGGTATAAGTAAAATATTTTATAAAACAATTTTTAATATAATAGACATGAAAAAAAAATAACCAAATAGTAAATAAAGCTTTCATTTCATTAAAAATAATTCCCATTCATTTTTATTATGAAATATTGAAAAATGTACTAATAAAAAATTATTGGAATTACTAAATGAGATAAAAATATATGATGTTTTAAAGATATGATACATATAATTTCCCTCAATGTAAATTTAACATAGGAAATCCAAAAAATTAATTAGGTTGTAGTTTAAATCCCTTACCACATATATCGTATTGCTTTATATAAATTAAAAAATTCTATATAATAATTATGGATTTATGAGACCAATTATATAGAACCATTTTCATTCATAACATTTCAATTATTGTCACTTTATCATTTCTAATAATCCAATTATTATAAATTCCAGCTTTAATGTGAACATTTTGTTGAAACCTAGTCCATTTCCAGGAAATCTATAGTTTGATGGTTCTTGTATATCTACATTGGTAATGGTTTCATCACCATCAAAATCTTAATCATGAAATAATTAAAATATTGTTTCATTATATAAATCCTTAAACTCATTAATATATAAAAGTGATGAAAAATCAATTTCATCTCTTAGTGGAGATGACAGTATGTATGTATACAGTGACGTGGTTTTCACTTTTCGGTTAATGGAATAAAAGAAAGGTAAATTTTAATCCACATATACTAAACGTTTTTATAAAATAAATCTCATAAATATTCATTAAATATATCCATATTACCATCCATGTAAATAATAAATGAAAAATGAATCACATCGCTTCATTGAGGTGGTAGTCCACAAATACGCATGTGTGACGTTATCATTTTCCAACGGATGGGAAATATTGATAGTAGATATAATATTATAATTCTAAAAGAATTGTCATTTGATAAAAAGTAGTTAAAAAATTAATTTACCATAATAATAGTAATTTATTTGTATTAATAATATTAATATGGATAAAATAGATTTATAGGAATTTGATGAATATATAAACATTCAATGAGTGAGTTTATATGATTACCTATGCTTTGTGGGACCTACTTTTTGATTGAACCATAATTCGTCATATGATGGTATTATTGGAATACTAGAATCTCTAAGATGAAGTGAAAAAAATTTATTATAGGATTATTATAGTTATTGGAAGATCAAGAGTGCTTAAAAATTTATAATTTTATAGAATAGGAGGCAACCTTTTATGATAGAGGAAAATGACACACTTCGAAATACTAAAAATATTTAAACCAAATACACATCATAATCATGTGAAGCAGAAAATATGTATGAACATTAATATATAACATCCTATAGGGTAGATATAAACGCAACTAATCATATTTAGACATGTTTTAGTGGCATATTAATCCATATCTTCTAGTTAAATAACTACAACCCAATATTGATGGTTACCCTTGTAACATAAATTTTTTCCATTGGAACATAATAATACGAAAACAAATTGGAACTATAAACAATTTTTGTCTTGATGATTCGAAATTTTTAATCCATTTTATTATATTCAATTTCATTATTTTAATAAATTATATTTAATATAAGAACACATAATTCTTTTAAATAAGATTTTAAGAAAATACATGATTTAGGCATTAAAAACATTTAAATTTGAAATAATATAAAAAAGTTAATTTTCATAATTTTATGTGTTTTTAAATAAAAAATAACTTTTTCATACATTTAGATCAATAAAAAAAGAATGTAACAATCAAAACATTCCATCAAATTCAACAACCCAAATGGTTTTAAATTTAAAAAAAATTACTTTGTTTCACAAAAGTCATGATTAGGTTCCCAAATCAAAATAATTTTTGAAAATTAATAATTTATCCTATAAACATGTATATTTTCTTCAAAAAAAGATTTAAAATTTTTTAATACATACTTTAATCATAATAATTTTATAAAAGTGAACATATTTGAAAAAATGGTATTTCTCAATATTCACTCAATTATCATTATTTTCAGAAAATTCCAAAAAAAACATCATACTAATATTATAAAATAATGATATAAAAAATCATATCCATGTATTCGAACAATATATTTATACATTTCAAAAATTAATTATAATATTCACACATATAATTAGATAAAAATTTTATTGGTGAAATTGTATATTTGAAGAATAAAATGAATATATTCTCATTACATTCAAAATAACTATAATTAAATGAATGTTACAATACATTATTGAATATATTTTTATTAAAATTTCATTAAAATAATGAATCAATAGTGATTAATTTAATTTATTATAATGAATACACATCACATGGAAAACCCAATTTTTTAGAAAAACATCTATTTTAACCATCAAATGCATTTTTCTTATTTTTCAATAAATGAATTCCTATTATAAATGTTTCAATATTAAATAGTTATAATTTCATTAGACATATACATAAATTCTAATCAAATAACTAGGAGATAAATTTTACAATAAATTATAATATTTCAATTTTATATTATGATTCATTTAATTTTCCTGTTTCATTAACGAAATTATATAAAATGCTATGGATTTATTTATGGTGAAATATGTCATAAATTCATGGGTTTTTTAATATAGTCTTACCCACGTTAATATTCAAATATGATAAATATCATGTAATCCTATTATACATATATAACTTCTTCGAGATGTATAACTCTACATGTATTCCTATGCACGTAATCATCTATGATTACCCCTCTAATCATTCAATTATCTTTCAATTACTGTACACATACTCTTCTTTGGAAACTCATATGTCAGTAATCATCTTTCCTTAGTCCTGTATTTTTTGTTCTCTATTATTTTACTCCATTAGTTGACTTAAGTTCTTAGTCTTAAATACTTAATTATCTCCTCTTAATCCTATGTTCTTAGTTCTCTATGCCTATCCCTTCACACATTGTCATCTATGGTTACTGATTAGTAATTATTCCTTTGTGATTAGTATTATGTTCTTACTCTTCTTCGAAACTCTATTATGTCTAATGATATTTTAAAATATAATATTTTGTGTTGATATTTATATCTTACAAAATTATTTATCTTCTGACTTTGTATAGGAAAATCCCTCAATAGAGTACACATACATACTTGGTGGTATAATACATAAAACATGGTTAACATAATTACAAAAAATTCAACTCACTACCTTATTAGTAATATTTACTTTTCTAAATTTATATGATATATTTAGGCCAACGGACTCTATATAATATTTAACAAACATGTGTCCTAAAACAACATTGTAACATTATCAACCTTATTTTTCAATAAACAAAGAAACCCTAAATATCTAAAACAATAACATTATGTAATTTTCCGAAAATACTCCCATTTAAATTAATTATAATCACTTTAAAAAAATTAAAACATTATTTTGAAAAAATATGATTACATATTCAATCATTTCATACCTTACTACGATTTCTGATAGGGATCAAACACATGCTCAATACATACTTTAAACCCAAATATGTAAAGATAATCATGATGATTAAATCTAGTATAGAACATTAACCAATTAACCACTTATTTATCAGTGAATATTGATGAATTATTATTGATACCAGCTGATTAATTATTATAAATTGATGAGTGTGTACTGTAGATCGTGGGAAGAGCAATTCCTCAACAATACCTAGTAAAATTATTTCATCAAAAACCCAGACTCATGCTTTCATGATATTTAGTCAATGAATGAATAGCCTCAACATTTTCAAAGATAAAATTAAACCTCCGTTTTTTATCTCACTAAATAAAAATAGAATATAGAACCTTTATTTCATCAATAGCACTATGTTCTTTTACAATAATGATAAATATCTCCCTTGTTATGAATAATATTTCTCCGCCTTTATTAGTTATTTCAAATGTCACTATTTTCAATATACAATATTCAAAATAAAAATTAGATATATATGGCCTAATACAAAAAAACATTGCTGATAGGGGGTTTTATATTCACCCTATTTAATATTATGGTGATGCCTATAATTCAAGATACAAACATATACATTAAATAGTTCTTTGGGTAAGTCAAGTTTTGTGAAATTTTTAAGTTGATTTTTTTCCTAAAAAATACTCCAACTTCACCAAAAACATGATCCATATTTTCTTTTAGAAATATATACATTATTTCAATGTACATCATCCATGAGTATTTGACTTGATTTTTTCTATGATTAATATAACTATAATAATTACAATTAAATCTAATCAGCGACCACATTTAATTTTACATTTCATCACGCTACTTATTCATCGATAATAACTGCATGCATGTTTGAGTAGTTGTAATATATACAAATATTATTTTGATAATTGAAATGATATGTAATGTTTCTAATCAATGAAATTAATAATATATAAAGATAAAAGGATCCACCCAATTTACAATGTATATCATCCAATTAACTATCCAACTTTATATTTGTATATACTAATAACTCTTAGTAAGATGTTTTACAATACAAAAAACTGAAATCCATTATGCCTTTTAATGATAACCATATTCTTTTCACTATTAGAATGTGGACTTATTTTTGATTACTTTTATACTTATATTCATGACATATAGAAAATAAAATACCAGTTCATGTCATTGTTTTTTATTATATATTTTAATAATCTACAAATATTCTATGACATTGACAACTTTTACTTCATCATCCATTGAAAATATCATCATAGAAACCACCAATTTCATCATCACCATATAATATTACATTATAAATATTATTATAACATTTTTGGAATATTTTTATTTAGAGATAAATATTTTATAAATTCCTTGTGATACCTCTAGAAAAAATATAAATTCTTGTTCTTTAAACATCGAAATTTCGAACATTCACTACATGATTTACGTAAACTGTTGGAACTATGCTCTCTCTTATTACCTAAATATTATGTTATCAAAATACAATAGCACCATAATAGTGTGATCACACACATTATTGTCATAGGTTTTGTGATAAACTCCACTATAATGGAAATTATGAATCTTTATGATTTTTTATAATAATGAAATCAATGATATTGTTGACTACTTCATAGTATAAATATCTTTCATTAGTCCAGAAAAATTGTTATCATATTCATGGTTAGGAAAACCCTTAATATTTTTGAAATATAATTATTCTTCGAAAGAGTTATTTAAAAAAGATAACTTGAAATCCATATGGAAAACATTTGATTTTATTTATAGTAATATGGGTAAGAATAGTCATGTTATCACCAACTATGACACATGTATAAGAGAATAATCTACCTCAATTCTTGAAATATATTATTATTCCATATTCACTAGTTTTGATTTATTTAGAATCAAATTTCATTTAGTGATCAATTTTTTTTAGAAACTATGTTGTCTCCCTGAATTTGTAGTCTTCTGACCTCAAAAAATCTCCAACATATAATTAATATCATTTTTTTCATAATCTCTTTTCATTACCTAAACCAAACTCTATTCCATTGAATTTATTTTAAAAGATTTCAACTCAAAATAATGTAAAAAAGTATTTTGATATAGAATCTTTATTCTCCTTCTCTTCAATAGAAATATATGATCATCAATAATATTCACTTCAAAAACATCAAATATATATTTGTTATCGTGTTTAGATTCATGCCTAACGTTATCATGATCATCATCTATGTCACCATCTAAGTCATTATTTACTACTTCTTCTTCCCTTCATGTTTTTACATCCACATCACATATATCATAATACAGATCATGATCTTAGAAAATATTATACTAATTGTCTACTACATTGAAATCAACGATTTCAAAAACATTTCATAGAAATATAATGAGTCATTTATATTCTTTTTATTTTTATGAGTTTCCCAGGAAAACCCCATCATCCCCCTAGGATTCAAATATTCAATGTTTATTATTTATTGAGACTGAAATACTTACATCCAAAGATTCAAAATTACTTTGACATTAGATTCTTCCCACACCATATATGATATGAAATATTTTATTGTCCTTCTGAATAAATATCTAATAGTTATATAAACCTAATTTAATCTTACTTATTTCATAAAAATCATGAGGATTTTGGAATAAATTTTATTTAGGGCATATTCCTTATAATCCAATTTTTGTACTGCACCACTCCATTTTTAATGAGTTCTAAATACTGAGACATAGTAAAGACTCCAATCCCAGTTGCCTAGACCCATTTGGTTACATTATTACATTGGTATAATAAACAAGTTATTATTGTCTAGAAGTATAGAATAGTTTAGTATCACTATAAATAAATATACATGTAAATTACATTCATTAAAACTCAAAATAAAAAACAACACAACAAATCCATTTAAAACATCCATAAACTCAAAAAATTATCCATATAAGTCATTCTTCATATATATCTACACATTCAATGGAAAAGTAAAACATTATAATGGGGTAATATAAGATTCACAATAAGGGTATGGAATACAGTGTATGTTTCTATAAATAATAAGGTGGGGTGAATGACTAATAAAAAATTATATTAAAATGTAAACATGAGTATAATATGGAATTGATAAAAGATAAATAAATAATTCCATAAAAACAATCACATATGAATGATGCCTAACCCTGGATATTATACTATTTGAATATTCACAAGGATAATAAAATACAAATAATAATTAGGGAATTCATATGTCAAACCTCATAAACATACCATTAAGGTCTCGATGATGATACCTTAAAAATAAATTGTTAAGGCCTCGACCAAAATCAATTTTGGTTTAGCCTCATGAAACCTACCAATGCATCAAGGGGATATAGATGGAACAGATAATCACTTAATTATTATAAGGAATTCATCATATGAATGGGGTTAAACATAAAAAATATATACATTAGAAGTGTAAGTAACATTCCCAAATCAACAAATATTACCAAAACCCATTCTGAGTAGTATTATGAATGGTATATTGATAGAACATCCACAGTCAAACCAATAAAAATCATTTAATAAAATATGTTAGATTGTAATAACAGGACATTATTTCAAATTAATAACAATATACAACAAATAGGGTTGAAATATATAAAAATATTCTAATAAAATAATCAATGAATTCATGAGGGAATTACCCTTTTACTATTTAAAGAATGATTCTTTTGAAAAAAAACATTTATTTATCATTTTTGTTTTTATAAAACCAGTATTAAAAATATATAAGTTTTAATGAAAAAAATAATTATTTAATAAAAAAATGGTTCCTAAAAATGGATTATGAATGGTTCTTGAAAATGGTAAAGAAGCCGATATGTTCCTTTGAATCAGGATTGTTTATCAAAAATAATTAAGAAGGGAACCTTTTAGAACATTTATTTCCCCTTAAAAAATATTAAATGATCTGGATATATTATTCTATAAAAAATACTTATAATTTATAATAATAATAGAAAAATAATGATGAATTAAATTAGGGTAAATAGAGAGAATGCAGAACCTGAATAGAAGATGGTAGTTTGGGAAGAAACCCTTACCTTATTTCTAAAAGTGTTCTATAGATGGCATTAATGTCCTATATAATGAAATTATATTCACTAATAATGAAATTAATAACCCTATATAAATTTAGTTGATTTCTTTTTATTTTTTTTTAATATCATTTATAGTCACTGGGGCGTGTTACAATATACAATGGTATCATTCCAAAGCATTTGTTTCCTTGGTATTCATTATCTGTTTACATGTGATAGAGTATGGATGGTCATGAAAAATGAGAATAGATATCCAGAATAGGATTTATATGTTATAAATGAACATATATAATATTAATTGTTTTTTAATTCATACATATTTTGGTGTGAGGATAAATTATTATATAGGATGATAGTGAAAATCATTTATATTTTTTTTCTTTTTTGATCATCACAAACTATTTTTTTATTAATTAAAATCATGAGTATATAACAGAAAGTTAACATTAAATATTCTACAATACATTTATTATAATTATATTGACCCAAAAAATGTGTTATGACCATCCTTTATGGTGTTAATAAAAAAATAAAATGAATAATCCATGATGTCAGTAAAATGACATATCATGAGAAATGTTTTCATTCATAGATTAAAAGAGATAGTGATGTTAGTTTTATGAGGGATCTTCCCTTCAAATTTTATAATTCCTTTATATAAATTATACTTTAGATATAATGTCACTTTTTATTGGGTAGGTGACATAAGGTTAATAAAATAAAAGAAATGGAAAGAAAATATGAAAAAAGAAAGAGGATTTTTACCTCCCGAATTCTCTTCCGTGAGAAACTCCTTTAGGGGATTGGTTTTGGTCTTTGTAGAGACCACAAGCTTTTATATGTGTGTTCAGGTATTTGGAAGATTTTGAGGAAGAAATTTGAAAATTCAAAAAACTTGGAATCTGTTAAGAGAAGAGGTGGTGAGGGGATATATTTATAGTGGAGGATAGGGATTTTTCACATTATTTTATTCATTAGTTTCTTATTTTTCCCCAAGAGTATGAATAGATGGAGAATTATCTCAGAATATATTAATATTATTAATGTATGTTTGAGATTATGATGCTTGAATCATTGATGACTCACTTAATAATTTATTTAACTTATAATGTATTTATAACGTAAATTACTATATTTTAATATTCACCAAAAAATCAAGTATTTCAAAAAAAATACCCAAACTTAACCTTAAAAATTATTCCATGTGTTAATCTAAAAATTAAATCAATTTAATGATAATAACTTTATAAATATCATAAAATCAATTTATAATTAAATTATTTATTTACTAAAAAATACATATTTTAAAATTATAACTGATTTTACTAAACGTTGAAAAAATTACTAAGGTCCTATAATATTATATTTAAATAATAATAAAAAGAATATAAATTTAGGAATACGTTTTATGAAATAAATTTTTCTTTTAAATCATTTTTTTATTTATAAAATTATAATTAAATATGTATGACATACAAAAATACCAACAATTAATTAATAATTTTATAAATATTCATTTACCTATATTGTGATATAATTATATCATAATTTCCTTTATTAGATGTATACAATTTAGTTTATACTTTCATGGGTGAGATTACTATTCATTTTGATTAATTAATATTTTTAATGTTTATAATACTATTACTAAAGGAATGTTATTATTCCATTGGTATTGTTTCATTAACTTAAAGAAATACTTATTATTTAATTCATTCTTCATTTATAATTTTTTTAAGATATCTAAATAATTTAATGTGATTTATACTAAATAAAATAATTATAATAAGGGTGATTTAATTCATAGAATTATGGGTCGTTACATTCTCCCCTCCTATAAAAATCATTTCCCCTAAATTTCCAGCATATCACCACATAAAAAGATTTGGAAAATTATGCATCATAACATTATTTAGATCCCATTCCACATATTTCATTTTATGATTTTTTCAAAGTACATTTACTAATCGAGTCGTCTGATTCCTCAACACATGTTCTTTAATGTCCAAAAATGGGATATGCGCTTCAAAATAAGATAAATCGGGTTCCAAATATATTCCTTCAGAATTGAGTACATGTGTTTGGTGTAGCATATAATTTATTAAAAAATATAAGGGTAACACGTTGTGTTCTTTAGAAAGTTTAGGTGGAATCTCCAAATTATAAGACACATCTCCAACATAATCTAGTATTTCAAAAGGATACATGTATAGTGTGATTAGTTTTCCTTTCTTTTCAACTCTTATAACACCCTTTCTATGGATATTAACTCAACCAAACATGATCTCCCACTATAAATTCAAAATCCTTCTTTAATTATTTGAATAGATCTTTTGACTACTTTGACCTACATTAATATCTGTATGAATAGTATTTACCATTTATATAGTATCCCCCAAAAGCTTAGGACCTAAAAGATTCTTTTCAATAAATTCATACCAATAAGTTGTTGTACGAAATCTCTTTCCATATAATGCTTAATATGGTTCCATTTTAATAATTCAATGAAAACTGTTATAGTGTGAAAACTCTACCAAAAGAAAATACATATCCCACATACCTTGAAAGTACGGTGAGCGTGATTTCAATATTTCATCTAATGTTATAATAGTCCTTTCAAAATTCTAGTCATTTTTAGGATGATAATCTTTAGGGATCCATGGTTTTCATATAAGGATATTACATCATTTAATATTAATACTCAGTACATTACAAAAATACATTCCTAAGGACTATAATAGTTTGGTGTCTTTGGAAACATAGAAAAAAAATTCAATCCCTATAAAAAATCATCAAAATCTCCCATAAAGAAATCCACCTATAGTATATATTCCTAAAACCTATCATAATAACATAGGGAATGACATTAAATAGAAGGGATGATCTCTAATACTCAGTGAGGGTAAAAAAGAGAGAGATGCAAGAATAATCAGGGGAATAAGGGAATGAGAACATGATCTTGACAATAATAGTTCATACCCTGCATATCCAAAATCATATGCATGAATCATGTCACAAAGATTGGAATTTCATAAGGCATTAACCTTAAGGAAATAAATAACATAATCCCTGAAAGAATATAATAAGAATAAATCATGGATTTTTTCCAGACACATAACCATAAATAATGATTTCTATTGTAGTCTTGGCATTGCTGTTGAGATCATCTTAGTGGAAAATGTTTTTTACTAAACCGGGTTCACATCTCGATCTAGCCCTGTATTACGTAACAGGGTTCACCCGTCATTCCATCCTTGTATTACTAGACTAAGCTCACCCCTCATTCTAGCCCTGTATTTCTGAACCAATTTCATATCCTATTCTAACCATGTAATACTGAACTGAGATTATTTCTTATTCTATCCATGTCTATATCATGAGATATAAATCTTCACCCAATGAATTTATGGTAGAAATAGGTCCCACCCATATCATAGTGAAATCATACATACATGTTCTACATAATCCAAAATAACCATATCATGACCCATGAAATAAAATGGGTATCATAAACATGTAAGCATCTCATAAACAATGGAAAAGAACAAAATTCATTTAAATTTCATCTAAATCATAACCTGTGAAAGTGAAACACAATACACAAATATATAACTTGTGAATGATAAACAGATTTCAAAAAAATATAACCCAATAAAGAGAAACATGTTTCATAAACAGATTACCCATGAAAGGGAAACACGAGTAATAAATACCATGAAAATAAGCATAATACATTTATTGAAATAATATTAATGGAACATTTAGATAATTTCCAAATGGGTCTGAGTAACATCTAAAGATGTCATCATAGATGGAAAATAATTTTAAAATATATTTCTAAAATGTTTCTAGAAGAAAATAACCTTTCATCTATGAAAAATAATTTCTAATACATTAATCAAACTGAATTCATTTTCTTATAAAATACATTGAAAACTTATAGAGAATCCTTGAAATCATTTTGAAAAAAAAATTCATTGATAAATTATAAAATAAGCATCAAAACATTTTTCAATCCTTTTTATTCAAAAAAACATTGAAACCATTTAAATAAATATTGAAAATGTTTTGAAAACCATATTACTTTAAAGCATATGAAAGTAGCCTTAAAATTTTCTAAAACCCATTTCATCGAAAATACATTGAGAAATTATAAACGAGGATTGAAATAAATTAGAAAACTATTTTATTTAAAAACATAAAAAATATGGTTGAAAACATATTACACACCATTTTATTTTAAAGTACATTGAAAACATAAAATGAATTCTTGAAAAAAATTGCAATCATTTTTACATGAAATCATTTTAAAGAAGCGTGAAAATGTTTTGAAAACCATTTCATTGAAAATACTTTTGAATATTATAATTAAG
The DNA here is from genome assembly GCA_963277665.1 of Viscum album. Classification (NCBI taxonomy): domain Eukaryota; kingdom Viridiplantae; phylum Streptophyta; class Magnoliopsida; order Santalales; family Viscaceae; genus Viscum; species Viscum album. The sequence continues at coordinate 1,094,480,351 of OY728148.1, read as the reverse complement.
GATTGAAAATGTTTTTAAAATGATTTTTCCTTAAATATTTATTTTTAAAATGTATTCCTAAAAATTTACCATTAAAAAATATAATGGAATCTTCAGAAAATGACAATGATAAAATTCATACATGTCGTAAGAGGTAAAAAAAACTTTTCTTTTATATGGTAAAAAGGATATGAAAATTATACATTTGGAAAGAAAAAAAATATTTCTTTGAAATAAAATTTAAAAAAAGGGAAAAATTATTTTAAATATTATAAGATAAAGGAAAAATATTCTTGGAAACCCTTTTTAGAATTTTGTTTTTGAAGGAATACAGATTTCGGATCGAAGAGAGGCTAAAGTCGGGATTCCATTAAAAGGGTTTATTAATTATATTATGTAAAAAATAGTGGAAATATGGTACCAATACATGAATTTGTAATTAATAAACATAATAGAATAAAGTTACTAAATTTAAATGAGACATGGGTTATATAATTTCATCAAAGGAAGCATAAACATAAACAATCTTGAAATGCGATGACATTGTTTCAATAAACTCCTATAACTTGGTAACATGGGATCATACTCTCTGTGTAAGAAAAATAAATAACACTAAGATTATAATATCATGAAAATAAGATTATATCTTTTTATATATTGAATAATGGATTTATATACGCCTCAAAATAAATTTAGGAGCATAACAAAACATGAGTCTCAAAGATCGAAAATTGAGACAAAACAATTTTTCTCAATCAATAAATTTGGAATCATAAACCAAATGAAATAAATTTCAAATAATGGATATGTAAATACACAAAACTGTAACTATAAGAATCATTTATTACATCCATGTGTTGTATACACACTATAAAAAATGAAATGGGTGTGAATATAGCATGTATCTCACAAAAATAAAAAGTGAGATGACATCCCCTTACCTTGTTCATTGACTATCGAAAAACTCATTAAAAACACATGTATAAAAAATATAAAAACTTCATATTATGATATAATATACCTTATATGGTATGATAAGGACCTTATATTACCCACTTATTAACCGTCCAATGTTGATGTTTCACTTTGGGTAATATTCACCTTATTCTTTGTATAGGTCTTAATTTTTTATATTGTTGGTTCTTATACATTTATCATGATTAAAGTAAGTAATCTTTGATATAAATATAATATTTATCCATTGTATGTGTATTATAATAATCTATATAATATATATTTATGAAACATAATACACCATTAATGGAGATGGTTGGTTGTACGTACACTTGAATGTTATTTTTGTTAAGTTGTTGTGTTAAAAGATAAAAAAATATTACATAAATATTTATATAATAAATGTATATTTTTTATATCATATATATATTTATATTCACTAAATCCATCTGTAATACAATCCATGTAGTGTACGAAAGAATTATATCACTTTGATGGGGTCGTAGTTCACACTTCCTCAAACAAAATTATCATATTAACACCAAATGGAATGAAAAAAGATATGTGTTATAAAAGAAAAAAAATTATCAATTAAATAATAAATATAATATATAACATATTTAAATATATCTACCATCATAATTTCCACCATGTGAGGTGGTAAATAAAATTGATCAATCATCATTTTGTGTGGTGGTAGTACACTGTACAAATAAACAGTCTGTTCAATACCCATTAGATAGAGGTGTGTGTATAATCAGGTAAACCCATTTGCATAAAAATATTCCTAGTATACTTAGGATACAATTTTTTTATAAATTAATTGAATAAGGAGTGTGTAGTGGGTAGAGATGTGAAATAAAAAGAAGGACTTGGGAGAAGATGTCACCTCTTTATTATGTAACTTTTTTTGCTTTGTGCCAAAAGGATTCCATGGGTTTCCTTCATCCTAATGGAAAGATTATAGTAGGATGAGAGGGATGTTGGAAATTTTGTTCGGATGATCTTGTCTAAACCTAATAGGTTTTATAGGTGATAGGATGTTGGAGATGTGGTATCCTTTTATATAAAATGAATATGACTCACTTGGAATGTTTTAAATAAATTTAGGTGTTCACAAGATCCTACCTAAAAAGTCATAAAAACAAACATAAATAAATAATGGCTGGTTTTTTGATGAAATAAGGTCATGAAATTGTAATTGTACAAGTAAATACTTCATTTTGTCTCTTATGATTAAGGTTTACTCCCTAATTTAAATTAATTTGACCATAATTTGTGTGATTAATGACAATCACCTTTAATAATCATTTTTATCAAAAACCAACGTGATATAATTTGAATATAAATATTATAAATATTATAATGTTATATATATATATTTATAATTCAATTCATATAAGATAAAAAATTATTATTAATGATAATCATATCGATGAGACAAAATTTATAGTTATTGAAATAGAATGAAGTGCAAAAGTTTAATAAGTTTTAATATTCAATATAAAAGTGGAATTTATATTAATGACATAAATTGTGTTAATATTTGTATAATTATCTAATTTTAAAATAAAAATTGAATTATAATTTTACATTATTAATTATTTAAATGAAAATGCAGTTTTTAACTAAAAAAACAAAAAAATCACTATTTATCAAAAAATAAAGTTTCTCAAGAGATGAAAAAATTCAATCTAATCTAATTATGACATTATAAATCATAAAATTATGTATATTTTATAAAATTAATTTTCTAAATTTGTTTAAAATTATTTTTATTATTAAAAGTGGTTCATTCGAGAAAATGATATTTTTAAAAAGAAAAGGACAATACCAAAAATCATATATTTTATTACCAATATTTTGTATATATAAAAAAAGTATACATAATATTTGGAAATTATTTATTACTATAAATATAAATAATTTTATTTTCTAGGTAATAATTATCTCATTTAAATAATCATAATAATAAAATGATGATTTTAAGAAACATATTTGTTATGTATAATATACGCCAAGTCAGTGTTGTGGGTAGCGCAAGCCAAGTCAGCATTGTGTGTAGTGCATTCCAAGTTGATATTACCTGAAGCACAAGCTAAGTCAATGCCATGTTAAAGGAATGCTTGAATTAGTGTATTAATATATATATATAGTACAATTTCTAGTGCCACGTGAAATGAAGAATATAAAAAATATTAATTATTTTGAAAAATAATAATTCAAAAAATCTCAGGGTGTTACATTCTTCAAACTTAAAATGAATTTCTCCCTTGATGTTAATCTGGTTTATCAAAGGCTTATTACTTGATACTTTCATTTATAGAATCTGACGTCGTAAAAACAGGTACTAAGAATTCCCAAAAAATGGAATGTTGGGTACATAATTATTACCCAAAGTAACATATAACTAGGTTTCTACATAAGATAACATAGGTTGGGAGTGAATATTGAACACGGAGAAAAAACATAAATATTTCTGAGGAGTGATTGAGGCCATCAGTCACAAACAATCGAATGATCAATGAAAAGATGAGGGCCTCAAACTGATTAATAGTTGATGATTTAAAAGGCCATCGGTTCAACAAAATTAAGGTATTAGGAAAAAAATTCATTTGATCATTATCCTAACATTTAGTAAATATTTTTTTTGACCAATAATATAAGTAAATATACTAAGATGATATATTACAAAAAAATTTAATTCTTTATTTGTGCTTTTATCAATTTCTAATTCGTCCATTACTTCATGTAATACACATCAAAAAATTTACTTTTATGCATTCATTTCTAAAATAAAAATTTAGAAAATCATAACGCTTATTAAATAATGATATGTATAACTATTTATGTATAACTACTCTGAAAAATCAATATGGTTAATATATTAATTACTAAACATAAAAATTAAAAATAATTTTTAATCGTAATGATTTATTCATCAGAAATAATTATACATTAACCAAGATATTGTATAGGATAGTGGTAGGTGTGAAACCCTTATCATCCATCTATCATGGGTTCAAGACCTGCAAACTCATTGTACATGATTTGTTGTCATCTGACATATATGATTTCAATTCCTAAAAACATACCAATACAATTTTCAATTTATTATGGACATCCTTAAAATAAGGTTAATCACTAAATAACCTTTTATCCATGATTTTCAATATAATCTCGATATATAAATACTTATTCAAGAATTGAACATAATCTTTTCATGAATTTTGTACCTTATGACCCTTATGAAAGATCAAAATACAAATAAAAAGTCACAAAATCATCATAAATTGATCCCCCATATATCAAAAATAATATATTTCTTGTCACATTTGAAACATGTGAACACCCACATGGTAAATTATCTCAGAACATGGTAATTACCGAATATACAAGAAATGGTTTTGGAAAAAATCCATACTTCCTTATTCAGTAGATTAATGGGAATATTCAATAATTCGCAGTAGTTTTAAACATCATCCATGATATCATGAAATTATTTTCAATATCTTCTTAATTAGTCCCAAAGTAAATATTATCATCTATTTTACGAATTCATAACATAATTATCATAACATAAAGAACATATTAAGGGTATCCTTCCCTTATTCAAAATATTACCTTGTTATTAAAACACTTCACCAATCCATCAAGAACATTCAACAAAAACTTGTAAATACTGAGTGAAAAACATATGTACAATAATACTTCTATATTCACTTATTTATATGACATAATATTTGGTTATAAACCCATAAAAAATTGATTATTTAACTTCATTCTTATTCCATTAAAAATAATACCTCATCCTATTACATAATACCTATTTACTTTCATATTTCATCAATATTCTCTTCATCATCTGAAATGTAACCATTACTCTCACCAACTTGATGGTTTCCTTCAAGAGAATTAATATTTAGACATTGATTCACATAATGACCATTTACCCCACACTCAAAAAAACTTAACCTTATTTGATGTTTTAGGAATTCCAACATTCTCATCAATTTCATTAATCGAACTTACCATTTTATCATTATTTTCACAATACTTCTTCATATTCCATAATGAAAATATCTTATTTTTATACTAAAACATTCACTTAGGTTATTAATTCCTCATTCTTGACAAAATGAAATCTGAATCCTCTTTCCTTTGTGGTATCCATTAGATGAACTATCAATGAAGTCATTATTTCTATTCCTTGGTGAGTCTAAGAGTTTGTTAAGTTACACATTGTTAATCATGATTCATGAAAAATAATAAGGCATGATCACAACATATTTCACTCTAGAGATCATCCCACATGACTGGTCATCATTAAATCATCCATCATATTCAATTTTAATCTAGTTCCCTCTATTAACTAAAACATGATTCATGGTGTGATCATTAATTATCATAGTAGAAAACCATTAATTCATGAAAATATTAAATAATATGGATTCTAAATCAAGACACCTTCTTAAATCTATGATACCTAAGGTTTATACTAGGTTATTCAAAATAAAATTATATTTAAATACATTAGGATGTGTTGTGATGATTTTTGGAATTTCCAACGCATATCCACAAAGTGTATCAAACCAGGTGTACAACAAAGACATTTTTCGTGTACCAATATACCCCAAGTAAGGCCCAAAACATATTGTTAGAGTTGTTTCCCCTAGTTACTAATTTTCTACATCTACATCCACTTATATTATCTAGACAGAGATGTATTTATATGAAACCACTCACTCAATCATTTACCAAAATTCTGAGAAACTTTCCTAAATGTGAACTAATCCCTATACTTATCCTATGAGGAATACCTAGAAATATCCATAGAACTATTCATAAGGATCTCAATAAATTTTTTTGATCATTGTTTTTAAAGGACGAATAAAATATTCTTTTGATACCAACTATAGTGAACTAGGCTTGACATACATGGATATTATCATTTTGGATGAATATTTAGTACATTACAAAAATACATGCTTGAGGAAAATAATAGTTTTCTGTATTTGGATCATGGAAACAAAATCTTCTATCCTGGAGAAATATCTTCAAAATCTCCCATAATGATCTCCACCATTAGTACATATACCTAAAACCTTTCATCATATCCTAGGGAAAGAAAACAAAAGAAATTGGTGAGATGAAATTCTCAGTAATGGTAAACAAGGGAGATATGTAAGATGGGAATGAGAACATGGTCATGAAAATATACCATCATAACCTACATCTCAAAGATCATATACATAAATTATGGAATAAATACTTTTAATTAATAAGGAATAAATCTTAAGGAAATAAAGAACATAATATCTTTAAGCTTATCAATGGAATAAAACATAGAATTATAGCATACATGTAAGCAAATATAATCATTTCCATAGTAGTCAATGAATTACTACTGATACCATCTATGTAAAAATATTAAATTTTTATACAGAGTTCACATCCCATTTCAGACCTATATTACTAAACCAAGTCCACCCCTCATTCTAGCCTTGTATTTTTGAACCGAGTTCTCCCCACAATCCATCCCAATATTATTGGACTGAGTTTATTTCTCATTACTTCCCTGTAATACTAATCTGAGTACATTTTTCATTCCATCCATGTATATCCCCTGAGATATAAATCTTTACCCAATTTATTTTTTGGAGATATAGGTTACACCCATCTCAAAGTGAAATCATAAAAAAATGTTCCACAAGATCATAAATAACCATATCATAACCCATGAAATTAAATGGGCATTATAAACTTGTAAACATAAAATAACCTATGGAAAATATACAAGTTTCATAACCATTTCAACTAAATCATAAATAGTGAAAGAGAAACTAAATTCATAAACCTATAATGTATTAATGAGAAAAGAATTTCATAAAAATATAATTAATGAAAGAGAGACATGTTTCATAAAAATATCACCCAGGAATGAGAAAGGGGTTTGATAAATACCATGATATTTTTCATAACCCTTTAATGGAAATAATATTAATGGAACCTTTAGATCATTTCCTAGAATGGAATGAGTAACATCAGTGGATGTCATCTTAGGTGGAAAATAATTTTGAAATATCTGTTAACAACAATTCTTCAATAAAATATACTTTATTCATTGAAAAATAATTTTTCAATCATAATACCATTTGAAAATATATTTCATAGAAAATAGCTTCAAAACGTATAAACAATACTTAATATAATTTTGAAAACCATCTCTTTTAAAACATATAAAATAAGTATCAATAAATTTTAGAAACCTTTTTCATTGAAAACACATTTTAAACCTATAAAGAAATATTGAAAATGTTCTGAAAACCATTTCACATGAAAAAAATGAAATGATATTAAAAACATGTCAAAAAAAAGTTCACATAAAATTCATTTAAAATTTATAAATGATATGTGAAATCACATTAAAAATTTTATTCCTTCAAAACTAATATTATAAGATTCCAAAAATAAATAAAAACATTTTCATTTGAGTGATAATTTGAAACATAAAAATAAATTACTAAAATGTGTTGAAAAAATTTTAAATTCTTTTTTACTTTAGAACATATGAATGATTCTTGAAAATGTTTTAAATCACATTTTATTGAGAATACATTGAAATATTTTAAATAAGTCTTGAAAATATTTTGAAAACAATTTTAATTGAAAACTTATAAAAAAATATTGGAAAATTTTTTCCTTGAAAATTACTTTTAGTAACATTTTATTAAAATTAATCATTTTAAAAATGGAAAGGAACCATAAATAAAATAATGGTGAGTAAATCTGTATATGTTGTATGAGGTAAAAAGAACATTCATTTTTTATGGTAAAAAGGTAAGAAAAAAGGAATCATTCATAAAGAGACAATAAGATTCATTTGAAATCATTGGTAAAAGAAAAAAAATGATACAAACCTATTTTAAATATTATATAATAATGTTATAATATTATTGGAAACCCTTATTTAGAAAACATGGTTCTAAGAGAACATATATTTTTGACTGGAGAGAGGGTAAAGCAGGGCTTCTTAAAAAACATTTCTTAACTATCTTGTATACCAACAGGTAAAAATATGGTAACGATATGTGATTATATAATTAATAACTATATAATAATATGATTTATTAATTTTCTTGAGATATGGGTTATAAAATTTCCTCAAAAGAAGCATAATCATAAGGAATAATGAAAACGATGGGATTGTTTCAAAAAAAACTCTTATAACCTAGTAACATGGGATCATACTCTCCTTACAAATAGAGTAAATTAAATTAATCTTATAATATCATGAATAAAATGATATTAATGATATATCATGTTCAATTTAATTCTATACACATCAAAAGGAATTTAAGTTCATCACAAAATATGAGTCTCAAAGTATGAAAATTAAGACAAAACTATTTTACCGATTCAATAACTTTTGAAAATTAATCCCCATGTAATAAAGATCATATAATGGATTTCTAAATACCCATAAATTTGAATATAATAATTTTTGATTACATCCATAGAAATTATACACACCACACAAAAAGTAATTGATGGTTAATAAATCATGTATCTAATTGAAATAAAAAGTGAGATGAAATCCCCCTACCTTATATATTGAATCTCATTGAACTCATTCAAACCAATTGTATAAGAAGTATAAATTTACTATAAATATATCATAGAACCATATTATTTTATATAATACCTTATATAGTTTGATTAAGAAATTATATTCCCCGTTTTGTAACCATCATATGATATTGTTTCACTTTGTGTAGTATTCTCTTTATTCTTTGAATGTGTGTCAATATGTTATATTGTGGGTCATTATACTTATATAATGATTATAAAATGTGAGATACAGTATAAATATCATGTATATCATTTATATGTGTATTATATTAATCTAGATAATATATATTTATGAAATGGAATACAGTGTTCTTAGAGATGGTAGGTCGTGCGTAAACAAAAACGTTATTTCCCTTAAATTGTCATGTTGAAAGAAATAATGTAAAAGAAATATATTTATATATATATATATATATAATTATTATAATAGATTTATTATATCATATAAATCTTATATATTCACTATAATATTCCTTAACACAATCCATATAGTGTATGAATGAATCATATAGCTTTAAAGGGTGGTTGTGCATACTTCCTTTAACGAAATTATCATGTTAACAGCAAATGGTAATTAAAAAAATTATGTATTTTAAATGGAATACAGAATATTAAATAGATAATAAAAATATATATAAAAAAATATCAACTATGTGTCAATAATAGTTTCATCCATGAAAGGATTCAAGGATCACTGAACAATCATCGTTTAGTGAGGAGGTAGATCACCGTACACGTAAACAGTATGTTGGTTGCCCATCAGATGGAGGTGTGTGTAAGTGTAGGTAAAAACATTATCATAAAATATTCATATTATATTATGTATATTTGTTTTTTTATTAAAAAATTTAATAAATAGTGTGGGGTGTGGAGAAGAAAACTAATAAAAGGACTTCAGAGAAGGTGTTACATCTTAATCAGGTAACACCTTTTAGTTTGTGCCAAAAGCTTCCTTGGATTGTCTTATACCTAAGGGAATGATTCTAGGAGGAAGGGAGAGATTTTGGGAATTTTATTTGGAATATATTTCATGAACTAAAGTGGTTTTAGAGGCTTTTGTATGTGGGAGTAGTGCGGTCATCTTATAGGAAATGAAATGGACTTGCATGGAATTTTTAAAAATAGTTAGGTGTACACACGATATTACCTAACAAAAGTCATAACAAAGAAACCTAAATCAATAATGGAAATTTAATGGATGAAATATTCCCACAAAATAGGTTTTGGACATGTTTATAGGCCACTTGGGATATTATGATTATGGTTTAGTCCCTAATTAAACACAATTTGACGTTAATTACTATGATTAATTTATATCACATTTACTAATAATTTTGGTCAAAATAAATATGATAAAATTAGACTCTAAATATTTTTCTCATTATCATTTTTTGTGTTGTTTTTTCAAAATAAAATTCAAAGAAGCGGAAAAATTATGATTAATGCTAATCCTGTAGATGGGGAAAAATTATGGGATTTTAAAGTAGAAAGAAGATCAATATTTTATTATGTTTTCAAATTAAATTTAGAACATAAATTTATTCTAATGACCTAACTTGTATTAATATATGTAAAAATGATCTAATGTGACCTTAAAAATTGTAAATATAAGTTAAAATTAATAATTATTTAAACAAAAATGATGTCTTTAACTAAAACCCATATTTTTAACTATTTATAAAAAATGATACTTCTCAAAAAAAATCCTAAATAGTAATCCCATTTTAATTTCCAAATTATAAATTAAAAAAATAATGACTATTTTTTCATATTGAATATCTAAATGTGTCTAAAATAAAATTTATTATTAAAAGTGGTTCATTAAAGAAAATGATATTTTTAAATATGAAAGAAATTACTGAAAATCATAACTTTCATTACGAATATGTTTTATATTTAATAAAAAAAATTAACAATATTTAAAAATTAGTTATTACTAGTCATATAACTAATTTTAATGGCTACATTATAATTATCTCATTTAAAAAATAATAATAATAAAATCATATTTCCTAGAAACATCTATGTTGTGTGTAACGTACGCCAAGTTGGTGTCTCAAGTAGTGTAAGCGAAGTCATTATTTCTTGTAGTGTAGGGCAAATTAGTATTGCATGAAGTAAAAGGCAATTATGTTTCATGTTAAATGAATGTTTGACTTAGTGTTTTTATAAATATATATATACATATATATAATTAACTATTATCATATGTCATGTGTGATGAAAAATATAAAAAATATAAATTTATTAAATAATAATAATTCACAATATCTTAGGGTGTTACATCAGTAGTGCTGAAATGAAGATTTGTATCCAATAATTTATGAATATTCATCCAAAATTTATATATAAATCATGGTTCATGATGAGACGTAATTAAAATAGGTGATCTATGAAGTTTTTAAACATCATAAATAAAAAATCGTGTTAGGCGCTCTAGTGGATAATCTTACCTTATAATGAGGATACATGATGATTTGGTAATTCGATCAAAAATTAACTATTTTTCATCATTCTTTCATTGATTCATTGGTAATCTAGTGAAACAATATATAGTAATTTTTTTCCATTTCATCTTAAGATTTGTAAGTGGTTTCATGACTCCTCTAGGGTGTTATCTTTCATCCTTCACCTATTGATAGACTAAACATCTTGATACATAATCATCAATTTCATACTACATATTATCCCACCAAAACAGTTCAAACCACTATACATCTTAGTGTTACTACAGTGTATTAAAAAATTAATGCTATGGGAGTCATCCAATAACTCCTTTTTTAGGTTGGGTATATAGGGAACAAATAACCTCCTACGAAATTTCAGAATTCCATCTTCACACATGAAGACTTCCAACATCCCATCATTCATATATTTAATTTTATTTTGAAGATTATCAACATTAGAATGAGAATTTTTAAACATTTCCAATAAATATGATTAGGAAACCAATGGAAAAAAGTAATGTTGTTTCACCTTACATAATAATTAATATATACATATTTTCTTTATGCATGTACATATCATCCTTTTCAATCCTAATTGCTTTATAACTTGATAATCCATCATACTAAATTCATCTATAATATTATTGTCCTTTACTGGGTGGTAGGGTTTTGAGAAATCACAATAATTGGATAGCTCAGGCCATCACATTTGCCTCATATTGAGTTATTTCTATGATAAATATTATTTGAAGATCTTTTGATCAATATATATCTCACATATTTCTCTATAGAGATAGGGTCACCATATTTTCAAAGAAAATATTACAGATGCTAACTCAAGATTATATGTTGGACTGTTTTTTCAAGAGTTTTTAACTACCATGATACATAGGAAATAACTATATGATTCTAAAATATGACACACCAATTTCATTTATTTGATGAATCATCATAAAAAAAACTCACCATTTCTCAGTGGTATAGTGTAATACCCCAAGCTTTTTTGAAATGTTTTTTGGATATAATTTAATCTTATTGATTTTTTAATTCACACAACACTAAAAAGTCAAATTATTTCATAATAAATAACTATATTTAGATTGTGTTAAACACAACACCAGTTTTTCATGCACTACTCACAACACAATTATTATCATTATCTATATTTAACAATAAGGTTATCGTACATTACGCGCAATATTGACCTTCCACGGTGGCTTGCATAAGAAGAAAGATAGAGTGCTACCAAGATAAAATATATTATTAAAAATATAATTAGAATGAGCCATAAACTAGAAATTAAGTTGAAGTATATAATTAGTAATAACTAATTTATGAAATTTTATCGCTTACACCAATATAAAATGAATTCATATGTTTTCAATTAATTATAAATGAATATGAATACTGATTGAATGTAAAGGCAAATATTATTATTCTTATGGACATGAAGTTGTTTTACCATAATAAATTAAATTAATTTTAATTATTGAGTGAAATTAATGTAATATATATTTTATATATTCAATCAGATATATTTTTTATTCATCGAATATATTTTATAGACATATGACCAGAACAAACCAAAATTTATGCTTAAAACTAGATATTTTTATTAAGGACTTTTTACTCCCTTTTAATATTTAAACCATTTTAAATTAATTTTTTACAAATTTTATAGATTTCATTTGTCAAAATGAATTATATATTAGAAATTTAATCATAATAAATTAGGTTTGGATAAATTATTAGTATTTCAATGTTATGTTTCATTTTTGAATGAATAGTAAAAAACACCGAATTTTAGTTCAAAACTACTTTTTCATATAATTTATTTATTATATTAAATTACATTTAAAATTAGATTCAATGGTTAAATAGATAATATTTTTATAAATTATTTTAATTTATGTCCTTGGAAACAATTTTACATTGAAATTGGATATAGAAACTTATCAAACTTTTGATCATTTTAACTCTAAATTTCCTAGTGTCCTCCTATTACTGGGGTTAAGTTTAAATTATTTTATACCAATTCTATGATTTGAATTTGGAAAAATGGATTCTATAATTTTAATAATTATTATTTTTAATTTCTACTATAGTAATGTTATTTTTTTACTAAAAAATTGTTGAAGTTAATTAAAATTAATTAAATAGATATATGTAAAACTAAGATTTATTACGGACTAAAACAGAAATTTACTACTCAAAATGACCAATACACATGTACAAGATCCATTTTATTGATATTTTTTTACCCTATACCCAATTCACTCAACTTGGTCTATTATTGGATCCACTTTTAAAAAAAAGTGGGGGGACATTCTCTCTTTAAATATTTACAAGAGTGGCAATCCTCCTCCCCAATAAAAGGCCACCAACTCTCCCTCTTATTCACACCTATAAAACATATTATAGAAGCCAAAAATATCCCCAATACACTTACCAACATACCTACATTCTTTATTGAATCCCCCCTTTTGTAAAAACCTCTTCTGAGGAATCCTTTTCGCACAAACCAAAAGGTGTTACCAGATTAAGAGGTAACAACTCTCTCAAGATCCATTATTTTATTTTATTTCTCCACCCATACACTCTCATTATTTCATGATTTTATAGAAAATAGTATCCGTAAGATACTATTATTTTTTCAATGGTTTCAACCTAAACATACACACACCTCCATCTAATGGGTAATTAATATACTATTTAGGTGTACCACAAACTACCACCTCACTAAATGGTGATTATTAAATTTTAATTTACCACTAATCATGGTCAAATTTATGATGGAAGATATGTTTATATATGTTATATATTAAATTTATTATTTATTTAATATTCATTATTTCTTTGACAACACATATCCTTTATACATTCAATTTTGTGTAAATATGATAATTTCGTATGAGGAATCGTGGACTATCGCCCTCTCAAATTGATGAGATTCATTCACACGCTACATGGAATTTATTAAATATTAGTTTAGTGAAATTATATGATATATATATACATAAAAATAAAATTTTACTTTAATTATTTATATACATATATATATATAAATTTTATTTACAATCTTACTTTCAACACGATAATTAAACGGCAACAGCGTTCATGTGTACGTATGACCTATCATCTCCATAAAGGGTGTATTTGATTTCTAACTTCTATATTGTATGGATTATTATAATAAAAACTATTGAATAAAATTTTCATTTATATCATTTTTTACATTATGTAAATCATGGTATAAGTATAATGACCAAAGTTATATCAAATTGAGATATATGCGAAGACAAAAGCGAATATTACCTGAAGGGAACCCCTAACATAGAATTGTCAACAACATGGTAATATAAGGTCATAATAAAAATAGATATGGTATTAGATATAATAATATGATTCTGTAAAAATTTATTAAAAACATACATTTGTTATAATATAATCCTCTAAGATTACAAAGAGTGTCGAGACATAAGGTAAGGGATTTCATCTCACATTTTATTTCCATGAGATACATTTCAGGATCCCCACTCTTTCATTTTTTTACGATGTATATATTCCCCACGAATATATTATATGAATCTTATTATTAAATTTATGGGTAATTAAACACCCAGTTTATTATATTTATTTCTTGGTGTTTATGTTTCAAATGTTATCAAATCTATAAAATACTTTTGTCTCAATTTTCTTTCTTAGAGACTCATGTTATATTATAATTGTAAATTCATTATAGCTGTCATATATACCACCATTTTACATGTTATATCATGAATATAATTTTTAAAATTATATTTTATTCTTTATTTTATATACTTTTCTTATATGGAATGTATGATCTCACGTTATCTTGTGATATGAGTTTATCGAAACAATCTCATCACTTTTCACGATCTTTAATCATCAATGTTTTTTGATGAAATATTATGATACATTTTACAAGAAGACTCATGATTACCAACATCCCATATTTATTCATGATAAATCCATGTATTAGTAACATTTATCCACTCTCTGGTACTTAATATAAATACGACTTTTTTATAAAAATATGACTGTATTTCTCTCTTTGGTTGAAAATTTACATTATTAGAAGAACCGAATATTGAAAAGTGATTTCCCAAATTTTTTCAAATTATACTTGAAGATAATTTTTTGGGAAATAGTTTTTTCAAAATGTTTTCTCTTTTTCATAGATTCTTCTATATGTTGTCATTTCAATTTCCAATTGAATTGGTTTTTAAAATGTTTTGAAGATTCTTTTATATGTTTTCAATGAAAATGGTTTTTAAAATGTTTTCAAGAATATTTTATATGTTTTCAAGGAAAATGGTTTTCAATATTTTGTCACCATTATTTTATAAGTTTTCTTGGGAAATGGCTTTCAAAATGTATTCAATCTTATTTTATATGTTTTCAAGGAAAATGGTTTTCAATATTTTTTCAATAATATTTAATTAGTTTTCAAGGAAAATGTTATTCAAAAATTATTTAGGATTATTTTATATGTTTTCATGGAAAAATGTTTTTAAAATATTTTCAAGCCATAATTATATTTTTTTAAGTATTTTAAAAGGAAATGGTTTTCAAAAGTTCTATGTCTTAAAGAGATTTTTTCGAAAAATAAATGATTTTTTCCCACGAAATGTTTTCAAAATTTCATTCTAAGTTATTTTCCATATAAGATGAAAACCGTGGATGGTACTTATTCCCTTTTAGGAATTAATCCAATGTTTCCATTAATATTATTTCATTAATGGTTTATTTTTTTATGGAATGATTCATATTATTCATTTTTCTCTTTCATGGGTTAAATTCATTTGAATCTAACTTTTTTCACTAGTTTTTATTATTATTAAATGATTTCAAAACCTATATATTTTTCCATAGGTTATGATATTCAAACATGTTTGTGATACCAATTTCCTCGCATGGGTTATGATATGATTTTTATGATTTTCCTAACAAGTTTTTATGATTTCTTAATGAGATTATTGGGTTCTATATGTCCCTTCAATGCATTGGGTACAGATTTATATCTCATGAGATAGAATATGATGGTATTGGGAGTGAACATTGACTTCTATGATAGTCATGGGAGTAAACAATAACAACAAATATGGTATGGGGAGTGAACTCATGGTACTAAGATAACCATGAGAGTGAACTGTGACTGCCATGTTGGTATGAGGAATGATATCATGCAACTAAGATTACCCTGGTACTAAACCATGAATACCAAGATGGTATGGGAGTGAACCCATACTACTAAGATGGTCTTGGAAGCGATTCCTTGGCTACTGTAGAAATTATATTACATTCTTATGTGTCTTCTATAATTCCATTTTTTATTCTTATTTAATTATTTCATCACTAATGTTATTGATTTATTTATGGTTCATATCTTATGAACCACCAATATATATTCCATGATTCCAATTTATAATCATTGATATGGAATGTATAATTTTCTATTTTATGAATCATGTTTTTGTACCCCTATGTTCATGTTTATGCTTACATGTCGCCCTTATATGCCCATACTGAGAATCTAAGATCACCTATTTTTATGTTTCATACCCCTGTTAATGAAGTTATGATTTCTGTTTGATGTGTCTATGAAGGTTGATAGTGAAGAAGAAATTAGTGGGAGATAATTTATCTCACTTATCTACTAGTGTTCATGATACCTTGTTTCTGAAGTCACTTGCCTAATAGAGACTTTAGGCTCCTATTTGTATAATGCTTTAATTATTCCACAAAAGTTATGTATTGTTCATTTATAAAAACCAAGGGTTATTATATAGATTCAATATCAGATAATAAAATAATATTTTCTTTAATTATTCAAAAAATTCTTCATAATACATTTTGAAAATAAACTTAACACTTTTACAAGTAACCATGGTCAATGAGTTATCTAATCGAGAAAATTTTGGAATAAAACACTGATAACTGCTAAACCCATAAAACTACGGACCTCAGTTATGTTTATTGTTTCATTACATTCATATATAACTTTTGTATTCAAATTATCAATTGATATCCCATTATTAGAGACAATATGGATATTAAAAGAAAAAATTTGATTCCAGAATTCACACCTCCTAAACATCCCATTAAACCCCTGTTTTATAAGAGTCTATAAAAGAACCCACAAGTGGTTAACATGGTGCACATATATTTTAAAATATTTTAAGATATCATCAATAAATTCTACAATAAAATCATCAATATATACATTTATCACTCTATTAATTAGATCCAAGAAAATATAGGGTGCATTAGTCGGTCCATATGGCATTACTGTAAACTCATAATGTCTATACCTTGTTAGAAATGATGTTTTTAGAATATAATTCTTCCATACACACAATTAATGAAATATAGTTCAATGTTTAGTCTTAAAATAATATTAGGCTCCATGAAGTTGATCAAATTAATCCTCAATGCAAGGCAAGGGATACTTTTTATTTATTTTAATATCATTGATTTCTCTATAATTAATGCAAAGCCCCATGGATCCATATTTCTTCTTGAAAATGAAAATAGGGGATCCCTATTATGAAACAATACAGTGAATAAATCCCTTATTAATCAAATCATATAGTTGCTTCATCAGCTCCACTAATTCTATAGTTCCCATGTTAAATGCAGTCTTTGATATTGGCCTTATACCAGGGATTAAATTGATTGACAACTCAATTTCCTACTTTGGAGGCTATCCAAGTAAATCTATTTGAAATAATTTAATGTATTCAGGTACAATAGGTACATACATAGTTTTAAAATTCATAGATGATGTTTTATATTCCACTTTATGAATTCATTTATAAGAGCTAATGGAGGTGGATCTGGATGATAACCAGATCATGATGTTCTTCTCTATAGATAAGGGACTCTACATTTTCCTCATAAATTGATACTTCTTTCTTCTTAACATAAATTTTCAAAAAATATTTTTAATGAAAACCCAAACCAAGGATTATATCAAAATCAACAATAGGTATGATGATAAATCTTTTAAATATAGAACATTTATATTACATAAAGTAGACTGACCAACACAACATTGTTGTATTGTTACTTCCCTTGGGAGTTTTTAATGAAAACTCTTTTATAAAATCCAATAGGAGATATAAAATATTTGTGAAAAAAGGAAGATATAAATATTGTGATGATACAGAATAACATAAATCATTGGCTATATTTGAGAAAATGATTGAAGTACCTTCCGTCCCATAATTTTGAATATCAACCTCTGTAGTTGGGATCTCATAAGCTTGACCTTTTTCCATTTAATTTTTATGGGGAAAGTTTACTTGACAGTTAGGATAATTATTCTCATAGTTTCCAATCTCCCTATAATTTTATCATTGAAAATTTGTAACTTCATTCATTCCATTTTATTCATAGTCTTATTGGACTTTTTCTCTACACTTATTATAGAATCATTTTCCTTTTAAGCAGGAACCAGTTTGTTTCATTCCACAGGTATCACACATTGGAAAAATCTCTTTTGTATTCTTTGCATTATAAATTATTTCTTCTACAACCATCTTCTTCTATTATTTTCCCACAAAGTACTAAGAAATAGAGAATTATTTTTTATCTCGATGGCACATGAAACTATATCTTCATATGATGAGAAATTTTGTGAGATTGATTCCATTTGGAGTAATGGTTTTAAACCATCAAATAATCAATTCATATTTCTCATTGGATTGAATATGTATTCTTTGACATGACCTACTAACTTTGTGCAGTTTATTTCATAATTGTCAACATTATCATGCTCTTTCAATTTCATACTCATGAATTTATTTTCCATACCCACTCGTTGTTCAAGATTGAAATATTTTTCAAGGAAAATGTCATTAAAATATTTCCAATCCATGATTGGAATTTCTGATTCCTCTTTTGTGTATTTAATTAGTCACCATCATTGATCAGTATCTCCTAAGAGATGATGAACATCCATGACAACCTTCTCTCATTAATTACATCCCGAAGAGAAAAATATCTTCTCTAATGAACTTATCAACTAATCCATTAATAATGTTTGTTCAAACACATTGAATAATTGAGGATGTTTTATTATAAATTAGTCTACAATTTTTCCTTTACATTATAGATCAAGATGCTCCCTATGGGTAGCGTCCTTATTCAAAACCTATGCTAGTTGTCCCATTATAGTTTTAAGTTTCCCATCACCAGTCCCAGTTCTAATATAAATATCATTATCTTATATATGAGGGAAATCAGTAAATGGGGCATGTGTGTTAATATGTTTTCATTACTTCCACTGGGATCCATTTATAAATAATGGCTAAAACTACAGTAGGTTATAATTCATAATGAATAATTTAAAAACACAAATACACTTAACATAAATTAGATTTATGGGAATATATAATCTTATAATAATGAACATGGTTTCATTGGGGCTATATTTAATTTTAAATCCTTCATAATGGTTTGTAAATAAATTTTGAACTATACTAATCATATCCCATTGATATTTAGACTAAGTTTGCAGTAAGGACCACTTTTGGGTTCTAGATTACCCCAAAACAAGCCAGATACACCATTTCAATTTTGTTACCCCTATATAAATCTAGTCCAAAACCACATCCACTTGATGTATCAAGACATGGATACATTTCCGGGAATAATCTCATAGTCTCTACCATTCCAAAATTTCATGATGTTCCTCTGTTTTTTATGCAATTTATATCATAGTGTTTCTTTCACTAATAAATTTTCACTAAATCTAGTTTCCAAGGTTTCTTTGAAACATCCTCGCATACTAACTATTTTAATTATCTATTTACTTGTATATAATTATAAAAGTTCTCTAAAATGGGAATAGATATATAGAACAGAAGTTATATGTTATAAGTGAACATATAGAATATTAAATGGTTATATAAATCATTTTTTTTCTTAGGGTGAGGGTGAATTATTGGATAATACGTTAGTGTTAATCGTTTAGAATTTTTTTTTGTTTTTATATCATCACAAACTAGTATTGTATTGTTAATTAATGACATGTCTATATAATTGTTTTCAGAACATTAAAAAATTGTAATACATTTATTATAATTTTTTAATAGTAATTATTCTTTGTACCATCATCGGACGAGATAATGAAAAATTAATAGGCAACATCCATGATGTCAGTAAACTGAACCACCATGCGTGATGTTTTTCATTTATATAATTAAGGAGAGAGATAGAAAAGAGTTTGATGGTAGATCATACATTAATTTGATATAATAAGAATTTACATATTATACTATTTTATCATTTATTTTGGTATTTGGTAGGTTATGGAAGGAAAGGAAATTAATAGAAATTGAAAAGAAAATAATATAAAAGAATGAGGATTTTCACCTCTAGAATTATGCTCCCAGAGAACATCTTTATGTGGATTGGTTTTGATCATTTATTGAGTCCAAATAATCTTGGACATGGGTGAGGGGATTCGTAAGATAATTTGGCATATATTTGACAAGGCACAAATATTGGAAGGTGTGAGGAGAATTGGTGGTCTGGGGTGGTATTTATAGTGGATGAGAGCGGTGTTTTCTCATTATTGTATTCATAATTTTATAATTTCTCCTCAATATTCTGAATAGTATGATATTTATCACCAAATTTATTTAAATAATTAATTCATTTTCAAGATTACTACAAATACATCATTGATTACTCAATAAATAGTTTAATTAACTAATAATGTATTTATATTGTAAATTACTATATTTTAAAATTCACAAAAAATCACGAATTTTAGAAAAATTTGAAAAATTCACCCTAACAATTTTTTGATGTTTATAATTAAAAAATAAAATCAATTTTTGGGAAATTGTTTTTTAATTATGAGAATATTTATTTTTAATTACAAGCTTAATTTACTCAAGAAATACAAATTTTATATTTATAACTGATTATATAACACTATAAAACATTAACTTAGGTCTCATAAAATTACACTAAAATCATAAGAAAATTTTTTAATTTACGAATAATTTTTATTTTAAATCATTTTATTTTTTATGAAATTTTAATTAAATAATTATAATAGAAAAAAAATACCAACACTTAATTAATAGTTTTTAAAAGATTCATTAACTTAAAATATTATATAATTATGTCATAATTTTATTTAATATATGTATATATTATTTTTATACATTCATGTGTGAGTTTTCATTGTGTTTGGCTCATTTACTATTCATCATGTTCATAATATTATTTCTAAGGGAAAGCTGATATTTAATCGGTATAATTTCATTAACTTCTAGAAATAACTCTTATTTCATTAATTATTTATTTATAAATTTTTTAGTGGGATATCTATGTCATTTTATGTGATTTCTATATAAGAAATAATTATAGGATGGGAAATTTCAGGTATATAATTCTAGTTTGTTACAAACATGGTGCCTAATCTAATTATTTTCAAGAAAATTCTCGAACTAATTATTGGTAAAATATATTTCATTATTAGTTTATAATTTCATAATGTTATTTTCAAAAATCATATCATACTCTATATGATTTTTTTTATGAAGCTAAACTCTTTGAATGTGTGGGTTATGACCATAATCCTCACTGTACTATTATACTTTTCATTTATATGAACAAAGTATCTCATCCCATTAATGATGGTTATTGATATATACTCACACAAATAAAAAATCACCAATATAATCAAACTTTTTTTTGGTAATTTTCCTTAAACACATTTTGTGTACCCCTTCATTTTTAAAAATAATCACATGTGTGTATATAATTACTTGATATTTTTGTATGATTTTTAGATCTAACCGTTTTCATTGAATGTTTCCAAAGATTGTGGGAACCAATGACCTTGAAATTTTATTTTAATCATCATTTGATAGAAATCACATATATTCATCTCCAATTCCGTAACACCCCATTCTTCCACGATACATTTCCCTTTTATAATGTAATTGCTTTCATTGTACGCAACTTCGAGATTCCAACACACCACGATCAATCAAACTAGCCGTTATGAATAGTAACACCCACTTTTTGAAATGTTATAATATTTATCTTATAAAATGGATTTTTTTTGGATTTGTAATATCTAAATTATCCTAGGGTGAATTTTTGGTACTTTTATGAAATCATTCAATTTTTAACAAATAGTGAAAAATATTAAATTTTTATTAAAAAGAAATTTTTTAATAGAAATAATTTATAATGATAACTTATAAATTTTAATGGTTTTTAAGTATCATTAAATTATATTTTTATCATTTAATATAATATAAGTCCATGGATGTAATCTTGTAATTAAACTGGCCATAAACAAGTGTCACTCTTTGGATAGTTATTATTTCATAAAAACACCATTATTGTTTTGATAATGGAAATTAATTTTAAATTAATTTCTTCAACTTTTATGTTAATGAATTTAGAAAAACGGATTCCATATTTGGAATAAGTATGTACAAATCATGTAAATATGTAACTTTTAATTTTAGAAATTAGAAATATTTACTTCGATAAATATTTTATTTACCGTGGTTAAAGTGGTAAATCCAGTAAATAAGGATAAAAAATATTATAATAATATTAAATTACCCTAACATGTGTCTTAACCCTATTGGCTGATACATTTCTGACCATAGGCATCCTTGGGTCAATTTGGGTATCCCATGGAGCAACTTGGGAGTGATAATGACATTTTATATTAAATAATCTAAAGTAATGTCTAATATAACAAAAGAAAATATCTTTTAGTAAAAAAATATTTATATGAGGTTATATAATAGATATATTTGACTATAAATATAGATTAGAAATATGATAAGATTTACTACCTCATGATATTTTATATTATAATTTTTAGACATATAATAAATTTATTTATATATGACACAATAATGATGTAGTATTTTCCATATTAATGAAACAATCAAATAAATGATATTATAAATACTGAAATAAATATAATTTGAAAGTTATGATGCCATAAAAAAAACTTATAGGATTTTATGACAAGTTTGGTTTGGTTAAATGTATTTATTCATAAATAATAATGTTTTTCGGTGTTTAAAAAAATCAATTATTAAATAATGTCAAAATGGACATAAAGGAGTTTTAAAACAAATACAATATTGTTGGTTGATATAATAATCCTAAAAGCTTAAGGGTTGGAAAAAAGACTTAAATAAATATATTTGTATCATTAATTAACCACTTGGGTTTATATTGGATGTTTATAGTATGTTTATTAACCCTATAATATAAAAATACCATGAGACTGGGTAAATTTCAAAATATTTAACTAAGAGTTAAATCTAAAAGATAAGGTTAATAATATGACCTAAACTAGTCTAAAACCTATCTTATGAGGGTTTTGAGACCCATACGCACCTTATCCTTTAATTAAATAATTTTGGTGCCATTAGAAACCAAAATTTATTTTTTTATTAAATAATATTTCAAGCTTCTCCTAAAGTGACTCTCACCTCTCTTATAAAAGGGAACTTCCCTTGTCTCAAATTCACACCTTCAAATCCAATTTTCTCGGCCAAAAAATGAATAAATATCCTCCCAAATTTACTCCATTTATCCTAGAGGTATTAATTTAGTCATAAATCCATCATATGGACCCCCTTTGATCAAATTAAAATGAAGAACCCGAAGAAGAGGTAAATATTACATCACCTCTTTCAGGTTATTTTCTTCTTCCACTTATTCATTCTTTATTGTTTCCATTCTAAAATAATTAATCCCATATATTCTATATAATTTGATATTATTATTAAAATTTTACAACCATAATCATTATTCTATCCATGCTATAAATGACAAAGTCACCATACGTGCGTACACATGGATTACCGTCTCCACGTCGTGGTGTAGTTTGTCATGCAATTCCATTAATAATTTGTATGGGTATAATAATGAGTATAAATGATGTAGATAATAAATATAACATTATAATTATTCTTTATATAGGATATAAAATCAAATTATAAGTGATTTTAATATCAAAAGAATGATATTGTCGCTTGTGCGTACGTACAGATTACTATCTCTACGAACACGACGAGATTCATTCCCCGTCGTATCCATTCAAGATTAATTTTTATTTGATGATTAAAAATAATTTTTAAAGACATAATATAATTTGGAATATGATTAAGATACATCCTATTAATAACAAACATGTCATACATAATCAAGCATATAAAGGATAATGAATTAGTTATCACCCGAAACGATGATACTACTAAAATATCATTAACAAAGCACTACTAGAAGATCAGATATGATAACATATTTATGTATATAGTTATATTATAATTTAATAAAAATGATTTCACTATTATAAATTAGTTTAACATACCCTCAAGCAAGTTAAAGTACAAGGTATGGGTTAATTCTACAATCTTCTCATTATCTGAGGTTGTTTATATGTAATTATCTACTGGGACCTCTTTATCATTCACATCCGTGATTTCTTAAAAATGTATTTCAAAACATTTTTAATATTTAACAGACAATGAGTTAATGTAATTTATACCCTAATTTGACCTTATATGTTTTGTAAAGGAATCTTTCGGTCATTTTCCAAATAAAGGACTTTATGAATTTTTCATCCAAATTAATGTAAGAATGTTTTTTTAACTTATACAGTGGGTGATGCTATTTTCCACCATTATAACATCGTCTAAGATTACCTTATAATATTATAAGAATATATTCAAAATAAATTTCTTCAATATAATTATGTGACTCTTAAATGATTTCAAAATAGAAAGGGATATTTCTCTCAAATATTTTTGATTTCGTCAATGTCAACATCATTTGATAAATTTTTTACTTTTTTGAAGTTGATTTATGATGATACAAATATTCCATATTTTATTTATGTTTTTGTGATATGTTTGACTATGGATGAGTTATTTTAATTCCATTCATGGTTTATGATTAAATTATTGACATTTATTATGCTAGTTTTAATATGAATGTTTATGTTATATTTCAACCTCTTCTAAAGATGAATTTGTTGGACTAGTATGTTTCAGGTTGGGGACTGGTAAAATTAATCCCTCTAGGTTGGGGTCTGTTTATAGTAGACCCTATGAGTTGTAGTCTGGTTACAGAGGCTCTTTGGGTAGGAGACCAGTTACAAAGGCTCTCCATGTTGGAGTCCAGTTACAGAGGCTGTCCGGGTTGGAGACAGGATACAGAGGCTCTCCGGATTGGAGTCCCATTGCCGAGGCACTCCTAGTTGGAGTCTAGTTAAAGAGGATATTTAGGTTGGGATCTAGTTATAGTTACCCCTATGTCCTAGCACGATTCCTTGACATAGAAATTAAAGTTTTTAATTATGCATTCCATTATTATTAAAGTGGCTATAGATATTTCATGTGATTATTAGACTATTAGAATATCCATGTGAACAAGTTAATGGAATTATTTTATTTTATCTTTGCCATATTATGCTGAACATAAACTTTAAAAGGATTTTTTAGCCTTATTATTTACCTTAAATGTTTATACATATTTATGAATGTTTCCACTATATTTTTATCCTTACTAATAATTTGAGATCACCCCTTTTTATGTTTCATTTTTCCCAGGATGCAAAGAAGTATATTATGACTGACATTCAGGGATTGTTTAAGGGATATGAGTGTTGCCTATGGATACTATGTTATTGTAGTTATTCATTTTACAATGTAATTTAAAACTTATGAATGTATCTATGATTTCCAAGGCTACAAACTAATCAGTATTTTGAGACTTGATCTTTTTTTATCATGCCAATGTTATGTAATAATACACCGACTCTGGGTAACTAGGGTCAGGGAATTATAGTTTGTATCAAATGAAGTTCAGTACCAACCTAGTAAACTATATTTAGATAAACTCTGATTAGATCACATTACCCTGAAATAGACTTTGAGGATTATTATAGAAGAGCTTCCTAGAATTTTTTTATTGTACAGATATTGTGAGTTTTCCAAGAAATAAATCCCCTTCTGGATATGAGCAGGTAGAGGTGGATCTGGAACAGATGTACCTAGGTGTAAAACCCTAAAACACAAATTTTATCTAGACTCAAATAGGAACTGGTGCACGACAACGGGGGTTGATGCACTCTTGGTTACAACACTCCCATGTGATATGCTTAGGATAATTCTCATTTTCCTGACAAAACATTTTGAAGGATTTATGTGTATATAATTCCTCAAAGAAAACTTTTTTATGATTATGCATTATATCTATAAACTGCTCCATTTATATTAAGTGATTTACAAGTTCAGAATTATGTATTTCGATTCATAAAATAATATAGGGTATGCAATTATTTAGAGATGGCGCCTAGTGGAAGGAATGAAAACCATTTCAATGCACATAATCCATGTTTGGGTTTCCCTTCTTCTCAAAATATTTATAGTGGTTCTAGTGATGCAACTGGTGATGATCATCTTATCACCATACTAGGAAAACTCACTCAGGTTATGAATATTAACCTTAACTGTATGGAGCACCCTGATCTAAAATGTGGAGGATTAATGTTATACTGTTTCATGAGGAAAAAACAACCAAAATTCAATGTCAGTGCAAATCCCTTAGTAGCTGAGAAATGGATAAATTCTATAGGGAAAATATTTCACGCTTTGGGGAGTAGAAAAAGGGAAAAGGTTGTCATGGTTATTTATCGCCTCATGGGAGATGCAGATCAATGGTATTCATTGATTCAAAACATAAAGGACGATGATGAAGTATAAAATATATAATGGAGTGAGTTTAAAGATATTTTCTTACAAAAATACATTCCTCATGATCATCATGCAGATATGGAAAGGCAATTTCTGAGTCTGAGGAAAAAATAGGATGACAATGTCATAATGTTTGAGGATAACTTTACATGGTTATCAATCTATAGTGAAGATTATATTTTTAACCCAAGAAGTAATATTTATCATTTTTTGATAGGTTAAAACCATTTCATCGTCGAGCATTCATCGTATGAAGATATTGCCTCATGTGCTATCAAGGCATAATATAAATTCCTTAGGTATTTTGACTTTAAAGAAAAGTAGGAGAAGAAGATATATGTTGAACCCCCTGGAAGTGGATGTAAGGGGAATAAGAGAAAAATTGTATACCCATAATACGGTAAATGTGGGAACAAATACCCTGGTACATTCCTAAAGGGAATAGAAGTTTGTTACAAGTGTGGTGAAAAAAGGCCACAAAGCTTGTGATTGCAATGGGAAGAAAGAAGATGTCATTATTGAATGATAAAATTTTAGAGAAAGGGGGAATTATGAAAATGAATTTCCTAAGAGCCAATGAAACTTACCTCCGAAAAGGCGAAGAGATCATGTCCATGTTTATTCTCTCACAAATGTTGAGGTTGAGGATCCAAAAGATGTGGTGGTGGGTAATTTAATGGTTTTCTCATGCTCATCAAATGAATTATTTGATTCTGGATCATCACATTATTTCATATCCTCCCAGTTTGCTAAGAAAATTAGATATTTTCAATTTGAATTAATAAGGGAGTTTTCAGTCAAACAACTAAGGGAAGTATCATTTCAATAAATTTTTATTCATCAGTTCCCATTATGGAAAATAAATGTTCTTTATCTGCTGATCTCATCATCATACCCGTGATTTAATTTGATATAATATTTAGTATGGATTGGCTTTCATACCATGATGTGAAAATATTTTATTAGAAGAAAGAGGTTACAATTATTGATGATGATATAGAGTACCTTATCATTAGAGCAGAAACATCACCACCTAATTTTTATCTAGATCCACCCACAATAGCTCAACTAAATTCAATTATTGGGAGGAAGATAATTAAATAACTATGGGTGAGTAAAGGATTTATCAAATATAGGACGTACCATTTGGGAAACAATATGTTGTTGTGTTTTCAGAAGATTTACCTGGATATCCTCTAGAACGAGAAATTGAGTTTTCCATGGATTTAGATCCTGGTTAAAGGCCCATATTGAAGACCCCTTATAGAATAGCCACTATGGAATCAATGTAACTAATGAAAAAAATATATGAATTGAGTAAACAGGGATTTATTCACCCTTTTGTTTCTCCATGGGGAGACCATATTCTTTTTTTAAGAAGAAAGACAGTTCTATGAGGTTGTGCATTGACTACAGGAAGATCAATGCTATAACAATAAAAAAAAATTATCCCCTACCTCGCATTGATGATTTATTTGACCAAATTATTGGAGCTCAATATTTTTCAAAGATTTCCCTTCAATATGGATATCATCAGTTGTGTGTGAAGAAGGAAGACATTCCGAAAACAACATTTCGAACTAGTTACGGGCATTATGAGTTTACAGAAATGACTTTTGGGATGACTAAAGCAGCCTATGTTTTCATGGATCTAATGAACAGAGATTTCAAGGAATATCTTGATTATTTTTAATGATATTTATTAATGATACCTTTATATAATCCAAAATCTATGAGATCATGACAATCACTTGTGCACCATTGTGAAAACCCTCATAAGAAATGAATTATATGACAAGTTTAACAAGTGTGAATTCTGGCTTCAAGAGATTTCTTTTCTTGGCCATATTGTCTCTAAGGATAGAATCTCTATTGACCCTTCAAAGACAAGGACAATCCAAGAATGGACAGAATCGACAAGTATAACTGAGGTATGTGGTTTTATTCGTTTAGCTAGTTATTAAATGTGTTTCATCCAGAATTTTTCCTGATTTGCTAACCAATTAACCAATATCACATGTAAATGGGTTAAATTTGTTTGAAAAAAAGAGTGTAGATAATTTTTTGAAGAACTAAAGAGATGATTAGTCTGTGCTTCTTTCTTTAATCTACCATCAGGGAATGACGGGTTTGTTATTTATAGTGATTATTCAAAGAAAGGACTTGGATGTGTCATTATGAAGAAAGATAGATATATTGACTAGGAATCATGACAGTTAAAAATTTATAAACAGAACTATTCCACTCGTGATCTTGAGTTAGCATCTGTATTATTTTCTTTGAAGATTTGGAGACACTCTCTCTATGGTTAAAAATTTGAGATATATACAGATCACATAAGTGTGAAATATATTTTCCCACAGAATGAACTCATCATGAGGAAAAGACGATGGCCTGAACTACTCAAAGATTATTATTTCACTATACACTGCCACCTAGGGAAAAAATATGGTGTCCGATTCTTTGACCAAAAAAGATCATGGATTTTTGAACAAGATAAGAGTTGAAAGAGATCCAATTTTCATAAATCTAGTCAAGATGGATATGGGAATAATCATGGATGGTGAAACACCAATACATTTTTAAATGGATTCCAAACCATATTTACTAGAAAGGATAAAAAGTTATTAAGATAATGATGAGGAGTTTCAAAAGAAAATTAAAGTTGTCAATGATAGAAGATTGAATAACTTCATATATGAAGATTTAATTTTGAAATTTGCGAAGAGACTTGGTTTTCCTAACATACCTGATCTAAAAATGGAATTATTAGATGATGATCTTAGCTCCAATTTCGCTATACACCCTAGTAGTACTAATATGTATAGATATTTTACGGAAAATGTTTTGTGGGACAACATGAAGAGGGAGATTGCTGATTTTTTTTTTCAAGATTTTTGGTTTGTCAATAAGTGAAAGATGGAAGGAAACAACCTAGAGAAGTTATGAAGCCTCATCACATACCTAAGTGGAAATGAGACAATATTACGATGGACTTTTTCATGGGGAAACTAAAGACACCTAGAAGGAATGATGCAATATGAGTCATTGTTGATTATCTTACCAAGTTAGCACATTTTCAATCCCTAAGATAAGATTTACCACTTGAACGTATGGAAAGACTTTATATTAATGAAGTTGTAAGACATAATGGAGTACCATTATAGATTTTTTTATCGTGATCCCTATTTTACATCATGATTATGGAAAAGTCTTCAGAAATCCCTTGATACTAAACATTGTTTGAGCACTTCCTACTACCCTCAAACTGATTGATAGTCAGAATGGACAATTAAAACCTTAGAAGAAATCTTAAGATCTTTCTCAAATGTCTTTTAATGTATGTGGATCAATATTTTCCTCTGGAAGAATTTTTCTATAACGATAGATTCCATTCAAGTATTCAGATGGAACCATATGAAGCGTTATATGACAAGTGATTTCCCACACCAACATGTTTGGATGATGATAGTGATAGAAAACTCGTATGACCAGAACTTGTTGAAGAAACGATGCAAAAGGTAAAGGTCATACAAACCCACATTAAAGCAGAATAATGTAGACCGAATAGCTATGCCGATAACCGAAGGAAAGATTTGGAATTTCGGGTAGGAAATCATGTTTTCATAAAGGTATCTCCAAGGAAGGGTGTTCTACAATTCGATAAGAAGGGTAAATTGATTCCAAGGTACGTTGGACCTTTCGAAGTTCTA
This sequence comes from Viscum album, assembly GCA_963277665.1. Classification (NCBI taxonomy): domain Eukaryota; kingdom Viridiplantae; phylum Streptophyta; class Magnoliopsida; order Santalales; family Viscaceae; genus Viscum; species Viscum album. Next base: position 1,094,449,841 of record OY728148.1, on the reverse strand, counting down.
GAATGAATTGGGGTTGTATTTTACAGTTTGGAAATGCCACCAAGCCTCTCCAAAGTTCACAATGTGTTCCACATATCACTGTTTAGAAAATACATGCCTGACCCAACGCATGTACTCACCTATGAGGAAATTGAACTAGAACCATATCAATCTTATTTTAAAGAGCCTATAAAAAAAATTTATAATAGATAACATGTGCTGACAAACCGGACGACCCATCTGGTAAAAGTTATATGGAGAAATCATAAGATGGAAGAGGCAACGTGGGAACCCAAAGAACATAAGATGAATAACCACCCAAATATTTTTATGCAGTAATATTCTAGAAATTTCTAGGAGAATAATATTTTATGGAGGGAATAATGTAACACCCCAAGATTCCATGGTATTTTTCCCTTTGAATAATGTAATAGCTTTCATTGTACGCAACATCGAGATTCTAACACACTGTGACCAATCAAACTAGTTGTTATGAATACTAATACCATCTTTATGAAATTTTATAAATTTTATCTTTCAAAATGGACTTCATTTTTCGATTCAGAATATCAAAATTATCTTAGGGTGAATTTTTTGTACATTTCTGAAAACTTTCAATTTTTGATGAATACTAAAATATACTAAATTTTAATTAAAAAAAACTTTTAAATAGAAATAATTTTTAGTATTAAATTATAAATTTTAATAGATTTTAAGTATCATTAGAATATATTTTTATCATTTAATTTAATTAAATTCATCGGATGTAATCTCACAATTAAACTGGATATAAACAAGTGTCAATCTTTTTATAGTTATTATATCATAAAAACATGTTTTTTGTTTGGACAATGGAAATTAATTTTAAATTAATTTCTGACACCAATATGTTATAAATTTGGAAAAATGGATTCCATATTTGAAATCAAGAGAGCCATATTTTGTAAATTTTTAACTTTTATTTTTATACATTAGGAATATTTACTTCAGTAAATATTTTATTTACTGTGGTTAAAGGGGAGAATATAGTGATTAAGTTTAAGAAAATAATATTATAATAATATTAAATTACCCTAACATGTGTCCTAACCCAATTGGATGATATATTTATGACCATGGTCATCTTCTGTCGTTTTTGGGACATCATGGAGCCATTTGGGAGTAATAATGACATTGTATATTAACTAATCTAAAGTAAACACAAAAATAACAAAAGAAAATATCTTTTAGTAAAACAATTTTTATATGAGGATATATAATTGATATATTAATCTATAAATTTTCATTAATAATATTAATTTATTTCTTACCTTAGGAAATTTTATTTATAATTTTTAGACATAAAATAAATATTTTTATATATGACACAATAAGGATGCAATATTTTCCTTATTAACAATCCAATCAAATAAATGATATTATAAATACTAAAATAAATATATTTTTTATAATTTAAGGCCATAGAAAAATTTATAAGTGACAATGAAATGTTACAGTTGATTAAATGTATTTATTTTTAAGAAATAAACTTTTTAGGACTTTAAAAAATTCAAATATTAAATAATGTCAAAATTGACAGAAATGAGTTTTTTTTAAAATACAATATTATTGGTTGATATAATAAACCAAAAAATCTAAGGTTTAGAAAACAGACTTATGTAAGGATAGGTGTATCATTAATTAACCGCTTAGGGATATCTTGGATGTTTATAGTATGTTTATTAAGCATATAGTATAAAAATATAAAGAGACATTGTAAATGTCAAACAATTTTACTAAAATTTAAATCTAAAAAATAAGGTTAATATAGTAACCAAACCATGTATAAAACCTATTTGTTGATAATATTTCGCACAAAACCAACCTTATACTTTAAATAATTCATTTTGGAGCCATTGTAAACTGAAAATTATTTTATTACAAAATAATATTTCAATCTTCTCCTAAAGTGACCCTCACCTCTCTTATAAAAGGGATCTTCCCCTTCTCCCAAATTCACACCTTCAAAGACATTTGGTTCAGAAAACCCCAGCAAAAATATCCTCCCAACATTCCTACCTTCATCCTAGAGTCATTCCTTTAGTCATAAATCCATCCTAAAAAGACCTTTTGATCAAATCAAAAGGAAGAACCCGAAGTAGAGGTAAATATATCATCTTCTCTTTCATGTTCATTTCTTTTTCCACTTCATCTTTCATTATTGTTTCCATTATAAAATATAAAATATAGTATCTTATATATAATATGATATTATTATAAATATTTTACAACCATATTCATTATTATATTCATCCTATAAATGACAAAGTCACCATACGTATGTACGTACGGATTACCGTCTCCACGTCATGGTGTAGTTTTTTATTCAAAAACATCATCATTACAATGGGTAAAATAATGAGTATAAATGATGTAAATAATAAATATAACATGATAATTATTATTTATATATGATATAACATCTAATTATATATGATTTTAATATCAAAAAAATGATATTATCGCTCGTGTGTATGTACGGATTACCGTCTCCACGAACGCATTGAGATTTATTCCCCAACGCATCCATTCAAGACTAATTTTCATTTGATGATTAAAAATAATGTTAAAAGACTTAATATCATTCTGAATATGAATAAGTTACATTCTATCCTTAATAAAAATGGCTTAAATAACCAATAATATAAAGGAAAACGAATCAGAAAACACCTGAAACGATGATACTACAGAAATATAATTTACAAAGCAATATTAAAAGATCATATATGATATAATAATTATGTATATTGATATTTTTTAATATAATAAAAATGAATTACCTATTATAATGTATCTTAACATTACCTCAACCAATGAAAAGTGTAACATAAGGGTTAATTCTACAATATCTTCATTATATGAGGTTTTTTATATGTAATTATCTAATGGGACCTCTTTATTATCCACATCTGTGTTTTCTTAAAAATTTATTTCAAAACATTTTTTATTTTTAACATACGATGGGTTAAATTCATTTATACCCTTATTTGACCTTATATTTTTTTGTAAAAATTTTTTCTAGTCGTAGTCTAAATAATGTATTTTATGAATTTTTTGACAAAATAAAGGTATGAATTTTTTTCAACTTATATGGAGGGTGCATATATTTTCTTCCATTATAACATCATTGAAGATTAACATAAAATATTATAAAAATATTTTAAAAATAAATGTATTATATATAATTGTGTGATACTTAAATGATTTCAAAATAGAAAGAGATATTTCTCTCAAATTGTTTTGATTTCATTTATGTCAACATCCTTTGTTAAATTTTACACTTGTTTGAAGTTGATTTGTTATGATAAAAATATTCTATATTTATTTAAGATTGTGTGATATGTTTTACTATGGATGAGTTATTTTTATTCCATTCTTTGTTTATGTTTAAAGTATCGACATTTTGTATGGTAGTTTTAATACGAATGTTTATGTCATATTTCAACCTCTTCTTAAGATGAATGTGTTTGACTAGTATGTTCAGTGTTTGGGACCGCTAAAATTAAGCCCTCCTAGTTGGGGTCTGGTTACAGAAAACCATCTAGTTTGGAGTTTGGTTATACAGGATCTATGGGTTGGCGTCAGGTTTTAGAGGCTCTTTGGGATGGAGTCCAGTTACAGAGGCTCTCTGGGTTGGAGTCCAGTTACAGAGGCTCTCCAGGTTGGGGTCCTGTTATAGATATCCCCTAGGTCCTGGAACAAGGTCTTGACACAAAAATTAATGTCCGGAATTATGAATTCCATCATTATTAAAATTTCTATTGATATTGAATGTGACTATTAGACTACTAGAATATCCATGTGAATAAGTAAATATAATTATATTATTTTATATTTTCCATAATAGTTTGATGTTTAATTTAGAAAGGCTTTTGTTTTAGTCTTATACGTTGCCTTCAATTTTTATTCTTATTTATGAAAGATTCTTCTATATTTTTATTCATACTGAGCATATGAGCTCACCCTTTTCTATGTTTTATTTTTCCCTATATGCGAAGTAGTATATTTTGACTGACCTGTAGGGATAGTCTAAGGGATATCAGTGTAGAATATGGAGACTATGTTGTTGTAGTTTTTCATTTTATATTTTAATGTAAAACATATGAATGTATCTATTATTTCCATGGATACTAAACTAATCAGTGTTTCAAGACTTGATCTTTTTTTATCATGACAATGTTATGAAATATTGCACTGAATCTGGGTAACTAGGGTTGGGGTGTTACAACTTTAAAGTAATATCTTTCCCATAATGAACATATCCTACATAATGTATCTATAATCATTTCCCATTATTTTATATATCTTCTTGATAATTACTATTTTATACCATGAGTTGGACAGTTGACTAACAGTTGGAAGGTTGTGACTAAAAACATTAAAAACCATGAAATCCATATGTCTCATGATTCTACCCCAAAAAGTGTATTTTTGTATCTAATAATTTACAATCCATCACTATTTATGAACATAAAGATATCAAAATTATCTTACATGATATTTGTGAAAAGATTTTAATTTCATGTCTATTAAGACATGTATTCACTATCAGGGATCCAAACACCACTATGATATAATGATATTAGGTAAACCTGAATAATCTCTTCCATGTAAATTATATTCTTTCTTCTACATATATTTGACTTATTAACTTATTTTTATGGAAATTCATGAATTTTGTAAATAATAAATAGACCAAAAATTTCTTATAAAGATAAAATTTTTTGTTTCATTCTCAATATTCTTTATGATTTATATGTTGATGCGTACAACCATTTTGAGCCATCATTAATAAATTCCTTTGTATTATTTATGGTATATACTCGGCCATATATCAAAAACCTCGACACCAAAAATCATGACCATAAGAATCATGGTTGGAATATTTAACTATTAAAGGAATAAATTTTTCCCAATATCAATTTAGTAATTTTTTTATATGGAATATATTTTTTCAAATGTCTAATTATTCCATACTTATAACACCTGATTAGAGGGGAATTATTTTGTTTCATCTATGAATCACCTATTGAATCTTTGTCTCCCTATGTTTTATAAATTTTATATATAGTTAAGTCGATCTTCAACATTAAAGTGTGTTTTTTGGTCTTTCTTCAGCCATTATAGATTTCTATTTGATATTAATCTCTATAACATATTTTTTATTCCAAAGTGTCTTTCCCTTCGTTGAAAAATAAATTCCCTATTTTAAAATACCTTCTTGAACTATATTAACTTATTTTATCTCCTATGTTCTCAATATTCCCAAATCTATAATTGGTGTTTGTAGAATGTCATAATCCTCAACTTTTCATCACAGGATGAAAATTTATTACTCAAAAACATCGATATGTTTGACCCAATATTTTACAATCTTCGTCAAAGCATTGATAACCATATTATATTTTTCAAAATTGATCTTTTGTGAAATTATCATCTTTAATATTTCTAGATTTAATGATTTGGGATTTTAAAAGTCTACCTTCATTTGAGACTTATCCTCTTCTGACAGTTACATGTATAGTTTGGCATCATGAACTACTTTGTCGACTTTATTCATTTTAACTATGCTAATATATATATATATATATATATATATATATTCAATAAAGGTATCTAATTATACCTATAGATAAATTCTTACATTCACTCACCCTTCCCCATTTTTACTCTATTACCTTCAAAGACACTATATCATCATTGCTTTATTCTCTTCACCCCTAAAATTATCCTACATGATTTCTACAAAACTATCCTCTTATAAATGTGGTTTCTTATTCTTTAAATAGTTGTATTTCATGATTCACCTACCTTTCACGTTGGATGAAGATTTCATCATATAGAATTAATCATACAAATAAACAGTGTATACTTCTTAGGACACTTTTCTAAAATATCCCCAACCGTTAAACATTGAATGCGTGTTTATGGATGTTTCTCTTTAAACAATAATTTTTCGTATTAAAGATTGAAGGAAAGGAATAACATTAATTCAATGATTTCAACATCTTCATACACATACTCTATGGTGAGTTTGAATATTTCCATGAATGCTATGTCCTTATAAATCCTCATTTAGACATCCCCATTATCATCATTACTCATTTTAGATGATACCATAGTACAATATAGACTATATAATAGTAAATAATGTGGATATTTGTCCATGATTATAAAGACATTCAGATTGAAACAACATCTAAATATTCTAAATATTTTCTTAATTGCCTATAAATAATCAAGGGTTCAACCATGACCTTGAATATCCTCTATAATTGTTGTCACCCAATCAAATAATTCATAAACAAAACATTAGGGTGCATCCTTGGGACATTAAAGTTGTTTCATATAACTACCAATTTAGCTTCACAAACATTAGAATCACCTTCATAAGTATTTATGACATTTTCCCACATTGAATTTCTGGATATACATGACATCACATTCATGTATATTATGGTAGATAATTCCTTAGAAAATTATTAATTCCTCTAGAATCAAAATCCAAATCATTAAAATATTATTTTAAAACATTTACACTATTAATATGGACAAAATACCATTCCATAGAACTGTATAAATATAGTGACCAAACAATTATATATATAAATATTAATATTTATGTAATGAATATTTATTTCATTTCATCGTGATCTATTCCAAAACCATTAATTAATAGTGTCTTTGGGTATTTGTATTCATAAACAGTTTTTACATAATAAATATACATCCTCCGTGATTATGATATTCACAACTATCAAACATCTTAAGTATACCATACTCAATACCATTCTCCATATCCTGAATAAGGGAAACATAATAATGGTATCTAAAAATATTATGTATTATTATTCAAATTTGATATAATTTAATAATGATATTTAGGAATAACATGTGTTTACGGGTATGAGAACATGAACTTCACATTTTTAAATTGTACCTAAAAATACCTAGATCCTAACCATGAGTCATGGAATAAATCATGTTAATTTATAAGAGATTAATCATAAGAGAATAAAAGAACATGATCCATGATTTAATAACAATGGAATATGATAATTTTATAAAAAAGTGTCAAAAAGTGTGAGATAATCATAATAAATAATATTATGTCATGTCTCCCCACAATGTCTTCAATCACGTGTCAAGATTGGGATAACCAGCCATATACCATCATGAGGATTGGTATAATCCCCCATGTAACTAATGATCTAATAAAATTATTAATATTTACTCAATGTATTTTGGGGTATAACAAACTCAACCATATCATAATCATGGAACCTTCAATATATTTTACAACATAATGAAATATATTATCATTTCAACATAATTTAACCCATGAAAAAAGAAAATATATTTCATTGTAATTTCAAAACTATAATAAAAACTATCTATTTAATGAAAAAGGACAATATCATTGGATCACATCCCCATTGATGCATAATTATCATTAATATATTATTAGGGATGGAAAGTTATTCTATAATATAACAAGAATATATTTTGAGGAATATAACATTTTCATTTTAAAGTTACTTATTTAAAATATAAAAATTTAAAAAATATTAATGTAAACATTCTCTTTCAAAATAACTAGAGAATGATTTTGAGGAATAATAAAATCAATGTGTAGTCATAAATATGGAAAAATTCATCTGTACAATTTACATTAATACAAAGATAATGTTCACAGTTTTTTATAATGTACCACATTTAAAAGATGACATGAATATTCATTTGAAAATTATTATAAAAAATTAAAACCAAGTAAAAATGGATTTAAAATCTCATTGGATAGTAATTAAAAAATTATTGAAATGTTTTTAAAGAAAATATGGTAATTTAATGAAAAAATCATGACTATATTGAAACAAAATTGATTTTCATTAAATCATTTATTCTACAATTTTGAGTACTTGAAGAGTTGAAAATTAAAATATAAATTTTAATTTATTTTCATAACCAATATATAGTAAAAAAATTAGATAGATTATATAATTGCATCATATAAATTTTATGCAAAATTAGCCATGATAAAAATAACATTGTAATGTAAAACAACATACCTATTTAGTAAATTTTGATTCATAACACCCTAATAGAAGAAATTAACTGAAATTTTATGTAATATGAACATATCGTTATTCATGACACAAAATATTACAGAAAATTATATTAACCTCAAACAAAATATGACATTAATATAACATGACATGCTTCACAATGAAAACAATTTTAGATAATAATCCCTCAACACATTGATAATTTTTGAATAAAAAACCTTTGGATGAAATATTAATGAAGAATCAAATAACATGGAAAGGGATCATATGTAAACCTTATTAACATAAATAGGTGTATAACATAAAAAATGTTTGATCAAAACAATATTAAGATGAATAAATCATACTTTTTTTGTAATCAATGACTTAAATCCCCTAAACTATTTAAATATATAATAAGTCATTTAACATCATGAAGTATAATGGAATCATGGTGAAAAATTAAAATTGTGTTTTATTTTCACCAAAAAATAAAACTTGGTGAATAAAATAAACATATCTCAAAGAATTCAAATTTTAGATCAAGAACCCCTTACCTAAGGTTAGACTTACTACATAATCACTTCAGCATCATATATAATAAACATAGGTTTATTTTAAATAATAAATTGAAACATGATATTTATTTTAATTATCAACATGTTTTATTTATAAAATATTATATTATATTCATTAATCATTAATTATTAAAAGAACTATTTAATGTCGAAACTGTTTCATTTTTAATGTAGGTTTCGATAAACCTGTTTTGATCTTTACAACATGAAAATGGGTCTATAATAGAAATAATGTTTAAAATGTTTCCAATTTAAAATATAACAATTATATACATATTTATAACTTTTCATAAGTTATATATTTTTAAAAATGAATTACTCTGTTCATGGATATAGTAGTCTATACGTACGCATGAATGTTGTTTTCATTTTCTAAAGTAATGGATAAATGAATCATAAATAATGTTTTATCATCAAAACTAATAATTATATATAAAATATAATATATATTTATTAAATAAATATTTATAAATAAAAATGAGTGGTGGTGAGGGATAATGGTTCATATAGATACAAGGAATTGGCCATTCACATATACTCACATGCGGTACAATATTTCCTATTTAATGGAAAATGAGGTTGAAATATAATTTTTCAAAATCATAATTCCATATTAGTATATTTATAATAATATATTGATCATTTTATAGTGGATATAAAATTATTATAATTGGTAGAATAAGAATAAGTAAAATGAAAGAGCTCGTTTAAGATTTATAGCCCTTCTTTGAGAGACTACTTATTTCTTGCACCTTATGCCTTAAATGATGGGTATTCAAGGATTACCAAGGGAACTAAGATGCATGGAAATAATATAATATGTTTTTTGGTAAGGTAATTGATGATATTGAATGATAAAATTGGGTTCATAATAGAGGAGATTATGTTTCCATTTATAAATGAGGGGGAGGCGCACATATGTATTTACATATAAGATTACAATAATATAAGGTCCATTTTCATGTGTAAGTGGAATTAAAAGGACATGTATTATAAGGTAAGATAAGATAGGATTTAAATATATTTAGAAAATAATAATAATATAGTTCTATGTTTAATTATTACCCTTATATTTTAGTCAAACCCACATCCTCAATAAACTCGTTTTTACCTTAATCATGGTAAAAACAATTTATTATTATTCATTATGAAAAAAATTAAAGTGAAATAATTAATATAATTTTACATTATTATATATATATATATAATATATTTTTTAAATTTATATCCCCATAACTTTAAAAAATTAATATTTCAAAAATCATGAAAAATGAGACAAGAAATGTTTATAGAAAAATGTATTTTTACTGAAAAAATGAATTTAATTTCACTCAATTCATAGTAAAAAATGTCAATGGAAAGATAAATAATTTTATAGAATATGTAAACTATATGTTTCATTAAAATTATTAATAAATAATTATTTTTATATATTATTAAGATAAAAATACTTTTTGTATATAAAAGCAATTTTTGATAAAAGGATTGTTAGGCCCAAAAATGAACTTTTACCAATGTCAAAAAAATAATGTCAATTCATAAAAATTATTTAAATTATTTTTAATAAAATTTCTCTAATTTTTTTTGGAATAAAATAAAAAATATATTGTTACTTTTGAAATAACTGATTAAAAGAAAGGAAATGACAGTTTTAAAAAAATTGCATTCTTCACTATTCACGTAAAAATATATATTTTAAAAAAACCCCTAAAATTAAACTTAATATAAATTTTAAATTTTTATTTAATAAATCATATTATGTTCATAAAATTAAATAAAAAAATATTAATATTGATTTGTAATATTTTCTTTGAAAAAAATTTAATAAAAACCAATTTTGTAGAAAATATATTGTTAATGCACAAAATGACTATAGAAAATATTGAATACATATTTATTATAAATTAATAAGAAAATTTTGTCATGTATAACATTTATTCATATTTTTTTATAAATTATTTATTCTTATTTAAACCTCAAATTTAAATGCTAGGTTATAATGGTTTTATTTAAATAATAACATTTTTATAGTATATAAATGTTTTCCAAAAACATTGATATTGTATTTCAGGTAATATGTAAAGAATATTATTGTTTTAAACTAAATTTTGGGGGTGTTTTATTATCCCCGCTTAAATAAGTCACATCCTATCAAATGTGTTTCAATAATCTGGGGTTTATTTAAAATAACTATTATTGATAACACACAACATACAAATTAATAATAAAACATATATTGAAAATGGGAAACGTAAAATATAATTTTTACGTTAAATAAGACATTATTAGGTTCAATGATAAGTATAATGTTTGTATTTAGTGAAAATATAGACATGAAAGAGAAAATATAATTTCTAAGGAATATTTTCATGAGAATATTATGAACCATAAATCCTCAAATCGGTGAGGGGTTAAAATAACCATAAATTCTTTTGAAATAACTATAAAAATGATTAATTATTCTTTTTAGAGGTTATTATATACAATATTTATGTATTGTTTTACAATATAATGGAGAAAATAAACCTAATTTCCCCTTCTTGTCATGTTTAAATTAGTTTCCACATATGACCCATAGTATAATGATTAATGCGAAACATGATATCTTCATTCTCTAAGCACTAAAATAATATTCTAATATATCATAGGTTCTATAAAATGATTTAAAGCTGCTTTTTCTATAATTATTCAGTCATAGAAACCAAAAAAAATTAGTACATTCTAGGATTACAAATATGATTAAAATATCATTTGAATGGATAATCACAATGATATATATATTAATACATAAAGATAAAACTATATATTTACACAAATACATAAAAACCAAAAATCCTCTAACCACCCTTAAAATTTAATAAAAGTAAAAATATTTTGAACATGTTAACAAAATTTGCAAAGTTTACTTATCTTTATTCAATAAATAACATAATGTCACAAATATTGTCGAATACTAATCCTATAAATACAATGATAATATATCCATCTAATATAATCAAATAACATGAATCACCATAAAAGCTCAATGGATACACATATTCTTCTAAAAAATAACTCATTTATTTATTCTCAAATAAAATCATATACTATAAAATATATTGCACAAATACAAAAACTAAATATACTTCATGAATGTTTACATCAATATCCCTTTAATTAAATCACTAAATAAATTGATGGTTACCAACAATATCCTATTTAGTTTATCAATATCAATCAACTATTTATCCTAACTTTTTATTTTTCTCTCAAAAAAATGAATTTATTAAGGGTTGTCTACCCATAAATAATGTGTTTTAGAAAAATATCACCTTACCACTAAATCACATTTCAGGTTTATCAATATAGTTGAACATATAATTATGAATCATTAAAGAGGAACTATTATAGAACCACCATTAGATGCTTCACGATTCATAGAATTAGAATATCATTGATAAAATCTGTCACTAGCATAATTAAAAAAATTTCAAATAGAAATAGTTTGTCCATTCCACTTGTACTATTGGATAAGAATAAGTCTTTACATGGTCTATGAGTTATTCAATGGATTAGGGAATTGACTTAGATAATTTCTATATTCCCAATAAAAAATACATTGATAAATAAATGTTACCATAAGATATTATTTATTTCCCTCAATTGAACTATTTGTTTTTCATTGATATTATTAGGATATTCGGTTATTTTTATATAATAAAACATATTAAAATCCATTTGATACATTTCCCTGATTTATTCCTCTATAATTCTTAACATGTTATAAGATGAATCCTTTTTCCTTTATAAACTTCAAGAATCTATATTTTTATCTTATTTGGTTCATTTCAGAACATTCCAAATCACAATTTTTTAAATTCAATCACCCTTTTCATTTAGTTACTCATGAGATCATTCATTGAATAGTCTATAAAATTTATTTTCAACATCATTACTCCTTTTTATTTCCAGACACTAAAACTAAAATTCATAATGTGAACAAGAGAACATATTGAGAAATAATATAATAATTAAAATCATTTATTTTATGTCTAAATATTGACATCTTTATTTCAATATATATATCCTTTGATTTAACATTGGTCATCCATGGTTATAATCAATTTCAATTATTCAAAATTGTTCAAAATGAAAATATCAATATACCCAATCATATCCCTTAAGAGTGACCAGTAAGGTGTGTAGACATAGGACCACTGAAAGTGCACTGCTGATTATTGAGTGAATACCAAATTCCCTATTCAGAGAGTATACCTATAAATGAATATGTTACATAACCATATCTAAATTCCAATTTTAATAAATGGATTTATTTTTTCAAAAACATCAATTATTTCTTTAACATTACTCATAATGTTCTTGTCTAATGAGGCTACCTAACGGTTCTCACTATTTTTTTCACAAACTAGTTTCTAAAAATAATTAACCCTTGATCCAATATAACTGTAGTAAACTGAACATTATATAAATAATTATTACATATTACTAGATTAATTCTCATTAAATATCATTATGATTAACCATAATACCATAATTATTTAATTTCTTTGAAAATGTTGATAGATAAAAATAAAAGGTACATAAAAGATACACATAACCTCTCATTAAGTTCTTCATAACTAGCTATATTATTAAAAATATCATACTTAAAACCTCTATTCATATCCTTTGGAAAATGAAACATAAAAAATGATGATCTGATATTCACAGTATTAATAAACAAGTGAGATATCAAAAAATAATCATTTTAAATCACATCATGAGGATAAGGGTATGGTAACATGGTATTAAAATTTTAAAATCCTACTGAAAAATCCATATATCCTAACCATGAGTCATTACATAAAGCATCTAAGTTCATAAGACATTAATCATAAAGGAATAAAATTACATGAGCCTTAATATCATAATATTTGAATATGATCATGTCATAGAAGAGTTTCATAGTGTGTTAAATAACAATAATAATAAAAATTTTATATTAGGGATACAAGCCTAGAGATTTATCACATGTTAGGATTTGGATAACCACCCATGTAGCTACATTAGGCTTGGGATAACGTCTCATGTACCCTATTTTTTTATTAGGATAACCTCTTGGGTTCCATTTTATCTCATAAAAAATTAATCTTTAACCAATAAATTTGATGTATATAGATTTACAACCTATAACATAAACATAATCATTTCTTATGTTTGTCACATGATCGTGATAAAAAATAGAATTTCAATATAGATTAACTCTTTGAAAAGTTAGCATGTCTCACAAAACTTTTATAATAATATCATATAATTTATAAAGAAATAATAAATATAGTATCATAGGATCACATTCCTAATGAATTATATTTAATAACACAAATTTTTATCACAAATGAAAATTCCATTAAAAAAATTCTAGAAATATTTTTACGGAAAATACTTTATTCATTGTCAAATCAGTTTTTTGAAATATAAAAATTTATAAAATATTAAGGAAATAATTTTATTTGAATAAAAACATGGAAATTTATTACTAATTATTTAAATCAATGAGTATTCATGAAAGAAAGAAAAAGAATTCCTATGTGTATGGTAAAATAAAGATTGTGCTTACACCATTAATAAAAATAACAAGTTTAGAGAGTGATAATAAGATACCTTTGTAAAAAAATTAGAAAAAATAAAAAATTAAAATTAAAATTTATATAAATAATAAAAGTATAATTATAATAACGTTATTGAAAACATTTTAATGAAAATATTATCATGGGGGAAAAATATTCTCAATTGAATTGAAAAAAATTCCCTTATAAACATTCATTTCTGAACTTTGAGTACATTGAGAGTGGAAAGAGAAAAGAAAGCTGTTTATTTCTCTAAATAATATGTGGAGAAGAAAAAAAAATTTAGTGACATATAATATAATTTCTTCATCTATAATTTAATCACGACAATCCCAGTAAATATGATTTTATAACGTAAAAACCCATACTTTTCTGGTAACATTTGATTCATAACCCCCATGAAAAAATTGACATCATTTGAAAATATGAATATCATGAAAATAAGGATACACATGATATAACATATCAAATTGGTATGAGATACACCTCATTAAATATGATAGGTGAATAACATTATATATATCCCAAAGAAAACAATTTGAGATGATAATACCCTAAACATTTTGATATATTTTGTATCTGAACACCTTGGAATAAATATTTTTGAATTATAACATTAAATTCAATAATTAAGAAGGATAGATGATATAAATTTTCAAAGGTATCCTATATACACCTCATAAACAAGAATATAATAATAACATCAACAATTTCTAAAAATAATAAATTTTATGGGAAGAACTCTCAACAATTTTCAAAAACCTAACGTTCCAAATCACGTTTTTAATTAAAAAACGTTTTATAAGGTGTAAAAAATGCTCTTAGATATTTGAATGGTAGGTTCTGATAATTTTATATTTAAAATGTTTTTACTACAAGAATTGTTGACCCTAAATTATTAATATAAATATTTTTAAAATATGTTTTATTGTAGAAAATATAATTCAATAATATTTGTTGGATATTCATGAAATTATTTGTGTACTAAATTTTCCAAAATTTTTAAAAGGGAATTTGAAATGAGCTTCATGGGTGAATATAAATTCATTATTGGTTTTTAAATTTTCTAAAATAAATATTGAAATATATTAATTAAATAATGTGCAATAAATAAATTTTAAAACATTTTTGTATGGATAGTACTAAAGTTAGTGATGCATTCATGGTTGTTATATGAAAATTGGATCTAAAAGAAATTATGAAATGTGTTGATAAAACCATTCAGATAGGAATGACTATAAACATACTACACCTAAACTCTTGACATCCTGATAGATTTTTTTCTGTTTGTGTGATTGGTTTCAAGAAAACCCAAAATATTCGAATTCCTTTAATATATAAATAAACATCAAATATCTTATAGGTACAATAAATCTATGATTGTTCTATTATAAGGGACAATAATTTTATATACTTAGTTATTCTGATGATGAATATGGTAGTTATATGTTAGATAAAATAAGAACATATAAAACATACCACTTTTTGTTAATGTCTATAGATTAATTATAAGTCCTATATATTTTATAATAATATTATTTTCTACATATTACATTCCTTACAACATTGTGGCTATATAAACCCCCAAATATTATTATTTAAATATGATCCTTATAATATGTCTATTAAATTGGTGGTATCAATAAAATTTACCAAATTATGATATATATAAATATATGTTAACCAATATGTGTATATTTTGATTAATTATTATAAAATATGTACTCAATTTTTATTAAAGGTATTTTATGTTTCGTAATTATGTTTTCTTCACAAATATGTTTTCTTTGTTTTTATGACAAAATATTTTTTTAAAAAGTCAAACATTTATAAATTTTATTTTATAAAAATCATATCATTTATCAAATAGATAAACCAAAAATATATTATGGTGTACTTTTTTGATTTTTCTAAAAAGATTGATTTTCTAGTGAATAAGGAAACATAACGATTAATATTAAAAACTATAGTTTTGATTCAACCATTTGTGATGTTACATTTTATTTAAAATAATTTCTACGAAAAATTTGTTCTATTATATTATTTAAAATCTTATTATTTTCATTTGAATCAATTTCTAAATTTAATTTGATATAACATCATTTTTATACAATAACGTGTCAACTTTAAAGAAACCATATAGTTTTTAGAAAATGATTTGTATATCCTTTTATGTACATATTTTAAAACCAATATATATCCATTATAAGAATTTAATTTCACTATATGAAATTTATTTTTATATTCAGGAATCCAAATTTATCCTAAGATGATTTTTTAACATTTTTATGAAGACATTAAATACTTAGTGAATACCAAAAAAAATACTATTTTTATGAAATACAATAGGTTTTATGATATCACCATGACATTGAACGAATTTAAAAATATATGAAACATATAGAAAAAATTATAGTATCATAATTTAATATTAATATTATTCAAAAATAGTTTAAAATATAGATATTAGATTTTATTCCATAATAAAAATGAGAATCATTTTCAGTGTGGATGAAGAGCCTGCACAACATTAGAAATATCAATTTTGGTATCCAGGGTCTAATATTTGAGATAAGATAAGCCCATTATATACATGGATACATATTATTAATTATTAATTATTATATTTAAGGTCATAAATTTATTTTAGAGTTATATAACAAGTGGATTATCCATATTATTGTGCAATTCCTAAGTAAGGTCAGAAATGTAAAAATAACACATTAAATGTATGGTCTTGATATAGATGTGAGATAAAATAAATAATTAAGGGTTAAAAAAAGTAAATTAATAATAATAAATATAATATAATTATTTAAATTTATTTTTAATTTTTATAAATTCTATAATTACCTTATATGTTTGTACAACACTAACACATTATAATTTAATTAACCAAAAAATAAGATAAATGATATTAAAAATATCATAAGTATTATAATTTGATATATTTCTGGTTATATAATAATTATATAGATTACCAAGACAATTTTAGGAAATAATAAAATATATTTTTCTAATTTTACTTGTCTTATTTATGTTCTTAAACTCAAAGAAATATATCTTATAAAAATTGACAATAGTGATATTTTATTGGATTAGTATGTTATTAAAATATTTAGAAATCATTAAGATGTTAATTATGAAAAAATGGAAAATTTAAATCCATAAATATCATCCCTTGTTAATTTAATGGATATTTGTAATTGTCTTCCTATAAAATATGAATATTATATTTTACTCTTTTTAGAAATTCCAAAAGGTCATACAGCTCAATTAAAAATTCTGCATCTTTACTCACATATTCAAACAAATTTTAGACTTCTATATTGACCATGTACTTATCATTAATCTTCTAAAAATACTATCCATGTTTCTATGGTTCTAGTGTCCCCAAAAGGAAAATATAAAGTCACGTAGCAATGAATCTAAAGAATATCTACTCAAAAACAGGTGATTGTCTTACCCGAAGCCTTTCATTTTATTTCTTCATATACTTCTTTGTAGTGTTTTTTCATTATAAATTAATAAATTAAGTATAAAATACATATTAATATATTATTATTATTATTATGAAACTATATTCCACCTTTTATCTATCCCATTAAATGTGAACACATTGATAGTTCGTATATATGACTTACGATCTCCACATAGTAATATAATTCATTTTTCTTCCCCACATTACATGGTTGGATATAAATATAGAACTAATGATTATATATTATATATATTAAATAATAAATTATCAATAAATTTTATTTATTCTCAACCATTCTTTTATTCTATCAATCAAAAAATTGATACAGTGTTCTGACATATGTATGGTCTACTATCTCAATGAATGGTGTAAATAATTTTTTTGTCATTATATTTATGGAAGACTATAAATATTTATATATTTATTATATATTATATTTAAAAAATCTATAATATTTTGTATATTGTGTAACTATATACAATTAAAATGAACACTAACAATCTATGAAAAATATGCATGGTAAAATGAATTAGTTTGCACCAAAAATTTGGGTAATAAAGAAATATTATAAACTAAATGTGGAAAAATAATATAAGAGGATCGCATATTATATTATAAATTAATATATTGTTATTTTATTATATAGAAATCTTTTTTAAACCATTATAAAATATGTGAAATCATTTTCATGAAAAGGGAATAATGAGGTAAAGGGTTTTCGTCTCACTTTTATTTCTATGGGACACATGTCGTATACACTACTTGTTTATTTTTTTGTTATATATATAATACCCATGAATGTATTTTATTATTCAAATCAAGAAACTTGTGGGATATATTTATCCTCAGCTACTTATTTCATTTATATGGATTACGATCCAAAAAGCCCAAGTGATACAGGTTTATTGTGAAATCTCATCATTATTTGAGATTGTTTTTGTTTAAGTATATTTTGGGCAATATTTCCCTTCAATTTCCATGTCATAAAAATTACTATAATCCAATTATTTATTAAATTAATTTTTACCTGGGTTTTATATTTTATAAAAATATATATATGATCTTCTAGTCATTTCCTTAACAATGTTTGTTTTGATTTTTTAATCAAAGGTGTGAATGGAATAATTTTTTTCTTATAAAAAATTAATAGAATTTATAGCAATCATATATCCTTAATTATTTGACTATTAATTTACATTTTATAGGTTTATTTTCAAATAAATTTTCTTCATTTATAAATGCACAAATATTTTACAAAAAAATTGATTTTAAAATACAAATGTCGTTTTCTTGAAGAATAATTCCAAATGACTGTTAAAAATAATTATCCTCATAAGATGAAATAATTTGATTATACTAAAAATATAATTGGGAAATTATATAAGGATAATAACCTAATTATTTACTTTCATGGATTATATTTATAATGAAATTATTATTGATAAAAATGTTCCATATTCCTTGATTTATACAGTGAGGAAATGTTTATGAAGTATGCTTCATTTAATACGTTCTGTGATGAGGAATGTTATATGATTTTGTGGAACAAATATGTGTTATTTTCATTATTTTATTGATGACACAAATATTTACCTCCAATTAATTGGGTAATGAATGATATTCCATGTGATTAATAGGAGTACAATGTAGAGTGAACCGAGTTCATTAAGGTACCTTGTCCACCATGGTCTTGGGAGTAAATCATTACTAGTATGGCAGTTTGTGGAGTAAAATAATTCCACAATGATATTCTTTGTTGTGATCCTAGAAAATTGATATGGTTTTTGGAGTTTACCAATTACTATATCATAGTCTTTGAAAGGATCCTTGTTAATTAAGGAAATAAATTTCTATACTAATGTGTATGACTCAATTATATGTATTATGTGAATGTTATTATCTTATGCATATATTTCCCTCATGAATCATATCATTTTAACTAAAAATATTTCTTCTATGACTCAAGAATTAGATCTATCATTTGTAGAGAATAATTTCAAAATTTTAAGTTCATGTTTTTAGGCATTATGATCTTGATATGATTATATAATCTTTGATATATCTTTTTTATCGTTTCTAAGATTCTAATATAGCCATTATCATTTGATTCATTTCCCTATGTTATGACGAATGGTTTTAAGTAGGGCATCTCTAAGATGTTTGGTAGAGGGGAATAAATTTATGGGGATGATATATATTTTTATGAACTAGTGGTTTAATTTTCAAAGATAAGTAATTTTTTGTCCTAATTCTCTAAAAATATAATCCTAAAAGATCCATTGGAATGAAAGGGATATAAAATTTCATTTATTTTTTTATGTTCTATAAGGTTGAAATACAATCACATTCATTGTTATCAAAGAAAAAAATTTATATATATATTTTTTTAGCTTGGAATCCAAGATGGCAGCTAATCGGCTACTACTATTGGTTCAAGAGGTTGGTTAAAATAATGTTTTTGATTTGGATATTTTCACTATAAGTTATAATAATAGTTTTGGTAACATTATGGATATATAATTTTGAGTCTAACTATATGTTCAAATTCATAGATACACCTTCGAAGGTTTTTTTCATGGATTTTTAAGGAGGAAAATTATATTTTCATAGATGTGTATGTAACCCATAGGTTTATGATGAATTATTATTTGAGGAAAAATTACATTAGTCTTGATGGAAATATGTTTAAATGTATTTTTATCCTTTATTAATGTTCATAATATATTGGTAATGTTATTGGAAATATATAGTTTTATTAAAAATATTTCCAATAGATTATGTGACAACTTGTCACATCTGAAAAGGCCATCAGGCTTGAACCCACAAAAAAGGTGTGATAAGGGTACATCACATACAACTTGAATATATAATGACCTAGTTATTATGATATTGTCTTTATTTATTTAAAATATTTCATAGATAATTGTTGAGTCCAATTCGGTAACATATTTTATATCATATAGATAATCATGTGTTTGAAAATTGATTTGGTGTTAAGAGATTAATGTTGTTTCGAAAGATGTTCACTATTTTTGGAAACTTATATGATTAAGGTTAATAGAATATTATTTAATATTATTTTAGGAATAAAGTTTGAATTTTCTTTTTTAGGAAAATATTATTTTATCCTGAATTTATATTGATTCAGGTTATTTATATAAGTTTTTATTTTATTGTAGGGATTTTGTGTTTTGTGTTTGTACATTTTAGTAAATAAATGGTAAATTTATCTTGGAAGATCATGTGATAAAATTTTTCTGATTATTCAGTTTCAATATTAATATAAAATAGTTTTATTAATTTTAAATATATTTATTTATTATATAGTGTATGTTTTACCTTGGTTAATAATTATCAATTTTAGAGATTAAAGGATAATTCCTCATATGATGGTTTATTATTTTTGGTAATTGAATTTCCATGTTATAAACATTTTGGATTTTCATAAGGCCAAAAGACAAGAGGGATATGTATTTATTATTTTTGTATTGGAAAATCCATTAGAAGTTGATATTAGTGTTTCAGGCATGAAAAATTTATCTAAAATAATCATCATTTAGAGAAAAATATGAGATTATGGTGGAAATATATTAAAGGATGAAACATTACATGTGTTTTATGAATTCATCTCAATGTTCCCATAGTATATAGTAAAGTAATTCCTAATATATAATAATAAAGGATCTCAAAGTACAAATGTTATCCATTTGCTTTTATTACTGAGAAATCAGTGGCCTTTTAATCCATCACAAAATTAAAGTTTTTTATGGTTAACTTTCCAATTATCATGTTCTCTATCACTCTATATAATTTTTTAAAAGTTATTTTTCTCATATATATCCATGTTTTCAAATTCCAATTTTTTTTCCTACATGGAAACCTAGTATGTGTTATTTCATATGACCTCCATACTTATGTTTTTCTCTTTAAAGAGGAGGTTTTATTGACACATTGTATGTAGAATTTCAACAAAAGTATTTCAAAAAGTCAGTCACTAATTATAGATACCAAGTTCAATATATGAGGATGAAATTTATTATGAGGGTGTGACACATTGATATTTTAAAATAACACTATTATCAATAGCTTATGTTTAATGTGTCACTAAGCTTAAATAAATACCAAAATAATTTTATTAAATATTTCTATTACAACCAATACATTAAATTAATGGATTTGAATAGTATAAATATTATTTAGAAATATATATATATATATATAATTTAACTAATAAATATATATTATTTTATTAACTTATCATAATTATTTATCAATTTTTTGTAATGTAATTTTATGCTTCAAACAAATGTTTTCTTCCGAAATATATTTTCATTCTTTTATAGGTGCATGTTATAATTAATATCTATAAATTTTATATATTATATTTTATAAAAGTAATATAATTCTTTCAAATAGATAACCAAAACTATATTATCTTTTAATTTAAATATTTTTTTGAAAAGATTGATTTTCTAGTAAACAGTGAAAATTACAGATTTTAATGAAAATTGTATTATTTAAACAATTTCTGAAGTTCAGTTTGATTTTAAAATTTCTTAAAATATAAATTAGTTTTATAATTTAATTAATAATTCAATTAGTTTAATTTTAATAAATTTTATAATTTATTTTTTATAAAATAATTTTTATACATATATAGGGATTTTTAAGAGAAACTATATTTTCTCTAAAAAATGGTTTTTATCAGGTTTGAACACATTTTTAAAAAATTAATTTAAATAACTTATATGAATTTAGATTAATGAAATGGAATTTATTTTTGGATTTATAAAAACTAATTTATTATAGGGTGATATTTTTTAGACTTTTCTGTAGAAATTAAATTTCTCGTGAATACAAAAAAAATATTGTTTTTATCAAATATGCTACTTTTATGATATCTCCTTGAAATAAAAATAATTTCAATAAATTTATGAAACATATGGAACATAACAATAATTCTAAAATACTATTAAAACCATTCAAAAATAATATAAAACTTATATATCATAATTTAATATATAAAAAATATGAAAAACATTTCTTGTGTTCATGGAAAACATGCGCACCAATGGAAACATTCAATTTTTTATCCTAAAGAGAATAATATGGACGATATATTACATTTATATACATGCATATAAAATAACCATTATTTTTTACTATTTTAATTGTTAGGCAAGAATTGTATAGTTATATAACAATTTTATTATCCAAATTTTTTTGCAATGCTTGCACTATGCCAAGATAGTGAAATAAAACATTAAATGTGTTGTCTTGATATAGATGTAAGTTAAAAGAATTATTTAGTGAATAAAAATTTATATAATGATCATTATAATCATATTTTAATGATATTAATTTCATTATAATTTTTATAAATTATATAATTACCATATATATTTGTGAAACCCTAACACAATATTATTTTAATCAAAATAAAAATTAAATAAAATATATTAAAAATACAATATGAAATATAATTTGAGTTGTTTAAGGGGATAAATAAATTAAATATATATGACTATGAAATTTTTATAATATAATAAAATATTTTTTTTGAATTATACTAGTTTTATGGAAATATTTAATGTCAATGCAATGAATTGTATCAAAATTAACAATAATCATATTTTATTGGATTAATATTTGATAAAACTATTTACAAATTATATAAATATTAAATTGTAACATAAGAGATAATATATGGTCTAAAATGTCTCCCCATATTAATTTATAGGAAATTTTAAAGAATTGGGATCTATAATATTCTATATATATTTTAATCTTGTGAAAAAACTCCAAAAGTCCCACTCACCTCAATTATTAAAGGTCTCCTACTCCCTAACTTATTAACATAAAATTGAGCCTTATATCAAGAAAAATTGATACAAATTCCTCCTCCCAACATACATATGAATGTTTTTATGTACTGGTCCCCTTAAAAACACATACTTAAATCCCATAAAAAATTATCTATATAAGGTCTACTGAAGAAGTGGTAATTGTATACTCAAAATAGGTAAATTTATATCTTCATATACTTACACATAATGTTTTTATTCCCTAATAAATTAAATAATACATTACGACCTATATATTTATATTTTATTACGAATATGATATAACCATTTTTTATATTTTATCCATTTAATGAAAAGTGAATACATTTTTTGTTTGTTCGTAAGACTTACCGTCTCCATGTAGCGGCGTAATTCGTGTTCTCATTACCACATTACATGGATTTATATAAATATGATAATAATGAATATATATATATAATATATTAAACAAATATAAATTATAAATTTTAATTATTCTTTACCTTTATTTTGTTGTGTCAATAAAAAATCAAAGCAGTGTTCATGAGTACATACAGTATACCATCTCCATTAATGAGGTAATTCATACCTCTATCTCTATCGTTATGGATAGATATAAATATAAACATATTTAATATATATGATATTTACTCCATAAATAGTATTCTAGATATTATGGAACTATATCCTATTATGAAGAACCATAACTTGCATTATAAAATATTCATAGGAACATGAAGCAGTTAAATCCAAAAAAAGGTTTAATAAGGAAGTATTATTAACAAAATGGTGATAATAGGATAGAATAGGATCATTTATAAAATTATAAATATTAATATTGTTATGGAATAAATTAATAACATTTTTAAAACCATTCTATATGAAGTTAAAACACGTTAAACTAAAGGTAAGAGTAACGAAACATATTTTTTGACTCACTTTTATTTTTGGGGGACACATTACTTATAAACTACATGTTTCTTTTATATAGATTATGTTCCATCCATTAATGTATTTTAGGATTATTATAATAAAAATTATTGGATATTTATATCCATATATAGTTATTTATTTATTGAGGAATGTTAATCAAAAGAATCCAAAGTAATATGGGTTTTTTTTACAGTCTCATCATTATTCGAGGTTTTTATAGTTAAATCTCTAGAGTTGAATATTTATCTTACATTTCAATGTTTTCTTAAAATGATGGAAAAATGTTTTTTCAATTTACTATTGATTTTTTAATATCATTATCACCATTGTATGGATTTTTACAAAAATGATTAAAATGAATCTTCCTATCATTTTCATAATAAGTTATGTTTTCTATTTTTCTTACAAAAGAGTCAAATGAATATTTTTTAACTCATATAGAAATAAATAATAAAAAATTCTTGATAAATCACATATTCAATGATATATTTTCATTTTCAAAATTAAAATTT
Source organism: Viscum album (assembly GCA_963277665.1). Classification (NCBI taxonomy): domain Eukaryota; kingdom Viridiplantae; phylum Streptophyta; class Magnoliopsida; order Santalales; family Viscaceae; genus Viscum; species Viscum album. The sequence continues at coordinate 1,094,424,846 of OY728148.1, read as the reverse complement.
TAAATAAGGTTTTTTTATTTAAAATTTCACATATTTTTAAGAGGAAAAGTGATTTTAAAATGGAAAAGTAATTTTTCTCACGATTTATTACATGTGATCATTTACAATCATTTTCCCTCTATGATTAAATAATTTTCTGTAACCTAATATTTATTTGGGAAATTACAATATGATACCATAATAATTATTTATCATGATGGTTTATGTTTATAAGGGGGATATATTGGTTAATACCATTCCTTTTTCCATAGTTTATATTTTAATAAAATGTTTATGAAATCAATTCCATTTAATGATTTATGTGATGATTAATGTTTTATGATCATGTGGAATACATATTTATGATTTTATTTAAATTATATATTGTAACTATACATCCTTCCAATGTGTTGTGTAAGGAATGATATCTCGTGAGATAAATAGGATAAGAATTTAAATTGATCCTAGTTGTGTAAGGGACCATTCCAACCATGATAGTATTGATAGTGAACTTTAAATACTGTTTTGGTTAGGGGAGGGAAGAAATTCCATTGTGATAGTCTTATAAGTGATCCTTCGCAACTATAATGGTTTAGGGATTGTACCCATTAAACTATTATGGTCTTCGAAAATATCCCTGACTACCATGGCAATGATTTTCTAGGTTTATGTGTATGTCGCATTTTGATGTCCTATAAGTAGGTTATTAGTTCATGGATCATATTTATTTATGATGAATAACTTATAAATAGTCATGATTTTTTCCATGAGATAAATTCTTATTTACAATATGAAAGGTATAATTTTCAATTTTTATGTTCATGTTATTAGTCCCCTATGCCCATGTTATGATTTTGTAAACATATATATATATTTTGTTTACCCTTAATGAGAATCTAATCTCACCGTTTTCTTATGATTTCATATAAAAGGATATAAATAAAGGCATTATGTATGGTAGGTCAAAGAAGGGTTCTACAAATAATGAAATTTTGGGAGATGATATATATTTTTATGATTCAAATATTTATTTTCTCAATATATGTAAGATTTTTTTCCTAATTAACTAAAACTCTAAACCAAATGGATCCTTCTATATGAATGTGATCTTATATTTCATTATATATTTATTTTGTTGGTTGATGAAGTTAGTTCATTTTTATTATTATCAAAGAAATGAATGTAAATATTAAGTTGTTAGCATAGAATTTGGGAAAAAGGGTTATGTGCTGCCACATTCATGGTGTTATAATAAATAGATCTATATTGCATTATAAAATGTTGAAGTTGAGTACATATCTTCAATAATGTTTTTGTGAATATATTCTCCATATAAAACACAATTTCTAATATTATGGATGTATATTTAGATATGTCCCAATAAATTTTTATAATAAAATTTATATAAAAATTTTTAAGAACCCTGTGTCTTATTAAAGAACAAGACATATTGATATAAGAAATCTCATTATGAGAGGTAATTTTAACAAATGGTTATATAACTCTTGAATTAATAAGTACTAAACAACATCTTGGTAACATATTAAAAAATCTTATAAATTTTTTTTTTGATTAGGCTATATCAGACATGAACATGGAGTGATATGTTTTGTTTATACTTTTTTTCTTTTAATTTTGTTTTGGTTCTGGTAGAGAAAAATTACAATACTGGTAACAACGATTGGAATCAACTATTTCAATCTACTGGTGGAATCAACTGAGATTCATGATAACATGGTGATTAATTGTTTCACATGACTATTTGGATGATATTGTGACATAGTACTATAACATTATACCATGTCATTGTGCCATAACATACTAATATTTAGATACACCGATGAGAAACTATCGTTGTATGTTATAGTGATGTTGAACTATTACTTCGTATTAATAACATTTTCTATAATTATTTTTTAATTCAGTTTATTTATAATCTAAAATATGGTTTTTTATTATGAAATCATTAAAAGATAATTTATAAATAAAATTTTATTATAATAAATCTCTCTCTTATACGCTTAATGTGGACCCATTATTGTTTCTTCTCTTTTCATGAAACCTTCCATCTCCATCATTTATCCCTCAATAAAATGTGAAAATGGTGTGAGTGAAGAATCCTATGGGTAATATAGAATAGTTTTCCCTATATGATTGAAATAGGTGAATCACGTTAGATTATAGTAGAACCAATGAATCCATAGATCATATATTAAGTGGTTATATAAGATGTTAAAATAGATGAAACATGGCTATCTTTGAATAATTTAATCTTATAAAAAGTGATCTATAGACCAGGATGGATCAAATGGTTCTTGATGAATGAAAACCCATGTTACATTTTTTTGGTTCATAATTTATTTTAGTTTTATAGATAATGACTTTATGAAGATTCTTGATTTTTTAAATAAAATGATATATGTAAATAGTTTTATATTTTCCACAAGAAAGTGGAAAAATTCTTGAACATTCCATATAAATTCATTTATGAGGATCACTAAGGATCCTTCCCAATTAATAGAGACAATTTTTTATTTGATGGTGATTTTATATAATCTAATAGTAATTCTACAGTGTGAAGGAATACGTCATTAGTGTTTTTTGGAAAATGCAGGTTTCAAGTAGTGTTCATACAATATATGTTGTGTCTTAGGAAACAAGACTTTTGAATAATGAGGTTTCAAGATATATTTTTCTGATTTATTACGAAAAAAGTTCATAAGATAATTTTTTTAGATATTTGAAAGTACATATTATGGAGTTGAGTAATCCCTCTTTTAGGTCGAGATCATTTTCCTATCCTATAGTGATATCTTGCATATTGAATGTTAGATTCATTATAACTAAATGTGAGGATAAATTGTCCAAGTGTAGTGGTTTCTCCTTGAGTCGGGTAACATGGAAAATGAATATGGTTAACTAGAACCATTGATTGAAGAAGTGTGTGGTTGACAATGATAAGATCTAGTAGATTAATAGACCAATAAAACATCCTAATAGACTGCTAGACATATATAACCTTATCATGGAGCCCGATATGGTATTGGTATCCTCTTATGATGACAAAGTCGAAGCTGAGTTTCAAGTTGATGTTTGTACAACAAAAAAAGAAGAGTCAGAATCTATTTATGTTGAAGTGGAATGTGACCAAGAAGTGGATATGATCCATATTTTATACTATGCATCTACATATCCACATCTTTCCCTTCCTTACAGAGATACTCTACTAAGAGAAGATAAGTAGTCAGAAGAGGCTGAAGCCATTAAATGTGATCTTGTAGAGAAATATTTCTCATAGACTCAAAAGGATCTTATGGTTATTTTAGATAATTATGATTATGATATTGATTGAGGTGATGAGGATGAATAGTCTCATCCTTCACATATTATTTATATGTCCATCAGATCTCCTAGTGGTGATTGGAAATAGAAATCTCTTTTTACTTCAACTATCTAGGATTCCTATGATATAATTAATTATGATTCTCAGGCTTCTAGAATACATTGAGCCTCTAATAGAGATGATGATGGAGAACCATAAAATGTGGAGAAATACCAACTATCTACTCAACTTGGTTTAAAGTACTAAGATTCAGTACATTATGATGATGATGATGATGATGATGATGAATAGAGTAGTCCACGAAATCATGGTGGACCTTTCATTTTGGTTGATTAGGTAGATCCTAATGGATCAATGGTAGGGAGGATATATATAAAATTTCGTTTGATCCTTTCGATTTTTAGGTACCTATTTTAGATACTAGACCTCGGAATATAGTCAGACACATATATGAGAGAAATAATCTTCCTATTCATTATCTTTATCCATCTTTTTTTTGTGAAATAGATGATTTGAATTCTTTTAATTAAATCCTTATATAAAAAATCATTAGATTCTTAGTACTTCTTAATTTTAGGAAAAAATTATTAGTGATGATAATAAAATTATGATGGTCACCCTGGTTGTTTCTTATGTTCAACCTATAATGTTCTTAATGATATAATGTATATAGATTGAGACTCAGTGGTTGGCAGAGTAGATGTATTATATATATATCTCAATAAAGGATTTGAGTTACAACTTTACTAATACGGAGATATCCATTTTAGAGGAACTAGAGTATTTATCTACTCCCTATACCATCATCATGAAGATCTCTACCTCCTTTTTTACCACATTAGTGGATAGTGATATCATCTGATCTATAGTTAGATAGAGCATCATGATTTCATGGGTTATTTTAATAATTCTCATCAAGAATTATTTCACTAGATTATATTTCTTGGTGAGAAAAAATATAAAAATTTGTTTGATAATGATTAAATTATTCTAAGAGAATTATAATGAATATTAATAATTCTTTTAGGTATTACCTCATGAGGATTTATAACAATCAGGAACTTAATTCACTTTTTATGTTCTTGGATAATAATTTTAGAATGCCTCCTAAAACAAGGGCCAACAATGAGAATGTGACACAGTTAAAGATATTTTCAACCTATTAAATATTTTCATAGAATAAAATGAAAATTTATTTATGGATATAGACTACGGTGATAAAGTGTTCACAATTTTTATGTATTTGATGGAACCCATTTTGTATACTGGCAATATACATGTCATTGATCATCATTCCATTAATCTGAATCATTCTCTTGATGAACCTTTATCTAAATTATTTCAGACTAAATCCATATAGGGTTTTCCTTTAATACTTGCTCTACATGAATCTAGGAGATAGATGAGGCCATTGAAATCTATTATATTGTTTTGGAAACTAGCAACTCCATATCCTCCAACTCCCTTTATCAATAAAAAAGGAAATGATCCAGAGGATCCTACATCTAGAAGGGTTATAGATGGTTTATCATATTCTGATTAGGGATTTGATAGAAATAGTTAATTTGTGTGAATTCTATTTTTTATGTAATTTGTTTTACACCGATATATATATATATATATATTAAACTCATATTTTTATTCAATTATATGTGTGTTAATTAATTTTTAATTTTGTATAAAATTTTTATTATCCCCAAATGGGGAGTAGTGAATGTAATTTCACATATACTTATGTGTTATGAATTGATAAATATGTGAATCACATATGGACATGGGATTTTATACATAATATTAAATTTTATTCATTAATTAATGTTTTTTATATAGATAACATTTTTTTATTTTTGTTCATAAAAAAGGGGAATACTATTTAGAACCTCATAATTATATTAGCCGAAATAATGTTTATTATATTTCTAATTAATTTAATGTTTTCAGTTAGTAAACTATTGCATGGAAAACTTTGGAATAATTATATAATTCTTGAGATACTGGTCAATCTACTCTTTTTTGTTTTGTGTTTCTACTCCATGTTATCTTTAACTCAATAATCTACTGCCAGTACAACTACATATCTATCCAGATATGCTTTGATCCCTACTAAGTAGTGATACAATAAGTATATACTATTGTTGCATGGTAATTCAACTAGAGTGATCTATCATTATATAGATCTACCACAAAATCATTATACTTCCACCAGATGAGACACCATTGTGTTAAGCTACATCCTAGTCTAAGTTATCACTAAAATAAGTTAAATATACCAACTAGTTTTTCTATTACAAGGAGAATCCACCGTCAAATAATGCAATCGATTCAAAAAGTTTTCTTTTATAATTGTAACCATTATACCATGATTCCACCATTGGAGCTACCATTAGTGAAGTAACCTTCAGGAAGATATCGTTAGTGATGTTATCTCCAAGTATCTACCATAGATCCCATGATTTGGATTAAAAATTAAGTATCCAATGGATATTTTATGCAATTATAAATGGATAGAATCACATGGATTTAAGATGGATTACTCTAAAACAACTCCATGTACATATTTGAGAAAAAATCAAACCATCTTATATCTATTTATTAATATTAGAATCCAAATAATCTTAATGTTATCATGTAATGGCTAATTAGACATGTACCACTCTAAATTTAGTATATCCTCCCTCGTAATCATAAAAAACAAAAGAATTACATGGAACCAAAAACAAGAAAACTTATTAGAATGAAAAAATGAAATATAAGTGATTCATGACTATAGAATAACCTTATTGAGAAAAAAATTGAGATGATAATCTTTTTAATAATTCAATGAACCCCTCTTTTCCTATAGTTTCTGTTTCATCTAGTTTGATCTCCTGCCAAAAAAATTCAAAGGCTCCTAAATAAATGAAACTATTTGGATTGAAAGGATCTAAATTTTATCATCTATAAACTCTTTTTAATTATCATTATTATTTACATTCATGATATGTTTCTATTCTACTATATATTTGTAAAACATAGTCTCTTATGTTTAACTGGATATTTCCAGACACACTCTACCTATTTTCTTCATTTTTCTCATTTAAGACTATAAAAGTTGTCATGTATGACACATAAATGTATTATCCCTTGGTACACACTATCTCAACACATTAATGTTTAAAGATTATCAACCTAATAACTATTGAAGAAAAATTTTGTGGGGTAGAAATATTGGTAGAAAATTTGTATACACTAGGAATATCTTCATGGAATAATTTAAAGATAATTACTGTTAAAAGTGATTAAAAACCAAAAAATATATTAACTAAAAAATAAAAAGATGATTTAAATTAATTAAAAAAATATATTTGAACTAAATTAAACATTTTATTAATTTTTTAACGATTTAAGATTCCGGTTTGTGACAATTGTTCAATTGCACGAACTTGTAATTATATAATTTATTAATCTAAGTATTTATTCATTCAATAATAATTAATTCAAAAGTAAATAAAAAACACTATTTTTCCTCATTCATTGATGTTATAAAAAATTAAAATATTCCACAAAAATCATCCATCGTTTCATTCTCACATTTTAGGAATATTGTTTCATTGTTTGCATCAACTCACTTTGTGAAATTTAATGACCTGTTTCTCAGAAAGTTGAAAAATCTATTTGTGTCAGGTTTACTCACATATGATCACTCATTAGGTGTCATTCATGAATGTTTAAAGGGTATTTCACATAAAATATTAATTATTCTATTAATATATATTTATTTAAAATTTTCTTTTGGTTGATTCAAGATTCTCTTACACAGGTGATTGTCTAACAGATAAATAAATTCTTTAATAGTCTCCGACATGTTGTCACTTTTTATGTGTTACATAGATGTGTACCAAAGTATGGGTTTGGTTGCCATTTGATAATTTGATTAGAAACAAATATAATAAATTAAGTAAATATCCAAATACTATAAAAATATTGACAATAATATATGAAAAAAATTAATGGTAAGAAGTTATTGTCACATTAATCGTGACACCAACACCATTAAAATTAGCGAGTCATGACAAAAACATAACATAAAAATAATTAATAATGGATGTTACTATGTATGTGTCATATAATATTCACATCCAGAAAATTATGAGGATCACTAATAGATATTAATCTCCACACTAATAATAACAACATATATGATAATCCATTGGTGTCTCATGTAAGCGCATTTGGAACTTATGAAGATGATAGGCGGCATAGTGTGGGTGTGGTTACAAGAGTATTAGAGGCGTCAGACCTGGTGGTGAGGAGATTGTGTTGTGTTCACTTCTAGGGCTTCCCACACCTATTTGTCGAATATGAATCCTTTGGTCAAATGGAGAATGTGATGTGTTCCTCTTACTAGAGATGGAGGTTGGTGGTGGAGAGAAAGGAGATCCCACATACCCTCAACATGATAAAATGAAATTAAAAAAACCAATTCAAATTTCAAACACCTAATTATCACAATAATAAATATTAAATAATAATACTACTACTTACTATAATATGATAATAATAGTAATTAATTAAATAATATTAATCAGAATTATGTATATATGTATATACATCCATATATATCGATATATGTGTGTGTCTGTGCGTCTGTGCATAATTTGAAAAACTAGATTTAATACATAAGAAAAAAGTTATGTAAATTAATAAAATTAAAAAATACTATACAAAAAGACAATAGAAATAAATGATAAAAACATTTTGTAGAAATTGTTTTAACAATGATAATAATAATACAAATAATTGTTATTAAAATAAACTAAAAATGATACTATTATTAATGAAAATATTATAATTAATAATGAAGAGTTAAATAATAAATTTTAATAATATATAAAATTATCATTAACTAATAATAAAAAATTAAATTATTAATAATAATATATACTTAAAAAAAGTTACAAAAATAATACAAACAATATAAAACTATTGAAATATAATTGAAAAAGAAACAAAGCTAAACTATTTAATTAAAACAAAGTTAAAAAACTATTAAAATTTTAAGAAAAGTTATGTTTTTCAAATCCCTAATAATTAAGATTTATCACTACAGTGAAAAAAAATTTGAAATATGACATAGGTGGAGCCATAACAAATAAATATATCAAAATTACATGTTCAAAATATTTCAGTCCCTTTTCCCAAAAAATATCATTTTTCATTTAAAATTCCAATTTTCAAAAAAAAATCCATTCCACTCATATTCCATAAAAAAATACACACTTGTACATTATGTGAACTATCTCAACATCACTCTCATCACTCAAACAATTAATTTAAAAAAACATGAAAAATTCTTGTTCACATTCATGATTATCATAAGCATGAAATTAATTTTTCATATACACTAGTGTAATTCATAATAAAACACTAATGTTGGGGAATTTACATTAGCTTCAAATGTATCTGAGGCTATGGTATGGTGAGTCATAAAAAATTCAACGAAATTTTGGAAATATGAGGGTTTGATCTTGAAATAAAAGTTATGATTCCTATTAATCAAAATGTAACTGTCAAAATCTTGTTATTATACACTTAAAATGTCTCTTCTCCCCCTGAATATGATAATCAAATGCCTCTCAAATAAATTCACCATTTTTCTATTAATTTTAATTGAAGTTCACAACTCATGGAAATATAATTGATAGGTAAATATGTGAATGTAATCCCCCAAACCCCATTAATGAAATTTCATATAATATCCCATTGAAATATAAAATAATATATCATTATCTTTAGAATATGATTGATATTAGGTCATATAAAACTCTCTCATTCCATGAGTAATGGGTTATCACTGTTATATATTTCCCTAATTGTTAGGTTTAACAGGTAATGAACAAAAATATACATGTTTTTTGAACCAAAAACAATTTAAATTCTTATATCAAAAAAATGTAAAACATGTGGATACTATGAAATATAAAACATATAAACATGATGGGATAATGTCAAACCATGTTAATCCAATGTCTCGTTTTACCTGAAAGAACCTGGTCCATTAAAAAATTTCTCTTCCACAAATAGATTTAAAGACGTCATAAAAATATTAATGAAATTATAAGGGAAGGTTATCATCAGTGGGATTATTCTAGAAGTCTTATTTATGGATTCGAAGGGCAACATGGTGGAAACAACTTATAGGTGGCTCATTGGGTCATAGAGGATAATTAAATCAAGTAGATGCCTCGGTCATTTTTGTGAAACATTTAAATTTACTATCACATTGAGGTAAATTGGAATGTTATATAATACAAAACATTTTGGAGATTCCCTCAAAAATTTGAGTAATAAATGATGATGTAAAAATGGATAAAATCATTATGGGTTTGGAAATAAAATGTTGGAAAGTACATATGTACATGAGTGAAAATAAGTGTCTTAAAAATATAAAATTTTCCAATTTTTTTTAAATCATGATATAGTAATGGTAATAATCAATGTAATTATATCAAATATAAAATTATTTTGAATAGTTATCATGTAGTAAAACTACTAATGGATACATGTGGTGTTCTTCTATCAATGTTACAAAAAAACCAAATTATTCATGTGGGTTAAATAATGACAGGAATGTTAGTTTTTTTTAGTATTGTTTTTTCGGATAGATAGTTTACTCAGTGGTTTTGGAAACATAAAATATGACATAAAATAATACACTTACCTATGTAAGTCTATATTTATGTAGACAAGTTTCATATATCTGATGAAGATCCAAAAAGGATGTACATATAAAATCTAAAAATGGAAAAAACTTACTCACATCATATCAAAGAGATAGAACTAAAATCAGTTCAAGATGTAGATGTTAAAAATATACATGACGTATTAAAATCCATTATAGATCTAAGAGTATAAAAATTGTAGTAAATTCATTCCAATTATTATATTAGAACTATGTGAATTAAAACCTAATGTAGTTGATTGAATATAAATTAATGATGGTTTGACTCCCATTGAATGCTAAATTTACTTCAACATTACCCATAAACCGATGATACTTTACCATGATAAAATGGGAATATATACCTGTATCTTCTTCATTATGGATAGAATTTTGGAATCCATTATTCAAAAAAGAAATTTTACTACAAGCTATAAATCATCTCAATAGAATCATGTTTTTCAAATGGATGTGTTGAACGAAATAAAAATAGGCCAACTCACCAAGGGGTGAATATTTATCTTCTAAAGAAATAATCATAGAATAATTGATGTTTTTTCAAAGGGTATCATCAAGAATATCTATATGATTAAATTTCTAAATTTAAAAGGACAATAAATTCCCTTACCAAACACTTTTGGTAATCGTATTATATCCATAATATTCATGAATTCAGTATATAGTTAGATTATGTCACCCAATTTGGTTCCACCACCAAGTAGCATTGGAAATCCCCTGGCTTCAATCTCAATTTATGATCCATAATTTCAGTAGTTGCCTCACGATTAAGCGTATTTCTAAAATTTATGGGACTTTATGGTGAAATGTTTTTAATTTTGAAGGATTTATCATGTTGGTGTGTTCAATTGACGTAGGTGTCTTGATTGTTCCAATAATGACATATTTTTCAAAATTTTCTTCTATAAAACACTCATCATATTTCCTCCTTGGAACATGTTTCACCACAAACTCAGGACCGTCTAGGAAATACCATTATTTAATTGTTTATAGAAATTTATTATTGTTCTACACCACCATCACTACCACATTTTATTACTCTTGAAATTTTTAAGATGTATCCATTTTGGATTCAGATACAGATGTATAATTAGAAAGAGGTTATTATTTTTCATTTTATGTGATGTCCTCTTCAGTTTGGAAATTTCTGATGTCTTGGGTGCATTAAAACCCTATTTACATAAATAAGGGTCCTAGTTCAGTGTCCTTCTAATCAGGAAAATAGTTAATTTAATATAAATAGAATGTTTCTTTTTCCACATTGTGATTACCTGGTTGTGAACTTTCATAATAAAGGTATCCAATCACACTTATTAATGGATATTTATATTCAAATCAGTGGAATATTGAGATCTTATATTCTTAAAATGATATTATGTTGTAAGAATAAACTTGTGATGTTCCAAATGATCAAATAACAACTGAGAGAGGGGTTGAGTCATTTTTTCACTTTTATATGTTTAAAATATTATGAAAACATAAACCATTCAACCTGTTATGATTTATATCATTAAATTAATTTATTAAATACACATGCATGAAATAGTTTTAAAACATGTAAAACACAATAGATTTACATGGTTCGCCCTCATTATGAGAACATACATCATTTCCTTATCCACTCCTTTGGGTCTATATAAATCCACTATTAATAAAATGGGAATACAACTTGTGAAATCTTTAATTAGACACCTCTTATTTCATAATATGAATGATTATACTAAATCCCTTCAGTTTATATTGTTTTATTGGAAGAAAATTGATCCACACAAAAGAATAAATCCTTTTTGAATCATCTATACAATTGCTCAGTTCGAATCCTGAGTCTGATTTAGCTGCATCTGATTTTCTAAAATTGATGATGCTGGATTTGTTATTTGATTTTCTCAATATAAAGATGATATATTCTGGATCTGAATGTATCAATACAAATATTCTAGATTCCGGATCAAATTTTCTGAGTATGGTGATTCTGGATCTGATTTTATAAAAACAATAAGGCCATATCTGATGCTATGAATACGGTAATACTATATGTGATTCTTTGAAAATGTTAATGCGGGATATTATTCCATGAATATGAATATTCAATATAATCAATTCATTTTCAATCAAAAACAATGAAAATATTCTCAAATTCTCAATACAGTTCTTTTTAAATCGAATGATAACTTTTATATCAATTTATGTAGTCCTCCTTTTTTCATGTATAAAAAATTTATTATAAAAAAATTATATGAGCAAGTATTTGTAGGCATCTTAGAAAAATATGTGGGAAACATGGTAACATTTCACTCTTCCTCAAAAATAAAAATATTAAAAAATATATCACATTTAAAACATCTACTATTATTTCTTCAAACCTCATTTTATTTCCCAAAGATTTATGAAAAATTGAAATTTATGTTTGACCACATAAATTCATAATACATTTCTCATCTTCATTATGAATATTTTTTTCTCAACTCATTACAATATTTTTCTTTATTTTCCCATTGAGAAATTTTGATCATCCTGGATATGATTGTCAATATCCCTTCCTCTTTTAATCCAGATCTAATAAATTTTGTACTGATTATTCTGGATATAATTTTCTTATAATTGATAATATGTAAATTAGAAGTTATAGTACCTAATGTCTGTCAGCCTCAATATGACGTAAATCCCATTATAATGGAATTCACATTATGATGAAATTCTTATTACGATGGAATTATCATTACGATCAAATTACAATTATTATATAATTCTCTTTAAGATGACATTCTTGTTATGATGGAATTCCCATTATGGAAAAATTCTCATTATGATGGAATTATTATTAAGAGAAAATTCCCATTATCATGGAATTTTCCACACTTCAATTTTGAATTTCTAAAAACCTATACATAAATTATTCAAAAGATTTTATCATCAATGTTTTCAAGATTTGTGAGAACATCTTGATTAGAAAAGGATCATCTGATTTAGTTTTAGAAAGTAAACATTGTAACTCTTGATTTCATATTCTTCTTTAAAAAATATTATTCAATGAAATTTATTCTTCACTCATCATTTTGGATCAGATAATCCGAATCTGATAGACCTATGTATGATTCTTCTGAATATGGAAAAAACGTTTCCCCTTTTAGTTTGGACCCAAACTTTTATCATTATTTACTTAGACCTCTTTATGATGAATTACAATAGGATTCATATAACGGTCAGTTTTCAATAAATAAAAAACATTTTAAAAAAACACAATAAGGTTCTTCAATAAACCAATTTGTATTTTTAAAAATCTTCATTAACAACATTTCCAACTCATAGAATTTTTCACAACTCAATTATTTCTCCATTTATAAAATCATATAATTTCTCAAAATATAGTTTCTTCACACCACACTACATGATAATATAATGTTTTCTAAGGAATTCTATCCCTCGGTGGTAATAAAATTTGCATTCGTGTAAATACAATACCCTCATCACTTTTATCTTATCCTCTCATTTTTTTATCCCCTATTATTTATTTTCTCACATTCTTTCCCACACAATTCTTTCTTTATTTTTATTCCACTATATGTTAACCATAGCTTCAAATTCACAAAATAAAGATAATAAAATATTATTAAAAAGTACAAAGTTGTTAATTTATATCCCCGTTTATCAACATAATCTAAAGCATAGTAAGGGGTCATCCTTATAAAGTTTAAGAAGACATGGGAAAAGGCTGAAATTTTTTTTCTTCCACTATTCCAAAAACAATTATTTCGGCATTGCCTTTGCAAAGATTTCAGTAATCAGATACTTTCTTGAAATATACTCTAGAAAAAAATCCAAACGAGATATTCTATTTTATAAATTGACACTTTATATCAATTTGTTTTGATCATGAATGATGGATAAGATTGTTAGATAGATATATTGCACTCTTATTATCATAAAGTATACTCAAAGGTTCTGAAACATTTAAATTAAAATATTATATTTGAAAATTCATCCACAACACTTGAGTATAGGATTGAGTATCTACAACATATTCAGATTCTTTTATACTCAATGTTACTGAACATTGTTTCTTACTATGACAACTCACAAAACATTCACCAAGAAAAATGGTCCTCTTGAGGTTGATATTGTATCATTACAATCTCAATTCCAATCAGCGTCAGTATAACCATGAAACTTTATCTCACTATTTCTTTTGTATAACAATACAAGTGAAGTTATTCCATTGACATATCTCTGAATCCTCTTTACATCCAACATATGTGATTCTTTTTTATTACTTTCATATCTAGAAAACATTGTAAGAGAATAAACAATATACATCCTTGAAGATGTTAGGTATACAATAAATCAGATCATCTTTTGAATGTCTTTCTGATTAAAACTTATTCCATATTCTTCTTTACCCATCATTGTGATCACTAAAATGGGTGTTGATTCTTCATTGGATTATTCCATCATAAGATTCTTCAGAAATTATCTGGAATAATTTTTTTGATATAAGAAAATTTAATTTTTCTTTTAAATTGTAAGGTAAGGATTATAATTAGTTCTCCCAACATAGTCATTTAAAAATGAGTATTGATTTTCTAGGAAATTTTTTTACAGACATATTATTTATCCCTAGATAAAATTATATCATCCACATAAACAATTACAATTTGAGATCCAAAGTTAACATTTTTCACATATAAGGTTTTATCAACCTTTTATTTATAAAAGTTCAGCATTCACAAAAAAAAATCCATTTTTTTAATAATAAAAATGTGGATCTTGTTCCATCTCATACAAAGCTTTCTGCAAATTTATAAACCTTCTTTTCATCGTTATACTCTAGAAATCCACAAGGTTGATCCATGTATACTTTTTCTGTGATATATCTATTTCAGAAAGATGAATTTAAATCCATCTAGTAATCTATGTAATTATGATGTACGACCTATGAAATAAATATTATAATATTTTATAATCATGCATGTGGGGAAAAGGTTTCATCAAAATTCACACCTTCCACCTCTGTATATCCTTTACAAATGATCCTAGATTTGTTTCGTGAAACTTCTCAATGTTTATTTAAATTCTTCATGTAAACCCACATGGTTTAGATAACTTTTTTTAACTGGTCATGAAACTAGTTCCCATGGTTCATTCTTATTAATCTGATCCAACAATTCATTCATATAATCCACTCATTATTTATGAAAAATAGCCTTTAAAATAGATTCTAGTTTAACTTTTTAGATAAGTGATTGATGATTTTTTAATCTCAACTTCCATATGGTCTGAAATTTTTTCTTTTGATTTCCTATATTGGTTTTGAACTAAACATGGTTTTGTAATTTATGAAATATCAAGGTTTCTTTTCTATATTCACTTTCCTCACCATAAGATTCATCTAAATCTTGATATGGATGTTATGGAAGACATTAACTACTGTTTTAATTCTCTAGTGTATCCTCCTCAACATTCTCAGTATCATTTTTATGGTTATTTGATTTTCAATAACCTTAAAATCATATGAGTCCAAAAAATTTTGTTATCATTTGGTCCAAAATTTGTAACTTCTTCTATTTTCTGAATAAACCAAAAAAATTCCTTCCTCATATTTCTCATCAAACTTCCCCAAATATTGATTTTTATTTTGAGAAAACATTGACGTCCAAAAACCGTGATTTATTTCAATGTAGGTATTTTGTAATACCACATTTCATAAGGAGTCATGTTAGTTTCCAATCTCAAAAAGTATCTATAATTAATATGTACAATAGTAATAACTAGTTCTCTCTAATAAAATTATGAAATTTTGTATTCAGTTAAAATATTACTTCTCATTTACACAAAGCTTATATTCCTTCTTTTTTACTACTGCATTTTGTTGTGGAGTATAAATGTAACTATACTAATATTTGATACCATTCTTTATTAAGTAAGTTTCAAAAGTATTTCATGTGAATTTGGTACCATTATCTATTCTCAAACGTTTTATGGATGCCCCAATTTCTTTCTCAACATCCTTTTTGAATAATTTTACCATGTTAAATGCCTATGACTTATTGTTCATAAATTAAATTTTTTCATTCATGTGAAATCATCAATAAAAGTGATGAAGTATAAATATATAATTTTTATTGATGGCTCATCATCCCACATAAATCAAAATGAATAAACTCAATTGGTCTGGTAGATTGAATCTCAAATCTCTTATAAATTTCGATAGTCATAATTTCTTTTCTAGTAACTAATACAAACATCTTCATCTCTTCATTTCAATTATGGAAAATATTAAATATCATCAACCTTAGGATGTTTATTTATGTTTGTATGTCCAATATTTTTATGTCTTCAAAACCATAATTTCTTTTCAGCCACATCAATCAAGTTATAGGAGTTATTTAATTCTCTTATTAGAACGAGATTCTAACTAGTTCTTTCTTTTTTGTGATGACTTTTTCATATTTCCCACATTTTATGACACAATTATATTTTCTAAATTTTGTTTCCTTCATCATAATGTTCACTTTCCCTATGTAAGTTATTTTTTATCCCATAAAAATAAAAAACATCCTTAGATTTAAAATTTTTTACTTCAATCTCAAACATTCTGATACCTTTGATTTTGAAGTAACAATCCTTACCAAAGAAAACTACTCATCAATCGTTACATGAAACATGTTTCAAATTTTTTATATCATCGATCATATTTGAATATAAACCACTATCATGTATCACTATTTTGTTCTTTTTACTTGATGTCAAAGTTGTTTCAACAACAAAATCTCATTCCTCAACATTCTTCTTTTCAGCTATTATTTATTTTCATTAATAAGAAACTAGTTTTGGAAAGAGTGTCATACATTTTTCGACATGATGAACAGATCGATCACATCTTCCACAAGCCTCTTCTATACATTAAAATTCATTTTTAGTTGTGATGTTCTTAACATATTGAGAACTCAATTTTTCAACATTATATATGTTTGGAAAGTTTCTCATTTTTTTCGCTATTCCTTCCATATTTCATAAATATTATAACAGTTTAGAATAAGTTGTGTCAACAATTATAATCTCTATGACAATAGATTCTATAACACCAAAAACTACTATCAAATCATTATTTTCAACTAAAATAAGATCTTTCCCTATTTAATATTTATTGATGTTGGAAACACCCTTCTTGTCTAACATTCATAGGATGTGGACCATTTTTTATTTTGAGGGAGTTTTATGCTTTTTTAGATATGATAGGTTTCTCATATCTTTTTTTGACACAAGATTTCCTAATATGTTTTTCAAAACCTAAATTGTTAAAATAATCTAATGAACTGTTGTTTATTGTAAGAGAAGATTTAACCTAATTCTCGTATTGTGCCTTCAAATTAACTATTGAAGTCTCATCTTCCACATCCAATACATTGTTGAAGTTTTAATTCATCTTCATCAATGTTCTTTAGAACTCAATAAGTTTTGATTGAAACATCATAACATCTTCTTACTTAGTTTCATGATTCTTACAAGGATTTTCAATCATCTTTATCTATTCAGAAATTCTATGTTTGAAACATTAAATATCCTCGATGTAATCTTCCTCAGGTTTAATAAAAAAAATTCATCCATAAAAAAATTATTTATATTATTTCGTTATAAATATAATTTCATTATTGAGGGTTTTGTTTTGATCAAGACATGAAACAACTTCTGTTCTCTACTAATTCTCTCTATAATTTTCTTCACTGCATTCTTCACTCTCTGAGGAAGATTTGTTTCTCATTTTTTTTAAATGATGTTTCTGAGTTAGTATGATGTTTAATCTATAGAATAATTTTGGTCATTTGTGTCTGATTCAAAATTATTACTCAACTGTTTCATCGTTTTTTGGTTGAAATATTCTTCTAGTATCTCTTGGAAGAATGTTTTTCTTTGTCATTTTTGTTCAACTCCTACCATTGAGGACTTTTATCAGAATCATCTCGATATTATCTAATTTTCATCATAGTGGAATTCATATCAAATTTCCCAATTCCACCACACTTTAAATATTTAAGAGGACATTTTTTCTCTTCCTATTTGATTGTTCTTAAATATAAGAGACATGATTTTTTCATTGAACAGATCATCCTCTTTATCATCGGCTTCACAAGGATCATATTATTCAACATTCTGGATTTTCATAATTCTCATTTCTTTAGAATCCATTTCATATTTCATATCCTTTTTAAACATTATAGATTAATATATTTTATAGGAAACAATAATTTTACGCAATTTATGAAGAGATAAATAATCCTTATCTTCCAAAGAAGATATTTTAGAATAAAACCTGTCTAGAAAGTTTTTCAAATGTTTCATTAAAATTATAGAATATTCCAGAACATCACCAAATCCGCTAATGTTGAAAAAAATTTCATTCAATATAGTGATGTATTCATCGATTTTTTCTTCATCTCTCATTCTGATGTATTCATACATACTATGAAAAAAATTTATCTTTTTTTGAATAATTTATTATTCAATTTGAAAAACCTTTAATGCTTTTCCCATATACTTTTGGATGTTTTTAGACCCATCAACTTCTAATAAAAATTATCTGATAAATACATAGGGATACTATTTCTAGACTTTCCATCAAAATTTCAATCTTTCTTATCAAAAAACATCATAGAAGATCCATTCTCAATATGTGGAAAAAAATAGTAGTAGCATCAAAAAATTCAATTCCAAGAGTTAA
The DNA here is from genome assembly GCA_963277665.1 of Viscum album. Classification (NCBI taxonomy): domain Eukaryota; kingdom Viridiplantae; phylum Streptophyta; class Magnoliopsida; order Santalales; family Viscaceae; genus Viscum; species Viscum album. The sequence goes on along the minus strand of OY728148.1, from coordinate 1,094,406,090 downwards.
GAGATAAGTTATCATCATATTTTTCTATCCATAATAAATGTTTCCATCAAATATATGAATTAATATAATATTTATAGAATTTCTATTTTCCATGAAAAATTTTCAATAAGGTAAACTTCACTTGGATACCAAATTATGATCCAAATGATCAAATAATAATTGAGAATGGTGGTTTCAATCAGTTGTTCACTTTTATAAGTTTCAATTCATTTCAAAACATAACCACTGAAAATTATTAAGATTTATATTCTTATTATATTTTAGTAAATACTAATGCATGAAATAGTAGGAAAAAATTAAATCACAAAATATTTATAATGTTTTTCCTTAGTGTTAGAAACTAAATCTTTTCCATAGCCACTCCTATGTGACTATATAAATCCAATATTATGAATAAGTGAATATAACTTGTGCAAATTCCCAATCGAAACCTTCTATATCCCAATAAGAATGATTATATAGACTTTCATCAGTTTTCATTGTTTTATAATAAAATATTTTAGGCAAAAAAAAGAACAAATACTCTAATTAATCTTCTCCTAAATTTCTCAGTTTGAATCCACAGTTTCATTTGAAAAGATACGATTTTCTCATTCCAATTATGCTGGATTTTGGATCCGATTTTTTCAATACAATTATGTTAGATTCTGGATCCGATTTTATCAATACAAGGATGCTGGATTCTAGATCTGATTATCTAAGTATGATGATTATGGGTCTAATTATCTAAATATGATAATTCTGGATCCAATTCTCTAAATATGATATTGATGTATCCAATTTTCTGAATGCGATAATGCTGGATCTGATTCTCTAAATACAATTATTCAATATATTGAATTCATTCTCAATCTACAACACTCAAACGCAGAAAAATGGATCAATACAATTATTTTTTAATTATATATGAACTATTTCATCAAATTCTATAAATATTTTCCTTTTTGACAAGTGTATAAAATCTCATATGAACAAATGACATGAGGAAGTATTTATAAGAGTCCTAGAAAAAAAATACGCGAAACATGTAAAAATTACCCACTTTTTCATAACTCAAAATCTTCAAAAATATCTCTCATTAAAAACATAAACTCTAACTTCTTTAAACCTCATTATATTTCTCAATTATTTGTGAAAAATAAAAAATCATGTTTTACCACTTCAATTCATCATATCTTTCTCAGTATCATTATGATCTGTTTCTATCTTAGTCTATTACAATATTTTTTTCTCACCCATTACGATATTTTTATTGGCTTAGATATGATTGTTAGTATAACTTCCACATTCCATCTAGATCTGATTAATCTGGGTAAAATTATTTTGTATACGAATGTATTATAATTGATATAATAGAGACCTGATGCTAAAGTACTCGATACCAATCGGCCTCAATATGATGTAAATCCCATTACTATGGAATTCTCATTACAATGAAATTCACATTATGATTGAAGAATCATTACTATAAAATTACCATTATGATGGAATTATCATTATGATAATATTCTCATTTTCATGGATTTATCATTATGATGAAATTCCCATTAAGATTGAATTCACATTATGATGAAATTCGTTTTATATTAAAATTATTAACTTTGTAATTTTTAATTTCCTAAAACCTCTCCACCATTTCTTCAAAAGATTTTATCATTATTGTTTTCATGATTGGTGAGAACATATTGATCAGTAAAGAATCATCTGATTCGATTTTTTAAGGTATAAAAAACACTCTAACTCCACAATTCACATTCATCTTTCAAAATCGCTTCAGCAAGGAAATTACATAATTACTTATCAATTTGGATATAATGATCTAAATCTGATGAAACTATGTATGATTCTCTTAAAAATGGAAAATAACATTTCCCCCCCTTTTTGAATCTAAACATATAGCATTATTTATGGAGAAATCATTATGATGACGTTGAATATTATTCCTAAAAAAATCTAATATTGAAAGAGTTAGTTTTCACTAAATAAAAAACATTATTAAAAAACACAATAATGTTTTAGTAAATTGTGATTGAGAGGAGTAATAAATGGTATGATGAGAAGAAGAATCAGTCAAAGGAGTATATTTATCCAAATTGGTAATGGGATTTTTTCCAAATAGAACCTCTACTACACCTTTTTCAAAATAATTGTCCTTAGTTAGATCATTATGAAGTCATAAGGCAACTAGATAGACAAGATGATTCTTTTGAATTTCTATATCATTCAAATAAGAATTATTTTTTTTCAATATATTTATCTTGAACATAAATAATCCTAATTTACTATGTGATAGAAGAAAAAAACATGTTCTCAATTAGTGAAATATTTTGTTCACACGTTGGTTAGTGAAATTGATTTCCCTTATATAGTGTACAAGTTTATTGATAAAACATAAAGTCTAGAGATTGAAAATATATTTTCTGAATGTTTTAAAAAATATTTTCCAACCTAGATAGAGAGCATGAATTATTGGGTTTTATAATTTCAAAAAAAATGACTCAAAATTTTTTAGAAATGGTTGGTGTGAAATACTCATACATTTTGGGGAAGGCTTTTTACTTGAATCAAGAAACTGACTGGAATAATAATTATTATTATTATTATAATTATTTGGACATATCAAGTGAAATTAAATTTCATATTATATACCATGAAAGTAGGTAGGTATTGTTTTTTACAATGTGTTGTGGTCCATGACATTCTAATCATCTACGGTCTTGAATATTCCTATAGTGAAGAAAATATCCATTATAAATTTAAAAGAAATTAATAAAAAACTAAATAATTATTTATTAGAACATAAAAATCATACTATTATCCCCATAAAGGGTGAATAAAATTTTGTATTCTATATTGTACTAGGTTTGACATACATTGATATGATATTGTTTTAGATAAATATTCATGACCTTACAAAAATACATTATTGTGGACCATAAAAATTTAGTGTCTTTGAAAACATGGAAAAATAATATTCAAATATGGTGAAACATCATCAACATCTCTCTCTTAAATATGCTCCCATATTAGTACTCTTAATAAATACCTTTCTTCATAAATAGTGGAAATAGATAATAAGAAATATTTGATCTTCAATGTTCAGTAAAGGTAAACAAGGGAGATATATAAGCATAACATTAGAGTAACTGTATAAGAATATGATCATAACATTAGAATATAATACCATTTATATTAACGATCTTTCTAAAGATTCATTGAATAAATAAAATAATTTCATAAGAAAATAATCCAAAATAAATTTGTATCTTTATCAATGAGAGCATAACATATGAGTAAGACATAGAACGTTTGGTAGAAGCCTAACCATCTAAAACATTCTCTGAGATACGGTTTATTGAAAATACTTTTTTGGTCACTTCATGGGTACTAGACCTTATGCGCGGGACAAACCACCATCCATAGTTTTATTCTTTTTCTTAAATGTTAGTGGTTTTCCGCATAATCCCATAGTGGATCGGGTTCCGCCATCTTCATATAGTGGATCATGTTTCCCCATCTTCCCATAGTGGATCAGGTTTCCCCATCATCCCAAGTGGATCATGTTTTCCTATATTCCTGAGTAGATAAATCCCATCAACATGATTCCCATAATTATATCATGAGATATAAATCCATACCCAATTCATTTTAGGGATATATAGGTCCCACCAATTACATAATAAAACCATATATACATTTTCCATGAGATAATAAAACATGAATCATATCATGACCCATAAAAAGTGACAGGTTTCATAAGCATCATATCATAGCGCATGAAATAAAATTGGTATTATAAACAATTCATCATATCATCACCTATGGAAAATAGATTGGTCTCATAGTAATTTGATTAATGAATAACACATTTATAAATTGTGTTTTAAAATAATAAAACATGTGTAAGAAAAATAGGTGTCATAAGCCTCACTACATTAAAATATAAACTATTTAAGAAACAATATTCATGGTATTATTGAATCATATCCCAAGTAAATAATAAACATTATCAATGTAATTCATATTAAATGGAGAATGATTTTAAAGGATAACATGGAACATTTCTTCATGAATGGCCTTTCTTTGAAAATTATTTTCATAAAAACATTTCAAATATAATTTATTATAATGAAAGCATTAAAATATTATTGAAAATGTTTCTTGAGAAGAATATTTTCCCTCATTCAGAAACTATTTTTAATATATAATCTCTTTTTAAATCCTTTTTTTAAATATATTCTAAATCTTATAATGGAATCTTGAGGAAGGTTTCAAACCCATTTTCTTTGAAACACTTGAAAACTCATAAATAAATCATGAAACATTTTCGAAAACTTTTTTCTAAATATTTTTAAAACATAAAAATAATTATTGAAATAATTTAAAAATCAAATTTCCAGAAAATTTATTTGATAACTTAAGATGAAATCATGATATCATTGAAATCGTTTTCTTGGAATATAACCTTTTATAAATATATAAAGGAAGCATTGAAAAATAATTTGTAAACGTAAAACTTTTTTGTAGAAATATTTTATTTGAAAACCACATTATAATAAGAAAATACAAAATATCAGGAAAAAAGTTTCATTAAAAATACATTCCATTTAATTCAAAGGAAACTTCATGGAAATGACGTCCATGATGGTGGGTAGGCCTATATATGTCTGACATTCCATTTATACATTTAACATTTTAGAAAATTGACTTGATCAGAAAATGAGAAAAATATTAATTTCAAAAAGTTGGTAAATATTTACTTTAAGCATAATACAATAATATTAAAACATTTTAGAAAACATTTATAGAAAACCTAGAATTTTAATAACATATATTGTTGACCTAAGGAGAAATAAAGTCAGATTTTCATAAAAAATATTACTAATTGTCTTAAGAACAAAAGAGTTTGAAAAATGTACCAATACCTAAAGATATAGTGCATAACATGAGGAGAACAATCCTTATTAGTTATCTTGAGATATTGGACATAATATTTCATCAATAGAAGCATATTCATAAACAATCCTAATAAATTTTAAGATTGCCAGAACAAAATATTTCCTATTTTTAACATTGAATCCTATTAATAAGGAAATAATAAGATTAAATAATTCTTAAAATAATAAAAAGGAATTTATATTAATGATATGAAATTTCATATAGAAGTATATACATATCATATAAAATTACTGGTGTATAACCTAGCATGTGTCTCAAAAAATGGAAATTAAGACAAAATTATTTTACCGATTTGGTATTATTAGAACTATTAACCCGATGAAATAAATATAATAAAATGGATTTGTAAATAACCAAAAATATAATTCAATGAATCATATAATACATTCATGGGAAATATATACACTACACAAAATAAATAAGTGATGAATAATGCATAAGTCTCATAGAAATAAAACTAAGACAAGGGAACCCTTACTTCTTGGAAAAAATTAGAATCCTTATCCTTAATAAAGAATAAATTCAATTAAAAAATTTAATATCTTTAAATAAAGAAAATTAATTATATAAAGGTTCATATTATAGTATATACAACATAAAAAATAAGCTACTGGTGAATATGGAATATATCTCATAGAAATAAAAAATGTGATGAAATTCCCTTACATTGAGTCTGGATTTTCTTCAAACACATTCCAAACTCCTATATAATAAATATATGTTTATTTTTAATCTTTCATAGAATAATATTATTATTTCTAATATCATATATGGTTTGGTTATGACTACATATAACCCATTTATTTCTAACTCTTGGTTAATGTTATAATTCAGTTAATATTCAATTCTGTTTTTCATATGTGTTCTGATTTGTTATTTGTCATCCTCTCACATAGATAAAGATTTAATTATTTTAAGATTATAAAACATAATATTAAAAACATATATTTTAATTATATATATTTATATATTTATAACGATCTATTAAAGATATAAATATGAAAAGTCAAATACCATTCATGGAGACAGTAGGTCATACGTATGCATGAACGCAGTTTCCATTTTCATAACATATTAAATGAAATGTAAATGACATAGAGGTGTTTTTATATATAATATCATTTAATTATAATTATTATATCATATTTATAATATAATTTTACTTAAAAAATTCTTAGAAAAATTCCATTTTATGTGTGAACGAATCGCACCGCTTTGAGGAGGTGGTAGTTCACAAGTCCACATACGAAGATATCATATTTTTGAAAAATAGAAAACATGAATTTATGTTTTAAAAAATAATTAAATAATCCTAAATACATCATAAATGACACAAATATCACATAAAATATAGTTTCCATCATAATTATCAGTCATGATATATTGCAATGGAAAAATTAACAACATCGTTTTGTGAGGCGGTAGTTCACCGTACATAAGAACTGTAATTTCGTTACCCGTAATATTGATGTGTGTGTAAGTGTAGGCTGAACCCATATAATACAATATATATATACATTTAAGATAATTAGGATTTTATACAATAATTTAATAATAATAATTTTGGGGGTGGATAATTAAAAAAATAAAATAGTGTGTAGAAGGATGTTACCTCTTCTTTGGGTAACACATATGGGTTTGCACCAAACGGATTTAATTGAGGGATTTCATCTCAAAGATAGAATAATATGATGAAGGGAGGGATATTTGGATATTATTTTTTCAGGTTATTGGATATAAATATTTTTTAGTGGCATGAACAAGTGGGAGGGGTAAGTGCCTTATTAAAGTGGAGGACTGGTATTCTTGTAAATTTTTTTAAAGGCAATTTGACCTATGTATTTTTCATGTCATGTAGCCCCAATAATGAAGTAAATATAAGGAAATATATTATAGGGTATAAATGTTAACACCAAATTTCTTTTTTACAAGTTTAAAGTCTATTTTGGGTGTTATGTTTATGGTTTAGTCAATCGTTAAGCTAATTTTTATCTTATTTGATGTAATTAATTTTAATAAATTTACTTAATATTTATGGTTAAAAACTATTTTTAAATTATTATTAATGAAAAAGTATCATTATTTAAAATATAAAATATTTTTTTATTTATTTCAATTATAAAATTAGTAGAAATTAATTTAAATTCAGTCCTACTAACATGTAGAGAAAACAAATTTTTTAAGAGAAAATGTTTTCAGTTTCAATTTTTTTGTATCTGATTTCACTATAAAATTCATTAATATTAACTAAATTATATTAATTGATATAAAATTTATCTATTTAAACATTAAAATAAATTAAAATATATTTTTACAATATAAATAAATTAGACAAAAAAGTTTTTTTGAATTAATATTCAGTATTTTTTCAATATTAATCCAAATATAAAACTTATCTAAAAAATATCAAACATTTACCCAAAGTAAATTTTAATACCCCAATTTTAAAAATTGAATTTATTTTTTCAAATAAATGTTATAAAATGGTAAAAAATTATTTTTAAAATAGCCTCTCTTTTTAAATGGCTGTAAAATTACCTTCTTTGAAAAATACACCTCTTAATTCGTAAAATTGTTTTTATTATTATTTTATGCCAATCAAATACATTGTATGGGTGTCAAAAATATTTTTCTAGGTATATATTATATTATTTTTACAAACACTTATTTAAATTGTTTTCTTATTTTTTGGAAAATAGTGTTTTTACATTGAGAATTTTTTTATCAAAAAGTAATTTATTTATATTCAATTAGTTCTTACATTCATTTATAATTAGGTGATAACAAAAGAATAATTTTATGTAATTCTTTGTATTATATTTCCACAATTTAGTAAATCATATTTGAAACATTCATTCAAAAGTATAGGTGGTAACTATAATAATATTCTAATAAAAATATTAATAGTATAATGTAGTTCGGAAAAAAATTCCATTGATTGTAACACAAGATATCGAGGGGACATGAAATTATATGTAATGTAAGCCAAACATAGTATATAGTGAACCAAAAGATAATACTGATTCTTCATGTACCTCAAGATTGAATTTTTGTTTTATATAATGTAATCCAAATTAGTTCTTTATTATAAAAAATATATATTCACTGTTGCATGAAATGAAAAATTAAAAAAAATTAAATTAATTGAAAAAACTTATTTCATAAAATATGAGGGTGTTACATATACCCCATTAAAATTAAATGATCTCCCTAAATTCATATTGGTTCTCAAATGTTTAATAATTTAATGTTCATCTTATAGAAACCCAATTTCAAAAATGAAAAATGAAGCTTCCATTAAAAAGGGGATGTTTGAATAAAAATGGTTACCCAAAGTAACTCATATATTGGTTTTAAAATAGGATAACATTGGTGGGATGTGAAAAGATAGGCGTGGAAGAAAAGAAATAATAATCCTATATATTGATAACGAGTATTGATCATAATAAATTGTATGATACATAGAATGTTAATAATCACAAAATCATAACCTAAATCAGCATGAAAAATGACATTTTATTTCATAAAAATGATGATAATAGGACAAATGATTATTTCAAGACCCATTTTTTGATATTGGAATATTTTGATGGGAAGATTTACTTACATGATTTTAGTTTAATCTCACTATTTTTCATTAATTGATCAATTTACACTTCATCTCTTATTAGATAAAATGAAGGTGATTTTTCTATTTCTAAAGAATTGGAAGATCATGACATCCATATATACAATGATAGGTCATTCCATATGTATGTATAATAAGAAAATAGTTATAAAATAGTATCTAATATGCATACATCCTCATGTGGTGATATAATATAACATTATCTAAAAAATTAACAGATGTTAAACATAATCCATTCCATCAATAGTAAACATTGTGAACCTTACGAAATTTGATAGTCCAAAAAATTTTAAATAATGTTAATAAATTTCACAAAAATAGATTAGCGTCGATAACTGATATATCATAAAGTGTCTCTAGGAAGTATCATATCAAAAAATTGAATACTTTCATCATGTATTCTCATTAAACATGTTAATAACCTTAATTTCCATAAATATTTATTAAAAACATGAATTTTAAATAATAAAATGTTTATAAGATATATTCCTTAAATCAAAAAATCATTAAAATTTATCAATGATAACATAGATAAATTTTCCATAAAATCATTAATTAATTCTATGGTAATCAGTATAGTCCAATTTACTTATTCCTATCAATATTATAGTTATCCAAAAGTCATTATCTCAACATTAAGAACATTTTAAAGGTTATATTTCCATTAATCATCTTTTCCCAAGGAATATCACCTTTATAATAAGTCACTTTTATAGTCCATCAGAACCATTAAACACATTCTTATAAAAAATTAGTGAAAAAAATACAATGAACAATAATTATATATTTCCCAATTCATAAATTGTGAATTTAAAAAAATAAACCCTCAGAATATTCTACTTTTTCCTTAAACTGTTTAAAATGATACTTTATCTTATTACTTGATACCTCTTTTATTTTACATTTTTCATATAGTCTCCTCATCGTCAGTAATATATCCTTTACTAATACCACCATGTTGATTCTCTTCATGAGCTTTCCACTTGAGAAATCAATTTTCATAACGACCAATCATTCCACACATAAAACATTTATCCTTAAATGATGTCTTAAGAAAGACAACATTCCGACCCATTATGTTAATATAACCTTTAATTATTATATTATAGTTACATTCATTGTGTCATTTTTTCATATTCAAAACATCTGAGATTTTACAAACAGTATATAACTACCACTGATGGGATAAGGGGGTAAATCTGTGATACCATTTTCATTTAAGTTTCCTTATTTATAAAAAAACATTTTACTTCTATTACAGAGTTTTTAACTTAATGAAAAAAATGGGAACACATCCACAGAAACATAATAATTTACAAGGTTCACTACTGAACAATAGTATCTACTCCCTTGGTATAGTTTGGAAATAACACAATACCATATAATCTACTAGAAAATATACTTTTTGGGGGATTAAAATGAGTTAGATATTTCAATACACACCTAGATAAAAATTTTCAATAAAATAGTGATGGTGCTTTAAGTATCATGTAATATTGTAATTCAATTTGTTTAAAAACATGTTTTGGTGCTTCTTAATCAACATTCACAAATAAGATATTAAAAAATCACATTCTTACCAAGAAGCAGATTAGAACTTCTTTTGGACATCATAATGACACTCAGTCCAATTTCCTAATCCAATTTACAGTTTCATTACGTAGTACAAAAATATAATTATTTGAGAATACCACTAAAACAGTTCTGAATTGCTTCTTCCTCAATCTAGGAATCCCAGTAGAATCACTCAGTCTGATTCTGGAAACTCAGATTACAATATTCTCTCTTCAATTATCCTTCATTTTCCTCGAGGAATTCCTCAGGTATGCTTGATTTGGAAACATCTTCTCTCTACAAACATTTAGCACTCCTCCTTCTATATTACGTAGTACATTAGTTTCAGAATATAAAAAGTACATCCAAAATTTATAGGTGACACAAAATTGGTTTGGGTGGGATTTTGAAAATCTTTCATGACCAAATAAATTTCCCAAAACAAAAATTCTCGTTGATTTTTAGATAGATCATTGACTTCTTCATCTCTTCTTAACACTTCTTGAATCTTCTAGACTATTCTTACACGTTTATCTTACTTCAGTCTTTTTTATAAACATTAGTATGATTTTAATCTAGATATCCATTTCTATTTCTTCATTAAATTTCTCTACACCAATTCAAATATTAACCTTCCCATTATGATTTTTTCATTATGATGTAGGCAGTAGATTCTTATTAAAGTTTCTCCACATTAAATATAACATAAGGGAAACATATATCATTTAATTAATATTATCAATTATAACCCATATAAAAAATATTCCTCAAACGTCAAACTCCCCATGATAACCCTTTTTAACTCCATCATGTTCACAAGTAAATCTAAATAACCCCCTTTGAAAATACATCCAAATGTCTCCAAAAAATACTCTTCTTCTTATTTTCTATACACCAATCACCCTATGTCTGATATAGATGTCAGTATCAGTATTAATTAGATGAATTGGTATCTACTGCGATTTTATTTATCCATTTCATCTATAGTCTACAGAAACTTTACCTAAATGTAAAAGCTATATTAAAACAAATCATTCTAAGGAAAAAGGTAGACTATACTATTTATTGGTCTATAACATTTTTTCATGAATGAATCCCAATAAATCCACTTTCTATTACATTTCATTGGTCTCAAAATATATTCAATGAAAACAATTCTTCCTCTGATGATCATTGGATACCACTTTTAATAAACTAGTATCTTCAGCTTTGAATTCCAAAACATCATTCCTTCATTGAATATGATTCAAAAAAAAATTATTTCTCATAATATTTAAATCTTTTGGCTTCTTGGTATAATTGAATACCAGCATCTTAAATTTTTTGTGTATCCAAAAAAATCACATCTATAAGGCCCCGACCTTAAACCTTACTTAATATTGAATTAAATGAATAATTCACATTGAGGATATTTTCAGGTTTAGAGTTTTAGAGAATTAGTTAAAAACTATTAAATCTCAAAAGATTACATAGTAGACACTTATACTAAGTTTATATTACATAAAAAACTTAAAAATAAACATGTCTAGTTCCATGTTTTAGATAGCATGTCTTTCCTTGATCCCATCCTTGACCCTATCATCTTTAAGTCCTGTCGAAAACATTTCAAAAACATTGGATGAGCATAAAAAGCCCAGTTAAGGATACACAAAGAGGGAAAACTGTTAGTTTTTCAAAAGAAACAAGTAAACCATGATTACTTTACCAAAATAATACTTTTCACCTTTATGATGTAGTAAAAACTCTTCACCGAATAAAAGATCATTTCTTTTCCTTTTGTAACCCAAAGATTACCATAAAACCCATATAAAGAACACATAACATATAGAGGTAACTTGGGACATTAACATACATAAATGGAATAACCATACGGTCTAATTCCACACATACTTAATGTTATAGCCATATGGCCAACTTCCATACCAAATGCATTGGAGGTTATAACGTAACCACTCGTCCTAGTATTCACTACACCACCCGTCATATGGTTTATCACGTAACTACCCGTAAAATGTACAAGTGCCATCATTACACATAAAATATTGAAAATATTAACATTTTAATAACAACATTTCATTTTTGATAACAATAAGTAATTCCAAGATATTGAATTTATCAATCCATTTTCAAAAACCATTTAAATTTTTTTTTGAATTAAAGTGTCCCATACCACTTTGAAGATTTTACGGGAATTACAATTTTAAAAAATTAATGTCCATATAAATAAATACTGATTTTTTTTTGAAAACATGGACATTAAAGATAATGATTTAGAATAGTAAATCATTATAACATTTTAAACGATATTTTTGATAAAGTGTTTTTTACAAAATGAGAGAATATTGAATACAAATAATTACGTAATAAAATTTAAAACAAACATTATAATATCATGCGAATAAAGGGATTCATGATATAATATGTCAAAGGACAGTATAAACACAATATAAGAGTGAATTGGTGCATAACAATAATGAAGTCTCAATGGAAATGTAAATTGAGATGAAATCTATTATAGAGATGATATCCTTAAATTAAGGATAAATCTATCACATAATTATGTGTGAGAAATATAAATACACCCAATATAAGTGGATATTATGTGTGAAACAATCAGAGTTCATTCACAAATATTCATAGGATGACATGTTCAATAAGTACACGTTGAACCCAAAGAAATCGAAATTGGGTTAAGACGTTCCCTTATAAAAATTCGACAGCCTAACGACGTCACATAAAAAATCATAAAATTAGTCAATGAGAGAGTGAATGGTATCTCATCACATGGACATAAACTATACATCAATAAGGATATATAATAACATGTCCCAAAATAATAAGATGTAAATTAAAATACATAACAAAATAAGTCTTTTAAAAAGATGAGGGTCAAGGTTCCCTTACTGACTTGGGAAACTTTCGAAAAGTACACCCCATGAAAGAAGGACTATTAAACATTGATGTAAATACTCATAAACGAAATTATATTACACAAATATTAGAATAATGGGTAGTACATACACCACTCAATGTAAATGGTGGTAAATGTAGCATAAATCTCAAGGTAATAAAAGTGAGATGAAAAATCCCTTACCAAAACTCGGCAGCCTAACGGCACCATAGAAAACATCCAAAAATGGATTGATCAGAGAAAATAGGGTCTCTCATAATATAAACATAAAAATTACAGTATGAGTAATATAAAATAACATCCCAATCATAATAAATATGAGCTTAAAAGGAATGACATAAAAAAGTGTACTTAAAAAGAAAGAGAGGGGTAGGATCCCTTACCTCAAGTCGGACTTGTCTTGTTCGTTTCTTTATATTACTGAATAATAAAATGTGGTCAATTTATAATTTCATAAGGACCTCTTTTAAAGATTATTATTCTGTTTATATCACATATTATAATGTTATAATAATTGGTTAATAATGTGAGTTCATATCAGACGTTTTTATCGATGTTTGGTACATGAGTCAAAAATGAACTTGTTTGAAAATGATTGTCCATGTAGTTATGAGTAAATCATCTCCAAAATAGTATTAATGATTTAAATATCATATATATCCAGTACATATTTATTTTATACTACTCCATAACATTTGGAGATAAAAATAAATGAAATGCGCCGTTCATGAAGACGGTAGGTCATACGTACGCATGAACGCTAGTTTCATTTGTTTGTCATATTAATGGAATTAGAAATAATTGAGATATGTATATATTATAATTACAGTATAATATATATGTTATATTGGTCACATATGTTTATTAATTTCATTATTTATACATTCCATGTATTTCATGAATGAGTCACATCACTTAAGGGGGCGGTAGTCCACACTTCTTCGTATTAAATTATCGCATTTGCACAACATGAAAAGCATAAAGGAATGTTTTAAATATAAAATTCAGAAGAATATAGAAAACATAAATACCATATATATAATATATAAAATATAGTGACATCATAATGGCCACCATGCAATGTGTTAAGGGAAGATTGAACAATCATCGTTTCGTGAGGCAGAAATTCGCCATCCATAGAAACAATATGTTCTTTAACCATTAGACGAAGGTGTGTGTAAGTGTAGCTCGAATCCTTCACATAAAAACATCCACGTATATTGAAGATACTTTTCTTGTTACAAATTAAAGGAATAAAAAGAGTTTAGAGGGTTGGAGAAGCAAAATAAAACATAAGAACGCAAGAGAGGACACTACCTTTAAATCGGGTAACTCTCTTTGAATTGAGCTCAAAGGGTTACTTGGAAAGGATTATGCCCCAAAGTGAGGATTCAATGAGGAAGTGAGGGATGTGGAGAGATGAAATGGTCAGGGGTTGGCCGAGCCAAATTATTGATAGATGTGGGTAAGGTGGTAGAGGTGAGGGCCTTTTATAAGAGGAGAGGAGGGGCACTCTAGGAAAGCTATAAAATATAACTTTATTATATAATGATTTTTGGATTTTAAAGGCCCAAAAAGGATATTTTTCGAGGATAAGGTGATAAGGTTTATAAATCCACCCATACAATAGGTTTGTGACAAGTTTAGATCTTAGATTTTACATTATCTTTTCATTTGATTTAAATCGTTTAATAATGAGGTAATCACTGCATCATCATGGTGTCATAAATAATTTAATTTATTTACTGTCTAAAAATTAAAAAAATATCATGATGTAGGAAATAGTTTTATATTTCTAATGAATATTTATAGTCAAAAATATTACTTGTATAACCCCATATTAAAATTGTTTTTGTAAAACAAAACATGTTTGTGACATTTTAATTTTAACATTAAATAAAAAGGTATTAATGTAATTTTCCAACCAAAGTGGATCCATGGGGTCCCCAAGTTTACCCATGAATTTTATTTGTCTGACATGACACATACAATGAGGGTAGGACACGTGGCTATGTCATTTCATATTATTAAAACATTATTTTTAACTTAAATTTCACTAATTACCTCTAATCGCGATTAATAAACTTAAAAGTTACTATTCAGCAAAAAATTATTTTAATCCCATTGAACCATATTTTACTTCTTAATGAAAACCATGTATGTAGGATTTTTGAAATTCAAATAACATAAGTGGTAAAGTTTCATTTAAACGAAAAATCAGTTTCATTAACTACCACTTAGTGGTTTCACTGTTCATCAAAATTATAGTTTTTCAGAAAATTACCAAAAATTCACCCTAGGCTATATTTGATATTCCGAATTCAAAAATGATGTCTAATTTAAAAAATTCAAAACATATAAGTTACATTAATTAATTTAATAATTAATTCCTGATGTCATAGAAAATAGCGTGTTTTTATGAAACAATAAGTATCAAAAGATTGACACTAGTTTATGTCCAATTTCAAGATTAAATTAATTCCAATGACCACTATTGGATTAAATGGTAAAAATACATTCAAATTTAACTTTGAAACCAATTCAAAATTTAATCTAATCATATAAATAAATTACCTTAAAAGGAGGTTTTGAATTAAAATACAACATGTTTCAATATTCATTAAAAATGAAAATTATCGGAAAAATACCAAAACTTTATACAAAGTAAATTTTGATGTCCCGATTCTAAAGAATAATTTTATTTTGTAAAATATAACACATAAAATTTTCAAAAAGTGGATTTAAAATAGGTTCGTCATCAAAAGGCGGTTAATCGACCTTTTAAAGAATATTAAAATGTTTACGCTTAAAATTGGATTAATTTGCATTTTTAATCCTCTAACATTCATTATAAAAAGTAAAAATATTTCACAAACAAATATAATCATTTTTTAGTTTGTTATGTTCATTCCCTCCATGACAACGGCTAGGCGTTAACTACAATTTAAAATGATATTATTTTATTATTAGAGTGCAACGTAAGATTGCCAAGAAACTCGTTGTTGCATATTAGGTACGCCATCGAGCATGGCATCCCCTTTAAATTTATATTAATATTTTATTCATAAATATGGATAAATGTAAAAATGTCATATTATTTATTTACCTGAGGTGTTACATCCTTCCCGCCTTTTGGGAATTGTGTCCTCGCAATTTTAAAATGGGGCTTGGAAACTTCATTGAAAATACCACATCGGAACAAGAGTCAGTAAAAAAATCATTTTATAATAAAGAAAGAGAAGTACAAAGGTCACCCGAGTTAACCCATACTAGGATTCCAAGTATGAAAATATGGACATGGAGGAAAAAAACAAAGGTTCATGTTCTGATGGAGAGTGATAGTAAACATGTCTTGGAGAAAGTTAACCATAAGAAGATCAAAAACTTGTGATGGGTTAAACGGTATTTGATTCCCCATCAGGAAAAGTTAACAGACAACATTTTTGGTTTTTAGATACTCTTCATTAAGGAATTTATTTTTTGAGCTTAACTAAATCATACTGAAACATACTTACTTGTCACATAGACTTTCAACTTTTAATAGATTCTTTAATCAAACTCATATTTTCTCCAAAAGATGAGTATTTAGGAGGACCTCTTCACATTAAGAGTACTATAATCAACGTCTTGATAATCAACTAATCCAAAAAAGATAACTATTTACTTCCCATGTCTTTATACCAAAACCTTAACAAAAAAGGTTAGTACAAGATCAGATAATCCAGAAAATCATAACCCTTTATAAAAATAAAATCTATTCTTAATCTCCAAAATTTGTCCAACAAAACCCAAAGTTCAACGAAGACCATAAGTAAACCAAAATAAGATTGAAACCCAAATATTTTAAGGATTTAATCACATAGTCTTCCAAGTTAAATCGTATCATTTATCTCCAAACAGCATCAGTTGCTCTTAAAGTCTCGTATTGAAAAGTAATTAACCTAATCACATATCCTCCATGATAGGTTAATAATTTCCATAGATGACCCAAAATCAACATACTCTTAATTCATAAAATCATCTAACTAAAAAGAAGTAGTCTAAATAACCAAGGACTTCACGTAGTCCAGTGCTAGGTGATAAATACCAGTCGCACTTTGGTTGTGGGTTCGATTCCTGTAGTTTTGTCCGACGCGACGGGTTGTCACACGGTCTGCATTTTGTCCTTTTTTTAAACTATGTAATTATCAAATCATTCCTGAAAAAGAGATAAAATCCTCAAAAATAACAATAACATAATTTAACCTCAATTTTATCTCATGCCTTTCACTTTCCATCATAACATGTAGTAACCCATAATTACCTCAAAATTAAGGATCATATAAACCCAAATGGTTCTTTATAACTATGTACACCAAATAATAGATAAATATTCCTTGAATAAAATTTTCATATATCAAACATCAGGGTTACGCATACTATAAAAAGTCTTCTAATGTATCCCCATCATCAAAAGAGACTTAATACTCTTAAGAATTTCACCATAACTCTTGAATCCCATATATGTTGACTTCTTACTCATTCAACATTCTTCATGATCCATTAACCATTACTTTCCAACTTATTCTGAAATACTTCTTTCCTACAAAAAATCATGAATCATATCCTAAGATTCCAAAATAGGAAAACAAATGTTATGAAATAATCCATACCTTTGATTGGTCATTGTCAGTTTCTTCATCCTCAATCGGAATGGCATTAGGTATTGGTAAAAAAATATTTGTACGATCATGGTGATCCCATTCACGAAACTTCTTCATAGTAAATGTGTTTTCATAATGACCATGCACAACACATTTAAAAGATTCAATTGATCCCTCAGAAAGAACTTCTTTCCCTTTCCTCGAGTCAACTAGATGATTCCTTTTTCCATTGCAGATTCTTGCTTTATGACCTTCATTTCCACATCTATAGCATATTTCTTTCCCTTTGAAACATTTTCCAAGGTGTTTCTTTCCACATCTTTGACACATAGGATTTTGAACACACTTACCTTTATGATTATTACCTGTAGTTCCGTAGGGATTTGTTTCTCGCATATATGATGCCCTATAGAAATCACCATGGTTTAGGTGGTCATTCATGAATCCATATAGTTGGTTGAGGATAAAAACAAGATTTCTCATTGCCGCTCCCATATCATTCAGTTGCTTGTTCAGAAAACTGTCACAGTTTCCTTCATATCCACTCTTACATTCATGCCTGCTAGATCTAGCCATTTACTAAATCCAAAAAGGTCAGTGTGAGTATATCAACAAAACCATCATGTACTAATGAGGAAGATAAACACTAATATATACTTACTCATTAACTTTATATAAAACTAGGAATCGTTCTGAAATCATAACCATTATGTTATTGTCACTTATGATTAGAGAATACCCTAACCTCTAATGTTTTCTATACCGACCTCTGATACAAAATATAAGGCCCTGGCCTTAAAAATTACTTAATATTGAATTAAATGAATAATTAACATTGAGGATATTTTTAGGTTTAGAGTTTTAGAGAATTAGGTCAAAAATATTACATCTCAAAATATTACATAGTAGACACTTCTACTAATTTTCCATAACATAAAAAAACATAAAAAGAAACATGTCAAGTTTCATGTTTTAGATAGCATGTCATTCCTTGATCCCATCCTTGACCCTATTCATCATTAAGTCATGTGGAAAACATTTCGAAAACTTGGGATGAGCATAAAAACCCCAGTAAAGGATACACAAAGAGGGAAAACTGTTAGTTTTTTAAAAACAACAAGTAAACCATGAGTACTTTACCAAAGTAATACTTTTCACCTTTATGAAGTAGTAAAAACTCTTCACTGAATAAAATATCATTACTTACCCTTTTGTAACCCAAAGATAACCATAAAACCCATATAAAGAACACATAACATATAAAGGTAACATGGGACATAAACATACTTAAATGGAATACCCATACGGTTGACTTCCACACATACTTAATAGAATACCCATACTGCCGACTTCCATACCCAATGCATTGGACGTTATAACGTAACCACCCGTCCTGGTATTTACGGCACCACCCGTCAAATGATTTATCACGTAACCACCCGTAAAATGTCCAAGTACCATCATTACACACTAAATAGTGAAAATATAAACATTTTAATAACAACATTTCATTTTCAATCATAATAAGTAATTCTAAGATATTTAATTAATTAATCCATTTTCGAAAACAATTTAAAAGAGATTTTTGAATCAAAGTGTCTCATACCACTTTGAATCTTTTAATAGAATTATAATTTTAAAACATTAATGTCCATATAAATAAATACTGATTTTTTTTGAAAACATGGAATTTAAAGATAAATATTTAGAATAATAAATCTTTAAAATATTTAAAACGATATTTTTGTTAAAGAGTTTTTAACAAAATGAGAGACTCTTGAATACAAATAATTTCTTAATAACATTTAATAAAAAATTTATAATATCATGAGAATAAAGGGATTCATGATATATTATTTAAAAGGACTGTATACACACCATATAAGAGTGAATTGGTGCATACCAACAATGTAAGTCTCAATGGAAATGTATATTGAGATGAAATCCATTATAAAGATGGTATCCTTAAATTAAGGACAAATATATCACATAATTATGTGTGAGAAATATAAATACACACAATTTAAGTGGATATTAAGTGTGAAATAATTAGAGGTCATTCACACATATTCATAGGATGACATGTTCAAGAAGTACAAGTGGGGCCCAAAGAAATCGAAATTGGGTTAAGACGTTCCCTTGTAAAAATTCGACACGCTAATGGCATCACTTCAAAATTCAGAAAATTAGTTGATGAGAGAGTGAATGGTATCTCATCACTTGGACATAATCTATACATCAATAAGGATATATAAGAACATTTCCCAACATAATAAGATGTAAATTAAAAGACAGAACAAAAGATGTCTTTTAAAAAGATGAGGGTGAAAGTTTCCCTTACCGACTTGGGTAACATTCGAAAAGTACACCCCATGAAAGAAGGACTATAAAAAATTGATTTAAATACTCATTAAAGAAGTTATATTACACATATATTAGAATTATGGGTAGTACATACACCACTCAAAGGAAATGGTGGTAAATGTAGCATAAATCTCAAGGGAATAAAAGTGAGATGAAAAATCCCTTACGAAAACTCGGCAGCCTAACAGCGCCACTTCAAACAACCAAAAATGGATTGATGAGAGAAAATAGGTTATCTCATCATATTAATATAAAAATCACATTAGGAGTAATAAAAAATAACATCTCAATCCTAATAAATACGAGCTTTAAAGGAATGACATAAAAGTGTGTACTTAAAAAGAAAGAGAGGGGTAGGATCCCTTACCTCAAGTCTGACTTGTCTTGTTCGTTTCTTTATATTCCTGAATAATAAACATTGGTAAATTTATAATTGCTTAAGGAACTCTTATAAAGATTATTATTCAGTTTATATCACATTTTATAATGTTATAATAATTGGTTAATAATGTGAGTTCATATCAGACGTTTTTTTCAATGTTTGGTACATGAGTCAAAAATGAACTTGTTTCAAAATGATTGTCCATGTAGTTATGAGTAAATCATCTCCAGAATAGTATTAATGATTGAAATATCATATATATCTAGTAGATATTCTTTTTATACTACTCTATAACATTTGGAGATAAAATGAAATGAAATGCACCGTTCATGAAGACGGTAGGCCGTACGTACGCATGAACGCTACTTTCATTTCATTGTCATTTTAATAGAATTAAAAATAATTGAGATATGTATATATTATAATTCCAGTATAATATATATGTTATATAGGTCGAATATGTTTATTAATTTAATTCTTTATACATTCCATTTATTGCATGAATGAGTCACATCACTTGAGGGGGCAGTAGTCCACAGTTCCTCGTATGAAATTATCGCATTTTCACAACATGAAAAGCATAAAGGAATGTTTTAAATATAAAATTCAGAAGCATATAGAAAACATAAATACCATATATATCATATATAAAATATATTGAGATCATAATGGACACCATGAAAGGTGTTAAGGGAAGATTGAACAATCATCGTTTCGTGAGGCAGAAATTCGCCATCCATAGAAAAAGTATGTTTTTTAACTATTAGACGAAGGTGTGTGTAAGTGTAGCTCAAATCCTTCACATAAAAACATACTAGTATATTGAAGATACTTTTTTTGTTACAAAATAAAGGAATAAAATGAGTTTAGAGGATTGGAGAAGAATAATAAAACATAAGAACACAAGAGAGGACACTACCTTTAAATCGGGTAACTCTCTTTGATTTGAGCTCAAAGGGTTCCTTGGAAAGGATTATGTCCAAAGTTAGGCTTAAATGATGAAGAGATGGATTTGGAGAGATGAAATGGGTAGGTTTTGGACGAGCCAAAGGCTTGAGAGGTGTGGGTAAGGTTTTAGAGGTGGGGGCCTTTTATAAGAGGAGAGGAGGGGCACTCTTGGAATGTTATAAATTTTACTTTATTATATAATGATTTTCGGATTTTAAAGGTCCCAAAAGGATATATTTCAAGGATATGGTGATAAGGTTTAGAAATACACCCATACAATAGGTATTTGACAAGTATAGGGCTTATATTTTACATTATCTTTTCTTTTTATTTAAATCGTTTAATAATGATGTAATCGCTGCATCATCATGGTGCGATAAATAATTTATTTATTTAGTGTCTAAAAATTATAAAAAAGATATCATGATGTAGGAAATAGTTTTATCTTTCTAATGAATATTTATAGTAATATATATGACTTGTATAACCTCATATATAATTTGTTTTTGTAAAACAACACATGTTTGTGACATTTTAATTTTAACATTAAATAAAAAGGTATTAATGCCATTTTCCAACAAAAGTGGCTAAATGGGGTCCCCAAGTTGAACCATGAATTTTATTGGTCGTAAATGACACATACAATGAGGGTAGGAAATGTGTCTAGTTCATTTAATATTATTAAAACATTATTTTTACCTTAAATTTCACTAATTACCTCTTATCACGATTAATAAACTTAAAAGTTACTATTCACCAAAAAATTATTTTAATCCCATTGAACCAAATTTTACTTCTTAATGACAACCATGTATGTCAGATTTTTGAAATTAAAATCACATAAGTGGTAATGTTTCATTTAAACAAAAAATCCATTTCATTAACTACCACTTAGTGGTTTCACTATTAATCAAAAATTGAAGTTTTTCAGAAAATTACCAAAAATACACCTTAGGATATATTTGATATTCCGAATTCAAAAATGATGTATAATTTACAAAATTCAAAACATATAAGTTACATTAATTAGTTTAATAATTAATTCCCGCTGTCGTAGCAAATAGCGTGTTTTTATGAAATAATAAGTATCAAAAGATTGACACTAGTTTATGTCATATTTCAAGATGAAATTAATTCCAACGACCAATATTGGATTAAATGGTAAAAATATAGTCTAATTTCACTTTTAAAGCAACTCAAAAGATAATATAATCATATAAATAAATTATATTGAAAAGTGGTTTTGAATTAAAATACAACATTTTTCACTATTCATTAAAAAATGAACATTATCGAAAAAATACCAAAACATTGCACAAAGTAAATTTTTATGTCCCGATTCTAAAGAATAATTTTATTTTGTCAAATATAACACATAAAATTGTCAACAAGTGGATTTAAAATAGGTTCGTCATCAAAAGGTGGTTAATCGATCTTTTAAAGAATATTAGAGTGTTTACTCATAAAATTGGATTTATTCGCATTTTTAATCATCTAACATTCATTGTAAAAAGTAAAAAAAAATTGACAAACATATATAATCATTTTGTAGTTAGTTCTGTTCATTCCCGCCATTACAACGGCTAGGCGTTAACTACAATTTAAAATAATATTATTTTATTATTAGAGTTCAACGTAAGATTGCCAAGAAACTCATTGTTGCGTATTGGGTACGCCATCGAGCACTGAGTCCCATTTAAAGTTATATTAATATTATATTCAAAAATATGGATAAATGTGAAAATGTCATATTCTTTATTTACCTGGGGTGTTACATCCTTCCCCCCTTTTGGAAATTGCGTCCTCACAATTTTCAAATTGGGCACGGAAACATCATTGAATATCCCACATCGGAACAAGAGTCAGTAAAATAATAACTTTAAAATAAATAAAGAGAAATACAAAGGTCACCCAAGTTAACCCATACTAGGATTCCAAGTAAGAAAATATGGACATGGAGGAAAAAACAAAGGGCCATGTTCTGATGGAGAGTGATAGTAAACATGTCTTGGAGAAAGTTAACCATAAGAAGATCACAAACTTGTGATGGGTAAAACGGTATTCGATTCCCCAGCAGGAATAGTCAACAGAACACATTTTTTTTAAGTTAATCTTCATTGAGGAGTTTATTTTTTGAGCTTAACTAAATCATAATGAAACATACTTACTTGTCACGTAGACTTTCAACATTTAATATATTCCTTAATCAAACTCATATTTTCTCCAAAAGATGAGTATTTAGGAGGACAAGTTCGCATTAAGAGTACTATAATCAACTTCATGAGAATCACCTAATCCACAAAAGAGAACGATATACTTCCCATGTATTTAGACCAAAACCAAAACCAAAAAGGTTAGTACAAGATCAGATAATCCAGAAAAGGATAACTCTTTATAAAAAGAAAATCTATTCTTAATCTCCAAAATATTTCCAACAAAACCCAAAGTTCAATGAAGACCATATGAAAACCAAACTAAGAATGAAACCCAAATATTTGAAGGATTTAATCACATAGTCTTCCATGTTAAATAGTATCATTTATCTCCAAACAACATCAGTTACTCTTAAATTCTCGTATTGAAAAGAAATTAACCTAATCACATATCCTCCATGATAGGTTAATAATTTACATAGATAACCCAAAATCAACATAATCTTAATTCATAAAATCATCTAAATAAAAAAGTAGTCAAACTAACTAGGGACTTCACGTAGTCCAGTGTTAGGTGATAAATACCAGTCGCACTTTGGTTGTGGGTTCTATTCCTGTAGCTTCGTCTGACACGACGGGTTGTCACATGGTCTGCATGTTTTCCTTTTTCCAAACTATATAATTCTCAAATCATTCCCCAAAAAGAGATAAAATCGTCATAACAACCATAACATAATTTAACCTCAATATTATCTCATGCATTTCACTTTCCATCATAACTTATAGTAACCCATAATTACATCAAAAGTAAGGATCATATAAACCCAAACGGTTCTTTATAACTAGGTCCACCAAAGAACAGAAAACTTTTCCTTGAATAAAATCTTCATATATCAAACATCAGGGTTACACATACTATAAAAAGTCTTCTAATGTAACCCCATCATCAAAAGAGACTTAATACTCTTAAGAATTTATCCATAACTCTTGAATCCCTTATATGTTGACTTCTTACTCATTCAACATTATTCATGATCCATTAACCATTACATTACAACATATTCTGGAATACTTATTTCCTATAAACAAATCATGAATCATATCCTAAGATTCCAAAATAGGAAAACAAACATTATGAAATAATCCATACCTTTGATTGGTCATTGTCAGTTTCTTCATCCTCAATATAAATGGAATTGGGTATTGGTAAACGAATATTTGTATGATCTTGGTGATCCCATTCAAAAAAATTCTTCATAGGACATGTGTTTTCATAATGACCATGCACACCACATTTAAAACATTCAATTGATCCCTCAGAAATAACTTCTTTCCCATTCCTCAAGTCAACTGGATGTTTCCTTTTTCAATTGCAGATTCTTGCTTTATGACCTTCATTTCCACATCTATAGCATATTTCTGTCCCTTTGAAACATTTTCCTAGGTGTTTCTTTCCACATCTTTGACACATAGGTTTTGAACACACTTACCTTTATGATTATTAACTGTAGTTCCGTAGGGATTTTTTTCTCGGATATATGATTCCCTATAGAAATAACCAAGGTTTAAGTGGTCATTTATGACTCCATATAGTTGGTTGAGGATAAACACAAGAGTTCTCATTGTCGCTCCCATATCATTCAGTTGCTCGCTTAGAAAACTGTCACAGTTTCCTTCACATCCACTCTTTTTTTGGTGCCTTCTAGATCCATCCATTTACTAAAACCAAAAAGGTCAGTGTGAGAATATTAACAAGACCATCATGTACTAATGAGGAAGATAAACGCTATGATATACTTACTCATTCACTTTATCTAAAACTAGGACTCTTTCTGAAATTCTAACCATTATGTTAATGTCACTTATGCTTAGAGAATACCCTAACCTCTAAAGTTATCTAAACCGACCTCTGATACAAACTATAAGGCCCCGGCCTTAAACCTTACTTAATATTGAATTAAATGAATAATTCATCTTGATGTCATGTGGAAAAAATTTCAAAAACATGGGATGAGCATAAAAATCCCAGTAAAGGATACACAAAGAGGGAAAAATGTTAGTTTTTCAAAAACAAAATGTAAACCATGAGTACTTTACCAAAGTAATACTTTTCACCTTTATGAAGTAGTAAAAACTCTTCACTGAATAAAAGATCATTACTTTCCCTTTTGTAACCCAAATATAACCATAAAACCCATATAAAGAACACATAACATATAAAGGTAACTTGGGACATAAACATACTTAAATGGAATAACTGTACGGTCAACTTCCACACATACTTAATGGAATAGACATACGGCCGACTTCCATACCCAATGCATTAGAGGTTATAACGTAACCACCCGTCCCGGTATTTACGACACCATGTGGCATATGATTTATCACGTAACCACCCTTAAAATGTCCAAGTACCATCATTACACATAAAATATTGAAAATATAAACATTTTAATAACAACATTTCATTTGAAATCAGAATAAGTAATTCCAAGATATTTAATTAATCAATCCATTTTCAAAACCCATTTAAAAGTGATTTTTGAATCAAAGTGTCCCATACCACTTTGAAGATTTTAATGTAATTATAATTTTAAAACATTAATGTCTATATAAATAAATACTGATTTTTTGAAAACATGGACATTAAATATAAATATTTCGAATAATAAATCTTTATAACATTTAAAATGATATTTTTGTTAAAGAGTTTTTAACAAAATTAGAGACTCTTGAATACAAATAATTGCAGAATAAAATTTAATACAAACTTTATAATATCACGAGAATAAAGGTATTCATGATATAATATGTGAAAGGACAGTATACACACCATATAAGAGTGAATTGGTGCATAACGATAATGAAGTCTCAATGGAAATGTAAATTGAGATAAAATCCATTATAAAGATGGTACCCTTAAATTAAGGATAAATCTATCACATAATTATGTGTGAGAAATATAAATACACCCAATATAAGTGGATATTAAGTGTGAAATAATCAGAGGTCATTCACACATATTCATAGGATGACATGTTCAAGAAGTACAAGTTGAACCCAAAGAAATCGAAATTGGGTTAAGGCGTTCCCTTGTAAAAATTCAACACCCTAACGGCGTCACATCAAAATTCAGAAAATTAGTCGATGAGAGAGTGAATGGTATCTCATCACTTGTAAATAAACTATACATCAATAAGGATATATAAGAACATGTCCCAACATAATAAGATGTAAATTAAATGACATAACAAAAGAAGTGTTTTAAAAATAGGAGGGTGAAAGGTTCCCTTACCGACTTGGGTAACTTTCGAAACGTACACCCCATGAAAGAAAGAATATAAAACATCAATGTAAATACTCATAAACTAAAGTTACTTACACAAATATTAGAATAATGGGCATTACATACACCACTCATAGTAAATGGTTGAATATGTAGCATAAATCTCAAGGGAATAAAAGTGAGATGAAAAATCCCTTACGAAAACTCGGCAGCTGAACGACGCCACTTAAAACTTCAAAAAATGGATTGATGAGAGAAAATAGGGTCTCTCATCATATGAACATAAAACGTACAGTACGAGTAATATAAAATAGCATCCCAATCATAATAAATATTATCTTAAAAGGAATGACATAAGAGTGTACTTAAAAAAGAAAGAGAGGGGTATGATCGCTTACCTCAAGTCGGACTTGTCTTGTTCGTTTCATTATATTCCTGAATAATAAACTTTGGTCAATTTATAATTTCTTAATGACCACTTTTAAATATTATTATTCAGTTTATATCACATATTACAATGTTATAATAATTGGTTAATAATGTGAGTTCATATGAGACGTTCTTGTCGATGTTTGGTACATGAGTCAAAAATGAAGTTGTTTGAAAATGATTGTCCATGTAGTTATGAGGAAATCATCTCCAGAATAGTATTAATGATTTAAATATCATATAAATCCAGTACATATTCATTTTATACTACTCCATAACATTTGAAGGTAAAAAGAAATGTAATTCACCGTTCATGGAGATGGTAGGCCGTAAGTACGCATGAACGCTACTTTCATTTCTTTGTCAAATTAATGGAATTAAAAATAATTGAGATATGTATATATTATAATTCCAGTATAATATATATGTTATATATGTCACATATTTTTATTAATTTCATTCTTTATACCTTCCATGTATTGCATGAACGAGTCACATCACTTGAGGGGGTGGTAGTCCACACTTCCTCGTATGAAATTATTGCATTTGAACAACATGAAAAGTATAAAAGAATGTTTTAAATATAAAATTAAGAAGCATATATATAACATAAATACCATATATATCATATATATAGATAGGGACATCATAATGGCCACCATGAAAGGTGTTAAGATAAGATTGAACAATCATCGTTTCGTGAGGTAGAAATTCGCCATCCACAGAAACAGTATGTTATTTAACCATTAGATGAAGGTGTGTGTAAGTGTAGCTCGAATCCTTCACATAAAAACATCCTAGTATTTTTTGGATACTGGTTTTGTTACAAAAGAAAGGAATAAAAATATGTTAGAGTGTTGTAGACGCAAAATAAAACATAAGAACACAAGAGAGGACACTACCTTTAAATCGGGTAACACTCTTTTATTTGAGCTCAAAGGCTTCCTTGGAAAGGATTCTGCCAAAATTTAGGCTTCAATGATGAATATAGGTATGTGGAGAGATTCAATGGGCAGGTTTTGGCCAAGAAATAGGCTTGAGAGGTGTGGGTAAGGTGGTAGAGGTGGGGGGCCTTTTATTAGAGGAGAGGAGGGGTACTCTTGGAATGTTTTAAAATATTACTTTATTATAAAATGATTTTCAGATTTTAAAGGTCCCAAAAGGATATATTTCTAGGATAAGGTGATAAGGTTTCGAAATCCACCCATCCAATAGGTTTTTGACAAGTTTAGGTCTTAGATTTTAAATTATCGTTTCATTTTATTTAAGTCGTTTAATAATGAGGTAATTGATGCATCATCATGGTGCCATAAATAATTTAATTCATTTAGTGTCTAAATATTATAAAAAATATATCATGATGTAGTAAATCGTTTTATCTTTATAATGAATATTTATAGTAAAAAATATGAATTTTATAACCCCATATAAATTTTTTTTTAGTAAAACAACACATGTTTGTGACATTTAAATTTTAACATTAAATAAAAAGCTATTAATGTCATTTTCCAACCAATGTGGCTCCATGGGGTCGCCAAGTTGACACATGGATTTTCTGGGTCGGCCATGACACATCCAATGAGGGTATGACATGTTTCTAGGTCATTTCATGTTATTAAAACATTATTTTTACCATAAAGTTTACTAATTACCTCTAATCGTGATTAATAAACTTTAAAGTTACTATTCACCAAAAAATTATTTTATTCCCATTGAACAACATTTTCTACTTAATGACAACCATGTATGTCGGATTTTTGAAATTCAAATCATAGAAGTGGTAAAGTTTCATTTAAACGAAAAATCATTTTAATTAACTACCACTTAGTGGTTTCACTATTCATAAAAAATTGAAGTTTTTCTGAAAATTTCCAAAAATTCACCCTAGGATATATTTGATATTCCGAATTCAAAAATTATTTCTAATTTAAATAATTCAAAAAATATAATTTACATTAATTTATTTAATAATTAATTCCCGCTGTCATAGCAAAGAGTATGTTTTTATGAAACAATAAGTATCAAAAGATTGACACTAGTTTAAGTCCAATTTCAAGATGAAATTAATTCCAACGACCACTATTTGATTAAAAGGTAAAAATATATTCTAATTTCACTTTTAAACCAATTAATAATATAATATAATCATATAAATAAATTAGATTAAAAAGGGGTTTTGAATTAAAATACAACATTTTCATTATTCATTAAAAAAATGGGCATTATCAGAAAAATACCAAAAAATTACACAAAGTAAATTTTGATGTCCCAATTACAAAGAAGAATTTTATTTTGTCAAATATAAAACATAAAATTTTCAATAAGTGGATTTATAAAGGGGTTCATCATCAAAAGGTGGTTAATCTACCTTTTAATGAATATTATAATGTTTACGCTTAAAATTGGATTCATTCGCATTTTTAATCCTCTAACATTCATTGTAAAAAGTAAAAATATTTGAAAAACATATATAAACATTATGTAGTTAGTTCTTTTCATTCCTGCCATTACAATGACTAGGTTTTAACTACAATTTAAAATAATATTATTATATTATTAGAGTGCAACGTAAGATTACCAAGAAACTCATTGTTGCGTATTGGGTACGCCATCGAGAATAGTATCCCCTTTAAATTTATATTAATATTTTATTCACAAATATGGATAAATGTGAAAACATAATATTCTTTATTTACCTGGGGTATTACAAAATCCTTATAATAATTATGCATATGGTGATCTCACACTAATGGAATGATACCGCAAAACATTTGCATCATGTAGTTCCTTCTTTTAAAAAAATTATCTAGTATCAAAAATTCATTCATGACTTTGAATACATAGAATATCATCAATATCATATTCTAAATTATATTATAATGTATTTTAACTTCCCATTCCACCCAAAACATCAATTTTTATGAAAATCAGAATATGATTGGCTGCACCACTTATCCAAAATCCTTTTATAAATCCTACATCACAAGTTTTACAGAAGACTTATGATATATTTGGATTATGATATAACATAGAATCAATAGATTCACATCACATACAAGAAGACTCTAATACCACTTTATCAATATGATCGTCACTTTATTCAAAAATCATGATTAGTATGATGAACCTTTTCTTTTTTAAAACATTTCTTCAATATGATAGAATTTCATAATCATTGTGATTTTTAACTTCTAAATATGATTTTCTATATGATTTCCAATTTTTAAAAAGTGAATTCATATCTTTTCTTCTTTGATAACAAATGAAAACACTTTATTTATAATCTTCATTAATTTTTCTAAAAAACATCTCCATCCAACTTGGTCTCAACAATCTCTCCAATTAGATTTTGACGTATACCGAGAATAATAAATCATTGATCATTGTATACTCTAGATATGGATAAAATATCAATAATTATATTCCTATTTGAGCCAACACATTATCATAAATAAGAATTATTAGCTGCATATCCATGTTGTTTAAAAGTAGTGACTCATCATACATCCTCAGGTTTACTTCTCATTTTTCATTTTTAGTTTCAATTTACTGAAAAAAAAAAATCAAGCAACCAATCCAACAAATAGTTAGAGTAATCCACACAAATAATTTCTTTATTAAAATATTACCAAAACTCCCCATACATACATGCTTCCATGAAAGTCATAGCACATATTTAACAGATAAATTTATGAAACATTTCGTCCCCTTTGACAACACTGTCCAAACGCAAGATGAGAGAGGGGAAAACACATACCAAAACAATGGAAAAAAGATGTTTGGAACCAATGTTCACCATAAATTTATATTAAATTTCCATCGGTAAATGGTTTTTGAAAAATTCAAATAATTGTTCAATTGTTGGAATATATTTGAGAATCAATTAATTATTCTTCACATTCTCTTTGATGAAATGATATTTGATATCAATATGTTTTGAATGATAAGTGGTACAAGATTTTTCTTATGTTTTATTTTTATTTGATTATCACGACCCAAGAGAAATGATAACTTCACTTTAATAAGTAAATCTGCTAATCGAGTCTTCATCCACATGAGTTGAGTAGCATCTTGAGTGGAAGTAATATACTCAAAATTAGACTCACTAAGAGTTACTTAATTCTGATTCATTGTATTCCAACTAACACATTGTCTCCCAAAAATGAAAACTCCACCATATTTAGATTTTTTAACACCACCATTTCCATCCCAATTATCATTTAAACACCAAAACAAGGAAATAATTTTTGATCTATCATACATGATTCCAAATTTTAATGTAACAACATAAAAAAAATTTGGGTCCTAAGGCAGTATTATAAATATTAAACTACCATTCATATTTTGATACTCTATTGGATCAACTTCAGATCCTTATAGTTCTTTATAAAATATTTGTTCCAATGAAATTGGTAAAAGAAACTATTTTTGAATTTTTCATGAAGAACTTATTAGGAATTTCCTTAACATACTTTTCTTAAGATTGAAAAATGTGTCTCTTGTTTTTTAATATTTTGAACCCAAGAAACTATTTCATTTCCCATATCCTGAATATTTCAAAAAAATCATTTCTTCATGAAATCATTCAAAAAATTATTAATCATTATATGTAAAGATAATATCATCCACATAAATAATTACGCTGATGGAAAACTACATACCTTCTTTGATTAAAATATTTTTATCAACCCTTCCTTTATAAAAACTCATATTATTTAAGAAGGTATTTAATTTTGAATAATATTACCATGGAGAATTTTTTTCCTATATAAGGATTTTTCCAACTCAAACACTTATATTTCATCTTTCCCCACCAAAAAACACATGGCTAATCAATGAAAACATCCTCATTAAGATCACAATTCGGAAATGATGATTTCACATCCATCTAAAAATATTTTTAACTTTATTGTATATAAATAGAAATATAAATTCGAATATATTTACCATGCCACCAGAGAAAAAGTTTCACCCAAATAAATGCCTTCATCTGTGAGTAAACTTTGCAGACTAATATTTCATTGCTTATTATCAATTCACCCTCTTTATTCAGTTTATTCCAAAAAACCAATTGTGTACCATAAAATTTTTTGTTATCTAGATTAGGTACTAGTTCCCATGTACAGTTCATCTCAATCT
This sequence comes from Viscum album, assembly GCA_963277665.1. Classification (NCBI taxonomy): domain Eukaryota; kingdom Viridiplantae; phylum Streptophyta; class Magnoliopsida; order Santalales; family Viscaceae; genus Viscum; species Viscum album. The sequence goes on along the minus strand of OY728148.1, from coordinate 1,094,373,694 downwards.
TAACCATCTCTTAATTCATATCCTGAACCCAATTCCGATGCACAAAGTATTTATTCAAGTCTTCCAGTTTAACTTTTCAATAAAAATATGAATGGAAATTTTTAGATGTACTTATTGTTTGAACCTTCTAATGATTATAACCATTAATTTTATGAGCCTCCACATTCATCCTCATCCTCTAATGATTCATTTTAGAGTCTTCCCCCTCACTTGAAATAGGGGAGTCATTCCTCTTATTGAGTTGGATTTCCATTTTCAGTATCCTTATTAGGATTGTAAACAAAAATTCATTCATCCTCTTTATCTTTCTTATCTTCATAACAATTTTTATCTTCCTAAGTTTTTATGTAATATTCACAAAACTATAATTGAAAATTCATCCTTTTTAATTTTTTAATCATTTTTATCCTCTTCCATCCGATCCATAGCAAAGAAAAATTCCATCTTCACCACTCTACTCAAATTATATATGGTTTCCACAATTCTTCATTATGATGCATGGACTCCCAAAACTCTTATATGATTTAAAATTTTATTTTTGTAATTAAAAATTCATATGGAGTTGTATATGAGCTGTCGTTATAGAAACATCAATTTTTAATATAAACAAATGTCCTCATCTTTTCCCACCAAAAGTCATAAGAGAGATCATGCTAATGTAACATGGTTTTCCCCATCTCCATAAACCATCAATTCATCCTTTCTGAAAAACCATTTTGTTGGGGAATATAAGTTGTACTGAACTAATTTTGAATTCCATGGTTCTCAAGATAACATTAAAATATCTTCATTTTTTGTATTCAATTCTTTTACCACCTCTCACATTCTTTATAAAATACTCACATTCCTTCTCAACTTTCCTCTATAAATATTTTACAGTTTTTTTTAGGATTATAATTTTCTTATATATATATATAATATGAGTAGTTCAAGTAAAGTCATTAATGAATGTGATGAATTACTTATCTTGATTAGTTTATTATATTCTCATTAACCCATAAATATCAGAATATTTATGTTCCAGTGGTAATTTTGAACAAATATCTACATTTATATGCATAAAATTTTAAATATTTCCCTTCTATAAAATAGTGAGATGCCAATATCTTATTATTATAATATCAAGAATTTCATGGACAATATATCTCTTTGATAACAAGATCATGTTTCCCTAACACATGTGACCCAACCTTTTATACCACAATTGATTCTCTTCCACTATTATTAAGTATAAAGAGTCATGTATTTATCAATCTCAGAATATGATTTCTTTTATATGTTGGACTCAGGTAAATATAGTTCCATATCTCACCCTTTTACCCAGAAAAAATCATTTATGAAAATAAATGTGTTGCCTACCTGATTTTTTTTCGACACACATAGCATGTTGTATTTAATCCCATCAACAAACAAAGATTTATTGGACTCTAAAAAATAATTCCCAATGATGAATCACTCACCACCTTTGATTCTGAGAGAGTCATCATTGTACAATTTCACTATTCCATCATCGATGACTTTCACATTTTTCAAAAACATTAAATATCTTATAACGTGGGAAGAACGCCCATTATCCAGGATCCAATTTCATTCCCATTTTGTATCTTTTGGAGCGGTTTATACAGTAAGGTATTTTTATTCTCTTTTATCATTCTTTACATCCAACTTTTGAGAATTATTAGAAAATTGTTTGATAGTGGTTAAAAATCAAAGAATCCATTTGGAATATTTTCAGGTTGATCATATCTTTCACAAATAGTTTCATATGTTTGGAATCTATTTATAACTTTCACACCATCCTTCTCGGGTTTCTTCCAATCATCCTTCTCATTCCTCATACATTGTGGTGATTGACTCTAACTTAGACATTTTCTTATGTAGTTTGTGGAATATTTTTAATAATGTTTATTGAAACAACCCATATTATCCATATGATTGAATCCAACACAATATGATTCGTATCCATATAAATAATAATTTCCTTGGAACCATTCATATTAATCGGAGTTGTGAGAATTATTCTTAACAACCGTGTTTTATTTCTCATCAAAACAATGTTTACCTCAAAAATTATTGTCACCAATTAGAATCTTATTTTTTAGCTTCGTATTATCTTTATCCTTATCAGAACCATAAGTAATAGAATATTTTTCAGACTGGTTATTTTTAGAAACATCGAACTTCACCACTTTTGGGGCCTTGTATACATACATACCTTTCCCTAATTTATTAAATTAAGGAAACATTTACTCTTTATTCTCTACCTTTTAAGGTAATTTTTTTCCTTCATAGGTTTATACTTTCAAGATATTTCAATCAATTTATTAGTAGAGTTAGTAAAACATGTAACCCTCAGTTCATCTTTAGAGTGTTTTTGTTGACAAGTTCATATTCTTTATCTTTTCTCTTGAGGTTCACCTCTATATTACCTTTACGTTTATATTCATTCTAAATAGATTTATTCAAATAATAAATCTCTTCTAAAATATTTACTTTCTCATCTGAAACATATTCTTTATACTTTTTGATGAATTCTCACTTATAAATGTCTGAATTTATTTTTGAAGCCTCCAAATAATTCTTAAGGATTCTTTCAATTTTTCATAATGATGAAATCCTAATTGAGTTTCATTTTCTTTATAACTACTTCTCTAGAATTATTCATTATTAAATATACATATATAAGTATTCTAACAAACTTTCTCATCTGATATTTTGGTTTTTGCTTCACTATTTTCATTTCAATCATCATTACGTAATAAATTTAACCATTGGGATTTGTAGAATTTTGTTTCTTTCCCTATGGAGAATATTTACCCTTACTACCCTATTACTTCCATGACCTTATTGGCCATCATTGTAGTTTATAAATATAATACTCATTCTTTCTAGACAATTAACTACAACGTTCCAAATGGCTCCACATCCAAAAAACATCAAGGGATGTTTAACATTATATTTTCATGTACCTCTTCAAATATTTTTAGAAAACCATAATAAAACATCATAAAACATTATACATACCACATTATTAGATTTAATGAAGGAAAAATCCCCTTCCTCAAGAATCTTCTTATGTTTTCTCTTTTCATGAGGTTATGAAAGAAATATATCTGTCATGTTTTTTTCATTTCCATAATTTCTCCATAATAATTTCATTTTTAATCAGAGTAAGATAAAGATCATCCAGATATAGATTTTTAGGTTCTCAATCATCCAATTAGGATAATTTGGTAATAATATTTTTAGGAATAATTCTTATGATTTTTTCATCAACTATCGAAACCTTTGTTTTTTCACATAGTCACCTAATAATGTTATAAATGTCATTTACAATAACATTCTAGTTAATTATGGAATAAATATTTCTCATATAAATTAATATTTTTGACTTTGATATTAAATTTTCATGAAATGGAATTTTTTTCTGATAGTGTACCCGACACAAAACAATTAGTTTCATTGATGTCATACATTACACATAAGATTGAGTTATATAGAAAAATAATACATTATTAATATTATTATTTCAAATGATAGTTATCACCTAGCCATTATATTTTATAGAATGAACAGAACAAACTATATTATGTTTATACATGTTTATTTAATATTTTTACTTTCTTACAATAAATTTTTTGGGCTTAAAATAAGAATAAATTAAATCTTAAGCATCAAAAACTCTAATATTCTTAAATGGAAGTTTTACAACCTATTGATGGATAACCATTTTGAAATTAAAATTTATAAACTATTATCAGTTCTATTTGACAAAATAGCCTTTTTTTGTATTCAGGAAATTTAAAATTTTTTGGGTTGAATTTTGGTATTTTTCCGATGATATTCATTTTCTTAATGAATAGTGAAAAATACTCCATTTTAATTCAAAACATTTTTTTCAGATGGTTTATTTATATATTTATGTTATAATATTAATTGGTTTTAAATTATAATTAAAAAAATTATCAACTAATCTAATTTTGGTCATTGTAATTAATATTAAATTGAAATTAGATATAGAATCATTGTAAATTTTTTTAATGTTTTTTATTTTTAAAACACATTTCCTCAATCTTTCAATTGGATTTATTTTTTAATTTATTTTAATATGGGGTTATATAATTTAAATCTTAGACTATAAGTAGTCCTTATAAATATATAAATATTACCTATATAAAGATAATTTATTTATAAAAATATTATACATTAAATAATAAAATTCAATTATGACATAATGATGATGTAGTAACAGATATATTAAAGGAGGAATATAAAAAATTATATTAATAATATTAAAATAATTATAAATTGAAATATTTGATGCCATAAATGAATTTTATGGATCAATTTTACTTGTTATTGATTAGTTAAATTAGTTTTTGTGGAATCATGTTGTTATGATTTTTTAAGAAGTCAATTAATGAAAAGTTTCAAAATTTAAATAAATCATTTTTTAAAATATAAAATTATTAATTAAATAAATTAAAATTAAAAAAATCCAAAATCTAGAGAAATAGTTTTGGAAATCCACAAAATTTCGTTAATGACTCATTCATTTCTCTTTTAATGTTTTATGATAATTATTTTTACTCTCAAAGTGTAACTGACTTAATAAAATGGTAAGAGTTAAAAGGGTTAAAACAAAAAAGATAAGGATTTAAAACTATACAAAACTTGTCTACTTTTGTTGGACGATTGGATTTTGACCCATTAATTTCATATCTTATAAATAAATCAACTTTCTTCCATTATTAATAGAAAAATAATTTTTATTGATTTAACACTTTTAATAATTCCAAGAGTGCCCCTCCCCCTCTTATAAAACGGAACTCTTCTTCTCTATTAAATACACTTGAAAACCATTTTGATCAGCCAATATATACCAAAACATATTTTTTGAATCCATCCATACTTATTTTTGGACTTATGATAGGAAAAACACCCATATCAGAGGTGTTACAGTGTTAATAAAAGTGATCATCGAAATGAATGGTAATGTTTTTATTTTAGTATTTTTATTTTATTTCTTATTCCTAATCCTTAAAATATCCTTAGTCCATTAAGAACAAATAACTATAGTATCCTCAATATACTGAGATGTTATTATTTTAATATCACCACCTAAATCAATCTCCAATTTCAAGAAATGGGAAGTGTGTATTTTTTTGTGTGTACGGAAGACTACCACATCGCGAACCGATATAGTTCGTTTTCTATTAACATCTTCCAAGACTAGTAATAATAATGGAATTAATTTTTTATATGGTTTTCATGAAATTTTTATCAATATAAGAGAATAATATATCAATAATTTTCTAACTTTCTAAGAACATAAAAATGATAGCATCATTCGTGTTTACGTGTGAACTATCCCCTTCACAAAGTGATGTGAATCATTTTTATTCCAAACATCACATGTATAATATATATATATATATGTATATTTAAAATATAATTTTAATTTTAATAATATTTTTATCATTCTAATAAGTAAAATAAAAATTTCCTTATTTCCATAAGGATCAATGGAAAATGGAAATGTTACTCATCCGTTTGTACGACCTACCTTCTCAAGGATTATAATGTTGTTCATTTTTCATAAAATAAATAAAATGTTTCCTTTAAAAATATAATTGATGTATAAAAGTTCTTATTATTTCATGAATTTTATTCCAGATATGATTTAATAATGAATACAATGACTATTTACATCATACCATTTTCATTTTTTACTCAATTACTAAATATCAAAAAAACATCCAATATGAACTGAAATAATTTAAAAAAAAAATTAATAAATAATAGAAAATTAATAATAAAATAGATAAATGTTCTCAAGAAATTATAAATTAACCTATGTTTATTATTCAAGAATTTAGTGATTGTATGTGATGAGTTATACTTGCGGTAAGGGATTTGGTCTCAATCTTCTTTCATTGAGTAATTTTTTGATATTATACACCACCTTCGTTTATACATTGTGTAAAAATCCTCATTGAATTTTAATTTTATTCAAATATTTTCAAAAGTAATATTTTTATATGAAGTGTTTTGTTGAATTAAAAAAAATTATTCAAATGGTGAAAATGACTTTTCCAACGTTGTAACCATTATTTGGTATTTGGATTCCTATAAAAGACGTAATGTTTGTATACGAAAAAAATACCATATTCACTTATAAGGAATTTTTGTATTGAATGTGGTTTTGAGAATGGATTTATTATATTAATATATTTATATTATATCTTGTTATTTAATAGTGGAATTTCTATTTTTCCGTTATGGTTGTTTTTTGTGTTATGATTATGTTACACTTCATGAGGATTTTATATATATACGAGTAGTTCCATCATAAACTGAGGAAGGGTGAGACCTTTATTTATTACCAATTCATTGGGTAATTAGAAAAAGTTAAAGGATAAGGTTTCTCCTAAGAGATTTTTCGAATATACAATGATGAGTATTGTGAATGTAACTATGGAGGTTACTCCATATGTAGATATGAAATATATAATGTAAGTATAATATGGATGCGCCATGTTACCTTTAAGATTTATTATTGCTAAAAAATTTATTAAGAATCTTATGATTTCAAGTGGTGAGATAAACTATTTATGTTTAATGGGTGAAAGGTATGATTTTTTGATGTTTTTTAAGAGTTTAAAATATTCATGGAATAATGATTTCATTACATATTGTATATCCCTTACTGATCATTTTTTTTTCTCCTCCCGTGTTTCTGAAATGTTTTCCATAGGTTATATTGATGGGTAAAAAAATGATGAAGTCAATATGAATGAATATTTCTTTAATAAAAATACAATCATTGTAAAAGAGTTATATTTTTTGAATGAAATTCATTCTTATTATATGTGTCTAATTTTTTATATTTGTGTTTTTATGTAATGGTTATGGCCTAATTCTCTGAAACTCTAAACCTGAAAATATCCTTAATGTGACTTTTATATATAACTCAAGATTATGTAAATTTTATGGATGGGGCTTTATAGTTGGTATCAGGGGTCATTTTAGAAAAATTTTGGTATTAAGATATTGTTAATATAATATCAATAAATGATATTTAAATTATTATCATGTTTAAATGATATATAATTTAATGATTACCATGTTACTTTGCCTAAGATATGTCTATTCAAAATGGTTTTATATTAAGGAAATAGGGTAGTTATGCTGGAACAACATCCCAAGGATAACAACCATCCAAATCAGAAACCTAAGATGGTCAAAATCGTAACTGAATAGTTTGTGGATGTGTTGAAGTAGTTGAGTCAGACAATAAATAACGGTGGTATCCATATACAATATCATCTAGATCAAATAAATAGAAACATATTGGTTGTGGATCTTTTCATGAGGTAATACCCATAGTAATTTATTATATCATCTAACCTTGTGCTAGCTGAAGGGTGCATTAAATAACTAGACATTATTTTTTATGTAATGGGTGGTCCATACAATCAAATTATTGATCTAGTTCTTTACCATTTTGAATTTGAAGACAATCAGTTGTGGTCGATGGTTAAGAATATCAGGGAGAGTGAGGAGATTTATTCACATAATTAGGATGAATTCAATAATATATTTCTTGAGAAAGATTTTCATATAGTTGTTCGACATAGGATCGAAAAAACAATTCATGGAATTGAGGCTAGATGAGGACTCAAAAAATTGTTTACTATGCAGAGAAGTTGGAAATGGAATTTGTAGATGATCACGTGTTCTTTGAAACAAAGCAGAATAAGAGGTCTAGGTTGCAAGAAAATGGAATAATTCATCAAACAATTCTAATGGTAAGAAAATAAAGTTAGTAGTTTTTTTATTCGAGGAAGATAAAAACACTAGATAATGCCTTTTTAATTCTATTAAGTGATTTTTATGTGGTAAAATGGGGAATCAGACGTATAACAACACTGAAATAGATAATGGATGTGATAATATAAAATATTATTTATAACTAGAAAAATGTTTTTTTTGATCGTAGATGGTTCCTTATGGAAATTAGTGTCTAATTAATAACTCAAATGATGGGAAGCAACAGAACTATAAAAATAATGGTGTGGAGAAATCCATTGAAAATAATTCAGTAGATGTTAGGCTATAAATTAATTAGTATCAGCTACATTATTTGTTTATTCAGATTATGCCAAAGTGTTGTTTTATTTAGGTTCTTCACATTCATTCGTATTTAAGAAATATTCTAATAAATTAGAAATTCCACATCATGAAATGAATCCATATATTATATTAAAATCAACTGGGGGAATTGCTGAGACAAAAACAATTTAAGAATATTCTTATCCTTTTTTGTCGAAATCATTTACCTAAAAACAATTGTGTATTTACTCTGGTAGAGTTTGATGTTTTTTTGGTTATTGATTGACTTTTTATTTACCATGGTACGATTGAATGTAGATCTAAAGATGATAATTTTTAGAAATAATTTCTATTTTTGTACATGAATTATCCCTTACCATTGACATCATATCTAGAAGCTAAGAAACAATTTAAACATGGAAATTAATGTTACATTCACATATTGTTAAAAACAAATGAACTATTTGGATTAATTATATGCCAGTGGTAAATGAGTATCTTGATGTTTTTTCTTATGAGTTTCCTAGTATAATATGTGATCAGGATGTTGAATTTACTGTTGACATTGTTCTTGATTCTAATCCAATTTCAAAACCCCCTTCTCGAATGACTCAAATTGAAATTTTAGAGTTAAGGAATAAATAAATGGAGTTATTAGATAAAGGTTTCATTTGACCTAGAACATCACCATGGTTTGATCCTGTCTTGTTAGTTAAAAATACTGATGGTTAAATGATACATTGCATTGATTATTGATCCGTTAAAAACATCAAACTTAAAAACATGTATCTTTTTCATCATTTCAAGGATTTGTTTGATCAGATCAACGCAACACAATATTTTTCAAAGGATGACTTCAGTTCAAGGTACAATCAGTTGAAATTAAAACAAGAATACATTCTGAATGTAGTGTTTCTTGATAGATATAGTATTATGAATTTTCCTTTATGGTAGTTGTGTTAACTAATCCACAATTTGTACTCATGGATCTTATGAGTAGAATTTTCTATGAGTTTTTGGATAGGTTTTAATATTTTTTAATGAAATTTTGGTATATTCTGAAAGAAAATAGGATAATGAATGTAACACATGGTTTTTGTACACCATAAAATAAAAGAAACAATACGGGAAATTCATCAAGTGTGATTTTTGGTTGCAAGAAATCTCATTACTTGGTCACATTATTTCCAAAGATGGCATAACTTTTGATCTGGTTAAAAAAAATTCATCTAATAATGGCCAAGACTAATAAAAATATTTTAGATTCATAGTTTTCTTCATTTGGAAGGATTTTACTGATGGTTTGTTAAATATTTTGCGTAGTTATCTATCCTACTGACTATGTTAACTCAGATAGGTGTTTAGTTCATCTAAATAAAAGAATGTTATAATGTACTTCATGAATTGAAATGATTATTGGTGATTGCTATTGTTTTTGAACAACCTTCCCTAAATGGTGAATTTTTTACATGTAATGATCTTCATTGATAGGAATTTGTTTTTTCCAAATGTAGACTGATCAGGTATCTTATTATGCTTGAAGTCAGTTGAAAACTCATGACATAAATTACCCTATAAATGATTAGGAATTTTCTTCTTGTGTGTTTGTTTTAAAAGTTTGTTGGCATCATCTCTATGGAGTAAAATGATAAATATATTCTAACCATAAAATTTTGAAGACTATATTCACTCAAAATAATGGAACATGAGAACTATGATATAGTTGAAATTAATAAAGGATTATTATTTAATGATTTATTACCATCCTGTAAAAGAAAAATAGTGGTCGATACTTTGAGTTGGAAATGGAATGAAACTTTAACCATGTTATGTTTGGAATAATTCCCATTGGTTAATGATTTGAAGAACTTTCTCTTAGAAGTTGATAGTTTTGTAATTTACTATATTTTGATTTAGGTTTCAATGTAATAGTCTCAATCAGATAGTAGTAAACATGAATATAATGTATATAATTTATTATAGAAAAGGGTATACGTGGTTCAAAAGGGTATGTTGTCTTGATTTATCATTGATAAATATTGAGTTATGATATATGGGAAGAGTTTATGTGTGCCTTGTGATTCACAGTTGAAGAATGAGTTGTCATGTGAAACTCATAGTTCCATATTTTCAGTTCATCTTGGAAGATCGAATACGTTCAGAGATCTTCGAGAGCATTACTGGTGGGATTGAAAATATATACTTGGATTTTATAGTGGAATTACCAAATACTTCTCAAGGTAACAATGTAATTTTTTTTATTATTGACAGATTGACTAAATGTACTCATTTTTCGAATATTTTAGATACATTGTCTCTATATAAATTTTCTCAGTTGTATCTTAAAGAAATTGTTAGGTTTCATGGAGAGTCTCCCTAAAATAAATCTGATCGTGATATCAGTTTAAATTATATATTTTTAAATGTCCATCAGAATTCATTGGTAATGGAATTAATTTTTAGTATAACATTTCATCCTCAATCATATTGGAAGTAAGAACAAACAATTCATACCATGGAGGATATTCTATGTAATTGATCAATGGATTAGTAGGTAATTTGGGATCAACATCATGTGTTGGGTGAGTTTTCTTGTAATAATGGTTTTCATTCTAGTATATAGATGGAACTATTTGAGGAATTATATGAAAGGTTGTTTCGAACCCCAATTTTTGGGGATGATATTAGGGTAAGGATGTTGATAGAACAAGATTTGGTAGAAGAGACAGAAGAAAATGATTAATTGATTTAAAAAGACAAGGGGATATCATATAGCATATTGAAAAGATATTTTTATAACTACAGGAAGGATCATTACTTCTAGGAATTTGATCATGTCTTTCTCAATGTTTCTCCATTGAAAACTGTTATGCGCTTTGGTAAGAAGGGGAAGTTGTGTCCAGAGTTCATTGGACCTAATAAAATCTAGGAGAAAGTTGGATCAGTTTTATACAGAGAGGCTTTAACATTAATTTTATACCAATTACACAGTGTGTTTAATGTTTCAATGTTATGAATGTATATTCCTAATCCATATCATGTTTTTAGTCTCTAAGTTTTTCAGTTGGAAGAGAATGTTTCATATGAAGAATAGTTAGTTAAGGTTCTTGACCGCAGAGAGAATGTGTTGCAGAATAAGGTGATTCTTCAAGTTACTATTTTTTTTTAAAAACAGACATATGAATAAAGAGGAACATGGGAAACTAAAAATGCTATGGGGGATAAATACCACCACTTTTTTGTAGGTGAATAAAATTATGATGATCCAAATTCCAAAAGGGTAGAATTATATAATGTCCTAGGAAACAATAAAATAAGACCTTTTAATATATATAAGATTTATTAATTGGATGTTAATTTTTTGTTAAATGAAATTCTTGGCCTGATATCATATCCGGCACACAATAATGGTTTTCTATGAAATCATACATTGCACACAAGATTGAGTTATACTAAAAAATAATATATTATTAATATTAATATTTTAAATTTTAATCATCACCAAGTTATTATATTGGCATGAATAAGTAGTACTAAATTTTTTATGATTATGAATGTTTATTAAATATTTTTACTTTCTTCCAACAAATTTTATGGGCTTAAAATAAAAATAAAATCATTTTGAGCATAAAATTATCTAATCTTTGTAAAAGGTAGTCATACCATCTATTATTTGTGGACCTTTTGAATATATAATTTTTTAAACATTTATAAATTCTAATTGAAAAAAAAATCTTATTTGTAAGTGTTGAATCAAAATTTACTTTCCTTTAATTTTTGTATTTTCCTAATAATATTAATTTTATAACGAATAGTGAAAAATCCTTCATTTTATTTGAAAACTTATTTTTCATTTGATTTATTTATATATTAAGGTTATCTATTTAATTTTTTATAAAGTATAATTAAATAATGTTTTTATCATTATATTTAATTTAGGTAATTGGAATAAATTTCAAATTTAAATTGGATATGAAAAAGTTGTGATATTTTGAAAGTTCTTACTTAAACAACATGTTACCTAAATCCGTCAACGGGATTAAATTTTAAATAATTTTTTGTCACTTATGTGAATTCAATATTTTGTGATTGATATATGTGTTTATAATAATTATGATAAATGTGTTTTGATTGGGTAAGAATAAATTTTTTGAGTGAACTGTAACTTTGGTATCTTATTTACTATGATTAAAGTTAAATTCGGTAATTGAAGGTTAAAATAAAATAATAATAGAGTAAAACTCCCCTAAAAAATTTCATACTCTTATATAATGTGTTATTGTATACCAATAAAATCCTTGGAATTAAATTTTTTCCGTTGGAATCAATATGGGTGTGAAAATGAAAATTATAACTTTTTTTAATGTAATGGGAGATATGTCATAAACCTGACACTTATTACTAAAAAAATTAATATTGGATATTATAAATGATATATTATACAATAAATAGTCCATATAATGATAAAAATATTTCCTACATCATGATAATTAGTATATAATTTTTATAAATACAATAATTAAATTCAATTATGACACAAGGATGAAGGAATAATGGATTTATTAAAGGAAGAATCAAAAAATGATATTAATAATCTTAAAATAAATATAAATAGAAAATTTTAATTCCATACATGAATTTTATAGATGAAATTGAGATTTTATTGATGAGTTAAACTACATTTTTGAATTAATCGTGTTTTTATGACTTTTTCAAAAAGTCATGTAATGAATAGTGTCAAAATTGACATAATTCGTATTTTAAAATATAAAATATTTCATTAAATGGATAAAGATTTATAAAAATTAATGAATTATCCAATTTTTTAAAATTTATCATTAATTGGTCATTTGAAATTTTTCTGTAATTATTTTAACACTCAAAGTGTAAATTACATAATAAAACTATAAAAGTTAAAAGTGTTAAAACATAAATGGTAAGGATTAAATAATATCCAAAACATGTCTAATATTTATTGGAGAAATGGATATCAACCCATTCTCATAATATATCCAAAAAAATAAACATGGACCATTTTTTACATGAAAATGAATTTGTATTAATTTAATAATTTTTATAATTCTATGTGTGCCCACTCCCCTACTCTAAACACTGTCTATTATTATATATTCATTACACCTTAAAACCCATTTGGTTTGGAAAATATCTTCCCAAACCTCTTCTTAGTACCCCTATCTACATTAATGATATCTTAGTTTAGGTATAATTCCATTCTTATATGTGTTAACGTGTTAAAATGATAATCATTTGAAGGAAAGGTAATATTTTTATTTAAGTATTTCTATTTCATTTCTTCTTCCACATCCTTTAAATCTCCTTCATCAATTTTGAACTAATATATAAAATATAATTTATATACTAAGATGTTATTATTTTAATATCATCACTTAAATACATATCCAATTTCATAAAAATGGAAATGAACATTATGTTCGTGTGTACGACGGACTACCGCCTCGGAAACGGATATAGTTAATTTTTTTGTTACTATCTCTCAAGGATGGTCATAATGATATAATTAATGTTTTTATATTATTTTAAATAAATATTTACAATTATTATAGAATAATATTTCAATTTTATTTTACTTTACATTCACATATAATAGATAACATAATTCATGTATATGTGTGAACCATCACCTCCAAAAAGCGATATGAATTATTTTTATTCACTACAAAATTTGTATGATATATATAAGTTTATATCAATGATTATTATGATTTTAATAATATTATTATAATTCTAAAATGTTAAAATAATAATTACCTTGTTTTCATAATAATCAATAAAAAATGGAAATGTTACTCATGCATATGTTCAACCTACCATCTCCAGGATTATAACATTGTTCATTTTTCATAACATAAATAAATGGATAGATTTAAAAGAATAATTGATATATAAAAGTGATTATTATGTCATGAATGTTATTATATATATGATGGAATTATACCCTTAAGAAATATTGACTTCATAGCAAGTTTATTTTTAACTCAAGTATCAAATATTGACAAAACACATCATATTAATTTAAATAATTATGAAATATTTAAAACATGGTAAGAAGTTATATAAAAGGAATAATAAACCTGAAAAAGTTTTTTTAATAAAGTTTAAATAAACCTAATTTTTTTATTCAGGAATATAAATATTTCACCTGACAATTCAGGATTATGGTAAAAGAAATCATCTCAATCTCCATTCATTGAGGCATATTTTGATATTACACATTGCCTTATTGTATAAGTTATATAGTCAACCCATTTGAATTTTAATTTTATTAAAAGGTTTTAAGAAGGGATATTTTTATACGAATCATTTTACATAACAAAAAAAAGTAATTTTTTACCTATATGGTGACAAAGAATTATCTATCTCCTTGGACATTATTTGGTATTTGGAATCCCCAACAAGCCATATTATTTTTTAAGAAAAATAAATACCATATTCCCTTTTTAGGAATTTTGGTATTGAAAATGGATTGATTAAATAAATATATTGAGATGGTATCTTCTAATTGGAAATTTTAATTGTTATTTTTCCATTATTCTTTTTTTATGTGTTCGGATTATGTTATGGTTCTTGTGTTGTTTTATGTATACGGGTGGTTTTGTGATCCAATGATGTCACGTGAACCCACGACAGATCTCTAATTAATTGGTTAATAAGACTGAGTGAAATGATAATGTTTCTCCTAAGATATTTATGGAATATACTGTGATGGGTATTTCAAATGTAACCATGAAGGTTACTCCCTATTTAGCTATGAATTATACAATGTGAGTATGATATATATGACACTAGTTTACTTTTTGAATTATGATTGCTAAAAAAATATTATGAATATTATTATTTAAATAGGTAATCTAACGTGTTTATGTTTTATGGGTAAAACGTATGATTTTGTGAAAAATTTTATTAGATTAAAATATTCATGGACTAACGGTTTCATAACATATTTTATGTCCCTTAATGATATTTTTATTTTAATCCCTTTTTTTAAATATATTCCATTTTTTATAAGGATGTGTTAGAGACTATAATAATTGAATATTAATGAATATTTTTATTAGGAAAAATATATCATGTTTACGTAGTTTTGGTTTTGGAAAAATTAGTAATTGTATAAGTGTCATCTTTGTAATATTTGATTTGTTATGTAATTGTTGTAGATTAAATAATTTTTTCTATATTTCAATATTTTTTTATTGTAATTATTCATTTAACACAATATTTTGTCATGTTTAAGGCTAAAGATTTATATTTACCTTGGTAAAGAAACCCCCAATATATTCATACCCAACCATCATCAGATCCTCATACATCATCATTTAGACATTTTATTTTTCCTTCTTCACATTGGTATTTACATCATAAATGTTTTTCAACGTATCCCATAGAATTTTGGAAGTGGAAACACAATTCCCTCTTAATAACACACCTTCATAAATTGATGAGAGTAAATCATTCCTAGATAATCCATAATTCCAATGATTCTTCTTGTCAACAGATGTAAGAGGAACATTATCATCAATAGAAGGATATCCATAATTTACAACTTCTAGAAAATACTACCCAAGAGATATAAGATTAGGAAACATTATATCCATCCAGATTTGATAGTTCTGACCATCAAATACCTGAATACCATTACGGTTGACAATGTTAAGATTCTCCATAAACTTCTCTTTGAAACTTCTGAAATATTAAACGAATTTCACATTTGGATTTGATACTAATTGATATTTTCCAACACGTATCTAAGTATCACTGATAGGGGGATGGGTTGAATCAATGATACATTTTTTTTATGTTTCCTTACTTCTGAATAAACATTCTCCTACAGTTAATGAGTATTTTCCTTATTAAAAAATATGAAAACACACATCCATAAGAACATAATAATTTTCAAGGTTCACTACTCCAAAAATGTAGCTACATCATTGTTATGGTTTGTAAACAATCCAATTCCACAAAATCAAATAAAAATTATCATTTTACATCTAATAAAATGATTAAGATATACACTTACACTCGTGTGCCAAATTATTCAATAAAAAAGTGCATATGCTTCAGGTATCACAAAATGATGTAATAAAATTTGTGTAAAAAACATTTCACAATGCTACTTGATAAATTTTCGCAAATAATATCATCAAAAAGATATTCATTTTCATACCCATTAGTAGGTA
Source organism: Viscum album (assembly GCA_963277665.1). Taxonomy (NCBI): domain Eukaryota; kingdom Viridiplantae; phylum Streptophyta; class Magnoliopsida; order Santalales; family Viscaceae; genus Viscum; species Viscum album. The sequence goes on along the minus strand of OY728148.1, from coordinate 1,094,357,363 downwards.
GGAACTTATTCTACAATTTTTAATGACTCTCAGTCCAATTTTCCCTTCATATACACCAGTCTAATTGCTTAATAATTAAATATACTTCTATTATAATACCACTAAAACAATTATTAACATCTTCTACCTCATTCTGGAATTATAAGTATGATTAATCGGTTTTATTGTAGAAATTGCATCACTATAAAACATTATTGTGTTATATCTTCTATATTTAGTAGTACATTAGTGCTTGAATGTTCAAAAAATAAGAAACTATATTTATAGGTTACCAAAATGTGGGTTGGATAGGATTCTAAAAATCATTCCCAGTCAAAACGAATTCCCAAAAGATAATTTATTCTTGAATGTTTTATTATTATTTGATTTCTTCAGTGATTATCATCACTTATAGAGTCTTCTTTAATCTCATAATGGCTCTATCATGATTTAAAATTATTTACTAATTTCAGTAGGATTCTTATTATGATTTCCATTATCATTTCTTCATTGAGTTCCTCTACAACATTTGAAAGATTAACCTACCAATTCATATTTCTTCATTATAATTATGATAACAAATTTCTGAATACATTTCATTTCATTGAATGTAACATATATGAAACAATTGTATTCTCATTATGATTCCCCATTCCAGCTAATAAAAAACAAAAAATATTCCTCAAACATTATGCACACCATGAAAGAAATTGTTTCTATCCTTAAAGTTCTTAAGACATGTTTCCTAAAACCCTCTAAAAATATCTCCAATTGTATCTAAAAATTAATCTTTATTATATTTTCACCATATTGATGATCATGCATCCGATAGAGACATCGAAGTCAGTATGAATCTGACAGTTCAAACTCTACATCACTATGATTTATTGGAGTCATCTTCATTATGATGGATCATGAACCAAATATAAATGTATTAGTGAAACAAATCATTATAATGAAAACATTTGACATCATTTTTACTGCCTCTATCCTGAAAACAACACTTTTTTATTTCTCATTGGTATGAACAACTATCCAATTAAAACAATACTTCCTCTATTGATTGGGGGGACACTGCATCTGATGTACAATTATCAGTAGCTTCAACTTCATAAACATCATTCAATATTTAAATATGATACACACAAAATTATTTCTACAAATATTTAAATATTTTGTTTTATTAGTCTAACTAGAAAGAAATTTCTTCTTCTTGTTAAGTTTCCAAAAAACCTTCCTACCCATCAAGTAATTATTTTTCTGGTGATCTAACATGGATGCAGTGAGTCTAAAAATCTTTCACTTCATCTACTTATTTTTTCTAAAACATCAGCTTGAATCATGGAATCCTTTGTGACATTAAATACATTGAATATAATCTTTATCATCATCTGACAAAAATAAGAATCTATTTTAACTTCTCATCCCCCCAGCAAAATCTTTCGTTCCAAAGAAACATAAATAAAATTGGAATCACATGTCCTCCTCTATTATTTAATAAATCTAGAATAAAAAGTTTTACAAAAGACATGTTATATTTATGAATTAAAAAACAACAATTAATATTCTTATTTACACAGCAGGAAATAATACTATAATACAACTTTCTCAATACGATCATCACTTCATTCTAGACTCAGGATGAGTCAGATGAACCTGCTCATCTAGAAACATTTTCCCCAATATGATCAAAATTCTGAATCATTGTGGGTGTAAACCCTAGAATATGTCACTCAGTATGATTTCTAACAATTATGGAGTGAATTTATTAAATTTCATCTTTGAAAAAAACACTCATTATAATCTTCTAAAATTTTCCATAAACCATCTCTATAAAACATGTTTCCAACGATATCTTTTTTCCTTTAATATATTAACAAGGGTGGTTTCTTCCACACTATTAACATAAGGGAAACCAAATCCTCTTTCCTCCATATTATCAATTTCCTAAACTCCCATTGAACTTTTTCCTTATCTAATTTGGTGAGTCCAAGAGTTATTTAAGGTATACATCTTTAATCATTGTGCATAAGCACAACATCCTTCACTGTAGTGACCATCCCCTTAGAATGGTCATCATCAAATTTTCTATCACATTCAGCATTAACCCAAATCCTTCTAGTTTCCATTATTTATGAAAACATGAATTAATAGAGATATAAACACTTATCATAGTGTAAACCCATATTAATATGTAGAATCGCTTATATGATTTCATCATTACAACACCTAATTAAATCTATGACACCTTAGGCTTATCCTTAGAGACATCCCTAGCCATTTCCTTAGGAATATCCATAGGTATATCACTAAAGTTTTATTACCCCAATTTCCAAAGGTTGAATAAACCATCACATTGATTCCAAATATAACTCATGAGTCTTAACATTCATGGATATTAGATTGTTTTTTATTAATATTTATCACAATTCAAAAATAAATTCCCAAGGGCCATAATATTTTAGTGTATTTGGAAACATGGAACCACAATCATTTAACATAGTAAAATATCTTCAACATATCCCATAATAACCTTCCCATTTAATTACACATTCCTAAAATAATTCTCCATAACCTGTGGATGGTAGTTCCTAATAAATGGATCTTAATGGAATCAAGAGAATAAATATGAATGAAAAATATAGGAGTAAGACATGGAATTTTTGTATGAAGACTAAACATGTAATTAATTACATAATCCAAGGCTCATTAACAAACTTATCTAGTATATGGGGACTGAACCTATTAGGCATGACACATTATCCTCACCAATCACATTCCATTCATTAAGAGGGATTTGGTTTTCCCATATTTTCTTGTCGAATCTGGTTTCCACATCTTCCCAAAGTGGATTGGGTTTCCCCATCATCCCATAGTGGATCGGGTTTCCCTATATTCAAAGAGTGGATCGGGTTTCCATATATTGTATAGTGGATCAAGCTAGTTGAAATGTTTCTTGTAATTATCTCATGAGATATAAATAATTCCCCAAAGCATTGTGTGGAGATATAGGTCCCACCAATCATATAATTAAATCATATATATAGGTGACTCAGGATAATAAAACATGTATAATATCAAGAACCATAAAAACATTTGGGTTTCATAAACATCATATCATAACTCATGAAATAAAATTGTTATCATAAACATTTCAATATATCATTACATATGGAAATGATATAGGTCTCATAATCATTTCATCAAATCATAACCCTTGAAAATATACGGTGTTCAAAAGCATATAACTTGTGGGAGATAATCGAGTTTCGTAATCAACATTCAATAAAAACATAAAGCTTTCAAGAAATTATATGAATGGTATTTTTGGATCATATCCCATGTAAATCATAAAATAGAAAAAATTATTTCATCTCAGATGGATAATAATTTTTGAAGATCACAAGAATCATTTTTCTGAAAAATAGCCTTTCATTGAAAATCCTCTTCATTAAATCAATTCAAAAATAATTTCCTTATATGGAAAACTTTAAAATTTCATAGAATTTTTATAAGAAAATATTTTTTTCATTGAAAAAATAATTTAAAAAAATTAAAAAATTTAAATACATTTTCTATTTAAAATATTCTTTGAAATATTTTATTAGAAACTTGAAAATATTTTTAAAAACTATTTCATTTAGAATGATTTAAAATCAAAATGAAATATTGAAAATACATTAAAATATTTAAAAGAAATAATGCAATCAAAATAAAAACCTTTTTCTGGAAATAAGTTTTGGGAACATAGAATGAAATATTGAAATAATAGATATCCATTCCATTGAAAATAACCTTTTGAAAGCTTATTAAAGATGGTTTGGAAAATAATTTTAAAAAATAAAACATTTTTTGAAAATGTTTCTCTTGGAAGCACAATTTAATATCAACAAATACAACGTATTAGGAAAATTATTTCTTTAAAAAAGATTATTATAAAAAAATAAAGGATGTTTTAAGGAAGTGATGATCTGAATGGTGGGTAAGTCCGTACATGACGAATATTACTATTTTGACATAAAATGTTTCGAAAAGCTCGTTGATCAAAAATAAAAATAGTATTAATTTTATAAAATGGGTAAAACATTCTATTAAACATAATATTATAGTATTAAAATATATTTTAAATCATTTTTATAAACACAATTTTGAAAGAACACCGATTTCCCAATGAAAGAAAAAAATAATGACTTATTTTCATTAGAACATTTCCTATATAATATTATTTAAAAAATGATTATAACATGGTAATAATAAATGATTTTTTCATGGATAAAAATATTATAAGAAAACAAATTTTTTATATTGATAGTTTAATCATAATATTTCACAAATAGAAGCACAATCATAAATACCCTTTATAAAGGATGAGATTGTTGCAATGAACTGTTACAAATTTGGTGACATTGAATCATAATAATATATAAATAATAACATCAAAGAAACATAAAATTTCATTAAAAGAATTTTATTCATGATAAAACCTGTCAATGGGAATTATATATATTTCATAGAAATTTATAGGTGCATAACAAGGCATGTGTCACAAAGGAAGAAATTTGAGACCAAACTACTTTTCCAGTTTAGTGAAATTTGAACCATAAAACCAATGATAAAAATATCATAAAATGAATATTTAAATACCCATAAATTTAATTATAATAATAATAGAATATATTCGTTGTCAATATATACACCACACAAAAGAAATGAGTTGTTAATAATGCATAAGTCTCACATAAATTATAGTTAGATGAGAAAACTCTTACAACTTGACTAACTATTGAATCATGATCACCATTATATAATAACAATAATTAAATAATTCAATATCATTATATAAAGAATATTAATGATAGAACATTGCATATTCCAGTTTATACACCGTACAAAATAGTTGAGTGGTGAATATGGCATGTATCTCATAGAAATAAAAAAGTGAGATTAAATTCCCTTACCTTAAGTCTATACTTTCTTCATACACATTCAAAGATCAAATATAATAAATATAAGTATATTATAAATCTAAAATATAAACATATTTTTATATTTAATAGAACATATGTTTTGGTTATGACTCTATAATATTCATTTATTAATAACTCCATGTAAATGTTATGTTTCGCAGAATATTGGTCTTGTTTTTCTTATATGTTTTAATTTTTTAATCATGATCCTGTTACATTTATCATAATTAACTTATTTATAGAGTGTAAAAAATTATATATATATATAATATTAATTTTATATATATATTTATAATAATATATGACATATATAAATATGAAATTAAATATACCATTCATGGAGATAGTATGTCCAACATACGAATGAACATTGTGTTGTTTTATAGTAACATTAAAAGAAATATAATTAATATAAAAATATATATAATTATATTAGAATTATTATTTCATATATATCGTATAATTTCACTAAACACATCCTTAATATATTTCATTTAAATTGTAAATGAATCACATCGCATTGAGTAGACGAAAGTCCACACGTCCACAAAAAATGTTATCATTTTTACCAAAATATAATGCATGAAAGTATGATTTATATAATAATTTAATAAGAATAAAAACATCATAAATATCATATATATAATATGAAAATATTTTTCATATCATAATTCTCACCCTTGATAGGTTCTAAAAGAAAAAAACAAACACCATCGTTTCGTGAGGTGGTACTTTGTCGTACAGAGGAATGATATGTTTGTTACCCATTAGATGGAAGTGTGTGTAAGTGTAGGTAGAAAAATTAGAAATAAAATATATTATTTTATTAATTATATTTTATTTTTTATGTAATCATCTAATAAAAATAAATTTTTGGTTGGATAATGAAAATAAAACAATAGAGCTTATGGAGGGATGTTACGTCTTTTTTGGTAACTAATTTTGTTTTAATACGAATGGATTAAATGGATGTATTTCATCCAAAATAGAGTATAATATTATTAAGGGAGAGAATTTGGGAGATTATTTTGAAGGTTTTGTCCCAACCAATGGTCTTTAAAAGTGGGAATAAGTGGGATGGGTTAGTGCCTTATTATAGTGGAGGAGTGTCAGTCCTGTGAATTTTTTAAGAGTGAATTTCACCAACATTTTTACCATGTCAATTGAATCCAATAATGGTCAAAATACGAGACTGGGGAGGATGGGATCTAAATATAAACACCCAAATTCTATTGTACCGGTTTATAAGTCTTCTGGGATTTATGTTTACAATTTATTCTTTTGTTAGGATAATTTTTCTTTTAATTGTTAAAATAAATTTTAATAAATTTTAATAATATTTTATGTCAAAAAATTTGTTTACCTTATTAAAAATTATAAATTATTATGGATCCAAATATTTATTCTATTTTTTCAAATTTCAATAACATGAGTGGCATAAATTAAATTAAACATTATCCCCAATACGTGTCATGATAGTCAGTTTTTTAAACAAAAATGATTGAATGATTGAAATGTTTTTATATCCAATTTCAATGTGAAATTTGATTACAATAAAAAAAATATAGTTTATTAGTTTTTTTAAAATTTATATAAATAATCTTTAAACAATATTAAAATACAATTTAATAGTTTTAAAAAATTAGACAAAAATCAGTTTTTGATTGAAATTTAGTATTTTCTATTATTCATCAGAATATGAATCCTCTGTGAAAAATAACAAAAAATCACCCAATGTAAATATTTATATCCTTATTTCAAAAATTAATTTCACGTTTTTTTTAAAAAAAAAATATTAATATGAAAGAAGTATATTTTAATTGGGTTCTCCATTATATATTTTTGGGGTTTGGGGGTAAAATTACATTAAACACACACACACACTATAAACATAGGTCAAAAAGGTAGGATATATCCCCCTACACAAGGGATAACCCTCCCATAAATGTTTAATTATTTAGTACATGGCCCGAAGACCAGGTTGTAATTAAACCTATTTTATAGACCAAAGGCCCACAAACTAGCCTGAAGGCCTAGTGTAACATCATGTATTCATCATAATGCCTCTCTTACCAGGCTTATTCCATGCATTCCTCACCACCTACATGCATCAGGCATCGTGAATACGTCACCACCTACCGATAAGAATTTTCTCCCACCCATATTTGAACCTGGGTGTGATGAATTATTACAAGGAACCTTTACCACTCAGGTAAACCCCCAAATGTAAAGTACACTAGGTTTTTAGGCCCAAAGGGGTTATAAGGTATTCATGGTTCATCACTCACCACCAAGTGCCTTTATGTATGTCCCCATACATAGGCCCAACCATATCAACACGTGGGATTTTTGGAATGTTCCTCACTTGTGTCAATAAAACTTTTAAATTTCATTCTAAGGGTTAGGTGGTAACAGTAATAAAATTTTAATGAAAATATTAATAGTACACTATAGTTTAGTGAAACATTCTGATTTAAGTAATGAAATCTTTCGGGGGAACTCATAATTGTGTGTAAAAAAATCAAAACATAGTTTATCCTGTAACTAAAGTGAATCTATGTGTGGTGTGTAGTTAATTCTTAATATATTGTTGTCTATAATGTAAGGAAAAGTAATTTTTTTGTATAAAAAAGCAATATTTAGTATTTTGTAAAATGAAAAATATAAAAACTATTAAATTATTTGGAAATAAAATACTTCACAAAAACACAAGGTGTTATATATTCTATGTTGTGACACATCATATTTTCAAATTAATCAACATACCAATCACTATAAAAGATGAAAGAAGGGTTGAACTACAAGGATATTGTGAATAGATACAAGAAATATCCTCTTTAATGTATATTCATTGAGATTAGATTAAAATGTGATTACAAAATAAATTGTTTTAAAATAAAAATGTATTTAAAAAATATTATTAAAAATAATGAAAAAATAAGATCATTGGGGTGGAATAAAAGGATATGAAGGTTTCAGAGTTGTGAAGTCTACTCAAGTGTATGAAATTATAATTTTTTTTCAAGCATTTAATTATTTATTCATTCAATAATCACTGATTTCTTATTTAATAAAAATAATATCTAGTTCTATTCAATGATGTTGGAAGTTATTCAACTTTTTCACAGAAATCATCCATCATTTAATTCTATGATCTGATGAATAATTTGGGTGTCATTGTTTGCATCAAATCACATAGGTAGACACAATTAACCATTTATCACAATGTAAAAGTATCTAACTATTTTTGTTTCACTCACATAATAATACTTATTAGGTGTAACTCATAGAAATTTAAAGGTGATTTCACACAAAATAATATTTTTTCAATTAATATATTTATTTGTTAAGAATTTTCAAAAGGGTAGTTTAGGATTCTCTAACATGCTTGTTCGTTTTATGAATAATTAAATTCTATGATGATATTCTACCCATGATAAAATATTAGGTATCACATTGATGAGAGAGAAATAATTTTTCTGGTTACCCTTTAAAAATTAGGTCATATATAAATATAATTAAACAAGGTAACCTATATATGGTATAAATTTATTCAAAATAAAATATGGAATCAAATTAAAGGCATGAAATTATCATCATATTCCTCAAAACTCTAGAACCATAAAAATTGAACATTCTTGATGAAAACATGAATGATGAAATATTAAATTACATTTGTTACTATATATATTTCATTTTGATTATCACTGCTAGCCGATGTTGAGTATTTCCTTAAGAAATACATCTCCCCTCTGATCACCGTAATGGATATGGGAACTGGTCAGCATAGAATGCTTGCGAGGAAGGTGTTAATGGATTGGATATACATCCTAGTACAGGTGTGGCTATGAGTGGAGGAGAAGTAGAGGACTTGGTGGAGAGTTTACTGTGGTCTATATACTTAGAGAGTCTCCCACTACCTTGTGGTTAATTACAATACCTCTAGTGGAATGAATAAAGTGAAAAGAAAATCTTCCAAGAGATGGAGGTGGGTGGTGGAGAGATAAGTGATCCCCTAAATTCACTCCCAAAAAAATAAAAAATTCAAAAAAAAATCATTTCAAATTTCAAACCACTAATTATATAAATATTAAATATTAAATAATAATAATGATAATGATAATGATAAAAATATTTAAATACTACTAATTAATTAGGTAATATAAATTTAAAAATATATATATGTATAAACATTCCAAGATATCAATATATATATATAATTATAAAAACTAGGATGAATGCATAAGATAATAATTAAGTAGATAAATATTATTAAATATAAAAATATAATATTCTAAAAATAATAGAAATGAATACCAATAACATTCAGTAATAAAAAATGATAATGAAGATAAAAACAATATTACTAAATATAATATTGCTAATAACTGTCAATATAATAAACTAAATATGATTCTATTATAAATGAAACTACTATAATTAATAATATAATTTTAAATAATACATGTAAATAATATATACAATTATAGTATTGAATAAAAATAATTACTACTATTAATATATTATTAACTAAAATTTTAAAAAATAAATAAAATACAATAATCCTTTGGAAATAAACAAAAAATATAGTAAAAATTAAACTATTTAAGTATGTCCATGATTAAAACAATAAAAAAAGTAGTGAAATCAATCATCTTCATCCCAAATATAATTGTGGAAGAGTCTTCATTCCTAGATAAACTTATGTGTTTTTTCACCCAATACTGGTTGTGGATTAGTTTATTTTATAATAAAAATCATTTGAATGGGTTACCACTAATTTAAGGTGATCGTGCCTTAGCATGAGACTAAAACCCTTATTAAATTACATTATGAATTATTCACTTATTTACTTGTTTTATTTTTATTTTTTGGAGTAAAGAATATTGTATTTTACATTATAGAAAGAAAATGATACTTATATGGATAAGATATATTTGTATTTAAATAGCGTTTTATTCGAGTATATTAATTGAAAATGAAAAATTATTTTCAAAGGCATTTTAACTGATCAGTGGTTAATATTTTGAAAATATTTTTATAAGATAAATTATATTTTTCTAATGTTTTTTTTAAAATGGAAATTTAATCATATATGGGGATTGTTGTTTTAATATTTTTTTAAACATTTTTTTGGGGACTTAATTCACCCCCTCTAGAGTTTTCCACTAAAACAAACAGTCACATTATACCAGTCATTAATACTAGGGAAAAGCCTATGCATTATGTATTAGTATTAGATTAGAGGGATGGAATAACACCATATTTATTAGAAATTATCTAATGAAAAATATAAGAATACAATCTATCAACAAATTTTCAATGCTCAAGAGACTAGAATTGCAATGATATCGGAAACCTCATAACAACAATATCAAATAATATGATTCATATATCTTATGTGGGCCACAATCTAAATATGAACACTATAATATAATACCATATCATATCTAGAGACTATGGATCATATCTAAAAATAAATATGGTTCTTACATCTAAACAAGAAAATGTTAAAACCCCTTTACCATATTTTTTCCATAGGTGGAATCCATTAATTTAAGCAATAAAAAAACATTGACTAGTTAGTAAAGAAATATAAGTCATCTAAATTGATTATAAATAATAATATTCCAACTGGTCAACTAAATGACCAAATATAAATTCGAACAGAATGAAAATAGTCCAACCTTGATTGACATTGTATATGAATATATTATTACATGAACTGGATGACCGCTTAATGAGAAGAATAAGGGACCTAGCTAAGAGTATCATTGAAGAACTCCCAATAAATAGGGGAGGTGACACCAACTAGACCAGAGGTGAAAATCCTCCAATATATTGTACAAATAATCCTATAAAGTAACTAGATATAGGATGTCCATAAACCAAGTGGAATGTTATATATGTTGTTATAGGGTGAATTATAGTGTGAGTGGATGATATGATAGAATTCATAGCTATTATAATATGGGAATTATTCAATTGGTACGTCATGACAAGTATTATGTATTTTATTACTTTGTTCCTTTATTCCATGTATTGAGGATTTCAATCCATGTAAATCTTCCCTCTCAACCCAATTATAAAAAAGAATTATATTTTAAATAAAATAAAAAACCATTGGATGAAAAAAAATGTAATTACAGTGGTTATAATCACTACATATCTATTAAATTGTCAATATAGTAATATAAATTGAAAAAAATCAAATACTCTATAGTTATGGATTATTATAATCACTCAATTATGAATTATTTTATAAAATGAGTAATTTTTTTGAGTAAGATGTCAAAAAAATTCTTAGAAATAATGGGAATCCTATTTTAATATTTTACCTAATACATAATTATTTATTTTAAATAATGATTACAAAACAAATTTTTGGGTTTTGGTACTTCATAACTTTACTAAGGATATTAGTGAGTATGATTATGTGATTCTTATTAATCAGAAAATTGAACATTTTAAAATTTCAAATAATTCAAAAATTAAGTATATAATTGATATCAAAAAATGTATTAAAATATATTAATCATATGATTGTAGTAAATAATTGATCAATGAATTTATTAATCATTTTCTAGCTTGTACAATATTGTTAAAACTCACCACTCATTGAAAACCTTGGTAGAATGGATTGCCTAATATGATGAATCTTACCTTGTAAGAATTATTCTAATCAATGCTCAATCACCATGGCCTTCCATTATTATTTTGGGGATATTATACTAAAATATGTAAATTTTTTATTAATTTAATTTCATTTATATTATACATAAATAAAAAATATGATAAAAAAATTGAGAGTTCTCAAAATTTATATTTTATAAAAATTTTGCGGTTTGAATCATATATACAATGTTAATTTTTAGAAAAACATAACCATTGATAAGAAAAATAAAAATTTCTCAATATTCCCAAGGGAACTATCAGATTTTAATTTACTGTTACTATTGATTACAATGTTTTTGTGTCCCATAATAGTATATTCCTTGTAAAATGATATTCTTAGTTTCCTTATGATGTATCACTATGAATGGTGAGTTAATCATTGATACTCTATTTTTACATTTTATTTTAAAATAAAACATTGTGATTGATTAAAATCTTAATACCTTTTATCAGTTAAAACTAACCATTCTCTATATGAAAATATAATTATTAAAATAAAAGAACACAATTATATTATAAATTTTTTTCTATAACACGGGAGACTATTTTTTGGGTCAAATCTGAGACATAATTCATCCCAATACAATGAAATTAAATATAAGATAAGTTTAAAAAACAAAATTGATTATTTTTTAGCAATTTATGGGACTAATATAAAGTTAAAATAAATAATTCATTCCTTTTAATAAAATATGTACTATCTTCCAATGTACATCTGGCAGAGTTTATAATGGATACATCTACTATTCAATAAGTATTCCACTCCTTTTATCGATCACACTGTCACAATCTCTCTTTGATTAACTGGATAAAAAATCACATCTAGTACGATATTCTTCTAAATTATATTATTTAATTCATTTTATTTCCATTTATTGAAATACCCCATGAATATTATTTAAGTTATTTGAATTTATAAATACGCATTGATATAAGATATTTTGATAAACTCTATTACTATTTATTTTAGCAGGTCAATAACTCTTCCTTATAGTGTCTCTAGATATGGATATTGATTAATGATTTAAAATATTATATTTTAAATCCTATAAATATCATGAAAATACCTTATTATTTTTATTCAATGAAATCTATTGTCATATATTATTTACATCTGTATGATAACATTTTTTGTTAACATCACTCTGTCAACTCTCCAGTGAATTTATCTTCATCACACGTCATTGGTGTAACAACCCATGTAATGATCGATTTTTTATATATTTATTTATATTTTTAAATTAGATAAGAAAATTTCCATAAAAGAGATATTATGATGAAAATTATATACAATAAACAACTATGAGTTTCTTCGAAATCTTGCATTAAATGCAATACTGATTAATACCTAACAATAATACATTATTAATATTTTCTATTTTAAGTGGTATATATCATCAATTGTTTATATGTTTGGGTGTGAATAATACTAGATATATTTGTTTACAGATTTTTATAAAAAATAAATTCATCCAATAATGTTTAAAGCCATTAAAAAATAAAAAATCTAGTTTTAGGGTTAAATTCTTTCTTTTTCTAAAATGATGTTTTAGTACCGTTTAATGGAATACCAATATTAAAACAAAATATTAACACTTTATAAATGGTATATGAAAATTATACCATATTTTTTAATTAAAATTTTTCAAAAATTAAATTTTGTGAATTTTTTGTATTTTTAAGAGATGTTTTATTTTTTGGGGAATAGTGAAAAATAATAAATTTTAATTGAACACTACATTCATTTCTAATTTATTCCTATAGATAAATTATGTTTTAAATTTTATTAAATTATAATTAGATCAATTTTATATAAATAAATAAAATTTATTTCAATGGAATAAATTTAACAATGGAAATGGATATAAAATCATGTTATACTTCTAAATCATTCCCTTTAAAATCATGTTGACTTGAGCCATCTGTGAGATTAATTTTATACTAATTTATACCATTTATATGGTTTAAATTTGTAAAAATTCATTCTATATTTATAATATTAAAAAAATTAAATGTCTAATATGTTAAACATTTTTTTACCAAAACAATAACTGAAATCAATTATTGGTAATTATAGTGATTATTGTAAAATGTGATTAAAAGGTGGTTAAACATTAATATTAAGTAGATAAATTAACTATAAACATTTCCAAAACCTATTTTATAGAATATTTACCATTATTTGGTCAAATTATGTTAGGGACACCTCTCAATATTATTTATATTTTTATATTTATATGAATGTCACTCCTCCACTATAAAGAGTAACTCAACATCCCCATATATTAACACGAATAATTTCCCTTGAAACAACAAAACAAAATCAAATATACTCTTAAAATCCCTCTCGTTATCCTATATACTACACATTTGGCACAATTCCAAGCATGTAAGACCATTAGGGAAATAGAAAATTGTTACCCAAAAAAGATTTACCATTTTGTAAAGTACATTTCTATTTTATTTCATTCATCACCACTTAAATTATTATTCCTATATTATTATATAAGAACATTAGTATCATTCATATACTAATATTTTTTTCATATTATGTTTTATGCATATAACTATACACACTTCAATCAAATGGAAAATAAAATCACCATTCTTGTATGGTAAACTACCGCCTCATGAAATGATGTCTTTAATTTTTCATTTATAACATATCATAGTTCAGAATTATGATAGAAATAATTTTTTATATGATATATAATATATTTATGTTTTATTAATAATTATGGAACTTTTATATAACACATACCTTTATGATTTCCATTTTGTGGAAATAAGATGACATTGTTTACGGACGTGAGGACTACCACAATCACAAAGAGATGTGATACACTCACAAATTACATGAAATTTATTAAGGATGGTACTAGAAAAAAACCTTTATTGAAAGGAAATATATATGATCATCATGATGTAATTACATTTATAAAATTATTATATACCATTTGTTATTACCTTTTCACACACTGAAAAATTTATAATGTCGTTTGAGGACGTGTGGACTACCCCTTCTTCAAAGCGATTTGATTCCTTTTACATAAAAATAATTAAATAAAGATGTATATATTATTAAATAGTATATTATTTATTATATAATTATCATTATTAAAAAATATATTTTACATACATTATTTTCTTATCAATAATTGAAAAATGGGAACATTACTAATGCATACGTACAACCTACTGTCTCCATGATTATAACATTGTTTCATTTTTCATAACCATATATTATGAATGGATTGAAATGTATTTTTTATGATACAATATGATAATTATGTCATTATTATTATTATTTATATATTTATATAATGACCATCTTGACCATAGTCAACCAACCTTAGTCGTTGTTTACACATAAATTGAATATGGTAAAAATAGCTGATATAAATTTCATTGATTAAGTAGTTTTATAAAACAATTTAATAAGTGAAATAAAAGTAAAAATAAAAATTTAAAATGTTGTGAATAAAATATAAAAGTAAAAAAAATTATTATTATTAAAGATAATGATGCAAATTACATGTCACACTCAAAGTGAAGTAATTTTTCTATATCTCATTTTTTAAGGAATATAATGATGTTATAAACCCACCATACATTATGAGGTGTATATAAAAACCCTTTTTATATATCATGAATTTACTATTTTTTTAATTTTATACTTTTATGGGGCTTTTTTTTAAATTTTCAATGTGGTATGGAAAGCTTTGAATTCTTAAAGATTTAATCATTTCACCCATTTAAATATTATTGATATTATTTTATATAATTATATTTTATTGATTTAAAATTATTATAAAAGAAATTTTATGTCTTTTTTTGTATTTTTATTCATATACAATCTTTTTTGTTTTTCAAAAATAAAATGAAACCCTTGTTTCCCTATTTCTGGGTATTTTGTTATATAAAATTGGTTTGGAAAATGGAATGATTGTTTCAATACCATGAAATGTTTTCATGTGATTGAAAAAGATTATTTTTGAGTGAGATGTTGAAAATTTAAATATTTTATGTTTTTTTACCATGAAATGGTATATGGTCATTTTATGGGGGTTTCATGATAATCCAAGGATGGGTGCTACTGTGATAAACAAACGACCGGTTAGTTCGTGATACCCCTCAAATGAATTGGCTATAAAAGTCAATCGTTTGTATATTCCTTTTTCAATAGTGACATGTATGGAAGTTTAAATCATGGTTATTCCATTTATAAGAAAGATATGTGTAATTATTTCCCTAGATAACGATATGTTTTATCTATTCTGGCTATGGGTTTTGTGGTAATATTGTAATTTAAAAAAAGGTATGAAATTTTCTTATTTTCAATGGAAAATATTTTCTACTTCATAAGGGTAAAGATAATTATTTTATGATAACACTTTTGTAGTTCTTTATAATTTCATAGGACGAATAGTTTTCCTCATTTGTTTATCCCTTACTGAGCATTATGTTCTCATCCCATATTTTTAATTTGTTTCACAGTATTTCTGAATGGGTAAGGGAATGAAAGGAGTCAAGTTGAAAGTCATGAAGAGTTTTCATAAAATATATATCATGATTTATTTTAGTTTTTTTTAAATGGATACTAATAATAAGTTACCACTTATTATTTTATTGTTTTTAATCTATTATTTATGTCCCAATTCTCTAAAAAACTAATCCTCAACAGATCCTCAATATAAAAGAAAGTAATTTCTTGACTAAAACTCAAGATAATTTAGGATTTATGGTTGGGGAATTATAGTTGTTATTTTAAGAAAGGTATATATTGAATTATAGGTTTGTCTAGTCTTATTATTATACCCTTGAAGGATTTTACATTATGGTTATGTTAGAATGATATATAACATTTATATTTGCATGTTGCTTCCTCAAAAGTATGATTGTTCATAAAGTTATCAAACAATATCCTCTTGTTGGAAGGCACGGAGATGAAAATATCCATCTAAATCAGCAACATGAGATTTCTAGAAATAAAATTAGTAATTTCCTGTAGTGATGGATTAGAATAAATAGGTTACAAAAAGGTGTTTTTTTCAAGAATGAGAGAAACCAGATCGACTATAGAGAAACATTATGATAGTGGAACATTTTATGAGAAAAAATCATTTATCATCCAAGGGTTCATCTGAAACTATGGAGGCTGAAGGATATATTAAATCACAAGAAAAGATATATTATATCATAGGTTATTCGAATAAAAAGGTAAATCTATTAATTTATCCTTTAATGTTGAATCCACCTAATGTTTTTTCATGATAAAGAATATCAGATATTTTTAAGAGAACAATTGCTTGGAATTGGATGAATATAAGAAAATATTCATTATGAAATAATTTCATAAGCCTTTTAGATTTAGTATAGAAAATAAATTGTTGGAACTGATAAAAAAGGTGAATATCTGGTGGCTTCATATAAATAGAAATTCACACAATTCGTGAGGTATATAACAAAATTTTTAGACATATTGATATTAAGATAAATCAATTTTACTAAGTATTAAATCCAAGATATCAAAGGGAATTGGATTCTCATGAATTCACGTTATATAATAATCTTGTTTTATGTGATTAAAAGGTATAAATTGTGTTTTCCAATGATCATGCAACCCCTAAAAAGAAGAAAATAAATAATAGTTCTATTTTTCAAGAAATGGGAAAGAATTCATCAAAGAATATTGGAGGTAAGAAAACCAAATTACTATATTGTGATAAGTGTGGTCAAAATAATCATGGGGAATATATATAAAGGACTTATCAGAGCTTTCAGTGTTTTAATGTTGATCATATATCTCTTGACTATAAGGAAGTTTATTAGGAAAGCTATGAAAATATAGTGGTAAGATATTTTATTTGAAATGAGTTATGTAATTTTTCCATTATGTGCCAAATGTTCATTACCTAGAGTGGAAACCATCAAGATCGATTGAAAAATGGTGTGTAAAAATATTTTTCTACTACTTTAGATGATTTTGGGACATAAAATGATGTAGTGATAGGTATGTTAATTATTTAATATAATTATTCCAATACTTTATTTGACTATAGATATTTTTAGTATTTCATTTAGATCATCTCTAGTGATCTCAGTGTTTTTCAATGATTGATCTATGGTCTATGTACCTTCTGTTAGAGGTGAAGGAGGATGAAATTTCAAAGATAGAATTTGAGTTTAGAAATGGGAATTATGAGTTTGTAGTGATTCTCTTCGGGTTATCTAATTCACATTCTATATTTTTTAATTTTATGAATATATTCTTCCATCAATGTTTTTATCATTTTAGGGTTAGGTTTATAGATAATATTTTGAAATATTTTAAAATCCAAGACAAACATGAAAGGAACATAAGGATTTTTTTTAAAAACTTATCCGAATAGAAACTATTTGAAAATTTTAGTAAGAGATATCTTTTGTGAACAAAATTTTATTCATTATATATATTATTTAAAAATATTAAATAACTATTTACCTTGATAAAAAAAATTGGTTAAGATTTGGAAAAACCTAACCAATTTCACAGTTATTTTTTGTTTTCTTGGATAATCATGTTTTTATCAATGTGTTATTTAGAAATTTTCTCATTTGTCTATCCTAATAACTATATTAACAAGGAAGGGAGTTAGAATCATCTAGAATAGATATTGTGATGTCAATTTTTAGTAACTAAAAAAGAATATTGTTCAAGGCTCTAATATTGGCCATTCCTTCCAGAAATGGTGAATTTGAAATCTATAGAGTTGATTTGTTGAAAGGACTTGTTTATTTCCAAATGCAGACTAAAAAAGTTGGCATTTATGATTCATGTCAGTTGAAAATTAATGAGATAAATTACCATAATCATGATTTTTAATTACATTTCATTGTTTTTCCATTAAAATGATGGAGGTATAATTGGACTCGAGTGGAGTGTGAAATTAATACTGATAAAAAACGTTTGATGTATATATTCACTCAGAAGTAGCTGAACATGATAAAGAGAATATGGATGGAACATATAATGGATTATTATTTCAATATTCATTATCATCTAGGAATATAAAATAAGTTAATCCCTTATTTTAGTTGAAAAATAATTCTATATTAACAATTATTCATTTTTAAATTGACACGTTGGTTAATTATTTTATGAATTTTGTACTAGATGTTTTGGATGCAGGAACATCCACTAATTTTTGGTTTCAGCGAATTTTTTAATGTTAGAAATCATTAAGAGATATCAGAAGGTTGACCAATCATTGCATGAAAGGGTGGAATCCACTAAGAATGGTAAGTTTATTGTTTTTAATATTGATGAATAAGGTGTTTTATAGTTTGTAAAATATTATTTGTTACCTATGATTCCCATTTGAGGAAGGAGTTGTTCACTAAAGCTCATAGTTCTACATTATCCATTCATCTACGTAGTAATAAGATGTATATAGGCCTTCGAGGTTATTACAGGTGTGATGGAATTAAAAGATATATTGCTGACTTTACAGTTATGTTCGTGAATTTTCAGTAGGATAATATAGTGTGTCACCTACTGAAGGGGATTCTATAATATTTTCCAATAACTAAGTGTAAATTAGAGAATAAATTAATAGATTTGTTGGTAATATTTCTAAAGACTTCTCAAGGTGTTAATGCTATTTGAGTTATTATTGATCTATTAACTAAATCGGTGCATTTCCTTCCCATTCAATATACAGTTTATCCAGATCATATTTATATAATATACATAAAATATATAGTCATGTTACATAGTGTATATATCTACATTGTATCAAAACATGATCTCAGGTTCATATCGAATTTCTAGGATGGATATTAGAAGTCATTGGGTACTGAAATAAATTTCAGTACCACATTCCATTCTCAATCTGATGTACAGTATGAGTAGACAATTCAGATCATTGAAGATAGTCTTATTTGTTGATCAATGGGTTACCAAGGAAGTTGGTATATAAATAAGTATTTGGGTAATTCCTCTTATATGAACAGTTTCTATTGAAATATATAGATGAAAATTTTGAGGCATTATATTTAATGTGGTTTCGAACATCAAATTTTGGGGATGATGTTATAGAAAGGAAGTAAATGGGACTACAGTAGGTTGTGTAAATGGAATATAAAGTTCAATGAATTTAGTGAAAAATTATTGTAGTTCAAATCTGGAAACACATTTATGTAGATAACTATATGAAAGATATTTATTTCAAGGCTTTTGATTGTGCCTTTCTCAATTTTTCTCCATGCAAATGTGCGTTGTTTTTTGGTATGAAGGGGAATATGATTCCATTATCAATTAGGCCATATAAAATCCTAGAAAAAACTTTATCATTTTCTTACTGAATGGATTTATCTCCATGCTTACCCTAGGTACTAAACTTATATCATTTTTCAATGTTAAAGAATTAAATTCCATATTTATCTCATGTTTTGAGCACTAAAGTAGTTCATTTGGAATATAAACATTCTTATGAGGAACCACTGGTTCTGATTCATGACCATATAGATCATATATTATGAAAAATAAGAAATTTACTATGTCTCATTTTTAAATAAAATCATAAGGATGACAAAGAGACATAAGAATCTGAAAATTAAGTGAGAGAATAATATCCCTAATTATTTGGAAAATGAACAACATTACGAAGAAATAATTTCTAAAAGGGGGGAAGAATACAACAAACTAGGTAATAATATAATAACTCCTTTTATATTTATTAATCTTTACAAATTAGATATAAATTTTACCTTAAATTTGGATGTATGACTATTAGAGTTTATGACACACAATAACAAGTTTCTTCAAAATCTTATGTTGTACGCAAGACTAATTTACACCAAACAATAATATACTATTAATATTATTATTTTATGTTGACGTTATCTCATATATTTTATAATGGTGGGGGAGAATAGGATAAAATATATATTATTTGGAACCTTTTAATAATTAGTTTTGAATTCATCTAATAATATTTTTGGAAAAAGATAAGAATAATTGTAGTCTTATTCTTAAAAGCATTGTGGTTCTAAAATGTTATTTTACAACATTTTAATAGTGTACCTATTTGAAAATTAATATTTTATGGTTTTATAAATTTTAATGAAACAAAATTCATTTTTGATAGAGAAATATCAAAATATACTTTGGTTAAATTTGTGGTATTTTTTTTGCGATGTTTGATTTTTTGATTAATAATGAAAAATTGGGAGTTCTAATTGGAAACATCATTTTTTATACTTTATTTATATAGTTAAATTATATTTCATGTTGGTTTTAAATTATAATTTGTAAAATTTTACTTACATGAATCCAAATATGGAAATTTTAATCAATTTCAATATGATAATTGTTATAAAAACATATCAAACATTCAGAATTTTCCCTTTAAAGACCCGATGTCTTGTCTTGTCTGCATGATTAATTTTAAATTAATTTTTTCCAATTATATAATTTGAATTTGAAAAAATGGTTTTAATTTTTATAATTTTAATAATTTATAATTTCTATTAACTTCAATTCATTTTTCACCAAAATATTAGTGAAATCAACTAAAATTAGGTACAAGGATTAAAGTAAAAATGTGCTTACATAGTGGTTAAACTTTAATATGAAGTGGAAAATGGCCTATTAATAAAAAAAATTATATCCTTGATAGATCCATATAACCTGTTTAATATAATTTGGACCATTTTTTAGTCACAAAATGTATGTTATAACGATCAATAGTGTTTACCTTTCTAAATTTACAAGAATTCCACTACTACACAATAAAAAGTCACCCACCCTACCCACTCCTTCACACCACTCAAGAACATTGTATCATACAAAACCTACCCAAATAAGCTCCCAAAATCACTCCTATAATATTATATGAATCAATATATAAGTAATCAAACAAATAAATCCTTTTAGTTCAAACAAAAAAAAAGATACTTGGAAAAACGGTAGTGTTCTTCAATGTGTATTTACATTTTATTTCATAATAAAACCCTTAATTTCATATTATTATATGATTATGCTATAAAATACATGTCATAAATATAGTGAAAGTTTTTTATTTTAAGGTTTTTACCTTCACCTATACACTCTTCCATAAATTGGGTAACAAAATAACCATTTATTTAAGGTCAACTACTATGCCATAAAACAATGTCGTTCGTTATATCTTTACCACATATAATTGTTGGTAATTAGGATGAAAATATAGTTTTTATATTATATATATTATATATATGTTTTTCCACACTTAAATAGTATTTATACAGCACATATCATTATGATTTCCATTTTTTTATATTATGAAAACATTTTTTTAACGTGTGGACTACCTCCACATCAAAGCAATGTGATATGTTCCCTCATTTCTTAGAATGTATTATGGTTGGGTTTAATAAAAATATGTTTTATAATTGAAATATATATATGATATAATTTAAATTATTACCATTCTTGAAATATAATATATCATTTCATTTATTATATTTTCACAGACTGAAAAAGTGCTAACATCATTTGTGGATGTGTGGACTATTGCCTCATCGGAGCGATGTGATTTTTTTAAATCAAATTAATTATATTTATTAGTATATTTGATTAAATAGAATGTTATTTATGATATTATTAACAATATTTAAAGATAAATATTACATTTCTACTTTTCATAATGATAATTGAAAAATCAGAATGTTACTCAAGATTACGTATGACCTACCATCTCTATGATTAGTTCATTTTTCATAACCATATTTCATGATTGGTATTAACAGTATAAAATTTTTATAAATATTATAATTATTTAATGATTATTATTATCGTTTATATTTTTATATAATGACATCATGGACTGTAGTCATCCAACCTTCGTTTTTTTAACACATAAACAAAATATAATCAAAACACCCGATGTAGAAATATCTGATACAGTTTTGAATAAACATTATATTAATTGAATTAAATTTAATATTAAACATGAAAAACATCCTCAATAAAGTAGATATTAAACATATGATTATAATTCATCAAGATAAATACCCATGTGACAAGAAGACTCAAGGTAACATATTTAGTCTCAATTTTCTTTTTAGTGGGGAATATCTTGATGTGATACATCCACAATTTTTTATGATGTGTGTATACATCCCCATTTAGCTTATCTTGCATTTATTTATTCTCATGTAATTTAATGTTTTGTTAAATTTTATTATTTTATGGGTATTATGATTTAAATGTTCATAGTGGCATGAGATGCTTAGAATGTTTAATGATTTATTCCTTTTGTCTATGACAATATTTTTAATATTATTTCATATTATTATTTATATGGATATCAAAGGATTATGAATTAAATTTTATATCTATTCTTATATATGTATTCCTCACAATTACTTCAGGTTTTTTAAAAACAAAAATAAAACCCTCTTTCCCTTTTTCTAGGTTTTTTTTGAAAATGGGTTTGGAAGATGGATTGATTATAACAATATCATAAAATTATTTCCTCTAATTGAAATTGAAATTTTATTAGTTGAATGATTAAAATTTTAATCTTTTATATTTTATGACTATGTAATAGTTCGTGTCTATTTTATGGGTAGTTAAATCATAATCTAATGAAGGGTTCTTCTGTGATAAACCTTCGACATGTGTGTCCATGAATTAGGTCTAATTCAATGGGATTATAATTTAGTCATATGGATTTTCCATTAGTAAGAGTCACATATCCATTTTTATTTCATTTATAAGATTAACAAGTATAATGATTTCCCAAGATACCAAATGTTTTTAACTATTCATTCCATTGGTTTTATGGAAATCTATTGATTAGAAAAAAATGCTTATAAATGAGATTGTTTTCAAAGGAAACCATTTAATATTTTTTGTAAGGTAAAATTTATTTCATTATGACATAATTTTCGTGGGTTTTTATGTTTTCATATGAATAATAAATTTTCTTATTTGTGTATCCCTTATATAGCTTTATGTGATAATCCCATGTTTTTAATGTTTTTCATGGGATTTAATATTGTGTAAGGGAAT
This sequence comes from Viscum album, assembly GCA_963277665.1. Taxonomy (NCBI): domain Eukaryota; kingdom Viridiplantae; phylum Streptophyta; class Magnoliopsida; order Santalales; family Viscaceae; genus Viscum; species Viscum album. The sequence goes on along the minus strand of OY728148.1, from coordinate 1,094,333,702 downwards.
GTAATAATTCAAGTCTAATTTTGTATTTAATTATCATAAAAGATATCATTATTCATTTTTAAATGTCTCATATTATAGGAAAATAAATAATAATCATATGTTTCTACTTTATATTTGTTAAATTTTTAACTATGATTTGGATATTAATTCTCTGTAACTATAAACCTAAAGAGATCATCAATGTAGAGGAATGTAATTTATTGAAAAAAACTCATGATTATTTATTGTTTATGGATAGGGCCATAAAAAGAAATGGACTTCTCCTCTTGATGTGTCCTCCTAACCATTCCAAAACCATTTTGTGTTGCATTTTATGTGTAGTCTAATATATGAGGTTATTAATATATTCTTATTCTAGAAACCATATTTAATATTCACTTCTTTAATCATACTTCAATAATATTTTTTGGATGTTTGTGACTTGAATTACATAATATAATAATCAGAATTGAATCACCAGATACATCGCATTCTCAAGATATTAATTTATGAATATCTTATATCTTTATACAAGGATATACTATACTTCAATGTACAATCATATAAAATTTTATCAGAATATTTGAATTTATATACAAAATATATAATCATAAAATATTACGTATAAGTTTTTTACTTTGGAATAGGTCTTTTGTGTTGTTAAACAATTATCTAATGCATTCCTCTAAAAAATTAAATATTATATAATATCATACACATTCCATGACTTTTGATATTTTTACAATGAACTCCGATATAAAAATATTATATATCATGTAAGATAATTTATTCTTATAAATATCATTACGCCCTTTAATAAATGTCTTTATTATACAGATAATATCTACAAATAAACAATTTTCAGTGAACACTAGAGAATATCTAACATAAACATGGATTATATCCATATATTTTACAATTTATTCTATTTTATTGTTTCTAAAAATATATTATGTATTCCATTTATATTACAATTTATATCCTCAATCACAAAATATAGCACCTTTTTCAAATATTCACAGATCCTCTTTCAAAATTTTAGGGGATTCTCCAATCATTTATAAATTTCTCAAAATAATACATGACACCTCATAAAAACATCCAATGATCTTCTCATATAGTTAAAAAAACATAACACACATTCAATAATTAATGATTTGTTAAAGAAATAATATTTCACAAGTGGAGTCGGTGAGAGGAAAATTAGACATTTATTAGTTCAAAAAAAATTGAAAAATCTCTTGAGATATAAAGTAACCATATACCATAAGAGTTTTTGGAAATAATTCTTACTATGGTAATATAAAAACCCCAAATGGTTTGTAGTATGTATCAATTAATCTTGATATTTGGATTATTTATAATAAAAAAATGATATAACATTAATAGATGATGAAAAAACAACCTACTAAGAGGCCATTGAGATTTTTCATTCATATAAATGGTTAGAGGTTATGAAATATAAATTTTAATCTATGTACACTAACCATGTTTTTATCATTATGAATCTCCATGATGTTGTGAGTCCCATAAGGTAAAAGTGGGTTTTCATTAATATAAGTGAAAATATAACATCTTAGGTTTTAATTTATATTTATTTTTCCTAATTTATATATTTTTTATATGTAAATATAATTTTCCACTTATATCACTAAAAAAAGAATGTTTAAAGTAAATCATTTTTAATATAAATCTAAAAATAATAATTAATTATTTCATTTATCAATAATGATAAAAAATAAAATAGAGAAAATAATATTATTAAATGACATATAAATGAAACATAATTAAAAAAATTACAAGAGGGAAAATTAGGTAAATAAAAAGGCTTTAAGGGGTTAGTATTAATCCTCACAGTCTCTCATATATGTCATATAGTTTAGTATAACTAAGAAAATATTAGAAGAAATTATAAATGTTGTAGTAATTTTAATAAAGGGAGTAGGTTGAACAATTTAATGAAATTATCTATTGATACATATATGAATATAAAAGGGAAATATGAATGTTTTATAGAAATTGGAAATATAAACTTCGAATATATTGTTGTCAGATATACATGTATCCAAATAAAATATTGAATTAATTATCATTAGAATATAACCATTATATATAAATGAATAATGTATTAAATATATTATATTTTATATGTAATTAGTATACAATAAATAATTTTGACATTAAATAAAATGATAATAATTCCTTAATCAAATTATTTATTATTTTAAAAAATTATTTTTCTATGTTATTTTAAAAAATATCACTTTTAAAGAAATATCTTAATGAAATTTTTTATATATAAGTAAATTAATTATTATTCATTGAATTATTATTAAATTCGAAAATAATAATTATGTGATTTAATGATTAAAAAGATAATTTAAAAAACATTTTATGCTTAATGCATTTTTTGTTTGTATGATATTATTATTACATATAAAAACATGATTTCAAAATATAAATTAAATATTTTTATTAGTAGATAAATATAATGTAGTAGGGATAATATCATTATATTAAAAAATTAAATAACTTACCAAGATAAAATATTACATACAATTGTAAATAGTAAATTGAGGTAAAAAATTAAAATAATTATTTAAGTGATAAGATAACTATAAAATTATTTTTGTAATGTTTTAATAATTTAACTTGTGGCCTATACTCATCATTTTTTTATTTGTATCCATTTTCCTGTAAAATTTCATTTTATCCACATTAAAAATGGTATTTAGAAAAATTCTATTTGACCCAATAAATAAAATTACCCTTACTACACCCATTCCAAAATACATATATTGTTAGGATTCATATCCACTATCTTCCTAAAATTACTACCTCGTAATCCAAATTCATATTATTAATCCTTTTTTCTTATTAAATATCTCTAAATCCTTTAAAAATAAAGTATATTTTAAATGAGGTGGTGTTTCTACTTATTATGTAACAATGCTGCCTATTTATTTTCCATTTACCCTCTCATACTACCCAATATAGAATATAAATTAGAACTATTATATCATCTAAATAATATAATTATATTTTAATATGATGATAATGTAAAAAAATAAGTTAATACTAATCCATTAAATTATTGTGTTCAACTTTGTGTCGGTTTAACCACCCACATGAATGATGCTATAATTTTTTTTATTATAAATGATTATGAAATCTAAATTTCCTTAATATATGGAATTAAGGTTTAATTTATGTTATTATTAATAATTTTAAAATTAAATATCTACAAGTATACTAATTAAAATAATGAATTTATTTAATTGATTTAATAATCAGAAAAAGGGAAATTTTCTAACTTATCATTACGAGTCATTACCATAACAACCAATAAATAATCGTCAGACCCATAAACACATTAAAATATATTACCTTAATTTTTTGAAAAATTTATATAGGTAATGCACACATTTTTTCTAATAAATAACTAAATAACTCTTACAAAACAAACAGAGGTCAATTTTAAATTATTATCATACAAAAATTTATATAAATTTGAAATTGTTCCAGATACATAATAAATGTTTATAATTGATTACTATATAATCAATTGAATATAATAAGGATTTTAAATAATAAATTGATAAATTTTATATCATTAAATAGGGATTTATGTGTGTGGTTGCATGTCGAGAAAAGGTAAGGGGTTTCTATAGTCAATCTTCCCACCAAAGGTTGATATTTTTTCCCCATTATATATCTTCTCTAAAATGATTAATATATCCCTTATTTTTATTGTCCTAAATTCCCTCTATTTTGAATATATTATTTATTTTTATGCGATTTCAATTTCCATTTTTATAATATATCCATTTAGTAATTTAAAAAAAATTAATAAATTTCTTCCATGTTATTTTCTAGATTTCTATGATTCCTCTCCAAGATTTTTCTTATTTTATATATTTTCTTTTATCATATATTTCTCAATATTTGGATGTATATAAATTCAAATATCTATTATATTAATTTTAATTCACATTTAATAACCTCTGTTTGATTTTATTTTTCATAATTTACATCTTATGAAATAAATAATTGATTTCCTAACTCAATATCCATCCATTAAGTTGGACTCGTTATTCATTGACTATGATCTTCTAAGAAGTTTCTATTCTATCTTTGGAATATATCTAATTTGGTTTAATCTTGTTTAAATGGAATTTAAATTTCTTTATTCTAATATCCATATTCATTTACTCTTACCTTATAAAACATAACATGATAAATTATATTTTTTGTAACGAATCAAACATTTCGATTTGAAAGTTTTGATGAAAAAATATATCTGTGGAATTGGTCGGTATATGGTATTGAATAAAACACATGAAACATGTAATAAAAAACTAATTTAGTTTTTAAATTTATAAAATAGTATATAAAGAATAAGTATACTCCATAAAATATTAGAAAAATGTATAATGATAGATTAAAACAAATAAACAACATAAACAGAATTTGAAGGTTTTTAAAGTTGTGACCGCCCAGAAATATCACACCCACAAGAAACACTGTAAGAAAATAGAACACTAGAAATATGAATGTAATTTTATAAAATATATAAATTGTTTTTAGGTAAAGATAATTGAATAATTAATGAATTAAGAAAGAATAATTTGAAATAAAATATACACTCAATATGAATGATGGAATAATTACCTAGTCAACAGAATAACAACATTACCAATTTAAAATTAAAATATATTATAAATAATATTTACTAAAAATAAATAAGACAATAAGATTATAATTTTTCTATAAAAAAATACTCAAATAAAAAATTATAAATAAATAAAAATTTTATATTTTTTATAAAGTGAATTTGAACATATTTGTTAAAAAATTAACAATTATAAAATATAAAAAATATCTATTTTCTAAAGTTATTTTTGTTAAGTAAATTTAATTTTTTTAATATTCACATAAAAATTATTTAAGGGTTATTTTTTGATTATTTAATTTCAAACATGAGGTTTTGGGTAATAATAAATTTACAGTTTTTCAAAATTTTCAATTTATAAAACCTAATGCTGATGTATTGTGGCCTATTAAATTATTTAATGGATTATGGAAGCCGAATTACTGTAATAAGAAAAATAATTTAATTAAAAACAATAAATTAAATTTCTAATTCCATAAATTAATTTTGATCTTTTAGAATGATATTGAATTTCTTTAAAAACATTTATTCATTTTTTCTTACATTCCTTTGTATAAACTAAAAAACAAATATTTTTGAATGGCTTGAAAGTAGATAAAGTATATATTTTTAATAGAATACTATTCATAGTAACAAATAATACTAATATTTAATGTATTCATAATGCACAGATGGGATCTAGGGTTCGGGCAAGGTGGTCACTATCATAGGCGGTAATGGCCTCCGACTAGATCTATCCTCCATTGGTGGAGGAGTGATTTTTGAAGCCCTATTGTGATCACCACTTTCTCCCATTTCCAAACCCCGACTACATGCCTTCATTCCCAAAATGTTTTATCTCCCCCAAATTTCTTGAGTTATATGATAGAATCACATATATCACGATCACGGCTTGAGAGTTTACTGGTACCTCATCCTTGATAAATCTGACCTTTATAGCGCACTTCAAGCAACAACACTCGCATGTGGATCTATTTGATTGCTTCATCTTTGATTTGTGGAATCTATAGGATTACACCACTGTGGGTCTTCTTGATTCAAAGTACATAATGGTTCACTTCTATTTGGTGGAATATTTAATCATGTCCTGGTTCTTTGCCCTGGGTACATGGGATGATTCCATATTTTTTCTCTTCCGATGGTCTTATGACAACTATATGAAGCACGAGTCTTCAACCATGGAAATCTGGAAAAGATTTCTAGAGTTACCACTTTAATTTCAGAATCCGTTTATCATTCGTATGCTTGGAAATTTAGTCAGTCATTATTTATGCTTGGACAGAAGGACTAGGGACTGTTTCCTTCCGGTTTCACCAAAAAAAATTGTAGAAGTTGATTTATCTGAGTCGTTGGTTAAGTTTTTATTCATTGTTGTGAGTGAGGTGTTTAGATATTAATAGTATGTAGTTTTTGAGTCGTGGGTTGACTAATACTCTTGGTGTCTCATTGTCGGGTATATGTTGGAAGCCTGTATAGGTAGAATGTTGGTTCTGTAGGTGGCTTCAGATCAATAGGTTGTGGACGTGGTGGACTTGATGTCTCCGTAAGGGAAGGAGAACCTGGGTAATGAAATGTGGACAAGGACATGTCCTGTTAATATCACTGTATTGAATGGCCCCAGAATGAGGTAAGTGAAGGAGTCTATTAATCCATGGGCATATGAGTTGATTGGAAAACTATAGTGGGATCTAGGGGGCTTCATTCAAGAGGTCTGGAGGCTAATAGGAAGCATGTAGTTCAATCTTTTGGGGTGGCTAGTGTGAACCAAACAGTTTTACCCACTAGGAGTGATAAGGCATTGGGAAGTCCTGTCAATAATTTTTAGGCAGGGGCCCCTTGGATAAAGCAAGTCATTAGGTGAGGGTCTCATCTAGGTTGAAGAAACAGCCTAAGAAGCAGGTGTCTAGTATTGAAACTGGTAACTATTTTGCAGGTCTATTGAATGATGATATGAAATTGGGTCAGGATCGGGCTGCTCCTATGCATGGCCATATTGTCCCTACTTTTTCTCCTAGCTGGGTGTCTGTTGAAGCTATTGAGCTTTAGGACAGTCGGGTTCTGGGTCTAGGAAGGAAGTGTTTTCAGAGTGGAATCATGATTGAGAAGGTTCAACGGAAGGGCTCTTGAAAGTGCATAAAGGAACAGATTCATGGGAGACCCTCTCTTGCTAAGGAGGAACGTCCATAGAGTGATGGAGGAAATATACAGATTGAACATTACTCTCATAATGTTTCTTTGTAAAAGGTTTATTAGAGAAGGTGGTGTATGAAGGCCATGAGTTTGTGGTGAAACCATAATGTTTTTCATTGATTGACACTAACATCCATATTGTACGAGGACATGGAGTGAATGGCAGTTACCAGGAGGTGATTATCCCTAGAAAATGGGGGGACATCTCTAAGAGTGAGAAGGAGAATGATGGTGGTAGAGTTTTTACCTCTTATAGTGATGTTGATCAATATGGAAAGAATAATGTTGTAGGGAATGAGGAAGTTATGACTGCTCCACCAAGAAGAAGGCATAGGAGAGACTATTCTTCTATGTCGAAGATGATTCCTACAAGGTATTTTATAAGAAAAAGAAAAGGTACATAGTCTTCTGAGGTGTTTTTGTATTTCAAAAAGTTAAATCTCAAACACAAGTATGTGAAGACTCTGATGTATTATGAATGCTCAACGTGGGAATCAGCCACCGTATATGAAGAATTTATTCATGTATATGGCGATGGGTATGGCTTTTATGATATTTAATTTTCTATTTTGTCTTTTGATTCTTTCTTGATGCAAAATAAAAAGTGTATTCAACATATAATAATATTTTATTCAATGTTTTTATCCAAAATAACCCTCCCCATCATGAAAAAATACTTGTTCTCACCCCCATTGAAATCACATCCCAAATGTTGTCCATTGATTTTTTTTTCTCAAATACCTTTCCACAATAATCCATAGATTCATAGATCCATTCATAAATCACCCACCCAAATACATTAATTCATTGAGGATCATAGAAATGAAGTATCATTACGTACATGGTAATGTTTCCCCCATTGTCCTTTTATTATTCCTTCTCTTTTTCTTTAATTTTCAAAACCACTTGGAAGTTAATCAATCCAAAATTGTTTCATTATTATATTAACATGATATAAATTTTCACAAACAATATGATGTTTAGATAACTAAATTCCATTACATTATATTATTAATTATTTTAATTTTATAGATCTATATTCATTATAAGAATAATATGAAAGTTTTCAAAGAAAATAAAAATACATTATTTCAAACTAAATTGGGTTTTCATGAATTATTTTATATTATATCAAATAATTATTTGTAAATTATTTAATTTTAATTTTAAAAATATAACTATGTTTGTAAATTCATGCTATTTTAATTTTCCTAGGATTATTTTTTGAATATTTTTGAAATAGTTTTTTTTTTTGATAGAGTGAAAGTAGATATTTTTATTAAAGGCTATATTTTCATTTCAAGAATTAATTTAGTTATTTTTGATAGAAAATGGTTTAATGAAAATATTTTATAATTAATATTATTAATAAAATAATTAATTCCGTATTATTCGTTATATAATTTAATTTAGTATAAAAACATTTTCATTATTTTAAAGGAATTTTTATGAAAAATTTTATTCAACATGTTTTATTGGATTAATTTTAAATTATATTCTACCACTTCTATTAATTGAATTTTATTAAATTTGTTAATTTTTTGAATAACAACAATTAATATTATGTAATATGGTTAACATAATTTTTTGTCATAGTGAATAGTAAAAACATTAAAAATCAGTTACCACGATTATGTTAAAACAATATTACTATCGAATAGAACTAAAGAGATAGGGGTTAAAATTTTATAAAAAATTATAAATACTATTTTATATCCCCATTTTAACCATAAATAAAATAAAAGTTGTGAAGGGTCCATTTTATAGAATTTTTATAGATTAATACATTAATATATTATAATATTTTTAAAAATTCTATGTTTATTGCCACCCCAACTTTTAAAATGATAACCCATATCCCCTTCTATAAAAATATTAATAGTTTTTTTAATAAAACATAACTTTCAAATTAACATCCAAAAATCCCTCCCCAATTCGAAGAGTCTCTAATTTTATCATAAAACAAATCTAGGAAATATTTAGATATAAACCTAAAGTGATTTTTAAATTAATATGTATAGTTCATAATCGAGTGTGTTCATTTTATTTCCACTTATAAATCCTTAAAAATATTATTAAAAATTCCTAAAATAATAATAAAATTATATTTCATATACTTTTATATTGTTCAGTTAATTTCATACTCTATATTAATTTTTTTCTTCTATCAAATTGGAGCCTTAATAATCATTCGTGTGTATTGTGGACTACTACATCAAAAACCGATGTAAATATTTTTCGGTCACCGCCTCTCATGGATGGTCAAATTAATAGATTTAATATATATATTTTTCATATTAATTAAATATTTATCATTATATTAATATAAAATATCATATACTCTCTTACCATTAAATCCATTAAAATGATATTGTTGGTCATGTTTACAAGATGATTACCTTCTCCACGAAGTGATGTGATTCATTTTGCATCACTGTGTCACATGGCTAGTATGTGTAGATTATTTAAATATATATTATGATATATTATAATATAATGATGAGTTTTTAAATATAAAATAATACTTCTTGTTTTTTTAAATGGAATCATTATCCATGCGTAAGTATGGTCTACCACCTCTATGATTGTAAGGTAATTCATTTTTTATTAGAATCATTCATGGTTTCTTTTAAAAAAATAATTGAAGTAAAAAAATCATATCTATTTCATTATTATACCAAGAAGATTCGGCCATGGGTTCTAAACCCAGGCCCCAAATTTATTCAAAAGAATGATAGTAATGATACAGCATAAAAAGGGGGGTGCTTACATGCATAGAACTACACCATAAGCCAACACAAATGCACACCACATGGTTACCTCTTCCTAGGCCGGCCACGGCCCCTGGATCCTCCCCTGTTATGACGCCCTCTTCCCCTTTGCATGCCTTCATTATCCATCCTATTCGAATCAGAGTCCTCATGAGAGGGATCCCTATCCTATCCAGGATCGTTCGGATTTACAGAGGGGTGGTCATGCTGGTCATCCCCTTGCACTAAATTAGGCACTGCAATGGGAGCCTGCTCTTGCAAAACATCCACATGAGGCACCTCTGTGATCTGCGCTGTTTGAACATCAAACTGTGTAGTAAACTCCTTCTCCTTAGATCCCTCCACATCTTCTTCAGCAGCAGGAATGAATCTGTTGTTACAACCTACAATCCTCAGACCTTCAAGATTTAGCAAATAAAACTCAGGGGTGTTAATAGTTTCTAACATAGAAAAAAAATTGGCAGCTGGTTTTATTGACAGCTCCTCTTTATTTTCTGCCAGCCTTGCCTCATCAGCATCTCTACTCTCCATTTGATCCAAGGGAGAGTGGATAGGAGAATTTTCAATTCCCTACTTCACAAGGGCCATTTCAGCTTCAAGATTTCCGGCCTTGTGAGCAGAAGATCCAGGTGGACAATCCACCCCTGGATCACCTTGAGAATTTCCAGCTTGATGGACCAAAGGTAGATTTTCTACCTCATCATCAATCTACACTTTTTCCTGGGAATGTTTTCCAGTCCTCACCTTTTTGTGCATCACCAACTAAAATCCCTCATTATAAACAACCTTTTTCTTGCCCTTACCAGAGATAGAGTCCATTGCAGCATAGTCAAGTTCATGATTAACATGATCTTGAATAGCAGCCCCATGCTCTGATATATTCTCTTCCTCCTCTACAATATCAGCCCATGCCTTTTTCTCAGTTCTAACCTTAATTCCAGACGAGTCCATAGATTATGGAATTATAACCTCTTTGACCATAGTCAACCTAGAATTCATTTTAGACATATTAGTTGAATGTCATAAAAAATAAAACGTAAACTAAATTAATTAATTAATTTATATAACATGATAATAAAGAATGTAATATAAATAATAAATAAGAAATGAGATCTTATTAATTTAAAAAATTAAAATTATTATATTTTCTGAGAATATAATGAACATATTTGAGAATTTAGATTCAAGGTTTGGGACAATCTATCTTAAAACCTTATTTTAAATGCTTAAAATATTTAATTTATAAATATTTTTCATCCATGTCCATTTTTCATAATCATTTAATAAATTAATTTATATAAAAATAAATTTATTTTAAATTAAATTTTATGTGTCTATTTAATTTCATACAAATGTTTTATAAAAGATTATTTTTATTTACTTTATATGGAATGTTTGGAATTTATTTACTAAAAGGTTAAACGTATTTTATCGGTTAATATATATAGCCTCAAAAAAAATTCCCACACCCATAACAATTGTTATATATTTTTATTCAGTTATAATATTTCTTGTATTCTCTAAATAAAAAACCATTCTTCCCTTTATTAATAGGAATTTAGTTTTAACAATGCATTTTTAAAATGGAAAGGGAATTTCGTTATCCGATGTTTTCTTTATATTTAATAAAAACAATATTTAAATAGTTTTTTGATGAAAATTTATAATAATAAAATTATATCCTGACAATTTACATTTAAATTTAGATTAATAAATTCCATAATGATATAGTTTATAATACAGTTGATCCCAAAATAATTCTCTAATTAATTGGGCAATATTTTATTATCTTCAAGGGAAAAGAGGGAGTCAACTAGTGATGTTTCTCTTATGGTTTTAACTAAGATCCATATATTTATAACATGGGTTATAAATATATTCCAATGGGTTTACTAAATTTTTTTTAATTTTGTTTCTATGGGTTTTAATGGATTTTATTAAGAAAAAAATGTTTTTTTTATGGATATGATTTCTTTAGAACTCTCAATTAATATTATGATTAAGGTAAAAAATTATGGACTTTAATTTTTTCCATGAGACTACTGGATTTCATACTTTTATGTACCTTAGTAATATTTTTGTGTTTATCCCACATTAGTAAATGTTTTTAAAAATGTTTAAATATGAGTAACAAAATTAAAAATTCATGTTTAATGTCATGAATACTTATCATAAAATTATATTGTGTTTCATTTTTAAAAATTTATATTGCTATAAAAATGAATGTCAATTGGATGTTTGATCCTTATCATGTATGGGTGTGTTATAAAAGATTTATTACATAATTATTTATAACCTCAAACCTAAAATTTCCTTGGGTTTGAATGAAAGTTAATTATAGTATAAAGATACTAAATTATGTACTTTTTAAGGTAACATCGCTATAGTTGGTATTAGGGAAAAGGTACATATAACATTAGTGGTTCGGATAATGTCAATTGAATAGCATTTAAATATCCTATTATATGTTCATCTTGAAATGATTTATCATTTGAAGATTACAAAGTTTTTTTGTCTATTATATGTTTGTTCAGAATAGTTTTACATAGAGGAAATAGGGATTATAATGTAGGAAGGTATCAAGAGGATAATTTCCTTCCAAATAAGAATCCTCGAATAGTTAGAATTGGAATTGAGTAATTTTTTTATTGATTGATCATTTTACGTATGATATGAATTGAAGTTGTATCCATGTTTGAGGGGAACAATATTTAACATTGAGAAACATGTTGATGATTGGGAATTTTATGAAATAGCACCCTAAAAAATTATGTGGATCTTCAGATTCATTAGTAGAAAAAGGAAGAATGAATTCTCTGGAAATGGTATATGATGACAGGAGATGACCAGAACATCAAAAATAAAATCTTTTAATTTATTATTTTTAATTTGATGTTTATTGATGGTGGTCATTAGTTAAGAATACTAGGTAAATATATGAGATTTATTTAACTTATTGTGATACATTTAATAATATTTCTATAGAGATATATTTAACTATTTTCTTACTTAGAATAGAGGAACAACTATTGTAACTTATTTACAAATAAAAATATTGAGTTTTCATATATGAAAAAAATTACGAGATTGTCCAAGTATATACCTACATTTTATTTAGAACTTTGGTAATAAAATTAATAGATTTTACTCAACATTGAAACCATGTTTATGAAGAGCATTGGCCTCATGATATTTTACTAGTTATGAGAAATAAGTTCATTCTATGAAGAATGTTAATTTATTCATTACCGAAACATATATTCCACAACATAGAAATTTTAAGAAGTGTTCAAGGTGTGATGCAATGAATAAGACCCCAACTAATAAATCTAAAGATATGTGTGAAATTTATTCTCTATATGGTAAACTAATACATTGGATGTTTGAGAATATCTATGTAGTTTTGTACGGGTGGTACGTTTTCCCATAGGTCTCATGATTAATACTAAATGGGTTATAAACAATCTCATAATAGGGGATGATATTTTCATCCAATGGTAAGAAAATTAATTATAATGATTTGGGATATTATCATGATGTGTGTCTGATGATAGATAAATAGGGTGTAAATAATTAATATAGAAAGAATAACATGTATGGAAATATAATTTTCTACTACTATTGCTCATATTGGCCCATCTATATAATTGTTAACAAGAATATTACTTGTTTATTAAAATTATAAAGATACCATATTCGGCCTTAGATACTTACAATCATTCATTTTAGGGAATTTATCAAGTAAAATTATAATATCTCATCATAGAAATAATATAGGCTTTTTCATGAAATGATGAGAAGTAATATTTAGAAAAACGAGATTTATAGGAATATTCTAGATTTTATTATTTATATGGCCTTTGCTGTAAATCTTTTTTAAATTTCCATATTATAGCTTAATATTATTTTGTGATTGGATTAGATTTTAGTTTATCATGTTATGATATATTGAAAATATATAAAACATATATTAAATTATTTTTTATGTTTGATAACATATCATGAACTTGAGAAATTTATTATTGATGGTAGTAAATGTTACCCATATCATATTCCTCAAATGAATTTAATTTTTCAGATTAAGGATTCCAGCATAGAGAATGAATATTGTGTTCTAATCCTTTTGAATGTCCAAATGTTATACATGTTGAGGTGGTAGAGTATACTATTAACATAGTACCTGATAATAATCTAATATTAAAACCCCTTTATCATATAGATCAATTAGAAATTTTTTTAATTTAAAAATAAATTATAGGATTTACTAGAGAAATGTTTCATTCATTTGATATCATCAAAATGGGGTGTTCATTTATTATTTGATAAAAATAAAAATAGTTTATTGAGGATTTATATTTATTATTGATCCATGAATACATTCATTTTTAAGAATGGGTTTCCTTTTCATTGTTTTTTTATTTTTTCTAGTGAGTGTAGTATTTCTAAATTATTTAAGTCAATTTTGGATACCATCAGTTGAAGGTGTTTCTGAAATATGTTACAATGAAAATGTTTTTACTAGTTATAGGAATTACGAGTTTGTAGTCATTCCCAAATGTATGTATGTATAATATAAATAGAAAACTCCATGACTATATAGATATTATTTTGGTTTTATTTATTAAGTACATATTATTATATTATAAAATTCAAGAAGATTATGAATGGTGCTAAAGGATTATTTTTCATTCATTGACGAAAAGAACCTATATATAAAATATGGAAACCTTTAACTTTGGTTGCAATAAATTTCATTCTAGGATAATATTGTTTCCAAATATGTTATAAATATTGAACTTTCTAAAAATATGTTATTTTAAAATTTTAAAATACCAAAAAATGTCATAAAAAATCATTTTTTATTGGATAAAATAGTTAATACTATCATTTGTTTCCAAACATTCCTTGATTATCTAGACTAATAACTAGTTTAACTCAAAATGGATTTGAACTCATCGAGATGAAATAATGTGATGATTTTTTCAATGTTCTAAAAATAATATTGAAAAATTATCCAATTATGGACTAATAGTCAAGAAATGTTGAATTTTTAATTTATAGTTATGCTTCATTGAAGGGACTTAGTTATGTTCAATTTCATAATGATTGTTTAATTTAATATTCTTTACATTAACTAGTACCTATAAATTTAAATGATTCTACATGTAATATATAATTATTTGTTTTATTTCATGATTTAAATGTTCTTGGGAATCATTTATATGATTTAAAGTCTGAAATAAATATTAATTATAAACATTTTATGTATATATTCACATAGAAACAATTGAACATATTACCAAGGAGATAAATTGAATTTGTTAAATATTATGATTTTAGGATTCATTGTCATCCTATCAAATCTAAAATGTATCTGATGATTTATGTAAAAAATTAAATTCATCAATTATAAGGCCCCAGCCTTAAACCTTACTTAATCTTGAGTTAATACAAGATTACAAATTGAGGATATTTTCAAGTTTAGTGTTTTAGAGAATTAGATCATAAACTTGCAATACATTCCACATTTAAACAAAGTGGTTATATAAAAGATAGTATTCATTTTTTCCCATCAACAGAAACATATTTAAAATAAAACATGGATTCTTTTTGACACTTCCTTGACACTACCATCATATCATGTACCCTTATCTTGACCTGTGAAAAACATTTCAAAAACTTTGGATGAGCATAAAAATCTCAGTAAGGGATATAAAAATATTTGGAAAAGAAACATGAGTACACGTATACATAAGAATGAAATCATACTTTACCCATAAAACATAAGCACTTTAACATACCTCGTAAAATCAGGAATAAATCATAGAAATCATAAGACATAAAGGTAACTTGAGGCATTCATAACATTCTTAAGTAGGGAGTAACCCTCTTGGTTACGTTTGGAATACCCATCACAGTATATTCCCTAAATCTCTTCGGAGAAACCTTAACATTTAACCCCTTTGCGTTACCCAATGCATTGGAGAGCTATATCGGGCTCACCCACCCTTAGTTTATCACGGAACCACCCGTCTTCATAATAATGTCCAAAAACCATAACATAATCGTATCACATAAAACATGCATAAAGGAAACATAACATTTCCACTTTTCAATCACAAGATATCAATACAACTCATTGATATAAAAACATTATAAAAACCATTTTCAATACCAAAATAAAAGAAAAGTAAAACATATTATTTATTTTTCTTTTAAAAAAATGTATGGCTTGTAGAGGAATCTGAAACTCAAATAATGGTCACAGCGGCGGAGAAGTCATTGTCACCGCATAGGTACAACAAAAACATTCCCTTTTGTAGTTTAGTAAAATTCTTTGTATAAAAAAAATTCTTTCAGATAAATGTAAAAGTCAAAGGGTTTTATACGCCGTATAAAAGAAGGTTGTGTATAAAACAAAATATGCCTCAATGAAAGGAGATTGAGACGAAGTCCCATACGAAGACGGTATCCTTGGATTAAGGGTAAATCAATTACATAATTATGTGTGACAAACTAATACACCAAATATAAGTGGATATTAAGTGTAAAACAATCATCGGTTATTCACAAATATTCATAGAATGACATATTCATGAAGTAAAAGCTTATCCCAAAGAATCAAAATTGGGTTAAGAAGTTCTCTTGTAAAAATTTGACAGCTTAACGGCATCACTACAAAATTCAGAAAATGATTTGATGAGAGATAAAAAGGGTATCTCATCACTTGGAAATAAAATTTAAATCACTAAGGATATATAAGAACATATCCCAACATAATGTTATGTGAATTAAAAGACATAACAAAATAAGTCTTTTAAAAAGTGGAGGGTGAAAGGTTCCCTTACCAACATGGGTATCTTTTGAAACATACACCTCGTGAAAGAAGGACAATACAACATTGATGTAAATACTCATAAATGAAGTTATATTACACAATGAGTAAAATAATGGTCAGTACACTCACCACTCAAAGTAAATTGTGGCTAATGTAGCATAAATCTCACTGTAATAAAAGTGAGATGAAAAATCCCTTACGAAAACTTGGCAGCCTTACGGCGCCACTTAAAACATCCAAAAATGGATTGATGAGATCAAATAGGGTCTCTCATCATATTACAATAAAATTTAAAGCAAGAGGAATATAAAATAACATTACCCATCATAACAAAGAGGTGTTAAAAAGAGGTGACATAAAGTAGAGTACTTAAAAAGAAAGAGAGAGGTTAGATCTCTTATGAAAATTCGGCAGCCTAACGACACCACTCAAAACTTCCAAAATGGATTGATGAGAGAGAATAGGGTCTCTCATCACATGAACATAAAAATTAAAGTAAGATTAATATAAAAGAACATCTCAATCACAAGAAAGATGAGCTTAAAAGGAATTACATAAAAGAGTGTACTTAAAAATAAATAGAAGAGTATGATCCCTTACCTCAGGTAGGACATGACTCTATCATTCTTTAACGTCCTGAATAATAAAATTTGGTCAATTTATAATTTCATAAGTACCTCATTTAAATATTATTATTCAGTTCATATCACATATTATAATGTTATAATAATTGGTTAATAAAGTGAGTTCATATCAGACATTTTTGTCGATGTTCAATACATGAGTCAAAAATTGAAGTTGTTGGAAAATAATTTTCTATTTAGTTATAGGTACATCATATCTAGAATAGTATTGATGTATTAAATATCATATATATCCTGTATATATTAATTTTATACTATTCCATATAATTTTGAGATAAAAATTAAATGCACCGTTCATGGAGATGGTAGGCCGTACGTACGAATGAACGCTACTTTCATTTTTTGTCATATTAATGGAATTAAAACAAAATGAGAGATATATATGTTATAATTACAGAATTATATCCATAAGTTAGATGTAATATATTACATATATATCCATTATATATATTTACTTATAATAGTACATAACATTTTGAGATAAGAAATGAAATATACCGTTCATGGAGACGGTAAGCCGTACGTACGCATGAACACTACTTCCATTTCTATTTCATATTTAATGGAATTAAAACATAATAATACATAATAGTATTTTAATTCCAGTATGGTATAATATATAATATCATTAAATATATCCTTTATATGTACCACATATGGTATTAACGAATCAAATCACTTTGAGGGGGCAGTAGTCCGCACTTCCTTAAATGAAGATATCGTGTTTACCCATAATCGAAACCATAAAGGTATTCCATAAATGAAAAATAAATAAGCTTAAGTAAAACACAAACATATTATATATCATATATAAATATAGTTTCATCTTAATGGCCACCTTTGAGGTGTTAGAAGAATGTTGAACAATCATCGTTTCGTGAGGCATAAATTCGTCATCCACAGAAACAATATGTTCTTTAACCATTATATGTAGTTGTGTGTAAGTGTATATCGAATCCTTATTATAAAAACATCCAAGTATATTGAAGATACTGGATTTTTTACAAAATAAATTAATAAAAAGTGTTTAGGGGGTTGGAGAAGAAAAATAAAACAAAAGGTCACAAGTGAAGACATTGCCTTAAAATCGAGTAACTCCCTTTGGTTTGACCTCAAAGGATTCCTTGGGAAGACTTCTGCCAAAAGTGAGGCTTCAATGACTTATAGAGGGATGTGGAGTTAAAAAATTGGCATGGGTTGGCCGAGCCAAAGGCTTTGGAAGTGTGGGTAAGGAGGTAGAGGTGGGGGCCTTTTATAAGAGGAGAGGAGGGGCACTCTTGGAATGTAAAGAAATGTTACTTTATTTGAAAATGATTTCCGGATTTAAAAGGACCCACATTGATATAATTAAAGTATCAGGTGAAAAGGTTACTAAATCCACCAATAAAATAGGTTTTGGACATGTGTTGGTCATAGATTTTACATTATCTTTTCATTTTATTTAAATCGTTAAATAATGAGTTCATCGCTGCATCATCATGATGTCATAAATAATTTAATTTATATAATGTCTAAAAATTATAAACAAAATACTATTATGTTGGAAATATTTTTATCTTTCCAATGAATATTTATAGTCAAAAATCTGACTTGTATAACCCCATGTAATAATTGTTTTAGTAAAACATCTCATGTTTTTGTCATTTTTACTTTAACATTAAATAAAATGTTATTTATGTCATTTCCAAACCAAAGTGGCTCCATGGGGTCCTAAAGTTGACCCATGGATTTTCTTGGTCGGCCATGACTCATCCAAGTATGGTAGGACAATTTTCTATGTCATTTCAGTTTATTAAAACATTATTTTTACCTTAAATTACACTAATTACCTCTAATCGCGATTAAAAATTTAATAAGTTACTATTAATCAAAAAATTATTTTAATCCCATTGAACCACATTTTACTTCTTAATGAAAACCATGTATTTTGGATTTTTGAAATTCAAAACAAATAGGTGGTAAATTTTCATTTAAACGAAAAATCAGTTTCATAAGTACCACTTAGTGGTTTCAATATTCATCAAAAATTGATGTTTTCCAGAACAAAAACCAAAACTTCACCCTAAGCTATATTTGATATTCCAAATTCAAAAATGATGTATATTTTTAAAAATTAAAAACATATAAGTTTCATTAATTAATTTAATAATTAATTCCCGCTATCAGAGCAAATAGCGTGTTTTTATGAAACAATAATTATCAAATGATTGACAGTAGATTAAGTCCAATTTCAAAGTGAAATTAATTTCAATGACCACTATTGAATTAAATGGTAAAAATATATTCTAATTTTACTTTAAAAACTATTAAAAAGATAATCTAATCATATAAATAAATTAGATTAAAAAGAGGTTTTGAATTAAAATACAACAGTTTTCACTATTCATAAAAAATGAACTTTATCGGAAAGATACCAAAAATTTACACAAAGTAAATTTTGATGTCTCGATTCTAAAGAAGAATTTTATTTTGTCAAATATAACACATAAAATTGTAAAAAAGTGGATTTAAAAGTGGTTCTCCATCAAAAGGCAGTTAATCGACTTTCTAAAGATTATTAGAATGTTTACGCTTAAAATTTAATTTATTGACATTTTTAATCCTCTAACATTTTTTGTAAAAATTAAAAATCTTTGACAAACATATATAATAATTTTTTAGTTAGTTCTGTTCATTCCCTCCATTACAACGATTAGGCGTTAACTACCATTTGATATAATATTATTTTATTATTATAGTGCAACGTAAGATTTCAAAGAAACTCATTGTTGCATATTGGGTAAGCCATCAAGCATAGCATCCCATTTAAAGTAATATTAATATTTTATTCAGGAATATGGATAAATATAAAAATTTCATATTCTTTATTTACCTGGGGTGTTACATCCTTCCCCCCTTTTGGAATTGTGTCCTCGCAATTTTAAAATTGGGCTTGGAAACATCCTTGAAAGTCCCACATCGGAGAAAGAGTCGGTAAACCAATCACTTTAAAAGAATGAAAGAGGAGTACATAGGTCACCCGAGTTAACCCATACTAGGATTCCATGTAAGTAAATATGGACATGGAGGAAAAAAACAAATGGTCATGTTCTAAGGGAGAGTGATAGTAAACATGTCTAAGAGAAAGTTAACCACAAGAAAATCACAAACTTGTGATGGGTTAAACGGTATTCGATTCCACAGTAGGAAAAATTAATAGACAACATTTTTTTTTAAGTTTCTTTTTATTGAGGAATTTATTCATAAGTAAACATAATCACTTATCATGTTGACTTCCAACTTTTATTAGATTTCTTACACAAACTCATATTTTCTCCAAAAGATGAGTATTTAGGAAGAGTTGTTCACATTAAGAGTATTATAATCCACTTATAAAGAATCACCTAATCCACAAAATAGAACTATATACTTCCCATGTATTTAGTCTTTAACCAAAACCAAAACCAAAAAGGTTAGTACAAGATCAGATAATCCTGAAAAGGATAACCCTTTATAAAAAGAAAATTTATTCTTAATCTCCAAAATTTGTCCAACAAAACCCAAAGTTCAACGAGGACCATTCGATAAACAATTTGTCCATAAAATTCTTCAAAGTAAACCAACCTAATATTGAAACACAAATATTTGAAGGATTTAGTCACATAGTCCTCCAAGTTAAATCGTAACATTTATCTCCAAACAACATCAGTTTCTCTTAATGTCTCGTATTGAAAAGTAATTAACCTAATCACATATCCTCCATGATAGGTTAATATATTTCCATAGATAACCCAAAATCAACATACTCTTAATTCATAAAATCATCTAACTAAAACAAATCAGTCAAACTAACCAGGGACTTCACGTAGTCCAGTGGTAGGTGATAAATACCAGTCGCACTTTGGTTGTGGGTTTGATTCTCGTAGCTTTGTCCAATGCAATAGGTTGTCACATGGTCTGCGTGTTGTCCTTTTTCCAAAACTATATAATTCTTAAAAAATTCCCCAAAACGAGATAAAATCATCAAAAATAATCATAATATATTTTAACCGAAAGTTTATCTCATGCATTTCATTTTCCATCATAACATATAATAACCCATAATTATCTCAAAAGTAACGATCATATAAACTCTAATGGTTAACTTTATAATTATTACCTGAACTTCCACATCAATTTGTCATCTCGTACAAGATGCATTACACGTCTTACCAAGGTTCAAGTGGTTGATCATGACTCCTCGATTGTTGGTTTTAAACAACCATGAGTTTGCTCATTGAATCCCCCATTTTATCCAGTATCCTAATCAGAGAACCACCATAGTTTCCTTCAAACTTGTTGTCTCTTTGGTGCCTTCTAGATCCATCCATTCACTAAAAACAGAAATTTTAGTGTTAGTATATCAAAAAAACCATCATGTACTAATGAGGAAGGTAAACACTAAGATATACTTACTCATTCACTTTATCTAAAACTAGGACTCTTTCTGAAATCCTATCCATTATGGTATTGTCACTTATGCTTAGAGAATAGCCTAACCTCTAAAGTTATCTAAACCGACCTCTGATTCCAACTATAAGGCCCTAGCCTTAAACCTTACTTAATCATGAGTTAATACAAGAGTAAACATTGAGGTTCTTTTCCAGTTTAGAGTTTTAGAGAATTAGATCATAAACATTCATTACATTCCACATTTAAACAATGTGGTTACAAAAAAGATAGTATTCATTTTTTCCATCAACAAAATATTATTTAAAATAAAACATTGATTATTTCTTGACACTTCCTTGACACTATCATCATATCATGTACCTTTCCCTTGACCTGTGAAAAACATTACAAAAACTTGGGATGAGCATAAAAAACTCAGTAAGGGATACAAAAATATATGGAAAAGAAACATGACTACATGTATACATAAGAATGAAATCATAATTTACCCACAAAACATAAGCACGTTAACATACCTCATAAAATCATGAATAAATAATATTAATCATAAGAAATAAAGGTAATTTGAGGCATTCATAACATTCTTACGTAGGGAGTAACCCTCTTGGTTACGTTTGGAATACTCATCACAGTATATTCCCTAAATGTATTCGGAGAAACCTTAACGTTTAACCCCTTCGCATTCCCAATGCATTGGAGAGCTATATCAGGCTCACTCGCCCTTAGTTTATCACAAAACCACCTATCTTCATAATAATTCCCAAGAACCATACAATAATCGTATCACATAAAACATGCATAAAGGAAACATAACATTTCCACTTTTCAATAACAAGATATCAATACAACACATTGATATAAAAAGATTATGAAAAACATTTTTAATACAAAAATAAAAGAAAATTATAACATGGTATTTATTTATCTTTTAAAAAAGGTATGGCTTGTAGAGGAAGCTGAAACTCAAATAATGGTCACGGCGGCGGAGAAGTCATTGTCGCCGCATACATATGACAAAAACATTCCCTATTGTTGTTTAGTAAAATGATTTGTATAAAAAATATTTCTTTCAGATAAATGTAAAAGTAAAACGGGTTTATACACCGTATAAAATATGGTTGTGTATAAAACAAAATATGCCTCAATGAAATAAGATAGAGACGAAGTCCCATACAAAGACGGTATCCTTGGATTAAGGATAAATCAATTACATAATGCTATGTGACAAACTAATACACCAAATATAAGTGCATATTAAGTGTAAAACAATCAAAGGTTATTTCCACATATTCATAGAACGACATATTCATGTAGTACAAGCTTATCCCAAAGAATCAAAATTTGGTTAAGAAGTTCCCTTGCAAAAATTTGACAGCCTAACGGTGTCACTACAAAATTCAGAAAATGAGTTGATGAGAGATAAAAATGGTATCTCATCACTTGGACATAAACTTTAAATCACTAAGGATATTTAAGAACATATCCCAACATAATTTTATGTTAATTAAAATACATAACAAAAGAAGTATTTTAAAAAGAGGAGGGTGAATGGTTCCCTTACCGACATGGGTATCTTTCGAAACATACACCCCGTGAAAGAAGGACAATACAACATTGATGTAAATACACATAAATGCAATTATTTTACACAATGAGTAAAATAATGGTCAGTAAATAGACCAGTCAAGGGAAATTGTGGAAAATTTAGCATAAATCTCATGGGAATAAAAGTTAGATGAAAAATCCCTTACGAAAACTTGGCAGCCTAACGGCGCCACTTAAAACTTCCAAAAATGGATTGATGAGATCAAATAGGGTCTCTCATCATATTACAATAAAAATTACAGAAAGAGGAATATAAAATAACATCCCCCATCATAATAAATAGAAGCTTAAAAGAAGTGATATCAGGGAGAGTACTTAAAAAGAAAGAGAGAGGTTAGATCTCTTACGAAAATTCAGCAGCCTAACGGCGCCACTCAAAACTTCCAAACTGGATTTATGAGAGGGAATAGGGTCTCTCATCATATGAACATAAAAATTACAGTAAGTTTAATATAAAATAACATCCCAATCACAAGAAATATGATCTTAAAATTAATGACATAAGAGAGTGTACTTATAAAGAAAGAGAGGAGTAAGATCCCTTACCTCGGGTCCGACTTGACTCAATCATTCTTTAACGTCCTGAATAATACAATTTGGTCAATTTATAATTGCTTAAGGACCTCCATTAAATATTATTATTCAGTTTATATCACATATTATAATGTTATAATAATTTGTTAATAAATTAAGTTCATATCAGACGTTTTTGTCGATGTTTAGTACATGAGTCAAAAATTGAACTTGTTGGAAAATAATTTTCCTTGTAGTTATAGGTACATCATATCCAGAATAGTATTTATGTTTTAAATATCATATATATTCATTATATATTCATTTTATACTATTCCATAGCATTTTGAGATAAAAATTAAAAGCATCATTCATGGAGACGGTAGGTCGTACGCACGCATTAACGCTACTTTCATTTTTTTCATATTAATGGAATTAAAACAAAATGAGAGAGATATATATATATGTTATAATTCCAGAATGATATACATAATTTAGATGTACTATTTTACATATATATCCATTATATATATGTACTTATAATAGTACATAACATTTTGAGATAAGAAATGAAATGTAACGTTCATGGAGACGGTAAGCCATACGTACACGTGAATGCTACTTCCATTTCTATTTCATATTTAATGGAATTAAAACATAATGATACATAATTATATTCTAATTCCTGTATGGAATCATATATAATATCATTAAATATATCCTTTATACGTACAACATATTGTATTAACAAATCAAATCACTTTGAGGGGCGGTAGTCCACACTTCCTTAAATGAAGATATCGCGTTTACCCATAATGGAAACCATAAAGGGATGCCATAAATTAACAATACATAATCTTAAGTAAAAGATAAACATATTATATATCATATATAAATATAGTTTCATCTTAATGGCCACCTTTGAAGGTTTTATAAGAATGTTGAAAAATCATCGTTTCGTGGGGCAGAAATTCGTCATCCACAGAAACAGTATGTTATTTAACCATTAGATGTAGGTGTGTGTATGTGTAGCTCGAATAATTATTATAAAAACATCCTAGTATATTGAAGATACTGGATTTGTAACAAAATAAATTAATAAAAAGAGTTTAGGGGGTTGGAGAAGCAAAATAAAACAAAAGGACACAAGTGAAGACATTACCTTAAAATCGGGTAACTCCCATTGATTTGAGCTCAAAGGATTCCTTGGGAAGACTTCTGCCAAAAGTTAGGCTTCAAGGAGTTATAGAGGGATTTGGAGATACAAAATGGTCAGGTTTTTACAGATCCAAAGGCTTTGGAAGTGTGGGTAAGGAGGTAGAGGTGGGGGCCTTTTATAAGAGGATAGAAGGGGCACTCTTGAAAAGTAAAGAAATGTTATTTTATATGAAAATGATTTTCGGATTTAAAAGGTCCCACATTGAAATAATTCTAGGATAAGGTTAAAGGGTTACTAAATCCACCAATACAATAGGTTTTTGAAATGTTTAGGTCATAGATTTTACATTATCTTTTCATTTTATTTAAATCGTTAAATAATGAGGTCATCACTGCATCATCATGATGTCATAAATAATTTAATTTATTTAACGTCTAAAAATTATAAACGAAATACTATGATGTAGTAAATATTATTATCTTTCCAATTAATATTTATAGTAAAAAATATGACTTGTATAACCCCATGTAATAATTGTTTTAGTAAAACATTTCATGTTTGTGTCATTTTTACATTAACATTAAATAAAATGTTATTTATGTCATTTCCCTTCCAAAGTGGCTCCATGGGGTCCCAAAGTTGACCCATGGATTTTCTTGGTCGCCCATGACTCATCCAATGAGGGTAGTACATGTTTCTATGTCATTTCTGTTTATTATAACATTATTCTTACCTTCAACTACACTAATTACCTCTAATCGCGATTAAAAACTTAATAAGTTACTATTCACCAAAAAATTATTTTAATCCCATTGAACCACATTTTACTTCTTAATGACAACCATGTATGTCGGATTTTTGAAATTCAAAACACAGAGGTGGTAAATTTTCATTTAAACGAAAAATCAGTTTCTTAAGTACCACTTAGTGGTTTCACTATTCATCAAAAATAGAAGTTTTCTTGAAAAAAACCAAAACTTCACCCTAAGCTATATTTGATATTCCGAATTCAAAAATGATGTCTATTTTAAAAAATTCAAAAAATATAACTTTCATTAAATAATTTAATAATTAATTCCCGCTATCAGATCACATAGCGTGTTTTTATGAAACAATAATTATCAAAAGATTGACACTAGTTTAAGTCCAATTTCATAGTGAAATTAATATCAATGAACACTATTGGATTAAATAGTAAAAATATATTCTAGTTTTACTTTAAAAACAATTCAAAAGATAATATAATTATATAAATAAATTAGATGAAATGGAGTTTTTGAATTAAAATACAACATTTTTCACTATTCATAAAAAAATGAACTTTATCGGAAAGATACCATAAATTTAAACAAAGTAAATTTTGATGTCTCGATTAAAAAGAATAATTTTATTTTGTCAAATATAACACATAAAATTGTAAAAAGGTGGATTTACAAGTGGTTCACCATCAAAAGGCGGTTAATCGACCTTCTAAAGATTATTAGATTGTTTACGCTTAAAATTGAATTCATTCACATTTTTAATCCTCTAACATTTATTGTAAAAAGTAAAAATATTTGACAAACATATATAATCATTTTTTAGTTATTTCTCTTCATTCCCTTCATTACAACGGTTAGGCGTTAACTACCATTTAAGATAATATTATTTTATTATTATAGTGCAACATAAGATTTAAAAGAAACTTGTTGTTGCATATTGGATAAGCCATCAATCATAGCGTCCCCTTTAAAGTAATATTAATATTTTATTCACAAATATGGATAAATATAAATATGGCATATTCTTTATTTACCTGGGTTGTTACATCCTCCCCCCCCCCCTTTGGGAATTTCGTCCTCAAAATTTTAAAATCGGGCTTGGAAACATCGTTGAAAGTCTCACATCGGAGCAAGAGTCGGTAAAAAAATCACTTTAAAAGAAAGAAAGAGGAGTACAGATGTCACCCGAGTTAACACATACTAGGATTCCATGTACGAAAATTTGGACATGGAGGAAAAAAACAATGGTTCATGTTCTAAGGGAGAGTGATAACAAACATGTCTAGGAGAAAGTTAACCACAAGAAAATCACAAACTTGTGATGGGTTAAATGGTATTCGATTCCCCAGTATGAAAAGATAATAGACAACATTTTTGTTTTAAGTTTCTTTTTATTGAGGAATTTATTCATATGGAAACATAATCATTTATCATTTTGACTTTTAACTTTTATTATATTTCTTACACAAACTCATATTTTCTCCGAAAGACGAGTATTTAGGAAGACTTGTTTACATTGAGAGTACTATAATCCACTTCTAGAGAATCACCTAATCCACAATATAGAACGATATACTTCCCATGTCTTTAGACATTAACCAAAACCAAAACCAAAAAGGTTAGTACAAGATCAGATAATCCATAAAAGGATAACCCTTTATAAAAAGAAAATCTATTCTTATTCTCCAAATTTTTCCAACAAAACCCAAAGTTCAACGCGGACCATTCGATAAACAATTGTTCCATAAAATTCTTTAAAGTAAACCAAACTAATATTGAAACCCAAATATTTGAAGGATTTAGTCACATAGACTTCCATGTTAAATCGTAACATATATCTCCAAACAACATCAGTTTCTCTTAATATCTCATATTGAAAAGTAATTAACCTAATCACAAATCCTCCATGACAGGTTAATAAATTTCCATAGATAACCCAAAATCAACATACTCTTAATTCATAAAATCATCTAACTAAAAAGAATCAGTCAAACTAACCAGGGACTTCACATAGTCCAGTGGTAGGCGATAAATACCAGTCGCACTTTGGTTGTGGGTTCGATTCCTGTAGCCTTGTCCAATGCGACGGGTTGTCACACGGTCTATGTGTTTTACTTTTTCACAAACTATATAATTCATAAAACATTCCCCAAAATGAGGTAAAATCATCAAAAATAATCATAACATATTTTAACCTCAAGTTTATCTCATGCCTTTCATTTTCCATCATAACATATAATAACCCATAATTACCTCAAAAGTAACGATCATATAAACTCTAATGGTTACCTTTATAATTATTACCTGAAATTCAACATCGATTGGTCATCTCGTACATGATGCATTACAGATCATACCAATGTTCAAGGGGTTGATCATGACTCCTTGATAGTTGGTTTAGAACAACCATTAGTTTACTCATTGAATCCCCCATTTTATTCAGTATCCTAATCAGAGAACCACCACAGTTTCCCTAAAACCAGTTGTCACTTTGGTGCCTGATAGATCCAACCATTCACTAAAAACAGAAATTTCGATGTTATTATATCAACAAAACCATCATGTACTAATGAAGAAGGTAAACACTAAGATATAATTACTCATTCACTTTATCTAAAACTAGGACTCTTTTTGGAATCCTATCCATTATGGTACTGTCACTTATGCTTAGAGAATACCCTAACCTCTAAAGTTATCTAAACCGACCTCTGATACCAACTATAAGGCCGCAGCCTTAAACCTTACTTAATATTTAGTTAATACCAGATTACACATTGAGGATCTTTTCAGGTTTAGAGTTGTAGATAATTAGATCATAAACTTTCATTACATTCCACATTTAAACAAAGTGGTTACATAAAAGATAGTATTCATTTTTTCCCATCAACGAAAACATATTTAAAATAAAACATGGATTCTTTCTTGACACATCCTTGACACTATCGTCATATCATGTACCTTTCCCTTGACCTATGAAAAACAATTTAAAAACTTGGGATGAGCATAAAAAGCTCAGTAAGGGATATAAAAATATATGGAAAAGAAACATGAGTGCATGTATATATAAGAATGAAATCATACTTTACCCATAAAACATAAGCACGTTAACATACCTCATAAAATCATGAATAAATCATAGTAATCATAAGACATAAAGGTAACTTGAGGCATTCATAACATTCTTATGTATGGAGTAACCCTCTTGGTTATGTTTGGAATACCCATCATAGTATATTCCCTAAATCTCTTCGGAGAAACCTTAACGTTTAACCCCTTCGCGTTACCCAATGCCTTGGAGAGCTATATCGGGCAGACCCGCCCTTAGTTTATCATGGAACCACCCGTCTTCATAATAATTCCCATGAACCATAACACAATCGTATCACATAAAACATGTATAAAGGAAACATAACATTTCCACTTTTCAATCAAAAGATATCAATACACCACATTGATATAAAAACATTATGAAAACCATTTTCAAATACCAAAATAAAATAAAAGTGAAACATGGTATTTTTTTTCTTTTAAAAAAAGGTATGGCTTGTAGAGCAAGTCGAAACTCAAATAATGGTCACGGCGGTGGAGAAGTCGTTGTCGCCGCATACGTATGACAAAAACATTCCCTATTGTCGTTTAGTAAAATGATTTGTATAAATAAGATTTAATTCGGATAAAGGTAAAAGTCAAAAGGGTTTATACACCGTATAAAATATGGTTGTGTATAAAACAAAATATGTCTCAATGAAAGGAGATTGAGACGAAGTCGCATACAAAGACAGTATCATTGGATTAAGGATAAATCAATTACATAATTATGTGTGACAAACTAATACACCAAATATAAGTGGATATTATGTGTAAAACAATCAGAGGATATTCACACATATTCCTAGAATGGCATATTCAAGTAGTACAAGCTTATCCCAAAGAATCAAAATTGGGATAAGAAGTTCCCTTGCAAAAATTTGACAGCCTAACGGCGTCACTACAAAATTCAGAAAAAGAGTTGATGAGTAATAAAAAGGGTATCTCATCACTTGGACATAAAATTTAAATCACTAAGGATATAGAAGAACATATCCCAACATAATGTTATGTGAATTAAAAGACATAACAAAATAAGTCTTTTAAAAAGTGGAGGGTGAAAGGTTCCCTTACCGACATGGGTATCTTTCGAAACATACACCCCGTGAAAGAAGGAAAATACAACATTGATGTAATTACTAATAAATGAAATTATATTACACAATGAGTAATATAATGGTCAGTACATACACCACTCAATGGAAATTGAGGAAAATGTAGCATAAATCCCACGGGAATAAAAGTGAGATGAAAAATCCCTTACGAAAACTCGGCAGCCTAACGCGCCACTTAAATCTCCCAAAAATGGATTGATGAGATCAAATAGGGTTTCTCATCATTTTACAATAAAATTTAAATCTTGTGGAATATAAAATAACATCCCCCGTCATAACAAATAGGATCTTAAAAGAAGTGACATAAAGAAGAGTACTTAAAAAGAAAGAGAGAGGTTAGATCTCTTATGAAAATTCGGCAGCCTAACGGTGCCACTCAAAACTTCCAAAATGGATTGATGAGAGAGAATAGGGTCTCTCATAATATGAACATTATAATTACAGTAAGATTAATATAAAAGAACATCCCAGTAACAAGAAATATTATATTAAAAGAAATGACATAAAAGAGTGTACTTAAAAAGAAAGAGAGGAGTAGGATCCCTTACCTCGGGTCCGACCTGACTCGATCGTTATTTAACGTCCTGAATAATAAAATTTCGTCAATTTATAATTTCTTAGTTACCACATTTAAATATTATTATTCAGTTAATATCACATATTATAATGTTATAATAATTGGTTAATAAAGTGTGTTCATATCAGATGTTTTTTTCGATGTTCAGTACATGAGTCAAAAATTGAACTTGTTGGAAAATAATTTCCCATGTAGTTATAGGTACATCATATCCAGAATAGTATTGATGTTTTAAATATAATATATATCCAGTATATATTCATTTTATACTATTCCATATCATTTTGAGATAAAAATTAAAATCACTATTCATGGAGACGGTAGGCCGTACATACGCATGAACGCTACTTTCATTTTCTGTCATATTAATGGAATTAAAACAAAATGAGATATATATATATATATATATGTTATAATTTCAGAATGATATCCATAATTTAGATGTAATATATTACATATATATCCATTTTATATATGTACTTATAATAGTAGATAACATTTTGATATAAGAAATGAAATGTACCATTCATGGAGACGGTAAGCCGTAAGTACGCATGAACGCTACTTCCATTTCTATTTCATATTTAATGGAATTAAAACATAATAATACATAATAGTATTTTAATTCTAGTATTGTATCATATATAATATCATTAAATATATCATTTATACGTACCACATATGGTATTAACGAATCAAATCACTTTGAGGGGGCGATAGTCCGCACTTCCTTAAATGAAGATATCGTGTTTACCCATAATGGAAACCATAAAGTTATTAGATAAATGAACAATACAGAAGCTTATGTATAGAATAAAAATATTATATATCATATATAAATATAATTTCATCTTAATGGACACCTTTGAAGGTGTTAGAAGAATGTTGTACAATCATCGTTTCGTGAGGCAGAAATTTGCCATCCACAGAAACAGTATGTTCTTTAACCATTAGATGTAGTTGTGTGTATGTGTAGCTCGAATCCTTCTTATAACAACATCCTAGTATTTTTAAGATACTGGATTTGTTACAAAATAAATGAATAAAAAGAGTTTAGGGGGTTGGAGGAGCAAAATAAAACAAAAGGACACAAGTGAAGACATTACCTTAAAATCAGGTAACTCCCTTTGGTTTGAGCTAAAAGGCTTCCATGGAAAGACTTATGCCCAAAGTGAGGCTTCAAGGAGTTATATAGGGATGTGTAGAGATAAAATGGGCAGGGTTTGGCCGAGCCAAAGGCTTTGGAAGTGTGGGTAAGGAGGTAGAGGTGGGGGCCTTTTATAAGAGGAGAGGAGGGGCACTCTTTGAAAGTAAAGAAATGTTACTTCATTTGAAAATGAGTTTCAGATTTAAAATGACCCACATTGATATAATTCTAGGATAAGGTGAAAAGGTTTCTAAATCCACCAATACAATAGGTTTTGGACATGTGTAGGTCATAGATTTTACATTATCTTTTCATTTTATTTAAATCGTTAAATAATGAAGTCATCGTTTCATCATCATGTTGTCATAAATATATTAATTTATTTAATGTCTAAAAATTATAAAACAAATAATATGATGTATTAAATATTTTTATCCTTCCAATGAATATTTATAGTCAAAAATCGGACTTGTATAACCCCCTGTAATAATTGTTTTAGTAAAACATTTCATGTTTGTGTCATTTTTTCTTTAACATTAAATAAAATGTTATTTATGTCATTTACCAACCAATGTGGCTCCATGGGGTCCCCAAGTTGACCCATGGATTTTCTTGGTCCACCATGACTCATCCAATGGGGGTTGGACATGTGTCTATGTCATTTCATTTTATTAAAACATTATTCTTACCTTAAACTACACTAATTACCTGTAATCGCGATTAAAAACTTAATAAGTTACTATTCACAAAAAAATTATTTTAATCCCATTGAACCACATTTTACTTATTAATGAAAACCATGTATGTCAGATTTTCCAAATTCAAAACACAGAGGTGGTAAATTTTCATTTAAACGAAAAATCAGTTTCTTAAGTACCACATAGTGGTTTCACTATTCATTGAAAATTGATGTTTTCCAGAAAAAAACCAAAACTTCACCCTAATCTATATTTGATATTTCAAATTAAAAAATGATGTCTATTTTTAAAAAATAAAAACATATAGGTTGCATTAATTAATTTAATAATTAATTCCCGATGTCAGAGCAAAATAGCGTGTTTTTATGAAACAATAATTATCAAAAGATTGACACTAGTTTAAGTCAAATTTCAATGTGAAATTAATTCCAACAACAACTATTAGATTAAATGGTAAAAATATATTCTAATTTTACTTTAAAAAAAATTCAAAATATAATATAATCATGTAAATAAATTAGATTAAAAAGAGGCTTTGAATTAAAATACATCATTTTTTACTATTCATAAAAAATGAACTTTATCAGAAAGATACCAAAAATTTACACACAGTAAATTTTGATGTCTCGATTCTAAAGAATAATTTTATTCTGTCAAATATAACACATAGAATTTTCAAAAAGTGGATTTAAAAGAGGTTCGCCATTAAAAGGCAGTTAATCGACATTCTAAAGATTATTAGAATGTTTAAGCTTAAAATTGAATTCATTCACATTTTTAATCATCTAAAATTTATTGTAAAGAGTAAAAATATTTGACAAACATATATAATCATTTTTTAGTTAGTTCTTTTCATTCCATCCATTAAAACGGCTAGGCGTTAACTACCATTTAAGATATTATTATTTTATTATTATAGTGCGACGTAAGATTTCAAAGAAACTCGTTGTTACATATTGGGTAAGCCATCAAGAATAGTGTCCCCTTTAAAGTAATATTAATATTTTATTCAAAAATATGGATAAATATAAAAATTTCATATTCTTTTTTTTCCTGGGGTGTTACATCAATTACCATGTCATGTTTGGAACACCATCATTCAGTAAATGAATTTGTGAATTTTGGTCTAGAAATATTTCATGTTGGATATTCCATTGTTTTTTAAGGTTTTAATATACTTAAAATTGTCTTATAAGTTAATAAATTCTCACATGGAATCCCATGAGTTATGAGAAATGGTGGAATTTAAAAATTCATGTATGTATCATGAATTTATCACTAATGATGCTTTCTCTTTGAGATATAGAAAAAGGTTGTGGGTTGTGTGTGGTTCCTGTAAAACCCAGAGATTTTATGAGAAATATTTTTTTTATGTTTATATGTTATATGAAACACCAATGGATTATTTCACTACACACAACACTTGCTTGGCTTGCGTTACACACAATCGCGACCTTCCCCAATAGCGTGTGTAGTACGCAATACCGGGTTTCACTAAACAATGATATATTGTTATATTATTAATATGGACTAGCTGTTATGAATATTATTAAATAAATTATGAATTTTATAACATTATTATTCATCTTACTCATTTTTACAACATGGTATGAGAACAAAATAAAATTTTTGGGTAAAATAAGTATTTTTCTAAAAATGATGTTTTGCCACATTTTGATGGTGAACCCACATTAAATATGGGTTTTGACATTTTTATAAGGTCAATATGACAAAATAAAATTCTTCTTTCTAATCAGGATATAAAAATTTACTTTGGATAAATTTTTCATATTATTCTGATAACTTTCCTATTTTAATGAATAGAAAAAACACGATATATTTTAATTAAAACCAACTTTTTCATCACAATAAATTATATGGTTAAATTATAATATATAATTGTTTTAAAGAATAAATAGACTATATTTTTTCCATTTAATGTAATTAATTTTATTACCATTAATTTTACATTGAATTCATAGGTAAAAACATTTCAATCTTTGGAAA
The DNA here is from genome assembly GCA_963277665.1 of Viscum album. Classification (NCBI taxonomy): domain Eukaryota; kingdom Viridiplantae; phylum Streptophyta; class Magnoliopsida; order Santalales; family Viscaceae; genus Viscum; species Viscum album. The sequence continues at coordinate 1,094,299,508 of OY728148.1, read as the reverse complement.
TGTTTTATCTTTTAAAACCCATTTTCTTAGCGACAAGATTAATTTAAAAATAATCACTAAAACTTTTTTGTTTTGAATTTTGAAAAATGGATTTCATATTTGAATTTTGTGGGTCCAAATTATGTTAATAGGTTACTTTTATTTTTTGGATATTATGAATAGTAACTATGATAATTTTTATTTCTTGCAGTTAAAGTTAAAGCATGTAATTAAGGGTAAAAATAAGATTATAAAATTACACTAACACCTGAAAAAAATTATATTGGATGACTAAAAGTCGATACATATCACCTAAGAGTCGGAATAGATTCATTATATGGACTTTTGACAATGAAAATAATTTAATTATTACTAAAACCAAAGAAAGTGACAACATGTCACTCTCTTAAATCTTATAAGTATAATAATTTTAATTTAGTAATACAATTCATGAAACTTAGAAAATGAATAGTCACCATAAAGTTAATAAAATTATCTACATCATGTAAATTTGTTTAGAATTTTTATGAATTAAATAATAATCATTAAAGGTGACACAATAGTGATGTTGTAATTATTTTATTAATGAAATATCAATTAAGTGGTTTAAAAATATTAAAATAAATATTATATGAAATATTTCATGTGATCCACTAATTTTCTAGATAAATATGAAATATTATGAATCTATTAAATCTTTTATTTCGAAAATATATTCTGTGTGGATTTTATTTAAATTCAAATAAATTAATAGTTTCAAAATTATCACTATTGTTATTTTTTAAAAATAGCATAATATAAAATTGATTAAAACCAAAAAAATATTTAAAAATTATAAATTAAAATTTAGATGGTCTAAAATGTCATAAATTATCCATTATAGAAAATTCACAACACATAAGTAATTATTTATAACAATTTAAAATTTATAATCTTATTACCACAAATAAAATTAAATAAACTAAATAAGGATAAATCAGGTTGATAAGGTTTAAAATAAATTTCCAACATGTCTAAATTTTATTGTTTTATGATATTACAACCCTATATCATCTAAAAATAGAATAAGAGAAATTTTTGGAGGTTTTTAAGTGGTTTTTAATTTATTATAAATTAATATTTTTGAGGTTTCCAAAGATGCCCCTCTCCTCCCTTATAAAAGGGAACCTCCTCCCTCACCCATTTACACAATTTTGAGCCTGCAATCTCGAAAAAACCATGCCCATTACACTTTTAACTTCCCTAGAAACATAATAGATGTTCTGGTCTTCTTGAAATACCAACTTTAGTGCCCTAAGAGGAAGTTTAGAAGAGTCGCATCAAAGAAGATGTAATATCCTTTACCAATTCTTTAAAATTCATTTCTTATTCTACTTAGTATTATTTTGTTGTTTCATAATAAAGTAATAACATCAGTATAACTCATATACAGATATGTTATTATAAATATGAAACAACCCTATTTCACCTACTATCCATCCTACAAAAAACAAAATCACCGTACGTGCGTGCGTACGGAATACCGTCTCCACGCTGTGGTGTAATCTGTTTTTCCAACACCACCTTACATGGATGGGTATAATAGAGTAAAGAATAACTATAAATGGATATTATGACATGATACTAATTGTGAGATATTCTATCATTCAATTCAATACAATTCCACAGACATGGGAATGATATAATCGCTCGAGTGTACATACGGCCTACCATCTCTACGATGTGATGCGACTCATTCTACAAGAGCTTCATTGATTATTGATTATATAAATGAATTTAATGAATAAATATGATATGTATTATACTAATACCATGTTTTAAATGATTTATATATAACTAAAAAATAATTAAAAGAATTTATTCAACAAAACAAGCATAAGAACATAAAGCAATGAACACCCGAATAACAAGTAGCAATGAAATATTAATAATAAGAAGCTAAAAATATGACCATATATGATATCATAACAATGAATATGATTCTGTAATAAGTCAATGACATTATTTAATTAATTATACAGGATGTTCGGATATGTACGAATCATATCGGACCTATGTTAGGGAAAATCTCACAATCTCATTTTTATCCGAGATTTTTTATACTTCAATATTTACTGGGGAATATTTATCATCCGCATCCATGTTTCCTTAATATGTAATATTATATTTATCCTCTTAAAGATGTATAAATCCACTTTTACCTGTTGGTGAATTTTAGTAAAAGATATGAAATGAATCATATTTCATTTTCTGTATGAGATACTTTTTAACTTTTCCGACCAAAGTACGAGAAGAATGTTTTTTTAACTTATACAGCATGAATGGAGTTTTATTATTTCATAGAACATTATTTATATATATCATCATTTAAATGTTTTCAAGTTTATTTTTAATTAACTTCTTTTAGTTTAAAATTTTATGACATGTTAAGAAATGAAAAATGTTTTTGATGTATAAAGGATATTTTCCTCAAGAATATAGTTCAAGTATTTTATCAAAATTATTTTCCATCTATGATAATATAGGTTTCTCTATATATCCCTATTTTTACATTGATTTGATTATTTTATGAAGGAATTATCATTATGATTTACTTTTGTGAAGACCCTTAAATTTCAAGGAAATTTTTTTTCTTAAATTCTTTGGGATTTTATGAGTACGCAGTTTCTGATGGAAACTGATTCTGAGGCTCAGTGTGCCCGGAATCAATTTCTGAAGATTAGCTCGGGTATATTCAGTGAACGAATGGGATGGTTTTTCTAACTTTTGAACTGGTGCTCAGAATCGAAATCTGAGGGCACCGATGAAACCGCAATGCCGGTATTTGCTTAAGAAGACCTTTTCTGGAGTTCCGTTTGCTTGGGAACAATTGTAAAAAAAATGTGATTTATGTTTTAAGTGAATAAAGTTGTCTCACAACTTTATTTTTCTATGTGGTTTAACTTCCATGTGAGGGAATATCTTAACTCCTCTTGTCAAGATATTAGTGAGGTGGGGCCTACACGATACCCACCCCTTCAATTTCCACTATCCCTTATAACTTTGGAGACCCCCTTTTATTATTTAACTCACCCACTCCCCATCTTTATTGCATGTCAACTCTCACATTAAATTGATTTATTTAAGCTATTCAATGAATTTAATTTTGAGATTGAGGTTTTGAAGTTTTGAAATCGCATGGAATGTGTTAATAAAATAAGGAAGGCCTTATTTTATTTGGGGTTGTTTAGTTGTGTGAGGAGATTGGGAGAGAATACTCAATGTCTTGAGGATCATCATCTTCTTCATTGGAGAACGCAAAGAATGTCAAGACCTCCACAAAGAACACTGTCACCGCAAGGAGAGTTTGGCGTGTCGTCTCTTCTCCTCTCCGTAGCCGGTGTGTGAAGCCTTTCTCGAAGAACGACGACGCGCCATATTTCAGTCTTCTTCCCATGTCAAAAGAAGGGAGACGCCGCACCTCCTCGGACGTTCTCTGTCAACATATACGGAGCTTCACCTCACGATGTTGTTTCTTGCGACGATCATCGTTCGAAAACTTCTTCGAGGTAGGGGTTAAGTTCAAATTTAATCAATAAAATATGCGCATTATTTGTCGTTGGGATTACCTTTTCTTGGCTTCTCGCTATCGTTATAATGGGAGGAGGTCGGATCACACAGACACGGCCGACCCTCCTCCACCTTTTTGTTGTTGAACTTCTACATGGCTTGTAAACAGAGGCGACACGGTGTCGTAGCACCACGAGGGAATGAGATAGACCACGGTGATGGAGCGTGGCGTCGTCGCGCCGCGCTGGGACACTAAGGAGGGCCACATCCAGGGTGGGTCGCGGCGGAGGGGCGCGGCGCCGTCACGCCGCACCGGACGGGGATGAGCCGGGGCCTATGGCCACGGCGGTTCAGGGAAGCGGCCGGCTGAGCCGGCCGCTAGAGCCACCTGGTGGTGGGACCCCGCGGGTCCCGTGGGTTCAGTTAAGGCCATCCATAAATGGTCGGACATTTGTCAATCAAAGGGGGTAGCGCCCCCCCCCCCCCTTCTAAATTCGGCTCGGCCGAAGGCCGATCTGCTTGCCACACGGGCCGGGACGTGCCAACCAGGTCGTGTCGCGCTGTTGGGCTGGGCTGCGCCGCTGGGTCGGGCCGTGCCAACCGGGCGGTGCCACGCCCATATGGGCCAGGCGCGGACAGGGGTTGGGTCGACCCGGTTTTTTCCGACCCAGGGGGTTTTGTGCCGCGTCGGTCCGGGCCCAAACCCCCAAATTTCGGACAGATCCGTTCAAATGCCCATAACATGGGATACGGACCTTCGATCGATGCAGTGTCAGTTGCATAGAGATCCTTGGATCGAGATGGTTGTTTCGGTATATTACACTGATGGTTTCGGAGAACCTTGGGTATGTCCGGGTTGGTTCGAACACGAAACCAACCGGGCCCTCGGAGCAGAAATGCTTATAACTTGAGCTCCGGATGTCCGATTGATGTTTCGACGACTTTGTTGGCCTCCTATTAGTGATACAATTCTTTTGGATTACTCTGCTCGAGGATTGGACGTAGTTGTAGTATGGTTGGGATGGTTTTGACTTAAAAACCAACTGCCCCCCGAGGACGAAAAAGCCAATATCTCTCAGACCAGGCGTCGGATTGACGCACCGTCTGTCACATTGAGTTCATATTGATGAGACGGAACTCTGGGAAACAAAAACTCTGGAAAACATGTTAGTTGATGTGTCGATTCCCTTGGCATGTGGAGCGGACCCCCCCCCCCCCCCAAATCGAGCATGCTGTGTGCGGGAACCCTAGAGCTGGCTGCGACTGCGACAACGATGATGACTGTACAGGGATCCTTCGTGGGTTTGGCAGCGATGATGACCGTACTGGAATCCACCATGGGTTCGACGGCGATGACTACACTTCGTGTATCCTATGTGGGTCTGGCAGTACTTGACTACTATTCTTGTATCCTATGTGGGTCCGGCAGTACCTGACTCTGTACTTGTATGCTACGTGGGTCTGGCAGAGTAACTGGTCTTGTATCCTTTGTGGGTCCGACAACTTAGCTGGTCTTTTATCTTATGTGGGTCCGACATCATAGATCAATCAATGGCTACATCTGATCATCTCTATCGTCTTACGAAAAAGTATACCTGTGTGAGATGAGTCTTGACTTTCAATCACTATCTTCGATATGATAGTTTTGCTATACTATGTGGATTGGGATGTTTTATCCTGTGTGTATTGGATTATGCTTTCCGGTGTGGACTAGATTTAACTTGTGCTCGGATGTTGGAGCCAAACTGGAATTGATGACTTGGGTATATGTATGGGCATATACCTAAGTAGAGTTGGTTGTTACTTCGTGATTTTATATTTCCTTTTTGGATTATCCTCCGTGGATTCTGGGAGACCTTCGGGGGTCTCAGGGTCCCTACTGAGTTGCGTATACTCACACCTGCATGGGATATGCCCGCACTACATTGTGTTGGATGCAGACGACGGACATCGTAGATCGATGTAGGAGCTCGTGGAGCTGGACGGTACCAGGAAGTGGATTACTGGACGAGACTTACACGGGGCGGATGGTTGGATCCGAGGAGAGGAGGAGACTATCTGTACCCACCCATCAGGTGGGATTTCTAGAGGACGGCTCAGTATTTCTGCTTTACTTTTCTGTCATTGTACTCTCTATTCAGTTGTACATTATGTCAATTGGGTTTGTATTCTGGCCCATTTACTTTCGAGGACTTACTTTTGTACTCAGTTTAGTTAGTGTTACTTCTGCTTTCATACTCTGTGGTGTTTGTTTTCATACATAAAGGCAATTCATTCCCTTATATCGGGATTTATGCCTTTGGTGCTAGTCAATAGCCCCTGGCCTATGGAAGGTGGGCTTGGGGTAGTCACGGCATGGGTCATGAGGATGTTTCTTGACAAATTGGTATCATAGGAGTTCGGTTCTATCGCAGAACTCATGACTCCAATCATCATCTATGTGAAGCAATTGTGTTAAGGGTCTTGAGTGTGGTTATCAGTCCAGGGAGTCTAGTGTTGGTGCGGTGGCTGACGTATCCATACACTAGGACCCTGACTTCTGATTTCCGGGTCAATGTACGAAAACATTTATTTCATGTGTGTTTCAACATTTTCTTTGTGATTAATTTGTGTCAGCTCACCAGGTATACTTTATTGACCGTGGCTCACCTGTTTCTTTTCAGGATGGCCCCACGAGGGCAGCCATCTAGGGTACTGAGCTTTGTGCGAGATGACAGCCCACCGAGCGACAAGGCCTCAGTGCAGGGCCCTATTACAGTGGAGGCATCGACGGTACATCTACCCATCAAGCCAACGATGCCACCAGCCGCAACCGATTAGAGTGCACGTCGCCTTAGTGCACTGCATGAGTTTCAGTGTCAGAGACCGCCCAGGTTCGGTGGGGAGATGGACCATCAGGTAGATGAGTATTGGTTGGAGGCTATTGTATGAGTTTTTAGGTTAGTGGAGACACCAGCTGACCTCATGGTGATCCTTGCAGCGAGTCTCCTGCACGCTACAGCAGGAAGATGGTGGAGCTTGATGCTCTAGGTGCACGACGAGGCATCTCTTCTTTGGTCGGACTTTGAGAGCCTCTTCCTCTCATAGTTTGTACCAGCCACCCTCCATGCGGTGCACATTACGGAGCTACTATAGCTGTGTGAGGGCAGCATGATGGTAGCCCAGTACTCGGCGAGATTTACCGATCTCTCACACTATTCCACGGACATGGTATGGGACCCATTCTTCCAGACCCGGACCTTTGAGTAGGGACTGAGGCATGAGATCAGGGCATCGATAATCTCCCTCAGCATTCTGACGCAGGCAGGAGTACTGGAGCAATCCCTTCTCGTAGAGATCTTTCTTGCTGAGCCTACATCAACAGCGAGACCTACCGCAGGGCGTCATGTTGCTGAGTCTTCTGCAGCTGGCAGTCGACGGATGACTCAGGGGTCCAAGCGGACCAGTCCATCAGGCAGATGACCTCAGGATACTAGCTCAAATGTGAGGGGCACGCGGCGCAGAGCCAGCCTTTCGAGGAGAAGACAGTGCAATGCATGCGGTGGGTAGGGCCACATGGCTCGTGACTGCCCGACTCGCCATGCATAGAAGCAGTAGAAGGTTGAGGAACCACTTAGGAAGAGGCAGAGGTTCGACCGTGGTGGTCTGATTGGAGCAGGTGGACGAGGCAGAGGAGCTGGCTGAGTAGTAGGTGGTGGGCGACACATTTAGGATCTACCACCACCACCACCAGTGGATACACCCCGACCATAATGAGCTGTCGGACAGAGACAGGCTCAGCTTCAGGAAGCGGAGGCCTACGACAATGGAGCACCAGATATGATTTGAAGTACAATATGTGTCTACTCCACCCTTCCTGTAGTTCTTATAGACATAGGAGTGAGTCATTCATTCATTGTCGCTGCCCTTGTTCGGAGCTCGGAGATTTCGACGGAGCTGTTGGTTTAATCCTTATGGCTAGAGACTCTTACGGGAGCAGATTCCATGATTTCGCACCGGTGCCTGCAGTGTGAGATTACTCTATGAGGCGAGAGATTCAGCTGGGATCTTCTTGTAGCGGTTTCGAGGCCTTACGACGTCATCTTGGGCATGGATTGGTTATATATAGTCTATGCTCAGATCGACTGCATCAGGCACAAGGTGTGGTGTGTCTGCACCAATAGGAGCAGGTTCACCTTCATCGGTGAGAAGGGAGCCTTTGCAGTGCAGGATGGACTCACGCAGAGGAGAGGACAACCGATCACTCATCAGTTGGCTAGCCTTATCCTATGAGTAGTGGACGTGAGGAGTCCAAGTTTTCTTGTATTTGTGGATCAGTGTGCAGTCCTTTTTCCTGATGATGTTCCAGGACTACCTCCTCGCAGAGAGGTAGACTTTTATATTGACCAATAACTCGATACAACCCCGATATCTACTCCAACATATCGAATGTCTCCCGCTGAGCATAGAGATCTATGTGTATAGCTGGAGGGCTTGCAGGGCAAGGGATTCATTGGACCCATTGTTTCACCATGGGCTTTCCTGGTTTTGTTCGCCATGAAGGTGGACAGGAGCATGCGACTGTGTGTCGATAACCGTCACCTGAACCAGGTGACTGTGAAGAACAAGTATCTAATTCCAAGGATTGAAGACCTCTTCGATCATCTCAAGGGAGCATGGTGGTTCACAAATATAGACCTCAGGTTAGGATATCATCAGCTCAGAGTTCGAGACGAGAATGTGCAGAAGACAACCTTCAGGTGTCGGTATGGCCACTATCAGTTCTTGGTTATGCCTTTCGGCATAACCAACACTCCAGAAGTGTTCATGAGTCTCATGAATAGGATCTTCCAGCCTTATCTCGGTTGATTTTTGGTATTCTTCATCAACGACATATTGATATACTCGACTACTGAGGAGGAGCACGCCTGCCACTTGTGGGTTGTACTGGACACACTTCAAGAGCACTATCTTTATGGTAAGCTATATAAGTGTCAGTTTTGGATATGTGAGGTCCAATTTCTAGGGAACTTCATCTATAAGGCGGGAGTTACGGTGGATCCTGTGAAGATCGAGGCAGTTCTAGCTTGGGAGCCACCCGGGAGCGTGACGGTGGTGCGAAGTTTCCTAGGTTTGACTGGGTACTACTGGAGATTTGTGTTACACTTCTCCAGAGTTGCATCACCACTTTCAGCTTTGACGAAGAAGGGGAGACCCTTCGTGTAGTTAGATAGATGTCAGCAGAGCTTCTATGAGCTGAGACAAAGATTGACCAGTGCACCTATCATGAGGCTATCAGAGGAGGGATTAGGGTACATAGTCTACGGCGATGCATCAGGGACCTGACTCGGGTGTGTCCTGATTCAGGAGTGAGTAGTGATCGCCTATGGATCACGGAAGTTGAGGTAGCATGATCAGAACTACACTACCCATGACCTAAAGTTAGCAGCAGTAGTCTTCGCCTTGAAGATGTTGTGGCACTATCTGATGGGTGATCACTTTACAGTCTATTCTGACTACCAGAGTCTCAGGTACATCTTCTTGCAGAAGTTCCTGAACCTGAGACAGCGGCGATGGCTCGAGTTCCTCTAGGACTATGACTTTTAGATAGTCTATACTCCTGTAAATGGGAACGTAGTCACCGATGCTCTCAGCAGGGGGACAGGAATTCAGATTCTTGGAGAGTTTACCGAGTAGTTAGACGCGTTGCAGATATCCTTCGTGGATAGAGATGGGGTAGCATTTCTATAGTCTCTCACAGTCACTCCTCCACTTCTTCAGCGGTTCAGAGAGGCACAGTGTGGGGATATTGACTTTGAGATGCTATGTGCACAGATATCCTCGGGATAGGCACCTAATGGATTCTCTGTAGGAGGAGAGCACGTTGTCCTTTTCAGAGGATGTTCCCTGGTACCAGTTGTTTTACAGGAGGAGGTGCTGAGAGAGTTTCACCCATCCCCTTCAAGGGTACATCCAAGATTAGCGAAGATGTACCAGGATCTCAAACGATAACACTGGTGGCCGGGTATGAAGAAGGTTGTGGCAGTGTTCGTTTGTCGATGCCTCACCTTCCAGCATGTGAAGGCGGAGCACCAGGTACCAGCAGGCTTGGTACCACCCTTGGAGGTCCTGCAGTGTAAGTGTGATGGGATATCAATGGATTTCGTTACAGGACTTCCACGTACTTCCAAAGGACACGAATCTATTTGGGTGATCGTCGACCGACTCACCAAGTCGGCACACTTCTTACCCATCAGAGAGTAGGGATCAGTGGATAGCTTGGGACGTCTCTATGTTTCAGAGACTGTACGACTTCATGGTGTGACATCATCTATCGTCTCCAATCATGACGCTCGCTTTACTTCCCAACTTTGTAATGGGTTATAGGAGGCATTCAGGATGTAGCTACGTCTGAGCACCGCCTTTCACCCTCAGAAGGATGGACAGACAGAGAGGACCATTGAGACTCTTGAGGACATGCTTCATTCATGTGTCCATGACTTTGGTCGCAGTTGGAGGGATCAACAACCATTGGTGGAGTTTGCGTACAACAATAGCTACCACTCCACCATTGGGATGGCACCATACGAGGAATTGTATGGCCGACCTTACAGATCTCTCATGTGTTAGACAGACCCTGGGGAGTCAGCACTTGTTGGACCAGAGATGGTCCAGGCCACGACAGAGAAGGTCCAGGTCATCCAGGAGCGGATGAGGACAGCTCAGAGCTGACATAAGTCTTATGCTGACAGGAGGTGGAGACCACTGGAGTTCGAGGATGGAGACCACATTTTCTTATGGGTCTCGCCTCGATGTGGATTATGTAGATTTGGCCGGGGCGGCAAGTTATCTTCGCGCTTCATCAGACCATTCCATGTTATCACCAGGATAGGCAAAGGGGTTTATCGCTTGGCTCTACCACCTCTGTTGCACCGGGTGCATGACGTCTTCCACCTATCTCAACTGAGGAGATACATGCACGACCTGACGCATCAACCTTGGGGAGCTAGACATCGATGACGGGGAGATTTTTGCGGAGGTCCTGATGGAGATCAAGGATCGACATGAGTGGGTCCTACGTGGACGGTCGATACCTCTAGTGCTCATTAGGTGGCAGCACGGGAACTTTCAGGAGAGCACTTGGGAGTGGGAGGCTCATATGTGTGCTCAGTACCCTCATTTGTTCACCTAGTTTGTGATGTATCTTTACGGGGTCGTATAGCCCTGAGTGGGAGTAATGTAAAGACCCATAAATTTCAAGTAAATTTTTTCCATAAATTCTTTGTGATTTTACAAGTATGTAGTTTCTTACGGCACCTGATTCCGAGGCACGGTTTTCCCAGAATCAATTTACGATGTTTAGCTCAGGTACGTTCAGTGAATGAACGAGCGGGTCATTCTGTCTTTTGAACAGGTGCTCATAATCAAAATCCAAGGGCACTGATGAAACTGTAGCACCAGTATTTTCTTAAGAAGGCCTTTTCTGGAGTTGTCTTTTCTCGGGAAGAGTTGTTAAAAAAATGTGGTTTAAGAGTTAAGTGAATAAAGTTGTGACACAACTTTATTTTTCTATGTGGTTTAACTTCTATATGAGGGAATATCCTAACTCCTCTTGTAGGGATATTAGTTAGGTAGGGCCCACACGAGCCCGACCCCTTCAATTTCCACTAACCCTCATAATTTTGGCAACCCCCCTTTTATTATGTAACTCACCCACTCACCCTCTTTATTACATGTCATATCTCACATTAAATTGTTCGATTAAACCTATTCAATGAATTTAATTTGGAGTTTGAGTTTTTGAAATTTTGAAAATGCATGGAATGTTTTAATAAAATAAGGAAGGCCTTATTTTTTTGGGGTTTTTTAGTTGTGTGAGGAGATTAGGAGAGAATACTCAAAGTCTTGAGGATCGTCATCTTCTTCCTTGGAGAACGCGAATAAAGTCAAGACCTCGACAAAGAACGCTATCACCGCAAGGAGAGATTGGCATGTCGTCTCTTCTCCTCTCCACAGCCAGTGTGTGACGCCTTTCCCGATGAACGATGATGCAACCACTTTCGATCTTCTTCCCGCCTCAAAGGAAGGAAGACGCCACACCTCCTCGGATGTTCTTCGTCAACATATACAAAGCATCACCTCGCGACGCTGTTTCCCATGACGATCATCGTTCGACAACTTCTTCGAGCTAGGGGTTAAGTTAAAATTTAATAAATTAAATTTGCACTTTTTTGTCGTTGTGAGTACTCGTTCTTGGCAGCATACTATCGTTACAATGGGAGGAGGTCGGACCACACAAACATGGCCGACCCTCCTCCCCCTTTATTTGTTGAACTTCTGAATGTCTTGGAAATGGAGGCGACATGGAGTCGTTGCACCATGAGGTAACGAGATAAACCATGGCGATGGAGCGTGGCGTCGTCGCGCCGCGCCGGTGAGGCCGAAGTAGGCCACGACCAGGAGCGGGCCATGGTGGAGGTGCAAGGCACCGTTGCGCTCTGCTGGAACACCGAGGAGGGACGCGGCTGGCGTGGGCCATGGCGGAGGGGTGCGGTGCCATCGCGCAGCGCCGGATGGGGATGATCCATGACCTATGGCCACGACTGTTCGGGGAAGCGGCCGGCTGAGTCAGCCGCTGGAGCCAGCTGGAGGTGGGACCCCACGTGTTCAGTTAATGAAAGCCATAAATGGTCGACCATTTTTCAATCAAGGGGGGCAGCCCCCCCCCCCTCCGAATTCCACTTGGCTGAAGGCCGAGCCGCTGGTCATGTGGGCCGCGCCGTGCCGCTGGGCCGGGCCGTGCTGATGGGTCGGGCCGCGCCGCTGGGCCGGGCTGCGCTGCTGGGCCGGGCCGCACCGCTGGGCCGGGCTGCACCAACTTGGTTGGGCCACGCCCAAATGGGCCAGCCAAGACCTAGTTCCGGTTGACCCGGTTCGGGCCGACCCATGGGGTTTTGGGCCGGGTCGGTCTGGGCCCAAAACCCATAATTTCGGGCAGATCCGTTCAAACGCCCATAACATGGGCTAAGAACCTCTGATCGACGTACCGCCCATTGCATAGGGATCCTTGGATTGAGAAGGTTGTTTCGGTATATTACACTCAAGTTTTCGGAGAACTTTGGGTACAGCCGGGTTGGTTCGAACACGAAACCAACCCGGTGCTCGGAGCAGAAATGTTTATAACTTGAGCTCCGGAGGTCCGATTGACGTGTTGTCAACTTTGTTGGATTCCTATTTTTGAGACAGTTCTTTTGGATTACTCCTGTCGAGGTTTGGACATAGTTGGAGTACGGTCATGTCAGTTTTGACTTAAAACCCAACCGGGCCCCTGGGACGAAAAATCTAATAACTCTCAGACCGGGCGTCCGATTGACGCGCCGTTTGCTATGTTGAGTTCCTATTGACGAGACGGAACATTGGGATACATCAACTCCATACTACGTGTCAGTTGATGCATCGAACACCTTTTCTGATGGAGTGGACCTTCACGAAATCGAGCTTGCTGTGTGTGGGAACCCTAGAGCTGGTTGCGACTGCAACGGCGATGATGACTGTACTGGGATCCGTCGTGGGTTCGGTAGCGACAAAGACCTTACTAGACGGTTATGACTACTCTTATTGTATCCTATATGGGTCTGGTAGTACTTGAATACTATTCTTGTATCCTATGTGGGTCCAGTAGTACTTGACTTTGTACTTGTATCCTACGTGGGTCTGGCAGAGTAGCTAGCCTTGTATCCTTTGTGGGTCTGACAGCTTAGCTGGTCTTGTATCCTATGTGGGTCCGACAGCTTAGATAAATTAGTGTCTACATCTAATCAACTCTATCGTCTTACGAAGAAGTATACATGTGTGAGCTGAGTCCTGACTTTCAATCACTGTCTTCGATATGATTGTTTTTCTATCCTGTGTTGATTGGGTTGTGTTATCCTTTGTGGATTGGATTGTGCTTTCCTGTGTGGACTAGATCAAACTTGGGCTCGGATGTTGGAGTCGAACTGGAATTGATGACTTATGTATATGTATGGGAATATACCTAAGTTGAGTTGGTTGTTACTTCGTGATTGTATCTTTCCTTTTTGGATTATCCTCCATGGATTCTGGGAGACCATCGGGGGTCTCGGGGTCCCTACTGTGTAGCATATACTCACCCCTACATGGGCTATGGCTGAACTACATTGTGTTGGATTCAGACGATGGACAACGCTGATTGAAGTAGGAGCTCATGGAGCTGGATGGTACGTGGATGTGGATTACTGGACGGGACGTATATAGGGCGGACGGTTGGAGCCGGGGAGGAGAGGAGACTATCTGTACTCACTCTTCAAGTGGGATTTCCAGAGGACGACTCAGTGTTGCTGCTTTAATTTTTTCCCATTCTACACTCTTTTTAGTTGTAAATTACTTCATTTGGGTTTGTATTCTGGCCCATTTACTTTCCAGAACTTACATTTGTACTCAATTTACTTAGTGTTTACTTCTGCTTACATACTCTGTGGTGTTTGTTTTCATGCATAAAGGCAATGTCTTCCCATATATCAGGATTTACGCCTTTGGTGCTAGTCTCCAGCCCCTGGCCTATGGAAGGTGGCCTTGGGGTAGTCATGGCACAGGTCCCGAGGACGGGTCATGACACCTTTTATGTATTATGTTATGATGGCATGATGTTTAAGAATCTCATATTTATTACATGCTTTATGCTATGATTTTTGATTTTGTGGAACACATAATAATGGTTTCATAATGAGATGGGTGGGACCTATATCTCCCTCCAGTGACTTGGGTAAAGATTTATACCTCATAAGATATACATGTCTTGAATGGCGGGTTAATATGGTTCAGTGATACAGGACTGAAACGAGGAGTGAAATCAGTTTAGAAATGGACTTTTTATGCTAGGATAGTCTTGACAATGAGTCTTGACTACTAAGAAATTATTCTATAGGATTATGTGTGTTTTCCACAAAGTTTCATGTATTTTGTTATGATTATTGGGATTACATTTCACTACCATGATTTATTCCATGTTATGATATTATGATCTCTTTTGCAGGTTGGGATTTTCAGAATGTTAGATTTTTATGAATATGATATGATTGATATTTCCTTTGTTTACCCTTACAGAGCATTTGAGCTCCCCCTTTTGTTTGTTTTCTTTTCCCCATATCAGGAAGAACAGTATTAAGTAAGATATTCCAAAAGGGACACTAGATATGATAAAATAAAAGGGAGACAGTATAGATGATTTATGATCTAGTTGTTTATGTTTCCCAATTTCTAAAGACGATATACCTATATAGTCCTGTCATGGTTTTTTATATGTTGTAATAAGTGTTCTTAAATTTTGAAGTAATAAAAATGTATATAATGCATGGGTCGTTATAGTTGGTATTAGAGGAAAGTTATGGTAAACCTTTAGAAAATAGGATGTGAAACCCTTAGTTAGAACCCTAAGGATATGACTAAGAATAGTACAAAATCTTAGTGGTTTAGAAATGGTCATGAATAACCTATGATAAGACCTAATGTGTGAAATGTTTTTCTTGATTTTCCAGTTTTTTCTATTATTATTAGTGTTTCTCAAACTATACTTGTTGGTATTAGTCAATGAATGGAACCTGATGGAAACTTGTCAATGATGAATGCGACGGGAAATGCAATTATTGTCCCCCTGAACAACCAAATGTTATGGGAGCTGGATTGAAAAATCTTGTAGCCATGCTCACACAACATTCTCAAGCTACAAATCATACAGGCCTTCCAAAGGAGCAAAGGAAGGAGAAAAATTATATTGAATCCTTCATGAGGCAGCGTCCACCTTCATTCAGCGGGTCTTCTGATCCATAAGTGGCCGAACAATGGATCAGTACCAATGAAAAGAGATTTTCAGTTCTACAATGTTCTGAACATGAAAAATCCATCTTAGAAGTATATCGTTTGGAAGGTGAAGCTGATCAATAGTGGAATCTTATCAATAATACTAGGCCCCAAGATGAAATTTAATCCATGTAATGGGACGAGTTCAAGAACATGTTTTTTAATAAGTACTTCTTTTGTATTCTTCAAACAATGATGGAGAAGGAGTTTCTTGAAGTAAAGCAAATGGATGATGAATCTGTTGGTAGCTATGAAGCAAATTTTACAAGACTTGAAAGGTACACTTCTGGAATTATTATCCAACCTAAGAGTAAGACTGATCGATTTTTTTATTGTCTTAAAACCAAGTCATAGAAGGGTGTTATCCATAAGGGACTTTAATTGCTACGAGGAAATTGTTAATTTTGCTCTCAAGGTTCAGATGGAAATTGAAGTAAGCCCTAAGTTATATGGGTTTGATAAGAAGAGGAAAATGGAATTCAAAGTAAAATCAAAAGGGCACACTAAAAAGAAGATGAGTTTTCCCTTATGCTCAAACTATGGAAATAAACATAGAGGGAATTGTCTTAAAGGGAAAATTAAATGTTTCATATGTGGAAAAGAAGGTCATTGGGCATTTGAATGTCGTAATTAAGGGAAGAATATGTCTAGTGATACGAACAAAGAAAAGGATACACATAATTCACCTCCTACACTTCAATGTTACTAGTGCAAGGAAATGGGGAATTATGCTAATAGATGCCTTAATCTATTTGTTGATGATGATTATCGATGTCAACAAACTCTTAAGGACAAAGGAAAAGGAATGTCACATGAAATTTCTATCGGCGATGTGGAGTACGATAATTATGTGGTGAAAGGTGTACTTTCCATCCACTCTAAAGTAGCAAATGTTTTATTTTATTCTGGATCCTCCCAATCTTTTATTTATAAAGAATTTTCTAAGGGTATCGCCATATTACCTCAACATTTAGATGTTGAGATAGCTGTGACAACCCCTAATGGCACAACAATCGCATCAAATGTTTATAATTCTTCTCCAATTGAAGTTTGAGGGACTGTGCTTCCTGTA
Organism: Viscum album; assembly: GCA_963277665.1. Classification (NCBI taxonomy): domain Eukaryota; kingdom Viridiplantae; phylum Streptophyta; class Magnoliopsida; order Santalales; family Viscaceae; genus Viscum; species Viscum album. The sequence continues at coordinate 1,094,283,052 of OY728148.1, read as the reverse complement.
AATCTTGTGATCCTTCCTTTAGTGGAATTTGACGTGATTCTTGGTATGTATTGGCTTTCTTTATATGGAGCTCATATCGATTGCCAAAAAGGGAAGTCACATTTCATATTCCTGATCAATCAACGATCATCTATCGATGCAAGGATGAATATAACCTTCCAATGGAAATTTATTCCATATTATGGGTCTTGATCCCAATAAATGAAGGTTATTTATCTCAAGTGGTTGGAGAGAAACTCATGATTATGAAAATTCCCATTGTACGAGAGTTTGATGATATCTTTCCAGAGGAAATTTCTAGGACTTCCACCAAATCGTGAAGTTGAGTTTTCAATATAACTCATTATGAGTGCTACAACCATTTCAAAGAAACCTTATAGAATGACCCCACTTGAGTTGCGGGAATTGAAGAAGCAAATCCAAGAGAATCTTGATAAGGGATTCATATTCCCTAGTGCATCACCTTGGGGAGCACCTATTCTATTAGTTTCAAACAAAGATGGATCAATGTGAATCTACGTTGATTATTGGGAACATAACAAGATCACTATCAAGAACAATTGTTCTCTCCCATGCTTTGATGACTTACTTGATCAACTATGCGGAGCACAATACTTTTCCAAGATTGATCTTCGTTCAGCGTATCATCAATTAAGTGACAAAAGGGGGGATATACAAAATACGACATTCCGTACAAGGTATAGACACTATGAATTTATAGTGATTACATTTGGTTTTACTAATGCCCATGCTATCTTCATGGATCTAATCAATAGAGTCTTTAGAGACTATCTCGATCAGTTTGTGGTAGTCTTTATAGATGATATTCATGTCTATTCAATGCGCAAGAAAAAACATGAACATCACTTGAGAATTGTATTAAAGACCCTAAGAAAGGAGAATATTTATGCCAAATTTACCAAGTTTGAATTTTGGCTTCAAAAGGTTTCATTTCTGGGTCACATAATCTCAAAAGAGGGGATATCTGTGGAGCCAGCAAAAACATAGGTTATTTAAAGATGGTCGATATCAACAACAGTACCTGAGATCTGATGTTTTTTTGGTTTGGCTCGATATTATAGACGTTTTGTGAATGATTTTTCACGATTATCTAATCCACTCACCAGGTTGACTTGAAAAGGAGTTGCGTTCTTTTGGATAGAGGAGTGTGAAAAGAATTTCATGCAGTTAAAATTAAGGTTATCCGGCGCACCTGTGCTCACACTGCCCTATAATAGAGAAAGGTTTGTGATCAATAGTGATGCATCCAATAAGGGATTGGGGTGTGTTCTTATGAAAAATGATATGGTGATAGCTTATGCCTCACGATAGGTGAAAATCCATGAGAAAAATTACCCAACTCACGATTTGGAGTTAGTTGCAGTAATAATTGAATTAAAGATTTGGAGGCATTATCTTTATGGTGAATGGTGTGATATTTATACTGTTCATAAACGTTTAAAGTATATATTCACACAAAATTAGATGAATATGTGCCAAATAAGATGGTTAAAGCTGATTAAGGATTTCGACTGCTCAATTCATTACCTCTCTGGGAAAGCAAACTAGGTGGCTGATGCATTAATTCAATAAGACCATGCTAGCTTATCCATGATGAGGATCAAAAAAGATCTAATATTTATGGACATACAAAGGCTGGATCTTGGAATTATCATGGAAGTGAAAAAATCTTATCTTTCTCAAATGAATGTTCAACCATCTATACATGCGAAGATTAAAGAGGCACAGAAAGAATATGTAGAGTTACAAGAGAGGTGGTAAATGTTCCTGAATTCCACATTGATTGTGATGAAATATTAAGGTTCAGGAATCAGCTTTGTGTTCCACCCATCTCATAATTAAAGAAGGAAATCTTAGATGAAGCTCATAGTTCTTCATTCACTATTCACCCTGGAAGCACGAAGATGAATAGGGACATGAAAGAGTACTTCTGGTGGGATGTAATGAAATGAGATATTGCTGAATATGTCTCTCAATGCTTGGTTTGTTAGTAAGTTAAAGCTGAGAGACAGAATTCTAAGTGGATGTTACAACCATTAACCATACCAGAATAGAAATGGGAATACAACACTATGGACTTTGTCACTGGACTTCATAAAGCATCCAAAGGAAATAATGTTATCTTGGTTATATTTGATCTTCTTACAATGTCGGCACACTTCATTGCTATTAGAGAGGATTTCTATCATGATCAGCTTTCCAGGATATATTTGAACGAAGTGGTAAGATTTCACGGAGTACCACTTTCTATTATATCTGATCAGGATCAAGGTTTACCTAAAAGTTTTGGAGAAGTCTTTAGCATACACTGGATTCATATTTGAGTTTCATCACTACTTATCATCCTCAGACAGACTGTCAGTCTGAGAGGAAAATTCAAACAATAGAAGACATTTTGAGGGCTTTCTCTATGGATTTCAAATATGGTTGGGATCAACACCTGCCTTTGGTGTAATTTTCTTATAATAATAGCGTTCACTCCAGTATTCATATTGCTCATTATGAAGCTCTCTATGGAAAAAAAATTCCAAACTCCAACTTGCTGTGATGAAGTTGAGGAATGAAATCTATTCGGACCTGATCTAGTTGATGAGATGGCAGAAAAGGTCTGATCTATTCAAAAACACATAATTGCAGCTCAGAGTCAACAAAAAACTAATGCCGAATACCAAAGAAAAGACCTAGAGTTTCAAGTGGGTGATAAAGTGTTCTTATGAATATCTCCTTGGAAGAGAGTAACGAGATTTGCATATGGGGGCAAGCTGAGCCCTAGGTATATTTGTCCTTTTGAAATATTGGATCTTGTTGGGAAGGTAGCATACTGATTGGCTCTTCCACCAAATATCACTCAAGTTCATGATGTGTTTCATGTATCTCTCCTAAGAAAGTACATACATGATCCTTCACATGTTCTAAGCTCAGAAGTTGTGCCGCTGGAGCAAGATAATTCTTATGAAGAACAACCAATAGAGATTTAGGATTATAGAGAAAAAGTTATACAAAAAAAGAACACTTTTTGGTTAATGTTTTATGGAGGAGCCACTAATAAGAAGAAGCTACATGGGAACTTGAGGATTTGATGAGGGAGAGGTATCCTCATCTGTTTGTCACGAAATGAAGAATTTTGAGGGAGAAATTCCTTTTAAGGGCGGTAGAATGTAACACCAAAAGATTTTATGGGGAATATGTTTTTTATTTCTTATGTTATATGACAAACCAAAATAAATCATTCACTACACACAACAGTCGCTTGGCTTGCGTTACATGCAATCGCGACCTTCCTCGATAGCGTGTGTAGTACAAAATACCAGGTTTTATTAAATAATGATATATTGTTATAATATTATTATGAACTAGCCATTATGAATAGTATTTACTAAATTTTAAATTTTATAACATTATTATTCATCTTAAAATTTTCTAGAACATGGTATGAGAACAAAATAAATATTTCGGGTAAAATAAGTATTTTTCCAAAAAATGCAGTTTTGCCGCCTTTTGATGGTGCACACACATTAAATCTAGTTTTTGACATGTTTATAAGATCAATTTAAAAAAATAAAATTTTTCTTTAAAATATGGATATAAAAATTTACATTGGATAAAATTTTCATATTATTCTGATAACTTTCATATGTTAATGAATAGTAAAAACACACTATATTTTAATAAAAAAACAACTTTTTCATCACAATAATTTATATGGTTAAATAATAAAATTTAATGGTTTTAAAATATAAATAGAATATATTTTTACCATTTAATATAATTTATGTTATTACCATTAATTGTACATTGAATTTATAGTTAAAAACATTTCAATTTTTGGCATTGTTTTAACTTTTAAAACTCGTTTTATTAACAACAGGATTAATTTTAAATTAATTGCTGCAACTTTTGTATTTTTAATTTTCAAAAATTTATTCAATATTTTAATTAATCGGGTCCAAATTATGTTAATATGTTACTTTTATTTTTTTGATATTATGAATGGAAACTACGGTAATTTATATTTACTACAGTTAAAGGTAAATCGGGTAATTACGGGTAAAAATAAGATTATAAAATTACCCTAAAACCTTCCAATGTTTTATTGGATGACTAAAAGTCCACCCATATCACATAAGGGTCGGAATAGATTCATTTTATGTACTTTTTACTATGAAAATAATTTAATTATTATTAAAACCAAAGAAAGTGAAAACATGTCACTCTCTTAAATCTTATAATTATAATAGTGTTAATTTAGTGATTAACTTCATGAAACAAAGGAAATGAACATTATCTAGAAATATAATATAATTATCTACATCATGTGAATTTATTTAGATTTTTTATGGATTAAATACTTATCATTAATGGTGACATAGTAGTGATGTTGAAATTATTTTATTGATTGAAATATCAAATAAGTGGTTATAAAAATATTAAAATAAATATTATATGACCTATTTAATATGATCCACGAATTTTATAGACACATATGACATGTTATGAATCTATTAAATATTTTATTTCGAACATATATTCTATGTAGTGTTTATTTAAATTCAAATAAATGAATAGTGTCAAAATTGACACTATTTTTATTTTATAAAAATAACATAATATAAAATTGTTTAAAAATCACAAAAATATTTAAAATTTATAAATTAAATTTTATATGGTCTAAAATTTCATAACTTATACATTTATAGACAATTCAAAACACATAAGTAATTATGTATTACAATTTAAAATTTATAATCTTATTGCCACAATTAAAATTAAATAGATTAAATAAGGATAAATCAAGTTGATAAGGTTTAAAATAAATTTCCAACATGTATGAATTTTATTGGTAGATGAGATTACAACCCTATAGCATCTAATAATATAATATGAGTCATTTATGGAGGTTTTTAAGTGGTGTTTTATTTATTATAAATTAATATTTTTGAGGTTTCCAATGGTTCTCCTCTCCTCCCTTATAAAAGGGCACCTCCTCCCTCTCTTATTCACACAATTTTGAGCCTTTAAGCTCGGAAAAACCATAACCATTACTTTTCTAAACTTCCCTAGAAACATAATAGAGGTTATGGTATTCTTCAAAGACTAACATTAGTGCCCTAAGAGGAGTTTTAGAAGAGGCGCGTCAAAGAAGAGGTAATATCCTTTACCAATTCTTTCAAATTCATTTGTCTTCAACTTCTTATTATTTTGTTGTTTCATAATATATTAATAACATCAGTATCACTCATATACTGATATTTTATTATAAATATTAAACAACCATATTTCCCCTTATATCCATCCTACGAAAAACAAAATCTCCACGCATGCGTACGTAAGGAATACCGTCTCCACGCTGTGGTGTAATATGTTTTTACAACACCACCTTACATGGATGGGTATAATGGTATAAAGAATAAATATATATGGTTATTATGAATTGATACTAATTCAGAGATATTCTATCATTCAATTCAATACAATTACACAAACATGTGAATGATATGATCTCTCGTGCGTACGTACGGCATACCGTCTCCACGATGTGATGCGACTCATTCTACATGATCTTCATTAAATAATGATTATATAAATGAATTTAATGATTAAATATAATATATATTATACTAATACCATTCTGTAAATTATGTATCTATAACCTAAAGGGAATAATAATAATTTATTCTACAAAACACGCGTAAGAACATAAAGCAATGAACACCTGAATAGCAAGTAGCAATGAACTACTACTAATAAGAAGCTAGAAATATGACAATATATGATATAATAACAATTAATATGATTCTGTAATAATTAAATGACATAATTTAAATCATTATACATGAGTTCTAGATATGTATGAACCATATCAGAACTAAGGTAAGGGAAAATTTCACAATCTCATTTTTATCCGAGATTGTTTATACTTCAAAATTTATTGGGGCATATTTATCATCCACATATAGGTTTCCTCAGGATGTAATATTATTTATATCCTCTTAAAATTTTTTAAATACAATTTTACTTATTGGTGAATTTTAGTAAAAGATATGAAATGAATCTTTTTTCATTTTCAGTATGAGATACTTTTTGACTTTTCTGACCAAAGTACGAGAAGAATGTTTTTTAAACTTATACGGAATGAATGGATTTTTATGATTTTAAAGAAAATTATTTCTATGAATCTTCCTTTACAAGTTTTCATGTTTATATTTAATTAACTACTTTTATTTTCAAATTTTATTACATGTTAAGAAAGGAAAAATGTTTTTGAAGTAGAAAGCATATTTTCATCAAGAATATAGTTCAAGTGTTTTATCAAAATTTTATTCCATCTAAGATAATATAGGTTTCTCTTTATATACCAATTTTTACATTGATTTGATTATGTTATGATGCAATTATTTTTATGATTTCCTTTTATGGATTATGTTATGATGGAATTATGTTTAAGAATCCAATTTTTATTACATGGGTTATGTTATGATTTATGATTTTGTGGAACACATAAGAATGGTTTCATTATGAGATGGGCGGGACCTATATCTCCCTCCAATTCATTGGATAAGGATTTATATATCATGAGATAGACATGGCTAGAATGGAAGGTTAATCCAGTTCAGTGATACAGGACTGAAAATGGGAGTGAACTCGGTTCAAAATAGGTCTTTATCTGCTAGGATAATCTTGTCAATGAGTCCTGACTACTGAGAAATGATTCTATATGATTATGTGTGTATTCCACAATGTTTCATTTTTTATGTTATGATTATTGGGATTATATTTCACTACAATGATTTATTTTATGTTATGATTTTATGATCTCTATTTCAGGTTAAGATTTTCAAAATGTTATGTTCTTAGGAATATGATATGATTGATATTTCTTGTGTTTAACCTTACTGAGAATTTGAGATCACCATTATATATGTTTACTTTTCCCCAGGTTACGAAGAAGGGTATTATGTAAGATATGACAAAGGTACTCTAGATATGATAAAATAAAAGGGAGATAGTGTAGATGATTTATGAACCTGTTGTTTATATTTTCCAGTTTCTAAGGATACTATACCTATACGGTCCTTTCATCGTTTTTTAATATGTTGTAATAAGTGTGCTTCAATTTTGAAGTAATAAAAATGTATGTAATGTATGCGTCATTATAGTTCCTCCCACCCAATTTAAAAAAGGAAAATTGAGCAAATCTCACAACTCTCCCTTTTCTGTTCGTCCTAATATAATTAATTATATAGTGTCCTTCGAGAGTATTACTGGTGTGATGGGATAAAAATCTATATTGCATTGTTTACCGAAAAAATATTTAACTATCATAAATTTAATGATAAATTATAACAATAAAATGGGGTTTTTAAAGCTTTATCATTTTCATTGTTGAAATGATAAAATACATCAATGGATTTCATAGTGGTAATGTCAAATAAATATCGAGTTATTAATGTTATTTGGGTAATTATTAATCATTTAACTAAACCTTAACATTTTATTTCCATTAACGACACTATGTATTTTGATCCTCATTCATTATTTTTCCTCAAAGAGATAGTTAGGTCACATAGAGTTCCCCTATCAATTCTATCTAACTGTGATACCATTTTTACTTGTACATTTTAGAATGGCATTTAGAACATGTTTGGTAATAAAATTAGTTTTTTGAATAAACATTCATCTTCAATATGATCAACAATATAAGAGAAATATTATAAAATTTGTAGAAATTATTTTTTATTATTCAATGGATTATCAGAGATTTTGTTATTAGTATATATCAATATTAAAATTTTCATATAAAATTCATTAATTATGGTATATAAATGGAAACTTTTTAAGAATAATATGGAATTCAGTATCACACACTATATTTTTGGTATTATATAGATGAAATGAAAACTTTTTAACATGATAAAGTTTAAGAAATATCTTAGAAGATGAATATTATTTTAAAATATATGCTTATATCTCATAACAAGAAAAAAATTATTTATATAATAAGATGAAACATTTTTCTTATGAGCAGGTGATAATTTTTTTCTTAAATTATAAACATAAAAATTGTTATTTGGTTTGGTAAAAAAATTAATCTTTATGGTTCATTAGACCATATTAAATCATAGTGAAGTATGTATAGGTTTTTAATTGGCTAGACTTTCCGCTTTTATTATCTCAGGTACATGATATATTTCATGTTTTCTTTTAATAAAAATATGTTTTATAAGCATCTTATATTTTGAGCCATGAAGTATTTCATTGGGAGTAAAAAATTTCATGTGAGGAATATCCTATTTAGATTCTGAAACATATAAAGAAGGTGTTATATAATATGTTGATTAACTAGGATAATGTTCTTAAGGAAAATAATATGACTGATGAAGCATTATAGAAATTACAAAATGAAATGATAGAAAATGATCTCCACTTGTCAAAGTAATAAATAAACTTGTGAGGAAGTAATTTTTAAAATGGGGTAAAAATGTAAAAACTAATAAAATTAGAATGTATATAATTTTCAGGTGTTATTAATATTAATTAATTTTATTATGTATATATAAGTGTATTTATAATAATAATTTTACTTAGTTTTTTAGTCAAATAAATAATCTTTATTTCTAACCAAATTGTTTTTCCAATTACTATATGATTTTTTTTAAAATTTAAATTTAAAAATTATATAATTTAATTTGAAAAAAAAATAATTTCTTCATTCACAATGTAAAAATTATCTTAGTATACCTTTTTATAAATTTCATAAAAAGCATTATTTTTTAATGAATAGTGAAATTTTTGGATGTTTATTAACAGTTGTCTTTTAGTTTCTATAATTTATAACCATACTTATTGTTATAAAATTTTTTAAAAGTATGTTTGTGTCATTGAAATTATTTATAATCAACTTTTTTATATTGGAATCTATATTTTAAATTAATTTGGTATAAAATAATTTTTATACTTTGAAATACATTTTTCTAAAAAACTATTTTTTATGACATTATACATATTAATTTTAAATTATACAATTACATTTCCCTGAATTGAATTTTATAAAACTGTATCCATATTTTTAATTATAATAATTAATATTTTTTATAAGTTAAATTAATCTTTTGTTATATTGAATATTAAAAGTAGTAAAAAACATTTCAACTATTAAGGCAGAAACTATATTATCAGATGTTAAACTAAACTGATAAAAATTTAGATGACCTAAAAGATATTTTAATTCCTATTGGATATCCATATTTTATGCCTATGTAATCTAACCATCATAGAGAGTCCTATTTTTAGGATTTTTATTTGAGTAATAAATTAATATATTTTAATATATTTAAAAATTCTATGTATGTTATCTCCCACATTTATAAATAGACTACCACTCTCCACACCTCTCCAAACATAGAAATTATGATTATTTAAACAATACCTACCAAAATCCATTCCATAAATATATATTTAAATACTAGAGTCTCTGTTTTGATCATAAAACTAACATAGGAATCATTTAGGTGTGAACCAAATGGGGTTGTCTGAAGAAAGGGTATAGTTCTTAACCAAGCATTATAATTTTATTTTTTATTATACATCCATAGAATTTAATTCAAACATGATAAAATAAGAAAAATGTATAATCCATATACTTAAATGTTTTTATATTAAAATAATAACTTATATACATATCCTTCATCCATCAAATCAAAAACAGAAATATCCTCAATTTGTATGATGGAATACAACCTTATGAACCAATGAAATTCATTTTTCATCATCACCCACCAAGAATAGGAATGATGATGGATTTGATTTATATATATATAGGTCATTAATCAAATTTTATTCATTCATTAAATATCATAAATCATGTATTTTCTTTTCTTTCTATCCACTAAAAAATAATAACTTTGTTCATGGGTACGTCTGGATTACCACCTCTATGATGTGAGGTGGTTTATTTTTCATCCCTACATAACATGCTTAGTATAAATATGTTTTTTAAAGATATAATAAAAAAATTTATAATATAATCATCATTTTGAAAATATAAAATCATACTTCCCTTCATTCCCCCTTGTTCTTTGAAAAATGTAAATATTACTCATGCGTACGTACATCATATCATCTCCATAGATGTAATGTGATTCATTTTTCATAACCATCATTCAAGGTTTTTTTTTAAAAGTATAATTAATAAACCAAATTATTATTATTAATGATTATTATTCTATGTATTTTTAAATTATTTACTCTTTTAACATAGTCATCCTATCAAATTAATTTTGGATATATGACTCAGATATCATCAAAACGTCCGACATGAACTTATTTGGTAAATTAATTGAATATGACATGTCAATAAATAAATTAAAAAAATGATAAAAATAAAAAAAAATATTATATCATTAAATAATTTTAATAATTTTATTATTCAGGAATATAAATAACATACATGGTAATCCATACTCAAGGTAAGGGACACTTTAACTGAAAACATTTTTTTTAATTCTTTACATATTTATTTTCGAAATTTTTTCCTACATCTTCATATTCTTATATTAATTTAATGTTTGTATTTAAATGTTCATAAATGATTTAGAAATAAATTTTTTTTTTCTATTTTATGGGTCATTTAAATGTTCTCAAAAGTAATATTTTTTTGTATTTTATATGGAATTTTTTTACTTTATTTTCAAAAAAAAGATAAAATAATGTCATATTTAAACATATATTGGGTCAATGTATTTTCCCTCCACCACAGTCAATATTTAATTTCATTTTTATTACTTTTCCTGATTCCATTTTATCTTCAATGAAAAACATTTCTTCCCTTTGTTCAGGTCATTTTTTTTCCTAAAGTTATATTTTAAACTGAACGGGTTTTTCGATGTTCGAAAATGATTTTTATTTAATATTAAAATACATTTTAAATGATTTTTTATTTAAAAAAATAATAAAAAAATATTTAATTTATGATATGGTACTTTATCATTATATATGATATTAGTTGATCTTAATATATCTTATATAATGGATGACCCTAACACAACATATACAATGATGGAGCCAAATACAACTTATATAATGAGTGAGCCCAATATATGTCTCCAATACACTTTGTATTATTCAATATCTTCAAAGCAAAAGTGGGATTTAATCAGGTAGGATTCTATAATGGAATTAACTATGATCAAATTATTTCTAACATGGTTAATGGATATAATTAACTATCTTGGAAACATGTGTTTATATTTTCATACTATTGGTTTTATGAGTTTTATTTGATAAATAAGGTGTTCTATTAATTTTTAAATACTTTAATTCAAAATAACAGTTACTATTTTGATAATGGAAAATTTTTTATAGGGTTTCATATTTTTTACTATACTAATAGATTTCATAATTTTATTTACCTTGCTATGTTTTTTCTGAACATCTTACTTTTTTAAATGATTCTGACATTATTTGAGGATGAGTAACAAGAGAGATAAAGTGAAGTTGAAATACATGATGGTTTTACATATAAATAAAACTTGTTACATTTTAACATTTTATATTTTGGAAAACAATTATAATGAGTGGATTTTTTCACTATTAAATTTATACAATTTTATTGTAAGTGGTTTGACCTAATTCTATAAAACCATACTCCAAAAAGATATTTAGGAATGAAATAGATTTAATTATAGTCTAAATAAACTATATTATGTCATGATTAATTATTTTTCCTTATATTAATGATATTAATATACTATAAAAAATTATTTTCAGGATATATATAAAAACTTAATCTCTCTCTCTCTCTCTCTTCCTCTTTTTGACAAAGTCGCATTATTGGTCAGTTTTACCATATTTAAGGATGATATCAGTTCATTATGTATCACCATATTTATAGAAGCATATTATATATTATATATATTTAACAAATTATTAATATTTTTCGATATATTGATTATAAAAAACATAAAATTTATACTTGTTATATCTCTATATATTTTCATAATGTCTTGTTAACGGTTGGTTTACTACTTATGAGGTTGTTGTAAATTATTTACTTATCATGGAATTAATGTGTCTTAAAAATAACATATGAATAATATATGTATAAATAATTTTAGATATTTTATATTTCTTTAATAAAGTAAAAAATTAATAAATTAAAATTGTAAAAATCATCTATATTTATATTAAAATGGGAATAATTCAAACAAACATAAAATTATAAAATTCTACCATTAATGAAAGTATAATAAATATAATGATGTGATTATAATTGATCTATAATAATATAAATGAATTTAATAATACTTATAGATCAATTTTTTAATAATCATAATTTTTATACAATAGGTGTGAATGTGATGAAATAAAATTAATCCTAAGGTAATGGGACCCTCAAACCCATTCCTATTATATTTGTTTTATCAACTATTTAGCACAATTATTTCATAATATTCTTCTAAAAATTTAATAAATCAATTATAAATGTATTTTATTTGTTTTTACACTTTCTTTTTCATGAAATATTATTTTTACTTCATTGGGAGATATTCTTATCCAACTATATATATTTTTTATAAATATATTCATTCTAAAAAATATCATTATATTTTTCTTATTTATTATTCTAAAAATTATCAATGATATTTTTCAACCATTTAATGTCCAAAATTATGTTTTCCATCTTATTTTAAGAAAAAAATAATTAACATATAACTTATGATATTTTTTGTGAAACCCATTTTTCTCATGCGTTTATTTTATGATTTTTTTAATGTAAATTTTTTTATATAACATGCGTGAATATGAGTATATTATAATTTGACAGGTAGGAACAAAATTTTATATTCCACCAATTAATTGTGAAATTTATTTTATATCAAGAGATTATTATGTCCAGATTTGATAAAATTATCTTTTTCTATATTTTTTCCTGGTTTGTTATAGATATATTTGTCTGTAATGTTACAATGTCTTGGTTGTGAGCCTCAACTAGTAATGTTTTATTTTTAGGCATGTTCCATAGTCCATGACTTCATCATATGATTATTTTTATTATGATCATTTTATTATGACATGATCATGATAATTATTCTCACATGTGTACTCATGTGTATTCATGTCTCTTATTATTATATTATATTCCTCACCATATTGGGATTTTACCCAACCCATTTCTTTGATGTATGACCACATGGGATTGAATGTAATAGGGTGACTATGGAATTCATTAGGAGAACTATTTTGAGATATTAAAATATTTGTTGATGTTTTAATTTTATATATATTATATAAATCATATTTTTCCAATACAGTGAAACTCTTGAATTTGGAAGTTCCAATATTATTTATTTTTGACATAAAAATGATGTATTAATAATTTATATAAGGTATTTGTAAATATTCTTTGTATTAGAGAAATATTTAGTCATTTTTTTAATTATATTAGCAAAATAAATAATATAATAAGTTTTGGAATTTTATAAATTAGTATATTAAAATTGATTTATATATATGAATGATTTATTTATCTATACATTATTCACTTATGATTTTACTAATATATTATATTTTAGAAAATATTGTGACCTATATTGAACCAAGATAAAACTTAATTTTATTTTAAAGGTATTGATTTTATAAAAAATAATTTCATTGTTATATTGGATATTTAGTTAAAACATCATTGTAATATCAAAAAACATATTTTATGATATAAATACTAACATAAATCATGTATAATGTCCACCATTTTCCCAAAAAGGATTAATTAGATAAGAAGTCTTTCATATATAAATAACCATAAAAATATATTGGATATTATAATCCACATATTTTAGAATAACTTGTAAACTTACTGGGAAATATATTTTTGGTGATTCACTATTTTATATAGTATAATATCACTCTAATCATCTACTATTTAGATGGAGAAGTGGAACAATTATGGAAATTGATCAAGAGAAAAATGTAAAAGGATGATTTTTAATCAATTGAGTGAGAATAGTTTAACAAAATATTTTCTTATGAATATTTTCCTTATTCCCTTTTTACCATGATAGAGATATAATTTTTTGACATTATAAAAAATTTTAATAGATAAATTACAATTAATGAGGATAATTTACCAAGGTATTTAAAGGGTTTATCTTGTTTTTTATCAAATATGATTTAAAAATTATTGGATCATTTAGTGGTTTAAACCCATATAATTTAAAATATTAAGGTATTCGTGATTATTAAATATATGATAAATTTTATAGGTTTTCTATAAAATTATATATATTGATTGTTGAATGGTCCCACAGAAATGGACATAAGAAATGAAAGAATGAATTATATACCTAAGGGTCAAATGACAATGAAAATTGATATAAAAAGATCATACTACCCACATTCCAAATATAAGGATAGATCATCCATGTAAACTACCAAAATGAATGATTATTTTCTTCATGTATGGAAAATAATGGAAACAAGATCAAGAATACAAGAGGTTCCTAATGAATCCAGTTAATGTGGTGGAATACAAGATGGTTTTGTTTAAGACCGCATCCATGGTCTAATGTTTCAACTAAAATTATGATGGGAACTATAAAATACAGTTCCCTGAAATATGTTTATTTAATAGAAATCAACATTAATTTAAACCTATCATTTTAAAATATGGAAAGGATTATTCCATCACTACTTCTATGTGGAATTTATTGAATTACGTGGTGAAAGGTAAACTCCTTATTCACAAAAACATTTGAGATCATTTTTTATTAGAAATCATTGAATTTTATAATTTAGTATATGTTTTATAAGAATGTTAAAGAAAAATATTAATACATTTATTTATAGATATCAGTGAAAATATTTACTTCTTTAATTATACTAACCAAAATGTAGTAATCTTCAAAAATTACCATCTAATGAAATATTTATTTAATAATTATCATACATTTTATTTTCATAGTTATTTATGTTATTATAATAATTTATTTTCTATTATTGTAGATGTATTATATAAAAATATTGTAAAATTAAATATCATTTAATATGCCAAACAATCCTATATTCTAATAAGAAATCAAATAGGATAACGAATTTGTTTCTGAAAATATTTTAATGGTATGGATATTAATATCTAATGAAGAAGAATATATTTCTCAAATAGGAGATACATTAGAAAATATTAAATGTTAATTACTTCCAATTATAATGGAATATAGTCATGTATTTTGTGATGAGTTGAATTGTATTAAACAAGGTAATTAGGTATATTTCTCAATTCAACTTATACAATGTTTAACATAGTTCTCCAAAATACCATAATGAATAGATCTGAAAAAACTAGTCGAATTAAAAAAAAATATAAATAAAATAAAAAAACAATTCATATACCATATATAATCATATTTCAGTCCACTAAATTATATTTTTCTATATTAATGATCAGTTAATGTTGCTTCACGTTGAGTACAAAGAGCATAACATGATCACTATAAGAAATAGGTATTCACTACCATAGATTGATGACATGTTTAATCAAATTTGAGGTGATAAAAAATTCTCAAAGGTGGTTCATTATTTTTTTATATAATAATATAAATATGAATAAAGATTAATTGTAAAATACAAAATTTTGAACAAGATATAAACACTATTGGTTCATAGTGATACCATTCAGACATACAAACAATCCATTAATCATTATAAAAATGATTAACATAATATTTATAGACTACTTTTATAAATGTTTTAAAGTATTTTTTTAAAATATTATTATATTATCAATTAATAAATAATAACATGCCAATATAAAAGGTTTTTTCTAGAGACTTTAACAATAGAGAATTTATATACTATGTTTAGAATGTATGAAAATGGGATACAATGAATTTCATTATTATTGAATGTTGTATAGATAATTCAATGAAAAACACAATTAAAGAATATGGTAAATCAAAAATATGTATAGAGATCTATAGTTTTTTTAGTGTCTTGGTATTGTTAATTGTTTTTTAGAATCAAGTCATGATTTTTTAGACCACTAACTATGTTATCATAGAAATATGTAATGTATGTATGGGTGAAAAAAATTGCATAATAATTTAAGGAACATAATAAGAGGCTTTTTATTACTATTTTTCTCACACTACCCATTATTAGAGAAGGTTTTGTGATGTTCAGTGATACATAAAAAATGGATTGGGTTGCATACTCATAAAAATGAAAAAAAATTCTTCTACCTCATAATAATTTAAACGCCAAGAATATAATTACTAAATTCATTAACTATAGTTGTTGTAGTGATATTTTCATTACAAATTTGTAGGCATTATCCCTATAGATAAAATTGTGATTTATACATATCATAAGGTATAAATTCATATATTCATATGTGAAGAGTTAAAGATGCATGAAAAGTTATTTTTAGAGTTAATAATGGGATATAAATTATTATTAAATTTAATTTCATGGGATGAAACATATGTTAGATAATGATCTTAGTATAAAGGATCTTGTTACCTGATACATGAAAAGGTTTCATAAAGACCACATCTTTAGATATATGTAAATGACGGATCTATAAATCATAAAGGTAGTAAATATATAATACATTTCAAAAATAATTTCCCAATTATATATATAATAAAAAAACAAGGAATCTTAATTGGATTGTTTTGAGCATTGATAGAAGTTGAAAGAAACAAAGGGAACTTCATGAGTTCAATATTGATAAAGATAGACTCATTTAGGTTAAAAATCCATTTGTGTAGTCAACACTGGATGTAAAAGGGGAGCTAATTAAAATTAAAATTTCTCATATTCATACATCCTACATTGAATAGACATGTGTTATAAATGTCCAGTACAAAACTATCATGAAATGGTTATTTAAACCATTCCACTGTCTATCATTGTGTGAACCACGACACAGTGAGGGATACTATGTCATAGTGTTATGTAATGAAGTTGTATTTGATATTTGATATCTCATGGTTAACAATTTTTTTACTATTAAAAACTATCATTCATGATTTCATTATAATATAATAATAATCACGTGGAGTTAGACAACACAAAAAATTCTATAAATGATAACTAATGAAACAAGATGACGATATTTTATCAAGAATTTTATGAACTATTTCATTCATTACCACACATTTTAGAAACCATCTGATTCCTTGAGTGTCCTTAGATTGCCTATATATTATGGATCATACTTTTGGATGTTTTTTAATTCATTTTGTAAAGACATCAGATAAATTTCTCCAAAAAATATCACTTACTCTCTAGATTTCATTCAATTTAATAAATGATTATAGAAAAATTTGTCCGAGAAAGGATCCTTCATACTAATTGATAGATTAATCCATACCATGAATAAATTATGTGGATATATTATTTTGGATTTTTTTCAATGGTCTTTATCAAGCTTGTGTAAATGATCCTGGAAGTAATTGATTTAAAAGGGTGCATTGTTCTTTTTTTATTTTTCAGTCAACTATGAATGGAATATCTGATAGCTTAAATCAATTTTGTTAAATTTTTTTACTATTTTGGGATATTTTTTATCTCATTGAAATGTAATTATTTTTGTTAAATAAAATTCCAACTCATTTGGACATAATTATTGAAGTGATGGAGAAACTCGAAAAATGAAAATTCCATATTCAATGATAAAAATAGAAATTATTCTTTAGATTATTCTATAAAAAATCATATATGTTATAAAAATGGTTATTTTATTATAAAATTTATAAGACCATGATATGGTTTACGTTATGTTTTATATGAAAACCGATCATTATTTGCAATGTAATTAGGTCATGGTAAAATGATCGCTATATTATCATAGATCTCATCCACAAATACAGACCATGGCATGGTGGATATTGAAAATACATGGTCTAATTTTTTTTTAAAATAATCTATTTTTTTATTGAATTCGATTCCATAAGACCATTAGGACATAGTGGAGGTCACCGTGGAATATTTTTGGAAAATTGGCATCCAAAATGGTTGCAGTTTAAGGTATTACTGTAAAAATGATACAACATGAATCAATGAAAAAATAGTTGTGTTATTTCCCAGGTAACTATATTTACCCTAGGGTAACCACTTTATGGTGAACACTAAAATTGAGTATAGTTTGTGTAATTTTTAAGGAAATTATATATCTTTTAAAATTATCAAAATTCTTCATCAATGTGGGCCTATAGGTCCCACTCTGAATTTATTATGATCATTAAACCAAACCCAAAACATTATGGTTGATTTTGTCTAGGTTTAAGGAAGATTTAAATGGTTTAATAATTCACAAGGGATTGAATAATTATAAAATATGGAAAATATAAAAAATTTCATCTTTATTTTTGAAATTTCAATTAATGATAATATGAAATGTTTATATTGGATCCCTTATTTAGAAAATTATTTAAATCATAACAAACTATGTTTTGGTTTATTTGATCAAATTTATAAATAAATTAAAATATATTATATTTAATTTATTTAAATAATTTACATAATATATGAAATTATTATATTATTATAAAATTATTATTGAATATGAAGTTTCCTGGAATTTAAAAGATTTTATATTATATTTTATTGAATATAATAATATGAAAGTGTTTATATTAATATAAAAAATATTATTTATTTATATTAGGGAATTTATATACAATCATGTTTAAATTATAAAATTCATATAGCTTCTATATTTAGAAAATGTTATAAAATGTTCAACTCATGTCAAAATTAATTAATTATAATTTTATTTACCTTATTCGAAAATTTATTCACATATATCTTTTTTTATTATGAATTAATATATATATATATATATATATATATAATTTTAATGAGTTAAAATAAATATTTAAATTATCATAGATGAATTTATTGTGTCACATGCATGGTGTGCTAATTTGTTTATTTTTTATCCACCTTGAAATTTTTTTTTAGTTTACAAGCTTGACTTAAGAAGATAATAATATTTTATACATATTAAGAGTTATCATTGTGATAGAATTAAAATATATCTTGAGTAAGTAACAGTTGATAGGGGACTCAATATCAACCTACTCACTAACTTCATAGCTTAGACTTTGTTAAGAAAGGTGAGGGTTGGATACCTTTAACTCCATGATTACTCATATAGATATTTTTTATTTCATGTGAATTTGTGAATTTACATGAAATGGTTTTGCATAACTAATGTGTTTGAGTCATTTAGATATGTGTAAATATAGAAATATTTTTTTAACAGATAGTAGGACATGCTATGAGTGTTATAAAAAGTTTCCTATCAATATATATTAAACATATTGGTTGGCTTGATAAAAAAATGATTAATATAATTAAATAAATAAAATATTACGTACAAGAAATATGAATACATGAGATAATATTGTCAGATAACAAAACCCCTTAGAAATACCTATTTTTCAATTTCTTTTAAAGTGAAACTAACAAGGTCCTTGATCATCCAATAATGTATGTTCATGAAAAAGTTGGGTGCTCCATGATTATATTGGTTATAGAAATAAAGTAATGTGCAACACTATGAGTTAGGTTCCCGCATTTGTAATATTTGTTCTATTATAATTATATGGAAAACCTTATGAAAAAAGATTCCATAGTATTATATTTGTGATTGTCTATGTAATGGATTTGGGTAATGTGTCATCCTCCCATCTATCCAAGAGTCAAATGTGATATGATTTAAATTAAGGTTTTCCTAATAAGATTAATTGTTATTTAAAACCCGAAAAAGACTTATTAATTAATGAAATATAGATATTGGGACACTAATGGATATTATATATTTTAAAAATGGTCATCATTTTTATACGATCAAAATTAATAAAATTCCTTATTATAGGAATATAATACATGGTTCTTATCTGATAAAATCTATTTTCATATAAGAAATGATATCATTATCATAAAACATGAAAGATATTTTAAAATTATAATATGATAAAAAAATTAAATAATTTTCCTATAATTGTAGGAAATATTAGGAATCATTTTTAAGAAGAAGGAAATTTTTATGTGTTATAAAACCCCTTTATTGAACATCCAAAAGGTAAATTCATCCAATAAATAGATTTGGGTGCTTAGGATAAGAAAATTGAGGATTCACTTGATGTATCCACTCTTGTAATTTCACCATGGTATTATATTTTTTAAAATATACCTGAAAACATATATAGATTCAAGATGATATGCATCCTAAAAATAATTTATCAAAAAAATAAAAGACATGAGATGTATAAAGTTTCAATGGAATTGATTATATATAAGAGGAACAAATAAACTTTAGAATCCACTCATATATTCATCTGGATTGGGTATGTTAATTATATAGAGCAGTTTTGGCTCAATTAAGGATTTATATAGATATGAACATCATTTTACAATCACTTCCCAAAAACCTTGGGTAATTTAATGTGAATTATAGTATTAATGGGTTCAATAAAACATTATGAAACCTCCTCGACAAATAGAGGATTATTTAATAGGTAAGGGGAGGTCTAGGATCTAGTTATGTGTTGATAATAAAAAAAGTTAATAGGATTATGTTGAAAAAATAAAATAATAGATATTTTAATATTTGTTCTCATTTAATTACACAAATGGGAGGAGTCAAGAATAATAGGAAATGATTTGATTATTGTGAACCTAGGAACTATACTGGGTGTTACACTGAATTCCTAACTAGTTGAAAGAAATAAAAAGGAGATTCAGCATCATTTATTAATATTATATAATTTTAATCTTTTATTTTTAAGGGAATATAATAAAAACTATATTTTATATAATTTTTTTGAATATATAATAAAAAAATATTGATGGTTTGATAATAGAGTGTGCTTCCTAGTTAAGGACCAACATGTTTCAATATCAAGAAGTTGGATAAATTGGATTAATTTAGTACTCTAATATATTAGAATAAATATTTTGTACCATTATCATTTTTTATTTTACGTGAAAATATGATTAATTGTAATTAATGGTTGTTATCCAGAAATGATATGATGTTTTTTATACATTGTTTATGTTTGATCTGGGTATATAACAAGTTTTAATATAAAAAACTAAAGTTAAAAGGGTTTTTCAATATTTATTAAATTATTAGTGAAATTTTTCCCACCACATGATATGAAATTTATTATTGAATATGACATTATTTTAATAATAATGATACAAATAGATAGAATATCATATAAGATTTCATTACTAATTTTTTATTTGTGAAATATTCACAGTATAGGATATATGATTTTTTTCATAAAAAATGGTGTTTTTATTTGTTATCATGATATTCTAGAAGGAATACAGTTTCTAAAAGTTTTGTAGGTGTATTTTTTACTTAGTGAAGTAAATAATTAAAAAATATATTAAACCATGTTGTATTTAAATAAATATTAATTTTATCTCCTAAAAGAGTGTAGGGTATGTTGGTAAGTAATGATAATGTAAAGAGTAGTGTTATGTTAGGAAAATGATCTCAAGAAAATTAAATGGAAATCCTTAATAATTATTATGGTTAAGATACAAAGTTATTTAGGTGAAAAGATTGACTTATTAATAGTGTAACATTCAATTTTGTAATGTAAAGAAGTTTAAATAAAGCATTCAAAGGAGTATAAAATTTGGGATATGATTCTTAAATCCCAAAAATTATACAAAAAATAATTAATTCTTATATATTACTTCTTAGTGGAGTTTAGTGGGGTGGTTCATCAGATGGTCACCTAGATATGTGGTTTGGATTATATAGAGTTGTAATGTGTTTAAAAACCGTAAAGATACATAAAACATATGGCATATCTAGGAGTCTATCATATGAGATATTATTAGGTACTCTATTCTTTGTTGTTTTATTTGTATTACTAAAACATTTTAATAATATGATATGTTTCCTGTTATAAAAAATATAATCTCTTCTTTATGAATATTATATGTTGAAGGATTATGTTCATAAATTGAAATGAAAATTATCTCTCAATGTGTGACTTTGAGTTGTCCCTAACTAATATTAATCATGGGGTATAATAGGTTGTGGTAAAATATTAATCATATAATGGGTTGGTAATGATAAAATTACATTCACAAAATAATTTTAATTAATTATTTTAAAATCTAATAAATTAATATTTTTAGGTGCATAGTTTAATTTTACTAATTTTATAAGAAATTGAATTTTAATTGTTTAATGGATTCATATAAGAATTAATTTTTTATAAATTTTTAATTCATTTCTAATAATCCTACATCAAAAATGAATTTTTTAATTAAATTAATATCTATGGATGAATTATTGTGTTTTTTTGTAACATGTATGAGAATAAAATGGTTTTATGTCTCTACATGAGAGTATATTTTGAGGATATTCTCTAAATAAGAAATCTATATACCCAAATTCTAGCTTAAATATAGCTCAGGAAGACATAGATTTTATGTAATAATAAAACTCAATACCATCTGTTATGGAAGAATAACCTTGTTTCCTTGGATGAGTCATAATATTATCTCGATGGAAAAGAACATATGTAATTTTAACTACTAGAGAAGTATATTTTATATGAGTATCTCAACCACCAATTATGTTAGTGCATGATATTAAATTTATACCATATGAGCTACATGAGATTATATCAGAACATAAAAAATATATTTTTGATTAAATAACTCTTATGAAAGATTAATATGGACCTTCCTAGGAGTAAAAATTGACTCTATTTATCTTTATCATGCATCTCTAATTTAGAAACAAGATGGGTGCTCTCAGAATAATCTCTCAAAAATCAACAAAATTATTTCTCCTTAAACATGCTCTCAACCCCATATTAATTGTATAAGATAACCATGTGTCATGTATTAGGACTCAAACGTAA
Organism: Viscum album; assembly: GCA_963277665.1. NCBI lineage: Eukaryota > Viridiplantae > Streptophyta > Magnoliopsida > Santalales > Viscaceae > Viscum > Viscum album. The sequence continues at coordinate 1,094,260,130 of OY728148.1, read as the reverse complement.
GTAGTTACATCCATTTACACAACTCAACCCTATAAATCAAAAATACCAACATTTTTGTAACCCACTAATCAATATGCACCCAATTTTGTAAAATTTTAGACAAAATAAATATTTTAAATTAATTTTTTGACTATATTTGTTAACAATAAAATAGAGATTACATATGTCATTAAAACATGAAAAGGAAAAAGATTTCCGGGATAAATAATAAACTCAAGAGGAAAAATCTCATATATGGGTCATTACTATATATAGTTTATCCCAATTAATGAATAACATTCTAGATACCTCTAAACTCACATTTCATCCCATTTTTTATGGTTACCAGTATTGGGATTATTTTAGTATTTCTATTTTCATTATTTATTCAATAAATTCTTTTTTTAATATGACTTTTAATTCTTCTCTCATGTATTTTTTTATTTTCATAATCATGATTTAGAACATACATCAACATTGATATCATATACAAGGGTTCACCCATGAGAGGTGTTGTATAAATTTCATGTCCCTAATATTTTATTTATTACTTTCATATCCAAACTCTAAGGATTCATAGGGATTCCAGAATGTAGGTTGGTAAAAGTGATAAAACTATCATTCCCTATTTTTCCTTCTCCCATTAGATAATCATTTTATTTTCCATCATTCACTTTTCATGGTGGAAATATGCTGTTTGAGTTTTGAATAATTTTGTGACATTTTTTGTGGTTCTAGTAGGTTATTATTTCTTAAGATGAGGATTTCATTTATTTCCTATTAAGGATATGTATGTAATTATCACTCAAATTATGTTGTTAATAGTACCTTCAAATCATAAAATGTATCAGTGAGATATATTCATCCATATGTTTGAGATTGAATATTTAGTTTCCATTAGATTAATTTAATCAAGATACTGAAGTAATTCAAATAAATTAATCCAATGTGTATGTTCATTATTTATAACAACATTATTTGTTCAGTCTCTATTTGATAATTTATGTTCTATCATTCATTATACATCCCATATCATCACCTGTAATTTGAGTTGTCATGTTAATTTAGTAGTATGATAAGTGACATAAAATTGTATATATGAAATCGTTCTCCTTGTGTGATAAAATTTATTCAGATCCCTTTCTTGAATTCATAAATATTCAAATTCTAATATAGTACTACTCTATTAAACATAGGGCAATGTTTAACTTTTTGATTACATTTTCAGGGTGGAATCTTTCTTGTTTTATATTTTTTAACTTCATTTCATGAAATATATAAAAATATAAACTGTTATAAAAATAAAAAAAAATATATCAATGATTATTATTTATAATTACAATCTATGGGCACTGAAAAACTCACAAGTTTTTTGTAATTTGGATTACTGCTCTAGAACAATTCGATGGAATGAATTTCAACATTCGGAGGAAATTTAATTTCAATAGGCTATTAATGATAATTTAAAAACAATAGATTTTAGAATCTAACACTTTAATAAAATAATATATAACAAAAACTATAGGAATAATAAAAAACATATAAACCTATGGATAAAAAAGAAAATTTATAGTGAAACATCCCAAAGAAGTCATTCTAGTTAATCCCCTATATAGATAGAGTTCACATTTGAATTTATATTATTACTATTAAATTATAGGAAGTTAATTAAAAATTCAGTCTTCCTTTTAAATAAATGTATATTATTCTATTATATAGATCTTGTGGGATGATTTTTAAAAATAATAAGATAAAATTATTGAAGAGCATTAAAGGCACCTAGAAAAAATAAAAAAAATTACAAAGGGATTAAATTATGAAGAGTTCCTATTTTTCTAATACTGATGTGATAATTGTATAATATAACTAGAATGAGAGGATATATTATAATTCTAATTCATGTAGTATTGATTCATTATATATAGAATATTTCATATAGACCCTTTGATTGAGTAATTAACATATGATATATAATGTAGAAAAGGGAGGCTGTTTACGGAGAAGTAAAGAAAGAGGTTTCATAAATATAGGAACTATACATACACTCATCCCTATTGGCCAATCTATCATTCATTATAAATGGATTGTATAAAATTTTGTATATATAAAGGCACTTATATAGACAATACATGTGAATGATCACTAGATAACAAAAATATATTAATTTATACTAATGAAACTCCATTTTTGTATAGATTGGGGATGACCATGTAAGATTTCATAGCAATAAGTCGGAAAAACAAAGCACCGCATGGAGGATGACCCTATAATCTTCTCTATCACTATTATTATATAATTATTTATTTATTATTTTTAATAAAATTTCAAATTTTTATTTGTTTCATACATTTCTCAAATGGTAAAATACAATAGATATGATTTTGTCATAGAAAATTACTAGGTGGTGTGTTTATTTTTAAATTACATCCACTAGTCAATATCCCCTTGCATGATCATAAATAAAGGGTAAACAAAGTTATGAGTGGGGTCAAGGTATCACTTGTTTCTATGGTTTTACATATATTTTTTAGTTTTCTATTTGTTTTTAGGAAATAATATGGTTAAATGAATATAAAAGTCATTATTTATGCTTTAGTTCATTTTGAGAATTTATCCTAATTTTTTGCATAAAATTATATAAAATGGTTATTGATAATATTTTTTTCCTAACATTTATTTTCAAAAATAAATTCAGATTTTTCATAATTTTTTCAATTCCATGTCCAAGTGAAACATTTTTCTATATCTTTTAAATCTTTTATAATTTTTTGGAGCTCCTGAATTCCTTTAAAAATTATTAGGTTACTTCTCGAGCTAGCCCACATTATCCATAGATTTAAAATTTACAAAACCCTTATTAATCCCTTAATTAACCATTAATAGAATTATAGGTTAAGCCACATTTGAATCCAAATATCTTTTCCCACCCTTCACAATTAAATTTTTTAAGAGTACGTCATGTTTTATTTTATGGGATGTAAATTCTTTTGTTTCACTTGGTATATTTTCAATATTGGTTGATTGGGACAGTTGAATCATTAATTTTATAATTTAAATGATAGGAGTCATGATTTACATTAATTAAAATCATTTTTCATCCCATTAGACATATATATATATAATAACATAATAAAATGAAATAAATTGTTATAGGTATAAAAATGTATACAAAAAATGAGGAGAATGTTGAATGAAACAATCATTATATTTCATGGTTTCAATGAGGAACCACACAAAAGGGAGTTACATTAGAATCACATTTTTAGTTTGTGGAATTGGAACTATAATTTCATAAAAAATACATAAGTATCTATGAATTCTATTAAAGGGAAAATCTCCTTCATTTCAAACATGTTTTAAGAAGTAATCCCATATAAACAAATACACAAAAATCAACATTAATTTTCTCTTGAGTGAAGAGAGTCATTCATTTAATGGTGTGTTTTTAGTGATTGGGTCATGGATGGATTTTTAATGAATAAAAAATCCAAATGCAAGATGTGAAGGAGACTAATTATTATATAAAAGTGATGTGAATATTATAATTTTTTAATGTGATTAGTTGTGATGTCATTTTAACTCGTATGTGATTTTTATTTTGGATTTTCCCCTATGTAGAAAAAAGTTAGGTGTAGAGAAATTAATAAAAGATAAGTTTTAAACAAAATTATTGATTTTCATAATATTAAATCCCAAATAAATTGAACTTCTTATAAAAATAATAATATTTTTTAATTTTATTATGATTTAGAGATTAATTGTTTTTTGGATAAATTTAAAGAATTTACTGTTTAATTTCTTTTAGAATTCATTTTGAATAATACTATAATAAAAATATATTTCTTAAAATAACTGAATATTTGAAGAGTATTTGAGGTAATATTTTTTCCCATCTATGTGAATTAAACTGCATTTATGTAGAAATATGATAGTAGATTTTAATGGTAGATTCTATTTAAGAAACTTCAATCGCCAAATCATTGTCTTAGGGTTTCTTGGGTGTATTAGGATGATATGTAATAATAAAACACACCAAATTTTACTAATTTAGATTTAACTCATTTCTTATGATGATATGTGAGACTAACCTCATAGGTGAGAGCTTATATAGGAGTAAAATCTATAGGAAAACTCTTACGCTATAGTAGACTAGTCTGGAATACGTTTTAATGTGAGATTAAAATATTTCTAGGTGTTCTACATGAGATTAAGTCATAATATGTAAAATCCATGTTCTATTAACCTACACCAATTGAATTTATATAGGGACCTATATAGGAGTAACCATAACCCACTACTTATCTTCTCCATGCATATCTATTTTTATGACATGGGAAAAATTCTCCCAACATAATCTCATGCCTCAACATAGTTGATTCCAATCCCCAATATACTCTCACATATTTGTTTTCTATATACAATCGCCATTAATTATTCAATGTGATGAAAATATATCTATTCATGTTCACTATGACCACTAAACCATAACAAACTAGAAAAGAGACATCCATGGATCCCATCAATATCCAGTTGTTTCATGAATTAAATATAAAAAGAGAATATTTATGAATCAATTTAATTATACATATTGATTAGTAAATAAATGAACGTCCCATGTGTTATTCATAAATAAAAAATTAGACACAATATATCAAGGAAAGATAATAAACCTAATATAAATAAACACTAATTCACATATATGGAAGAATCTCATCTCTTACCCAATGAAATATAGAGGGAATCCATATTCTTTATAACTTTATAAGGTACCTATAAATCATCAACATCTACTGTTTTTTGGGGGTTCCAAATATTGTAATAATTTATTCTATTTAGTTAACCATATTTAATGAACATGATATGTTTTTAATATAGTGTTTTATTATTCATGTCCTATATATTTATTTGGTTCTACAAAATCATGACCTAAATCATTTGTGTCATAGTGCTCTAACTCGAGGGTTTCCCCATGAGATTTTTTGTGTGATTCCTGAGTCTTTAATCATTGATTAGATATTTTAAAATTATAACACTAATTATTTAGGGATTTTCATGAGGTTTGGTTGGTGAAAATGATTAAATTATCATTTCGTTATTCTAACCTTCTATAATTGGATAGTCATTTTCCATTTGGTATCATATTTATCACAGTTTAACTCTGGTGGTTGAATGATTAAAGTATCTAAGAGTATTCTTGGGGAGAAGGTAGATATTCTCTTTGAGATGACTATATTGTTGATTTCGAATTATTTAGGTGTATGTACTACTCAAATAAAATATTTGGTGAACTGTGAAATCCCATCATTAAAAGTTTCTGTGGGATATATTCACGTATATGTAGAAGTATGAAAATGTAATGCTTGTGAGATTAATATTTAGAATAATAGTGAACTAATTCATAAGAACTATTCCTAAGAGTGTATTTTTTCTTTCTAAAATCATTTTATGTTAGGTCTATATTAAAATATGTAAAGTCAATCATTCATTCTCCCACACACATCATCCATAATTTTAGTTTTCTTATTCTTTTTCAATTAATAATATGTGACAAGAGAACAATAAAAATTAAATGATAATACTTGTGAGATATCCTACAGTCATCAACCATTCTAAAATAGTAATTATTTAAATTCCAATGTCTAACTACTCCCTTGGACAAGATTTTTCCTGTAAGTAATATTTTTTTATAGATTTATGGAATTTTGTCATAGGATTCAAAATAAGTGTTTTTAGAAGATTGTCCAAAATGTATAACATATAGAGTATTATACAATTTTTATATGGTTTAATATGTGTTTGAATTTCATATTTCATCCCTATACCTTTTTTAAAAAAATATTCCATGGGAACAATCATACTTTTGTACCATTTATAATTCATCCTTGAGGTTTAGCTAATCTGGTGGTGGTTGGGTATGTTACCATTCATGTTGTTGGTTGAGTCTTAAACAATATGTGATTTTCCTCTAATATGATGCATGATAAATTTGGGCCCCCAATTGAGATAGACAAATGAGGTGCATGTCTATACCCAGATAACATGAATATGATGTACATAACTCTTTGGATAAGTGGCATGGTATGTGCTCATCTTCATAGGTGAATTAACTGAGATGTGTTTATTACCTTATTCCATCTATACCAAACGAATATATAATATAAAACATGGCTATATGGGATTGATATACTTTTCATTTCATTATCACTTTTTTCCTAGAAAAAAGGTATTATCTTGTTATAAATTCATTTATATTACACCTAAAATGTACATATATATATATAGGTTTGAGGAGACCACATTATAAGCCAATATTTATAAGGTATTATCAAATCATTTAAAAAGGATTCTATTTTTTAAATTTATAGACAATGGTGTTTATAAATATTTTCAATTTTATGTAATAATATTTGGAAAATATTTTTTGTATAAATGAGAATTAAGGTTTGTTTTAAAGATATTTTTCAAAACATTAATATATAACTAAAATATATTTTTTAGGTTATCCAAAATAATTTATTGTAAATATTTACAAATGTTACTACATATGATATACTATTTTGTGAAAAGTAATGACAGTTTATCTATAAGGGTGTTTTTAAATAGTTTCACAAAATATTAATTTTGATATGACAAAAGGTAAATACATGATGCCTACTTACAGATTTATTTGAAGTTCAATAATGTATGATATATTTAGTAAATAAAACACCACAATGTGTTGGGATAGACTATGCTATGGTCTCTACTATTAGGAGCCACTACATAGGGATGATAACTATGTTATTGTGTTCTATAAGGAAGCTTCATGTGATATGGGATATTGAATAGTTCAAGATTTTTTTACACAATCCCATGATATCATTCAAATATGGATTATAATATGATGATATTATAGAGAATTTGTAAACATCACAAATATTTGTTCAGCTATTAAACAATGAATCACAATTATGGACACAAAACAAATTGTGGATTGTTTTTCATTGGGGATCTAATATTTATGAAATTTTCATATACTTTGAGTTTACTTGGATGTCATATATATGAATACCCCTAATTTCTAATGCATTTTGAATACATTATTTTGTGACACTCTGATAAAATCCCTATAATTTATATATAACTATATATCAATTCAATAAAAGATTATATAAAATTACGTAGAATATGGGATCCATCCCATGTGTTGGGAGATTCATCCATATCATAGATAATCGTGGTAAAATGAGCTTCTTGGGTTCTTCTAATTGATTTCTTTGAACCATGTGTGAAAGAGCTTTGAAAATTTTGATCAAAAAAGAAAATGTATTTCATTCATACATTATTTTAGTTTTTCTAATTTGAATATAATATATAATATCTAAATTTTTTATTATTGTTTTATACTATGTTTTGATAAGTGTTATTGTAACAACCCTGAACCGGCACTACTAGATCCAGGGTTAAAACTGTAATGTTTACATTTTTTCATTTAATATTGAAAATGGTGAACTAATTTTTGGAATTAAAAAAATAAAAAACATAAAATAGAAATATTGTATCACATAGATATGCAAGGAAATTTAATGTTTATAGTTTTATATAATTCATTAAAACTCATACATAACAACAACCATCTTATGTTTTCCAGTTCAATGTATTTTAAATGATTAATAATAAATAAATTATGCCTAAAAAGGTTTCATGTGGGAATAATTTAATGGGATATTTAGAATACCTAATGTTGAATATGATAAGTGGAATATAGTGTAAAAAATAAGGTTTATAGTTTTATATAATTTTTAGAAACTCTTACATAACAACACCCATGTCATTAAGTCATTATTTTTCACACTATACTCAACATTTCATATTCAACATTATGTATTCAATATATCACATAAAATTATTCCCATATGAAACCTTTTTGGACATAATTTATTTATTAGTAATCTTTATAACTGATGGATATGGAAAACAAATATGGGTGAGCTAAAACTCTTAGAATTGGAAAAAATATTTACAAAATGACAATCATAAGTGATCATAAGATGAGAATAAGTGTGTGATGAAATTATATATATGAATGATGTAACGTCCCGGTTCCGGAAGCCACCCAGAGGCACCCCGTACCCGATTGGTCACGTGGACTCAAGCGCATTTCCCCAAACTCCAGAGGCTGCCAACTAGCAGTGATGGCCTTGGGTGTGACAGTGGGGAAAATATGCCCTCATTGGCATAGTACACAATGGAAGAAGAACAAATAGACAACAACAGAAACTATAAGCATCAAAACAAGAGTAAAGGATAAACAGCAGAAGACTAATAGTAAACAACTAGAGCACACACACACACAGATATATATATATATACATATAAATTTATGCATGATACATATGTCTAGGAAAGCAGCCAAACAATTCACAATGATGAATACAATACTAAACCAAAGTGCATAAGAAAACAGGTAAAATCCTCATAATAGCAAGCCATAGCTTGGTCCCATGCTCTACAGCTCCACAGCAAGTCATGTACCAGAAGTAGAAGGGAACTTTCTCTTATCTATACCTGCAACAACATAGTATGTTTGGGCCCAAAAGCATTGCCCAAACTGGGTGTGAGACAAGGTCCCAGTAGGCAACCACTCAAATATTTGTGCCTAACAGTCAGTGAATACATGGAAAATAAAAGTATAAGAAGCATTAAATAGGAAATCACACACCAACTACAATCTATAGTGTCTAGCATACAATGTACGCAAGTAATAGCCAATCGACATGTAGAACAACAGGTAACCCCCTGGGTTTTTCTCGTAGTCTAACCCTTATGGTTCAACCTACAAGTACTAGAAACCCTCTGGGAGGCGTACACAGTCTCACCCCTCTAGTTCAGCTGAAGAATAGACTCTCAGAGGAAGCACTCACCATCAATTACCCCTATAGTCTCGTATCGTACAAAAGGCTCTCTGGGGAAGCACTCAATGTCTCATTCCCCATGTGTCCTGTGTTGAGTAACTACAGAATATCTGAGGAAGTACTCATCATTAATTCCCCCTTTGGTTGTTCATCAAATAAATAAGACACTCTAGAGAAGCCCTTACATCCATACTCCATATGGTCCACTACACTAGGTTCTCACAGCCCTGTGTAAAATAAACATGCATAGCGCGTGTATCGTCCCATGTAAACCTCAAGAACTAATTGGCTATCATTCTAAGGTACAACAGCATATCAGTACAACAGTTCCACTATCCTATGACTAGGAATGGAAACTGAAAAAATTCCTAAAAGGAAAAACATGCATGGAAAAACATCTAGTGAACAGTTAAAAAATTTACCCTATTCACAAGAATTGACCTCTACTCAAGAAGTCAAGCAAAGCTGGAAAACAACAGGAAAAAATAGGAAACACACAATTCCCCATTCAAGGGGATTGGTGGAATTGAAAAAAATATTCATAGACTTTCTATAGAAAGGCACAAACCACATCCCTCTATTTTAGGAGATCGATATTCTTGAACCACGAGGGTTGATTCTCATTAGAATGGCGTAGAAATATGAAAACGCACAAAACTCTCAACCCATGATATCTTGAGAAAGAGGAAGAATTGGAAAACAAAGCTCAAGGAGAAGGAAGGGATTACCGATGTGGTTCCAACGCAATCGATGGCAGTCAATTTGGAGAACGGATGGAGGCTCGGGGTCTCGGAGAAGTTCTGCCATCGTACGGGTTGCCTCGGATGAAGAACCTGAAGAAGAAGCGAGTTTTTCCCGTCAGGCACGACCTCGGTCCGTTTAATGAAACAAAGGTACACTGTGTGTACTTCTGGGGTATGTGGCATGTACTTGGCCTTTCTGTACTCCACTTTAAGCGGCCTCCACATTGCCCCTACACACCGTGTGTGTGGCCCGGACATGGCTAGAACATGCCCTGGCGCTGCATCTAAGTACCCGGCGTGTACCTACCGTACACGGCGTGTTCCTGGAGATTTTTCGCAACCCGTGTTTCTGCTCACACAATCAGTGACACAGTTTAAAAACTACACCGTGTGTATATGTATAGTACACGTCATGTACTCTAGGATTTTCTGGGAAGTAGCTCTAAAACTACACCGAAGCCCAGAAAAAACTGAAAAAACAATCATGAAGGTGCCAAATTCCGATCCATGAGGGCCTATACTCCCCATGAACTAAAGCTTGGAATCTCCTGCATATCATATATAAGGGAAACAAGTCAATGATCCACCATGTTCCAATTCATGAGGGACCACAACACCTCAAGAACCAAAATTTGGAATTCATTTAAGCAAGGTTCAATAAAAACAACCTCACTATCAAAATGTAGGGATTCTATCAAATCATCTGTCACAACAGCATGCATAATCTACACAGCGTCTATCACAACAACATGCAATTGCTAATGAACCCTAGATGACATGGCATGTGATTTCATACAAGTTCCTTTCTGATGCATGATATGGCATACCCTCATCTCATCGAGTTGCGATAGAAATAGAACCACAATATCAATAACCATAATAACATAAATCATGTGAATCACTCTAGGTAAAATCAGATTAACTTTAACATAGAAAAACCTTAATACTATAATAAGAAAGGTAGATTGGATTTTCACTTGTACACGAGTTATCTACTCTCAAGGATAGCTTAATACCAAGTACCAAATCCATCCTATCCCCAGCTAAAGGCTCCAAATAGTAAATCAAGAGAAAAGAAACCTTATGTTACCACATTGTAACGTCTCGGTTCCAGAAGCCACCCAGAGGCACCCCGTACCCAGTTTCCACATGGCCTCAAGTGAATTTCCCCAAACACTAGAGGTTTCTGACTACCAGCGAGGGCCTTGGTTGTGATATTGGGGATACTATTCCCTCATTGGTACAATACACAGCGGAAGAAGAACGAATATACAACAGGATAAACTAAAACCATCCATACAAGAGTAAACGATAAACATTAGAAGACTAACAGTAAATAACTATATCACCCACATATATATATATAATGATGCATGATACATATGTCTAGGAAAGTATCCAAACAAGTCACAATGCTAAATACAATAATAAACTAAAATGAAAAAGAAAATATGTAAACTCCTCAACATCGCAGGCCATAGCTTGGTCCCATGATCTCTAGCTCCACAATAAGTCATGTTCTTGAAGTAAAAGAGTAGTTTCACTTGTCTATACCTGCAAAAACATAGTCTGTTTGGGCCCAAAAGCATGGCCTAAATAGGGTGTGAGACAAGGTCCTAGTAGGAAACCACCCAAAGATCTATGCATAACAGTCAGTGAATATATGGCAAGTAAAAGTATAGGAAGCAGTAAATTGGAATGCACAAAGGAACTACAATCCACACTGTCTAGTATACAAAGTAAACAATTAACAGCCAATCAACAAGTAGAACAATAGGCAACCCCCTGGGTAGTTCTCACTATCTAACCCTTATGGTTCGACCTCCAAATACTAGCAACCCTCTGGGAGGCACACACAGTCTCACCCCTCTAGTTTAGCTGAAGAATATACTCTCTGAGGAAGCACTCACCATCAATTACCTCTATAGTCTCGTATTGTACTAAAGGATCTCTAGGGAAGAACTCAACGTCTCATTCCCCCTGGGGCACGTGTCGAGTAACTACAGACTCTCTGAGGAATCACTCATCAACAATTCCCCCTTTGGTCTCGCATTGACTTAATAAGACACTCTGGAGAATACCTTATGTCCATTCTCCCTATGGTCTATTACACTATGTTTTCACAGCCCTGTGAAAATAAAACATGCATAACACGCGTATCATCACAAGTAAACCTCAAGAACTACTTGGCTATCATTCTAAGGTACAATAGAATTTCAGTACAACAGTTCCACTATCTTACAAATAGGCATGTCAACTGGTAAAACACATAAAAGGAAAAACAAGCATGGAAAAACATCTAGAGCACAGTAAAGAAATTTACCCTATTCACAAGCATTGAACTCTAATCAATCAATCAAGAAAAGAAGGAAAACAATAGGGAAAAATCAGAAACACGCAATACCTCTCTCAAGGGGATTGGTGAAATTTAACAAAATATTCAATGACTTCCTACATAAAGGATCAAACCACCTACCTCGATCCTGGGAGATCGATCTACTTGAACCACGAGGCTTGATTCTCCTTAGGATGGCGTAGATCTATAAAAACAAACAAAACTCCCAACATAATATATCATGAGGAAGAGGAGGAATTGGAAAACAAAGCTCTAGGAAAAGGAAGGTCTTACTGCTGCGGTTCAAACATAATTGACGGTGGTCGATTCGGAGAACGGACGGAGGCTCGGGGGCTCGGAGAAGTTCTGTGGCTGTATAGGTTATCTCGAATGAAGAACCTGAAAAAGAAGCGAGTTCTATCTATCAGGAACGACCTCGATCCGTTTAATGAAAAAAAGTACACAATGTCTACTTCTGGGGTACATGGAATGTACTTTTACTTTCCATACACTTCTTTAAGTGGCCTCCACATCTCCCCAACACACCGTGTGTGTGGCATGGACACGGCCAGCACACGGCCTGGCACAACATCAAAGTACATGGTGTGTAATTATAAATTACACGGTGTATACATTGAAAATTTACAGATTTTCCTCTTTTTCTCAAAAATGCCCAAAAATGGAAAAACATCCCTGAAACGAAGATCCGGGTTCTTACAAACTTTTCCCATTAAATAAATTCGTCATCGAATTTCCCTGACGAGGCATAGAAGATGAAACCCCGAATAGCTCTGGCCCCTGCAATCGTACATCGGCCTCCCTCTCCCAGGCCTCATCCTGTACGTGCCCGTGCTACCATAGCACCTGTACTAGAGGAATAGACTGCCCATGGAGAAGCTTTGCACTATGATCGACAATCCGGATAGGATGCTCCTCAAACGATGAATCTGCATCAAGCTCAACCTCATAAGGCTGAAAGACATGAGACGTGTCTGAAAATTAACGTCGGAGCTGAGACAGGTGGAAGACGTCGTGCATGGATTGGTCCTCTGAGGTAACTGCAATTGATAGGAAACCAGCACGACTCTCTCCAATACCTCAAACGGCCCGACGTACTTCGGTGAAAGCATACCCTATCTCTGAATCCTCTTGTGTCCCAACCTCAGTGCGACACCCAGGAAAACCTGATCCCCGACCTTGAACACCAAAGGTCATCTCCACTGAATAGTATAAGACTTCTATCAAGACTGTGTTGTATCCATCCTCTTTCGAATCAACTCTATCTATTCTGAGTTCTCCTGAACAAGGCGTGGTCCTAGTAAAACTGCCTCTCCTACCTCCGGCTAGCATAAGGGTGATCGGAATGACCTACCGTACAAATCCCCATAAGGTGCCATCTGAATAGTCACCTAAAAACTGTTATTGTAGGTGAACTCTACAAGAGGGATATACTTCTCCCAAGAACTGCCAATGTCTTTAATGAAATATTGGAGCATATCCTCAAGATCTCGGATCGTACGCTTGGACTGGACATCTGTCTGGGGACAGTATGTTGTTCTCAAAAGTACATATGTACCCAAAACCCTCTGAAGCCCCTTCCAGAACCGAGAAGTAAAGCACCCATACCTGTCTAAAACAATGGAGTGTGTAAATCCATGCAGACATACAATCTCTCAGAGGTATATTCATCCCAGGTCATCAACACTGCAGGTCTCCCTAATCGGTAAGAATTGAGCAACCTTCGTAAGCCTGTGAACGACAACCCAAACAACATCGTTCCCTTGAGGCAACCTCAGCAATCCGATCATGATGTCCATCACGACATTGTTCCACTTCCACTCTGGATTGGTTAAATTCTCTAAAAGGCATGTTGGTCATTCATGCTCCACCTTCACCTTTTTACAAGTAGAACACCTCAGGATGAAACCAGCAACATCCCTCTTCATACATGGCCACCGGTACTGGTGATGAAGACCCTGATACATCTTGTTGATGCCAGGATGAACTTTCCAATCTGAGGAATGAAAATCCCGCATCAACTCCTCGAGTATGTCTACTAACACCCATACGCATCCCTAGAAACATAAGATATCATCTTCACCCACTATCCATCCAGGATGAGGGTCCTCTCCTGAGACACTCTCCCGCAGGACTAAGCCTTTTGAGTCTGATAGCTACCTCATCCGTACCGGATCAAGAGGTGTAGATGGAAAAACTACCGAAGATAGGTAAGTATGTCCCTGTTTGTCATGCTCCTCCATATGCATCTCAGAGAACAGAGCCATAAGCTACCACTCACTGCTGGCCTCCTAAACCGCCTGAATCTGAGTTCTCCTTATCAACGCATCTGCCACTGCGTTTCCCTTTCCCCGCGTATTGGCATTCTCAAAATCAAAATATAGAGGATACTCGACCTACCTGTGTTTTCTCAGATTCAGATCACACTAGGTGAAGATGTACATTAGACTCTTATGGTCGTTGAAAACCATAAAGTGATCTCCCAGAAGGTAATGTCTCCAACAGCGCAAGGCATGGACAACAGATGCCAACTCTAGATCGTGTGTCGGGTAGTTCCTCTCTTGTGGCCTCAACTGCCGAGACCCATACGCAACGACTCCCTCTCCCTGTATAAGCACAACTCCCAGCCCGATAACTAAAGCATCACAATAAACTTTATAGCTCCTTCTTGGCTTTGGAAAGACTAGTATCGGGGATGACATCAACCTTCCCTTAAACTCCTGAAAGGCTGACTCACAAGAATCTGACCATAAGAACTTCTCCCCCAATTTGGTCAAACCTATCAAGGGTGCTGATAGGCATGGAAAGTCTTGAATGAAGCGTCTATAGTATCTAGCCATCCCTAGAAAACTCTGTACCTCAAAAACATTCTTCGGCTACTCCCAGGAAACTACATCTCTCACTTTCTCTAGGTCCACAGATACTCTTACCTATGAGAAGACGTGACCCAAGAAGTGAATCTGATCCATCCAAAAGTGGAACTTCGAGAGTTTAGCATAAATTTAATCCTCTCTCAGTGTACTCGTAATGATCTCAATAAGGGTATCATGGTCGTGTCGAGTTTGAGAGTACACCAAGATATCGTCCATGAAGACCACGGCGAAGGAATCCAAGTAAAGATGGAAAACTCGGTTCATCAGTGCCATGAAAACTGCTACCGCATTCATGAGACCAAATGGCATATCTTTATACACTTAGTGACCATAATTGCTCCTGAGGGATGTTAGAGGTATATATGGTGGTCTAACACACAACTGATGATAACCGGACATCAAATTGATCTTCGAGAACACTTTGGATCCTCGAAAAAAATAGAAAAGATCATAAATACCTGGACAAGGATATCATTTCTTGACCCTCAACTGGTTTAGCTTCTGATAATACACATAGAGCCTAAGGGTATTGTCTTCCTTCTTCGCAAACTTGACAGATGAACCCCAAGGAGAAGTATCGGTCAGAAAAAACCCTTTGCCTGAAACTCCTCCAACTACTTCTTCAGCTCCTGCAACATAGGTGTAGTCATACAATAGGTAGGAATGGACACTGGTGCCGCTCCTCACCTGAGATTAATATAAAAGTCTACCTCACACTCTAGAGGAAAACCTGAAAAATCCTCTGGAAAGAAATCTCTGAAACAATCCACCACTAGAGGTGTAAAGACCCAAAAAATTCAAGGAATTTTTTTTTCTTAATTTTCTTGGGAATTTTACAAGAACACAGTTTCTAACGGAATCTGATTCTGAGGCCTGGTGTGCCCGGAATCATTTTCTGAAGTTTAGCTCGGGTACGTTCAGTGAACGAACGAGCGGGATTTTCTAACTTTTGAACCGGTGCTCGGAATCAAATTCCGAGGGCACCGATTGATTCGCAGTGTCGGTAATTTCTTATAAACACCTTTTCCAGAGATGCGTTTGCTTGGGTGTGGGTTTTAATATTTGGGGTTATGTTAAGAAATAAAATAAAAGTGGTGCAACCGGTTTTTATTTTATTTTACTTAAAGCAGCTTATCCTATGTTAAGCGGATAAGGTGGGACCCACAATATCCTACCCACTTGGTAAGATATTTGTGATGTGGGGCCCGCATGAGCCCCACCATTTCTTTCCTTCTATGTAACGCACCCGCACCCCCCTTTTTAATGAAGTCAAACTGTGCGTTTATTCTGGTTAAGAAACACCTTATTAATTTGGGCGGTTAAATTGTTACAATTAATTCATTGAATTAATTGTTCATTTCGTTGATTTTGAAATTCAAATGTTGGCATGTGTGTTAATAAAATAATACAACTCTTATTTTATTTCTTTTGGAGCTTGTTGCATGGAAAGGATTTGGAAAAAAGCCTTCTTCTTCGACGAAGAACACAAAGAACACGAAGAACACAAAAACGCACAGACATCTGACGAAGAACGCAAAATCCTCAGAGGTCGACTACGTGGCACAGTGTACCGCGAAACCAGCAACACTTCTTCTGCGACGCTTCTCCACAACGTAACGATTCTCCCTCCGCGGTGCCTTCTTCAGCGACGGTTGTTTTCGCGATGAATCCTCGCTCATCAAATTCGACGTGGTAGGGATTTATTTTTTTTAACTGTTGTTCGTGAATTCTCATGTTGCCTAATTTCTCTTTTATGGGAGCCGCCTGTTACCGAAATAATGGGATGGGGGTCGGACCGCACGAATACGGCCGACCCTCCTCTCCCTTTTGGTTGTTTGATGTTGATGCGGCATGAGCAAGGCAACGCGGTGCCGAAGCACCGCGCGTGAATTGTTAAGGAAAGGGGGAGAAGCGCAACGCCGTCGCGCCATGAAATTGAAGAAGAACCAGAGGTGCGGCGCCATTATTCCATGCCAGTGAACCACGAATGCCCCGCGGCCAGAGCGGGGCCGTGGCGGAGGGGTTCGGGGCCATTGCGCAACGCCGGACGGACGAAGGCGACGACAGGTTCTTGGCCACGGCGGGGCAGGGGAACCGGTGGCCGGTTCCGGGCCACCGGCATCAGAGTAGGGGGACCGGCCCTTGACGGTCCCATGGCGGCAGCAGCCGGCCGGCCGGTGCGGGCCGGCCGGTCAGGGGAAAGCGCCAGGAGTCGTAACCCCCAGCTGGCCAGCAGGAGCGGCCCCATGCTTGGGGGGGGGGGGGGCTGCGGTTTCTCCACACGGGGGCAGCGCGCCCCCCGCCCTCTTCGCTCGACCTTAACGGTCGAGCCAGCCGCCAGGCCACCCGGCCAGCACCAGCACGCCGGGCCGAGCCGTTGGGCCGGGCCGAGCCAGCCAGGGTGGGCCGCGCCCAAGCGAGCTAGACCGAGCCCGAACCCCCTAATATCAAACCTCTTTCGGTATGTTGCTCTTAACTTGAGCTACGGGCCTCTGATCGATGCACCGTCAGTTGCATAGAGAACCTGGGATCGAGTCGGTCGTTTTGGTATATTACACTATGGTTTTCAGATAACATTGTGTTCGTCCAGTTTGGTTCGTACACGAAACCAACAGGGCCCTCGGAGTGGAAACACTTATATCTTGAGCTTCGGACGTCCGATTGACGTGTCGTCGACTTTTTTAGATTCCTCTATGTGAGGAAGTCCTTTTGGATTACTCCGATCAAGGATTGGACACAGTTGGAGTACGGTCGGGTTGGTTTTGACTTAAAAACCAATCGGGCCCCTGGGACAAAAAAGCCAATTACTCTCAGATCGAGCGTCCGATCGACGCACCGTCTGTCGCGTTGAGTTCCTGATGTCGATATGGATCTTTTTGATACATTAACTCAGGACTATGTTTCAGTTGATGTATCAACCCCTTGACTCATGGAGCGGACCCTCCAAAACGAGCTTTCGGTGTGAGGGAACCCAAGAGCTGGCTGCGGCTGCGACGACGATGACGACTGTGCCGAAATCCTCCGTGGATTCGACGGTGAAGACTACAACACTCAGAAATCATACGTGGATCAGTGCCACCGATCTTGTGTGGGTCAGATCCTGTGTGTGTCAGCGCTCATCAGTCTTGTGTCGGCCATCGCCTACAGATCTTGTGTGGGTCTGATCCTGTGTGGGTCATTGTGAGGGTTAGTTACCTATCGACACTGTGTGGGTCAGATCCTTTGTGGGTCATTGCGGGGGTTAGTACCTATCGATTATTTTATGGGTCCAACGACTTAGATGAATCAGTGGCTATATCTAATCATCTCTAATGTCATATGAATAAGTATACCTGTGTGAGCTGAATCTTGACTTTCTTTCCTATGTGGATTGTGTTGTGCTATCCTATGTGGATGTGATCGAACTTGGGCTCGGATGTTGGATACGAACTGGAATTGATGACTTAGGTATATGTATGGGAATATACCTAAGTGGTGCCGGATGTTACTTCATGATTGTATCATTCCTTTGTGGATTATCCTTTGTGGATTCTGGGAGACCTTCGGGGGTCTTGGGGTCCCTACTGAGTAGCTTATACTCACCCATGCACGGGCTATGCCCGCACTACATTGTGTTGGTTGCAGATGATGGACAGTACTGATCGTGGTTGAGGCTTGCGGCATAGGTCGGTACCCGGAGGTGGACCATTGGGCGTGATGTATTTAGAGTGGACGGCTGGACCCGAGGAGCTGTGGAGGCTATCTGTACTCACCCTTCAGGTGGGACTCCTAGTGGACGGCTCGAGGATGTGGCTTTACTTTCAGTTGTTGTTTTCCCTTTCCAGTTGTACTTTACTTTCAGTTTGGGTTTGTATACTGGCCCACAAACTTTTCCACACTTACTTTTGTATCATTTTTTAATTAGTGTTTACTTCTAATGCTTTCTTGCTCTGTGGTTTTTGTTTACTTTACAAAGGAAATGCCTTCCATTTTAATGGGAATTACGCCTTGCTGCTAGTCGCCAGCCCCTGGCCTATGGAAGGTGGGCTTGGGGTAGTCATGGCCCGGGGCCCCGAGGATGGGTCGTGACAAATTGGTATCAAAGGAGTGCAGTTCTACAGCAGAACTCAGGACTCTGATCTTTCTTCTATGTGAAGCAATAGTGTTAAGAGTATTGATTTTGGTTATCAGTCCAGGGTGTCCAGTGTTGGTGTGGCGGCCGACATATCCGTACACCAGGACCATGACTTCTGATTTCCGACTTAATGCATGAAAACATTGATTGTGTGTGTGTTTCATGTTTTCTTTGTGATTACTTTGTGTCACCTCACTAGGTATATTGTTCTGACCATGGCACACCTGTCTCTTTTCAGGATGGCCCCACGATGGCAGCCATCTAGGGTTCCGAGAGTTGTGTGTGACGACAGCCCACCGAGAAACAAGGCCTCGGTACAGGGCCCTTTGACAATAGAGGCAACGGTGATACCTCTACCCGTCGAGTCACCGATGCTGTCGGCCCCATCCGCTTATGATGCACGTCAGCTTAGTGCACTGCATGAGTTTCAGTGCTAGCAATCGCCCAGTTTCTGCTGGGAGACAGACCCCCACACAGTCGAGGATTGGCTGGAGGTAGTTGTATGGGTTTTCAGGTTAGTGAGGACACCACGAGACCTCATGGTGATCCTCGTAGCGAGCCTAATGCACGCGGATGTAGGTAGATGGTGGAGCTTGATGCTCGAGGTGCACGATGGGGCATCTCTCATCTGGAAGGACTTTGAGAACCTCTTCCACTTGGATTTTTTCCTAGCCACCCACAGTGTGGTGCGCATCTAGGAGCTTCTATAGCTGTAGCAGGGAAGCATGACGGTCGCCCAGTACTCGGCGAGATTTACAAATCTCTCGTGTTATTCGACGGACATGGTACGAGACCCATTCTTCTGGGCCCGGACATTTGAGCAGGGATTGTGGCATTGGATCATGGCATCGCTGATCTCCCTCTGCATTCCAACACAGGCAGGGGTACTAGAGCGAGCCATTCTGATCAAGAGCATTTTTGCTGAGCCTGCATCAGCAGCGAGACCTACCGCAGGGCGGCACACAGCAGAGTCCTCTGCAGCAGGCAGTCGACGAATGACTCATGGGTCTAGGCAGACCAGACCCTCAGACAGATGACCTCAGAAGACTGGCTCAGCAGTGCAGGGTACACAGCGCGGAGCCAGTCTTTCGAGAGGCAGACAGTGCTACGCATGTGGCGGGCAGGGCCACATGGCTCGTGACTGCCCGACCAACCATGTCGAGGAGCAGCAGACGGTTGAGGGGCCACCCAGGAAGAGGCAGAGGGTCGACCGTGGAGGTCTGTAGGGAGCAGTTGGACAAGGTAGAGGAGCTGGCTGAGGAGAAGGTGGTGGGAGATGCTTTGAGGCTCTACCACCACCACCACCAAGAGGTCCACCCCAGCCACAGGGAGCTGGCGGGTAGAGACAGGCACAACTGCAGGCAGCGGAGGCCTATAAACATGGAACACCCAAGATGATTCGAGGTACTATCTGTTTCTATTCCACCCTTGCTAAAATTCTTATAGACACAGAAGCGAGTCATTCTTTCATAGTCGCTTCCCCTGTTTGGAGCTCGGAGATTCCGACAGAGTCGTTGGCTCGATCCTTACGGCTAGAGACTCCTATGGGAGAAGACTCGATGATTGCGCACTGGTTCTGGCAGTGTGATCTTACTCTAGGAGGTGATAGCTTCGGCTGTGATCTTCTTGTAGCGGCGTCGAGACCTTACGACGTCTTCTTGGGCATGAATTGGTTATCTACATTCCATGCACAGATTGACTGTATTAGGCTCAAGATGCGATGTGTACGCACCGATGGGGGTAGGTTCACCTTCACCGGAAAGAAGGGAGCCTTTTTATCGTAGGATGGACTCTCGCAGAGGAGAGGACAACCCATCACTCATCAGTTGGATAACCTCATTTTAGTAGAAGTTGATGTGCGAAGTCCTAGTTTTCCTGCAGTGGTGGATCAGTATGCGGACGTTTTTCCCGAAGACGTTCTAGAACTACCTCCTCACAGAGAGGTAGAATTTTATATTGATATGTACCCCGGGACAACCCCGATATCCATCCCAGCATATCATATGGCTCCTGCCGAGATTCAAGAGCTACGGGTATAGTTGGAGGACTTGCAGGGAAAGGGATTCATCAGACCCTGTGTTTCACCCTGGGCTTCCCCAATATTGTTCGCCAAGAAGCCAGATGGG
This sequence comes from Viscum album, assembly GCA_963277665.1. Lineage (NCBI taxonomy): Eukaryota > Viridiplantae > Streptophyta > Magnoliopsida > Santalales > Viscaceae > Viscum > Viscum album. The sequence continues at coordinate 1,094,239,048 of OY728148.1, read as the reverse complement.
TGCTTGTGACTTTGTGTCTACTATCGTCTCCTGAACTAGGGGAAAGTGAGGAACAATTATCCGCTACCGAGGATTGATGACCTTTTCGATCAGCTCAAGGGAGCACAGTGGTTCTCAAAGATTGACCTCAGGTCAGGCTATCATCAGCTCAGAGTTCAGGACGAGGACGTACAGAAAAAGGCCTTCAGATGTCGGTATGACCACTATGAGTTCTTGGTTATGCCATTCGCTGTAACCAATGCTCCGGCAGTGTTCATGGGCCTCATGAACATGATCTTTTAGCCATACCTCGATCGATTTGCCGTGGTCTTCATCGACGACATTTTGATATACTCGACCGCTAAGGAGGAGCACGCCTACCACTTGAGGGTTGTACTAGACACACTCTGAGAGAACCAGCTTTTTGGAAAGCTCTCGAAGTGTCAGTTCTAGATACGTGAGGTCCACTTCTTGGGACACATCATCTTTGAGGTGGGAGTTGCGGTGGATCCTGTGAAGATCAAGGCAGTTCTAGCTTGGGAGCCACCCAAGAGCGTGACGGAGGTGCGAAGATTCTTGGGACTAGCTGGGTACTACCAGAATTTTCTGCCAGACATCTTCAGAATTACAGAACCACTCTCAGCTTTGATGAAGAAGGGGAAACCCTTTGTGTGGTCAGACAGATTTCAGTAGAGCTTCCAGGAGCTGAGACAGATATTGACCAGCGCGCCTATCTTGAGGTTGTCGGAGGAGAGAGTAGGGTATGTAGTTTACTATGATGCATCAGGGACCAGACTCAGATGTGTCCTGATGTAGGATCGGGCAGTGATCGCCTATGGATCACGTCAGTTGAGGCAGCATGAGTAGAACTATGCTACCCATGATCTGGAGTTTTCAGTAGTGGTCTTCGCTCTGAAGATATGGCGACATTATCTGATGGGAGAGCACTTTATAGTCTATTCTGACCATCAGAGTCTCAGGTACATTATCTCTTAGAAGATCCTGAACCTGAGACAGCGGCGATGGCTTGAGTTCCTCCAAGAATATGACTTTGACATAGTCTATACTCCTGGGAAGGGGAACGTTGTAGCCGATGCTCTCAGTAGGAGGACGGGCATTCAACTACTTGGGGAGGCAACAGAGCAGCTAGCCTCTTTCCAGATATCCTTCGTGGATAGAGATGGAGCAGCCTTCCTTCAGTATCTCACAGTCACTCCTCCACTACTGTAGTGGGTCAGAGAGGCACAGCGTGGGGACACTGACTGTGAGACGCGGCGTGTGGAGATATACTAAGGACAAACACCTGATGGTTTCTCCTTAGGAGGAGAGCACGACATCCTTTTCAGAGGACGTACCGTGGTACCAGTTTCTTTGCAGGAGGAGGTGATGAGAGAGTTTCACACATACCCATTGGTGGTACATCCTGGTGTGGCGAAGATGTATCAGGATCTCAGACGACAGCACTGGTGGCCGATCATGAAGAAGGTTGTGGCAGAGTTTGTTTCTCGATGCCTCACCTGCCAGCAGGTGAAGGCAGATCACCAGGTACCAGCAGGTTTGGTACTACCCTTTGAGGTCCTGGAGTGGAAGTGGGACGACATATCTATGGACTTAATTACTGGAATTACACACACTTCCAGAGGTCACGACTCAATTTGGGTGATTGTCGACCGACTCACCAAGTCGGCTCACCTCTTACCCATCAGAGAGCAGGGATGAGTGGAGATCATGGGACGTCTCTACGTTCAAGATATTGTATGGCTTCATGGTGTGTCATCGTCTATCGTCTCCGATCGAGATGGTGGCTTTACTTCCCAGCTTTGGAAGGGGTTGTAGGAGGCATTTGGGACGCAGCTACGTCTATGCACCGCCTTTCACCCTCAGACAGATGGTCAGACGGAGAGGACCATACAGACTCTTAAGGACATGCTCTGCGCATGTGTCCTCGAATTTGCTCGCAAGTGGGAGGACCAGCTTCCCTTGGTGGAGTTCTCGTACAACAACAAGTACCACTCCACCATCGGGATGGCACAATTCGAGGCATTGTACGTCCGACCTTGTAGATCACTGATGTGCTGGACAGACCCTGGGGATTCAGCACTTGTTGGACCGGAGATGGTCCAGGCCATGGTAGAGAAGGTCAAGGTCATCCAGGAACAGATGAGGACAGCTCAATGCCTGCAAAAGTCATATGCTGATAGGAGGCGTCGGCCACTGGAGTTCGAGGATGGCGACCACGTCTTCTTGTGGGTCTCACCTCGACGTGGATTACAGAGATTTGACCGAGGCGGAAAGTTGTCTCCACACTTCATCGGACCAATCCATGTCCTTAGAAGGATTGGCGAGGGGACGTATCGCATGGCTCTACCACCTTAGTTGCACCGGGTGCATGACGTCTTCCACGTATCTCAACTAAAGAGATACGAGCACGACCCGACGCATATCATTGACCATGGGGAGCTGGACGTTGATGATGGGGTGACTTTTGCAGAGGTCCCGGTGGAGATTGAGGATCAATAGGAGTGGGTCCTACATGGATGGTCGATTCCTCTAGTGCGCATCAGATGGAAGCATGGGAACCTCCAGGAGAGCATTGGGGAGTGGGAGGCTCAGATGCGTTCTCAGTACCAACATTTGTTCACCTAGTTTTTGATGTATCTTTATGGGGACGTAAAGCCCTAAGGTGGGAGTGATGTAAATACCAGAAAAATTCAAGGAATTTTTTTTCTTAATTTTCTTGTGAATTTTACAAGAACGCAGTTTCTGACGGCATTTGATTCTGAGGCCCGGTGTGCCCAGAATCATTTTCTGAAGTTTAGCTTGGGTACATTCAGTGAACGAACGAGCGGGTTTTTCAAAATTTTGAACCGGTGCTCGGAATCAAATTATGAGGGCACTGATGGATTCACAGTACCAGTAATTACATATAAACACCTTTTCCAGAGTTGTGTTTTCTCGGGTGTGGGTTTTAATTTTTTGGGGTTAAGTTAAGAAATAAAATAAAAGTGGTGCAACAGGTTTTTATTTTATTTTACTTAAAGCAGCTTAACCTGAGTTAAGCGGATAAGGTGGGACCCAAAATATCCTACCAACATGGTTGGATATTTGTGAGGTGGGGCCCGCACGATCCCCACCATTTCTTTCCTTCTGAGTAATGCACCTGCACCCCCCCTTTTTAATGAAGTCAAACCGTGCGTTTATTCTGGTTAAGAAACGCCTCATTAATTTGGGTGGTTACATTGTTACAATTAATTCCTTGAATTAATTGTTCGTTTCATTTCTTTTGAAATTCAAACGTTGGAATGTGTGTTAATAAAATAAGACAACTCTTATTTTATTTTTGTTGGAAGTTGTTGCGTGGAGAGGATTTGGAGAAAATCCTTCTTCTTCGACGAATAACGCGAAGAACGTGAAGAACACAAAGAATGCACTGACCTCCAATGAAGAATGCCAAATCCTTGAAGATCGACTACACGATGCCATATACTGCGACACCAGAAACGATTCTTCTACAATGCTTCTCCGCGACGTGATGATCCTCCCTCCGCGATGCCTTCATCCGCGATGGTTGTTTTCGCGACGAATCCCCGCTCATCAAATTCGACGAGGTAGGGATTTATTTATTTTTAACTGTTGTTCGTGAATTCTCTCGTTTCCTTTCTTCTCTTTTATGGGAGCCTCCTGTTACCACAATAACGGTAGGGGGTCGGACCGCACGAACAAGGCCCGCCCTCCTCTCCCTTTTGGTTGTTTGATATTGCTGCGGCACGAGCAAGGCAACGCGGTGCCGAAGCACCGCGTGTGAGTTGTTAAGGAAAGGGGGAGAAGCGCAGCACCGTCATGCCGCGCCGTTGAAGACGAACCAAAGACACGGCGATGTCGCACCGCTCCATTGAAGACAAACTAGAGGCACTGTGCCATCGTTCCGCGCCGGTGAACCACGAAAGCACCGCGGTTGGAGCGGGGCCACGGCGGAGTAGGGGAACTGGTGGCTGGTTCCGGGTCATCGGCATCGGAGCAGAAGGACCGGCCCTTGCCGGTCAAGTGGTGGCAGTAGCCGGATGGTCAGTGTGGGACATCCGGTCAGGGGAAAGCACTGGGGGGCGTAACCCCCGGCTGGCCAGCAGGCACAGCCCCCCGATTGGGGGCCGCAGTTTCTCCATGTGGGGGCAGCGCGCCCCCTCCCTCTTCACTCGGTCGTAACAGTCGAGCCGGCAGCCTGGCCACCCAGCCAGCACCAGTGTGCCGGGCCGGGTCGGGCCGAGCCGCGTCTAAGCAGGCCGGACCCGGACCCGGTTAGAGTCGACCCAGTTCGGGCCGACCCAGGGGGTATCGGGCCAGGCCGAACCGGGCACTACCCCCCAATACTGAACCTCTTTTGGTCTGTTGCCCATAACATGAGCTACAGGCCTCCGATCGACACACAGTCAGTTGCGTGGCGAACCTTGGATCGAGATACTCATTTCTGTATATTACACTTAGGGTTTCAGATAACTTTGGGTTTGGCCGGGTTAGTTTGTACACGAAAAAAACTGGGCCCTCGGACCGGAAACACTTATAACTTGAGCTCTGGACGTCCGATTGGCGTGTCATCGACATTGTTAGATTCCTCTATGTAAGATAGACCTTTTGGATTACTCCGATCGAGGTTTTCATGCATTTGGAGTACGGTCGGGTTGGTTTTGACTTAAAAACCAACAGGGCCCCTCAGACTAAAAGGCCAATAACTCTCAGACCGGGAATCCGATCGACGCGCCGTCTGTCACGGTGAGTTCCTGATGTCGATACAGATCATTTGGATACATCAACTCCAGACTATGTGTCATTTGATATATCATCCCCTCGACTCGTGGAGAGAACCCTCCCGAATGAGCTTGCTGTGTGCGGGAACCCTAGAGATGGCTGCGACTACGACGACGACGACGACTGTGCAGAAATCCTCCTTGGATTCAACGGAGATGACTACAGCACTCAACGATCCTATGTGGATCAGTGCCACTGATCCTGTGTGGGTCTGATCCTGTGTGGGTCATCACTCAGCGGTCATGTGTGGTCCAGCGCCTATAGATCTTGTGTGGGTCCGAACCTGTGTGGGTCATTGCAGGGGTTAGTTACCTATCTACCCTATGTGGGTCAGATCCTTTGTTGGTCATTGCGGGGGTTAGTACCTATCAATCCTTTGTGGGTCTGATGGATTAGATGAATCAGTGGCTATATCTGATCATCTATATCTTCATACAAAGAAGTATACATGTGTGAGATGAATCTTGACTTGCTTTCCTATGTGGATTGTGTTGTCCTATCCTGTGTGGATGTGATCGAACATGGGCTCGGATTTGGAGCCGAACTGGAATTGATGACTTAGGTATGTGTATGGGCATATACCTAAGTGGTGTCGGATGTTACTTCGTGATTGTATCTTTTCTTTGTGGATTATGGGAGACCTTCGGGGGTCTCGGGGTCCCTACTGGGTAGTTTATACTCACCGCTGCACGGGCTATGCCCGTACTACATTGTGTTGGTTGCAGACGACGGACAACGCTGATGGAGGTTGAGACTTGCGAAGCAGGTCGATACCCGGAGGTGGACCACTGGGCAGGACGTACTCGGAGCGGACAGTTGGACCCGAGGAGCTGTGGAGGCTATTTGTACTCACCCTTCACTTGGGACTTCTGGTGGACGGTTCGAGGCTACGGCTTTACTTTCAGTTGTTGTTTTCCCTTTCCAGTTGTACTTTACTTTCAGTTTGGGTTTTTATACTGGCCCACTTACTTTTCCGCACTTACTTTTGTATGAGTTTTAACTTAGTGTTTACTTCTACAACTTTCTTGCTCTGTGGTGTTTGTTTACTTTAGAAAGGCAATGCCTTCCCTTTTAACGGGAATTACACCTTGGTGCTAGTCACCAGCCCCTGGCCTATGGAAGGTGGGCTTGGGGTAGTCACGGCCCAGGGCCCCGAGGATGAGTCGTGACAAGAGGAATGTCTTACTGTGAAGTCCCCTGATCATCTAGATAAAGACTAGCAATATGGGTCATAACCCTTCCTATCCCATGATACACGAGTCTTGCTCGACTCGCCGTAACATCCCATTCGCCTCTATGAAGAAAAGATTCACCCTCTGGTGAAATGAAACTCACCCTGCGGTGATAATAGTCGATGACTGCCTGGAAGGGAACCAACATGTCCATCCTGAGAATGACATCATAGCCTGTCATCTCTAGGACATAGAGATCCCATAAAAAATGATACCATGAAACCTCAAGAGGGAACTCTCTTCACTGTCGTACACTACATGTCCTCATCCCCAAAGGTCTTTCTAGTGTCAACAAGTCAGAAGAAGAAACGATACAGAGCCCAAGGCTCTTCATAACAGCAACAGAGATAAAGTTATGCATAGAACCACTTTAGAAAATAGCTGAAGATACCACTGAGGCTACTATGATCGTACCTCGGACTATAGAAGGTCTGAGATCATACTCTTGATAGGTCTGCTGCACCGCAAAAGTCTGGCCTTCCCCGCGGCCCTCTAGACCAACCTGACAACTCTGAGTTGATCCTACCTGATGACGCTGAAAGACCGGTGACTGACCGCCACGACCTTCACCTCCACCTCGGTTTGAATAGCTGGAAGTACTCAAGTTTCCTGACCGGTAAAAAATAAGTGGTTCATCTCTTGAATGAGGAGTCAGGGAAGAACCCCTTTCACCAGCTACTGGTGAGAAAACCTGGCAGAAATGATGAAGGTGACCCATCTTGTTGCATGATCAGCACTCCACTAGGTCACTCTGGCACTACGGCCTCATGTGCCCGTACCTTCCACATTGGTATCATACTACCTGGATACCTAAATATGTATCTTTCCTCCTTAGATCACCAAGTGTAGACTCCCTACGGCGCTTCCTACTGTCAACTAGAGGAGTACGAGCTCTTGAAGTAGAACTTCCCTTGCTCATAGCTACAGAGTCTCTCATATTGTGCTCTGCAATCAGTGGCTGGTTGACGATGGTTGTGATGGAAGTCAACTGGAAGATATTCACCTACTAGTGGATCTCCCACATGAGACCATCCTCAAACCTCCTTGCTAGGAACATCCCATCTCCACCTCGGATGGGTGGGAAACAATGCAAATTGATTAAACTAGATGAATACTCCATAACATAAAGAGTACCCTGCACTAGACTCATGAACTCCCGGGCTCGATCGGCCCTTAGGGTCTCCGGGTAGAAGTAGTCATAAAACACGTGCTGGAACTCCTCCCAATCCATAACTTACTGATGACCTACCTGTGAGATCACATCCAACCACCTCTTGATGGAGTCTCATAGCATATAGGTATCGAGATTGACCCGCCCCTCTGGAGGAATTTTCAGATGCTCAATGATAGTCATCATGGCTTCCATCCATGACTCTACATCATGTTGTCCTCATTCTCCCGAGAATGTATGAGGATTCTGCTGCTTGAAAACACATGTCAAGTCTTCCATAGTCATGGTAGGAGGCGGTGCTCCCTGAAAGGTCTACATCATCCTCATAAAGCCTTCCCTAAACTAAGAATCAGCGCCTTCAACTGGTATGACAGCCGGTGCCAAGGCTGGTACGACTGGAGGATCGGCAGAGAGTCCCTTATCAGCCATATCTAGCGTGTGATCGCTATCCTGCAACAGACGTATAGTCGGAGGACATCTCGGAGACATAGGTCTGAAAGATCAAAATCACACCTTATATCAGGAATATCAATGACATAGAACAAGGGAGTACAAAACATAAATAGGGGATGGAAACACTCATGTTTTACAAAACATTACTACACAGCGTGTATAAACTCTACACAGCGTGTACTTAACTCTATTCCCCTTCTCGAGTCTCCTTGCACGGCTAACCCGCACAGTCTTCATGAAGTGATACTACACGACGTGTTTATTGTGGACATGGCATGTAGTAGACAAGGTTTCAACGACCCAGGTTGTTGGTGACACGGCTGGGTACAAGGCTGACCCTTACAAGGCGTGTTCCGAACAAACACGGCATGTACTTGAAGATTTTTCCCAACCCGTGTTGTTGGTGACACGGTTGGGTACACGGCTGACCATTACACAGCGTGTTCTGATCAACCCGGCATGTATAGGAGGAGATAACACTGTCACATGTTGTTCATGACATGGTCGGGTACCTAGATTAAGGCTACACGGCATGTTCATGCAAAACATGGTGTGCATTACACGAGCTTCCCCGACCCATGTTGTTAGTGACATGGCCGGGTACACGGCTCACTACTACACGGCGTGTACCTACTCTACATGGCGTGTTCCTGGAGATTTTTCACAACTTGTGTTTCTTCTCATACAATCAGTGACACTGTTTAAAGACTACATAGTGTGTATATATATAGTGCACGTCATGTATTCTAGGATTTTCCGGGAAATAGCTCTGAAACTGCACTAAAGCCCAGAAAACAATGAAAAAAAACAAGAATAAAGGTGCCAAATTCTGATCTGTGAGGGCCCATACACCCCATGAACTAAAGCTTGGAATCTCCTACATATCATATATAAGAGAAACAAGTCAATGATCAATATAGTTCCAATTCATGAGGGACCATAACACCTCAATAACCAAAATTTGGCATTAATTTATGCAAGGTTCAATAAAAACAACCTCTCTATCAAAATGTAGGGATTCTATCAAATCATTTATCACAAAAGCATGCATAATCTACATAGTGTCTATCATAACAACATGCAATTGCTAATGAACCCGAGATGACATAGCAAGAATGCATGGCATGTGATTTCTTAAAACCGCCTTTATGATGCAAGATATGGCATACCCTCATCTCATTGAGTTGTGACAGAAATAGAACCACAATATCAACAACCATAACAACATAAAGCATGTGAATCACTCATGGTAAAATCATATTAACTTTAACATAGAAAAACCAGAAAACTGTAATAAGAAAGGTAGATTGGATTTTCCCTTGTACACGAGTTAGCTAATCCCGAGCATAGCTTAATACCAAGCATCGAATCCATCATATCCCCAGCTAAAGGCTCCAAACAGTAAATCAAGAGAAAAGAAACCCTATGATACCACATTGTAACATCCCAGTTCCAAAAGCCACCCAGAGGCGCCCCGTACACGCTTGGTCACATGGGATCAAGTGCATTTCCCAAAACACTAGAGGCTGCTGACTAGCAGCGAGGGCCTTGGGTGTGATATTGGGGAAACTATTCCCTCATTAGTAGAGTACACAGTGGAAGAAGAACAAATAGAAAACAAGAGAAACTGTAACCATCCATACAAGAGTAAACGATAAACAGCAGAAGAATAATAGTAAACAACTGGAGCACCCACATATATATATATATATAAAATGATGCATGATACATATGTTTAGGAAAGAATCCAAACAAGTCACAATTCTAAATACAATACTAAACCAAACTGCAAAAGAAAATAGGTAAACTCCTCAGCATCGCAAGCCGTAGCCCGGTCCCATGCTCTCCAACTCCACAACAAGTCAAGTACCTGAAGTAGACACGAGTTTCACTTGTCTATACCTGCAACAACATATTCTATTTGGGCCCAAAAGCATGGCCTAAATAGGGTGTGAGACAAGGTCCCAGTAGGCAACCACCCAAAGATCTGTCCCTAATAGTCAGTGAATACATGGAAAGTAAAAGTACAGGAAGTAGTAAATAGGAAAGCACACATGAACTACAATCCAAAGTGTCTAGCATAAAAAGTACACAAGTAACAACCAATCAACATGTAGAACAACAAGCAACCCCCTGGGGTAGTTCTAACTGTCTAACCCTTATTGTTCAACCTACAAATACTAGAAACCCTCTAGGAGGTAGACACAGTCTCACCCCTCTAGTTCAGCTGAAGAATATACTCTCTGAGGAAGCACTCACCGTCAATTCCCCATATAGTCCCGTATCATTATAAAGGATCTCTAAGGAAGCACTCAATGTCTCATTCCCCCTGGGGCCCAATTTGAGGAACTACAGACTCTCTGAGGAATCACCCGTTATCAATTCCCCCTTTGTTCTCGCATTGACTTAATAAGACACTCTAGAGAATCCCTTATGTCTATTCTCCCAATGGTCCATTACACTAATTTCTCACAGCCCTGTGTAAAGAAAACATGCATAACGCGGGTATCATCACAAGTAAACCTCAAGAACTACTTGGCCATCATTCTAAGGTACAACAGCATATCAGTACAATAGTTCCACTATCCTACAACTAGGCATCACAACTGGTAAAACGCCTAAAAGGAAAAACAAGCATTGAAAAACATCTAGAGAATAGTAATGAAATTTACCCTATTCACAAGCATTGAACTGTACTCAATAAACCAAGAAAATCAGGAAAACAATAGGGAAAAATCAAAAACATGCAATACCCCATTCAAGGGGATTGGAGAAATTGCACAAAATATTTAAAGACATCCTACAGAAAGGAAAAAACCACCTACCTCGATCCTGGGAGATCAATATAATTGAACCACAAGACTTTATTCTCCTTATGACGGTGTAGATCTATGAAAACACACAAAACTCTCAACACAAGATATCATGAGGAAGAGGAGGAATTGGAAAACAAAGCTCTAGGAAAAGGAAGGTCTTACCGCTGTAGTTCCAACACAATCGACAGCAGCCGATTCGGAGAACGGACGGAGGCTCGGGGGAGAAGAGAAGTTTTGCAGCCGTACGAGTTCTCTCGGACGAAGAACCTAAAGAAGAAGCGAGTTATGTCTGTCAGGTGCGACCCCAGTCTGTTTAATGAAAAGAAAGAAATTACACGGTGTGTAATTCTGGGGTACATGGCATGTACTTTTTCTTTCCATACACTGCATTAAGCGACCTCCACATCGCCCCTAGACACCGTGTGTACTTTGAAAATTTCAAGATTTTCCTTTTTTTCTCAAAAATGACCAAAAAAGGAAAAACATACCTGAAACGAAGATTCGTGTTCTTACACATGAAAATATCAAAGGATAATTCATACCCTTAAAAATAGACTATAAATCAAAAAACATGGAATGATTATATAACATAAGTGAAGATCCATATAAGTCTACAATCAGGATCCTAGTGGAAAAAATCTCTAATAAAATGATACATTATAACATGATGAAAGCATAATGAAATAATGTTGGTGACAAGGAACATCATTTTTATATCATTCTAAATATCACTCTTAAAAATTTGAAAACCTCAGCCACAAATTTTTGTAATCTATTTTTATAGACAAATAACAGTTTAACTCTATCTCATCACCCAATGCATTTGAGAGCTATATCAGCCTAACCCATTCCTGGTTAAAAATAGAACCATCCATCCATAGTTTATAATTAAACCACCCGTTAATTATAGATACAAATGTCTAGGAGCAATAAAATTATAAAAACAAATACAATATTTCACTTTCTGATATTTCAATAATAATGTTTCTTTAATATTTTGATATATATGGTGAAAAGAAATGAGTTTCAAGAAAATATCATTGAAAAATCATAATCGATAAAGATATATAATAATAATAATAATATCATTAAAACATATCCCTTGGGTACCATAACTATCATCAAAGGTTTTTATCATTCATGAATAGAAATAATTTTAAAATATCATTACATAATTTCTTAATATAATTACCCTTTACACTTCAACAATCACTTTTAAAAAATCAAAATTTCTATAACATATGGAAAAATATTTTCATTGAACATAACCTTGTAAAAATTAAAAGAAATATTCAGTGAAAAAATATTTATAATGGCCCCGAAATTTGGATAATTTGAATATTATAAGAGAAAACATTCCATTCACAAATGGTAAATAAGGTAAAAATAAGTAATATGAACAATGTTAGAAAGATTACATTTTAAAAAATGAAAATAATGAAAAAATACCTTAAAATAACCTTAATTTAAAATTTAATTTTCAATAAAAATATTATTGAAATAATTTTATAAAACATTTATATGAAGAGAGAGATCCCTCATTCATAAGAATATATAAGATCGGTATCACTTTAAAACATATTTTTTGATGTTTATTTAATAAATAAAGGAGAAAATCAGAATTAAATATGTATATATATACCACATTAATAACAATTGGAGAAAAATAATAACTTTTGTTCTAAATAATATCATATTATCCCTTCTAATGGAATGTTAAACAACGCAAATCTAAAATAAGATTATATTTTATCATAAAAATACATACAATTTTGGTAATATATGAATCTTAAGACTGGGATAGAAATGAAATTAAATGAGAATTTAAATATCATGAATATAATTAGATCCATTATATTATTTAAAAATGGGTGATATATACACTTAATCAATTAATCTATCTACATAATATAAAATGAATTACAAAATATAAAATTTGTGACGAATAACTATTACAGATATCATATTATTGAATTGGGAATTAATCAATGGATAGGTAATGTGTAAAAAATAAAAATAGACATAAAATTTTGAAATAAAAATGAAGTAGAACAAATATTTTTTCACACATAATATTGTAATAACATATTTAATGGACTTGTGGTATAACATAATGAATTGGAATTGAGTTATGAAACACCTTATCCCTTTGGTATCATCAGAATCAAAACACCTTGTAATAAGTAACATGAAATATAAATTAAAAAACCATGAAGTTATAATAATTCATGATATAAATTGAAAAAGGAAAGTATATACACTATGGCAACCCTGCTTTTTATTACAACTTAAACATGCTTCATTACATAAAACTTCACTTGATCCAACAAAGAAGATCGAGAGGTTTAGTGTCTTTGGGGCTTAGGATCATTACATAAAAACTTTAAACTTGAAATACAACATCTTTATTGAAAACTTCCTTTACATGACCACTACATTCCTTCGTACTTAGCATTGCATGGGATAACCTGAGGACATGCATAAGAAAAGGGTGAGCTATAAAGCCCAGTAAGGGAGTACACAATGAATAACATGAGGAGTACAATACATGTTAGGCAATAGGCATATCAATAGAGCATAAGAGAAACATGAACATAAAGGCATGATAAAGCATGATAATCATAGCATGGAAATGTGGCAACAACACTTAACATTGAATTAGCATGAGCCAAGGCTCATTGCACATGGAGCATGAGTAAACCCTCATTGCACTTGAAGCACGAGTAAAACCTCGTTGCACTTGAATTAGCATGAGTCAACACTCATTGCACATGACGTATCATGATACTATACTTTACCCAATGCATTGGAGCGCTATCAGGGCGCACCCTTCTTAAACATTTCATTTCATGCATAAGTGTGCCACATGGATCATAAAACATGGATTCATAAAACATAATCATTTATTCCACGATAAAGGAATGTGGAATTCATACATGAAACTTTACAATAAATAAGTAAACGTTCATAAAGGTGAATACCCTTGATGGAGAAATGGGCATGGTATTCACTACACAATGATAATGGCTTAAAAAAAATCGGTGTGATTTCGGCAGCGTAACGGCGTGACATAAGAATTCATAAAAAAAAAGCTGATGAGAGAGAAAGGGGTTCCTCATCATATTTACATGTAATGGACAGTAAGAAGGTCATATAGATACATGTCCCAACAATTGAAAAGGAATTTAGATTCATGATACAAAAGTATTGCTTGAATATAGAAGAGGAGAAAAAGGTTCCTTTGGGAATTTCGGCATAGTAACGGGTGTACATGGGAGGCATTTAATGAGAGAGAAAGGGGTCTCCCATCATTCAAACAATAAGAGGGCAGTATGGGAGAGGTGTGAAACCATACCCCAACATTCATAAATTAAATTAAAAGGGCAATAAAACTTAAAGAAAATTGACAAAAATGAGAAAGGAAGAAAAACCCTTACTTGGAAGTGTGCTTCCAAAGGCTAGAGAGAGGCTTGTGAGAGGCTTCTTGGGAGCTTGGGGCACCTTGAGAGGATTCTAGAGAGAGTAGGGCAGAGGTTGGACGAACTTCAAGGGATTTGGGTGAGGAGGAAGTGGGAGATTGGGTGGGTTTATATAGGAAAGGTGAGAGAATTCTTTATTATTTAGGTTTGGGACCCCTTATTTTAAAATAATCCAAACCACAAACCATCCCATGGTATTTGCCCATGGTTTCTGGAAAATGAGAGAGGAAAACAATATTTTACAAGGCCAAGGTCCGAACTTATTAAAAAATTAGGGTTGCTTATGTGGAGGTGAGTCACACTCCCATGGAAATTAATTTAAAAAGGAAAAGTGTTGAATAAGTCTTGAGGGCTCCATTAATGCTTTGAAAAGTGAGTCAAACAAACCCAAAACCTCATTATTTTAATGATAAAACATATATTGGCCGAACCTAAGGATTATGGTATTTTATTACATCACCATTGGGTCATTATGATGTCATAAAACACATTATATATTTAAAAGGTATTTAATTTTTACCCAAAAATTGGACTGTCTCAGAAAATTATGAAAAATTCACCGTTGGATAATTTCGACGTCCTGATTCCAAAAATAATATTTATTTTATCTAAATAATTTTCTAAATATGTGAATTTTCACTTTTAAAATAAAAAACCGACATTTATAAAAAAATTCACGGGTTTTGACAGAAATGGCTTTCAAACCTTAATAAAAATTTTAATTGCATTCATAAAATTATAAGATCATTTATATTTAATAAAAATTATTAATAATAATATTTTATTAAAATATTATTTAATTCAAAAATCCTTTAATTTAATAAAATATAATTCTTAATTAAATAATAACTAAAAACATCATTTGTACTTTAAAAACTAATTACAATGCATCAAAAATGACTAGAAATTATATTCATTATTATATATAAAAAAAATAATGTACATGAACATGGTTCTACTTATTTGTTACATAACCCCTTAAAATAGCCGCATAAGACCTAAGGGTAAGGTGCGCGATGGTGACAGACTCTTGGGGCTGCTCGGATAACATCGCTCGAGTGGTAATCTCTATCAACTTCCATTTTTCCCGTAGACGATCACGTTCGAGCTTGACTTGATGAAGCTCAGCTTGGGCTTGGTCAAGGGCAAAGCCCAAAGACGCCGCCTCTTTACCGAGCTCCGACAAATGGGCTTCGTAAGGGGCAATTCTACTGGATGAGGCCATCGCTTCCTTTGTCTGAGTAGAAAAATTGGTTCGTTAAATCCTTATATTTAAACTACCCAGATGATCACTGTTCAACGGCTATAAAAGTAACGGTCACAAATCTTAACGTTAAACTAAAGAAGTTGACATCTTATAAAAACATAAAGAAACATTTAACTGGATCAAGAGGGATTTTCCATTAATGAAATTTTGGGTCGTTACAACATTCCCCCCTTAAGAAATTTCGCCCTCGAAATTTTCCTTTTCCCACACTAAAACAAATGTGGGTAACTTAGCTTCATCATATCCTCCGACTCCCAAGTTGCTTCTTCAAACTTGTGGTTTCTCCACAACACCTTGACGAGGGGCATTGTCTTATTTCGTAGAACTTTTTCTCTACGATCTAAGATCTTCACTGGTTTCTCCTCATAAGAAAGATCGTCTTCTAATTGTACCACCTCGGAAGAGAGTACATGTGAAGGGTCTGGTATGTACTTCCTTAAGAGGGATACATGGAAGACATCATGCACCTTGGCCATAGTAGGTGGAAGTGCTAGTCGATAGGCCACAGCCACAACACGATCAAGAATCTCGAAGGGGCCGATGTACCTTGGACTTAACTTCCCTTTCTTCCCAAACCTCATGACCTTCTTCCACGGAGATATGCGTAAAAACACCATGTCTCCGACTTTAAACTCAAGGTCTCGTCGACGATTATCTGCATAACTCTTCTGTCGACTTTGGGCTGCCTTGATATGCTGCTGAATGGTTTTCACCTTCTCCACCATTTCTTCGACCATTTCTGGTCCAAGCAGCTTACGTTCACCGACCTCATCCCAACATGCCGGTGTTCTGCACCTTTTCCCATATAGGGCTTCATATGGTGCCATTTGGATGCTTGAGTGGAAACTATTATTATAAGAGAACTCAACTAGAGGAAGATGTTGATCCCATCCTCCTTTAAAGTCCATTGAGCACGCTCTCAACATATCCTCAAGTGTTTGGATAGTCCGCTCGGATTGGCCATCAGTTTGAGGATGATAGGCCGTACTGAAGTTCAGTTCAGTATTCAGAGCATGTTGAAGACTCTTCCAAAACTTAGAGGTAAATCTTGGATCTCGGTCAGATACAATAGATAGTGGTACTCCATGCAACTGTACCACTTCCCTGATATATATCCGTGCCAGTTGATCCAAAGAGAAATCCTCTCGAATAGCAATGAAGTGTGCAGTCTTTGTAAGACGATCCACAATAACCCAGATTGCATTGTTGCTTTTGGATGTCCTTGGAAGTCCAGTGACGAAGTCCATGGTGATGTTCTCCCATTTCCATTCTGGTATGGGCAATGGTTGCATCATCCCCTTAGACTTCTGCCTCTCTTCCTTCACTTGCTGACACACCAGGCACTTTGATGTATATTCGGCGATCTCCTTCTTCATATTATCCCACCAAAAGTTTTCTCGGAGATCTCGATACATCTTTGTGCTCCCTGGGTGAATAGAGAAATTTGAACTATGTGCATCATCCAAAAGTTCCTTCTTCAGCTCCGAACTTGATGGGACACATAGTCTTTTCCCAAACCGCACAATTCCTTCTTCATTAACATTAAACTCTGAGGATTTTCCCCTTTTGATAGCTTCCACTTTTTCTTGGATTCTCGCATCATCCTTTTGAGCATCCTTTAACCTTTCCAAAAGAGATGGTTGAGCAATCATTTGTGAAAGGATTGATGATGTTCCCTTCTTTATGATTCCCACGTCCATCTTCATCAAGTCTAAGAAGATTGGATCCTTCTCAATTCTCATCATTGATAGAATTGCTGGATCCTTTCTACTTAGGGCATCCGCCACCTTGTTCGCCTTCCCAGGGTGGTAATGTATTGAACAGTCATAATCCTTTATGAGCTCTATCCATCTTCTCTGGCGCATATTAAGCTCTTTCTGTGTGAATATATATTTAAGACTCTTGTGGTCAGTATATATCTCACATTTCTCTCCATAGAGATAATGCCGCCAGATTTTCAAGGCAAAGATCACCGCCGCCAACTCCAGATCATGCGTTGGATAGTTTCGCTCATGGATTTTCAACTGTCTTGAGGCATAGGATATCACTTTATCATTCTGCATCAGCACACATCCTAAGCCCTTCTTCGAAGCATCACTGAATACCACAAAAAGCTCCCCACTTGTGGGTAAAGTGAGCACAGGTGCAGTGATAAGCCTCCTTTTCAACTCCTTGAAGCTTTCTTCGCATTCATCACTCCAAGCAAACTTTACTCCCTTTCGAGTTAGCTTGGTAAGAGGGTTGGACAATCGTGAGAAGTTTCTCACAAATCGTCGATAATATCCAGCTAACCCCAAGAAGCTACGGATATCAGTTACCGATGTTGGCCTCGGCCATCCCTCAATTGCATCTGTTTTGGAGGGGTCCACAGATATCCCATTGCTTGTGATGATATGGCCCAAGAATGAGACCTCCTTCAACCAGAACTCACACTTGCTGTACTTGGCATAGAGCTTCTCCTTGCGCAAAGTCTCCAGTACAGTTCTTAAATGCTCCTCATGGTCCTCCTTGGTTTTGGAGTATATTAGAATATCATCTATAAAGACTACCACAAATTTATCTAGGTAATCTCTAAAGACTCTATTCATCAAGTCCATGAATATTGCTGGAGAATTGGTGAGTCCAAAAGGCATTACTATGAATTCATAGTGCCCGTACCTTGTACGAAAAGCAGTCTTGGGGATATCTTCCTTCTTCACCCTTACTTGATAATATCCCGACCGCAAGTCGACCTTGGAGAAGTATTGTGCTCCACGCAGCTGATCAAACAAGTCATCGATTCTTGGGAGAGGATACTTGTTCTTTATCGTGATTTTGTTAAGTTCACGATAATCGATGCAAAGCCGCATTGACCCATCCTTCTTCTTGACGAAGAGGACTGGTGCACCCCATGGTGATGCACTTGGGCGTATAAACCCTTTATCCAGATTCTCCTGTAGTTGTTTCTTCAGTTCTTCAAGCTCAACCACAGCCATTCTATATGGAGTCTTGGATATTGGTAGCGCCCCAGGTATAAGTTCAATTGAGAACTCAACATCTCTTCTTGGAGGAAGACCAGGAAGTTCCTCAGGAAATACTTCAGCGAATTCCCTCACAATAGGCATTTCTTCAAGGGTGGTTTCTTCCTTGGACTCAATCATCTGAGCCAGATATGCGTGCTCATAAGGCAGTAATATCCATGCTTGAGATGATGGAGCTAAAGGAGATTCATCTTCCTCCTGACACTTGTAAAGAATCGGGGGTCGATTCTCCATATGGAGTGTGATTTCCCTCTCCCGACAATTTATGTTGGCTCTATATAAGGAAAGCCAATCCATGCCAAGAATTGCATCAAATTCCACCAAAGGGAGTATGACGAGGTTCGCCGGGAAATTCAATCCACAGATTATAACAGGGGAGGACTTATACTCATGGGATGCAATGATTGCCCCATTATCCGTACTCACCGACATCTTTACTTCCATGATTTGTGGTGGTGCAGGGATTGTTCTACTAAACTTTTGAGATATAAAAGAATGTGTAGAACCTGAATCAAAAAGAACGTTCTCTATTCTTGAATGAATAACTAGCGTACCTGTCACCACTTCGTTGTCGGGGTTCACTTCGGCAGAAGTGATGGCAAAAGCTCTTCCTTGCTGTCTTGGAGGTTGTTGATTGCCTCCGATAACCCTTGGATTAGGGCACTGATTCACAAAATGACCCGGTTCTTTGCATTTGAAGCATTGAACAACGCGTTGAGGTTCGAACGGAGCGTTCCTCCCCTCCGTCGCAGCCGCGGGTCCTTCTTGCTGACAGTTAACAGCTAGGTGCCCTTCTCTTCCACACTTGAAGCATTTTCTTGTCCCCCTAAGGCAATTTCCAGGGTGCTTCTTTCCACACTTTTGGCAAGTGGGGTGCTGGAATTTCTTAGCGTCGTTGGATTTATCCATCGGACCACCAGCATTGAAGTCCACCTTCCGCTTCTTGTCCCCATGATACCCCTGTGATTCTCCGATCTCCATTTCAACCTTGAGGGCACATCGGACAATTTCCTCATAGCTGTCAAAGTCACGGATCGCTAATGCTTTCCGCAAGCTAGGCTTCAGCCCACCAAAGAAGCGGTCAACCTTGCATTCGGGGGTAACGACAAAGCCAGAAGCGTATCGTGCAAGCCTTGTGAAGTTTGCCTCATACGCTCCCACAGATTCCTCATCTTTCTGCTTGAGGGAAAGGAAGTCCCTTTCCATCTTAAGACGGAGGGTGCGTGGAAAATATTTATCGAAAAACATCTTCCGGAAAACCTTCCATTCCAAAGCCTCGATCTCCTCCTCAGGCTTCGTATTTTTGATCAACGTCCACCATTGATCAGCTTCACCCTCCATACGATAAGCCGCCAGGAGAACCTTCTCTTTTTCAGAGCATTGGAGGATGGAGAATATCTTTTCAATGGAGTTGATCCATTGTTCAGCAATCGTGGGATCGGATGATCCACTAAAAGTAGGAGGCCTTTGTCTCATGAAGCTTTCAATAGCGACTTGTTCTTTCTTAGGGGGGGTTGAACATTCCTCTTGACCAGTGTTTCTATTCAAAACTTGAGTTAACTGAGAGAGAAGCGTGACAAAGTTCGCGATTCCCGCTCCCATTGGATTGGGCATCTCATTGGTAAAATCATCACACTGATCTTCACAACGGTTGTTAGCCCGAGTTCTCCTATTACCGGCCATTGGCTGGAATAAAAGGAAAGTTAGGGGTAACACATAAAGGGTAATCCAAAGACAAAAGTTGACAACTTATAAATAAACTTTAATCTCTTTAACTCATGAGTCTATAGGATTCAATCCAGGCTTTTCATGATCTTCCTTCTAACATATATTCTTAGGGGCATTTTTCCCTTAATAAGGGTTCATACTAAGATTGTGAATTTATCAAAACATATCCCCCGGGAGTGTCGTAACCAAGAGTGCAGCAAGGCCCGTTGTCGTGCACCAGTTCCCGTTCGAGTCTAGCTCAAAGCGGTGTTTTCGGGTTTTACCCCTAGGATACATCTGTGCCAGAGCCGCCTCTACCTGCTCGTATCCAGACAGGGATGCATTTGTTTGATAAACCACTTACTTAGTATTTACCAAAACTTAGGGATGATTTTATTATGCTTAGTCTTGTAGCTAAGGCTTTACTAGGGTTTCCTAATCCCAAAAATAACTAAACCTATCCTCTGATACCAACTATGGCAACCCTGCTTTTTATTACAACTTAAACATGCTTCATTACATAAAACATCACTTGATCCAACAAAGAAGATCGAGAGGTTTAGTGTCTTTGGGGCTTAGGATCATTACATAAAAACTTTAAACTTGAAATACAACATCTTTATTGAAAACTTCCTTTACATGACCACTACATTCCTTCGTACTTAGCATTGCATGGGATAACCTGAGGACATGCATAAGAAAAGGGTGAGCTATAAAGCCCAGTAAGGGAGTACACAATGAATAACATGAGGAGTACAATACATGTTAGGCAATAGGCATATCAATAGAGCATAAGAGAAACATGAACATAAAGGCATGATAAAGCATGATAATCATAGCATGGAAATGTGGCAACAACACTTAACATTGAATTAGCATGAGCCAAGGCTCATTGCACATGGAGCATGAGTAAACCCTCATTGCACTTGAAGCACGAGTAAACCCTCGTTGCACTTGAATTAGCATGAGTCAACACTCATTGCACATGACGTATCATGATACTATACTTTACCCAATGCATTGGAGCGCTATCAGGGCGCACCCTTCTTAAACATTTCATTTCATGCATAAGTGTGCCACATGGATCATAAAACATGGATTCATAAAACATAATCATTTATTCCACGATAAAGGAATGTGGAATTCATACATGAAACTTTACAATCAATAAGTAAACGTGCATAAAGGTGAATACCCTTGATGGAGAAATGGGCATGGTATTCACTACACAATGATAATGGCTTAAAAAAAATCGGTGTGATTTCGGCAGCGTAACGGCGTGACATAAGAATTCATAAAAAAAAGCTGATGAGAGAGAAAGGGGTTCCTCATCATATTTAAATGTAATGGACAGTAAGAAGGTCATATAGATACATGTCCCAACAATTGAAAAGGAATTTAGATTCATGATACAAAAGTATTGCTTGAATATAGAAGAGGAGAAAAAGGTTCCTTTCGGAATTTTGGCATAGTAACGGGTGTACATGGGAGGCATTTAATGAGAGAGAAAGGGGTCTCCCATCATTCAAACAATAAGAGGGCAGTATGGGAGAGGTGTGAAACCATACCCCAACATTCATAAATTAAATTAAAAGGGCAATACAACTTAAAGAAAATTGACAAAAATGAGAAAGGAAGAAAAACCCTTACTTGGAAGTGTGCTTCCAAAGGCTAGAGAGAGGCTTGTGAGAGGCTTCTTGGGAGCTTGGGGCACCTTGAGAGGATTCTAGAGAGATTAGGGCAGAGGTTGGACGAACTTCAAGGGATTTGGGTGAGGAGGAAGTGGGAGCTTGGGTGGGTTTATATAGGAAAGGTGAGAGAATTCTTTATTATTTAGGTTTGGGACCCCTTATATTAAAATAATCCAAACCACAAACCATCCCATGGTATTTGCCCATGGTTTCTGGAAAATGAGAGAGGAAAACAATATTTTACAAGGCCAAGGTCCTAACTTATTAAAAAATTAGGGTTGCTTATGTGGAGGTGAGTCACACTCCCATGGAAATTAATTTAAAAAGGCAAAGTGTTGAATAAGTCTTGAGGGCTCCATTAATGCTTTGAAAAGTGAGTCAAACAAACCCAAAACCTCATTATTTTAATGATAAAACATATATTGGCCGAACCTAAGGATTATGGTATTTTATTACATCACCATTGGGTCATTATGATGTCATAAAACACATTATATATTTAAAAGGTATTTAATTTTTACCCAAAAATTGGACTGTCTCAGAAAATTATGAAAAATTCACCGTTGGATAATTTCGACGTCCTGATTCCAAAAATAATATTTATTTTATCTAAATAATTTTCTAAATATGTGAATTTTCACTTTTAAAATAAAAAACCGACATTTATAAAAAAATTCACGGGTTTTGACAGAAATGGCTTTCAAACCTTAATAAAAATTTTAATTGCATTCATAAAATTATAAGATCATTTATATTTAATAAAAATTATTAATAATAATATTTTATTAAAATATTATTTAATTCCAAAATCCTTTAATTTAATAAAATATAATTCTTAATTAAATAATAACTAAAAACATCATTTGTACTTTAAAAACTAATTACAATGCATCAAAAATGACTAGAAATTATATTCATTATTATATATAAAAAAAATAATGTACACGAACATGGTTCTACTTATTTGTTACATAACCCCTTAAAATAGCCGCATAAGACCTAAGGGTAAGGTGCGCGATGGTGACAGACTCTTGGGGATGCTCGGATAACATCGCTCGAGTGGTAATCTCTATCAACTTCCATTTTTCCCGTAGACGATCACGTTCGAGCTTGACTTGATGAAGCTCATCTTGGGCTTGGTCAAGGGCAAAGCCCAAAGACGCCACCTCTTTACCGAGCTCCGACAAATGGGCTTCGTAAGGGGAAATTCTACTGGATGAGGCCATCGCTTCCTTTGTCTGAGTAGAAAAATTGGTTCGTTAAATCCTTATATTTAAACTACCCAGATGATCACTGTTCAACGGCTATAAAAGTAACGGTCACAAATCTTAACGTTAAACTAAAGAAGTTGACATCTTATAAAAACATAAAGAAACATTTAACTGGATCAAGAGGGATTTTCCATTAATGAAATTTTGGGTCGTTACATACACCCAAATAAAATTAGGTCTAGAACATTAAAACATTCTTCAATGGAGGTAAATTCAGTTGAATCCCTTACATCGAGTCCATTCCTTCCAATTTGTCCTTTAACATCAATATAACAAACCTATATTTAATATTTATTGATTTCTGATAATTTTACATGTTTAATAATTTACCATTCATATTATTGTTTCATTTATTTTAATTAAATATTTAATTACATAATTAGTTATGTCTATGTTGGGTGTTTTAAATATTTTGACATCATAATTTTAAAATGATTCAAATATGTTAACCATTGTAAACATGTTACTATTACATAATATGAATAATATAATTCATGACTTAATATTAATTTCTATATAGTAATTATAATTTATAACCTATTATGTATGATGGTCACAATAAATTATTTATGTTACAATCATTGAGATGGTATGCCACACATACTCTTGAGTAACGTTTCAATTTTTCAATGAACATTAGAGAAAACTTTAGGTATCATTTTATCTTTATAGAATAATTATTATATCATATATATCATATCATCTCTTTAAATACACTTATATATACCATCAATATAAGGTGTTGTTTAATGAAATAATTCCAACGCTTTATGGATGTTTTCATCCACAGGTATGCACAAACGACATTATCAATTTTAAATAGATTGAAAGGTAAAAAATAGAGGTTATATTATAATTAAAGTTTGATAAATATTTAATTAATATTATAACTCTACTTTAAATCCATTATATAACTATCCAAGAGATGTAGTGATGGAAAACAATTGCATTGGTTCCTGGGGTGGTAGTTTATTTTACACATGAATAATTGTTTTGATTCCCATTAGAAGAAGAATGAGGTGAATTGACGTTATGAAATAAACATAATAAAAAATTATATTTAAGATACTTATTTTATTGAATGAAAATTTTTATAATAGTTTTTAAGGAGGTATTTGAAAAAATAAGACTAATATAATTGGTTAAAAACTCCATCTATTCTTCATAAAGCCTCCATTATTTTACACATTACGAAATCAAATGTTGGTATTATGATCATAATAACAAATTTATGATGTTTTAAGTGATTTAATGAAGGTATTTTTAAAGGTATATTTTATAAAAAATGGCTCTTTATGAGTAGATAGGCTAAGTGAGGTTTGTCCTTTTGTATGTGAGTGGATAGGCACTCTTGAAATTCTTCAAAACATAACTATATTATAAAGTGAAATTCATTGTAATTTTTTTTTTCAAAATGAATTATTTTAAAGATTATTATGATTTAGGATTATAATAATATCACAAAATATATTTTCACATGTATTTTTGAAATTCTAACCCTTATCTATTTCATTTAACCCCTTGTTAACCATTTTTATCCTTAACCAGGGTAGTACATATTTCAATTAGTAATGTTTAATAATTTATTTATAAGGAAGTAATTACTTCAAAAATGGTTCAGGGATGAAATCTTAGACCATTTCCAAGTCCAATTATCAAATTATTTTTATTTTTCATCTAAAAATTTTAATAAAATATTATATTAGAAAAACTGTCCATTTATTAAAAATAAACAATTTTTGACATTAAACCCATCAATTAAGGTATATAATTCATATTGAAACTCTCTAAACATAAGTTAAATATATTTTTATTAAACATAAAATACGTTTTCAATTATTAGTCCAAAGAATATATTAATTTTAATGATTTTAAAATTATTTACTTTAATTTAATACTTCTTGCACATGAACTATGTCAGCGTTGTATAGTAATTTAATAAAATTATATAATCATTAAAAATGTGAAATTAAAATCCTAAAAATAATTTCATAATTATAAAAACAAAATTCAATATTCATTAAAAAGTTTGTTTTATCTATATTTGAACATATAAGATAAATTTATAAACAAGAGAGTGTCATTTTATATTTTTCATTACATCAAATAATTTTTAAGTCATTTTGAATGAAAAATAGAAACAAATATCTATAAAACTGAATATTGGATGAGAATAATCGATCATTACACTGAAAATACGTTAAATGAAATTTTTGGGGTGTTTTTAGCCCATATCACATTAATTTTATCTTTAATTGCCCAATTAACACTTACTGAGGTAAAAAATATTTAATGCTCTTAATATTCATTATAACCCTAAAAGGGTCCTATATAACAAATTAGGATATCCTAATTCCAAATATGGGGAAAATGTTTCAATATTATTTTCCTATAATGGTAAAAATCAATTTTATAATAAATTCCTAAAACGAAACATAACATATTTTTTAGAAAAATGTTTTTTCTATCCCAAAATAAACTTATACAAAAATCATGTATAATTAGGATTCCGATAACACCCCAAAATAAGAAAACAGTAAATTGTTATAAATAGTATAAAAAACATGAAACACCATTCTCAAACAACTGATTTAATTTATTTCCTTAAATTTACAATATTTTTTAGCATACAGGGCATGAAACCCCATGAAAAAATGAACCATAATATAGTATAATTTTATAGAATTTTTGCTAAATTGATGGGTATTAATTTGTAATAATGTAATTATTATAATTATATTTCTCTATTTATTATAAACAAATTAATAATCATTTAAATGGAAAATAATTTTTCTCCATAAAACTATATTTTTTCTAAAAGACGGTACGGTCATGCTTTCCATGGATAATTTAAAATAAATCTATGAAAATAATATAATTTTTTAAAAAAAATAAATATTCATTTTTAAATAAAAATATCAAAATTATCTTAGTCTTTACTTTTCTTATTTTTCTAGAAGATTTCATCTTTTGATAAATATTGAAACATACTGAATTTTAATTAAAAACTACCCTTTTGTTTAAATTATTTAAAAAGCTAAATTATATTTTTAATTGGTAATAAAGTAAAAATAGTTCAATTTTAAAAATATTAATAATTTTTTTTAATTTTAATAATATTCATGTTAAATTTTGATATAATAACATTGTAAACATTTGATCAATCTTTCTTTAAAATCTCTATAATCATCACGTCTGTGAAATTAATTTCAAATTATATATTTTCACTTAAATTAATGGACATTCATAATTCATTTCATATTAAAAATCTTTATAATTTATCTTATATAATAAATTTAAAATATTTTTTAACAAATTTAATTGAAAAAAAATATCTACTATGTCTGAAGTAAAAAAAATGATTTACAGGGGTTAAACTAAAAAGATCAAGGTTAAAATGACCTAAAAACTTTTCAAAAATATTTTTTATGGACATATTTTGACTCTATCATGTCTATTTTTGGATAATAAGTCATTTTGGACACTTTTTCATGTGAAAATTGTGGGTGGGCCTTTTTCTTTTCAAAATTTTCAAGTGTTTCCATTACATCACTTATAAAAGGACACCCATATCATTTCTTCTTCGCATCTTAAAACAATTTTTATTTTTCCAACACATTCCCTAATACCCATCAAAAACCCATCCCATTATCATGGAATCATTGTTTTTTGGAGAAATAAAACATAGGAAGTCCTTTGTTGAAAAGGTAAGGGGGTTACACAACAAAGATGTAATGTTATTAAATGAGAATTTTTATGTCATTTATTCCTCCAACTATTTGAATTATTAAAAATCCATGATGATATAATAAAATCAGAGTCGTATATATATATATATGTGTGTGTGTGTGTGTGTGTGTGTTTTTATGATAATTTCATAACCTAAACCCATCTCCACATCCATAAAATGGGTTTCAAAATCATTATGTGTTTGTATGGAGGACTACAATCTTGCAAACCCTTTCCATTCATTATTATATTACAATATCTCATGATTGAGTACGATGATAGATATAAAGTATTTATATGATATTTATAAAATAATTATACCTATTTAGTTATGAAAACTATTCTTTTTATTACCCTATAACACATGATTTATTATTTATTATTACAAATATTACAACCCATAAGATTTTTATGTCTTGTTTCTTTGGGAATTAGTTAAATTAAATAAATAAATAAAATAGGAAATGCATAATCATTATTAAATTCTTCTATAAAAAAAATGTGCTTAAAATGCATAAGATAAACTAGGTTTGATCATTTGAAATTAGTAAGCTATAAATCCCAATATGGGAATAAACATGTCATAACATGAATAATGTGACCCTTGTTAAACAATATAAATATTAATGGGTCATAAAGTGGTGATAATCCTAAGCATGAACAATAATACCTAATATGGAATAATAACATGAAAGAAAAAATATGAAATATGTTAACCACTTAAAAGACTTTATCATAAACAATGGTCAAGGATAAATTCCTATATATCATCAAACAAATGCATCATTCTATACTAATTTGACTCCCATATCCCTTGAATAACACTTGAGGAGACTAAAATATTACCCAACAAATTGTAGTACTATATAATTCATGGTGCACTTGTCAGTTTCATTCTCTTTATTAAGTGTTCCACCTTGATAAAAAACATGGATTCATTAATCATTATATTTTATTCCATGATCAAAGAGTATTGAATAAATGTATTTTATTCCCAAATCAAATAACATTATTTTCATTAATGTTAATACCATTGATAGGAATTTGGTATGGGTATTCACTACATATTTTTTGGCATAGAATCCCTCGGTCAAATTTTGGTCCCATAACGGGGGAAAATAAATGTTCATGGGAGGTATTAATGAGAGTTAAAGAGATGTACCATCATTTATAAATCATATGGTAAGTGTGGTATATTTATAAAAACACACCACAACATTATGAATTGAAAATAAAAGGCATAAAATGAAGAATATTATTTAAAATTAGGGTAAATAAAGGATTACTGACCTTTATAGTGTGGCTCTAAATGCTTGGGAGGGGCTTTTTGAGAGCATGGGGGAACCTTTAGAGGACTATAGAGAGTGTAGGTAGGAATAAAGATGTGCTAAAATGACTTTTACTTACGATAAGTGGGATATTGGGAGTGTTTACTTAAGAAATGAGTGAGGAAATATTTATCATTTATAAAACAATAGTTTTAGACTTTATTAGTAAAAGAAACAAAACCACAAACCAAAACATGGTTTTCCCAATGTTTCTATCAAATAAGAGTATTTTTTCATTATTTTATAAGTCAAACTACATATATTGTTAATATATTACTCTTAGTGATGTAGAGGTGAGTCATACTCTTAAAGAAATTATTTTAGAACCTTAAAATATATTATATGATTTATAGAATTTATAAAGACGTTATAAAATTAATATATCTAACTTAATATTTAATAAATTTAAATAAAAAAACATATATTTGGTAATTTACAACAATTATGGTATTTATTAAATAATTTATTTTTTCATTATGATGTCATAATACCCATTGTATATTAACAATGTACTTAATTTTTACCAAAACATTCAACTATCTCTAAAAATTTTGAACAATTATCTACTGGGATATTTCTACATTCTAATTCCAAAAATAATTTTCCTATTATTTCAAAAAATTTCTAAAGGTTTTAATTTTTACTTTTAAAATAAAAATCAATATTTATTAAGAAATGATAGTTTTTTACAATACAAATTTTCGAACCCTTATAAAAATTACATTTGACTTAATAAAATTTATGTGACCATTTATATTTATTAAAAATTATTGAATAATAATATATTAATAATTTATAATTTATTTCAAAAACCCATCAATTCATAAAAATAAATGCCTTAATTGAATTTTAATATTACCTGAATAACAATCAAAATTATTTATAATGTAATTATATGATGTAAATAGATACATTATTATATTGAAAATATAATATAAATTTTAATATTATTATGGTATTGATGCATATCCTGTTAATACACCACCAAAATATCTAAGGGTAAGGTGTGAAATGGTGATATTTTCATTGGGTGTTTCAGCATACATGGTTTGGGTTGGGATCTCGATGATCATGAAATTATACCATAAATAGCTTCACTCATTCTTTGGTTTTGGATCTCAGCATGAGATTGATCAAGGGAAAATCTCATTGATTCTATCTCCCTTGGTAGCTCTGATAAATGAGATTTAAAGGGTACAATCATTCTAGTTGAGGTCATCACATCCTTTTTCCATGTTAATTGGATTTGTTAGAAACCTATATTTATACTAATCATAAGATCACTATTCAGTGACTATATTAAAAATGCTAATGATACATAAAATCCTTTTAGAAATGATTTTATATAATAAAACCAAAGAAGTCCATGTGTTTTCTATATCCATAATAAAAAATAATACCTTTCATTAATTCATAATAGAAATTTTATTTATAATAGTTTGGGTCATTCCCCTTTTTAAATTTTTCCCTAGAATTTTTAATTTCACACACTAAAATAGATGAGGGAATGTCTATTTCATCACCTCTTCTGGATCCACATCACTTATTCAAAATAGTGGTTTCACCATAGTACATTGACCGGGTCTATTGTCTTATTTCTAATAACTTTGTCTCTATGATCTAAGATAATCAGTGACTCCAATTTATATGAGATATCATTCTCCAATGGTACCATAAATGGATTTAGTGCATTCGAGGGGTTTGGTATGTAATTTCTCAAGAAGGATATATCGAATACTTATTTTAGTTGAGATATGTTCTTTGGGAGTTCTAGTTAATAGTTCACCACTCTATTGTGATAAAGGATGTCAAAGGAACATATATATCATGGAATAAAATTCCTTTATTCACAAATAACATGAATTTATTACACAAATATATTTAAAGAAATACCATGTCACCAACATAAAACTCTTGGTCTCTACGATAATCATTGGCATAATTTTTTATCAACTCTGAGTACCCTTGATGTTCTAATGAATGTTCTTAACTTTTTATACCATTTCATTAACCATTTCGTGACCTAGTAGTTTTTTCCCTAACATCATACCAAAATGCATGTCTTCTACACATCTTCCTACAATGGGTATTACAAAGAGGCATTTGGATGCTTGAGTGAAAACTGCAATTATATTAGAACTCAACTAGAGGAAAATGTTAGTCTCAAAATCCATTCAAGTAAATTGAGTAAGTGGTCAACATTTCCTCAAGTGCATGGATAGTCTTCTCATATTAGCCATCAGTTTGAAGATGATAAACTTTAGAGATTTTCAACTCAGTTTTTAGAGTGTGTTGGAGACTATTCTAAATCATGGTCGTAAATCATGGATCTCAATCCGATAAAATTTATAGTGGCTTTCCTTGCAGCATCAAAACATTATTAATAAATATCCTTTAAATTTTATCGAGTGAGAATTTTTATTTAATATCAATGAAGTGTTAATTCTATGTATGATGATCCAATACAACTTAGATACAATTATTTCCTTTTGATTCTTTTGGAAGACCAATAATAATGTTTAAAGTTATGTTATCCCATCTCCATGTAGTTATAGGTAATGGTTGTGTCATACATGTCACCACCCTTCCCCCGAGGACAGTGCTGCGACTTCCACAAGCCTGGCTTCCATAGGCCAGGGGATGGTGACTAGCACCGGAAAGCCTCTTCAAAAAATGGGAATACAATTCCTCAAAACATGTATACACAAATATAGGGCACAATGCACATAAGTAAAACCCAACGGAATAATAAATGTAAAACCACAACTAAAATACACCATTGAGTGTAAAAGTGTGTACTAAAAGCAAAGTGGCTATTATAGAAGACCAACCAGAAAGAATGTAAAGGAAAAAGGGAAAGAAGCTCCAAAGATCGTCCACCCAGGATCCTACCAGAGGGGTAGGTACAGCTTGTCTCAACAACTCTCCATGCCAATCGGTCTCCTCTGTACACCGTCGAGTCCTAGATCTCAAGTATCAGTCAAATATTTCATTATTCTGCACCATACAGAAAAAGGTACTGGAAAATCCCATATAGGGGGGAGTATAACAATACCCAGTAGGGACCCCGTGACCCCTGAAGGTCTCTCAAAATTCTACAAAGGAATACCATAATTCATTATCTCAATCAGAAATTAAAAATTAAAAGACTCATCTCAAACCAGGTATATAACTTATAGAACAAGAATAATGATGATTATTCATAATGATAAGACATCGTATTCTATCGAGAAGTTCCATTTCTCAACCACAAAGAAGTCACTCTATCACCGATCGACAAAGGTTTATAAGTCACTGATCCACACATGGTCGTAAGTCATCGATCCACATAGGATCGTAAGTCGATGATCCAAGAAGGGATGCTCTAAGGCTTGTCCTCATCGGTTCACACTACTACTGATCCACACAGGTTAGTAAGTCGTCGATCCACATTGGGTCTTAAGTATTTTATCCATATGGGGTGTTAAGTCACCAATCCACACAGGTTCGGAAGTCGAGGATCAATACATGGTCATAAGTAACTGATCCATATAGGGTCATAAGTCACTAATCCATGGTGAGGTTCTCTAAGCCTAGATCAAATCGGGTAGCACTACTGATGATCCACACAAGGTCATTCTGATGTCGATCCACAAAGGGTCATATGTTACTTGACAACCAGCCACAAGATTCTTTCACTTGGTTCGCTTGAGTTTCTCAGAAACAACCCTTCAAGATATCAGTTGTAACTAAACCTCCACTACGTCCCATGAAAAATTATCCCAATGAACCAACATGTCATATGGTTTCCAATGCAATAGACGGTGCATCCACAGGATGACAAGTTTTTATGTTATATGCATTTTAGTGTCGAGGGCCCTGTTGGATTCGAGTCTGATCCAACCCGGTTGTACTCCATCTTTCTCCAAAACGAAAGTGGCCTATATCAAAAGGCCTTCCACTTCCTAAGGGTTCCAGTACTACAGATGGTTCATCAAATGAACATCTAGTTTAGAGGATAAACCGCTTTAAAAAAAACTAGGCCTAAATGGGTCAGGGTCAGGTCAGTCCAGGTCCGACCAACCTGACCAGACCTGGTATCATCCAACCAAATCGGTCTGGGTCAACCTTGGTCTGACCCGGCCCTGCCCAAACTGGTCTGGCTGCACCCAGTCTGATCTACCGACTGGGTGCCACTAGTTAGTTGGTTACGGACCAAGCTCCCCACCGAACAGACTAAACACTATTCAGTCTTCAATATGCAGTGCCAGGCAGGCGCTACCCCTTCAACTGACCAATCTTGTGGAACGATCTAGGGTGAGGCCCGTGGTCCGGGTCTACCTTTGTTGCGGCCAGAGATGTGGCATCTCCTCTACAGCGTGGGGCCGCTATCAACGTGGATTCCATCGGTCGACCACCCCCTATCTATCGCGGCGCCTTTGGGCGCTGCCACCTCCATGGGGTCGGCGAGAGCCAGCTGCAACCTCCTTTTATCTTCGATGTCGGTGGAGCTTCCATGGGCCTCTGGTGAAGCTCTGGAGGTCCTTTTTCTTTTTTTAATGCGCCTATGTGCCTCATAGGATGTCTCATATGCTGCATGGCACTCAATTTAACCTTTCCACCTTGTTTCTCGGTTTCCCACGAAGAACGCAACAAACAAAGAATGGAGGAGGGTCTGAGCCTTGTTCAGTATGGCCTGCACCATCCGCATTAGCGTTATAACAAGGGAAGAGTTGAAACATCATAAAGAGAAGATGAATCCATAAACTCATAGAAATAAATCAAGAAAAAAACCTACCTAGAACTCGTTGGAATACACTACAGACGAGGAACGAGGGTCAGTGTTTGAATATGTTCATCAGCGTTCATTTATTCCTCATTCATTATTGGAGTAGGTTTCCACCAGAGTTTTTTCAGATCTTATTTATATCGATGCACAATACCCATACCATATTTTTTTTAAATATAAAAAAATGTAACCACCAACGTTTCATTTTATTAATGTGGTTCATTAATAAATAGTAATTAATGTTACATTAATTCAATGAACAACATGGTTATGCAACCCCAGGGTCAGGTCATTAACTAACTCCCATTCAACCCTGACATTACACCGAGGTCCCTATATCTACCACTCAACCCTGAGAAGATAATAAAATAAAACATGGTGTTATTTTATTATATTTTTTTGCAATGTCCAAAAATTATCTTTTTCATACGACCCTTGCCAGTCAAACTTATGTTTCTCCTAATTGAATCCTAGAAATGAAAATTCAACAGTGCCCTCATATTTTTAATCCAAGCATCGGTTCAAAAGATATAATTCACCACTCACACGTTTACTGAACGTACCTTAAAAAAGTTAAAAATTCTATTTCAGGCTCTCCGGGCTTCCAAATCACATGCCGTCAATTTTTGCAGACCCCTAAAATCCAAAATAAACATATATATATATATATATATGGAAATTTCATTCCTTTAATTCCTACCCATCTTAGGGATTTATGTCCCCGAAATCCACAACAAATCTAGGAAATCAAATGTGGGGTAATGAGGACGTATCTAAGCCTCTCGCTCCCATGTGCTCTCCTGGAGGTTTTTGTGCTGCCACTGAACTCGCACTGGAGGAATCGAACACCCAAAAAGGACATGCACCTTTC
The DNA here is from genome assembly GCA_963277665.1 of Viscum album. Lineage (NCBI taxonomy): Eukaryota > Viridiplantae > Streptophyta > Magnoliopsida > Santalales > Viscaceae > Viscum > Viscum album. Next base: position 1,094,205,463 of record OY728148.1, on the reverse strand, counting down.
AATCATCTATCTCAATTGGGAACTCTACGAATGTCTCCACATCATTAATATCCAGCTCACCCTAGTCGATAACGTACGATGGATCATGAATGTACCTCCTCAGTTGTGGCACAGGGAAAGCATTATACACCAGGTTCATCTATGGGGGAAGAGATAGGTGGTACACAACCTTTCCCACTCTATTAAGGATCTAGAATGGTACGATGAACCTCTTAGATAGATTGATGCCTCAGAAAAATCATTGAAATCCTTGTCGGGTTGAGACCCGTAGAAAGGCATTATCACCCCCTCAAACTCTATGGAACTCTGTCTCTTGTCATAATTAGAATTATGACGGCTCTTGTAGTCTTCATGTTATCCTTGATTATTTTCACCTTTTCAGTGGTAGATTTTACCATCTCTATACCCATACATGATGAATCCACTAGGTCTTTCCAGCATAGGGGTGATATGTATGGTTGCCCATGAAAGGCCTCAAACGAGGCCATGTTGATGGTGAAGTTATAACGGTTTTTGTAAGAAAACCTTACTGGTGGAAAGTGATCCTCCTAAGTGTGGAAAAAATTGTGGACATAATCACAGATCATGTTCTCAAGCATTTTTATGGTCTGATATGTCTAACCATCTGTTTGAGGATGAAATGTGGTGCTCAAATGTAGCTGAGTCCCGAACACCTCCTATAATCCCTTCCACAACTAGGATGTAAAACGAGCATCATGATCTGAAATGATTGCTGATGGCACCCCGTGAAGTCGTACTACCTCACGTACATAGAGTCATCCCAAGCCCTCTACTGATCCCTTATCTCATATGTGTGGGAAATGGGTCAACTTGGAAAGTTAGTCAAAGATCACCAAAATGGAATCGTCGCCCCAAGACGTACGTGGTAGCTCAATCACAAAGATCATGGAGATCCCATCCCAGTTCCACTTAAGCACCTCTAGTGGCTGAGTCAGGTCTGTTGGAACCTGGTGCTCAGCCTTCAATTGCTACAATGTGAGGCAGCATGAAACAAACTCTACCACTACATTCTTCATCCCTAGCCACTAGTACAGATGTCGGAGGTCCTAGTATATCATCACCACAAAAGAATGTACCGCCAATGGGGATGTGTGGAACTCCCTCAACACCTCCTCTTGTAGCATTATTGGTACCCTGGTTTATCCACTGAAAAGGATGACATGCTCCCCACCTTCAGAAAATCCTTCATGAGCATGTTCTGAGGATATCTGAGCACATTGGGCCTCGCAATAAACATCCCCAAGTTGTGCCTCCCATAATCACTGAAGGAGTGGGGGAGTGACAGTTATGGAATGGAGGTATCATCATCCATTTCTATCCATGGTGGATATTTTCAACAAAGCTAGATTCTATTTTACCTCAATCAACAACTATAACCCAAACCTCCTATTGAGTACATCTTCCACCACGTTACCCTTCTAAGGAGTGTAGATTACCTCAAAGTTGTAGTATTGGAGGAACTCCATCCATCATTGTTGTCTCAGGTTATGTTCCTTCTGTGAGAAGATATACACAAGACTCTTGAGATTATAGTATACATTAAACGGTTCAACCATCATGTAGTGTCACCACATCTTCAAGGCAAAGACCACTTCTGCTAACTCCACATCATGGGTATCATTGTTCTACTCATGCTATCTCAACTGCATTGAGATTTAGGTGATCACTGCTTTCTCCTACAATAGGACACCTCCGAGTTTTGTTCTTGATTCATCACAGTAGACTATATACCCAACACAATTTTATGGTATCCTCAAGATGGGTTCACTCATCAGTCTCCGCCTCAACTCTTGGAAACTATTTTAAAATCTCTCTACCCACAAGAAATTTTTTCCCTTGTTTATCAAAGATGAAAAGGTTGCTACTACTATAGAAAAGTTACGTACGAATCTTTGGTAGTACCCATCCAATAATAGGAAACTCGGAATCTCGGTCGCACTCATGGGTGGCTCCAAAGCAAGCTTTACCTCTTTCTTTACCGGATCCACCAAAACTCCAGCCTTTGAGATAATGTGTCCCATAAAGTGAACCTCTTGTATCCTAGATTGGCACTTCTATAAATTTCTATAAAGTTAGTTCCCTTAAATATTGTCTATAACTATTTATAGATGCGTTGCGCGATCTTCATCTAATTCCATGTATATCATGATTTTGTCAATGAAAACCACCACAATGCGATAGATTTAAGACCGTAAGATCATGTTCATGAGCCCCAAGAATACTACAGGAGTTTTGGTCACGATGAAATTTATCACTAATAACTCATAGTGTCTATACCAGCATCTGAAGGGTGTGATCGTCACATCCTCATATGAATCTCTGCATGGAACGACGTCAGATCAGGCCATGTGGAAGGTCCCATTGTGTCTCTGGATTCCCGAGTGTGGCGGGGTTGGAGCGGCATGGCATCGGCTTCATTGTTCCCTGGTGTTTCTCGTCGACGGCTCTAGAGTGGCTCGATGGAGGGGAGGTATTCTGTATTTGGTTTGGTTGGATTTTGATTTTGTGTTTGGTTTCCTTTTTCATTGGATTTGGGATCTATTTCATGGATATTTGGGTGGTGTCCTCGTGATGTTGTTGTCGTCAGATCAACCCTTCTTGTGAATCTTGTTGCTAGTGGTTTTATCCCAACCAAGAGTGATTTTCTCATTTGGATGTCCACAACTGTCTTTTTCGTTGTTCTTTCTCCTTCTCCGGCAGTCTGCTTATGGATACTGGTAACCGGCTTGGGTCCTTCTATAGCTCAGATATGTCTAGATTCAAGACCATGGTGGTGCTCCTTGGTTTGATCAGTTGTGACCCCCTCTCTGGTTATGCTTCTTGGGTAGGATGTTGGGTCATCAAGCCCTAGTTGTGGGTGATCCGGTTCCCTATCGCATGGGGTGTCGGCCTCAGCTGTGGTGGGAAGCAGTTATGGTGATGGATGGAGTCAGTGTGATAATGGTGGTGGTCTTGATGGTGGGTCTCAATGCTAGTAGTGGTGACTGTGATTATGGTGGTGCTGGTTAGATATGGAATTGAAAATACTTGTGAATGCTTCTGGATTGGGTGATTCATTTTTGATCTGTGTTGGTTGGTTTAACAGATTTTGGATGGAAGTTAAACAATGATGGTCTTATGGAGGTGTTGTTGATTTGGAATTGGTGAGGAGTTTTTATCTTTCGCATATGTTATTCGTCAGAGGTTGCGCTGCGGTTTCCTGCAGAGTAGGGTGCACCATCCGGACGGCCTGGTCTTCCTTGCTCTAGTCTGTTCATCACCCTTTTTGGATGTGCTCTTCTTAGGGATCATCTAACTTCACTAGATGGTTGGGCAGAATCCGACTGGAGTTCGTCAGTGGGTTTTTGGTTTTGGGCTGCTGTCAATGGTCGTAGTGGTGGGCATTTGAGGAGACCGGTTCTGAGGTTTGTCAAGTTCTCCTGATGCTTTTTTCCCCTAGATCGTGGTACCTTGGCCAGTTCTGGGTGACTTCAACTCTAGTGGTGATGGTTTTTCAGTTTGAAGGCTTGAATGGATTCCATCCACTGTGCATAGATGATTTTAAGTGTTGAAGTGTTGAATTGGTGATGTGGTGAGGTCATGTATGGTTTCTCAATTTTCCTTAAAAGTGTTTGCATAATAAAAAATCAATTTTTAGTCAGCCTCAGATTTTCCACACAAATCCTCAAACTCCTCTGCCTTTTTCGAAAACAAAATCAAGGCTACCCATGGATAAACACTGGGCCTTATTAACCCCTTACCTTGAAAATCCTCCAGTTTTACCCTCAAATAATGATGATTGTTAGGGACTATATGATATACTGGTGTAGATATTGGTGTCATCCCCGGGTGTAGTTTCATGTATAATTTGTCCTCTCTATGAGGAGGTAATCTCAGAACATCATTGGAAAAGACATCAGCATATTGGACCACCACTACAGGATAACTCAGACAGCTCTTGTCAACTGCTCCGAGGTTAAGGCAAGCCAACTTATTAGTGATCGGCTACACCCTCTTCCGATAAAGTCCATCCTATGCTATAAAGGTTCCCTTCTTACCGATGAAAGAAAACCTAGTCCCATCCTTGTGGTCACACCACACTTTGTACCTAAAATAGACAATCTAAGCATGGATGATGGACAACTAGTCCATACCTAAGATGAAATTGTAAGGCCTCGACACTACTACAAGGAGATCTCAGTCGATGCTCTCACCCCTAAGAGTAATCTCATATTGTCGCCACCAGTTTGTAATCATTGAATCTTATCACGTATGTGTCTATAATCTTATGGATCAACCCAATGACTCTACCAGAATCTCTAAGCTATGAATGAGAGATGTGGAAATAAAAGAGTTAGTGGAACCTCTATCTATTAGAACTATAGATAGGGTGGGGTAGACACAGATCATACCTTCAATCATCTTTGTTGCATTGTGTTCATATGCCTCAGCTGCCTGAAGGTGAGCTCGTCCTTGTCCACCTGCTCCCAGAGGTCATGGGGGACCATCTTAAGGTGGTGGCTGTAGAACCGAAAACTATCGCCCACCTCCTGCTACACGTCCTACTCCTCTCCCACATCCTCCGCCCTATGGACCTCCCGGCATGAATCTCTACCTCTACCCCAGCGGTCCCTCGACCGTCTGCTGATCTTTGGAGTGGGGAGTCAGGAAGCCACGAGCCATGTGACCCTACCCACCGCACGAATAGCACAATATGCTCCTCTGCTGACCTCCTCTATCCCGTGATATCTTCATCTCTGACCCTACATCTTCGGGTTGTCCACCAGAAGGTCTAGACAGCATGGTCCCCTATGCCATACACCTACTACCTACAGTAAATGACTCCTTCACGTTTTGTTTGGCGGTGGCTCTCCATGTTGGTTCCTGATTATCTAGGAAGATGTCCAAGAGAAGTTCTTGCTCAAACACTCCATCCTGTGTCGGTATGTTGATAGATATAATCAAAGCTCTAATCTTCTTTCATAGACCCTTATCAAAGGTCCAGGCCCTGGATAATGGGTAGCATACCATGTCAGTGGAGTAGAAAGAGAGTTCAATGTATCTCGCTAAGTACTGGGCTACAGTCAGGATGCCTTCATGTAAGTGTAGTAGTTCTTGAATACGCACAGAGTATAGAGACACCAGAATGAACTCCTCTCTAAAGAGGCTCTCAAAGTCCAAATAGGTGATGGTCTCCTTATCATGCATCTAGAGCGTCAGGATACACCATCTCCCTGTGGTGACCTGGAAGAGAATCCCAACTAAGATCACCAACTAGTCTGGTGGGGTCCCAACTAGGCAAAAAACACTAGCCACAACCTCCATCCAATCCTCAGCCTCAGGCAGATCTGTCTCACCTTGAAACCTCAATGGCCTCTGCCATAGTAACATGTACAATGCACTAAGCCAGTGTGCACCATCCTCTGGTGGGGATGGTGGAAACATCTTCCTTACGAGTAGTGGTGTTTCTGGCACACCAACCAAAGGTACCATCACCATAAAGGGCCTTATACCAAAGCATCATTACTCAGTGGTCCATCATCGTGACCTATCTCTGGAATCCTTGAAGGCTGTATGTGTAGAGAAATCCTATAAAGAAAAAAATGCACCACAGTCAATAATGTTATACCTAGTGAGATGACTCAAAAGAGATAGAAAAAGATAAACTTTTCAATGTCATATGAAATCATTGTTTTTGTGTATCGAGTCAGAAATCATAACACAGGGTCCTGGTGTATTGATACATTTGCTGCCACACCAACACTGGACTCCCAAAACCGAAATCCATACTAAAACCACTTAACACTATTGCCACATTTAGAAGATCAGAGTCATAGTTCTTCAGTAGAACTGACCAATTTGTTACGACTTGTCCCCTGGGGACCGTGTCGTGACTAATCCAAGCCTACCATCCATAGGGTAGGGGTTGGAAACTAGCCCCTATAATGCATATACCAAACTTGGGAAGACATTCCCTCAAAACATGTACATACACAGAAAGCACAATCTGTGCACAAGTTAAACACAATGGAAGAAAAAAGGCATAACCACAACTTAAAATCACAACTGAGTGTAAAAGTAAGTACTAAATGTAAAGGGTCCAGTATATATTCCAAACCAGAAAGAAGGTAGAGAAAAAAGTGAAAACAGCTAATGAGACCGTCTTCTAAGGATCCTACCTGAATGGTGGGTACAACTCGTCTATGTGACTCTCCACGCCAACCAATCACCTTCATACACCGTCTATCCTGGATCCCATGTCTCGGTCAAAGCTTCCTATCATCCACACCAGAATCAACAAGCTAAGGGTGAAGCCAATGCATTGGTGAGTATAAAAATATAATGTAGGGACCCCGAGACACCCAAAGGTATCTCAGAATTCCACAAAGAAAAAACAACAAAGCATGATATCAATCAGAAAGTACAAATTAAAAGACTCACCTAAAACTAGGTATCTAACATAATGAATGAGAATAATGATGATTTTTGGTAATGAAAATAAATCTTATTCCACTAAAAAGTTCCACTGTTGAACAACAGAGAAGTTACTCTATCACTGATCGACACGGGGTCATAAATCACTGTTCCACACTGGCCCATAAGTCAATGATCCACATAAGTTCATAAGTCACTGATCCAAGATGGGCTACTGTAAGGGTGGAACTTTTCGGGTAGCACTACTACTAATCTACACAGGGTTATAACTCATCGATCCATAGAGAATTGTATGTCATCGATCTATATAGTGTTGTTATTCGTCGATCCACACCAGGTCATAAGTCACCGATCCACACAGGTTTGTTTGTTATTGATCCACAAAGTTCCTCTCGATGGATGGTCCATGTCAGGTCGTTCTAATATTGATCCACAAAGGGTAATTATAATGGTGATCCATGAAGGGACGTATGTTACTCGATAGACAACCATAGGGTTCTAACACTTGGTGCACTTAAGATTCCGAGAAACTGATATTCAAGATATCAGTTGTACCACAACCTCTATAATGTCCCATGAAAAAGAATTTAGGAGCACCGACACATCATAAGGTTTTTAACATAATATATGGAACATCAATCGGATGCATATTTATAAGTTATAAGCATTTTAGTGTCGAGGGCCCGATTAGATTTAATTCTGATCCAACCCTGCCATACTCCAACTTTCTCCAAAACCTGAGTAAAGTATCTCATAAATACTTCCTAGTCTTAAGGGTTCCAACGCTATAGATGGTTCATCAAACAGATTTATGGTTTAGAAGATAAGCCCCTTTTAAGAAAAATTGGCCCGAAATGGTTCTGGGTTATGTCCGACCAGGTCGGACCGACCCGACCCGATGCGGTATGGGTTATCCCAACTCGGTATGGGTCAACTCAGCTCTGACCCAGCCTTGCCCATACTGGCTCGGTTTGGACCGGCCCGGTCTGTCAGTTGGGCGCAGCCTACGAGTTGGGTGCGAACCCAGCTACCCACCAAACGGACCAATATCACTTCGGTCTTCAACAGGCATCTCCGGGCTAGCACTGCCCCTTTAGTTGACCGGTATCAGGGATTGGTCTATGGTAGGACCTGTTGTCCGTCTCCACCTCCCATATAGAAAGAGCTATGGAATTTCCTCCACAAAAAGCTACCACAGTGCACCAACACTATCAACGCAGCCAGTGTTGGCTGGCCACATCCTATTTTTTGCAGCACCTTTGGGAGCTGCCACATCCTCATGGCTTGCGAGTGCCAATCATTACCTCCTTGTGGCCGGTTATAGCTAGTTTCTAGAACCACCACATCAGAAGAGCTTCCGCAGGCATCTAGTGAATCTTCAAAGGTCCTTTTTCGTTTTCAATTGCTCTTACGGGCCTCTCAGGATGTCACCTACACTACATGGACCTCCGTTTCACATTTCAACCTTTTTTATTAGTCTCCCACATAGAAGGAAAACAAACCAAGAATGGCATAGTTTATGGGCCTTATTTGGTTCGACTCGCGACCTTCGCCTTAGCATTATAACAAGGGAGGATTTGAAGCATCATAAAGAGAATATAAGTTCATAAACTCTTAGAAATAAATCAAGACAAGCCCTTACCTAGAATTCATCAAAATACACTACAGAAGAGGAAGAAATTTCTGCATTTGAAGATGTTTGTCAACATTCATTTGTTCCTCGTTCTTCATTGGAGTAGGTTTCTACCGACATTTTTTCTTAGCTTCCTCACGGTGATCCACAAAACCCATTAAATTGTTTTGATTAAATATAAGAAAGGGAACCACCTACATTGTGTTTTATTAAAGTAGTTCATTACTGAATTTCAATTAATGTTCCATTAATTCAATGAATGTTGTGGTCACACAACATAAGGGTTGTGTCTTTAAATGACTCCCATTCAAGCCTGAAGTTACACAGTGGGCCTACCATCCACCGCTCAATGGTGATAAGAGAATAAAATAACTCATGGAGTTATTTTATTATATTTTTTGTTGTAAAGTCCAAAAATTATCTTTTTCATATTACCCTTACCGTTCGATGTCATTGTTCACCTAATGGAATCCTGGTGCTATGAATCCAACGGTGCCCTATGGTCTTTAATACGATCATAGGTTCAAATGGTATAAATTTTTGCCAATATGTTTACTAAACATACCTTAAAAAAAGTTCAAAATTTTGTTCTGGGCTCTCTGGGCCTCGGAATCACGTGACGTCAATTTTTTCCGACTCATAAAAATTTCAAATAATTTTTAAAATAAATATAAAAAAATTTAGGGTCTTTACAATCCCCTTGGATTTTTTACATTCTATCATAACATACTAATTTACAAGACATCTTGATTTATATTAGATGATATCATTCTTCATATTATCCCGCCAATAGTGACCTCAGTGATCTCAAAATATCTGTGTGCTTCTAAGATGGATGGAGAAGATTGAGATATGTGCATCGTCCAACAACAAAATCGTTATCTCCAAATTTGATGGTACACATATTCATGACCCAATTATTAAAACACCTTCATTATTAACACTAAAATCTAGGGATTAACATTTTATTATAATTTCCACTTTCATTGGAATTCCCATATCATATCTTGGAAAATATTTTATCTTATCCAGATGGGGTGATTAAGAAATAATTTGTGAAAGGATTCATTAAGTTCCATCCTTTTTTATTCTCATTTCCACCCTATTAAATTCTTATAATATTGGATCCTTATCAATTTTAATCAATGATAAAATATTTGGATTCTTATAATTAGATAATATACAACATTATTCTCTTTTTTGATTATGGTTGTGGATTGAACAGTCATAGTCTCCGATCAACACTTACCATATTCATTGGTGCATATTCATTTCATTATATGTGAATATATAGTTTATGTTCTTTTGATCTATATATCACTCTTATCCCCAAAGATATAATGTATACTAATTTTCAATGTTAAGATCATTACATCCAACACTATATCATGGGTTGGGTAGTTTTTTTATGAACATTCAATTTTTATAAGGCATAGGCTATCACTTTTTCATTAGATATTAACAGAAAACCCAATCTCTTATTCAAAGTAACACTTATGGAATGGCCCGAAGGCCTTCATTTTTTCCATATTTTTATAACACCCCTTTTAAGGGATTAAATGAAACCCTAAAATTTCATTTCACATAGGCTTCATGAAATTACAAGACCTGAAGGTCTTAAATGAATATATCCTAGACTATGCCTACATGAAACTATCCCTCCCCAGTTTCTGGATCATGATCAACTCTCCTCATTTGCATGGCTATTCATTTAGAAATGTTGTCCAACGATGCAGTAGCCTGGTATTGATGGAAAGTTTCATACCCTCTCTTTATTCAAAATCTGATAGATCTTCTCTAGTGAATGATCTTATTCTATGTCCTCTACTAGAGTTTGTTCCTTGTATAATTTTTGTGCTTTTCAACTACACATTAGGTGGATCAAAGGCCTTATGGTGGATTAAAGAACCTTATGTGGCCTGAAGGCCTTAAGATGGCCTGAATATCTTATTGAATTAAAGGTGTGGGTAGCCCTAAGGTCTTAAGGACTCCAGACCCAAACCAGTGTCCTGAAGTTGAATTGGTTCAGCTATTATAGTACCAAATAGTACTTACTATTGTGACTACTACAGTACCTACTACAGTACTAATATGGTACCTAAATATGTGCCTTATCCTAGAATCGAACCTGGTTCTCGTGGATTTACTTTAAGAGTCCTCACCAACCAAACTGAGGCTCATGTGCTTTAATATATCCCTAACTACCATGGAATGTTCTCCACTTATGGGCAGTGTGAGTATATGTACAGTGATAGTCTGATTTTTCAAGTCCATTAAACTCTCAACAAATTCATCATTACAATTAAACACAATTTTCTTATGAGTAACCATGGTTATATGTGTTTTCAATCATGAGGAATTTATCACAAATCAATGATAATATGCATCTAATCCAATGAAACTATAGATACATGTCAAGTATTTTGTCTTTTTCAATCATTTATTATCGTCTTTCATTTAATGGTCAAAAGATATCCAATTTCTTGTGATAATATGCACCAATAATGATAATTCATTAAATCAAATGTCATAGTTTTTTACTTGGCATAAATATTCTCATTCTATATGGTATTTATTAAACTTGTCATATACTCCTCATTCTCTTCCTTTCTTATGGAGTATATTATAATATCATCTCTAAATACTACCAAAAATTTGACGAGGTAATATATAAAGACTCTATTCATCATGAAAATAATGATTCTAGGACCATTGGTGAGTTCTAATGGAATTACTATGAACTCATAATTCTGGTACCTTGTACGAAAAGAAACCATGATGATATCCTTATTCATTGATGTAAAATGGTAATACCCAACCATAGATCCACCACGAAGAATTATTATGATCCACATTGGTTGTCAAACAATTCCTCAATCCTTATTAGATGATAGTATTAATTTCCATGATCTTTTTGGTCTTATATTAATCAATGGATATTAATATTGACCCATCCTTATTCTTGATGAAGGGGACCGATGCACCCTAAGGTGAAGAACTTGGGTGTATAAACACTTTATCTAGATTCTCGTGTAGTTTTTTCTTCCGCTACTCAAGTTCCACAATATCATTTATATACAGAGTGTTGGATAATGGTAACTCCCCTGAGATTAGCTCGATTTAAAATTCAACTTACAAAAACCGAGAACCTGCAATCCCAGATCCTATATTGAAATCTATAACAATACATTTCTATCTATGATACTGATAATTAAGACCCTAATTGTTTCATCAAAACCATACAACATAAATATTAAAACCATTATCACTTATATATGGGATGACCTTTTAGGTTTAGTGTTTTATAGAATTAGAACAAACTCTTACATAAACAACTCATAACAACATAGATTCATATGTTATCAAAAGAATATATCTACCATTTAACAATGTTTTTCTTATTTAATAATAGGATATAAACATCATTCTTGTGCAATTATTGATATATATAAATTTTTCAACGTCATTCATTAAAACCTAGGGAAAAGGAATCCAAATAAAGGTGACCTCAACTGCTCTGTAAGAGTGAGTTTAAGTGTTACCAATCCAATTTCATCAAATGTCAATAAATGAACATAAAGTTATGATGACATAATCATTGTGAATGAGGGAATAATGAAAAAATAATACCCATAAATACATGGAATATAAAATATGAAAACCTAGAAATAGAAATAGTAATCATAATCATTAATCAAAATCCATTTGATATCAATCTCGATCACTATAAACATTATAAACACATATCAAGCATATAAAACATAGAATGGTATCTTGGGAAATAATTATAATTTTTTCTATTATAAATTTAATCAAAATTATGTCGACTTACAAACATTTCACTCTTTTAAATGCAATTTCCATATTGACGTACTCAATACATTGGTGGGCTATAATGGACCCATTGATCCTTGCTCTATCATAGAACCACCCATCATTCATTTATCATATAACCACTTATCAAATTTATAATTATCATTTCAAAATCATCACACCTAAAAGCTTTCATAAACTCAATTTAGAACACAATAAACCCTTAAAAACATGATTAACCTATGTAAAAGAAATGTTATCCTTTATAAAATCATTGAAATATAATTAACCCATTGAAAAAATGGGTTCAATAATAATATCTTTAAAACATGAATAAACCATGAAAATGAATTGGGTTCTATAATAATCACTTTGAAACACTATTAAAACATGGAAGAAAAATGTTTTGAATAAAAATTTCATTGACACATGAGAAACCCATGGATATTAATTGGGTTAAATAAAAAAAATTTAAACATATTTGACCCATGGAAAAGGAATGGGTTAAATAAATATATCTCTGTAAAAAAACTCCATATAAATAAATAATGAGGATGGTATAAATACAAATTACACCCATTGAAGGATAAGTAACATCAAGGGTTGTTTATATTGATTAATTTAAGGACTATTAAAAATAATTAAAACATATTTGAGTAAAAGAATCCTTAAAATTTCCAAACTGTCCCAAACCACTTTGAAACATTTGAACCATTAACCCCATGAATGGAATAAAAGTAAATGGTATTAAAATTATAATTATAATAAGTATAATCATGATATAAAATGGGAAATTATAATTATATACATCTATTAAAATAAGGTAGGTTTGTAACATAACCAATTTTTCAAAGAAGGAAAATTATGAAAAAAGTCTATTACAACATTCGTAACATGAAAACCATATACCCCATGGGGGAATAACAATTAAAAAAAACTTATAATGGAATAATTAATAAATATATTCATTATATATCATGTAAAATATGTATTATAAACAACTGATAAAATAAGATAGGTGTATACCATAACATACAACACAAAGAAGAAAAATAATGACAATAATCCAATACTGCTTTGGGGAATTTGAAACTGTAATCCACATAAAAGAAAAATAAATAAATGAAACATTTGATTTCCATTAAGATAAAATAAATAATGATTTTATATTTCTAAATTTTTGGTATAAAAACCACACATGATAAATAATTGGTGATTTTGATGTTAGCCTCATGAAAGTAGAAGTGAGAAAAGTATCACTTACCTTGAATTTTATTTTTCATGATTTTACACTATCTTACTAAATACTAGTATTATGTTAATTATCTAGTCAATTAATAACCTTTCATAATTTTATTATTACTATTATTTCTGATATTTACCAATTTTATTCAATTACTTAATAAAAATGTTAACATTGTATATTTTTACAATAATCCATTTGTGTGTCAACAAAGTCTTTGGTAAGTCAAATATGGTCAAAGTGGTCATTATTAAATCATCTCTAGAATAATAATCAAGATGAAATAATCATATTTCAACATAAATATTATTTTAAAACTAATCATGAATGAAGGTTTTTTAAATTATCCAATGTTTCAATCATGGGGATGGTAGGTTGTTGGTACGCATGTGTAAAGATGTGATTTTTCAATGATTGTTAAGTAAATAAGGAATGTAAAATTTCCCTTTTTATAATTATCATTATATCATTAATACCATATCATTTAATATTATATAATTATATATAGTGTTTATCTGATGTAAAATTTATCACATCACATCGAGGAGGTGACAGATCACATGTCCACGAACGACGTTATAACTTCTTTAGTGTGTAAAAGGGTAATAAAGAAAACTATGTTTTATATTTATAAAAAGGTAATTATTTAAATAAAATAATGTATATTTAATTTATGTTACATATTTTTATTTAAACCCATCCTTAACACATTTTATGTAATGTGTGAAAGTATCACATTGTGTTGAGGAAGCGATAATCAACACATCCAAAATAGATGTTGCCGTATTTACAACAAATAGTACACATAAAGTTATGTGTTATATAAAAATTAATTAAGTATTAATAAAAAATAAATATAATATATATCATGTAAACATATGTGTTCCATCATAATTCCCAACCATGTGTGGTGCTCAAGGAAAAGTGAATGACATCATTTCATGAGGTGGTAGTTTACTGTATATGAGAATGGTAAGTTCGTTACCCATTTCTAAGATGTGTGTGTAGGTTTAATTTTAACCACTAAAATAAAAAAAATTAGTATATTTATGGTAATATTTTTTTATATAATCATATAATAATAATAATTGATTTGGTGGGGAATGAAATAAAACATAAACGAATATTGAAGAATGTTACCTCTTTTTTGAGTAACTCCTGTTGGGTTGAAACAATAAAACTCATTGGATTGATATATTAAAAAATTTAGGCTTTAATGATGAGGGTAGTAATGTTGGGAGACTATTTTGGAAGATTTTTATGAGAAAAAGATTTCTGATATGTGTGACGAAGGGTAAGAGTGAATTCCTTTATATAATAGAGGGGTGGAAATCTTGTAAAAACCAAAAGGTAGTCACTATTGGTAGGTATCCCTTAACTCATGTGATTAAAAATATACAAATTATGGATTAAAGTGAAATTATGGTCTTTCCAAATCTCTTCCACTCAAAAATAAGTTCATTTTTTTAATTTTGTTACTTAGTATTTATGTTTCATAATATTTTTCATTTTGGTTTTTCATTTTGGTGACTGGTTTTCTAACATATGTAACTTGACTATTAAGAATAAATTAAGCTAAGATATATTAGATAAATATAGTCCAAATAAATAAAAAAATATTATATCTAATTTATAAAATAAAAATACCGTGTGTATTGTAAATTAATTTTAAAACAAGTGCATATAACATGTAAAACACTACTTTAACAAGGATTATGCTAAAAAAAATTTACTATATATGCTTAAATATGTTAATTATAAAAAATAATTTGGTCTATAATTGGAAATATTTTAATTTAATAACACATATTAATAACTTGCAAGAATATAATACTTTTATTAATTTAGTGTCATTTAATAAAATATTTTTTATTTTAAAATAACATTAATGAAATTTTTTCATTTTTTATTTAATTTAAACTTAAAAATATTGAAACATTATTGGAATTAATATATATTAATTTAAAATATTTTTAAAATGATATAAATATCCAAAAAAATAATGGAACATAATAATTTATTAATTTTACTTTAATTTAAATGTTTTTAGCATCATTTATTTCATTTTACTACTAACTAAATATTACATGTGTTAGAATTTGTTAACTGTTTCATGTAAATATATCATCTCTTGAAATTAAATTTAAATCAATATTATAAAACAACTCATTTAAATATTAAAATAATGGTTATAACTAAAACTATGTAGCTTCTTTCATACTCTAATGATTTATAAATTATAATGGTATGAAATGTACTTTTTTATCTATTTTCATACTTAACTAAATATATAGGTCACTTTTAGGGAATAATATCTCAATATCTCTTAAATTTATAATAATGAGTTAATATGGTCTAACTATTGGAATCCAATGGATTTTGTAAATGTTTCTAGGTTAATTTTGATCTCAAATATAACATCCATCCCATTATTAAGCTTAATTTGACCTTAATTACTGTAATTAATTTTCATTACTTTCACTAAACTTATTGGTCATAAACTAATTTTATCCTATTATACTATAAATAAAAAAATTGTTAAATATATATATGTATATTTTTCTATATTAAATTAAAATATCTTGTAAAATTATGATTATTTCTAATCTCGCAGACTTAGAGAGAAAGCAGGTTTTTAAAATGAAAATGCACAAAATTACTTGATTATTTTATATATAAATTAAATATAAAAAATATTTCAATATAATATGTTGTATTCATAGATATATAATTTATATTTTTTAACTTTAAAGTAAATTTAAAATATAATTTAACATTAATAATAATTTAAAAAATGTATTTTTCAACATAAATGAAATATTTCTCACTATTTAACAAAAAATCCAACTTCTCATAAATATACAAAAAAGTCATTTAAAGAAAATTTTTATATTAAAATTTAAAAAATGAAGTTTATTTTTTAATATAAAAATTATAAAAGTGTGAAAAATGAGATTCAAAATATGCATCTCATTAAAAGATGATAAATCTACCTTTTAAAAATGTACATTTGCATGCCTAAAATTTGATTTATTCTTATTTTAAACATTTAAAATTTATTGAATGAATTTAAAAAAAATTAAATATTTGTAAACATACTATATTTAGTCATATTCACACCCTCCAATATAATGATTAGGTGATAAAATCAATATTAAATAATAATATCAACAGTCTATTATTGTTCGGTAAGACTCGATCTTGCATGGAACAAAAGTTGTCAAAGGGACTCAATGTTTCCTAAAACACAAAATAAAAATATCGTTTTTTGGGATTGACGATAAAATATGTATTGTGTTTTATAAAATCTATTCAAAAATATAATTTAAATTATATGAATATATTTTTTAAAATCATGGGATGTCTCACCTATAACGACCCGAATCTGGAGCCCTTCTACTGGTGCCCCATACCCGGTTTTCCACATGACCTTAGGCGCATTTCCCCAAACGCCAGAGGTTGCCGACTAGTAGTGAGGGCCTTGGTAAGTTATTGGTGAAACTATGCCCTCATTTGGTGAGGTATGCAAGGAGGGAAAACAACAGCCAATAGCGGAAGTAGTAAACAGTATACAAACATTGAAACTAAATAGCGGAAGCAATGAACATATAATGATAATGATAATGATGTAGTAGGTAAAAGTATCTAAGGAAAGCAGCAACACAACAAAGTTCTAAAATACAACTAAAAAAACACAAAAGTAAACAGTAACTCCAGCAGCATCACAAGCCTAAGATCAGTCCTATGCTCTCCAGCTCCCACCAGAAATCATGTACCGGAAGTAGAAGGGCCACAATCCCTGTCCACATATGCAACCATATAACCTGTTTGGGCCGAAAAGTAGGACCCAAACTGGGTGTGAGACTAATCCCAGAAGGAAGTCACCACGTGATCCGTGCCCTACTGTCAGTGAGTAAGATAGCAAAAGTAAAGGAAATAAATGCAGCAGAGAAGCAGAAGTACACTAAAGCAAACAATCCTACAAGTCTTCATCCACATTTATTTATTAGATCAGTACAATAATTTAGCTATCAACCAAGGAACCTAGAAATATCTCTATACTCCCAATATAAGTATGTAATCACAATGGGAAACTCAGCAGTCTACCTAAACAACAAGCAGTACAAACCCAAGCTTCTTCTTTGGCTTGGTGGACTCGTCACAGCCAACCAACAAATATATCACTGACTATCTGGGTGGATCCTACTAGAAAACCCCTCTAGTCAAGTAGAAATACAAAGCACAGACACTCTGGAAATCTCTCACCATCAATTCCCCTGTGGTCTTGCAACGAAAGATATAGACTCTTTGATGAAACACTTACCTATAATTCCCTGTATAGTATCGCTACGTTACTATGGACACTCTGAGGAAGCAAAAATTCCCATTCCCATAGGTCCTACGATTATTAATAATTATAACAGACTCTCTTGGGAAGCAATAATCGTCAATTCCCCCTTCAGTCTACCACCCAGGTTCACTCATCCCTGAGCAGTTTAGTCGTGCGGAATCGACTGTTAGCAGCCTATGTAAGTTCAGAAACTACTTGGATAATAGCTACAAATGCATCCACAAGCATATAAATAGCAGTAAATACATACAATCATTTCAACAAGTATACTAGAAATTCAATAGGGTTTGCCTCATAGGTAACCCGTGCCAAACGGAAATAAATAGCCAAACAGGGAAGAACAACCATGGGTGATCCTCAAGCATTCAATAAGAACATATTATCATAAATTAATCTCAATCTAACAAGAAATATAAGGAAATTTAACCAAAGGATCAAAAACCCTAACCTGGGATACCTGATACATGGGTATTCGTCACTCTTTCCTCAAAAAATTAACGACATTCAACGAAGGGAAACAAACTACCTACCTCAATCCTAGGAGATTGATATTTTTGAACCTAGGATTGTGAATCAGCCAATAACGGAATAAATTTTCAAAAATGTATAAAAATTTCAGACTCAAATAACTCTCACAAGAGTAGGAACTAGGAATCATGGGCAAAGAAGAACCCAGAACTGACTGCTGCGATTCTATTGCACCTGACGGTATACAATTCGGACAACCGGTGAAGGATCAGTGGCTCGAAGAATAATCGGCCCTCTAGGTCGCTTCTCGATGTAATTAGGTGGAGAATAAGATGAAAACGGGGATTAGGTGTGACCCTTGTCTGATTAATGAAATAAAAAAGAAAAGTACACGGCGTGTACTTCTTCAGTACACGGTTTGTACTCCCCTTTTCCATACACTGTATTAATCGGACTCCACCTCATCGCTACACCCTGTGTGACTGGCCCAGACATGGCCAGCACATAGCCTTGAGGAGAAGAAAAGTACATAGCGTGTACTTGTAAAGTACATGGCATGTACTTACAAAATTTCCAGATTCTCCTCTTTTTCTCAAAAAATTGCCAGAAAAGGAAAACATGCCTGAAAAAGAAGGTCCGGGTTCCTACCTAACCCTACCCCCTTAAAATGATTTTCATCCTCTAAATTCATCTTTGTTATAAAAATATTAGAAGTTATAAAATTTCTTAACTGAAACCAAAATCTTAAAAATATTTAACATTACATTATCTTAAAATTGAAATATGTAAAATATAAAGGTCACGAGAAGTTATGCATAACTAGGATTCCACATAGTTGGAACAAAGGTAGGAATAGAGAAAATAAATAAATAAGTACATAGAGTGATTGATTTCCTTGGTCAAAAACATGTTAATGAACAAGGTATAATTTAGGGATTCAGAAACATAAATCTAATGATCACAATGACCATCGATTTATCAAAATTGAATTTATTAGGATAAAAATTTTTGTTTCATGATACTTTTCGTAAATTTAATGAATATTCATAAAAAATAGTAGATGAAAAAAAATATTTAATTTATTAGTCATATTTCATCCTTTAATCGATTTTCACCAAAATATCATCTTTATCTCCAAATGATTAGTATTCACATTTAATTATTAACTCTTGAAGCATAAAAATAAACTTCTAAGGACCACATGACCAAAAAGGGATATTCATGTTATTCCACTCATCTTTAGACATTAACCAAAACCAAAATGGTTAGGAAATGGTAAGATAATTAACAAAAATAGTAAACCTTCAAATGATACACATATATTCAAAATTCAATTGTAATACCCTATGTCCAAACTAAATTATCAAATAAATGACTATACACACGTTTTTTCAATCATTTTCTAGCTATGTTTGAAACCAAAATATTCTATTGATTTGATCTTTTATTCATCCATGATAAATGAATAGTTCTTCCATTAATATAATACCATATATTCTATAAATAAACATAATATTTACCTGAAAATAGGTCATACTAGCCCGGAAATCATGTTGTGTAGTGGTTGGGTGTGAAACCCTTATTGTCCTTAGATCATGGGCTCAAGCCCAACCACCTTTCTAGATGTAATGAGTTTTCACTAAGCATATGGGTGTCCATATTTTTCATTAAAAATGTGAACTAATTCCTTACTAATAAACTAATACTTTTGATCATATGGTTTTAAAATACCTCATCCCAAAAAAACATCTCCAAAAATCGGTTTAATATCTTATTTCTTAAAACCTCAATGTCATGTCTATTAAATTAAATGTCATATTATCCTTAATATTATAGACTTATAATATAATACATAACTCTTAATATATACACACATGAAAATCGCATAATCTCTAAAGACGTCTTAACTGACCATTGATACCAACTGTAACAACCGAGAACCCGCACTCTCAGATCCTATGCATAAATTCATAACTTTACATTTTTAGCTATGTTGTCTTTAATTATGACCCAAAGTTATCCATAGAAACCTTCCAAAATCAAAATTAAAATGTGTATAGCTTATATTTTCAAGGATATTTTATTTTTATAGGTTTGGATAATTATAGAAAACTCTAACATAAACAACTCATATCAACATGGAATCATACTTTTTCAAAATAACGCCAATATTATTTAACATAGTGTTTATTATTTCACAATACTTCATAAACATGATTATTGTTAAATCCCTTAAATATATATTTTTTTCAACATAATTATTTAAAACTTGGTGAAAACATAATAAAGGTTTAATCAAACGCTCAGTAAGAGTTTACATAAGCATTAATAATTAAATATCATCATTGAGCATATGTTTTTATAACAGTATGACGACATAATCCAAGTGCATGAGACAATCATAAAATAACACATACCCATAAATACTAGTAATAAAAAAATTAAAACATGAAAAATTCAAGAATCATCAGAATCAATGACCAAAATCCATTTAATATCAATATAGAGCATTAGTGACATTATAAACTCTTAGAAATCATAGAAAATACATAAAGGTATATTAGGACATCATTATCATCTTAAATCATATAAATAGAATTTCGAATCTAATTCCATATATTTTACTCTTAAAAATAAAATAAACCTATGGCTGACTTTTATACAGAGTGCATTATAGGGATATCATTCCCCACCCATCATTGGTATATCACGGAATAACCGTACGTTTGTTAGTTATATAGCCTCCCGTCAAATGTCCATGTACAATTTCAAATTCATCACACATAAAAGGATGCATAAAATCATTGGATAAACCAATAACACATTTAAAACATGATTTACCCATAGAAAATAAATTGGTTCAATAATAATATCATTAAAATATGATTAACCTATGGAAAAGAAACGGGTTCAAGCAATCTATTTGAAACAAGAATAACCCATGGAATGGAAATGGGTTTCATAACAATATCATTGAAACCCGATTAAACCATTGATAAGAAATGGGTTAAATGAAAATCTCTTTTAAACATTTGTGATCTATGGAAAAGAAATTTTTTAAATAACAATTCATTTGAAACATGATTAACCCATTGAAAAGAAATTTGTTAATTAACAATATCTTTGAAACAAACATAATCCATATGAATAATTAATGATGAATCTATAAATATAAAATATCCTAAATAGAGGTTAATTAATAATAATTTTTTTGACATTGATGAATTGAAATACCATTAAAATACTATTAAAACATTTTTGAGGAAAATAATCTTTAAGCATTATAAAACACCTCATACCACTTTGAAACATTTGAACCATTAATCCCATGGATGGAATAAAAATAAATGAAATATATAATATCATTATAATATTTCATTTATTTTTATATATCATGATAAATTATAATTATATACACAAAATGAAAGAATTTAGTTTTATAACATATCAACTGTCTCAATGAAGTAAAATTGTGACAAAATTCCAATACGACATCAGTAAATTCAAAACTAAAAGGCTCATAAGGGAATAATAATTAAATGAAACATATAATAACAATATAAATAATTATATTAAGGATATTAAATTTTATATGTGAAGTATATACACCTTATGACATAAGTTCATGTAACACATAAAAACAATTCTTTAACTATAATTGTGATAATAATGTTTTTACAAACTATAGGTAAATATGTTAATTATAAAATATAAATTAGTCCCTCAATGGACCATTTTTTTGTATTTATTAACACATATAAACCAATTAGTATATAGTAATATTTTAATTAATTTTTAATAATATAATAAAATATCATATTTGTAAAGTAACATAAATATCATTTTTGAAATTATTTATTTCATTTAAATTATATAAATATAAAAAAATTATTTTAATTAAAATATATTAATTCCAAATATGTGTAAAATTATATATATATATCTAAAATATAATTTAGAAAAATAATTCATTATATTTACTTTTCATTTAGTGTTTTTGTCATCATTTATTTTATTTAATTATTTACTAAATAATCCTTGCATAAGAATTTGTTAAGATTTAAATGTAATTATATCATCTTTAAAAATCAAATTTAAACCACCATGAAAAAGAAATTTACCTTTTAAAATAATTTTTATAACAAAAACTATATATCTTCTTCCATACTATAAATCATTATAAATGTTAAAGGTGAGGAAGGTTCCTTTTTTCATTTTCCTTATATAACTTATTATATATGTCACATTCATTGAATAGTATCCCTATAACTCATAATATTATAATAGGAAGAGAATATGGTCAACATATTGGAAATAAATTACTTTTGGACATGTTTCTATGTCATTGTTTCTATTAAGTTTAATGTTTATTTCTTTGTTAAGCTTAATTTTACCTTAACCATTGTAATTAATTTTGATTATTTTCACTAATATTTTTTGTAAAATAATTATGTTTATATTACTAGATAATAAATATTATAATTATTATAACATTTTATTTCAGTTTTTCACTAATTCTATTCCCAAAAGTATAAAAATTATGTTTAAAGCTAATCATTAAGATGTGGTATGAAAGATAGATTTTAATGCCAAAATGCTCTGAAGTAGATCAAGTATTTATATCTAAATTAAATATAAAATGATTACAATGAGAATAATTGTATTAATGATATAAATTTTTTCTATTGTTAATTTAAATAACATTTAAAATAAAATTTTACATTAATAATGTTTTAAATTAAAATGTATTTTTCAACTAAAATGCAGTATTTTTCACTATTCATGAAATAATGAAACATCTCAGTTAAATTCCAATAACACATATAATGTAAATATTGATTGTAGTGTTTCAAAAATTATTTTTAATTTTTCATATAAAGATTATAAATGCTTCAAATATTATAATTAAAATATGTTCTCTATTAAAAGGTGATATAACTACCTTTTAAAAATACACAACTTTTATGCTTAAAATTAGATTTATTCTTATTTTAAGCCTAGAAATTTTTTTGGATGAATGTAAAAAAATTATAAACATGTGTGAACATAATATATTTAGTCATATTTACACCCAAAAATATAACATCAAGTTTATAACATCCATATAAAATTATAATATCAATATTAAATTATTGTTCGGTAAGACTCAGTCTTTCGTGTAACACAAGTTATCGAAATTAATTAATGTTGCGTGGAACACAAGATAAAATTAGTTTGTGTGTGATGTAATATAAAATATTTTTTCATGTAACTTAATATTTTTAACTTTTTAAATTTAATTTAAATAATATATTTCATAAAATCTCATGGTGTTTCAAAACCTCTCGGCTATGGCAGAAACTGAAGTATATTCCCTCACAATCGGCAAATCTTTGATGATTATTATTTAGTCGGGCTCAATCATTTTAGTAATATATTCATTCTTATAGGGAAATAATATCTATTCTTTATATGATGGTTCTAAATAATATTCATCTATCTCTTGGAATTTGTTTAGAATCAAAGGACAATTCATGATATGGTGATTGATTATATTCTCTTTGAAAGTTATATTTGATATATATTAGGATAAACAATCCATAACCTTAGTTAAATAAAATTAAGAAAATGGAGTATCACAAGGTTATATGGTAATTTCATCCCACAAATTTTGATAGGGGAGGAGTTATATTCACAGGATTCAATCATTTCCCCATTTTTTATTTCTCCAACATCACATCTTCCATGCATTGTGGTGGGTTTTGAATAGTTATACTAAACATTAGTGATATAAATGAATGTGTAGAAACCGAACCAAAAAGTATGATCACTATTCCAGAATGAATAACTATTGTACATGTCACCAGTTCATTGTTGGGAACCACCTCAGTGGGTGTAATGCAAAAACGCACACCCATGTTGCCTTGGAGGTTGTTGGTTGTCTCAAAAATAAACTGTCTTAGTGAACTGGTTTGTAAAATACCTAGGTTCCTTGTAGTTAAAGCAATGTACAATGTTTTAAGGGTTTAGTGGGTTATTTCTTTCCTCCATCACAATATTGGGTTTTACACATTGGTAATATCTATCTAGTTTTCATCTATTCCCACACATAAACAATTTTCCAATTCCCTTTGTGCAATTTTCAGGGTTTTTCATTCTGAAGTTTTCAAAATTGGGAAGATCGAACAATTTACTCATAGATATCAATGTCTCATAATTACAGGTATTTTCTCATACTAGGTAATACCCCACCGAAAAAGCATTTGACATTTAATTTGTGGTTAATGAAAATGCCATATTCATATCATGAAATTATAATAAGGGTTTATTCATACACCCAGATAGAATTGATATCTTTTTCATGCAATCATGGAAATGCATTTCCATTTTATGTTGGTGGTTGTGAGAAAAATATTTATCAAAAAAAATTCCAAAATTTCTTCAACCCCATCACATAAATATCTTCTTACAGATTAATATTCTTGATCAATTTATATAATTGATTAGTTTCCGCCTCAATATAATAAATTCCATTGGAACATGCTCTTGTTCAGAACAATGAAGGATGGAAAAATTCATGTTGATGTAGTTGATCATTTATTCGATGATTAAGGGATCATATGATCTATTTAAATTTAGAGGACTTTAATGTATAAAAGACTAAATTATTACCATTTCATTCTTATTGGGTTTAGTTGCTTTCCTAATATATATTTCTATTGATAACCTAACTTAGCTGAGAGAATTTCATCATAAAGTTCACAATTCTCACTCCCATTAGGTTGGGAATCTCGTTGGGGGTAGTCATCACATTTCCCTTCACATTGGTTGTTTACCAGATTCCTTGTATTCCTAACTATATTCTAGAATAAAATAAAAATTATGGATGAGAAATTTTAAGCTATTAAATATATATATGATAATCCTATTACATTAAATAGATAAATTGTAAATTACACGTATTTTTTTAACATATTAATTTCTATGTTTCAATCAATTTTGTCCATAATCAATTTCCTAACATATATTTTAATGAGAATTTTTATGTTCACATAATAAATTTTCATTATAAACATAAGAATTTTCTAAATAATATCCCCTAAGAGTGTCAAACCATGTGTACATCAAGTCTTGTAGTTGTGAACTAGTTCTTGGTTGAGTCTATCTCAACGCGGTGGTTTGGGGTTTTACCCATATGTACATTTATACAAAATCAACATCCAATTATAGTATCCATAAATTGATGTATTTACTTGATAAAAAACTAATTATATACATACCAATATTTAGGGAAGTTTTTTTATTCTTATTCTTATCCCTGTGGATTTCTCTAGAGTTTTCTAATCCTTATCCTAAAAATATCTAAAAGTTTCCTTTGATAGAAACTATGAAAACCATACTCTTTATTACCCATTAACTAGTGATTTATTCCATAATATGACACATATTAAAACCCAAATGATTTATATTTCAAGTGAACTTTGGAATTATGTACATTACATAACAAATTTAGAAAATAATTATAGGATCTGTATTGAAAACATCCTTAACATACTCACACTTAAAACTGCATGGGATATCCTGGGGACATATATAGGAAAGGGGTTATCTATAAAGAAAAATATGGGATTAAAAATGTAATAGCATAAATAATTTAATAAATGTTATAAAATATACATATCAAAGGTGCATAGAGTGGTAATAATCATAAAACTGAACTATAAGACCTGATATAGCGTGATAACATAAAGGAAACGTGGGAATTATGGAAACAACTCAAAAAACTACATCATAAACATAGTTAATGTATATCTAATAAGAAAACATGATGGAAAAAAGTCTAATGATATATTATTTTCCCTCTATAATACCTTTTAAATCCATTCATGAGACTAAAACATTACCAATGCATTAGAGTGCTATATAATTTCAGGCGCACCTGTCACTTTCATTTCATTCTCATGCACATGTGTGCCACCCAGATAAAACAATATGGATTCATTAATCATACTATTTTATTAAATTATCAAGGATTTTGGAATATATACACATAATTCTACAAAAAAAGTATAATTACAAAAATTTGGACACCCCTTATAACAATTGGTCTTGTATACTCACTAAAAAAATGGGAATGGAATCTTGTAGTGAAATTTTGGCTGCATAATGGGGGAACATAAATATTCAAGTGAGGTATTAATGAGAGTGAAAGGGGTATATCCTCAGTTATATATCATAATTGTTGTACATTACATGTGTAAAATCATACACAAACATTGTTAATTGAAAATAAAAAAGGAATAAAATGAAAAACATTCTTCAATAAATGGAGGGAATGAGAGGATCCCACACACTAAGTGTGTGACTCCAAATGCATGGGAGGAGCTTCTTGAGAGCTTGGCGGGCACCCTGAGAGGACTCCATAGAGGGAAGAAATATAAATCACATGCTCAAATTATTTTTAGTGAATTAAATTTAGAGTTTGGGAGGGTGTATATAGGAAATGAGTGGGGGATTCTTTATCATTTCCCAAACAATGGTATCAAACCCTTATAATAAAATAACCAAAACCAAAAACAATCCCATGGTTTTTTTCCAATTTATTTTTGAAAATAAGAGTAGTTTATATTATTTTATAGGAATAATTTCCTAAAGTATAAAAATTGTAACACCCCGCCCCTACCTCATTGTCTTGAGGAGGCGGTGAGGGATACATGGCTTTAAGCGACATTCCCATGATGCCAAAGGCTAGAAAAAAATGCCGAGGGCTCCAAGATCAAATTGGGTAACAATTTTCTCTTATGACAAAACCATCTAAAACATCCTTTAAACAACGCTATATGATACATGAAAATAAAGCATTTAGGCATGAATTACCAAAAGACAACCAATTTGTACCACAATACAACCTAAAAAAAAGACAACTAGACATGTCTACACCACATCAGAGTACAAGTGGAAACCAACAACCAACTCTAAGATCCATGAAACCCCCACAACTCCACACCATGCTCCAAGCTCCAAGCTCCACCAAGACATCATGATTCACCACTATAGGAGGGAGATGCCTTACCTTTTACCACGTCACGAGACACGACATCTGCAAAGACACCAACGTGACAAAGCTGTGGGTGAGTACTAAAACTCAGTTTTTTCGCCAAATGACTTTTCTACACACGCCACTAGGATAAAACAGTTATCACATTTATATAAAACATTAAATATAAAATAATCACAAGTACAACCATTTCCATATACCAAACATGCCCTTACCAATCCATCACACCCAAACCAAGCAACCAAGGGAATGCCAACCAAACATGCCACAAGATATATCATCATTCACATATTTGCACAACAATTTCTAACTTGAACAGCAATGCACAACAAAACAACCAAAACGGTGGAGCTTCCATCCAACATGTTCACCCATTCACACCTAGTGGCACTTCTCATCCACTTAACCTTTGATGGTGTACCTTACATCCACTATCCATCCCCATTTTATAGTGGTACTTCTCTCCACTTCCACATAACATTACAATCAACCAAAACCAATAATATAACCCACCAAGGTCACAACAACAAGCAATCAACCAATTCTATTGCATATCAATCCACTTCAATAAATCACCCATTTATTGAAAATTATTTTCCATGCCAAACCACATTTCAATAAAACAACCACTTTATTGAAACCCCTTCTCCATCAATCATTTTCATAAATCAACCATAGAATTATATTTTAAAATCTCTATTTAAAAATCCGCAACCAAAAAGAATTTCACCATAAAACCCCATTTTCCCCCAAAATCCCCCAATGGATTTCCAACCAATTTCTCATAACAATTCACAATTAATTTTCAGCACAACAATTAATTCTAACAAAGAACCACTAGTTCTAACAAAGTGGAGTCGAGAGAGAAGCCACCTACCTTTAGGGTTCTCGAGAAATCGACCAATGAACAAACACGCCTCAAATCTGGCGAACGCACCACCAAAACCTCTCTACATCACTTTACCTAACTTCCAAAAGCCTTAATATTAACTTCCAAGACAAACACAACCCTATATCTTCAAAAAACAAGTGTATATTACGAAAACCAAGAAAGGGAGGGATATAGATCTAGGGTAAAACACAAGGAAACCAAGAGGAGAGACTTACCCAGGAAAAACCACCTTCAAACCACCAAGAAACCTCTTCAAAATCCTTCCAAACCGAGTAGGAGAGCCCCTTCAACCCCTGAGAACCTGAAAACCCAAGTGAGGCTCAAGTGGGAGAAAGATTTGAGTGTTTTAGGTCAACCCGATGAATCTCGGACTTAAAAACACCAACTTTAAGTGGCCACATGGTTAGCCCGCACGATTTGGAAAAACCATGCGCTAACTGTGCGCACGCTACATCCTAGAGAGCAAGGGTCCCCACGGTTTCCTCACATGGTTTGGAAAACTGTGCGTATGCCGTTAGAAGCCTACTATCTCCTCCTTCACTGTTTCTTGGAACATCTGCATTGTTTCCCTTAACTATGCTCAATCCGTATAGCCATTTAAAACCTCAAAACTCATCCAATACCATTCTAAACTCTCCCAACCTCTTCCAAACTCATCCCATTGACTTTAATCACATAAATAAATGCATAAACAAAGGCTAAAAACCACAAACCGGGGGTACTACATTCTCCCCACCACTGGAATTTCTGTCCATGGAATGTAGTGAACTCGTCCTTTACCGAAAGAGCTCAGGACACTGCTCGATCATCTCTTTCTCCCGATCACATGTATTTTTTTGAATCTGACCATGTTTCCAGAAAAAATGAACTAAACCAATGATTTTACCACACAAGACTTTCAATTTCATTTCCACAACCCGCACTGGCACATGCACCAATGAAGCATCTGGTTCTAGCTCAATATGATCCCATCGAATCACATGGCCACAATCTGGTAGATACTTTTTCAACTATGACACACGAAACACATCGTGCACCACACTGAACCTAGGTGGAGGAGAAAATGATAAGCCACCTCACCAACCCACTCAAGAATCTCAAAAGGACTAATATACCTCAGATATAACATTCCCTACTTCCCTAACCGACGATGTCCCAACCTAGGGGAGATCCTCAAGAAAACATGATCACCCACCTCGAATGACAACAGTCATCGACGATGATCCACATACAATTTATGATGACTCTGAGCCGTCTACATTCTATTTTTGATCAAAATGATCTTCTCCATAGTCTCCTAGACAAGGCTCTGCCAAACCATCGAGGACTCACCTATTTCCACCCAACATAATGGACAAAGACACGGGCGCTCATACAACGCTTCCAATGGATCCATATGTTGGATGCTTGATAACTATTATTGTTCAAAGACTCAACCAATGACAATTTATCCTCCCACAAGCTACCAAATTCCATGACACAAGCCTTCAACATATCCACCATAGTTTGTATTGTCCACTCGGATTGACCATCTGTCTGAGGGTGATACCCCGTACTCATGGTCAACATAGTTCCAAGGGCTTGTTGTAAGGATTTATAGAAATGAGATGTAAACTTCAGATATCTATTGTATACGATCGAAACTAGAACACCATTCCTTTTTACCACATCTCGAATATAGATTTTGGACAGATCCTCTACCATATGAGATTCACGAATTGGGATGAAATGGGCTGACTTCGTTAGCAGATCTGCTATCACCCAAATGGCATCGTGCTTTCTAACCATTATTTGGAGACTTATAACAAAATCCATTTCTATTTTCTCCCACATCCAAAAAGGGATTGGTAAAGACTGTAATATTTCATGTTGCCCTCTGGTGTTTTGCCTTACCTGCTGACAAGTCAAACATCTTGAAACCAACTCTGCCACTCATCTTTTCATAGCAGCCCACCAGAACAGTGCTTCCAACACTTTATACATTTTCCGAATTCTAGGATGTATAGCCCACCTGGAATAATGATAAGTCCTGATAAGATCCTCTTGACAAGCAACTGGTACAACCTTCGGATTCCAAAAACTCAAAAATGAATCTCCATTCAGTTCCCAACCATCAATGGTGTCCCCACCATTGAGTCTCGACCCCATGGTCACACACTCCGAATAGGATATTTGTGCCTCTCTAACTAGGACAACCAAGTTAAGAAAAAAACCAAAAATAAGACCACTCTATGCCCTAGTCCTCACATTCCAACAGCATATCAGCTACAACTGACATCAACTGCCACTGGTCTGATGCATGTTTCACCATTTGAGCATATGATTTTATAATTAATGCATCCACCACCAAATTTCCCTTACCAGATGTGTACATTAAGTCAAAATCACACATTTCAAGATATTAGACCCATCTCCTTTACCTCAAGTTGAAATCCCTTTTTCAGAAAATATCCTTCAAGATCTTATGGTCTATATATACCATGAATTTCTCACCCAAGATATAATGATGCCAAACTTTCAACACATGGACCACTGTAGCCAACTCCAAATCATGAGTTGGTTAGTTCTTCTCATGCATGCTCAACTATATTGATCCATATGCAACCACATGATTCCCTTTTATGAGAACACACCCCATCCCTGATCCTGATGCATCTCAATACTCCATGAACACTTTTCCTGGTTCTAGAAAAACCAAAATTGGTGCTGATGTAAGATGACCCTTTAGCTCTTCGAAACACTACTGACACTATTCATTCCACTGGAATGGAACATTCTTCCTTTTCAAAGCTGTCATCGGCAAAGCCAAATGCTAATAATTAAGAAGAAAATGTCGATAATACCCAGATAGACCAAGGAAACTTTGTATCTCAAACACATTCTTTGGCAGTTGCCGTGAGATAACAACCTCTATCTTTTCCAGATCCATGGAAACACCCCATTCAGAAAACAAATGGCCATGAAAAATAACTTCTTGTATCCAAAAGGCACACTTTGACAATTTGGCATACAACCGATGATCCCTCAAGATCCCCAGCACTATCACCAAGTGCTTCTCCCATTCCACCATTTTCTTTGAATACACTAGAATATAATCTACAAAAACCACCACAAATGAATCCAGATATCTCTGAAATACCCGATTCATCAATGCCATGAACACTTATGGTGCATTCATTAGACCAAAGGGCATAACCACATATTCATAATGGAGATATCTACTTCTGAATTATGTTTTACGAATATCATCCTTCCTCACCCAAAATTGATGATATCTCAACCTAAGGTCAATCTTGGAGAACCACTCGGATCCCCTCAACTGGTCGAACAAATCATCAATTCATGGAAGTGGATATCTAATATGTATCTTAACTTGGTTACATCTACAATAATCAACACAAAGTCTCAAAGTTTCATCCACCTTTTTCACAAACAACACTGGCACTGCCCACGGAGACGTGCTGGGCCGGATAAACACTTTGTTTTCTAACTCTTTTAACAAGACTTTCAATTCCCATAATTCAACTATTGTCATCCGATAAGATGGAAGTGAGATAGGATTGGTCCCTAGTAGGAGATCAAGAGTAAACACCACTTCTCTTATGGGAGTTAAGCCAAGTAATTCTTTAGGAAAAACAACCATGATCTGTTCTAACAATTTCAAAAGAAATCTCTCCTCAATACCCTCTACCGATTCTAATGACCATAACTCCAACTGATACAACAATGTACCCATTTCTTGTGCCAACAAACCCGTTGTACTCAGAATTTCATGCCTCTTTCTACTAAAGATATTTCTAACACCATCGTGTGTCATAAAAGCCATTGTTTGTGTATCATAATAAATTTGGGCCTTAAATTCAACCAGCCAATCCATTCCTAGGCTTATATCATACCCATCCATCTTATGCATTGAGAAATTCCACACTAGATCCACCTCGCCCACAAAGATACAACACGCTCTACACAAGATGTCTCAACACTCGTTTTGACCTAGAGGAGTTTGGAGTTCCAAAATCGAGGGCATAATTTCTACCCTTAAACTTATCAAATTAACCACACGTGCAGCAATAAAAGAGTTTGAAGCACCCGTATCAAACAGTACTTGCATCGTGCTAGAATTTATAAGAATAGTACCGCGCACCGTGGATGGTCCCGACTGATCATCCACCACAACCTCCTTAGCTCCAAACACATGTTTTCTTTCCACTCTCTACACTTTATTTCCATTCTGGGGTGTCGTGGTATTCTGAAAATCACTATGACCAACTTTACCCTACTGTTGAGGGGTATGCTGCTAGCCCTGTCCCGTCGAATCATACGATGTATGCAATCCCTGAGAAGTATCACGCGCACCCATACTCAGAGAATTCTGACAATAAAGCGGTAGATGCCCCATATGCTTACAATTATGACATGTTCGAGGTCGTGTCATACAATCTCGCTTGATGTGGCTCGTAGGACCACAGTGAAAACATCCCGGATTTCTCTGGGGATTCAGAAGAAGATTCACTGATCCTTCCGTCAGATTATATGTCTTACTCTTACCCTAGGAAAAAGTGTCCCTCCTCCACTTGAATCTGGCATTAGTGTTCCAACTATTCATCATGGTTACCACCATGATTCCTCCACCTGGTGTGCCCAACAGATCCCACTCAGCCACTGAGGCTCTATTCACTATCTCCATGTAATCATCTATAAACAGCACCGCTATCTTTAAATAGATTTCTTGCCTTAACCCCGCTTCAAATATCCTCACCTTCAATGATGTGATACCCACCACCTCAGGTACAAACCTCACTAATTTCATAAACTTAGATGTATACTCTGTTACAGACATAAGCTCTTCCTTGAAACTGATGAAATCAGTCGTACGCTAAATTATGAGCATATGTGGGAAGAAGTTTTTATTAAATAATTCTTCAAAGCCTTCCCACATCATACCCTGGTCTTTCCCTGCTTGGAATAAAAACTCCCACCCTTGAAGGGAAATATCTTTCAACATATACGTGGCCAACTTCACATTGAACTCTACTAGTGTTCCCATGAACTTGAAGATCTTGTTCATTCTATTCAACCATGCTTCTTCCCTCTCCAACTCTAAATCACCCCTGAATATGGGTGGATTATGATTTTGAAACTGAACCACATGATCCACATGCCATGGTTCATCCATTTAATTTCCATGTTCCACAGCTTAGAATGAATGAACTATGCTTCGCACTAGCTGCTGGTTCACCTGAGGCTCAGGTGCTACCACTTTCTATGAAGCCTCCTCCGGTCGGTCTCTATGAAGCCTACCTGGTGCCATTTTTATAAATATAAAACAAACAACAATGAGTCTCAATTCCATAGACAACACGAAATCCCATTTCAAATCACATTACCCAACACTATCGCACAAGGCATTCCACAAGTTCACATTTTACACATTGGCCATGTTTCACCATTTTTGAAAACCAAACCATTTTCAAAATTCTATATTTATTCACATTACGATTTTACACATTACTATCACATCA
This sequence comes from Viscum album, assembly GCA_963277665.1. NCBI lineage: Eukaryota > Viridiplantae > Streptophyta > Magnoliopsida > Santalales > Viscaceae > Viscum > Viscum album. Next base: position 1,094,172,069 of record OY728148.1, on the reverse strand, counting down.
TAAATCATTATACAACAATGAAATATGTATCCTAGATGGAAGTCATTTCTACCATTCATTCCATGATCATCTCATTGGCTACACCCATGACAATGAGATTTCCAATGCCTCTAAGTGTCTCCAAACCACTTATGTACCCAAATCCCAGGTAACTTGAATTTAAGCAAAAAAGGGTTATCTACGTCCTTTTATTCTATACATTCCACGTTCTGACATTCCTACACCTTACTACCATCCCAACTGAAGGAATATATCCCAACGAAATTGAAATCCAAAACCAAGGTTCCAATGCAACCGAACTACTGTAATGACTTGAAAGCTAAGGACCGAACAAACTGATATCACTTGTAACACCCCACCCATACCTCATTGTCTTGAGGAGGTGGGGAGGGATACTTATCCTTAAGCAACATTCCCATGATGCCAAAGGCTTCCAATAAATCTTTATTTCTCCAAGATCAAATTGGGGAACGATTTTACCTTAAGACACAACCAACCAAACCATCCATTAACCACCACTATATGATGCATGTCAATAAAGAATTCAAGAATGCATTCCCAAAAGGCAACCAAGTTATACCCCAATACAACCCAAAAACAAGACAACCAATCATGTATACACCACATCAGAGTACATGTGGAAACCAACAACCAACTCTACAAGCCATGACACTCCTACAGCTCCACACCAAGCTCCAATATCCTAGCTCTACCAAGACATCATGATGTACCACTATAGGAGGGAGATGCCTTACCTTTTCCCATGTAATGATACACAACATTTGAAAAGACACCTACGTGCCAAAGCAGGGGGTGGCTACTAAAACTCATTAGGTTTTCCCCAAATGACTTCCCTACACATGCCACTAGGATAAAACCATTATCACATTTATATAAAACAATTTATAAAAAATAATCACAAGTACAACCATTTCCCTAAGCCAAACATGCCCTTACCAAGACATCACACCCAAACCAAGAAACCAATGGAAATCCAGCCAAATATTCCACAATCCATTTCATCATTCACAAAATTGCACAGCAATTTACAACTTTCAAAGCAATGCACAACAAAACAACCAAAAATGTGGATCATCTGTCCACCTTGTTCACCCATTCACACCTAGTGGCACTTCTCATCCACTTATCCTTTGATGGTGGCCCTTCCATCCAATATCCATCCAATTTTTATAGTGGTAAATCTCACCACATCTACACAACATTCCTATCAATCACAACCAAGTATATAACCCACCAAGGTCAAAACAACATGCAATCAACCAATTCCAGTACAAATCAATCCACTTCAATAAATCACCCATCTATTGAAAATAATTTTTCATGCCAAACCAAGTTTCAATAAAATAACCACTTTATTGAAAAACCATTTCCATCAATCATTTTCACAAATCAACCATATCATTCTATTTTAAAATCGCCATTTTAAAATCCACAACCAAAAATCATTTCACCATAAAACACACATTTTCCCCAAAAATACCCCAATGGATTCCCAACTAATTTCACATAAAAATTCACAATTGATTTTTAAAACAAATATTAATTGTAAAAACGAACCACTGCTTCAAACCAGGTGGATTCAAGAGAGAATCCACCTACCTTTAGGGTTCCTGATAAATTGTCCCATGAACAACCGCACCTCAAATCCGGTGAACGCACCACCAAAGCCTATCTAGATACCATTCCCTAACATCCAGAATCCTTAATATTAACATCCAAGACAACCGCAACCCTATATCTACACAAAAAACTGTAGATCTAGAAGAAAAGAAAGAGGGGGGTGTAGATCTAGAAGAAAACACAAGGAATCCAAGAGAAGAGACTTACCCGGGAGAAACCACCTTCAAACCACCAAGACACCTCATCAAAATCCTTTTAAACCGAGTGGGAGAGCCCCTTCAACCCCTGAGAACCCAAACTACTGAGTGAAAATTGAGTGGGAGGATGATTTGAGTGTTTTAGTTCAAGCCCGAGGGAGCCTAGACTTAAAAACACCAACTTTAAGTGGTCATATGGTTAGCCGGCACGGTTTGGAAAACCCTACGCTAACTGTGTGCACGCTGCTACCTAGAGAGCAAGGGTCTGCATGGTTACCTCGCATGGTTTGGAAAACCGTCTGCAGGACAAGCGAGGCTTACTGTCTCCTCCAACATGGTTTCCTGGAACATTCACACAGTTTCCCTTAATCGTGTTCAAACCGTACACCCATTTAAAAGCCTCCAAACTCATCCAAAACAATTCCAAACTCTCCAAACCTCTCCTCAACTCATCTCATGAACTTTAAACACATACAATTATGCATTAAAAAGGCTACAAAACTCAAACCGGGGGTACAAAAAAATACTACTCATATTGTCATTGAGGTGGGACATACTCATAATGAAATGATTTTAAAACCCTGAAATATATTATAGTATTTGGAGAATTCAGAATGGATTTATAAAATTAATCAAATAAACATAATATTTAATTATTTTAAATGGATGTATTTATATTTTGTCAGGGATATCTATTTTATTATTCATTACATCATTTTTGAGGTCATTATGATATCATAATTCATACTGTATATTTATATCATATTTAATTTTAACCCAAAAATTTAACTGCCTTTGAAAATTATGGAAAATTAACTATTGGATAATTTCAAATTCTGATTAAAAAAATAATATTCATTTCATATCAATAATTTCATATATATGGGAATTTTTATTTTTAAAATATTAATCAATATTTATTAAACAAATCGGGGTTTTTATAACAATAACAGTTCTCAAACCCTTATACAAATTAAATTTGACTATTGAATAATTATATGGAGATTTATATCTAATAAAAATTATTTAAAATAAAAAATCAATAAAATCATATTTATTTTAAAAAACTACTAATTCATCAAAATAAATTCCTTAATTTAATATTAATACTACCTAAATACAAATAAAAAGAATTTCTAAAGTAATGATAACAAGTAAATATAAACTTTATTCTATTGAATGTATAATATAAATTTTCATATTATTATTGTCTTTATACATATCCCTTTAATAAAAAATAAAACTCCCTAAGGGTAAGGTGTGTGATGGTGGGATTCTTTTAGGGTGGTTCAGTGTACATGGTTTGGGCCATGATCTCGATGAGCTTTCCCTTCTCCCTTAAATGATTTCCCCCATACTTAAGTTTCTAGATCCCAAATTGGGATTGATGAATGGTAAATACTAGTGATATTGTCTCCATTGGATGTTATGATAAATGGCCTTCAATGGGTATTTTCATCACATCCTTTGTCCATGTCAATTGGATTTCTTAAAACCCTATATTTATATTAATCATATGATAACTGTTAAATGGATATATTCTTAACGGTAATGATACTTGATATTCTTTTAAATATTATTGGCTATAATAAAACAAAAAAAATTAAATGTGTTTTCTTTATCCATAATATATAATAATTCTTTTAATTAAATAATTATGGGATATTTATTTATAATAGTTTGGGTTGTTAAATTATTCATTATATAATATATATACCTTTTTACATGAGAATCTAGACATGGGTTTCGTACACCTGATTGATCCTCCAAGGGGTGGTTCATTTCTCTTTATTATTAAGAATGATGGATCAATGCGCCACTTCATTAACTATTTTTAGCACATAAACTGATAATAAAGGATATGTATCCCCTTCTATAGATAAATGAATTGTCTGATTAAGTACATGGGGAAAAATATATTCTATGGTGTACCTTCAGTATTGGTATCACCGATTAAAGGTAAAGAAGGAAAATATTCCCAAGAATTATTTTTGAATGAGGTATAGACATTATGAGTTCATAGTGATACCTTTCAGACTCACTAATGATCCACTAATATTCATGGAATTAATGAATAGAGTATTTAGATATTACCTTGAAAAAATTATGGTAGTCTTTATATATGATATTTTGATATATTCCAAGAACAAGGTGAACTATGAGGAGAATAAGAATATTGTAGCAAATATATTTTCAAAGGAAAAAATGTAAATAATGTATGGTACATGTGAGTTCTGGTTGGAGGAAGAATCATTATTCATGAATGTTATCACAAATAATGGAATATCAGAGGATCCTTCTAAAATAAAGGAAATCAAAGAGTGGATTAGGAAAATATCTATAATGGAGATCTATAGCTTCCACAGTCCAGCTTGGTATTATGATCGATTTGTGAGGAAATTTTGGATATTTTCAAACCCACTAACCATGTTAACTCGGAATGGAGTAATTTTTTTCTAGACCGTTGAATGTGGAGACTGATATAGAAGGTAAAAAAAGAGGCTTATCACTATACCAGTAATTACACTACCAACAGGTGGGGAACATTTTTTATATACAGTTATTTTTAAATGAGTTTCTAGGTTATAAAATTATTAAAAATTATAACGCGATAGCATACACCTCATAGTAGCTTAATTTTCATGATAAAAATAGTCCAACTCTTGATCTGGAATTGGCGGTTGTGATCTTCACATTGAAAATATAGAGGGATTATCTCTATGGAGAGACATGTGAGATATATAATAATTATAAGTGACTCAAATATATATTCACCAAATAAGAGACTCATATACAATAGTATAGACGGACATGAATTGTTAAATAATATGACTACTCAGTCCACTAACATCTTGTTAAATCCAAAAAAGTGGAAAATGCACTATGTACAAAGGATCCACCAGCTTTATCAATGATGAGAGTTTAGAAGGCTCCAATATTCATATATTTAAAAAGGATAGACTTGGGAATAATAAATGAAGGATCAGCATCAATTCTTTCTCAAATGGTTTCTCAACCATCCCTTTTAGAGATGATAAAGGGTTCCTGAAGTGATTATGTGGAAATTTAGAATAATTTGGAAGCTATCACAAATGGTAAATCCTTATAGTTAAAAATTTATAAGTAATGAAACATAATATTTGGGTCATAACTATGTAGGACATAATATCTAAAGATAATGCTAGATATTTTGAATGATGAAAATGGCTCGACCATATCCATCCACACAGGGAACACCAAGATATATCGAGATCCCCAAGAGCACTATTGGTGGAATAATATAAAGAAGAAGATTATTGAATATAGAGAAAAGTTTATGGTATGTCATCAAGTTAAATATGAATGGAAAATTTATAAAGTGATGATACATCCATTACCCATAACTATTTGGAATTTCGAAAACACCATCGTAGACTTTTTCACAAGACTTCTAAATACATCGACAAGATATAATACTATATTTGTTATTATGGATCATCATAAAGAGAAATCTCACTTTATTGAAAGAAAAGAGGACATCTATCTCAATCAGTGTGTACTATATACATCAATGATGTGGTGAGGCCGTATGCAGAAGAATTATAAATTATATCAGATCAAGATCTGTGATTGAACTACAGTTTTGTGAAAATTATACAATATTTTCTAAAAACTAAGATTAAATTAAGTATGGATTATATCCCCATACTGATTGCTATCCTGAGTGGACAATTCAGAAATTGGAAGATATTTTGAGAGCATGCTCAATGGACTTCAAAGAAGGAAAGGATCAGCATCTTCAAGTGATTTATTTCTCTTAGAAAAGTAGTTTCTAATCAAAAATCGAAATTTCTCTATATGAATCCCTTTATATGAAAATATGTAGAACACCTACATGTGAAGATAATTTTGGTGAACATAAGCTATTGGGACCAGAAATGGTCTATGAAGAGGTATAAAATGTGAAGAATATGAAACAAAACATTAGGGATTCCAAAAGGTAATAGAATATCTATGAAATAAATCATTAATAGGGACAAAATTATGTAATTTCATACATATTATTCCCCCTCACATCTCAATGGAATAGTGCTCTATGATTTGGTAATAAGAGAAATCTAATTCCTAGGTATATCGGGCAATTTGAGATTCTTGGCCGCGTTAGAGTTTCGGCTTATTGACTAGCACTTCAACCAACCATGTCTCAAGTATAATATGTATTCCATGTATCCCTCTTGAATAAGTACATACCGGATCCCTCCAATGTATTGACTTCATAGATAGTGTAGTTGGAAATTTATCTCCCATATAAGTAGAAGTTGTTTAAGATCTTTTACCATAGAGATAATGTTCTTGCGCAATAAGAATACCCACCATTTCAAAGTAATTTTTCCAAACAATAAATAAAAAATGGTGACATGGAAACTAGAGAGTGATAAAAGAGAAGTATCCTCAATTATTTTCACTATAGTATGTAAAATAAAAATTCAAGGGAGAAATTTCATAAGTGGGGAGGAATGTAACAACCCAAAATTTTAACCAAAAGGGTTTTCCTTAGTATGATTATGTCATATAGTATGAGTCTCACAAATTACATAGATATACCAACAAAAAATAATTCAGATAAATTAAAAATGATACACTTCCAAGAAAATAAACTAATAAGAATTCTAAATTTTAAATCATGGTAAAAATAAAAAATGAGATAATTAAAATATGAAAATTTGGATCTTCTTGATCAACTAGAATGACTACACTCACGAACAAGTCTATATAAATAGAACATAATGTTAATAATAAAATATTCCCCTTGAAGATGAGAGTATATAATATTGGAATAAGTTAAAATTATTTGAATATGGAATAAAATTTGAAGTATTTATAGAAATTAAAGAACCTATATAAATTTGGTAAATATGATAGTTGGATTAGTAATTAGACCATTGTATTAGTAATTTGACCCTTAGGAATTTTAATATAACATTTATGAAAAGTAATATGGTCATTAGAATAGTAACCTCAAATATGAAAGTGTAAAATATTATTTATGTAACTTATAAATTAATATATCATATATTTATGTGATGGTATAAGTAAATAAAATATTTAAAATTTATAATTTTAGTGTTGGTATTTTGGTAAAATGTGGGTGTTTTATTTTAATTATTATAAAAATGAAATTATTTAAACCAAAATATATTTTTATAAAAATGATTAATTAATTCATATTATGTTTTTTAGTGATAATAGTATTTTATAAGACCATAAAAATTTTTCCAGAGGGTCATAAAATCAATTATAATATCAAAAATGATACTTTTTTAATAAATGATAAATTTATTTAAATAATTGTATTACATGTATTTAGAAAATTATATTAAAAATATCGATTCAATTTTTGAAATCTAACAATAAAAAATAATTAGGGTGAATATTTTTTATTTTTCTCAAATAGTTGAAATCATTTTGAATAGTGAAATATGGTAATTTACGGTATTTAACCATTTAAGCCAAAAACTTGAATTTTTTAGTCATTGATGATGTAATAATCTATTATATATAGTTCACATAAACTAGATAATCTATATAGTCACAATAATATATAGTATTGATAATATTGATCTAAAACAGTACACTAATTAATAAAATAAAAAAAAAACACCCCTCTCCTCCCCTTATAAAAACAACCCATCACCATTCCTTCTCCTCTAACTTTATAAGAATTAGATATTTCCAATATTCAACCCAATTACCTTACCAAGCCTCTTACCTGAGTCCTAATGTTTCTGGTCTCACAATAACACCGAATTCATGATCCTTAGGGAGGTTCTCAAGGAGACAACATTCATGTGGCAACATCCCCAAACATTCTATTTTAAATTATTTCATTATTCTTTGTCATCCTCACCACCTATCCAAAGATACATGATATATCTATTACTGTATATATACTAGAATATTTTTGTTTTAATGAAATATCCATCATCAAATCCCTTATATCCTTCTTTTTTATAATGAAAGCACCATCCATAATATATCAGTTCACAACCTTCATGGATGCCATGTTTTTGTTTTCCATTACCTCCTTTATGGATGACTATAAGGTTATTATTTTGGTTAAATAATATTACAGTGGGGATATTAAAACTTTCTTCATGTTATGGAACTGATATACATATAGAAATGTTAAATAAAATGAAAATAGTTCATGAAGGTTGTAAAAGCACCAAAATAAACTAAACAATTATCATTAATGTTTTATCAAATAACTCATCCTCATACCAAAAAATGGTATATGGAACGATTTTTCAAATAATTTATATAAATTTACCCCAATTTCTCACTTCATTATTCTTTTATAATTCTCATATATTCTGTATATATGTTCCCAACATATATATATATATATATATCAATTAATCCTTCATTGATAGAAAGATACATATTTTAAAAAAGTTTCCCTTCCCAATTCATCTCGACAAGAAAACCCAGTTATAGGTTACATATCAGTATCATTTCCATTTTCAAGAATACCCCATAATATTTATTAATCCACCCTAATTTTATAAAATAACCCATTTTATCATTAAAAAAATATTTTAGGCCATTTTTGGTTTTATGGAAATAATTTTTCCTTAAATATTCATTCTTCTTTTCCCAAAAAAAACATAAGTGTAACATTTTTAAAATAACATAACATTATTTTTAATGTATCAACATTATTTGAACTTCAATATTAATGATTCATACTTATTTTTCCCTTATAGATGTCTAAAAATGATTTACATTCATTATTTTATATATACAATTTTGGTACTCCATTGGGTTTTCCCTTATGATATGATTATAGAACCCATTTAGTTCCATAGGTAACCCATATAATTTTTCATTATGACTGAATCTTCATGTGGTACATATAAAAAAGAACATGTAATGATGGGTTTACCAAGAAAACACTCTGATTTATTGAGTAATATTTTTGTCTCATGAGTTGTTATTTATGGGATTAGGGAGTAAACCTAATTCATTGAGGGACCTGACCGCCATGTTATTTAATCTTTGAAGTTATCATTGACTCATGTTTTAATCATGTTATATGTTTCTTTGATATTTTTATTTTCTTATGTTCATATGATTCTATGATATATTTGTTTTTGTTCCATATTTTTATTCATAATCCATTTTTTTAGGTTATCATGTTATGACTTCTAACACATGTGTTTTGATTCATTTCCATTTTTATCCCCTTAATGGGATTTTTAGCTCATCACTTTTGTATAAGTATTCTACATGTTATTCTATAAAGTTGTATGATCTCAAAGGATGTTAGAAGATCATTGTGTATATTAAAAAAATATCTTTTATTTTGGGTTCTTGTTTTCTAATTATTTTCATAGTCTCCCAAAGACACTAGACTTTATGATACATGGTTTTTATTTTAAGGAAAAAATAATTAAAATCATGTAATATTATTTTAAAATGATGGGTCCTCTATATAAATTCCCTTTTCATAGGATTTCTATATGATTGAGATTATGAACCAAAGGATTAACTTTTGTAGTGTATGTTAATTCCCACCTTACTCGTGTATATATATATTTATCGATATATATACCCATGGTAATATATATATATATATAAAAATTAAAATATATATATTCATTATGGAGCATTTACAACTTGACCACAATTATGAACCCAAGTATCAACTTTGGTTTCATGTTATTTATCTTATTATTATTTTTTAGCAGTGTCTTGGATAGGCTAAGAATATTGTATAATCATGCACTTATGACATAAAATTTTTAATTCCAATGATGGGGTGTCTTACTGGGATTATTTTCACCTATATTAATGCTATTTAGTGCGTTTGAAAAAATTATTTCTTCATTTCTAGTTCAGAATGGATGTATGATGGACTGTGCTGAGACCTAGGGTTTCATGTTTGAGGAGAGGCTCTCAAGTCGATTCTTTTGATGGGGATTTATAACCTTGGAAGTGTCCTGGAGACTATATATGTGGTCTGGATCAGATCAAGTACTAAATCCCATTACTTTTATTTCATTTTATTTTATATACTACTATATTTATGGTCAGAGATGCGGGTGACCAGTGATGTATGTATGCCTTGGGTGTTAGCAATTTTATAGAATCTAATTTATTATTAAATCACGTTATATTTATGTTTATTTACTGCTTCCTCACTCTATTATATATAGATTTGGATGAAATTTAGTTATTTCAACTATTTGATTCTTTTATTTGAGGTAATAGCCTCCCCACTATGAAGTTTAATGACCTAGCCTCTATTCATAAGACTCTATAATATGGGGAGGTGTTCTTATGGCCTTGTTTCTAACCATATAAGAGCACTAGATTAGTGGCATCCAGGTTGAGATGTTACAAAGTGTTATAAGAGGTGTTTCTTTTCTGTAGTATTACTATGTAAGATATAGTATACATGATTAATAATAATGTGTCAGAACCTTTACTGAATATCATACTAGTGCATCTATACCATTTGTTATAGTAAGAAGTCATATATGTGATGGTTATGGGATTCATATTCTAATATATGATGTAATTTTTGAATATGATTTATTCATTGAGTGACGTACATGTTGTATAGATTTTATGATTTATTATATATTTATAGAACATATCACATTAGAAAGAGTCAAACGATTGATTTAGAATCACGGATTGTACAAGAAAGTGGAATCTCATGTATCAAATTCATCACATAATATTCACAGGTTATAGGTATGGTAGTGTGTGATTATTACCCATGATAGAGACTAATTATTTAATATCTCAACAATGAACTAAAATTTGTTTTCATTTATATGTTTTTGGGGGAATTATACACAATTGGGATGAAATTATATATATATATATATATATTCATCTAAACTTCTTATAGAATGTTATGTGGATTTATGTTGCGATATTAGGTGGTGAGTCTCTTTACTCAGTCCTCATACATTAGAGGTGCAGTGTCCCTAGTTATTCGATAGGTAACCTAATTCCCAAGTGTTGGACCCTTTGTTGGGTGATGTTACATTGTGATCATTGTTTAAAATATCATTAACATCCAATATAGTGCATTATTACATTGAATGGAATGAAATTCTACATAACCTACCTTCATTTCAGGTTATCTATTAGGTTTGCTCAGTAAGATGTTGATAGGAACCAAGATTTTTCTTATGAACTAGACCTTGATGGGTTATTACCATCACAATTACCTAGTCAGTGTCCTTTCAGTATCTCTTCTACATTCGTGTCCTAATACTCCAAGGTGCAGACCCTTATGAGGAATCCTAGAGAGGATCAAGCCCTTATTGGTCTTCATGATAGTTACGAACCTTTTAGGTCATTATGATATTTTCTTTGCTTGTAGATTTTAGATCATTTGGGATAGTTGGTTAGTCTTACTAATCCTCTTTGAGGTTTGATCAGTAGGGCTAGTTGGGAGAACAAGATGCCCTTAGATTTGACTCAGACCCTTATAGGTTGTAGTTTTGTTTTGATAGAGGGAAACCTATGAATGGGTTTATCCAACGTTTATCGATTCCTTTTTTAGTATTTATCATGGTTATATGATATTTGTGACTAATTCAGGGTAGTTATTGGGATTTTCCAATATAGTTTGGTTGATGAATTAAGTTCCTAAATTCATCTCCTTGGGTTCTTTGGTATCAGGACATACATAGATAGGATGGATTTTTCGGGTGCTTCACTTAGTCATACAATGTTTCTATTGTTTCTAAATGTATTCAAATCACATATAAAAAATTGAATGGAATGATGTTAAGTGATGAGTGTTAATGGAATAAATCATGAAACGAGAAAAGTTCTTGATTTTTAAGAGGTCTAAGGGGGGTTCTAGCTTGTTGATACTGGAATTCCATTTAGAATATTCAGTTTGTATTTATGATGGGAGACTCATGGGAGTATGAATTAGGTGAAAAATTACATGTTAGTTGAACATGGTACCATTTAAATAATAAATCTGTGAGTTACAAGGTTCGACCATAGGAATTATGTTTTTTATGGTCATGGTTTCTCTATATTTTCTATAAAAGGATAGTTATACTTACATGTTATAATATACATCAAAAATAAATTGGGTTTCATGAGGTGGTGGACCCATGGTTATACCTAGACACACATGTTTTTGGATAAATGGTGTCAAGAGTTGGTTAAAGAAAATTTTATCCAATTTTGACGTGAGCATATACCGACAAAATCTATACATTCATATAAATGTAATCTTAGGGTACTCTTACTTAGAGACAATCATGCTCTATATTTACATTGTTTTAAGTGAACTAATATAACATTAGTAATAAATTGATATGATTTTATTTTAAATACATTATCTAGTTTGATTAAGTAACCTCAAGTGGTTGTGCTTGAATAAAGTTATAAGGTACTACATATGGTGGGGAGTTCATTATTGGCTATTTAAGGGCGGTGACCCTGTTTTTGGTTTAAATAAAGTGATTTACATGGGAACCATTCTATGTTATCAATAATGGGTAACGTTATAAAGCAATGATAGGGGTATTTATATGGAGTGTAATACCTGATAACTCATATGTAAACAACTCCCATATAGTACAGTTGTGGAAACGTTGAAAATAGTCTTTGGACAGTTATGTTAGTATTTTTTCGATGATTTTTGGGTTAAGATCATGGTTATGTTTAACCACCAAGGATTCTGGGGGGTGAGAAGGTTTATTATGAGTAGACATAGAACCATTGTTTTTTTGGAGAGTAATTTTGAGCAGAAATTTGAATTTTTTTCAAACACTTGTAAGGGGAATTTTTTTCATTTTACCCTATCATATGACCTAGGATGCTTTTCTTGATTCATCCTTTGGACCTAAAATAGGGTTTTTTTCCTAGCATAAAAGTTTTTTGGGAATCCTAACGATTAATAATTTCATAGAAGAATTAATATTTAACATATAATTAATTAAATATTAATTTATTCACATATATTTTTTTAGATATATCATTGAAAGTAGTTTCGGTTTGAAATTATGTCTCTATTATTGAGTCTAGAATGGGGATTGTTTTCTTAGGATAGGAATAAAATCAGGTAAGGCAATAGGGTCAACCCAAACCCCATTTTATTTTTTATTTTATTTTATTTTCCTTATCTAAATTCTTCTGTACTCCCCCATGGAATTACTCCTTTGTGTGACTGAGATATAATAAAGATATGGATATATATATATATTTGTGTTTGTGTGAATAGAGGTTGAACCATGGAACTTAGTATGAGCCAAATCATCATTTGACAATCATGGATCACTAAAACGGACAAAGATTCAGTGGATTCCACCCAAACATAGGTTGTTCATATGTTTTGATATAAATCCCACCATATTTACCGTTTTCTAGTTTCATTTCCCTATTATGAATGATTAGGATCACTTGAGGGTCTATGTATGCCTTTTGAGGAGAAAACATGGGATTTGGGGAGATTTTATGGGATTACCATTCAAAAATCCTAATATAATTGTGTGTAATTTAAGAACACATGTTTTGTGTTCTTCCCATTTAGAGAAGATGACTTTTGGGAAGTACATTCCATATTTTGGGTATACACACCAAATATCAGTACTCATCCATGTTGCTAAATACCTAGCTATACTACCCGTGTAGTGGAACATGGTCATGTATAATACATGGACAAACCCTATGTGGGTTACCATCGATGTGAATGTGAATGACTAGGCTATATACATGGCCAGGACATGTGAGGCACACAGGTAGGTAAACAATATAGTGTCAACACATTGTACAAATTTTACATATCATGTAATTTGGAATTTATTGGCCCTGTCCAGCTGAAGTACATTCCTAGGTGGACCTTTGGGAGTACACATAATGTACTTGGTTATACATTCCATATAATTCCCCCTTTCCACCCTTCAGTGGGTTTATCGTATCTTTATTCCCTTGAGTAAAAATTAGACATATGAGTAGTCTATTTTTATTATCATTCCATTGAGATCATGTTGGTTAAACCCTTAGCATAGTCTCATCAAGGTGGTGTTTCATGATTTTCCAAAGATCGGGATGTTCTTCTTCCGTTAGTAAAATCTAGTTATCTCTAGATAGCGAGACACTTGATCCAAGATAGGTTAGGAGTTGTCTCTTTTGACTAATGATTTTGATTCTCTCCCTTTGATAACTCCTTACTTATGATATGTCCCATGTAGACTAGAATTTCATTATATTAGATGTTTTCTAGGATCCCTTGTTGGATGCCTCTAACTTGTTACCACGTCTAAGGATCCCCTATAGGATGCCCACGCTTATAAGATAACATAGGGAATCCTTTGTTGGATACCTCTACCTATTTTCTCTTTTTGAGGATCTTATATAGGATGCCTCTTTATAATTACTATTTTAAAGGATCCCGTTTCAGATTCCACTTCCAACGTACTATCTTATTGAGGGTCCCATGTTGAACATCTCTTCTTATATACAACTCGAAAATCCCATTTAATATGCCTCATTTTAGTATCTCTACTACGGATTAGGATTAATATTCCTTTTCACATGTTCAACAAAAGTGGATCAACTATAGGATTGCATCACCATTATTATGATTTAAGGGACCCAGTGGGTGCCTTGGTGTTTGACTGACCCTGATCTACTTGATTGGCGGTTTGGGTATACTTGTTAGCGGGTGTCACCAAAGAACACATGTTGATCTTTTAATCCCATGTGGTAATGGAAGAATTCGTGGGTTTGTTCATTCAACTATAATCTATATTTTATTTATTTATTCACTTATTTATAGTTTATGCCATGTTTATTACTATAGGTTATTCCATATTGGTGGTCGATGATCCTAGCACCACATGAATTATTATTTTGGTATATCAAAATTATACTTCCTAGGATTTGACTATTAATCAATCCTTTAGGAAAACAAGATTTATTTCCTAAAATTTTTAATCTAATAAATTTCTGTAGAGATTTATAGTGGTACTTCTTCGTTTCCAGCTTCCTATCCTCACTTGTTTTAATGTTACTGTTAGTGTTTTTAGAAGTCCCTTTTCTACCAGGATTCCTCACTATTCTAGGAAATAGTGGTTGGTTTTTGAGAGTTTCATGGAACCCATAATATACTGAGACTATTTAAAAAATTTCAAGTCCACTTACATTCTATATGTTTCCAAAGTTCATCATGTGGGATAATTTCCCCTAATAAGTAGGATGTTGATGAACTTCCAGATGATGGACATGATCTCCTAATTTGGCCCCTAGGATACTCCCTTGGATCGGTGGACACACCATTATAGATACTAACTATACTTGTCTAAGAGTGGACTGTTGATCCAATTATTTCTAGTTTCTTTGTTGTTATTCCATATAGGTATGGATTTCCTTTCATATCATCTAAGGGTCATTCCCCATAGGGATTATCCATATTAAAATGTTATGAATGCCTATGGACTATGATCTATGAATTATACATCAGAATAGAATAAATGTGAACTAATTAGTATTAAATCGAGTATAATTCCCCATTTATAGGATTATCTAATGGTATACAGTTCCTTTTCTTATAGTGATTACAGAATAGTATGGGAAAAAATAGGTTTATGACATGTACCCACCTATGGTGACTTAGCTTGCTCAAATAAATTTCGAGAACTGTCCAATGTATGTATTGTTGATTTTGATTATGAACTTTTAGATAAACATAATTATAAATTGATTGAGTGGAATAATGTTCAACTCAACACCCTTTTCATAGGATGTCTAGATAATTGGGATCAAAGACCATATGATCAAATACTATGGTTTATTCTACTCCTTACCTTGCTCATGTATATACATGTTTATATATATATATATAATTTTATACATATACACATAGATATATATATACATGATATAATATTTCAAATTTTACTAGGATTACAGACCCAGGTATCGACTATGTTTTCATGTTATTTATCTTCTTATTATTTAGTGGTTTGGTGGCATGGATGACCATATTAATTGAACAAGAACTAATGAAAACATATTTATTGGTTCATAATTTGGGTGTCCTTTAGAGATTATTCACACCACAATATGTGAACCTTTTCATGTTTCCATACCTTATGTCATTTTTTAGATCGAGAAAGGGTACATGAAAGACCGGGTTCAGGACCAATGATGATGTTAATGAAGAGATACTTGAGTGGATTAATTTTATTAGGTTGGAGGAGTTTGATAGTTCCGGGAAGATTGGTTTTTTGGATCAAAGTTATTAGTGGATGAATATAACATTATTTAATTTATTTTATGTAATACATAATATATGGTTGGCCCAGTGGGTGACCAGTAATGTATGTATGACAAGTCTATTCTGGATTCTATAGTACTTCATTTATTATGACAAAATATTCTATTTAATCTTATTCATTAATTAAGTACTATGGAACAAACATTGTTGGATTACAAATGGTCATTTATACTATATTCTACTCTTGTATGAGGGTATATTATTCCACTATCACACCCTAGGCCCTTGATACTAGTTTGTAGCCTCTAGTATAGTGGGTGGTAAGGATGAGGTCTTGTGGAAAACTAACTTAGTGCACTTGTTTAGTGCTGTTCAAATCAGGGAATTATATTTCCCCTACAATATCCCACTTTGGGTTTTTTGAAAAATATTTTCCCTTCCATGCCACTTTAATTATTATTTTTCCAGCTTATTAAAAAATCATTTCTTTGTTCAATATTCAACAAAACAATTCTTCATATGACTACAAATAGTGATCAAATATTTTCTCAACCCATAATATAATCCCACACGATCCTTTCTCGACATGAGAAATAGAATTGTCATGAAATTTTCATCAATGAATCACTTTTTTCCCAAATTAACTTCCACAACTCTACTCTTAAAGAACCATTTCATCATCTCTCAATAAGTACGATGTCCCTTTTCCATTACAATAGAGTAATCCCATTAATCCATGAAAAATGATGACACTCGAGAATAACACTTCTTCAAAGCCAATAGGTATATTATTTCATCTTGAATGACATGTGTTATATCATCATGTCATTTCAACATTTAATGAACATATTCATCAGTATTATATTTAATTCTCTCATTTTCCATACATACCTTCTGTCTCTACTCCCAATTTCATTAACAAAAAATCTACCCGTTTTTTCAACAAACTCAATGGTCAATATTTATTTTGTTCTCACCATGGTATAGAGTACATATCAGTATAAATATAATAACACACAATACCTAAGAGAGTGGTGGATCCACATTCACAAATACTAATGTATGGGGAGTTGACTAGATAGAAAGAGTTATGAGATAATATTCAAATGATTTTTTAGGTGTGCCATTCATCAAAATCTCAACAACATTTAGCTTTTTAGGCACATATTACAACTTCACAAGCATATAATATACCTTCTCAGTGATTAAATGATACATTATTTCAATTTTCATTTTCTAGGAGTAGTGGAATAGATTTTTATCAAGTATTATAGCACTCAATTAACCTAGTAAATTTCGGTCATAGAATTCACATCAATTACAACATCATATAGTTTTTTCTTTACATATAGTAACTACATTAAAGATATAGAGGTTTTAATTTTTTAGTGTATATTTTACTCAAATAAATGAAATTATTTTTCTTACATAGCTAATAAATATTCAATTTTACAAGATATAATTCATGACCCAATTCGATATTTCTAGAATCTTATAAAATGTCATAGTATTTATCTATAAACCACAAAAATATTATAGTCATTTTTTATTATACAAAAAACTAAAATCCATTATTCCTTTGATATACTAAACTATTTATTTCATCATTATTAAGGGTATTTACATGGGGTTACATTGATACCATCACGTTTGGAATGTGAAAAAAATAATTTCAATTAATGTCATTATTAAATAAAACATGATTATAATTATTTGATAGTATTCTATGACATTGACCACTTTACCATCATTATCCCGTGTTAGATTTATTCATATAGAAACCACTGTTTTCATCTACTTAAAATTACCCATTATATATATTTTCAATACCCATTTTTTATATTGAATTGTGAATAAAATATTGTATACATTCCTTTCCCCACAATTAAACCTAGGAAAAATGTGTGGTCTCCAATCATTGACATTTCAAACTCAAATTTAATAATTTATCTAAACCATTTTTATTATCCTCTGTTCAATCAACCTATGATTATGACATCAACATACATTAGCACCATAATGATATAATTACTCTATTTTGGACAATGATATTGTAATCATCAGAATGTTTTCATAAATTGAGCTTCATAAACTACTGATAAAGACATGAATACCATGTTCTTGGTGAAATATTCAATCCATAAATCACCTTATTTAATAAAAAAATATTTTCATCGCTATTAACGTGAAAACCAAGAAATTATTAAATATAACCTTTTTTAGCACCCCATTTTGAAAGGTTAACATGATTTCCCTCTAGATTACAATTAATTTATTTTTTTAAAATTGTGTTCAGGAAAAAACTAGTTATCTCTTTCCATGAAATAGGTGAAATTGTTTCATAAACATAAATAGCCTTTATATGGGAGTATTCATTAACCACAAGTCATGAAATGATCCAAATAAAATACCATATTCTTCCAGTTGTTCTAGAAGACCCATTTAGACCTGATAACATTCTTATCTACCATCCTTGAAATAGTATCTCATGTGTTATTTTTTCAATTTGTTCAAGATCCTCATTCAACCCCTTAATAAATTTCTCAAATTTTATATATTCTTCAAAACAATTAAAAGTTAATTTTGATAAGAAGAATGATTTATATAAATACATACTTATAATCATTTGAACTGACATGGCCTTATAATTTATAATTTTTCCCCATAAATTCTAGCTTAACTCTTCAAATTTATTATAGATACAAACATAACAGCATCATTATTATCATAACTATCTTATTTATAATTATTATTTTCCAATTATTATCCTTCTATGTTTCTTACATTGTTATTGATAACCTCAATAAACTATTCACTTTGTTGTTTAAAATCCTATTCATTCTCAACAATTGTACCATCATTATAATAAACCAATTTTTCTAGCCACTTTTAAATAATTTATATGATTTAATTTTTACAATCTATTAAATGAATTTCCCCACCACTCTATGTGATTAAAAATTTCTATTTTTCTATTTCTTGAGAATAAAACACTTACTTCCAATGATTAAAAATTATTTCAATGTTTCATTATTTACACATCATAGATTGTACATAGTCTTATCTTATTCTGAACAAAAAAAGATCTATTTGAAATGAATACTGATATTAAGAATATTTCCATCCAAAATGTTATAGTATTTATTTATTAATAATAATTATTTAGTCCATATTATTATTAATATTATTCCTCCTCTCAATCACTCCATTTTGTAATGAATTTCTCAATACTGAAACTTCATACCTTATCCTCTTTCTTTGAGAAAATAATCATCGTGATTATTAGTTAACTTTATAACATTTTTAATCAGTAACATTTAATTTTTATATCAAATGAATATTTCTTCTTCCCACTGATATTGTTTTATGAAACCATACACCTCATGCTTTTGGGAAATGAAAAATATCTATGATATCCTTCTAAAATCATTCATGAAAAGAATATATTATCTTCCCTTGTAAATAGATGTTTATGAAATAGTTCAACACACATTATAATGCACCGGTTCAAGAAATCTCATTGACTTAACTTATTTTTCCTTATTTATCTATTAAATGATATTAATTTTTTGGAAAGCATTAGAAGTGTGAGTAAGGTCACATGACAGATTTGGGGGATCTGGATCTATGTTTCATTCAACTAGATCTTACAATGGATGTTGGACCAAATAGTTAATACAATTCTATACCAACCTAGAATCTTTCTACATGTATAGAAAGAACATATCTTTCTATACACTCACAGTATAGATATTTCCCTTTGTTTTCATTCAATTTAAAAAAACCACACTAACCTTTCACTTGATAATATATATCTTATTGGTAAAACTTATTGTACACTCTAATATTTGGGGATTTTTTGTCATGTAAGTATAATCAATTTGATATTTTGTAGTACACGAAACACCATGTTTAGTTTTAATTATTGTAAACACTTGGTATAGCTTGTGTTACATGCACCCCTGAGTTTAAACAAAAGGGGACATAAAATTTAAATATTATTATTTAATATGATTGTTATTTCTTAAAAGTTGGAATAGGGGGAACAAATATAATTAACTAAATTATAAATATACATGGTTTAAAAATGTATATATATATATAATGAATTCTTTGGGGTATAATTAATAAAAATAAAAATAAAAATGAATTGAAAATAATGAAATATTTTTATAAAAATTTATTTTTACGCACAAAAACCTGTTTTACCACAATAAATTAAAAAACCACCTTTTGTGAATAATTTTAAGGAAATCTATATATTATATATTTATTAATATTTTAAACCTTAATCTTATTTTTCATTTAGATAATAGATAATAATAAATCAAATTTTGTGCTTAAAACAGTATTTTTCTAAAAAGTAGCCTAATCTAATTTTGGGAAATTGTTTAAAAACTATTTTTTGAGACTCTTAGAAATTTTAATTTAAATAATATATTTCATTTTTTAAATAATAATTCCAAAATTATATCTGGGTAATTTTTTGTTATTTTTCTGAGAATATTAAATTTTTAATGAGTAATTAAAAATGAAAGTTTTTATTGAAAAATTACATTTAAATTTAATGAATTTATAATGTAACTTATTATTTAAAATTGTTTCAAAAGAATATGTTAAATTATATATCTATTATGAAAATTTATTCAATTATAATCAATTTAATATATAATTTTGAAATAATTACATTAATCATTATATCATTTTCTCTTCAAAACCCCTATTTATCTTCACAAATATGAGATTATTTATAAATTAAAACATTCCAAATAGTTTAATTTAATTTTTCAAAAATGATTCCATATTTGGAATGATAATAATTTATATTATTTAATGATTTTAACTTAATTGTTTACCATATTTAATACTGAAATGGTTACAATTAATTATTATAGTTAAGACAATAGTGGGTTTACTGAGGGGTTAAAATAAAATGATAAGGGTTAAAAATTACCCAACACATGTATATATATGATTTAATGTCCATAGTTTCTTATTATTATTCTTTATTAAGAATATTTTTTCATTTTTAATCTATTTTAATGTAAATTACTTTACCATTTTGGATTATTTTAGAAAATTTTCATGTAGTTTCCCAGTGGGTTCTTCTCCCCACTTATAAAAGGCCACCTCCGCCCTTCACTTATTCACACTTAAAAGCCCATATAGTATGCCCAAATTTGAAAAAATACCTCAAAAAATTACTTATACATATTTTATATCTTATGTCCTTACAATAATATTAACATTAGGGTCCTTAATAAGAGATCCAAATGAGGTGCTTCTAAGTAATTGTAAGTGTCTCCACTAAGCTAATGCTTTTTATTTCCAATTTTTCCATATTCTATTATTTCATAACCCATACAATATAATAAAAAACTATTTTATATATACCAATATGTTCTTATGATATTTTATTAACACATATCCATCGCTAATTATTTTTAATAGAAAACAAAATTGTCGATTATGTGTATGGATGACTACGACATCACGAATCGAAATAAATTTTCTTCCATCACCACCTTTAATAGATAGATATAATTATTTATTTTAAATATTTATATGATATTTATTATATTTTTATACTAATTAAATAATTATATCACACACATGTTCATATTATTCATCCTATGGGAATATTATAGTGTCACTCGTGTTTGTGGTGGACTACCACCTCACAAAGTGATGTGACTCACTCATGTTTTACATGGAAGGTAGAAACATATGGGTTTAGTGAAAATATTTAAAATATATGTTATAATGTTTTTTTGGATTGTTAATATATTATTTAATTTTATTTCATTCAATCTACCAATATAATGGAAATTGTTTTCTTGCGTACATACAACATACCATCTCTATGAACAATGTATTTCATTTTCCATCTATAATGATTATGGATTTCTAAAAATAAATATATAATTAATATATATGATATTAATATCTTAGGGAAAATTTTTATAGATGATGGAACCATGCCTAATGTAAGAAAAAAATAAAAATCAAAATCAAAACATACATGAAAAATAAAGCAATTATTTCACAAAACGTGACTTTAACATGTAATTGTTAATAAATTTGTAATAAAAGGTCATAAGTAAATAATATATGGTATGATATATATAATTATGATTATATATAATATTCATAAAAAAATAATTATTATACATGATGTTTGAATGTGTATGATGAATTTTGAGACTTAATGTAAGGGATTTCTATTTCACTTTTTACTTCTATGAAACACATGCCATATTCACCTCATGTAGATTTCCCATGAATGTAATTTGAGACTATCATACTTAATTTTTTTGGTTTAAATATTCATCTATGATATCTCTTTCATGGGGTTTACCATTCAAAAGATACCAAATCATTAAGGGGTTTTGTCTCAATTTTACTTCCATGAGATATATGTTATGTTATGAACCTATTTTATTTTATGATATAGATATAAAAGCCCTTTGACATGTTATATAATGAATTTACGTATTCTAATGATATTAACAATTTCATTTAATGTTATTCTTTCATGGTAATTACAATTCAATGTTACCAAAGTGGTAAATATTTTATATTACAATCTCATTTTTTATCAGGATTATTTATTATTTTTTTTATTATAAAATATTATGATCTATCTCTTAATAAACTCATGAATTATCATATACTATGGTTATATTAATATAAAAAAAATTCTCTTAATTTTCCTCTATTTATTTTTTTAATAGTTCAAAATAATGTTTTTAAATAAAATCATCATTAGTTTTCTCTTCGCTGGAATTTTTATCTTCCAATACCTTGATTTATAAAATCGACTTCAATATTGGTTTTTAAATTATTCAAATGATTTATTTATAATGACTATAGCATAAAATACATAGAAATTACTTTATTTGGGTGGAATGTTTATTGCATTTGGTAGACACACGTTTGAGTACCCCAATAGATTAGTATATATGGATACATGGAAATATAAACACAGGTTCATAGGTTAGCTGCTTCATCTCCCACTAAATTATTCATAACTATCTCCCTTCATTGACATAACATAAAAAATACATATCTTCATAACCTCGGATACCAAACATAATAAAGGGTGGTTTCATATGCTTAATAAGGGTAAAAAAGGTACATACATAAGCATATCATGAAGATAAGGGTATGGGAACAAGATCATAGAAATTTAAAATGATACCCCTAATATCAAAGATCATCGACAAGAGTCATGGAATAAATATTAGATTTTCTTAATATATAAATCAGTAGATAATAAAATAACAAGATCCATTAAATAATAACATTGGAATAACACATGTAATTGTTTCACACACATAAGTAAAGAATTTTTTTCATATTAGTCAAGGCTCACTATCAAGGTAATCGTATTGAAATGGGTTCACTCAACAAACAATCATAGTTGTCAATGTTCACTCCCATGACTATGATAGTAGAAAATTCCCCATAATAATCCATATTCACCCCTAATTCTAATAATGTATATATCATGAGATATAAATCATTACCCAATGTGTTTGAAGGAAATATAGGCTCCCCCCATAACATAATGAAATAATGCATTATGTGAAAAATGATCCAAATATTCAACATCGATCTCATAACCATTAAAATTATTTGTGTATCATAAATAATTAATCGTATCATAACCAATGTAAAACTTACCAGTTTCATAATCATTTCATCACAGAATAACATGTGAAAAGAAATGGGTATCAAAATCACTCTATTAGGGTATAACATGTAGAAGTGAAACAAGTTTCATAAATAACATGACATCAAAAGAAAACCCATTAAGATAACTAATATGAATGATATAATTATATTATATACCCATTATAGCCAATTCAATAATAATGTATTTCATCTTAGAAGTAAAATAATTTTTAAAGACCGTTTAAAATATTTCTTGAGAAAAATATCATTTCGAATTAAAAAACATTTCCTAAAAACTAAATAAAATGTAAAAAAAATCCTTAGAAAATAAACTTAAAACATATAAAGTAATCCTTGAAAAAATAATACTCTATGACATCAAAAAAATGAATTCATGCTGTAAATGTTAAAATGAAGATTTGTTTGACAGTTTTTTTAAAATCCTAATGAGCATTGTTTTGGAAACCAACAAGAGTGATACTTGAATTTTTTATGTAAGAAGTAAAGATTGTGTAATTTTTTTTAAATAAATTATATGTGATTAATAAAAAAATAGAACTTCTTTTGAAAACATTATTTTGGATGAAAGCATATGTTCAACCAAAGAGACAAATAATGACGTATTTTCTAAGAAACAATTTCCTAACCATCTTAATTTCTATGGAGTGAAAAAATGGTATTGTGGATTTAAAATAACATGAATAACCATAGGATAATAAAAATAGTAGTAAATATTGATATTTAAATCATTATTGAACAATATTTGTGACTTAATCATATATAATCATGATAAATGTTGAAAATATTACATTACATATTTACCACATTGGTAACATTGAATCAGAAGCCCCATGAATGAATAAAATTAAATGGGGGAATAAGTTATCATGATGGTAATTAAATTAATTAAATTTCATTTCAGATTTTCTTTATGTTCACCTTATAATGGAATATAGGTTAAAACCATAATATACATCTCAAAGAAAGAAATTTCAGACATAATTCTCATACCATAAGTCTTTACTTATATCGCATTTTCTATACTCTTATGTAATAAATATATGTTTATTAATCATATATTTAATAAAAATATTCATATACATCATACCATATGTTATATTCTTATGACATTTTATTACCTATTAATAAACAATTTCATGTAGAAGTTATTCTTCAGGTATTAACCATTTTGTTTTTCTTTTATGTATTTGACTTTTTATTCTTGTACTCTTACTAAAATCCGGATTCAATCAAATCCAGAATTTCAAACATGATATTAATATCATATATATTCACTATATAAAAATTTATAGATTCCTATAAGATTTATTGATAGAAAATGAAATAAACATTTCATGGAGACGATAGGTCGTACGTATGCCTGAATTCCATTTTTTCTATTTTATTATTGGGTTGCAAGAAGTAAAATTATATAATGGATATTATATTTTAAGAATAATGTTTATTTAATATATATCAAAAAAAATTTATAAACCATCCTCAATACCTTCCATGTAAAGCGTGAATGAATCACATCATTTTTTGAGGTGGTAATCCATTGTACACACGAATGACATTATCGTATTCCCCAAAAAATAAAAAACATAACGGTATGTGTGATATAAAAATTATAGAAGAAAAATAATATCACAAATATCATATATAAAATAAATGACCACCATTATTCCGAACCTTAATTGGTGGTATGAAAAACTAATGACATCTATTCACGAGGTAGTAGTCCTCCGTACACATAAATGAGGAGTTTGTAACCCATTTGATGGATGTGGTATGTATTTTTATGTAATACCATTAAAATAAAAACAACTTATTATATTTAATATATTTATGTTTTTATATAATTAAGATATAAAAATAGTTTAAGGGGTTTGAGGAAGAAACAAAACAAAAACGTTCATTGATGAATGTTACCACTTCTTTTGGTATCCTCTTTAGGATCTCAATAAAGCCTTCCATGGTTAGAATTATATACAAAATAATGATTATAGGATGAGTGGAGGTATGTTTTTCAGTTATTTGGGAAGATATTAGTATATCCAAGGAGGTTTCAAGATTTCAAAAAGAGAGGACAGTGGGTCTCCTTTTATAAGTGGGTCATGCAAACACTTGTATATTTTTGAAAGAGAGAATTCCACCCTAGATTCATATATATAAAAAGAGTCCAAAATAAACAATTATATATCATAATAGGTGTAATGGACTAATTATTTCCATAAAATGGTTTTAATACAAGTAGATACATTATTTTTACCAATATATTTTTATTTTAACCCCCAGTAAACCTATTTTTACTTTAACCGTGACATTTAATTTTTACAACATTCACTATTCTTTTTGGTCAAAATATTAAGTAGGCCTTATTAGATATTATAAATTATTATTATTAAAAATATGGAATCCATTTTTATATATTTAATTAACATAATATCCAAAATTTATTTAAAAATATTCCTACATATGTGACGAGAAAGTGAGTTTTTAATGTTAAAATTATCAAAAGTTTATAAAATTTTTATATTCAATTTTAATATGAAATTGTTTTTTATTACATAAATTGGATAAATATATTTATAGTTTAACTAATTTTACATTGAAAAAATTCAAATATAATTTAACACAATCAATAAATTAAATATAAATTAATTTATCAATTAAAACTTAGTAATTTAAAAATTCAAAAAAAATTATACTTTTCAAAAAAATCAAAAAAATCCACCTAAGATAATTTTAACATTAATAATGAAAAAAATTAAGTTCATTTTATCAAATTAATGTTCTTAAATTGTAATAAATTAATTTTATTATTGTTCACAAAAATAAAAAACGATACATTTGTTGAAAAAATAGGCTTTCTTGAAATATATAAAAGCCTTATTGTAAATTATGTATTTTATTATCAATATGTTTTCTTTATATAAACCCGTTATTCAAAAAAATAAAAAATTATTATTATTATTTATATTACAGTGTTTAACATCTATGTTTTAATGGTTGTTTTTAAATTAATATATTAATAATGCATCATGTCTTTATTAAAATTCAGAGTTATGAATAATGCAAGCTAACCTAGTGTTGCATGTAGTGTATGATTAACATGGTGATGATTATAACACAATAATAAATTATTGTATCATGTAACGCAATCCTAGAAATAAATTTAATTAATTTGATAAAAAATAATTCATAAAAAACTCTGGGTGTTAGAGTCTACTACCCTAAAAATGAATTTCATCATCAAAATTTTCCACTCTAATAAAAACAAATGACGATTATTCTTCCTCATTATATTCTCATGTTCCCATGTAGCTTCCTCAAAATAGTTTATTCACCACAAAACATTGACTTGGTGAGTTGAATTTTTTCCTATAATGTTGTCAATAAATTCTACAATCTCCATTGGTTGTTTTTCATAAAAAATATCGTGTTCTAGTGGTATATACTCCGAGTTTAGTACATGTGAAGGATAATGTATGTAATTACTTATAAGTGATACACGGATAACATCATGAAATTTATATAGGTTTTTTACAATTTAAATGTGATAGAATGCCATCTTGATATGATCAATAATTTCAAAGGGACTGATATACCTAGGTCATCGTTTCTCTTTCTTCCTAGATATCATAACCTTATTCCATTGAGAAATTATTAAAAACAACTTATCACAAACTTTAAATCCTAAATCGCAATGGTTATTATTAGTGTAACATTTTTTCTGACTCATCTTTTCCTTGATGTGCTTTTAAAAGGATCTAACCTTCTCTATCATTTAATTAGTTATCTAATGTCCCAATATCTTTCTTGTACTAACATCATTCAAGGACATTATATCTCCATATTTATTTCAATAAGGGGATTCTCGAGGATCCATTTGAATGGTTTATTGAAAGATATTTTGATAATAAAACTAAACTAGAGGTAGGTGTTGACCCCAAAAACATTTGAAATAATATTAACAAGATCTCAATATATACTATAGGTTTTGATTTTTTATTTCAGACTGGTCGTCTATTTGACGATGATATGTAGTGATGAAACTCAACTCTATAAGAAGACCTTTATAAAGACATCTCCAAAACATTATGGTTAACCATTGATCCCAATAATATAATATGTAATGTTGTACTCCCTACAACCTTACCTTTTCATTAATTTGTATCCAATAAATATTATCCAGATAGAAGTATTCTATGATATAGATGATCTATATTGTATTGGTAAGGTGATTGACTACCAATAATATAGAATTACTCACATTAAAGGTTTTGTGGAGTCTAAAAATAATCAATAGTAATGTTATCTTCTTTCCATTCTATCCTGGGTAATGGGAAAGACATCCCATTATACATTTGTCTTTCAGACTTACCATTATAGAATACCATGTACCAGGATACAAACTCTTGGATATATCTCTTTATTCGATTCAACTAGAAGTATTCTTTAAAATGTATATTCATCCTTATACTTTTATAATAAATAGAGAATAAAGAACTTTGAGATTCCTATAATGGATCCATATTCAAATTTGGTAGAGTAGGAATTCATACATGGTTCTTAAACCTTATCATTCCATCATGATCACGGTTAAACTTAGGAAAATTCCTACCTTCTTTTCTAGCTCTACATATTCATTCAGAACGTTTTTAATATTCAATTGGATAGGTGTTTAAACATTCAATTGATAAATAAATGATTTTTCTTCTCCCTTTAGGATTTCTTGATCCAGCCTTGGAAATTTTATTAATATTGTATCTCTTATCATTCTCATCTTGTATAATCAAGAATTATCCTTTCAACTCAAAGCATTGGGAACCTTGTTCACTTTCTGATGGTAGAAATGTATTGGGAAGTCATAATCATTAATCAGCTCCAACCATCTTCTTTGGAACAGATTCAACTCCTTTAGTGTGAATATATACATTTTTTATCAGTATATATATAAAAAATGTCTCTATATAGATAATTCCCACATATATTTATTTCAAAAATTATCATAGCTTACTCCAAATAATGAATTGTGTAATTTTTCTCATGATCCTTCGATTTTATTGAGGAACAACCTATAAGCATGTCATTATATATAATAACACAAACCAAAACCGTCTGGGATTCATAACTATTTATTATAAACCCTTCTCTTCTATAGCATAGTGAAATCACAATAATACTAACTAACCATCTATTATGTTTCGTGACATTTTCCTCACACTAAACTATCCTGAAGAACTTAGGTCCCTTTCGAGTTAACTTGGTAAAAGGATTAGATAGTCATGGTAAATTCTCAACAAAACATCTATAATATCTATCTTAAAAAAGAAAACTACAGATCTCAAAATTCTTGCTTGGTCTAGGAAAACATTTAATAGCCTTCATCTTTGATTGATTTGTTGATATACCCCCTATTTTGATTATATGACCCAAAAATGAAATATTCTGCTGATAAAATTTACACCATTTTAAAATTTTCATATAGTTTCTTATTTCTTAGTTTATTTAGTATAATTATCAAGTGATTTTCACGATCTTCCATTATCTTTTATTAAATAACATTGTTTTCTATAAATATAACCAAAATCTTACATGTTAATCACTAAATATGATATTCATTAAATCCATAAAGATAGAAGAGAAATTATTAAGACCAAATGAAATCACAATGTATTCATAGTGTTAATGACATATACATAATTTCTTCTTAGAAATATCCACATTATTATCCTATACTTTTTTATATCAAAAAATGAAGGACAATCTTAGATAATTGTTGACCTCCGTGTAGTTGATCAAACAAGTAATCAATTTGGGGAAGAGGATACTTGTTCTTAATTATGATTGTTTTCAATTCTTGATAATCATTGAAGAGTCACATCAAACAATATTTCTTTTCAATAAAAACAATAGGCACACACCAAGTTTATACACATGGCCAAACGAATCCATTTTCAAGGTTGTATTGGAGTTTATTCTTCAATTCCTTCAACTCAGTTAAGGCCATTCTATTAGGAGTCTTTGAAATTTGTGTGGAATTAGGTATGAATTATATTAAAACCACGATATCAAATTTTTTTGGAAGAATAGAAAATTATTATAGAAATAAATCAATAAATTCTTGTATAATAGGAATATCATCAATGTAAATTTTCTTTTCAACCATTTTAGATAAACACCCCTTATGAATTGGAATTAAGACCTATATAATGGATGTGATCTCCATTAGAATCATGTACATATTTTTGCAGTGATATATAATCAACGATTGTTTAGAAATGTCAAATGTGACCTCCCTTCCTTTAAAATGCATGTGGTCTTTATATAGATAAAACCAATCCATGCATAAGATGACATCAAAATGAACTATATGATGAATGAAAAAAAATATTTGGATGTACATTCCTAGCAATATAAATTAGAGAGGAATAATAGACTTGAGATATGATATTCATACCAGCAGGGGTATTCACTACTAATTATTCATCTAATATTATTTTATGGAATCTTAATACCCTAAAAATACATTAGATATGAAATATTGTGTATATGTAGAGTCAAATAAGAAATTATCTGTTCTAGAGTGGGTGGTATGTGTACGTTTCACCACATCGTTTTCACACCACTCAACATAAAGAGTGATCAAAAGAAATTACCCTTTATCTCTTGGATTGAGGAAATAAAAACATCAGTCATTGTTATTAACTTCCATATCTAGTCATTGTTTAGCATTATTCCCATACTCCAAGCATTTGAAATATTTGATTGTTGGTGGTGAATTCTGTGCATATTTCTCTATTTTGGAATGATTAGTTTTCTTTTTCCCATTAATTCAACAATCAATTTCTAGATAACCTTACCCTTCATGTCATAGAATATAAAAATGAGTCATTTAATAAATATTATAATTTTATAAGATATAAATCATAAGGTAATCAATGAACATGGTCCATGAAAGAATAAAATTGGAATAAAACATGGAATAGTGGCATACATATAATCAGAGAAAATGATTTCTATATTAGTAAAATATCACTACCTAGGACATAATATCTGAATTGTTTTACTCCCCAAACCATCATTGTAGTCAAGGTTTACTCCTGAGAACATCATAGTAGGAGAAAACTCTTACTAAACAATGTTAAATGCTCATTCCATTCCTATTGGTCTCATGATATATATATATACCTATTAAATTGGAGGGATATATAATTCTTACCTATAACATAATAAAATCATATATATGTGTTCCAAAAAAACAAAAACATTATTCATATCATAACCTATGAAATTAAAAGGGAATAAAAAACATGGAATTATATTATAACCTATTTACAATAGATAGTCTTCGTAATCATTTCATCATAGAATATAATATGAAAAGAAGTGGGATTCATAACCATTTTCTCATGGTATAACCCATGGAAGTGAAACACAATACATAAAAATCATGAAAAAATATACCATTAATATAAATAATATTATGGGTATCCTTGAATCATATCACCACTTAGGTTTATATAACACCAATGAATGTCTTATTAGATAGAAAATAATTTCTTAAAGATAATTTAAAACATTTCCTAATGAAAAATATACATTCCTCTATGAAAAAAAATTCGTTTTTTAAAAAAATGTTTGTATCCTATTTTCATGTAAAATAACCCAGAAAACATATAAATGAATATTTGAATCAATGATTGGTGTTGACATCAGAAAATTTTATTCATGTTGTACATGTAAAAATTTAGATTCCTTTCATATTTTTTTTAAATCTATATGAGCATTGTTTTGGAAAATTACATTATGATTAATTTAAAAAAATTAAATGGAAAACATTGGTAAAATTATGTTTTAAAAATAATAATAAAGTAATAAAAAATTGAACATTTTATAGAAATCATGGTTCTGGGAGAAAACAGATTTCTGACCAAAGAGATAAATATAATCAAATTTTCTTAAAATAATTCACTTAATTATAGGTGGTTCCAAAGAGTGTAAAATGGTGCCATTACTTAATGATATCATTATTATCCATAGGTTAATAAAATTCATGAGAATTAATGAGATTTATATCATGATATTTTGACATTGGATAGTTAATCATAAACAATCCTGAAAATTGATGATATTGTAAGATAAAATATTATCACATTGGAAACATTGAGTCAAAATCCCAATTAAATAATAAAAGAAAATGAATAATTAAATATCATTAATATGATTAAATTAATGATATAATAATTAAATTTTTCAGTATATACACATCCCAATAGAATATAGGTTCATACCATACTGTATGTCTCAAAAAATGAAAATCACAACATAATTCTCATACCTTATGTCTTGACTTATGTCACGCATGTTAAAACTCCTTTATAAAAAATATAACTTTATTATGAGTATATTATATAATAATACTGATATATATTATTCCATGTATGATTTTTTATGAAAATTTATTACCCTTTTATATAAAATTTCATGTTAAAGTTGTGTTTCATGTAATAACCGATTTATTTTTTAGAAATTGTTTTCTTGTTTTTGATGGTAATATTAAATAGATAATGAATTAATTATATATAGAAATTAAAAATGATATAAATATCATATATATTCATTATATAATTACTTATATTAACCAATATAATTTGTTGATTGAAAATGAAGTAAACTGTTCATGGAGATGATGGGCTATACATATGCATGGATGATGTTATTTTATTTTATTTTTGGGTTGAATGAAAGAAAATTATATGATATATATTATAATTAAAGAATAGATTTTATTTAATATATATCATGAATTTTTATTAAAACCCATAA
This sequence comes from Viscum album, assembly GCA_963277665.1. Classification (NCBI taxonomy): domain Eukaryota; kingdom Viridiplantae; phylum Streptophyta; class Magnoliopsida; order Santalales; family Viscaceae; genus Viscum; species Viscum album. The sequence goes on along the minus strand of OY728148.1, from coordinate 1,094,139,474 downwards.
TTAATACCATCAATGAAAAGCGTGAACGAATCGCATCACTTTGCAAGGTGGTAGTCTGATGTACACAAGAATGACATTGTCATACTCCCACAAAATAGAAATCATGAAGGTGTATGTGATATTTAAATTAAAGAGTATTTCTAATATCATTAATATTATAAATATCTTATATAATTATAATGTACATCATTATTCTCAACCTTTAGAAGTTGTAATGGAAAAACAAATTACATAGGTTTACAAGGCAGTAGTCCTCCGTACTCAAGAATGATTATTTCATAACTCATTTGATGGATGTGTGTGTATTATAGGTCATAAACATAACATAAAAATATTTAATTAAATTTAATATACATAGGTTCTTATATAATCATGATATAAAAATATTTGAAGGGTTTTTGAGGAAGAAATAAATGAAAAACTATAATTGAATAACATTACCTATTCTTCGTGTAATATACATAGGATTGAACAAAAATCCTTCCACGGTTGGATTTTCATACAAAATGTTATTTATAGAATTAGGGGAGGTAATTTGGTAATTTTTTTGGCCAAATATTGGTGAACCAATGAGTTTTGAAGGTGTGAATAAGATAGGAGAGTGGCTGCCTTTTATAAGTGGGTTGAGTGGAAAACATGTAAATTTTTTAAAGAGATAATTCAACCCATATTTCACATATTTAATAAGGGAATGGAATTTAACTTTATAAATCCTAATAGGTTTTATATTATATATATGGTAATCTAATGTTTTCTAGATAAGTGGATATGAGTTTTTTCGTAATGACCCTCCTTTTCAATGAAGTTATGGATCATTATTTTTTCTATTTGATTTCCCTAACTGGACTTAATATAGATGTATAATAACGTAACTAAGTTCATGAGTGTATATTTGTCTCATTTAAATCATGGAACCCAAAAATGGGATGAAGGTACTAGGATCCATGGTTTTTATGCTACAGTGAGGGCCGGGGTGCACTACCGTGTGACCAGTTATAGATGTGGGACTAAGCTATTCTATGTGGTTTGCACATGGTCAGAAAAACCATTCACCTAGTAATGTGGTGTTCCCCAAGTGGTAGTGAACGAGGCATTGTTTTAACACATTTTATCCATGTTGTGCTTCTAAACTGTGATCCTTGATATTTTGGGGTGAAATGAACAATTTTTACCTCCCATGAACTTAATTATATATCATTATTTCTTCTCCTACCTCTACTGGCCAACCTCATTTTTATTTTCCTTTGATATAAAGAATATTTAATCCTAGGTAATTATTTATAACTCTCATCTTGTGTTCATTCCAAAAATTTTCAGAAGAAAGGGATTCATCATGGAAAGAACCCCTTGTCCTTAATTCTTATCTAAGTTCATCTTTCTATCCATTGTGCTATTTAGGTGTAAGTGAATTTTCCCAATTTCCATGGAATTGGGTCGTTTCTCTAATCTCTTATAGCCTACTCCAAATCTATGGATGATATTGAGTGAAAAATTATTTACATCCTTGAGGTAGGTGGTCACATCATTTTCCATTTGAGTTTTGTTGTCTCGTAGCAGTGTTGTTGTGACACACACCATCTTTTGATGAGAATCTTATTTATATTTATTCCTTCTTGAATAATTGAACCTTTCACCATGACATGTGTCTAATGAATATTGTTTATTAATTTAGAGATCTTACATACCATATATGGGTACCCCATGGGCGTTCCAAGTGAAAATGACCATTTTTTCAACTGGTTCAAATGCCTGGAACAACTAAATGTCTCCTTAATTGTCTTTTAAATGATTCTTTTACTTAATATATGAGTTTTAAATGTAACCAAAGGATCCTATTATGTGATGGGACCTAATATAGTTTCAATTTAACAAGTGTGAAACTGCCTTAATTATCATGTCATCTTCCAAATGAACTGTTGAACCATATAATTGAAATTTTCATGTTTTAGTAAATTTAATGGGATGAATTAAATGAAATGGATAATGTGTGATCTGTTTCCCTCTTTAAAATTAATTAAATGTATTTAAATGGAATGAATTTAAATTATCATAAGACCATTCATTTATTTCATTATTAAATTAATTCTTTTAATAGAATGTGTTTCCTTTTATATTAGGGAACATGTATAAAGAAATTCATAAGTGGATATTCCTTATGAATTATATTAATAAAAATTATTTTTTTATTAGTAATATATGTGATGGATAAAATATATGGTTGAGTGTTAATTCCCCATTCTAGTTATAATTATAATATGCCTTTATAGAGATTGTGGTACAATGTTAAGGGACCATCGAGAATGGAGGATAATCATGATCGCTTACATTATGTGTGGAGTATGGAATCTCTCATGAGTGATAGTATATGTGTGTTAGGATTTACACACCATGTACCATGATTAGAGTGATTCCATTATGGCTCACTCACCATCTCGAGTGTTGTTGCATGTTGTGTCTCACTCTATTAGGATATAGGTAATATACCAAATTGCTTGGCTTATAGGATCATTAGACTGGTTAGGGATGCCTAAGTTACACCTCAGTCCAGCTAGGACAACTATTCTAGGTATATAGGCACTTACATACACACATACAAGGTTCATATAGGTGGATAAAATATATATAAATATACTATATGTATTAAAATTATATATATATATATATTGACTGTTCAATCATTCCTTCTGATAATGAGCCAAATCAGGTAGATCTATCAGGTATCCCTTAAGAACATGAGTGGCCTATTCTTTCATTTCAGCATTTCATTACTTAATTTTTTACACATGAACATCATTTAGTTACGATCACTACATGGATTACATGTAGACATCATTGGTTATGGGCTACTAAGATTTTATCTCAGACCCTACTCAGGCTGCCTTTGGCACATGAGAAAATTATTTTTCTTCTGGTACTTATAAGGGAAAATTCCATGCTACTTGTCTTTTGACATGATTTACCATTGGAGAAAAGTATTGTGAGTAAGATCAAGATTCTTGAAGATATTTTGTCTTTTTATCCTTTTGTAATGTTGTGTATCAAGCTTGTATCTACTAGTTTTCTTTATATATTAGATCATTACACAAATTCATGTATTAGAAACCTCCATAGATGATTTTGATTACATTATCTTTTTTTCATTTTATTATCTTCCATTGATTATTTATTCTATTATTTATTTACACTTCCTCAGTTTATATATTCCTCCTATTTTTATATATTTATACAATGGTTTATTATTTATTGTTTGCACTATTCCATTATAATAAGTGTGTATAGTGTCTTCATTGTACTACCTTAACACCCTCACAGCTAGATAGCAACCTATAGCATACAAGGAGGTACACATGAGCGCATGTGACCCACCAGCTCTAGGCATGGGTTTACTGGAACCAAGGTCAGGATGTTACAATGTGGTATTAGAGGGGGATTTTTCCTTTATCTCACTATTTGGGTACTAAATAAGTGACTATGAGTTAAAGGGTTTTGTAATTTACCCAATCCTATACATAGCTAACCCATGTATAAGCAAAAACCAAATTTCTTAGGATGGTAATTTGATGTTATTAATTATTCCATTAATATTTAAAACAACTTCACCATTGGGTGATATACATTTTTTATGATGTTATTGATATTGACATTATTGAAATGAGATTTTATTATTAAGAGTGATGAAATGAGGGCATCAAATTAGACTGTGAATCATTATTTGTAACATTACGACTAATATTCCTGAAATTTTTTAATGTCATGTTTATTTTCAACATGTATTCTCTTGTTTCATATGTATTGTTCCCTGAATATTTATAGAACTATGATGAAATTTCTTATAGGGATTGTAAAACATAATTGAAAATTAACGTGTCTTCCTTAACCTAAATAGTGTTTACCTGAATAGGTTAAAGCATACACCTTAAGTAGTCAATTATGGAACATTGAGTTGTAGACCATTGGTCACATGATTTGGAACGTGTTATGATGTAGGTTACGTGGATGCCATGTTTTGATTCATATGGTTTATGGACCCTTATGGTTCAATAAATGGTAAATCATATGATTCAACCATTCTAAATGATTTAAATATTTAAACTAGTACAAATTAAAAATTAGGATGACTTAAATTGAAAATAACCATCTTATATATGTATTCCACTAAGACAAATACCCAAACCTAGCATTAGCAGTGTATATTTGGGTATCTTTGACCATTTTGATGGCCTATTATGGTCTATTTTTACCATCTAGATATAGATTTTAAAATATGAAGAGAGGCATGGTAATTCTTATCGGAAGGCATTATACATGTCCTAGTTCCTTAAATGAAATCGTTTAAATTTCTCAAATCTCTTTCAAAGAATGAATTTGGAATTGTGGCTTCATGCCACCGCAACGCCCTCTTGTTGTACACCCTGAAGGCAGTGACAACCATTCTCCTGATGTGGTGGACCCTAAGACGCTAGTGGTTCCTCTTATTGTTCCTCCTATGGAACCTTTTTCTATTCCTAATATGGGTTAGGATGCCCAGTTATGATATGAATTGTTACATTTTTCACAGTCGATGCAAGGTGTAGTTGACCTTCCCTAATCATGGATGAGTTGACTTGGGAGTTTCCGCAACAACATCCTCTCACCTTTTCTGGTTATGCTAGACCTCATGCTATGGAGTTGTAGATCAATACAATCCATTCAATATTAGAGAATCTTGATACACCACTGGAGTAAATGGTCATTCTATATGCATATATTCTATACAATTCGGCACAAAGGTGGTCGAATTATCTCACCTAGGATGATCGACATCGTGACATAGACTGGGTGGATTTTAGGAAAATATTGTATGTCAACTTATTTCCCTATATTCTGAGGTCTAATATTATTACTAAATTTCTAAACCTTCATCTGGGGAGTATGATAATAATGGAATCCTTCGATTGTTTCACCGAGATGCAATGGTTCTCTCCTAATCATGATTATTATGATCTTATTACCACCAAGTGATTCGAATATGGTTTGGTTCACACCATTTGATTGACGGTCAACATGTTTAGGTTAACATCCATTTTTTAAATCATCAACCAAACCCTTATTACATAGAAGAAATTGAAGGACACCAACGGTGTGAGTCAAGACAGTTCAACAACTAGATCTATCATGGGTTCTTATTTATGATGAAATAGACATTTTAGACTACTTATGGTGGTACCAGCTGTTATTCTCCTTGTAGAAAGAGTTATCATATCTATTACCAGAGTAGTAAGTCAGGACACACAAAGCCTCAGTGTCCATGGGATCAAGTCAAGTGAAGTGGTTGTGGCATGATGGAATTTGTTTTGAGTTTATGAAATACAATACATCAATTGAATAGAGATCAGGGATATTCAGCTATTTATAAATCATGATATGGATTAGTATTATCATGACATGAAGGCAGCTAAAATACCATAGATCGATCATAATGAGGTGGTGATTGAGGTAGATGTAACTAGACATATGAATCATAGTTTCAATAGAGTGGGCTTACATAGGGAAGTTAGGTAGTGGCTTAGGGCCACAGTAAAGTTCAGTTACATATAGTTCATCACATTCTTAAAGATCATATCACTAGACCGTGAACATTATGAGGTACTATTCTAGTAACCTCAACTTTAGTGTCTTCTTTACTTGATATAGGATCATATCACTCATTTAAATATGAGGTATTCAATGAATTTTGAGGCCTTGATATTGAGCGCTACTTGGGAATAAATATGCCTGATAGCACATTAGGTATCCATTTAGAGGTATTTCACCATTGTATGAATTTTCACCTTGAGATAGGAAATTATCTTTTTGTATGGAATCTCTTCATCCTTGACGTCATGGGTTTTGATGAAATCAATAGGATAGAGTATATAGTTCCTTATTAATCTTATATTGACTAAAGTCATCATAGGGTTAAATTAACATCACCATATTGTGTTAGGAACATGCATTAGGGGGGCTGGGGTGTCAGTGAGACATAAGCAAGTACTGATCAATATAGTCTAGGTAGTGTTGCAGATTGTATTTCCATTATTTTCCGTGGTGACCAGGGGTTATGGCCCACTTTTTTCTCCTTTAGTGTAATGTTTTGTATATGTCTTTCAAAATGATTTCTTTGGTCTACCTTCAATGTTACAGGTGGAGTTTACTATTGAGCTTAAATGAGTAGCAGCATCGGTGATCATTCCTTATTATATGATGGCACCTAAGGAGATTCTAGATCTCACAATTTAATTGGAGGATCTGTAAGATAAGGGATTCATACACTCCAATGCATGAGGTTCTCTGATCCTTTTTTAGGATGGTGGATGGTACCCTCAAGCTCTTCAAGGTTTACCATTATTTGAATCTACTCATTATTAAGAATCAGTATCCACTGCAGATAACAGATGACCAATTGAACAGATTCGAGGAGAGAATGTTTTTTCAAAGATAGATTTGAGGTTGTGAAATCATTTGGTGTGATTCAAGACATCGGACAAGCCACAAAAAACTTTTATAATTAGGTATAGTCTAAAATTGTACCAAGATATGTCGTTCAGACTCACGAACGCACCTGCAGTGTTTATGGATCTTATAGATCAGGTCTTATACCCATATCTAGATTCATTTGTAGTTGTCTTTGATGATGATTTCATGGTTTATTCAAACTATAGACACGACCATGCAACCCATATTGAGATCGTGTTCAATACACTGATAGAGAACCGACACCATTCTATGATTACTAAATTCCCCTTTTGGATCGAAAATTTCAACTCCATAGGTTACATCATCTTAGAGTCAAGAGATTAAATAGGCTTAGAGAAAGTGAGTGATATAATTTTTTGGGAGTATCCCACGAATGTATTTGACCTTTGGAATTTATTGGGGCTAGTTGTATATTATATATGTTTATCTAGGATTTATCATTCATTAAAGTGCCACATTCTGACATGAAAAAAAGGGTGTGAAATTCATATGGTCCAAATTATGTGAAGTATCCTTTTAGTAGATAATGGGCCTTTTGCCTCTAGTGTTAATACTAATTATTCTAGATCCATGTAAGAGATATATTGTATATTATGATGCAGTAAGTATTAGGATTAGATTTTTTTAAATGCATGATTAGAAATTAATTTCATATGGGTCTTATCAGATGATGAATCATGAGTGTAAGTACTTGATGCATGATCTTGAGCTCGCTACTGTTGTGAATACCTTACATTGTTGGAGACAATATTTACTTGAAGATATTTTTTTGGTGAACATTGTTCAAAAAATCCTCAAGTAAATATTTACAGATCATGATCTAAATCTGAAGGGACATAGGTGGGTTTAGTTCCTATAGTCATTTGATTTAAGTCTTATATACATGGCTGGAAATGTATATTTTAATACTGATTATCAGAGTCAAAATAATTATACATAGGTAGTTCAGGAATCTAGAGGTGAATGTATGTTAAGCTCCATATTCATAGAAATGCATGTTGAGGTTCCGAAGGACCATAGTTAGACTATCCTCTAAACCTTTGTAGTTAACTCTACCCTTCTGGAATGGGTAAGAATGAGGTTGTTATGAGATTATAAAAACCTTGTCCTAAGGGAATGAGTTTTATGTGATGATACATATTCTTCTTGAACCCTGGATAGGGATGACACCTTATCATTCCATGGGCATGTATGGGTCCCAGTAGACAATAGAGAGTAGATTATGTGGAAATTTCATGACTAAGAATTGGTGGATCACCATGGTGTCACCAAAATGTATCAAGATCTATGATGCTAATATTGGTGGACTGATATGAAACATGTCATTTCCAGCATCATCACTAGGTGTTCCATCTTTCAAAAGGCAAGGGCATAAATTAGTGACTCATAGATCTTATTCATTTTTTCCATTATTGATTCTAAATGGGATGATGTTTCAAGGGATTTTGTAAATGGTCTACCCTTATCACCTCAGGGAAACTATATAGCATTAGTTTTCATTGATTGTTTGATAAAGGACTAACACATATTTTTTATGTGAGAGACCTTCACAGTAGATGATCTAGGAAGTCTGTATGTCAGAGAGGTTGAAAATCATCATGGATATACTCATTCTATAATTTCTAATAGAGAATCTTGTTCCAAATCACTATTCTAGTAGGGTTTATTGGAGGCCATTGGAATGTAGGTAATTTTTAGCATGACCTATCACCGACAAACTGATGGATGGATAGAACAAGAAATTTAGTTTCTAGAAGACATGCTACATGCCTATGTACATTACTTTAGAGGTTCTTGGGAGAAACATATTCCTCCTATGGAGTTCTCTTATAATAAAAATTTTCCAGCTACCATCAAGATACTTCATTATAAAGCCTTATATGGTAGACCTTTCTTCTCACCTCTATACTAGCTGGAGGTAGGGGAGGAGCTATGATGGGGCCACATTTCATGAGGGAGACTATAGAGGATGTTTAATTAAGTAGAATGAACATGTTGATAGCTTAATCCTAATAGAATTCATATTCCAACAAACACTAGCGACCTCTTAAGTTCATAGTTGGGGACTACATTTTTCTTGTGAGCCTCACCCAAATTAAGAAATAGATATAATCAGAAGCGGGGTAAGCTCTCCACGAGGTTAATTGGACCCATCGAGGTTGTGAGATGGATTAGAACAATGGATTATTACTTGGAATCTCCTCAAAGATACATTCAATATATGAAGAATTTCATGTATCTCAACTTCCCAAATATTATACAGACCCATCAAATGTCTTTCAGCCAGACGAGCTTAAGCTAGCTGTATATGGTTCCTTTAAAGAACATCATGTTTTCATCATTGATCGGATTTTGAAAAAAATCTATGTAATGTATGTTCATTTGGTATGAGTGTTATGGTTGTACGACTGAGTACATTATAGGACCTAAGAGCTCTAAGATGATATACGATCTCAATGGATTTAACTCTTAGTTGATGATACTTATTTACCCATAGAAGGCCAAATTATAAATGATTTAATTTAAGGAGGGAATTATGTCATGAACCGCCTATCCAATAAAGTTAAAAATCATTATTATTTAAATATTTTTTCCATAAATGGACCTAATTTACAATTATCTTCATGTCGCGGTGTTCACGGGTTCCTCTACGGCTTGTAAAGAACCTGGAGCCCCTAAATGGGTGGAAGGAATTAGGTCGTACAGTTTTTCTACAACCATGTGACCCAAGGAATAAAGGCATATTACAAGTTCTAGAAATGTGATAGACTCATTCTGTATGGTTTCCACATGGTTAGAAAAACTATTCACCTAACCATATGGTGTGCCCTTTATAATAGTTAATTGAGCATGGTTTTTCCACATTTTGGTGAAACCGTGGTTCCAAACCATGTTCCATAATATTTTGGGGGGAAATGGCCATTTTTTCCTTGAAAAAACATTAAATATATTTCTTTATTTCTTCTCATCCCTCTAGAATAGAGACTTGGTTTTTATTCTCCTTTGATCTCAAGAACACCTCAAACTAGTCATTGAGCTAGAACACTCATTTGGTGTATGTTCCTCAAACTACCATAAGGTCGATATTGTGTGAGAAATCTTTTAAAACCTTGAGGTATGTGGTCACATCATTTTCTCATTGAGTTTTTTTGTCTTATTGATATTTAATTTTTTTTCCATAGCAAATTCTTTCAATAATAACCTCTATATTGATTATTTTATGTCTAATTGGTCCTTTCACCTTGAAATGTCTCTAATAGTTCTTTTTTGTTAATTTAAAGATCATAAAAACTATATATGGACACTCCATTTGTGTGCCAAGTGAAAACAATCATTTTGGTCAACAAGCTTAAATGCTCGGAACTCATAAACAGTTCATGAAGTATATAGTAAATTATTTTCCCCTTGATATATGAGTGTTTAACGTAACACAAGGCACCTCTTAGGTTCTTTCCACTCTTATATTTGGAATTTTCCAATTGTGAAGTATCCAAAATGATCATTTCATCCTCTATATGACCCATTGGGCCTTATAAATGAAATTATCATGCTTTGGTAAATTGATTAGGTTAAATTAAATAAAATTGACATTTCATGATAGGTTTACCTCTATCAAATGAATTATATGGATTTAAATGGAATGAATTCAAAGTATGGTAAGACCATTCTTCATTATTTCTTAATTGAATAAATTTTAATGGAATGTGATGCCTTTTATATTAAGGAACTTGGATTATTAAATGAATAAGATGGTATGTCTTTATGTATTATATTAATAATGATTATGCCTTGCTTATGCATATAAGGGCTAGAAAAAATAGATGGATTGTAGGTAATACCCAATGCAAGTTATAATTATTATATGCCTCTATAGAGGTTGTGATACAATGGTAAGGGATCATTAAGCATGGCAGATAGTCATAATTCATTACATCATGTGTAAAGTGTGGCATCTATCACCAGTGAAATTATATGGATGTTGGTCTTTACATTCCACATACCATGATTATAGTGATTCCATGATGGATCATTCACCGTCTGGAGTTGTGTTTCATGAAATATCTCACTTTATTGAGATATAGGGCATGCACCATAATGTTTGGGCCTATAGGCCTGTTAGACAAGTCATTGATGTCTGAGTTACGCCTTGGTCTAGTGAGAATTAGTATTTAAGGTATATGGACACTTACATTTTCATGTACTTGTTTCATAAAGGTGGATGTAACATATATAAATATACTATATATATTACTACCATATATATATATTGTGATTATTAAAAAGATGCTTTTTGAAATGAGCTGATGCTGGTAGAGACGTTATGTATCCCTTAAGAACCAGGGCTTCCTGATTATTTATGTTAGTATTTATTTACTTATTATGTTATACCTATAAACTTTTAGTTATATGGATGGATTAGATTAAACATATTCAACAATGGTGGTGGCCTACAGGGATTTTATCCCACACACTGCTTGGTTTGCCTTTGGTACATGAGAAGTTAATATGTCGAAAGTTAATGATAAGTGAAAGTTCCCTGGGACTAGTATCTGACAAGATTTACTTATAGTTGGACCTTAGGAGCAGAGGATAGGGAATAGGCTTGAGATTATTGGAGTTTTTTCATTTTCCCCTTTTATGATCTTGTGTATCATGCTTGTACCTACATGTTTCTTTTCTGTATTACATCATGCCAAACATCCATGTATTAAATACTTTTATGAATATTTTTTATTATAATTTCAGTTGTTTAGTTTATTATCTTCTGTTTATTACATACTCAGTTATCTATTTATGCTTTTATGGTTTATCTATTCTGTTATTTTATATATACATCCATTGTGGTTTATTATTTATTATATCTGTTGTGTTATTCTGATAAGGGGGTATAGTCTCTCAATTGTACTACCTTAACACCTTCACTGCTCGTCTGTAGCCTCTAGCATACCGGGAGGCATTCTTGAAGCCATGTGACCCCCTTTCTCATGGATAGGGCTAAATGGACCCTAGGTTGGGATGTTACTTTTTACATTTATATTTTTTTGTGTAACCTCTAGAATAACACATTTTAACCTTAACCATAGAAATTAATTTTTACAGCATTCACTATTCATTTTCGTTAAAAAATTAATATGACCATATTATAAAATATTAATGATAATGATTAAAAATATGAAATCAATTTTTCCAAATTATAATTATATAACTGGAAAAAACTAACTTAAAATTAATCATGTATATAAAATGAGGATATGAGTTTTTAAAGAGAAAATGATCAATTTTTTTATAATGTTATTATAATAAATATCAATATGTAATTGATTCTATTTATTAACATTGGATTAATAGATATACTATCTAACTAATTAGGATTTAAAAAAATATGTAATTTTAAAATATGAATAATCTAAATAAAAAGGAAAGATTCAATTAAAATTTAATACATTTATATATTCATTGAAAATGATTTAGAAAAATAAAAAAAATTACCCGAAACCAATTTTGAAATTATGATTTTAAAGTTTATTTTAAAAAATAATTCTTTTGGAGTATTAAAATTTGATTTTATTATTGTTAAAAAAATACAAATGTTTTTTGAGAAAATACTATTTTTTGAAACATATAATGATTTTAACAAAAATTATGTATTTCATTATTAATATGTTACCTTTATATAAAACCATTATTCACATTATTTTTTAAAAAATATTACTATTAATACTTCTATGTTTAACAGCTACATTATAATGGTCACATTTAAATAATTTTATTAAAATTATATCATGTTTTTATTAAAATTCATAGTTGTGTGTAATGCAAGATATGATAGTGTTGTGTGTATCACAGGTGTAACTTGGTGATGCAAATAACAAAAGCATAATTTTTTTTTCATGTAATGGAATAAATAAATCAAATTTAATTTATTTAAAAAAAATTTATAAAAAAAGTGGGATGTTATATTATTAAAGATTATTTTACCCATGTTTTAATTTTTAAAAAAACCATTTGAAAGAAATATTTAAGTAATTTTGAAAAACAATTTCATTTTTTATTTTCCTGAAAATGTGAATAGAATATTTGTTTGTATTTTTATGGAATCAATGGAATATCATAACATCATGATCATTGTTTTCATTGAATCTATATTTAGTCTTTCGTGGTAATTTTTGAAAAATGTGATTTTGAAAAAAAATGTTCTAAAATGTTTTTTTTCAAAGTGTAAGAGGTAAATTTCTGACAAAATGTTTTAAATAATTTTTAAATATTCCTTTATAAATTTTTAATTTTATTTTTAAATTAATGTCTTTCCAAAATAGTTTATTTTTTAAAAAGTTATTTTCAACGAAAATTTAATTTCCTCAAGAAAATTTCTAGGTGATATATCAAAATCATTTTCTATATAATATGACATCTATTGATAATTTATGTGATTTAATGAGGATATCGTCAAGGATACCATTAATATTCATTCTCAAGATTGGTTATTTTTATGAAAAAAACCTAATCTTTATTTAGTTATACCGTGATGAAATGCTTATGAGTCTAGATTATTTTCATGATTTATGCTATGATGAAATTATTAAATGATTATAAAACATGTATCTTTTCAATAGGTTATGATATGATGAATTTTTTATGAAACCCATTTCATTTCATGGATTATGATATGATTAATTTTTTATGATCTTATGTTACAGATATATATTATTTTCACTATGTGATGGTCGGGACTTATATACACCTCTAATGCATTGGGTAAGGATTTGTATCTCATGAGATAGAAAAAACTGGAATGGTGGGTGAACATAGTTTAGTGAGGGTAATTTTCTTCTATGATGGTCTTTAGAGTAAACCTCGACTACTGTGATGGTTTGTAGAGAAAACCATTTCTACTGTGGAAAAATGTTGAATCCTGATCCACTATGGGAAATTTTTGTGTCCTAATCCAAAATGAGAAATGGGTGATGACTTTTAATCCAGTATGTTGATTTTCTTGGTATTTATCCATGAAATATGAAATGATTGTCATTATATATGGTGTTTCCATACATTTATTAAATTAGTTTATGGTTTATAATTAATTTTTGATGATTCCTCACTTTTATGGACCATGTTATCATAAATGATAAATTTTTATGCCTTTAACCACTATTAAAATCTATGAAAGGTTGGGTATGAACTGCATAAGATATGTTCGTGATTTTATATGATTATTCTTATATTATTATTTTATATGATAATATATTTATATCACTTATGTTTACCCTTACTAATAATCCAATCTCACCATTTCTTATGTTTCCTTCCCTAGGTTATGGAGAATGGTTTTGGTAGGGTATTCCTATTAATGGTAATACATGAGAAGTTCATCATGGGAGATGTTAAATACCTTTCATAATAAAATAATATTTTATTTTTAGTCTCCAAATACACTATACCTTTATGATCTCGAGGAGTGTGTTTTTGTAATGTAATGAAAATATATCCCATAATATGAAATATCAATGTATGGTAATCTTGTGTCACTACACATATAGCAAGTCCTGAGTCAAATAGTTGATAGACTCTTATATAGTTGTGAATGAGAAATTCAACCCCAAAAAAATTATAAAATATAATATCATTACAAATAAAAATGGGTTTTCCTGAACAAATAATCTATATTCCTTCATCATTGTTGGATCTGACATCACCTTCTTTGGCATACATGATTCCTATCACTATATCAATATTTTCCATTGTATGAAGGGTGAATTCAATATCAATGATCCATAATTATATATGATCTTATGTTTTGAAGAAATTATATCCAACCACTATTTTCTGAACTTTTTTATTTTACATCAACATATTTGAATTTTTACTTGACGCTGATAGATACTTTTTATTTTCTATAGATTATAATGGAATATTTTAATCTTGGAAAGATTTTAAACAATTCCTATTTTCTATCTCATTATATGATTGTTTAAGTATATTCTTATAAGAACATTGGGTTTTATTTGGGAAATTCTTATGGATTATTGATGAGATATATTTTTCCATGTGTTAAAATCCTCTACACTAGAAATAGTGAACATACAAATAATTTCAACAATGTTGAAATTAATATATCCACCAGTTCTTCTATTGTTCCCTTTGGTACCTCTTGGCTATGGAACAATAATTTTTGGAATTTACCATATATCCCCAATAATAATACTCGATGCACATTATTGTGTGTCATTGGTCTAGGACTGCTTGTTCCTTAGGTTCTCAAAACATTATTATTATGATTCATTCCCAAGTCAATGTTTTTACTTGAAGTAGGTTCTTAGGTTATATCTTCAATCGTCAAATATTTTTATTTAAAATCAAGCCTCATATTAGCCTTTTTATATGGAAATGATGTTTCCTTAATTTTTAGACATATGTGCTCCAATTTCACCTTTATTATTTCCTAAATGATTTTCTTTACCATTTCCATAGAAATATTCAAGAGTATATCTTGATCTTCTACTTTTCTTTATAGACCAAAAATATCCTATTTAGGTTATTTAATATGTTTAACTTGATATTTCATTGTGTTAGTTAATCCATTGATAAAATTGGTCTATTCTTCAACTTTGATCATGTACTCAATGAAATGTACTATGTTTACTGGAATTAATGTCTTTGGATTGTAAATTTATGCCTTTAGCTAAAATTTCTATTCTTCATATTTTTGCATAGAGACTTTGACATCATTAACCACCTTATTTTTATTATTCATTTTCTCAATCAAAAAATATATATCCACAAGAGAAGCTTCCTGTTTTTCTTAGAGATTAACTCTTCTATTGTCTCATGCTTCATTAGTGTTGATCTATTCCCATTCCTAGAAAATTCCCACAAATTCCACAACAGAATTTTCTTTCTAATAACTAATGTTTTTAATAACCTCTATCCCATTATCCCTTAAAATATCATATCCATCTGAAGGAAGAGCCTTCTTTTTAATAAATTTTTGGTTTCTTCTTTTCTGACCCTTCACATTGGATTGATAGTTCTTGATGGGGATTTCATCATTATCCTCATCATTTTCTTGAAACATCTTAGAGTATGTTTCTATAAGATTCAAAACCTTTCCATATCAAAATATTGTGATTGGATGTTTCCCATTAAACATTAATGTTAACCTTTGAATATTTTAAAAATTTAATTTCAAGAATTTATCCACCTCTTTTTTTCCTATACATTTTCTATAGTGAGCTTAATTTTCGCCTTGAAGGACAACTCTTTGTATTTCTATTTTTATACAACATAATTATCATTATTTATCTTATCATATGTGATAAGAACACTATGTAAACTATCCAATGTCATCTCCTTCATATTTTTTTACTTTAGTATAATTACATTAATATTTAACCATACTTGCGTTATTCTTAGGATGTGTATGAAAATCATTAAACCATCAGTGATTTCTCTAAAACTAAGAATTTCCTCCATAATAACATTTATGTACATAAATAATGAGTCAATAGAATCATTAGGGTTCCTCCTAAGGTCCTCAAAAATCATACACAAAACCATATATTTAACTTCTCATACATTTTAACCACATTCATAGATATTCAAAATCATTTTCCACATAGATTGTTATGATTCATACAACATCAATGTTATGTATATTATGTTAGATAAGCCTCTAATAAACCATTTATTCTTCTAGTCTCACCATCAAACGATCATAAATAATATTCTAATAAAGCTCCACTATCTATTATATCTAAAATATCATGCATCACAGTTGTAAAAATATCAATTCATAATTCTCAAAATCATTGTTGCATCTGATTCTTGTACAATTGAATTATACTATCAAATCTGAAAATCCTTTTGTGATTAACAACTTTTATTTGTTCCATGGAGAGAGAAAAATTTATTTTACCATTTTGGATCCAATACCATTTATTGTATTTACAAACATAAATACCCTAATATGAGGTGAATCTTGAAAACAATCCAAAAAAACCACTCTATTTGGATTTTGTTTTGTTGTTAAACAATACATTTTTGTGTCTTTTCTACACCTTGAATGTAATAAGTGAAAATTAAAATATTCAAATACGAATACAATTTTTCTAGGCTCACCATCACTAGGATACATCCAATGATCATACAAATATAATGTGACTAAGTAACAAATTCATAAATATCACTATTATTACAATTTTGGAGTAGAGTCATTGTCCCTCCCCATTCACTAGTAGACGTCAATTGAAAGCACACTACACCCTTAACTAAATTTTTCTCACATTCCCTTGTGATGATTTTCCCCTTAATTACATGATTAAATGTTTTGTACACCATAATCGGTGTTTCATGAAGTAGTTATTTCATCCAAATGATCAATATAAATTTACCACTAAATTTTTAGTTAATTACTTCAATTTTGTGAAACATATCACTTTCACAAAACCAATATAATAATTTTTTGAATCATCTACAACAATCCTATAACATTTATGTTTATTAGTGAAACTTCAAAATTTTACACAAATGTTTTATTTTTTTCGTATAACTCTCAAATTTCAAGAACTATATGTTGTCTCATTGAGCTCACATAACTATAATTTAAAAAGTCTCATTTCCACTTGAAACTGAAATTTAATTCATTGATTCATGAAATAGATTACTTTATAGAAATAATAAATTATTTAAGATCTCATACATTCACTATGTGTCAGACACCCCAAATGAGTGGGCTAGGGGAATATTTATAAATGTGGTTGACCCTTTATTAAACTACCTTGAATTACACAAACCATGTGTGAAACTTTATTTTTTCACTAAACTTAATGTATTTGACATTTCCTTTACCATTAAACTCATCACCATCACATAAAACCATCTTTGTTTCATAGTTTCATGCAACTCTTTTTGCTACGCAACTCAAAATTTTGTGAAAAAGAAAAACCTTCTTGAAAACCATATCGCAGTAATATTTTGATGAGGTGAAAATAAATATTTAGTTTCATGAAAAATAATGAAACCCCATCACCCTTTCATAGAAAATTTTCATTTTCTAAAAAATCATACCCTTTCTACTAAATCAAAATTCCCCTTTTTGAAAATTTTACACAAAAAAAATTTGAAATCACTAGGAAACAATGCCACCTTATAAGAGTAATATTTTGTATACCTTCAAGAGCATTAATACCACTTTCCTTGATAATTTTAAATATAAATTGTAAAAAACTATACAAGAACATCACAATTGACCTTTTCAACCAACTTTTTCAATAAGCATAACCTGACCAAAAATAATATAATGTCACCTTATGGGATTTTCTCAACATTTTTATTCAATATAGTATGTCTAATTTTAATAATCAATAATTGATGTGTTAAGCTATACTATATAGACATATTCCATGTCTACTAGATAGACTTGATGTCATGGAAAAAGGGGTCATATATGTACAACTTTTGTATAAGTTATAAAGAATAGACTTTGTTATATAACGATATGACTCTATTTAATAAATAAAATTCCATATACATTTTGTATTTTAACTAGAAATGATTTTTTATATAGTTTTCTCTTTTCTAATTTTTATGAATTAAGAATTTCATAGTCTTTTTCAATTATAAAAAAATCATATAGGGTCAAACATTATGCTGTGAAATAATAATTAATTTTACTATATATTATTTTTGTAGAATTTAAGAGTGGTTTTTGTGCAATCATATTAAAAAGAGTTTATATTGATTTGGTGAAGTTTTTTAAATTAAATTTTTTCATTTAATGAATATGGGATGTTTTGTATATATGTATTAATGCGTAAATCCCAATTTTTTGAATTTCACCTTGTTTTAGTTTATTCTATGAAGTCGTTTTTTATATCACGTCATGGAGTTATTCAATAAATGATTTTTTATATCATTTTGTTTTAACATATGAATCTTTTCTAAATTTATTATCATTTTTTAAAAAAATTAACACCTTATATAATGAATCATTTAGGATTAAATAAATGTTAAAAGGGTTTAATGATCTCTTAAGGAATGGATTATCTATTATAAATTTTTTAATGGATAAATCCAAGAGTTTTATTATTTAATAAAATATGAAAGATATAAATTCCTAGTAAACATGTTTATTTAATAAAAGAGTTCTATTTAAATTTATTTCAAAGAGATCATTTGGATACATTTTTTTATTTCAAAAAACATAAAGAACACTGTAATTTTTTTCCCATCATTAACCTTAGATATTTTTTTGGAATGTTATTTTAGTGGACAATAAACCATATAAAAGGATTTGCTGATTCTATTTACTCAATGGATACATATGGTGTAATAACTTGATACTTCACTATATTTTTCCTTAAATAAATAATTTGTTTGATAAATTTATTTACAAGCAACATTGAACTAAAACAAAAACCATGATATGTGTAGATAAAATACCAATATTAAAAATCACTATTAAAATGTAACCGTTGAATTTTTAAGCATGAATAGGGGTAACGAAAATATAAAATATGAGTATATTTAAAATAAATATTGCTTTTAATACTGATTAAATTCAATTAGTTGTGATAGAAAACATTGAAATTATTATATTTTAGAATATTTTTTTATAAATTTAGTATTTTTACATGATTTTGGGTATATTATAATAAAATAATAAAATAATATATTGATAACAAGAATAATATGTTACCAGTTAATTAGTTATTAATTGATATGTATTTTGAAAAATGAATAGATAACATAAAAAATTGTATTCCAATCTGAATTGTTTTAAACTAAATTTTTTATTATAAATAAATTTTGAATTACGAAATTTTAAAATTAAATTTTAAAAAATAAAAATATTTTTTTGGATTAATAATAATATTGTAATATGAAACTAAATTTTTAGTATTTTTGAAGCATTATATTTTTATGGGAATAGTAAAATACAATAATGTTTTCTAATATTGTAGATTTTATGCCCTTATTAGTATTAGGTTTTATTGGAAATTTATTTAACCTTTTTATAAGAAAAAATATATATTTTATAAGGGGATTTATAATTTTTAAAATTTTCTTTTTTATTTATAAATCTGAATTTTATATATTATTATTGAATTTATATTTTTTGAAAAAATTTATTTTAATACATTATAAATTTATTTTTAAAAAATTGTTTTTATCACTTTTGAAAAATTAAATAAAAAATTTTTTTAAAATTTTTAATCATTAAGTCCAAATTATATAAAAATTGAGGATTTATTATTTTGTATAAAATAGAATTTACCTAGTTGTAAATTAGTTACTGTTGTAAAAACCAAAATGGTAAAAAAGGGTCATCTAAGTGGTAAAGGGAATAACTTGTTTAAAATATGTTTTTACTTGAGAGGTGGATGTTTGAATAAACCATATCTATTTCTCAGTCTACTATTTCATGATTTTGGACCCTCTATTTTGTAGTGACTTCCCATCACTGAAAATTATTTGGTATTGACAAAAATAACACACCTTTTCACTTATAAAAGGGAACACCTCTCCCAACATATCCTTAGAAATTGACCTCTTATTTCAAAAATGAAATCCTCCCAATATTTAAATTTTCACATCTAGACACCTTAAGGAGTAATGGTCTTCTCAAAATATTGTCTCAGAATGTTTTACTGCTCATCGAAATAGATATAATCTAAGAAGTGATATATATGTTATAAAACACTCATTCTTTATTTTTTTTATTTACTTATATTATATTATTATATACTAAATTTGTTTTTTCAACATCATAATGATAACGAATCATTATTATACTTTCATGTTATTATAATTATGGTAAAACATTAACCCCCTTCCCCGATATCATTTATGAAAAACAAAAATGTGAATTCAGGGTAATGCAAACTAACACCACCACAACGTTGTGTGTTTCATTTTGCATGAACACCATAAAAGGATTTTTATAATAGATTATTATTATATTTATGATATATATTATATTATGAAATTATAAACCATATTACTCTATTTCCCTATTCAATGGAAAATGAAATCGTCAACCATACATACGTGTGGAGTACCGCCTCTAGGGAACGACTTATTTCAATGTTTCATTTCATCACCACCGTTGATGGATTGTCATGGGAACGGTTTTAAAGGATAAATATTAACTATATTATATCATTAATTTTTTGTTATTCGAACTTTTATAAATTATTATTGATATAAACAACAAACGATTATCATAAAATCATTCTTTTAAAACAAGCATACTAAGATCCAAATAAATATTTCAAATGTTGTAATATTTGTTATATCTATAATTATTATTATAATAAATTTATATTTATGATATGTAAAACTAATAAAATCTAAATTATATCATTATTCCACTCATTTAGTGATATTTCAAATAAAACACATCATAATCATAAACAATAATGGTATAATCATGACTAAGTCGGTTTGACCACATACTTGAACAATGATTTGAAATTTTATCATGGATGATTATGAAAAATTCATATTTTTATAATATGAGATAAATATGTAGATAATTTTTTTTATTTTGGTAGGGATACATTAATAGTTAACTCATTAGTTATAAACACACCCTTCATAGGTTGAAATTCATTAGAGAATATTGGTTTTCGATTTCATATTCTATGATAGAGACTAAAATACTCATGAAATAAAATTTCAAAATTATATATTGTTAACAACCTATACTAAACTTATTTATCATCTAATAGTTAACTTTTAAATAAGAATGAGTAATAATATTGCTCTTATGAAACTAGTGTAAACAGTTGAAACAATAAACTCGCGAGCTGTGAAAATATTAAAAAACTAACTAATATGTATGTACATAATGATTATAGATGAAAATTAAATTTTTTTTATAGGTATTAATATAGTTGTAAAATTATTTATTAAAATATTTATTTATATTATATAGGATCTTAGAGTGCATCAAACTAATTAGGGATGTAAGGTTAGTGTCTCTTTAACTCAAATTTGAATCCATTGGTAAATATTTATGATGTACATCATATTTCATTTTCAATGTTGTAATTAATAGATCATTTATTATGTAACAAGAAACTGTTATATTTCACTATATTTAATGTTATACCTCTTATGGGGTTTTTATTGAAATGTTTCAATATCCCTATGGGGTTTACTTAACTCAAATATATTTCTTACGTAATAATCACTCTTCCATGACAATTATATTTTAAGAATGATATATTTTAGAGTATGGTGATGATGTAAAATTGTATTTAAATATTATTTATATGAAAATAATGTCTCAACCCAAATTTTTCTTCCTTGATTATTCTATTAATTCGTGAAGATTTATTTTTCTTATGAATAATTATTTTTTAATGTTTTTTCTGCCATATTAATGTTTTTAATTATCAAAAATTTTCACATTTACATTATTGAAACACAGTTTGTTTAAACCTCTAATTATAATTTTATTATATTCACTCATTAACAGAAACGTTTCATTATCATTTTAATGATATGGGTATTCAACAAAATCATTTTAAATATTTTAAATGCATTTCCGTACCAAGATTTCATATACGTCCCTTACATCACATTTTGAAATATATTTTTGAAGGTTATATTTAATCCAATTTGTTTTGAAGAAATGTTTTAAATATCCATCTCTTTAAATTAAATAAAAAATTTGAAGGTGGTTTGAAAATCACATCCTCTTTTAGATTATATTTTATGAAAAATAATTTTTGTTATTTCTCTTCCATTTTAAAACAATTATTCTTTATTTGGTTCATGGTTAATGATTCACTATATACATTCATTTATTATGTGATTATTTTGTTTGATCTTTTATTCTATATCATTGTATTTTATTCCTGATATTATATTATACCATTTGGAGGTTTTATGAAACCTACCTTATTTATATAGGTTCTTTTTAAATTGTGTATGATTAATATTTGGATGTTTAAGAAACTGATTCTTTTTTTGGTATCTTTATGATATGGTAATGATTGATTTTAAATGGAACACTATTGTATAAATGATTAATGGGAATTTTCTTTATAAACCAATGATGGTTGGTTAGTTTTTATACAATGGACTGGTGGTTATGTTATAATCCTTAGATGGTTGGTCCCATTATACCCCCTAATATATTGGGTAAAGTCTTATATATCATGAGATAGAAATTAATATAAACATGATAGTAATTAGTTTATTTCAAAAGGGGTGAGTGTGATAGCGAGTAAATCTACTCACGTTGTTAGGTTTGAAAAGGTTATAATGTAGTTAGGTTTATAAAGGGTGAGTTTGATGGTGTTTAACTCTACTCACAATTTTATGTGTGAACAAGTTGGTGATTTTTTAGTTCACATAAATAAGAATATTATTTATATTACTGTTCTAATTTATTTACAATGTTATGTTTCTCATGATTTATGCCTAATGTATTTTTTTCTTATTCCATGTTAAATGTTTGATAATTTAATGTCATGTGTCTATCATTCATGATTAATGACACATATTTTATGATATATGTTTTTTGTAAAGGCTTGTAGCTTTTGTAGGTATTATTGTAACCATGTTTTGATCATGGTTTGGTTATGGTTTTTTGCATTTTTTCTAGTGAAATCTATAAAATTTTCAGGCAAAAGGGTTTATGCATGGCTATAACACATTTAAGGAAAACAATGTGGTTACATTAGATCTATTGGTTTGGACACACAGGTATCCCAAACCATTAAACCCTATAAAGTGAAGATACGCACGGTTGGAATAGGGTTAAGGTAATTGTTTGGCCTAAACCACCACATTAAACATAATCCAAGGGGAGGCTCATGATTAAGGCACAACAATTCTCCTAAGTGTTTGACCTTACCAAAACAACATTTCATACAGTTTTTAAATCCCCATGTTTTTTTCTAAAAAACATTAATCCAACATTGAAGATTTATAATCACCTCATTTGACCCCAACCATATTTCTTGGGTTATGAAGAATCACAAGAAGTTATTTTGGTTCCTCAAACCCTTTTTTGTAAATTGAAGCAACAATGATCTCGTTTGATCTCTCCCGTGTATTTGGATCTACAACCTTGTGATTTATTTCAATCTATCCTTCTTTACTCTTTAGATTTTGATATATTATGTTCCTAGTTATTACATGCCTTGGTTCTTTATTTTTATTTTCTGAGGTGGTTTTTTTGTGTTGTAACCTTATGGTTTAAATATATGTGTCTCCATACAAATTGTTCATTAATTAATTTGTTAACACATTTGTAAATTGCTTTATTACAATTGAATGAATGTGATAAATGATTTTAATTAGTTTTTTGGAATGGATTTTTATTTTGAATGTTGTTTTTCATCAAAATTATATTTTCTACACCATGTGATTGTTGAAATTCATAAATCATGGTATTTATTTGGAAATAGATTCTCAACCTTCAATGCAGATTTGATTGTCTTTGGAAATGTTTTATAAATTGGGAGTATGGTTTTTGGAATTTAATTAACAATACTGGAACATGGGGAACATTATGTGTGTCAGGAAAGAGACATAGACATCCTTAGTAAGTGTGGCACTAGTAAGGTTTGTTTTGGGTTGTTTATGTTATATGGTTGGACTTGATATTGTTCGGATCTTAAAATCTTTATATGTCTAGTAAATATGGTCCCAAAGCTAGATCTTGATTGGATAATTCATTGTCATTTATATTTATTTATTACATGATGGGTATTTATCATGGATTTTTTCTCATAGGTTTTTATAAGATATTTTACTACATTCCTTCGAATAAATGTATTTCATGGATATGTGTTTACTTGGGAACCTTATGGTGTATAAATATGCCTTTATGCTTTATCACTTCTACTTGTCATGTTTATAGTTTGAAATTTATAATGTATTTAATGAAAAATAATGTACAAATTATTTAAAATGGGTTTTTTATTTATTAAAAGTTATTTTTATAAATATTTTTTTTAAACTAGAAAAACAACATTCTTTATTTTTGACCTTGTACAGATTTGAGGTGGTTTCTTTATGAACATTATGGTCACACCCTTTTTTCCTCTAGGTGGTTTTAGATTTTGTATTTTTGGATCTAAGTAAATGGAATGGAATATTTTATCATAGTCACTTTTCTTATTTTTTCTGCCTTCAATTCATTTTGGTTTAGTTGTGATGATTGGTAACATTTGGTACTTATGGTACTGTGATGTTCATGATTTTTATATATTATCCTATTGGATATGATGTATGGATTTAGATGTATCTTTTTTTATTCTATGTAGATCTCTAGTTGTATACTTGGTTTCAATTATATTAAATACTTGAATAGATTACCTTTTTCTATATCACGATGATGGTCCAACTCGTGTGGATTGTTTATTTTACTCAGATTGGATCATTACAATTTTGAATCAAAGGGATGGTCAGTCTGAAGAGAGTTAACACAACCTAAGATATATTCTATGTCTTGGGTAGGAAAGTGTTATCACTATTATAATTTGGAAAGTAGGTATAGAAAATAGTACTAGCCAGCTCACTCCCATAACTGAAACCAAGTTACCATGCGTGTTTAGGGAATTTTTAACAGGTTTGAGACTTATAGTTGAGGTCAATCAAATAAAATATATGGGAGGTATATTAAAATGTACAAGTTCCTTATTAATTATTTTTTCATTCATTGATAGAATTAAAAATTTCATGAACTGGTGATTGTTTTAAATAGTTTTTTTTAATATTTAAAGTAGAACCTTTGATATTGGAATTGGATCATAACAAATAGATAATTGTATTATGTTCGGTGTATAATTCCTCTGAGAAGAGAACTTTGAAATCTACTAGAGGATGCTATGAGACTAAATTTACAGGTGAATCATTTGGTGGACCCTTATTTGGTTGAAGTTGTTAGCCATGCCATTTATACTACAGGTAATTGGGTTTTAAGAACCCAGGATGAGTAGTAGATTCTACATTGGAATTAACCAAGTAACATCCAAATATCAGTACTGATGAAAAAGGAAACCAATATTATAATGACTGTTTGGAATGTATTGAGAGTATATTCAATTTCTTGAGGATTCTTGGAGACTCTAAGGTGTGTTTCACCAAATATATTCCTAAAGTATTAGGAGGAAGATTTGGGGCTCTTTTGGGACCATTATGTTTCACGAGGAACTTACATGGACGTATTTTAAGGAAATATTCAACCAGAATTTTTTTCCTAATACATTACACACTATGAATACCCATGATTTTCTAACATTTTAGAAAGGGGAGTGTATCAACATAGAGTATTCCCCCCAATTTTATGATTTAGTTCACATGGCGTCAAATATTATCATGAATTATTAACTAAAGGGTCACAGGTTTGAGTTGGGATCGAGATCAGATATTCGATCTATGATGATTCTCATGTGCCTTTTAACCTTATTTTAGGAAGATGAAACGAATATATTGCTGAGGTAGACATAGTTAGAAAAGAAAAAAATTTATAGAGCTCCAACTGGAATAGTCATTAGCCAAGGTGTTTCTTATGGCCAAAAAAGGAATCACAAGGGTGGCCAGTTTTCTTTAGGACTACATTCATGGGATCTATCAGAATAACAACAAGATATGCGATACATGTGTGCATACCATAGTCATACTAGGCCTAGATATGTGGATCCTCTTAGCACTTTTCATCATTGTGGGAAAATAGTTCATTTAAAGCATTTCATTGAAATGATATCCTAGAGAGGTTAGGCCAAATCCACTCTCACCAAGGGTTCACGAGTTCATATTGATAATTTCAAGGGTGATGGGTTGTATTCTCATGTTAAGTGGGATATTGAGGTGGCTAAGACTAGATGACATTATGTGGCTCTGTATTCATAAGAAAAATTTGAAGTATGTCTAGCTACTATTAGAGTAAATAAATTTATTCCATCTTATATGGTGTTCTCTTTGTCTGATACATTTTCAAATCATTATTTTATATCATCAATGATCATAGACATGTTGGGTTTACATTAAAAAGTTTTTCTTTTCAGATTGGAACTTACTATACCTTTGGGAAAGAGGTACAAACAAGTTTTAAAGATTCCCTCATGTTAAGTGATGATAGACGACTGTGAAGTAACATGATATTTCTTAGTTCTTGATCAACATATCTTTTACAGGATAATTGAAATTGATTGGATGGTTAATGTGAAATCGCAGATTAGCTATTTCCATTATTGATTTTAGTTTCGGTCATCTAATGGGGTGAGTGATTTATTTAAGACTTAGTGGGACTATAGACCAAGAATGGTTGGGCCTACTGTTCTATATCCTGGAGTAATATCTTGTTAGTTTCTAAAGATGTTTTTCGATGTTGTTATCCCTAGTTATAGAAATATTCATCCTACAGTGCTGTGTGATTAACTAGAAGTTTTTCCGCATGAGTTTTCTAGTATTCCACCATAGAGAGAGGTCAAATTTACTATTGACCCTGCTACCTATTACAATGCTCCTTTCTATTCAGATTTTTTTGAATAGAACCTGCTATGTTAATAGAACTTATGGAAAATCTCAATGACATAGAGGGTAATTCATTTATTCATCAATGTGTTCCACTATGTAATTTTCTTGTGTTCTTTGATAAGAATGAAAATGAGTTACTCCGACATTGCATGGATTATAGAGAGTTTAATTGGATGATGTTTAAGAATAATTATCTCTTTCCAATGATTCCAAATCTTTTTTTAGCAAGTTAGAGGGTCTCATTGGTTTTTGAATATTTCCCATCAGTTAGGGTTCCAGTAGTTTAGAGACAAAGAATAGGATGTACCTATGACATCCTTTAGGATATGGTTTGGGATTTTTTAGTTTTTTATTATTGCATTCGGAATCACTAATTATCCTATGATATTTATGGTATGGATGTACTAAATCTTCCATTAGTTCTTGGAATCTTTTTTATTGTGTTCATTGATGATATTTTTGAATCCTCAATATCAATAGAGGGAAATATGTAGAATTTGGATATCATTCCTTGAACCTTGAGGAAACATTGATTGTTTGGTATGTTTTCAAAATGTGAGTTTGTGATCCGAGAAGTGAAAATTCTAGGTCGTGTGATTTCTAAGAGAGGCATCTCTATGGATCATGAAATGATACATGTACTTATTTCATTGTAATATCCCTTAAATGTGATTGAGATTCGAATCATCTTAGTTTTTGATGGTTACTATAGGCAGTTTGTTGAGGAATTATCCAAGATTGAATCTTCAATAAAAACATTAACTCAAAAGGGTGTGATGATAGATTGGAATGATAAGTGACAATGATATTTTGATGATTTTAATGTGTAGTTAACTATTTACCCAGATTTGATTATTCTAGAACAATATTGTCTTAGACCCCCATAGTCCTTTTATTTTTTTGTGCTTATTTTTTTTACTTTTTTTATTTATTTAATAAAATTTTGGTGATGAAGGTATTTATTACACCATGTTACAATGATTTTGGAATGTATTTTATGTTGGCCAGACTTTGGGTGAGTGGTCTCGATCTCTAAGTGGATCCTTATGCTTTCATAACATGGTGGTTGTTATGTTTTTGTTGAGGGAGGAGTTGATGGATAGAAGGCACTGGTCTTGATAGTCCATATACCTTGGGGCTACCAAGATGCATCTGAACATGAGAATTAGGTATTGTTTTTCGTTGATTAAGAAGTTACTTTCAATTTTTGTTTCACAGTTTCACACTTGTAAAAAATTTAAATTGAAACTCCACGGGCCAATATGGTTGTTACAACCATTACTCATTCTGATTTTGATGCGGGATAATGTTTACAAAGACTAACTCCTTGGTTTTCCACAGACTCCATGTGGTAATAATGTGATTTGGGTAATCATTGATATACTTGTGAAATTATATCATTTCAAACCTATCAAGGGGTTAATGAAGGTATAAAAGAATGGGGACTTTTATATATGATATTTTGTGAGGCTTCCAGGGTTATGTGGTTATATATGACAGTGACTCGATTTTAAAATCAAGGTTCTATAGAGGTTTTGAAGAGTAAATAGGTTCCCAGTTGAAATTTAGTAAGGAAAATCATCCATAGGTGGATGGATACAAATAGAGGGTTGTACAGGTAATTTAGGGTATGCTTTGGGCATGGGTGTTTGATTTTGGAGGGACATGTGAAAATAATTTAACTATGGTTGAATTTTATTATACAAATATATATAATGTTTAGATAAAGATGGAACCCTTTGAAAAATTGTATGGTTGGCCGTTTAGATTTATCTGATGCTAGGTTCATTTGGGAGAGTGGTTATTTCTTAGGTTGAGTCGTATTCATGAGATTATGTAATAGTTATAGTTGATCTATAAGAGGTTGGTCATAGAATAGAGTTATAAAACTTTTATGTGGCCCGTCGTTGTTGGATAATATAGTTTATGACAACCATTATTTTATTTCAAACATAAACATGATTTATTACATAAAACATCACTTGATACAACAAATAAGATCGAGAGTTTTAGTGTCTTTGGGTCTTAATATCATTACATAAAAACTTAAAACATGAAATAAAAAATATTTATTGAAAACATCCTTTACATGACCACTACATTCCTTCGTACTTAGACTTACATGGGATAACCTGAGAACATGCTTAAGAAAAGGGTCAGCTATAAATCCTAGTAAGGTAATACACATGGAATAACATGAGGAGTATAATAAATGTTAGAAATAAGGCATATAAATAGGGCACAAGAGAAACATGAACATAAAGTCATGATAAAGCATGATAATCATAACATGGAAATGTGGCAACAACACTTAACATGGAATTAGCATTAGCCAAGGCTCATTGCACATGGAGCATGAGTAAATCATCATTGCACATGAAGCATGAGTAAAACCCTCGTTTCACTTGAAGTAGCATGAGTAAACACTCATTTCACAAAACATATCATGATATTATACTTCACCCAATGCATTGGAGCATTATAAGTGCTCACCCTACTTAAAAATTTCATTTCATGCATAAGTGTGACACATGGATCATAAAACATGGATGCATAAAACATAATCATTTATTCAACGATAAAAAAATGTTTAATTAATACATTAATATTTATAATAAATAAGAAAATGTGCATAACGGTGAATACCCTTGATGAAGAAATGGGCATGGTATTCACTACACAATGGCATTGGCTTAGAAAGTCGGTGCGATTTTGGCAGCGTAATGGCGTGACATAAGAATTCATAAAAAATGTTGATGAGAGAGAAATGGGTTCCTCATCATATTTACATGTAATGGACAGTAAGGAGGTCATATATATACATGTCCCAACAATTGTAATGGAATTTAGATTCATGCTATAATAGTATTGCTTTAATGTAAATGAGGAGAGAGAAGTTCCTTTCTGAATTTCGGCATAGTAACGGGTGTACATGGGAGGTATTTAATGAGAGATAAAGGGGTATCCCATCATTCAAACATAAATATGGAATTATGATGAAGGTGAGAAACCATACCCCAACATTAATAATTGAAATTAAAAGGGAAAAACAACTTTAATAATATTGGACAAAAATGAGAAAGGAAGAAAATACCCTTACATGGAAGTGTGCTTCCAAAGGATCGAGAGAGGCTTGTGAAAGTCTTCTTGGGAGCTTTTGGCACCTTGGGGGGATTATAGAGAGATTAGGGAAGAGGTTGGACGAACTCTGAAGTCTTTGAGTGAGGAGGAAGTGAGAGCTTGTGTGTGTTTATATAGGAAAGGTGAGGGAATTCTTTATTATTTGGGTTTGGGACCCCTTATATTAAATTAATCCAAACCACAAACCATCCCATGGTTATTGCCCATGGTTTTTGGAAAAGGGAAGAGTAAAATAATATTTTATAAGTCCAAATTCCGAAATTCTTAAAATAATAGGGTTGCTTATGTGGAGGTGAGTCACACTGCCATGGAAAATAGTTTAAAAAGACAATATGTTTAATAAGTCTTGAGGGGTCCATTAGTGCTTTGAAAATTAGGTCAAATAAACCCAAAATCACATTATTTTAATGGTAAAACATATATTGGCCGAACATAAATCTTATAGTATTTTATTACATCACTATTGGGTCATTATGATGTCATAAAACACATTATATATTTAAACAGTATTTAATTTTTTACCCAAAAATTTGACTGTCTCGGAAAATTAGAAAAATTCACCGTTGGATAATTTAGACACCCTGATTCCAAAAATAACATTTATTTTATCTAAATAATTTTCTAAATAAGTTAATTTTCACTTTTAAAATAAAAACAGACATTTATCGAAAATTCATGGGTTTTGACAGAAATGGCTTTCAAATCTTAATAAAAATTACAATTGCATTCATAAAATTATAAGATCATTTATATATAATAAAAATTAATTTAATAATAATAATATTTTATTAAAATATTATTTCTTTCAAAAATCCATTAATTTATTAAAATATATTTCTTAATTAAAAAATATCTAAAAACACAATTTGCACTTTAAAAACTATTTACAATGTATCAATAATGACAAGAAAGTATATTCATTATTATATACAAAAATAATGTACATGAACATAGTACTATTGATTTTTTACATAACCCCTTAAAACATTTGCATAAGACCTAAGGGCAAGGTGTGCGATGATGACAGACTCTTGGGGCTGCTCGGATAACATCGCTCAAGTGGTAATTTCTATCAACGTCCACTTCTCCCGTAGACAGTCCCGTTAGAGCATGACATGATGAAGCTCATCTTGGGCTTGGTCAAGAGAAAAGCCCAAGGACGCCACCTCTTTTCAATGCTCTGACAAATGGGCTTTTTATGGAGCCATTCTACTGGATGAGGCCATCTCTTCTTTTTTCTGAGTAAATTGGATTTGTTAAAGTCCTATATTTATACTAATCATGTGATCACTGTTCAACGACTATATTAGCAACGGTCAAAATTCTTAACATAAAATCAAAGAAGTTGACATTTTATATAAACATTTTACATAAAGAGACATGTAATTATATCAAGATGGATTTACATTAATAAAACTTTGGGTCATTACAATATTCCGCCCTTAATAAATTTCACCCTTGAAATTTTCTTTTTACCACACTAAAACAGATGTGGGTAACTTAGCTTCATCATTTCCTCTGATTCCCAAGTTGCTTTTTCAAACTTTTGGTTTCTCCACAACACCTTGACGAGGGGCATTGCCTTATTTCATAGAACTTTTTCTCTACTATCTAAGATCTTCACTGGTTGCTCCTCATAAAAGAGATCATCTTCCAATTGTACCACCTCAGAAGAGAGTACATGTTAGGGGTCTGTTATGTACTTCCTTAAGAGGGATACATGAAAGACATCATGTACATTGGCCATGGTAGGGGAAAGTTCTAGTCGATAGGCCACATCCCCAACACGATCAAGAATCTCCAAGGGTCTGATGTACCTTGGACTTAACTTCCCTTTCTTTCCAAACCTCATGACCTTCTTCCACGAAGATATGTATAAAAACAATATGTCTCCAACTTTAAACTCATGGTCTCATTGATGGTTATCTGCATAACTCTTCTGTCGACTCTGGGCTGGCTTGATATGCTACTTAATAGTTTTACCTTCTATACTATTTCTTCGACCATTTCTGGTCCAAGAAGATTACGTTCACTGACCTCATCCCAACATGTCGATGTTCGTCACCTTTTCCCATACATGGCTTCATAAGGTGCCATTTGGATGCTCGAGTGGAAACTGTTATTATAAGAGAACTCAACCAGAGGAAGATGTTGATCACATCCCCCTTTAAAGTCCATTGATCATGCTCTCAACATGTCCTCAAGTGTTTGGATAGTCTGCTTGGATTGGACATCATTTTGAGGATGATAGGTCGTACTGAAGATCAGTTCAGTATTCAGATCATGTTGAAGACTCTTCCAAAACATAGAGGTGAATCTTGGATCTCGGTCAAAAAAAAATATAGTGTCACTCCATGCAGTCTTACCACTTCCCTGATATATATCTGTGCCAGTTGATCCAATGAGAAATCCTCCTAAATAGCAATGAAGTGTGCAATATTTGTAAGATGATACACAACAACCAAGATTGCATTACTGCCTTTTGATGCCCTTAGAATTCCGGTGACAAAGTCTATGGTTATGTTCTCCCATTTCCATTCTGGTATTGGAAATGGTTGCATCATCTCGTTAGACTTCTTCCTCTCTGCCTTCACTTGCTGGCACACCAGGCACTTTGATGTATATTTAGTGATCTCCTTCTTCATATTATCCCACTAAAAGTTTTCTCGGAGATCTCAATACATCATTGTGCCCCTGGGTGAATAGAGAAATTTGAACTATGTGCATCATCCAAAAGTTCCTTATTCAGCACTGGACTCGATGGAACACATAATGTTTTCCCAAATCGCACAATTCCTTCTTCATTAACATTAAACTCCGAGGATTTCCCTTTTTTGATAGCTTCCATTTTTTCCTGAATTCCCACATTATCCTTTTGAGCATTCGTTAACCTTTCCAAAAGAGACGGTTGAGAAATCATTTGTGAAAGGATTGATGATATTTCCTTCTTTATTATTCCCATGTCCATCCTCATCAAGTATAAGAATATTGGATCCTTCTCAATTCTAATCATTGATAGAATCACTGAGTCTTTTATACTTAGGGCATCTTCCACCTTGTTCACTTTCCCAGGGTGGTAATGTATTGAAAATTCATAATATATGGTGAGCTCTATCCAACTTCTTTGGCGCATATTAAGCTCTTTCAGTGTGAATATACATTTAAGACCCTTATGGTCAGTATATATCTCACATTTCTCCCCATAGAGATAATGCCGGTAGATTTTCAAGGCAAAGATCACCACTACCAACTCGAGATCATGCATTGGATAGTTTCTCTCATGGATTTTCAACTGCCTTGAGGCATAGGATATCACTTTATCATTCTGTATCAGCACACAACCTAATCCTTTTTTTCAAAGCATCACTGAATACCACAAAAAGTTCCCAACTTGTGGGTAAACTGAGCATGGGCGCAGTGATAAGCCTCATTTTCAAATCCTTGAAGTGTTCTTCGCATTCATCACTCCAATAAAACTTTACTCCCTTCTGAGTTATCTCGGTAAGAGGGTTGGACAATCGTGAGAAATGCCTCACAAATCTTCGATAATATCCATCTAACCCCTAGAATCTACGGATATCCGTTATCGATGTTGGCCTCGTCCATCCCTCAATTGCATTTGTTTTGGAGGGATCCACAGATATCCCATTACTTGTGATGATGTGGCCCAAGAATGAGACTTACTTCAACCATAACTCACACTTTTGTACTTTTCATAGAGCCTCTCCTTGCGCAAAGTCTCTAGTATAGTTCTTAAAATCTCCTCATAATCCTCCTTAGTTTTGGAGTATATTAGAATATCATCTATAAAGTCTACCACAAATTTGTCGAGGTAATCTCTAGACTCTATTCATTAAGTCCATGAAGATTTTTGGAGCATTAGTGAGTCCGAAAGGAATTACTATGAATTCATAGTGCCCGTATCTTGTAAGAAACGTGGTCTTGGGGATATCTTCCTTCTTCACCCTTACTTGATAATTTCCTAACCATAAATCTACCTTAGAGATGTATTGTTCTCCAAGAAGCTGATCAAACAAGTCATCGATCTGTTGTAGAGGATACTTGTTCTCTATCGTGATTTTTTTAAATTCATGATAATCGATGCAAATCCGCATTGACCCATCCTTCTTCTTGATGAAGAGGACTGGTGCACCCCATGGTGAAGCCCTTGGGGGTATAAACCCCTTATCCAGATTCTCAGGTAGTTATTTCTTCAGCTCTTCAAGCTCTACAAAAGCCATTCTATATGGAGTCTTGGATATTGGTAATGCCCCGGGTATAAGTTCAATTGAGAACTCAACATCTCTTCTAGGAGGAAGACCAGACAGTTTCTCGGGAAACACTTCATCAAATTCCCTCACAATAGGAATTTTTTCAAAGATGGTTTCCTCCTTGGACTCAATCATCTGATCTAGATACATGTGCTTATAGGGCAGTAATATTCATGCTTGAGATGATAGAGCTAAATGATATTAATCTTCCTCCTTACACTTGTAATGAATCAGGGGTCGATTCTCTATATGGAGTGTGATTTCCCTTTCCTAACAATTTATGTTGGCTCTATATAAGGAAATCCAATCCATGCCATGAATTGCATCAAATTACACTAGAAGGAATATGATGAGGTTCGCCAGAAGTTCAATCCACAGATTATAACAAGGGAGGACTTATATTCACGGGATGTAATGATTGCCCCATTTCCCAAACTCACTGAAATATTCACTTCCATGATTTGTGGTGGTGCTGGGATTGTTCTACTAAACTTTCAAGATATAAAAGAATGCGTAGAACCTGAATAAAAAAGTACGTTCACTATTCTTGAATGAATAACTACCGTCTCTGTCACCACATCATTATCGGGGTTCACTTCGGCTTAAGTGATGGAAAAATATCTTCCTTGCTACCTTGGAGGTTGTTGGTTGCCTCCGAAAACCCTTGGTTTATGGCACTAATTGGAAAAGTTCCCCGGTTCTTTGTAGTTGTAGAAATGAACAATGCGTTGAGGTTCGAATGGAGTGTTCCTCTCCTCTGTAGCAGCTGCGGATTTTTCTTGCTGATAGTTAACAGCTAGGTGCCCTTCTCTTCCACACCTAAAGCATTTCCTCGTCCGCTTGAGGCAATTTCTACGGTGCTTCTTTCTGCACTTTTGGCAAGTGGGGTGCTGGATCTTCATAGCACCGTTGGATTTATCCATCGGACCACCAGTATTGAAGTCCTCCGTACGCTTCTTATCCCCATGTTACTCTTGTGATTATCCAATCTCCATTTAGACCTTGAGGGCACATCAGACAATTTTCTCATAGCTATCGAAGTCACGGATTTCTAATGCTTTCCGTAGGCTAGGTTTCAACCCACCAAAGAAGCGGTCAACTTTGCATTCTGGGGTAACGACAAAGCCGGAAGTGTATCATGCAAGCCTTGGGAATTTTGCCTCATATGATCCAATAGATTCTTCATCTTTTTGCTTGAGTGAATGGAAGTACCTTTCCATCTTAATCTGGAGGGTGCATGGAAAATTTTTATCAAAAAACATCTTCGGGAAATCCTTCCATGCCAATGCCCTGATCTCCTCCTTAGGATTCATATTTTTGATCAACAACCACCATTGATCAGCTTCACCCTCAATACGATAATCCGCCAGGAGGACCTTCTCTTGTTCAGAACATTGAAGGATATATAATATCTTTCCAAAGGAGTTGATCAATTGTTCAGTGATCATGGGATCAGATGATCCACTAAAACTAGGAGGCCTTTGTCTCATAAAGCTCTCAATAGCGACTTGTTATTTCTTAGGGGGGGGGGGGTTGAACATTCTTATTGACCCGTGTTTCTATTCAAAACATGATTTAGCTGAGAGAGAAGTGTGACAATGTTTAGGATTCCCGCTCCCATTGGATTGGGAATCTCATTAGTACAGTCATCACACTGATCTTCACAATAGTTGTTAGCCCGATTCCTCCTATTACCGGCCATTGGCTGGAATAAAAGGAAAGTTAGGGGTAACACATAAAGGGTAATCCAAATAGAAAAGTTGATGACTTATAAATAAACTTTTAATGCCTTAACTCATGAGTCTATAGGCTTCAATCTAGGATTTTAATAACCTACTTTCTAACATATATTCTTAGGGGAATTTTGTTAATTCCCTTAATAAGGTTTCATACTAAGCTTGTGAATTTATCAAAACATATCCCCCGGGAGTGTCGTAACCAAGAGTGCAGCAAGGCCCATTTTCTTGCACCCGTTCCTGTTCGAGTCTATCTCAAAGTGGTGTTTTCAAGTTTTACCCCTAGGATACATCTATGACAGAGCCGCCTCTACCTGGTCATATCCAGACAAAGATTTATTTTTTTGATAAACCCCTAACTCAATAATTACCAAAACATAGGGTTTTCTTTTTTATACTTAGCCTTGTATCTATGTATTTACTAGGGTTTTCTAATCCTAATCCCAAAAATAACTAAACCTATCCTCTGATAACAACTACAACAACTGTACTTTTATTACAAACTTAAACATGATTTATTACATAAAACATCACTTGATACAACAAATAAGATCGATAGGTTTAGTGTCTTTGGGTATTATGATCATTACATAAAAACTTAGAACATGAAATGCAATATCTTTATTGATGACTTCCTTTATATGACCACTACATTCCTTCGTACTTAGCATTTTATGGGATAACCTGAAGACATGCATAAGAAAAGGGTGATATATAAATCCTAGTAAGGGAATACACATGGAATAACATGAGGAGTAAAAAACATGTTATAAAGTAGGAATATCAATATATCACAAGAGAAACATGAACACAAAGGCATGATAAATCATGATAAACCTAACATGGAAATGTGGAAACAATACTTAACATGGAATTAGCATAAGCCAAGGCTCATTGCACATAAAGCATGAGTAATTCCTCATTGCACATCAATCACGAGTAAAACCCTCGTTGCAACAGAATTAGCATGAGTTAACACTCATTGAACATTAGGTATCATGATACTATACTTCACCCAATGCATTGGAGTGCTATAAGGGCGCACCCTTCTTAAACATTTCATTTCATGCATAAGTGTGCCACATGGATCATAAAACATGGATTCATAAAACATAATCATTTATTCCACGATAAAAAAATGTGGAATTAATACATGAAACTTTATAATCATTAAGTAAATGTACATAAAGTTGAATACCCTTGATGGAGAAATGGGCATGGTAATCAATACAAAATGGCATTGTCTTAGAAAGTCGGTGAGATTTTGGCAGCGTAACGACGTGACATAAGAATTCATAAAAAAGGATTATGATAGAGAAAGGGTTTATTCATTATATTTACATGAAATGGACAGTAAGGAGGTCATATAGATACATGTCCCAAAAATTGCAATGGAATTTTGATTCATGATACAAAAGTATTGCTTTAATGTAAATGAGGAGAGAGATGTTCCTTTTGGAATTTCTGTATAGTAATGGGTGTACATGGAAGGCATTTAATGATAGATAAAGGGGTCTCCCATTATTCAAACATAAAGTGGTCAGTATGAGGGAGGTGCAAAACTATACCCCAATATTCATAATTGAAATTAAAAGTTCAAAACAACTTAAAGAAAATTGGACAAAAATGAGAAAGGAAGAAAAAACCCTTACTTGGAATTATGCTTCCAAAGGATAGAGAGAGGCTTGTGAGAGGATTCATGGGAGCTTGGAGCACCTTGGGAAGATTATAGAGAGAGTAGGGCAGAGGTTGGATGAACTCCAAAGGCTTTGAGTAAGGATGATGTGGGAGCTTTGGTGGGTTTATATAAGAAAGGTGATGGAATTCTTTATTATTTATGTTCGGGACCCCTTATATTAAATTAATCCAAACCACAAACCATCCCATGGTTTTTGCCCATGGTTTTTGGAAAATGGAAGAGGAAAAAAATATTTTAAAAGGCCAAAGTCCGAACTTCTGAAAATAATAGGGTTTCTAATGTGGAAGTGGGTCACAGTCCCATGGAAAATAATTTAAAATGATAATATGTTTAATAAGTCTTGAGGGGTCCATTAATGCTTTGAAAGTTATGTAAAACTAACCCAAAATCACATTATTTTAATGGTAAAATATATATTGGCCGAACATAATGTTTATAGTATTTTAATACATCACTATTTGGTCATTATGATGTCATAAAACACATTATATATTTAAACAAAATTTAATGTTTTACCCAAAAATTTGACTATCTCAGAAAATTATGAACAATTCACCGTTGGATAATTTCGACACCCTGATTCTAGTAATAACATTTATTTTATCTAAATAATTTTCTAAATATGTTAATTTTCACTTTTAAAATAAAATCCGACATTTATCGAAAATTCACGAGTTTTGACAGAAATGGCTTTCAAATCTTAATAAAAATTACAATTTCATTCATGAAATTATAAGATCATTTATATTTAATAAAAATTAATTTAATAATAATAATATTTTATTAAAATATTACTTAATTCAAAAATAAATTAATTTAATAAAATAAATTTCTTAACTAAATAATAACTAAAAACACTATTTGTACTTCAAAAAATATTTACAATGTATCAATAAAGACAAGAAAGTATATTCATTATTATATACAAAAAATAATGTACACGAACATAGTACTGTCAATTTTTTACATAACCCCTTAAAACAGCCGCATAAGACCTAAGGGTTAGGTGTGCGATGGTGACAAACTCTTGGGGTGGCTCGGATAACATCGCTCGAGTGGTAATTTCTATCAACATTCACTTCTCCAGTAGACGGTCCTGTTAGAGCTTGACATGATGAATCACAACTTGGTCCTGGTCAAGAGCGATGCCCAAGGATGCCACCTCTTTTCCATGCTCTGACAAATGGGTTTCGTATGCAGCAATTCTACTGGATGAGGCCATCTCTTCTTTTGTCTATGTAAATTGGATTTGTTAAAGTCTTATATTTATACTAATCATGGGATCACTATTCAACGTCTATATTAGCAACAGTAAAAATTCATAACATAAAATCAAATAATTTGACATTTTATATAAACATTTTACATAAATAGACATTTAATCAGATCAAGAAGGATTTCCATTAATGAAACATTGGGTTGTTACATAGTGTATGGTTGGTGGTCTTATTTTTCTCAAAGTCTCACTTCACTTGGGACATCATCAGTTCGGTAAATAGGGAATGTTGGTGCTAAGATTTTTTGGACATTTGAGACTGTTGGATGACTTTGGATGGTGGCCTATAAGTTGTAATTTACTTCTGGTTTGACTTCTATCCACAATGGGGTTCATGTTTCTTAGTTGATGATGCATATACCAAACCCTTCCTATGTGATTGGATAAGAGGGTATTGATCTTGACTCTAATACCATCAATTTTGAGAAACTAGATCGATTGAGCTGGTCTTGAGGGGTGACATATTAATAGTTATTTTAGGGGATAATCTGTTGAGAGTATTTATAATTTCTATGTGACTTTAGGTATATTTCATTTTATCTATATTTTATAATATATTTATACATATGATTTGTTATTTATTTTTTGTTTTCATATCATGTACACAAGAATTTTTCTATTTCACTATCTCTTTGTCTCTTATATATTTTGTTTATTGTGGTCGATTGGGGATTTTTTGTATATGTTTCATCAATGAATGTCTCCCATTATGTGTACAATCCCAAACAATACTCATCACCAACCCCTATCCTATTGGATTTGGACTTATTTTTGTACAACCAACCTTGTCTATAACCTATTATAGTTCTAGTTAGGGTCAAATAATCTTGATGTATTTCGAAAATTATCTAGAATTTATAAAACTCACTCCACATTATAATTTCAAAACCTTAAGATCACATAATTATTTCATAGGAAGTATTCTACAACCTTCCACCCAAAGGATACTAAATTTGGCTAATAATACCTCTATCTTTTCTATGTAAACCACCAAGGAATAGGTTTTTAACCAAAATTACTTCCAAAATCCATGATTTCCCTTTGTATATTCAAAATTAATAAACTAATAAAAACAATAAATAGTTTTTATTTTATATTTATATATTATTTCTACTCCCCTATAATGAATAATAAGATCATGTGTAATATAATATATATTTATCATCGTGGAATGGGGCCTTCAAAGGATTCATCATAAAAAGGGTTTTAGGAGTATCATTCGTATCATATTCCTCTAATAATAGGATAGAATAATTGATTGAAATGATTCATCACATCAAATTTAATCCACTCTAAATTTCCCACTTAGAACTAAATTCATTCTATAATTCCAATATTAAAATCAATATATGTATGCTTAGATATATTAGTACAACATAAGTTTTTATTAAAGACTCCACCCTTAGACTATTATTTTTTTCATGCATTTATTTAAATAGTATATTCATTTTCATAAAATTCATTAATTTTTGCTGAAATGATCATCCAGTCCAACATTATTCCATTATTAATAAAATGACGAATAAAAAATATTAGATGTTCATATATTTCATGGATATGGTTATGAATATTTCCCAATTAAAACCTACCCTATCAGGATACATTTATGGCCATATTTTAATTAATTTAAATAATTTGACCATACACGAGAACCCCACTTCCTTATACTAGGATTTGTTAAATAGACGATCACAATCCATTTATTAACCCATCAAATTTCAAATTTAAACCTATATATCCTACTTCCCACCTGACCCCAATGAGTCATTATTAATTATTAAAAAATTGATGACTTTGTTGAAAAAATTATAATATAATGAAGTATTATCACCCCTCTATCACAAGAAAAAACACCTATGTTGAGTTGATCCAAAAAATTTTCACTCACTGATTTTACATTCTTTCTTCTAAATCCCATTCATAGATGTCCCAAATCAATCATCCCTTACTCAAAGTCTCCTCTTTGATCCTTTATTTTTATATATAAAATTATATTCAATTTATAAACCATTTTCCCATAATATATAACCTTCAAAAATTAGACTAATATCACCACAATAAATAATATTGGGTTCCCAAATACCATATTAATAACTAGGAATCCTTGCACAAACCAGTCATAGGTGTACCATCCTAGGTAAATAAATAATATTATATTTTCATATTTATTAATATTTGTGAATAAAAAATTAATATTACTTTAAAGGGGATACTATGTTCGATGTCGTACCCAATACGCAACAACGAGTTTCTTTGAAATCTTACGATGCACACTAATA
Source organism: Viscum album (assembly GCA_963277665.1). Lineage (NCBI taxonomy): Eukaryota > Viridiplantae > Streptophyta > Magnoliopsida > Santalales > Viscaceae > Viscum > Viscum album. The sequence goes on along the minus strand of OY728148.1, from coordinate 1,094,098,078 downwards.
ATATAATAATATTATTGTAAATGGTAGTAAAATCCTAGACTATCTAATAGAAGGAATTAATAGAACTAACTAAAAAGTTATTATATATGTTTGTTAATTATTTTTACATTTATCCAACAAATTTAATAGGCTTAAAATTAAAATGAATCCAATTTTAAGAATAAATTTTTCTAATATTCTTTAAAAATACGATTAACCGCCTTTTTACTGAAAACCTTATTTAAATATACTTTTTTCACTTTTATATACTATATCTGACAAAATAAAATCCTTATTTATAATCAAGAAATAAAAATTTACTTTGTGTAAATTTTTGTTATTTTCTGATAAAGATCATTTTTAGTGAAAAATGTTTTATTTTAATTCAAATCCTCATTTTAATGTAATTTATTTATATTATTAAATTAACTTTTTAATTGGTTTTAAAGTAAAATTAAAATATATTTTAACCATTTAATCCAATGGTGGTCATTTTAATTAATTTCACTTTGAAATTGGACATAAAAAAGTGCCAATATTTTAATAGGTATTGTTTCTCAAAAACACACTATTTGTTTTGACAGCGGGAATTGACTATAAAATTAAGTTATTCAACTTCTATTTTTTTAATTTGGAAAAATTGATATCATTTTTGAATTTTAAATATCAAATATATCTTAGTGTGAATTTTTGGTATTTTTCTGACAAATGTTCATTTTTAATGAATAGTGAAAAATACTACATTTTAATTCAAAAATGCATTTTCATACAATTTATTTATATAGTTAGATGGTAATTTTAATTAGTTTTAATGTATAATTTAATTATTTTTTATCATTTAATACAATTTTGGTCGTTGGATGTAATTTAACTTTTAAATTGAATGTAAAAACAAATCAATCTTTTGATAGATTTTACTTCTTAAAAACCTATCTTTGGTGGGAATTATTTTTTAAATTAATTACTGAAATTTCTGTGTTTTTAATATGGTAGAATATATTCCATATTTGGAATCATAGGTTCCAAATTATGTAATTAAGATTCGTTTTTTTTTTTTGACAATATGAATAGTAACGACGGTAGTTATCTTTAATTATCGTGATTAATTAGTAATAAGGTAGTTAAGGGTAATAAAATAATATCATAATAATATATAATGACCCCAACATGTTCCCTAATGCTTTTTTTTGTGTCATGTCCAACCATGGGATGCCTTGTTCCAACTTTGGGATCCCATGGAATCACTTTTGGGTGATAGTGACATTTTATCATTTTTTTAAAGAAAGGAAAATATAACAAAAGTATGTAACACCTAAGTAAAACAATTTTAATTTTTTCTAAATAAATGATATATTAGGATATAAATAGTAATTTTAAATATAAATAAAATTCATACTTCATGGTATTTTTTTTATAATTTTTAGTCATTAAATATATAAATTTATTTATGACACCTTGATGATACTGTGATTACCTCATTAATGAATGATTTAAATAAAATGAAAAGGTAAGGTAAAATATAAGACAAACAGTTGTTTAAATCCTATTGTACGGGTGGATTTCGAACCCTTATCACCTTATACTCTAAATATATTATTTTGGGACCATTAAAATCCAAAATTCATTTTATAATAAAGTAGCATTCCAATAATTTCCAAGAGTAACCCTCCTCCCTCTTATAAAAGGACCCAACCTCTACCCCCTTACCCACACCTCTCAAGCCCTTGTCTCATCAAAACTCTACTAGTATTTTCTCTAAATATTCCACTCTTACTCCTAGAAGCCTCACTTTGGGTAGAAGTCTTTCCAAGGAAGCATTTTGGTTCAAATCAAAAACAGTTACCCGATTTGAAGGTAATTTATTCTCTTATGTTCTTTTGCTTTATTTTTCTTCTCCAACACCCTAAAATCATTTTATTCCTTTCTTTTGTAATAATAACAGTATACTAAATATACTAATATGTTTGGATGAGAATTATTCTAGCTACACTTATACACACATCTATCTAATGGTTAAAGAACATACTGTTTAGGGGGTGGTGAATTACTGCCTCAGGAAACAATGATTGTTCAATATTATTTTAACACCTCTCACGGTGGAAATTATGATGGAACTGTATTTAAATATGATATATTTTATATTATGTCCCATATATGGTTCTCTATTTTATATTTAAAACATACCTTTATGCTTTTCATGTTGTGAAAATGCGATAATTTCATATGAGGAAGTGTGGACTACTGCCCCCTCATGTGATGTGACTCGTTCATGAAATACATGGAATGTATAAAGAATGAAATTAATGTACTTATGTGACATATATAAAATATATATTATACTTTAATTATAAAATATATCTCTCATTTATTTTTAATTCCATTAATATGACAAATAAATGAAAGTATCATTCATGCGTACGTACGCCCTACCGTCTCCATGAACGGTGCATTTCATTTATTTTTATCTAAAAATGTTATGGAATAGTATAAAATGAATATATAATGGATATATATGATATTTAAATCATTAATAATATTCTATAGATGATGTACTTATAATTACATGGACAATTCTTTTCAAACAAGTTCATTTTTGACTCATGTACCAAACATTCACCAAAACATCTGATATGAACTCACATAATTAACTAATTGTTATAAAATTATAATATGTTATATGAATTTAAAAATAAACTTTAAATTATGTCCTTAAAAAAATTATAAATTGAAAAAAGTTTATTTTTCAGGAATATAATGAAACGAACAAGACATGTCGGACTTGAGGTAAGGGATCCTACCTCTCTCTTTCTTTTCATGTATTCTCCTTTATGTCATTTATTTTAAGCTCCATATTCTTATGTTGGGGATGTTATTTTATATACATAATACTTTCATTTTTATTTTCATGTTATGAGAGACCCCCCCTTTCTCTCATCAATTCATTTTAAGAATTTTTAAGTGGCGTCGTTAGGCTGCCGAATTTTTTTAAGGGATCCTTTCACCCTTTTCATTTTCAAAGTTCTATTTTCATGTCAAGTCTTTCAAGTTATTTTTTCTTATGTTGGGCTAATATATTTATATCCATCATACTATCCTTTTATGTTCATATGATTATAGACCCTAATTTATTTCATCAAACCATTTTTTGAAGTTTTAAGTGGCGTTGTTAGGCTGCTGAATCTTCGTTAGGAATTTCTTATCTCACTTTTGATTCCATGAGATCTCCATTGTGCGCCACTTGTATATTTCATTTTGTTTAGGTACTTCACATGATTGTATTATTTGTGTATTATACTTTAATTTATGGTTATTTACATATTCATTGTATGACCCTTCATTCATGGGGTGTACGTTTCGGAAAGTTACCCAAATCAGTAAGGGAACCTTTCACCCTCCTCTTTTTAAAAGAATTCTTTTTGTTATGAATTTTGATTTACATATTATTATGTTGGGATATGTTCTTATATGTCCTTATTGATTTAAATTGTTTTTAAAAGTGATGAGATACCATTTTATATCTCATCAACTCATTTTCTGAATTTTAACATGATGTTGTTAGGCTGTCGAATTTTTGTAAGGGAACTTCTTAACCCAATTTCAATTATTTGGGTTAAAAATCTACTTCTTGAATATGTCATGACATGAATATGTGTGAACGACATCTTATTTTTTTACACTTAATATCCACTTATATTGGGTGTATTTATGATTGTCACACATAATTACATAATTGATTTATCCTTAATCTAAGGATATCGTCTTTGTAAGGGACTTTGTCTCAATCTCTTTTTATTGAAACATATTATGTTTTATACACAACTTTCTTTTATACTGTGTATAAAACCCTTTGAAATTTACATTTATTCAAAAGTAATCTTTTTGTATGAAGTGTTTTACTAAATGAAGAAAGGAATGTTTTTTCTTATGTATGCGGCGACAACAACTTCTCCACCGCCGTGACCATTATTTGAGTTTCGACTTCCTCTACAAGCTATAAAAAATTTTATATTGAAAATGGTTTTGATAATGTTTTTATTATATCAATTTGGTGTATTGATATCTTGTGATTGAAATGTGGAAATGTTATGTTTCATTTATACATGTTTTATGTGAAACGATTATGTTATGGTTCTTGGGCATTGTTTATGAAGACGGGTGGATCCTTGTTAAACTAAGGATGGTGAGCCCGATATAGCTCTCCAATGAATTGGGTAACTTTAAGGAGTTAAAATATAAGATTTCCCTAATGATATTTAGGAAATATACTGTGACGGGTATTCCAAACGTAACCATGAGGGTTACTCCCAACGTAAATATGTTATGAATACCTCAAGTTACCCTTATGTCTTATGATTTCAATGATTTATTCATAAACCATATCATTTCAAAAGGTATTTTCAAGTGCTTATGTTTTATGAGTAAAGTATGATTTCATTGTTTCTTATGTATACATGGACTAATGTTTTCTTTCCTTGTTTTATAACCCTTACTGAGCTTTTTATGCTCATCCCAAGTTTTTGAAATGTTTTTCACGGGACATAAAGTGGAATAGGGTCAAGGATGGGATCAATTAAATGTCATGATGTCTAAAAAATGGAATTAGACATGACTCTTTTGTTCAAGAGTTTATATTTTGTGAAAAAATGTAAACTGAGTAGATGTGTCTACTTTTTAATCTTTGAGATGTAATAGTTATGTCCTAATTCTATAAAACTCAAACCCTGAAATGATCCTTAATGTGTATTCTTTAATTAACTCAAGATTATGTAACGTTTTAAGTACGGGTCCTTATAGTTGGTATCATAGGTGGGTTTATATAACATTATAGGTTCGGGTATTCTTTAAGAACAAATGACATTACCATAATGGGTAGGATTTCAGAAATATTCATAGATTATTTTTTGATAAAGTGAATGAGTTTAAGATAATATGAATAATTTTATCTTTTTATTTCCCCTCCTCCTAAGATATTATATGATGATTTTAATGATATACTCACACTGACATTTTTGGTTTTAGTAAATGGAAGGATCTAGCAGGCACCAAAGTGAAAATGGGTTTGAAGAAAATTGTGGTCGTTAACTAATTAATAGACTGGACGAAATGGGGGATTCAATGAGAAATCTTGTGGTTATTATAAACCAACTATCATGAGTCATGATCAACCACTTGAACCTTGGTGAGTTCTCTAGTGTATCATGCACGAGAAAACCAACTCGATGTGGAAGTTCAGGTAATAATTATAAAGGTATCCATTGGGGTTTATATGATCCTTAATTTTGAGGTAATTATGGGTACTATATGTCATGATGTAAAATGAAAGGCATGAGATAAAATTGAGGTTAACTTATGTTATGGTTATTTTTGAATATTTTATCTCTTTTTGGGAATGTTTTAAGAATTATATAGTTTTGGAAAAAGGAAAACACGCAGACTGTTTGACAACCCATCACGTCGGACAAAGCTGTGAGAATCAAACCCACATCCAAAGTGCGACTGATATTTATCACCTACCACTAGACTAAATGAAGTCCCTGGTTAGTATGAATTATTATTTTTAGTTTAATAATTTTATGAATCAATAATAAGATGATTTTGGGATATCTATGGAAATGATTAACCTATCATGGAGGATATGTGATTAGGTTAATTACTTTTCAGTATGAGACTTTAATATTAACTGAGGTTATTTGGAGATAAATGTTAAGATTTACCTTGGAAGACTATGTGATTAAATCCTTCATAGATTTGGTTTTCAATCTATGTTTGATTTACTTTGAAAAATTATATGGACAATTGTTTATCGAAAGGTCTTTTTTGAACTTTGGTTTTTGTTGGACAAATTTTGGGGATTAAGAAAAGATTTTCTTTTTATAAAGGATTATCCTTTTTGGGGATTATCTGATCATGTACTAACCTTTCTGGTTTTGGTTTTGGTCTAAATACATGGTAAATATATAGTTCTCTTTTTTGTATTAGGTGATTCTCTAGAGGTTCATTATATCGCTCTTAGTGTGAACAAGTCATCCTAAATAATCGTCTTCTAGAGAACATATGAGTTTTTGTAAGACATCTAGTAAGAGATGAAATTATACATGACAAGTAATTATGTTTCCTTATGATTTAGTTAAGATCATAAATAAATTCCTCAAAGAAAAGTAACTTAAAAAAATGTTTTCCATTAACTTTTCCTACTGGGGAATCAAATACCGTTTAACCCACCACATGTTTGTGATTTTCAGGTGGTTAAATTTCTCCTAAACTTGTTTTCTATCACTCTCCATCAGAACATGACCCTTTGTTTTATCTTCCATATCCATGTTTTCCTACATGGAATCATAGTATGGGTTAACTTGGGTGACCTTTGTACTTAACTTTATTTCTTTTAAAATGATAGTTTTGCAGACACTTTTTCCTATGTGGGGCTTCCAATGATGTTTGCAAGCCCAATTTTAAAATTGTGAAGAAGCACTTCCCAAAACGGAGGAAGGATGTAACATCCCAGGTAAATAAATAATATTAAATTTTCATATTTATTAATATTTTTGAATAAAATATTAATATTAATTTAAAGGGGATGCTATGTTCGATGGCGTACGCAATAAGAAACAATGATTTTCTTTGAAATCATACGATGTACACTAATAATATAATAATATTATTGTACATGGTAGTAAAATCCTAGCCGATGTAATGGTGGGAATGAACAGAACTAACTAAAAAGTTATTATATATGTTTGTTAAATATTTTTACATTTATCTAATAAATGTTAGAGGCTTAAAATGCAAATGAATTAAATTTTAAGAATAAATATTCTAATGTTCTTTAAAAGGCCGATTAACTACCTTTTGATGAAGAAACCTTATAAATATACTTTTTTGTCACTTTTATATGTTATATTTGAAAAAATAAAATCTTTCTTTATAATCATGACATCTAAATTTACATTGTGTAAATTTTTGTTATTTTTCGATAAAGATCATTTTTTTGTGAAAATTGTTGAATTTTAATTCAAAACCCCTTTTTAATCTAATTTATTTACATTTTTATATTATCTTTTTAATTTTTTTTAAAGTGTAATTAAAATATATTTTTACCATTTAATCCAATGGTGGTCATTTGAATTAATTTCACTTTGAAATTTGAAATAAACAACTGTAAATCTTTTAATAGATATTGTTTCTTAAAAACACGCTATTTGTTTTGATAGCGGGAATTGATTATAAAATTAATTAATGAATATTTTTTTTAAATTTGGAATATCAAATATAGCTTAGGGTGAATTTTTGTTTATTTTTCTGACAAAATTTCATTTTAATGAATAGTGAAAAATACTGCATTTTAATTCAAAACTGCCTTTTCATCCAATTTATTTATATTGTTATATTGTCATTTTAATTGATTTTAAGGTATATATTAATTATGTTTTTATCATTTAATAAAATTTTGTTAATTGGATGTAATTTCACATTTAAATTGGATGTAAAAACAAATCAATCGTTTGATAGATTTTACTTCATAAAAATCGGTCTTTGGTTTTGACAAGAGGAATTATTTTTTAAATTAATTAATACAACTTCTGTGTTTGGAATTTGGTAGAATGGGTTCCATATTTGAAATTCGAAGGTCCAAATTTATTAATTAAGACTCTTTTGTTTTTTGAACATTATAAATTGTAAAGACGGTAATTATCTTTAATTATCGTGATTAATTAGTAATCGTCTAGTTAAGGGTAATAAAATAATATCATAATAATAAAAAATTACCCAAACATGTGTCACAATGCTATTGGTTGTGTCATGGCCGACCATGGTATGCCTTATGCCAGCTTAGGGACCTCATGCAATCACTTTTGGGTGATAGTGAAATTTTATCATTTTTTTTAAAGAAAGGAAAATATAACAAAAGTATGTAACACCTAAGTAAAACAATTTTAATTTTGTCTACCTAAATGATCTCTTCGACTATAAATAGTAATTCGAAAGCTAACAAAATTTCCTACATCATGGTTTTTTTTATAATTTTAAGACATTAAATAAATAATTTTATTTATGACACCTTGATGATGCAGTGATTACCTCATTAATGAACGATTTAAATAAAATGAAAATATAATGTAAAATCTCAGACTTACACTTGTCTAAAACCTATTGGATGGGTGGATTTCAAACCCTTATCACCTTATACTCGAAATATATAATTTTGAGTGTAACATCCCAGGTAAATGAAGAATAAGACATATTTCATATTTATAATTATTTGTGAATTAAATATTAATTTTACTTTAAAGGGGTTGCTATGTTCGATAGTGTACCCGATACACAACAACAAGTTTCTTTGAAATCTTACAGTGCACACTAATAATATAATATTAATATTTTAAATTGTAGTTAACTCCTAGCCATTGTATTTGCTGGAATGAATGAAACTAACTAAAAAATTATTATACATGATTGTTAAATGTATTTACATTTATCCAATAAAAAGTTAAAATCTTAAAATATGAATGAATCTAATTTTAAGCATAATTTACATTAAAAGGCCGATTTACCGCCTTTTAATGTAAAACCCTATTTAAATTTAGTATTGGTCACTTCAATACATTCTAATTGACCAAATATGATCCTTCTTTAGAATCGGTATATCAAATTTTACTTTGGGTAATTTTTTGGTATTTTTCTGATAAAGTTCATTTTTTTAATGAATAGTGAAAAATATTGTATTTTAATTCAAAAGTGCATTTTTAATGTAATTTATTTATATGGTTAGATTATATTTTTAGTTCGGTTTAAAATGAAATTGAAATATATTTTTACCATTTAATCCAATGTTGGTCATTGTAATTAATTTCACTTTGAAATTGGATATAAACAAGTATCAATCTTTTGATAGTTATTGTTTCCTAAAAACACGCTATTTGTTTTATCAACGGGAATTAATTTTTAAATTAATTTATCCCACTTCCATTTATTGAATTTTTAAAAATATACATCAATTTTTAATTCGGAATATCAAATAATTCTTAGGCTGAATATTTTGTATTTTTCTAAAAAACTTCAATTTTTGATGAATAGTGACACCACTAAGTGGTAGTTAAAAACCTGAAGTATTCATTTAAATGAAATTTTACTACTCTTGTAAATTGAATTTCAAAAATCCAACATACATGGTTGTTATTAAAAAGTAAAATGTGGTTCATTAAGATGAAAATAATTTTTGGTGAATAGTAACTTTTGACTTTTATTTACCGCGGTTAAAGGTAAGTAAGTTAATTCTATGTAAAAAAATATTATAATAATTCAAAATTACCTTAACACTTGTCCTAACCTTATTTCATGAGTAGGGACCAACCATGGGCATCCTTGTATCGATTTTGGGACCCCATGGAGCCACTTATGAAAGATAATGACACTTTAGATTAATTAATTTAAGGTAAAGACAAAATTGACAATAACAAAAAACATTTAGTAAATTAATTTTTATATGGTGTTATATAAGTCATATTTTCGACTATAAATATTAATTGGAAAGATAATGAGGTTTAATACATGATAGTAATTTTTTTATAAATTGTAGGAAACAAATAAATTAAATTATTTATGACATAATATTGATGCAGTATTTACCTCATTAATAAATAATTTAAATAAATAAGATTATAATGATTAAAATATTATCCAAAACATGTCCAATTATGATTGGATGAGTTTATTTCTACCATGATGCATATTACCTTCTACTTTAATTATTTTTGGACCATTAGAAACCAAATATCATTATATTATAAAATAATATTTTCACATTTTCTTAAAGAGCCCATCCTCTCCCTTATAAAAGGATACCACTTCTAACCAATTCCTCCCACCTCTCAAGCCATTTGTCTCATTCAAACTCTGCCCAATTATGCTCCCTATATCCCTATACTCCCCCTATAAGCCTTATGTTAGGCATAAGGCACTTAAAAATTTCTTTTGGTTCAAACCAAAGGAGTTACCCAAATTAAAGGTAATGGTTTCTCTTAAAAAAATTTCATTTATTTTACTTCTCCAACCCCTAAAATCTTTTTATTTCTTTATTTTTTAACAACACCAATATCCTCAATATTTTTGGATTCATTTATAATAATTATCCTACCTACACTTACACACACCTACATCTAATGGATGATGAACATAATGTTTCTGTGAATTGAAAACTAACGCCTCACGAAACGATGATTGTTCACATTTCTCCGACTGCCTCTCATAGTGGCCATTATGATGGAACTGTATTTATAAATGATATATATTATTTTTATGATTTCCTTATTCTTCTTTACTTCCCAATTATATCAAGCCTTTATGGTTTCCATAGTGGGTAAATATGATAATCTAATTTGAGTAAGTGCGGACTACCGCCCCCTCAAAGTGATGTGACTCGTTAATGCCATTTGTGGGATGTAACGCCCCGAACCCAGTTACCCAGAGTCGATGCATTATTGAATAACATTGGCATGATCACAAAGATCAAGTCTCAAAATACCGATTAGTTTAGTAGCCTTGAAACACTAGATACATTCATAAGTTTTACATTACATCATAAAGTAATAAAAAACTACAACAACATCTTGTCTTCATATCCCCTCATATTATCCATTCAGGTCATTCATAAAATACTTCTTCACATCCTAGAAAAATTAAAACATTGAAAGGGGTGAGCTCAGATGCTCAGTAAGGATAACAGTATAGCATAATCTTTCATAAATAAACATAAACATTTAAGGCAATGTATAACTAAACAAAAGCCTTTTAAACATGAACTTCAGCATAATATGGAAAAAGTAAAATGAAATAATGCCATTTACTTATTCACATGGATATTCTACTGGTCGAATAATCACATTCAATATCAATAACCACTTTCATAATGATGGAATTCATAATTCCAGATTATCATAACCACATTTCCAAGGCCTCATTCCAAGACTAGAAATAATATTTTTCCAAGGCCTCATTCCAAGACACTAGTTTGTCTCATGAGACCTACCGATACATCAAGGAGCTATAAAGGGCTCCACCCATCACTTATTAAGTCAAATGTATTCCTTATATGAAAAGGTTTAAACATATCATAAACCATAACATAATGGTATCACATAAATCATTGATAAAGGAAACATAACAGTTCTGCATTTCAATTACAAGATATCAATACAAAACATTGATATGATAAAAACACATTCAAAACCATTTTCAATACCAATATAAAATAAAATTAAAATGTGGTCTTTATTCTCCATTTTAAAAAAGTTATGGCTTGTAGAGGAAGCCGAAACTCAAATAATGGTCAAGGGGGCGGAGAAGTCGTTGTCGCCGCATACGTATGACAAAAAAAATTCCCTTTTTTCATTTAGTAAAACGCTTTGTATAAAAAATATTCCTTTTGAATAAATGTAAACGTCAAAGGGGTTTATACATCATATAAAAGAAAGTTGTGTATAAAACAAAATATGCCTCAATGAAAAGAGATTGAGATGAAGTCCTTTAGAAAGATCATTATTTTTAAATAAAATAGATCTATTATGTGTATTCGCTATAAGTACACTTAATGAAAGTACAAATACAAGATATGACATAATAATATCATGACATAATTTGAAAGTAGGAGATTAACCCAAAGAACATAAATTGGGTTAAGAAGTTCCCTTACCTCGTGTCCCACTTGACTCTATCGTTCTTTAACCTCATGAATAATAAACTAGAGTTAATATATAATTCCATAAGTACATTTTTCAAGTTTATCATTCATTTTATATCACTTATTACCATGTTATGAACATTATGTAATTATTTATGTTAATAACGGTCGTTTTGTCGATCTTTGGTTCTTGAGTCAAAAATAAACTTCTTATAATTAAAAGTTCATCTTGTCATAAAATATACATTATATCTAGAATTATTTTCATGATGTAGATATCATATATATTATATACATCCAGTATATACTTTCATTCATAATATTACATAACATTTAGTGGTTAGAAATGAAATGCACCGTTCATGGAAACGGTAAGCCGTACGTACGCATGCACGCCACTTTCATTTCTATTCCGTATTTAATGGAATGAAATCATAATTATATAAAGGTGTATTATAATTCAAATATAATATCATATATAATATCATTTAATCCATCCTTTATTCGTCCCACATATTGCAATAATGATTCAAATCACTTTGAGGGGGCGGTAGTCCGCACTTCCTAAAATTAAATTATCATGTTTACCCATAATGGAAATCATAAATTTATTCCATAAATTAAAAATACAGAAGCATAAGGAAAACATAAACATAATATATATCATATATAAATATATTTACATCTTAATGTCCACCATGATAGGTGTTAAAAGAATATTGAACAATCATCGTTTCGTGAGGCAGAAATTCACCAACCACAAGAATAGTATGTTTTTTAACCATTAGAAAAAGGTGTGTGTAAGTGTAAATAAAATAATTCTTATAGAAACATCATAGTATATTGAAGATACTTTTTTATTTACAAAATAAAAGAATAAAAATAGTTTAAGGGGTTGGAGAATCAAAATAAAACAAAATAACATAAGGGGATACATTGCCTTAAAATCGCGTAACTCTTTTTGATTTGAGCCCAAGGCTTCCTTGGGAAAACATCTGCCCAATGTGAGGCTTCTAGGAGTAATTGAGGGAAGTTGGGAGAGTATTTGATCAGATTTTGTCCGATCTAAATGGCTTGATGGTGTGAATAAGGTGGTATAGGTGGGGGCCTTTTATAAGAGGAGAGGAGGGGCACTCTTGGAAAGTCATGAAATATTAAATTATTATGAAATGATTTTAGGATTTTAGAGGCCCCAGAATTATATATTTCGAGGATAAGGTGATAAGGGTTTGAAATATACTCATCCAATAGGTTTTTTACAACTGTAAGTCTTATATTTTACATTATCTTTTCATTTTATTTAAATCGTTAATTAATGAGGTAATTGCTGCATCATCATTGTGTCATAAAATATTTAATTTATTTAATGTCTAAAAATTATAAAATAATTACCATGATTTAGTAAATCGTTTTATATTTCCAATGAATATTTATAGTAAAAAGGTTATTTTATATAACCCCATGTAATTATTGTTTTAGTAAAATAACACATGTTTGTGACAATTTTATTTTTACTTTAATTAAAAAGTTATTAATGTCATTTTCTTACCCAAGTGGATCCATGGGGTCCCCAAGTTGACACATGGATTTTCTTGGTCGGCCATGACTCATCCAATAAAATTAGTACACGTGTAAAGGTATTTTCATATTTTTATAATATCATTTTTACCTTAAATTTCAATAATTACCTTTAATCGCAATTAATAAAACTTAAAAGCTACTATTCACCAAAAAATTATTTTAATCCCATTGAACCACATTTTAATTTATAATGAAAATGATTTATGTTGGATTTTGGAAATTCAAATCACAGAGATGGTAAAATTTCATTTAAATGAAAAATCAGTTTTTTAACTTCCACTTAGTGGTTTCACTATTCATCAAAAATGGAAGTTTTTCAGAACAATACCAAAAATTAACCCAAGGATATATTTGATATTCCTAATTCAAAAATGATGTATATTTCACAAAATTCAAAACATATAAGTTTAATTAATTAATTTTATAATTAATTCTCGTTGTTAGAACAAATAGCGTGTTTTTAATAAAGAATATCAATCAAAATATTTACAATTGTTTATGTTCAATTTCAAAGTGAAATTAATTCTAATGACCACCATTGGATAAAATGGTAAAAATATATTCTAATTATACTTTAAAACAACTCAATTTTATAATTTATCACTATAAATTATTTTTTTTAAATTTTGTTTTTAAGTATTTTCTCTATTCATAGAAAATTGGAAGTTCTCAAGAAATACCAAAAATTCAACATAGGCTAATTTCGATATTCAGAATCAAAAAATGAAGCCCATTTTGAAATATAAAATTTATATAATTTCCAAAGGTGGGTATTATAATTCATAACTGCTACTTTTATTGGTTGCGGTGTGTTAGAACTCGAGGTTGCGTACAACACACGCTTCTCTATTATTCAAAGAGGAGCTTACCATGGAAGATTGGGGTGTTACATTATCCCCTCCTTCAATAAATTGCATTCTCACAATTTAAAAATTTTCATTGAAAATAAAATGTTGAAAATAGAAAATACCTTTTTGGAAAACCAACATCGGAAATAGGGTTAATAAAAATATAACTTTAAAAGAAAGAAAGAGAAGTACAAAGGTCACCCAAGATAGCCCATACTAGGATTCTATGAAAATATGGATATGGAGGAAAAACAAACCATCAAGGTCTGATGGAGATTTGTATAAAACAGGACTAGGAGAAAGTTAACAATAAGATAATCACAAACTTGTGATTGGTTAAACAGTCATTGTTTCCCCAATTGGAAAAGTTAACCGACAACATTTTTGTTTTAAGATACCTTTCATAAAGTTGAGGAATTTATTTAGGATATTTACTAAGAACATAAGGAAATATACTTACTTGTCATGTATAATTTCATTCTTTAATAATTTTTTACCACCAATCCATCTTTCACTCCAAAAGGTAATAGAGCTCAAAAATATTCAATTTATCAGAATTGTATAAGGTTCCAAATATTAACACATACCATTTAGATTAGGAAAACTTTTTTGTAATAACTAGGGGAATCCTGTAGGCTAGTGGTAGGTAATAAAGGCATGTCACACTATGGTTGTGGGTTCGATTCCTACAGCATTGTCTGATGCGACGGGTTATCCCCCAACCTACAGGTTTTCCTTTTCCTAAAACTATAGTATTATAATATTCAAAAAATAATATTCAAAAAAAATTTAACCTTAAACAATACTATCCAATGTTCAACTTAATCCATTCCAACCTTTATAGTTATCCAACATACCTCCGTGCAGAATTTCTCTAAAAGGAATTTAAATTCCAAAATCAATTGTGACATTAGATTCCCCAAACAAAGTAAGGTTTCTCTTATTGTCACATACTAAAAATATGATTACCTTCATTATATTAAAACCTTAATGAAAACAACTAGTATTGTAGTACAATCCTTATATATATCACATTATTCTTATAACAAAAATATAATCCTGGAGTCCAAAAGCACCAATAAATTCATTATTACACTTCAATTATAGTAACAACATTAGATTTTCCTTGATCCCTTGGCCTTTTGGAGGTAAGTTTCCCTAACAATTAGGACATTCATTTTCATAATGCCCCATTTCTCTACAATTGTAGCATTCAACATTGATAGCCTCTTTCTTTCCCTTGCAATCACGAGCCTGGTGACCTTTTTCTCCACATTTATAATAAACTCCCATTCCTTTTAGGCAAGTTCCAGGGTGATTCCTCCGACAATTATCACAAAATGTAAAATCCTTCTTTCCCTTTTTCCTTTTATTTGTCTCTTGTTCCACTGTTCTCTTCTTCTCTTACTTTACTTTATTGTCATAAGATTTAGAGAATTCCTTTTCTATCTTGATCGAACATGAGACTATATCTTCGTATGTTGAGAAATATTGTGATACTAAAGCTCGACGGAGAAATGGTTTTAACCCATCAAAGAAACAATCAATCTTACTTCTTGGGTTACGTATATAATTTTCAGCATGTCTTGCTAACCTTGTAAAGTTGGCTTCATACATTGCGACATTCTCACCCTCCTTTGGCCTCAGACTCAGAAATTTCCTTTCCAAATCTACTCGATGGTCATGTGGAAAGTATTTTTCTAAGAAAAGCTCTTTGAACTCTCTCTATTCCATACTTGATACTTCTTCATCTTCCTTTGTGTTTTGAATCAGCGACCACCATTGATCGGCATCTCCAGTGAGGCTATAAACTACCATGACCACCTTCTCCCATTCGCTACTCCCCAAGGAATGGAATATTTTCACAAAGGAGTTTATCCATTTCTCAGCTACTAATGGATTTGAACCCCCATTAAATATTGGCAGTTTTTCCTCGTGAAACGATCTAACATTGATCCTCCACATTGCGGATCAGGGTTCTCCATACGAGTGAGGTTATTATTCATAACCATAGTGAGTTGTCCCAGGATGGTGATAAGTTGATCAGCACCAGTTGTATCACCAGCTCCATTATAATTATCTTGAGCAAGAAGGAAATACCTACATGTCGTGCGTGGATTGATACAGTTTCCATTCATTCCACTAGGTTCCATTTCTAAACAATGTCATAAACTAGATTGGCTTATGAATCAAAATACACAATTCCATACTTGTAAAACACTTAACATAAATTGAACTATTTATATATATAATCCATAATCATGAAAATGTTTTCTTTGAGGAAGTATATACTCATAACCCTTCATAGTGGGTTGTAAGGAAAATGAGAATTATCATAAGCATATCCCCTGGGAGTGTCGTAACCAAAAGTGCAGCAAGGACCGTTGTTGTGCACCAGTTCTTGTTCGAGTATAGATCAAAGCGATGTCTTCTGGTTTTACCCCTAGGTACATATGTGCCAGAGCCGCCTCTACTTGCTCGTATCTAGACATGGATGTATTTCTTAGAAAACCCACAAAATATCTATAATACCAAAATTCTAGGAAGTTCTTCTATACTAATCCTCAAATTTTATCTTAGATCTATGTGCTCTAATCAGAGTTTATCTAAATCTAGCTTCCAAGGTTAGTACTAAACTTCCTTTGATACCAACTGTAATGCCCCGACCCCAGTTACCCCGAGTCGGTGCATTATTGTGTAACATTGGCATGATCACAAAGATCAATTCTCAGAAGACCGATTAGTTTAGTAGCCTTGAAACACTAGATATATTCATAAGTTTTACATTATATCATAAAGTAGTACAAAATTACAACAACATCTTCTCTTCATATCCCCTCATATTATCCCTTCAGGTCATTTATAAAATACTTCTTCACATCGTGGATAAATTTAAACATTGAAAGGGGTGAGCTCAGATGCTCAGTAAGGATAACAATATAGCGGAAGCTTTCATAAATAAACATAAACATTTAAGGCAATGTATAACTAAACAAAATCCTTTTAAACATGAACTTAAGCAAAATATGGAAAAAGTAAAACGAAATAATTCCATTTACTTATTCACATAGATATTCTACTGGTTGAATAATCACATGCAATATCAATAACCACTTTCATAATGATGGAATGCATAACGCTAGACTATCATAACCACGTAGCCAGGGCCTCGTGCCAAGACTAGAAATAAAATTTTGTCAAGGCCTCGTGCCAAGACACTAATTTGTCTCATGAGACCTACTGATGCATCGAAGAGCTATAGAGGGCTCCACCCATCACTTATTATTTCCAATGCATTCCTTATATGAAAAGGTTTAAACACATCATAAACCATAACATAATCGTATCATATAAAACATGGATAAAGAAAACATAACATTTCAACATTTCAATCACAAGATATCAATACAAAACATTTATATGATAAAAACACTTTCAAAACCATTTTCAATACCAAAATAAAAGAAAAATAAAACTTGGTATTTATTTTTCAATTAAAAAAAGTTATGGCTTGTAGAAGAAGCTGAAACTCAAATAATGGTCATGGGGGCAGAGAAGTCGTTGTCACCGCATACGTACGACAAAAAAACATTACCTTTTATCATTTAGTAAAACACTTCGTATAAAAAATATTACTTTTGAATAAATGTAAAAGTAAAAGGGGATTATACACCGTATAAAAGAAAGTTGATTATAAAACAAAATATGCCTCAATGAAAAGATATTGAGACGAAGTCCCTTATAAAGATCATTATTTTTCTAAAAAATAGATTTATTATGTGTATTCACTATAAGTACACTTAATTAAAGTACAAATACAAGATAGGACATAATAATATCATGACATAATTTGAAAGTTGGAGATTAACCCAAAGAACAAAATTGGGTTAGGAAGTTCCCTTACCTCGTGTCCGAATTGACTCGACCGTTCTTTAACCACTTGAATTATAAACTAGAGTTAATTTATAATTTCTTAAGAACATTTTTCAATTTTATTATCCCTTTTATATCACTTATTAACATGTTATGAACATTATGTAATTATTTATGTTAATAACGGTCATTTTTTCGATCTTTGGTACTTGAGTCAGAAATAAACTTCTTATAATTACAAGTTGTTCATGTGGTAAAATATCCATTATATGCAGAATTATATGCATGATTTAGATATCATATATATCATATATATCCTGTATATACATTCATTCATAATATTACGTAACATTTAGAGGTAAGAAATGAAATGCACCGTTCATGGAGACGGTAAGCCGTACGTACGCATGAACGCTACTTTCATTTCTATTTCGTATTTAAGGGAAATAAATCATAATTATATAAATGTGTATTATAATTCCTGTATAATATCATATATAATATCATTAACTCCATCCTTTATACGTCCCACATATGGCATTAACAATTCCAATCACACTGAGGGGGCGGTAGTCCGCACTTCCTAAAACAAATTATCGCGTTTACCCATAATGGAAATCATAAAGGCATGCCATAAATGAAAAATACCGAAGAAGAATGAAAACATAAACATAATATATATCATATATAAATATAGTTACATCTTAATGTCCACCATGAGAGGTGTTAAAAGAATATTGAATAATCATCGTTTCGTGAGGTAGAAATTTGCCAACCACAGAAACAGTATGTTCTTTAACCATTAGACAAAGGTGAGTGTATGTTTAAATAAAATCCTTATCATAACAACATCCTAGTATATTTAAGATACTGGTTTTGTTACCAAATAAAGGAATAAAAATATTTTAAGGGGTCGGAGAAGAAAAATAAAACAAAATAACATAAGAGAGGACATTACCTTAAAATCGGGTAACTATTTTTCATTTGAGCCAAAGGCTTCCTTGGGAAGACTTCTTCCCAAAGTGAGGATTCTAGGAGAAAGAGAGGGAAGTTGGAAGATTATTTGGGCAGAGTTTGTCTAAGCCAAATTTCTTGAAGGTGTGAATAAGGTGGTATAGGTGGGGGCCTTTTATAAGAGAAGAGGAGGGGCACTCTTGGAAAGTCATGAAATTTACATTATTATGAAATGCTTTTCGGATTTTAGAGGTCCCAAAATTATATATTTCGAGTATAAGGTGCTAAGTGTTCGAAATATACTCATCCAATAGGTTTTTTACAAGTTTAGTCTTAGATTTTTCATTATATTTTAATTTTATTTAAATATTTATTTAATGAGGTAATCGATGCATCATCATCATGTCATCAAAAATTTAATTTATTTAATGTCTAAAAATTATAAAAAAATTACCATGATGTTGGAAATAAATTTATATTTCCAATTAATATTTATACTAAAAATGTTAACTTATATTATCCCATGTAATAATTGTTTTAGTAAAACAACACATGTTTGTGACAAATTTATTTTTACTTTAAATAAAAAGTCATTAATATCATTTTCTTACCCAAGTGGCTAAATGGGGTACCCAAGTTGACCCATGGATTTTCATGGTCAGACATGACTCATATAATAATTTTAGGACAATTGTAAAGGTATTTTCATATTTTTATAATATCATTTTTACCTCAAATTTCACTAATTACCTTTAATCGCGATTAATAAAACATAAAAGTTACTATTCACCAAAAAATTATTTTAATCCCATTGAACCACATTTCACATAGTAATTAAAATGATGTATGTCCGGTTTTGGAAATTCAAATCACAGAGCTGGTAAAATTTCATTTAAATGAAAAATCAGTTTTTTAACTACCACTTAGTGGTTTCACTATTCATCAAAAATCGAAGTTTTTCAGAACAATACCAAAAATTAACCCTAAGATATATTTGATATTACTAATTGAAAAAAGATATCTATTTTACAAAATTCAAAACATATAAGTTGAATTAATTAATTTCATAATTAATTCCCGCTGTCAGAACAAATAGCGTGTTATTAAGAAAGAATATCAATCAAAAGATTTACAATTTTTTATGTCCAATTTCAAAGTGAAATAAATTCTAATGACCACCATTGGATAAAATGGTAAAAATATATTCTAATTATACTTTAAAACCACTCAATAGTATAATTTATCACTATAAATTATTTTGATTTAAAAAGTTGTTTTTAAGTATTTTCTCTATTCATAGAAAATTGGAAGTTCTCAGAAAAATGCCAAAAATTCAACATAGGCTAATTTCGATATTCTGAATCTAAAAATGACATCCATTATGAAATATAAAATCTATATAATTTGAAAAAGTGGGTATTACAATTCATAACTACTACTTTTATTGGTCGCGGTGTGTTAGAACTCGAGGTTTCCTACAACACATGATGCTCTTTTATTCAAAGAGGAGTGTACCATGGAATCTTGGGGTGTTACATGGAATGTATAAAAGATAGAGTTAATGATATTATATATCATATTATACTTTGAATATAATATAACTATGAATCATTATGTTTAAATTCTATTAAAATAAGAATTACAAATGAAAGTAGCATTCATGCGTACGTACGGCTTACCGTCTCAATTAACGGTGCATTTCATTTCTTACCTCCATGTACTATTATAAATACATGTTTATGCTAGATATATATGATATATATGATATATAAATCATGAATATCATTCTAGATATAATGAACCTTTGACCATCTGAACAACAAGTAATTATAAGAACTGCATTTTTGACTCAAGTACAAAATATCGATAAAATAAACGTTTTAACATAAATGGTTACATAATGTTTATAACATGGTAATAAGTGATATTAAAGGAATAATAAACATGAAAAATGTTCTTAAAAAAGTATAAATTTACTTTATTTAATTATTCTGGAGATTAAACAACGATCGAGTCATGTCGGACTTGAGGTAAGGGACTTCGTCTCAATCTCCTTTCATTGAGGCATATTTTGATCTAATACAAGACTTTTTTTATATTCTGTATAAACACCTTTTAATTTTCATTTCATTCAATGGGAATCTTTTTCTACAAAGCGTTTTACTAAACGAAAAAAATAATGTTCTTTTTAATGTAATTGGTGAAAACTCCCTTTTCTGCCGTCGTGAGTATTATTTGATCTTTGGATTCCTCAATAAGCCGTAATGTTTTTAAAAGAAAAAAAATACCTTATAATCTTTTACTTATTTTGGTATTGAAAATGGTTTTTATAATGGATTTGTTACGTCAATATATTTAAGTGATGTATTTTGATTGAAATGTGGAAATTTTTTCTTTCCTTTATATTTTTTTTATGTCTTATGATTTTATAATGGTACTTAGACATTTGATGGGTGGTTACATGATAAACAAAATGACGGGTGGTGTCGTGAATACCATGATGGGTGGTTGTGTTATAACCTCCAATGTATTGGGAATGGAAGTTAGTCGTATGGCTATTCTATTTAGTGATATGAGTGGAAGTTGACCGTATGGTTATTCCATTTAGGTATGTTTATGTCCCAAGTTTCCTTTATATGTTATGTGTTCTTTATATGGATTTTATGGTAATATTTTGGTTAAAAAAGGGTAAGTAATGATCTTTTATTCAGTGAAGAGTATTTACTACTTCATAAAGGTGAAAAGTATTACTTATGTCAAAGTATTCAGGGTTTACTTTTTGCTTTGAAAAACTAACAGTTTTAATTCATTGTGTATCCCTTATTGAGAGTCATCCCATGTTTTTGAAATGTTTTTCACAGGACATAATGTAGAATAGGGTCAAGGATGGGATCAAGGAAAATTCAAGCTTTCTTAATCATGGAACGACACATGACTCTTTTTTCCAAGAGTTCATGTTTTGTAAAAAAATGGATACTGGGTGGAAGTGTCTACTTTGTAATTTTTTTTCAAATGTAAAAGTTGTGGCCTAATTCTCTAAAACACTAAACCTAAAAAAGATCATTAATGTGAATTATTCATTTAATTCAATGTTATGAAATGTATAACGTCGGGTCCTTATAGTTGGTATTAGAGGTAGGTTTATAGAACATTAGGAGTTAGGGTATTGTAAAATTAATATCCATAATGTAATTTATGAAATCATATAGCATTTATAGATTACCATGGTGCTTCGCCTAAGATAATGTTGTATTTAGAATGGTTTTTTGCAGAGGAAACAGGGCCGCTATGTTGGGACGACATCAAGAGGAAAACAACCTTCCAAATCAACAACCTTAGATGGTCGTAATCGGAACTAAACAGTTTGTTGCAGTGATGGAACAGTTGACTCAAGATATAAATGGTGGTGGTATCCTTGTACGAGATCAGCCAGATCAACCATAGAGGAAAATTTCAGTAGTGGAGCATTTCATGAGGCAACATCCCCCATCATTCAGAGGATCATCTGACCATGTTCTAGCTAAAGGGTGGATTAAATCATTGGAAAATATTTTCGATGTCATGGGTTGTTTAGAACATCAAAAGTCTAGTCTTATTGTTTACCGTTCTGAAGGTGAAGCTGGTCAGTGGTGGTCGATGGTGAAAAATATCAGGGATAGTGAGGAGATTGATGCTCTTGATTGGGATGAATTCAAAGGTATGTTTCTTGAGAAATATTTTCCTAAGGTGGTTCATCTTAGGATGGAAAAACAATTCCTTGAATTGAGGCAGGTGGATGACTCAGTTCCTGCTTATAAAGATAAAATCACTCGATTGGAAAGGTATTCTCCAAATTTCATATGAGATCTTGATAGTAAAATCAACAGTTTTTACTCAGGATTAAAGCCAAAGTATCAATTGGCTTTAGATTATCATGAGTTCAAAAGTTCTGAAAAACATGTTCGTTGTGCGGAGAAGGTGGAAATGGAGTTTGCTGATGATCATGTATTCTTTGACAAACAACATAATAAGATGTCGAGGTGTCAGGCGAAAGGGAATAACTATTCAAAAAAGTTTGATGGTAAAAAAATTAAGTTTACACTTTGTGAAAAAATGTGGTAAAAAGCATGTTGGGGAATGTCTTTTGAATTCTAGTAAGTGGTATTGATGTAGTAAAATGGGATATAAGGCTCGTAATTTCACTGAAAAAGATCAGGGTAATGGTAAGACAAAATCTGATTTACAATCAGTATAATGTTTTAAGTGCAATGAAATGGGTAATTATGCAAATGAGTGTCCAAAAAAGAACTCAACCAAAGGAAAGCAGCCAGTCTATAAGACGAAAAGGGTGGTGAAATCCTTTGAAACTACATCAGCAGATGTTGGGCCATCAAATGAAGATGTATCAAGTACAGTATTTGTTTGGTCAGATTATGCCAATGTGTTTTTTGATTCAGGGTCTACACACTCTTTTATTTCTGAGAAGTTTTCTAGTAAATTGGGAATTCCATCTCAAGATATGTATACAGAACTTACGATAAAAACACCTAGAGGAAATGTTGAGACAAAAATAAAACATAAGAACATTCATGTCCCCGTGTGTGGAAAGAATCTACCTAAAAACCTTATTATTTTGCCTCTAGTAGAGTTTTATGTTATTTTGCCCATGGATTGGCTTTCTAATTATCGTGCTAAGATTGATTGCAGAGATAAAGTGGTTTCTTTTCAAAATGATTTTCAGTTTGTACACAAAAATGAACCCTTGTTGTTGATAACATATCATGAAGATGAGAAACTAGTAAAAGATGGAAATGAATTTTACCTTGCACATGTTGTTGAAAACAATGGAACTGTTCAGATTAATGATGTGCCAGTGGTAAACGAGTACCTTGTTGTTTTTCCTGATGTGTTTCCTGGTATTATACCTGATCGGGAAGTTGAATTTACAGTTGACTTAGTTCCCGATGCTAAGACAATTTCAAAACCCCCTAATCGAATGGCTCAAATTGAACTTTTTGAGTTAAAGAAGCTATTGAAAGAGTTATTAGATAAAGGTTTTATTCGATCTATCACATCACCATGGGGTGCTCATGTCTTATTTGTTAAAAAGAAAGATGGTTTAATGAGACTTTTCATTGATTATAGAGCATTGAATAACATCGCTGTTAAGAATAAGTATCCTTTTCCTCATATCAATGATTTGTTTGATCAGCTCTAGGGATCTCAGTATTTTTTGAAGATTGACTTGAGGTCGGGGTACCATCAGTTGAAAGTAAAGGAATTAGACGTTCCAAAGACCACATTTCATACTAGATATGGCCATTATGTATTTGTAGTTATTCCTTTTGGGTTAACCAATGCACCTGCTATATTCATGGATCTTATGAATAGAATTTTCTGTGGGTTCTTAGATAAGTTTCTGGTTGTGTTCATTGATAATATTTTGGTTTATTACATAAGTAAATAGGAACACGAAATTCATTTAATGGTTGTCTTGAAAACCTTAAATGAAAATAAATTTTATGGTGAATTCAACAAATGTGATTTTTGGTTACAACAAATTTCTTTCCTTGGTCACATTGTTTCTAAAAATGGTATAACTGTTGATCCTGTTAAAACGAAAGTTGTTGAAGAATGTCCAAGACCCATAAATATAACTAAGATCCATAGTTTTCATGGTTTGGCAGGTTATTACCGGAGGTTTGTTGAAAATTTTTAATGGTTATCTAGTCCAATGACTAGGTTAACTCGAAAAGGTGTTAAGTTCATCCAGGCAAATGAATCTGATGATTGTTATCAGGAATTGAAATGAAAATTGGTGAATGCACCAGTTTTGGCCCTACCTTCTAAGAAATGGTGATTTTGTTATCTACAGTGATGCTTCGTTGAAAGGGCTGGGTTGCGTCCTAATGAAAAATGAGCAGGTAATTGCTTATACTTCACGTCATTTGAAACCACATGATTTAAATTAACCTACACATGATTTGGAATTAGCTGTTGTTGTTTTTTCTTTAAAATTTTGGAGGCATCATTTTTATGGAGTGAAGTGTGAAACATATACTGATCACAAAAGTTTGAATTATATATTCACTTAGAAATAATTTATCATGAGACAGAGGAGATGGATAGAATTAATAAATGATTATGATTTCAAGATCCTTTATCATCTGGAGAAAGAAAATAAAGTGGCTGATTATTTCAGTCGAAAAAGTAATACTTCATTAACCAGGTTACATTTGGAATGAGATCCTTTGGTTTTTGATTTGATGAACTTTGGCATAGAATATGTTATTGTAGGAAATTCTTCTGTTTTGATTCAGGTATTTGTGAAATCATTACTATCAGACAGAATTAAGCAAGCGCAGAAGGAAGACAGTGAGTTGTAGAAAAAGGTTGTGTTAGTTCATAAGGGTAAGTTGCCTGATTTTAACGTTGATCATGATTGTGTTTAGAGATTTGGAAAGAGATTATGTGTGACATGTGATTCACAGTTAAAGAATGAGTTCTTATGTGAAGCTCATAGTTCTCCATTTTCAGTTCATCCTGGCAGTACTACGATGTAAAGAGATATTTGGATGTATTACTGGTAGGATGGAATGAAAAGAGATATAGCTGATTTTACTGTGAAGTGTTTGACTTGTCATAAGGTTAAAGCAGAGCAAAAGTTACTGAAAGGAATTCTTCAGCCTCTACTGGTCCTAGAGTGGAAATGGGAATATATATCCATGGACTTTGTTGTGAGATTACCAAAGTCATCTCGAGGTAATAATGCAATCTGGGTTATAGTTGACCGATTGAATAAATCTTCTCATTTCCTTCATATTAGAGATACTTTGTCTCTAGGTAAACTTTCTCGGTTGTATGTTAAAGAGGTAGTGATGTTGCATAGAGTTCCCCTCTCCATTGTATCTAATCTTGATCCCAGGTTCACTTCTAACTTTTGGAAAGGCCTTCAGAAGTCATTGGGTACTGAATTAAATTTTAGTACATCTTTTCCTCCTCAATTAGATGGGAAGTCAGAATGAACAATTCAGACTTTGGATGATATGTTAAGTTCTTGTTCAATAGATTTCCAGGGAAGTTGGGACAAACATCTTTCTTTGGTTGAATTTTCATATAATAACATTTTTCATTCCAGTATACAGATGGCTCTATTTGAGGCATTATATGGAATGCATTGTCGAAATCCAATTTTCTGGGATAAAGTAGGTGAATGGAATCTGATGGGACTAGAATTGGTAGAAGAGATGGTAGAGAAAGTTCAATTGATTCAGAATCACATGAGAACATCTCAGAGAAGATAGAAACGTTATGCAGATAATCGGAGGAAGGATCTTTCTTTTAGGGTACGCGATCATGTCTTTCTCGAAGTTTCTCCATGGAAAAGTGTGATATGTTTTGGTACGAAAGGAAAGTTGAGTCTGAGGTTCATTGGTCCTTATGAAATTCTGGAGAAAGTTGGATTAGTTGCGTATAGAGTATCTTTACCTACAATTTTATCCCAGGTACACAATTTTTTTCATGTTTCGATTTTGAGAAATTATATTCCAGGTCCATCTCATGTTTTGAGCACTGAGGTAGTTCGTTTGGAAGAGAATCTCTCTTATAAAGAACAACCAGTCCAGATTCTTGACCATAGAGAGCATGTGTTATGGAATAAGGTAATTCACCGGGTAAAGGTTTTCTGGAAAAACCATATGGTTGAAGAGGCAATGTGGGAATCTGAAAATGCTATGATGGATAAATACCCCCACTTATTTTGATAAATGAATAAAAATTGCGAGGATGAAATTTCCAAAAGGGGGGAAGGATGTAAAATCCCAGGTAAATGAAGAATAATACATATTTCATATTTATTAATATTTGTGAATTAAATATTAATTTTACTTTAAATGGGTTTCTTTGTTCGATATCATACCCGATACGCAACATGGGTTTCTTTGAAATCTTATGTTGCACACTACTAATATAATTTTGTTATTTTAAATTGTAGTTAACTCCTAGCCATTGTATTGGCGATAATGAATGAAACTAACTACAATATGATCATACATGATTTTTAAATGTATTTACATTTATCCAATAAAACGTTAGAGGCTTAAAATATGAATGAATCTAATTTTGAGCATAATTTACATTAAAAGGATGATTTACCACCTTTTAATGGAGAACCATATTTAAATATAGTTTTGGTCACTTTTATACATTTTAATTGACCAAATATAATCCTTTTTTAGAATGGGGAAATCAAATTTTACTTTGGGTAATTTTTTTTGTATTTTTCAGATAAAGTTCATTTTTTAATTAATAGTGAAAAATACTGTATTTTAATTCAAAATCGAAATTTAATCTAATTTATTTATATGGTTAGATTATCTTTTTAGTTGGTTTTAAAGTGAAATTGAAATATCCATTTAATCCAATGTTGGTCATTTGAATTAATTTCACTTTGAAATTGGACATAAACAACTATCAATCTTTTGATAGTTATTGTTTATTTAAAAACACGCTATTTGTTTTAACAACGGGAATTAATTTTTAAATTAATTGATTCCACTACTATGTTTTGAATTTGGTAAAATAGACATCAATTTTTAATTCAAAATATCAAATAATATTGAGGCTCAATTTTTGGTATTTTTTCTGAAAAACTTCAATTTTTGATGAATAGTGACACCACTTTGTGGTGGTTAAAAAACTGACTTTTTCATTTAAATTAAATTTTACCAATTTTGTGAATTGAATATCAAAAATCAGACTTACATGGTTGTTATCAAGAAGTAAAATTTGGTTCATTAAGATGAGTTTTTTTTGGTGAATAGTAACTTTTGACTTTTATTTACTGCAGTTAAAGGTAAATAAGTTAATTCAATGTAAAAAGAATATTATGATAATTTTAAATTACCTTAACACTTGTTCTAACCTTATTGGATGATTAGTGGCCAACCATGGGCATCCATGGGTCTATTTTGTAACCCCATGGAGCCACTTATGAAAGATAATGACAATTTAATTAATTTAATGTAAAGACAAAATTGACTATAACAAAAATATTTTAGTAAATTAATTTTTATATGTTGTTATATAAGTCATATTTTAGACTATAAATATTAATTGGAAAGATAAAAATATTTCCTACAGGATAGTATTTTATTATAATTTTTAGACAAAAAATAAATTAAATTATTTATGACATAATAATGATGCAGTATTTACCTCATTAATAAATCATTTAAATAAATAAGATTATAATGATTAAAATATTATACAAAACATGTCCAATTCTAATTGGATGATTTTATATCGACCATGACTCATCTTATCATCTAATATAATGATTTTTGGACAGTTAGAAACCGAATATCTTTATATTATAAAATAATATTTTCACATTTTCCTAAAGAGCCCCTACAATATCTTATAAAAGGATATCACTTCTAACCCATTCCTCACACCTCTCAAGAAATTTGGATCATCCAACCTCTACCCAATTAATCTCCCTACATCCATCTCCTCTCCTTAGAATCCTTACCTTAGGTAGAAGGCACATCAAGAAGACCTTTTGGGTCAAACCAAAGGAGTTACCCAAATTAAATGTAACGGTTTCTCTTAAATTGTTTTCATTTATTTTACTTCTCCATCCCCTAAATTCTTTTTATTTATTTATTTTGTAACAACACCAGTATCCTCAACATACTAGTATGTTGTTATAAGAAGGATTCTAAATACACTTACACACACCTTTATCTAATGGATGAAGAATATAATGTTTCTTGTAGATGGAAAACGAACGCCTCACGAAATGATGATTGTTCAAATATCTCCAACCACCTATCATTGTGGCCATTATGATGGAACTATATTTATATATGATATTTATTATTTGTATGATTTTCTTATGCGTCTGTACTTCCCAATTATATCAAGACATAATGGTTTCCATAGTGGGTAAATACGATAATCTCATTTGAGGAAATGCGGACTACCGCCCCCTCAAAGTGATGTGACTCGTTAATGCCTTATGTGGGATGTATAAAGGATTCATTTAATGATATTATATATTCTATTATACGGTGATTATAATATAACTATGTATCATATGTTTAAATTCCATTAAAATAAGAAATAGAAATGAATGTATCGTTCATGCGTACGTACGGCTTACCGTCTCCATGAACGGTGCATTTCATTTCTTACCTCCATGTACTATTATAACTACATGTATATGCTGGATATATATGATATATATGATATATAAATCATTAATATCATTTTGGATATAATTAACCTCTGATCACATGTACAACATGTAATTATAAGAAGTCCATTTTTGACTCAAGCACCAAATATCGATAAAACAAACGTTATTAACTTAAATGGTTACATAATGTTTATAAAATGGTAATAAGTGATATAAAAGGAGTAATAAACATGAAAAAGGTTCTTAATTGAGTAGAAATTAACTTTAGTTTATTATTCAGGAGATTAAAGAACGATCGAGTCAAGTCGGACACGAGTTAGGGGACTTCGTTTCAATCTTCTTTCATTGAGGAATATTTTGTTCTAATACAATACTTTCTTTTATATGCTATATAAACACCGTTGAATTTTCATTTCATTCAAAAGGAATCTTTTTCTATAAATATTATTACTAAATGACAAAAAAATGTTCCTTTCAACGTAAGAGGTGACAACAACCTTTTCTGCCCCCGCGAGAATTATTTGATCGTTGGCTTCATCAACAAGCCATAATGTTTTTAAAAGAAAATAAAGACCATATAATCTTTTATTTATTTTGGTATTGAAAATTATTTTTATAATGGACTTGTTATTTCAATATATTTAGTTGATATATTGTGATTGAAATTTGTAAATGTTTCTTTCCATTATATTTGTTTTATGTCTTATGATTTTATAATGGTACTTGGACATTTGATGGGTGGTTATGTGATAAACCAATGACTGGTGGTGCCTTGAATACCAGGATGGGTGGTTACATTATAGCCTCCAATTAATTGGGTATGGACGTCGGCCTTATAGATATTCCATTTAGTGATATGAGTTGAAGTTGACCATATGGTTATTCCATTTAAGTATGTTTATGTCCCAATTAACCTTTATATGTTATGTGTTCTTTATATGGGTTTTATGGAAATATTTTTGTTACAAAATGGAAAGTAATGATATTTTATTCAGTGAAGAGTATTTAGTACTTCATAAAGGTGAAAATTATTACTTATGTTATAGTATTCATGGTTTACTTGTTTTTTTGAAAAACTAACAGTTTTAATTCTTTGTGTATCCCTTACTGAGCTTTTTATGCTCATCCCACGTTTTTGAAATGTTTTTAATAGGACATAATGTGGAATATGGTCAAGGATGAGATAAAGGAAAATTCATGCTTTCATAAACATTAAACTAGACATGAATCTTTTTTTTTCAAGAGTTCATTTTTTGTAAAAAATGGATACTGGGTGGAAGTGTCTACTTTGTATTTTTTTTGAAATATAATAGTTGTGGCCTAATTCTATAAAACTCTAAACCTAAAATATCCTCAATGGGAATTATTAATTTAATTCAATATTGTGTAATTTATAAGGCCGGGTCCTTATATTGGGACCTTTAAAATCCAAAACTCATTTTATAATAAAGTTACATTCCAAGACTTTCCAAGAGTGCCCCTCCTCCGATTTATAAAAGGCCCCCACCTCTACCCACATACCCACACCTCTCAATCCCTTGGCTCGTCCAACCACTACTCATATTGTCTCTAAAAATCCCTCTCTTGCTCCAAGAAGCCTCACTTTGTGCCGAAGTATTTCCAAGTAAGCCTTTGGGCTCAAATCAAAAAGATTTACCCGATTTAAAGGTAATTTCTTCTCTTATGTTCTTTTGTTTTATTATGCTTATCCAACCCCATAAACTCTTTTTATTCCTATATTTTGTAACAACACAAGTATCCTAAATATACTTGGATGTTTTTATGAGAATGATTCGAGATAAACTTATACACACCTCCATCTAATGGTTAAAGAACATACTGTTTCAATGGGTGGTGAATTACTGCCTCACGAAATGATGATTGTTCAACATTCTTTTAACACCTATCATGGTAGAAATTATGATGGAAATGTATTTATATATGATATATATTATATTATATCCCCTATATGATTATGTATTTTATATTTAAAACATACCTTTATTATTTTCATGTCGTGCAAATGCAATAATTTCATATGAGGAAGTGTGGACTACGGCCCCCTCAAGTGATGTGACTCGTTCATGCAATAAATGGAATGTATAAATAATGAAATTAATGTAATTATGTGACCTATATAAAATATATATTATACTGGAATTATAATATATATATCTCTCATTTATTTTTAATTCCATTAATATGACAAAGAAATGAAAGTAGTGTTCATGCATACGTACAGCCTACCGTCTCCATGAACAGTGAGTTTAATTTCCTTTTATCTAAAAATGTTATGGAATAGTATAAAATGAATATATACAGGACATATAAGATATTTAAATCATTAATACTATTCTTTAGATTATGTACATATAATTACATGGACAATTCTTTTCAAACAAGTTCATTTTCGACTCATGTACCAAATATCGACAAAAACATCTGATATGGACTCACATAATTAATGAATTATTACAACATTATAATAGGTTATATGAATTTAATAATAAACACTAAAGGAGTTCATTAGGAAATTATAAATTGACCAAAGTTTATTATTCAGTATTATAAGGAATCGAACATGACACGTCGGACTTGAGGTAAGGGATCCTACCTCTCTCTTTCTTTTCATGTATTCTCCTTTATGGCATTTATTTTAAGCTCCATGTTCTTATGTTGGGGATATTATTTTATATTCATCCTACTATGATTTTTATGTTCATATTATTAGATACCCCCTATTTCTCTCATCAATTCATTTTAATAATTTGTAAGTGGTGTCGTTGGGCTGCTGAATTTTTGTAAGGGATCCTTTCACCCTTCTCATTTCCAAAGTTCTATTTTCATGTCAAGTATTTCATGTTACTTTATATAATGTTAGGGTATGATTCCTATATCCATAATACATTATTCTTTTTTTAATATGACGGGAGAACCTATTTTATTTCATCAATCCATTTTTGGACGTTTTAAGTGGCAACGTTAGGCTGCCAAATTTTCATAAGGAATTTCCTATCTCACTTTTGATTCCATGACATCTCCATTATTCGCCACTTATTTATTGAATGTGCTGTAGGTACTACACATTATTTTATTCTTTTTGTAGTATACATTAATTTATGTTTATTTACATCTTTATTGTATGACCCTTCTTTCAGGGGGTGTATGTTTTGGAAGGTTACCCAAATCGGTAAGGGAACCCTTTCACCCTCCTTTTTTTAAAAGACTTCTTTTTGTTATTTCTTTTAATTTACATATTCTTATGTTGGGATATGTTCTTATATATCCTTATTGATTTAAATTGTTTATAAAAGTGATGAGATAACATTTTCTCTCCCATCAACTCATTTTCTGAATTTTAATGTCATATCGGTAGGCTATCAAATTTTTTTAAGGGAAATTCTTAACCCAATTTCAATTTATTGGGTTAAAACTCTACTTCTTGATTATGTCATGATATGAATATGTGTGAATTTCCTATGATTTTTTTAAACTTAATATCCACTTATATTGGGTGTATTTGTGTTTTTCACACATAATTACATAATTGATTTATCCTTAATCTAAGCATAACGTCTTTGTAAGGGACTTCGTCTCAATATCCTTTCATTGAGGCATATTTTGTTTTATACACAACTGTATTTTATACGATGTATAAAACCCCTTGACATTGACTTTTATTCAAAAGGAATCTTTTTTGTATGAAGCATTTTACAAAATGACAAAAGGAATTTTTTTTCTTACGTATGCGGTGACAATTACTTCTCCACCACCATGACCACTATTTGAGTTTCGTCTTCCTCTACAAGCCATAACATTTTTTTAAATGAAAAATAAATACCATGTGTTAATTTTCATTTCTTTTGGTATTGAAAATGGTTTTTATAATGTTTTTATTATATCATTGTGCTGTATTGATATCTTTTGATTGAAATGTGGAAATGTTATGTTTAATTTATTCATGTTTTATGTGATATGATTATGTTGTGGTTCTTGGAAATTTTTCATGAAGACGGGTGGTTCGGTGATAAACTAAGGGCGGGTGAGCCCGATATAGCTCTCCAAATCATTGGGTAAATCGATGGAGTTAAATACTAAGGTTTCTCTGAAGAGATTTTTGGAATATACTACGATGGGTATTTTAAACGTAACCATGAGGGTAACTCCCTACATAAGAATGTTATTAATGCCTCAAGTTACCTTTATGTCTTTTGATTTTAATGATTTATTCATAAACCTTATGATTTCAAGAGGTATGTTCAAGTGCTTATGTTCTATGAGTAAAGTATTATTTCATTGATTCTTTTGTATACATGGACTAATGTTTACTTTCCTTGTTCTATAACCCTTACTGAGCTTTTAATTCTCCTTAAAAGTTTTTGAAATGTTTTTCACAGGACATAAAGTGGAATAGGGTCAAGGATGGGATCAAGTAAATGTCATGATGTATAAAATATGGAACATGAAATGAATCTTTTGTTCAAGAGTTTATATTTTGGGAAAAAATGGAAACTGAGTAGATGTGTCTACCATGTAATCTTTGAGATGTAATAGTTATGTCATAATTCTCTAAAACCCTAAACCTGAAAAGATCCTCAATGTGTATTCTTGAAATAACTCATGATTATGTAATGTTTTAAGGCTGGGTCCTTATAATAGGATTACCATAAAAACATGAGAACATTGATAAACCCACTATGTGATATATAAACCATTGAATAAATTTTTAGTTGTTATTATATGTCTAATTTAAAAATTATTGACTTTTAAAACAAAATATATTGTGTCTCCCTTTAATTATTAAATCTCAAATAAAAATTTTATACTCCTAAAACATAAAAACAAGATGTGTATCATATACATTACATCATTACAAAAAAAAGTAACATAAATACGTAAAATAATAAAATAAATATAGAAAAATGGTATTATTCACTCATTCAAAGTGATTGTATATTGAGTTCCTTGATTATCAAATTTATACAGATTATCAATCCTAAAGATATAATTTAAACCAAGAGATTATATAAAACCACATGTGCATAACTGAACAAAAAACCTTCCATTAATATATATAAAGTATACTAATTAATTTTTTATAGGTTATTTATTGGTTGGATATTCATATACCTTAAATATACATCTCTATTTTCTGGCTTGAATAACCCTCTCGTTCCAATTCTCATCCAACCACCACTTTCCCTCAAATAATTTTATATTATCACACATATATTTAAAAATTCATAAGCCATGATGTGTTCCTTAAAAATATGGAATGTCTTCTAGTCAGCCATAGTTTCAAAAATATTGATGATATTGAATTTATATATCAAACCATCAATTAATTTCTATAAAAATCCACACTGATATTGAAATAACGATGTAATTTTTTATTAACATGATATATTCTTTAAAGTTAGATTTCTCTAGAACCTCATAATTATAATGATTCCAAATCATGTTTCTAATGGTTTTATTAGATTTCATTTTTTCTATTAGTAATTTTTTCTCTGTCCAAAAATTGAAGAAATTATTGAGTCTAGAATATAATATGTCAACCTACCACCTTTGAAATGATCTTACCGTGGGATGATTTTGAAATTACTATAGAGTTCAAGTGACTATGTCACCTTACCATATGTAGTACTTAACCTAACCACATGAAAAAAATACCTATCATGTGTTATATGATAATTTTTTTCCAACTAATGAACATTCCATGAATT
The DNA here is from genome assembly GCA_963277665.1 of Viscum album. NCBI lineage: Eukaryota > Viridiplantae > Streptophyta > Magnoliopsida > Santalales > Viscaceae > Viscum > Viscum album. Next base: position 1,094,063,260 of record OY728148.1, on the reverse strand, counting down.
GATGTTTAATATACTATGCATTAAAAATCATCTTACCATATGTAAAAAAAGACCTAAGTGTGAGAAAAAGTCAAAATATTATGTAAAAGAAACTACCTAGCACATGAATAAATCAGGTTAATATGAAATGGTATATAAAATTATCATTAATTATTATATTGACCACCAATTTTATTATAGTGAACACACAAGGAAAAAATATAATGTATGAAATCATGAACCTACCATGGAAGAAAATTAACTTACCATGAGAAGGATTTGATATAACGTGACATGTTGTAGTACCAATTGACCATGCCAAAACCCATGATATTAACAAACTATTATTTATGTAAATACATATTTTAATGTGTAACATAATAGTGGAGAATTTAAAATCACTAATGTATTGTTTTTGAAACATTAATTGAAGCATATGTATATTAAATGAAAAAATGATTATTCTTAAATGGATACGTCAGATTAAGATATTTTTTAAAACAAAATCAAATAATGTGTAGAGTGTGTTTTTCTATGTTGTTTTTTGTTGAAGAAAATATAATCATAATAAGAATAAAATTATATTTGGTACTATAATAAAACGCATTAAAAATAACAAAGATACTCAATTTTCATGAAACTACTGTGAAACATCTCCAACCTCCTTCCAAAGAAAAATTCAATGTTCTCGGAACATTTGAATCGTTCATAATTAAGAAGAACTCCATAATCTCATTTTTAGTCATTTTCCCTTTCTATTTATTCCATGTATTTGTGCTATGATTAAAATTTATCTTATAAAAATATATCCTCTTTTATTTTAATGGAGAGTACATGTGGATCCCTCAAACCTTTCATTGGAATTCTAATAAAAAACTATGGATGAGGTCCTGTTTGACCTAGTATTTTATATCATCCCGCACATAATTGTACTAAATACTATGTGCCTTGACAGACTTTTGTGATGTTGTTTGTAAAACATGATCTAGATTTTAGATCAGTTTATTTAATAATAATCCACATAGCTCTAGGTTATTTATAAATAGATGTTATTAAGTAACATCGTTAGACTATAGCAATTCTATAGCACACTGTAGCAGCGGTGACACTATAGCAACGATGGGCACTGTAGCGGTGGCATGGAATTGTAGTGGAGGTAGGGTACTGTAGTAGTGGCAGGTACTGTGTGGTACTGTAGTAGGAAGGTTTGGTAGTATTATTATTCACAGAATGGGCCTTAGGACAAAAATTTGGGCCTACGGGCCATGTAAAGGGATAAATGACCACTAAGTCTCTGGGCTATGTAATGGGTCCCCCTATACCCAGTTTAAAGAGGTTATTGCTTTTCTTTAATAATAAATGAGGCTTCGACCCTAACATTTTAAAAAAAATTGTGAGACTGAACACCTTGTTAAATTCCACTGTTCCTTATTTAATGTTATTTATATATTTTTCTCTTTATCTATAAACAAAAAAGGTTTTTTTATTAAACAAAATTGAACACATAGAGTTACCTAAAATGATTATTTTATATACTTTGTTTGATATGAATAAATTAGTCTTAAAAGATAAAGTATCTTCAAATTTATTTTAACTGAACAGTTATCGTGATCTTGAGAATCCTTTCAAAAAAATAAATTTATATATTTCTACTATTTTTTTAATTGGGTGACTATATAAAATTGTAGGATTTAGTTTTTAAGTTTTTTTTAATAGAAATTTTATTGGAAACCTAATTCACTCCCTATTTAGTTTCCCATTGGACCTAACATTTGGTGTTAGAGCATTTCAAAAATATCTTCTTATTTTTATCTTGTTTTATTTAAAGAACTTAAATATCTATTTTATCTAAATTCCATTCTTTAAGGATAATAATAATCACTAAGTTACTTCCCATAATCAACCACGTTAGTTTAGTGGAACCAATTATTCTAAATGGAAAAATATGATTAAAATTCATTTAGAAATTATGGGATTTGATATATAGACTATTAATGAAGATAAATATGAAAAAAACTTCATGACCCTAGATCTAATTTAATTTATCCACTAATTCATTATATTATTGTAACATTAAATCTATGAATTCATTGTACAATTATTTAGGTGAAGATGAAATCAATAGAATATCAACTTGTGATATTATTTTTGAGATTTTAGATAAACTGGTTATTTATCATGAAGGAAATTAAAATGCTAAAAAATGTGTTTATGAACCTATAATACTAAATATGATAGTTTTTTATGAATATTGATTAATATGTATCTAATATGTATCTAAAGTTTAATTATTTTGTTAAAATGAATCACAAACATGGAAAATATATTACTAAAAAATTCAAGTCATGAGAATTCTCATATTATTACAATATAGATGGAGTGGAATATATATGACTATTAGGGAGTCTTAAAACATTAGAAAACATCCAATAAATGATATAATTGGAAATATCATTATCTATGACGAATAATTACATGTGAAAACGGATTAAATTGGAGAACAAAAAATGAGGTTAGTGGCCTTTAAGACTTCTCACTATAAACAAAACAAGAAGGTCAAATCTTAATATTCAAAATATTAGGACTTACCTTCAGATCTTGATGATTAAATAACACAAATTTACAAATGATTCAAATAGTTCTAAATCTATAAAATGTATTTAAGGAAATATAATTATTAAAGAAAATATTATCATATAGGGAATTAGAGAAAAGAATCTAAAATGGATAATTCTAAAAATAGTATAATATTTTACGAGTGTAATAGGAAAGGACGCAACAAAACATACTATATCATGAAGAATTTTAAAAATATATATGGGGAGAAATGAAAGAAATATGAAGATGTTACGAAATCCACATAGAGTTCCCCTATGGATAGCTCAAGTGATTCAGAATCAAGAAGAAAATATCGAAATCACAGAGCTAATATGTGTTTCATGAAAAACACATTAAAGGTATTAAATGTCCTTATTGAAAACACTTGTACTTACTTATATTCCTATGGAAACTAAAATCAATGATGTGAATATGTATTTGGATGAATTTTTTTAATACACTAATATGTTGTAAAAGACATTTAATGAATTAAATGATAAATATAAATTTTTAAAGAAGCGGTAATCTATGACTTATCTCTCTAAAAATGATATTAATATTGAAAAAGAAAATAATTCTCAACTTATTAAATAAAATACTCAGGTGAAATTATATAGTGAAAAACTAAGGAAATATTGGGAGATATTTAACAATGGAAGAAAAAACATGAAAATTTTCTTTATAAATAGGCTACTCTGAAGAATAATATAAAAACAGGTTACCAAACTTGATAGATAAAAATATATAAAAATAAATTTGTTCTATCATCCAGTTCTGGTAGTTATTCTAATTATTTTCTTCTACTAGATTTAAAAATTCTATTTATAAAATCATAAGGTGTTTTTTAGGAAATAGATAATAAAATTATGGATTCTGAAATGATTTATTTCTAACATTTCTGAACCAAAAAAATATTTTCACCAAAATCATTTCTGATTTGAATCTATTTTGTTGGTAAATTGTTTGAAGAGTTCGAGAAAGCAATTATAGTACATATAAAATGGATATTTTAGATATATAACTACATAATACTCATGTTTATGTTACATAATTAAGGATGATGGTTTACATGTCACTTTTGGTGATAATTCCATTGGTATGATAATTAGTCCTAGAAAAATCAGTAATTATAATATAGTTTTAATCTCTAAAGTTTTATTTCTAGATGTATTAAAGTGTACTATTCATAGAAGTTCACAATTATGGGATGATGGTTTTCAGCCTAAGTGTGAATATAATACTTTCATGGGTATTTATGCCAAACAATATTTTGTTTTTACTTCCATGTGAAACGAAAATGTTTAAGTTGTATATTTGATTACTTTATTATCCTAGAATGTTTCTTTTTTTGAGTGCCTTCCACAAATAACCATGAATTTACACTAAGAGACTAGTTCATTTTAATATTCACTCAATTAGAAAGCTAACTAGAAATAATTTATTTGAGGATATACCCATACAATAATTCACATTTTTATAAGTCTATAATCATAGACAAAAATGAAATAAACACAAATTGCTTTTCAAAAAAAAAAAGAAGTCTCTAGCTCACAACCATTAGAGCTTGTTCGTAATTATTTATTGGGACCCACTGGGGTTTATAATAATTTAGGAAAAATTATACTAATTTTATAGTGGATTATTATTTAAGATATAAATGGGTTCTTTTCCTTTATTATAAAAATGAATATCCTTTCTATTTTATTAAATATTCTAGATCATTATAAATTCATAAAGGGAATATAATAAATAATTTATGAAATGATCATGGATAACTATTTGAAAATCAAGATATTGATTAATCATGCTTAATTTATAGATATAACCATAACATTTATAATCTTAGTAAACCATGTATAATGGTGTAGTATAAAAGAGAAATAGAATTATTAATAATTTCCTAGACTATGATCAATGATTATGATTAACCAATATATTTTTTGGAAGAAGGTCTGAACAGAACATTCTATATAATTAATATATTCTTAATTATACCTCTTTCAAATAATTACCCTTATGAAATTTTCAATGGTATAAAACATAATGTAAATAATAGTTGGTTTTTTTTATGTAAAACCTTTATACTAAGTACAAAATAAAATTTATACATGTTTTATTCCATGAGTGGTGAAATAATTTTCTGTGGATATTCTACAACGGGTAGATCATATAGGGTATGTAATAAAATTATAATGATTTTGGAAGAATCTATACAAGTGATGTTTTATGAGACAGGTCAAAATGTGTCTAAGTCCCCTTTATAAATTATTTAAAATTACCCTTCCAATCTAGACATCAATTCTTTCAAACCTCCTATAAAGAACACTCTCATTTCTGATGAAAAAATTTAAACCGGACATGTAGAAGAGAATGAGGTCTCAAAAACATTTTTTCTCATATCCGTTAGGTTCAATATATATCAACTATTAGATAAAGTTATAGGTAACCTTGATATAGGAATATATACTATATATTATATTATAAATATGGTTGAACAACAAGCTTTCATATCATAACATGAACCTAATAATATCAATGATCTAATTAATGATGAATTTGGGAAATCAAAATGCAATATGTGTTAAATCAATTTTAAATAAATATATTTTGGAAACTAATTGAATGATCTAAAAACTATGTAAGTATTGTAACTAAATTGGTGTTTAAAAATAAGTTTGATTAGTCACATAAAATAGTAAGAAATAATGAAAAATTTATTATATGAGGATATATTTAAGAAAAAGGTATTGAATATGGAGAAAATTTTCACCAATTCCTAGACATTAATCCACTAGCTTGTTTCTTGATGAAAAAAAATATTTGGATTTCAAATTATATCAAATGGATGTCAAATTTTCATTCTTAAATGGTTATATTTTTAAGGATTATTTTGAACAACTCCTTTAATTTCAAAAAACTCATTTTAGAAATAATGTTTTTAAATTAACCAAAAATTTAAATGGTTTAAAACAAGATCTTTTATATTATTATGATAGGACCACCTAATTTTTAATTTCAATATGTTTTACTAAAGAAAGAGTTAGACCTACATTATTTATTAAGAGAATATGAGAAGATATTTAGTTCCACTAATCTATGTTTATGATATTTTTTTGATCTTTAAGAAATTTTTAGTCTCCTATATTTTTAAAAATGATGAAAAGTGAATTTCATATGAGTTTTATGTGTGAGATTAAATGCTTTATTTTCCTTTTTATTTTCAAAAATAAATAAGAAATTATTGTAAATAAGATAATTTACACTAATTTTATTTTAAAAAATAACGGTATTGATACTACTAAAACCAGTCATTCCCTCATGTGTACTAGATATAAACATGATCTTGATGCAATAGAATAATAAATTCCAAAACCCTCTTATATAGGTATTATTGGATGTTTAATATACATAAATTATACTATACCTGATATAATATTTATTGTCTCTATGTGTTCTCTTTGTCAAGAAACTCCAAAAGAGACACATTCACTTTTTGTGAAATGAATATCAATTTACCTAAAAAATACAACCATCATAGGATTTTTTTACTCCATGGACAAGAATTTTCATTATCTATTTTTTTGGATGTAGAATAATGTGGTTATAATTTTGATATAAAAATTAATTCTATAACATGTTACTTTTTATGTGATTCCTTGGTGTTATTATGTAGTAAAATTGTTTTTTTATTATCCACTACAGATGATGAGTACATGGCTGAATACCAAAAAACATCATCCAGAATCAACTCTTATGAAAATTTATTAAAAATGAAATAAAACGTATAAAGTAAATTACTGTGTTTAAATATAGGGACTTTCCCTAATCTATTAGAAAATAGATTTAAATAACACAATAATACATGTCATTTAAATATTCAAGATAATCAGCAGTTTCTCACTCAGATTGAGACATACCCTGATTGAACATCCTAAGAATTTATGAATATTCATTTTTTAAATCCTTAGAATATAATATGGTAGAAACATTCCAGGTTATATTACAATAGTCCATCTATGGACTTCTCCTCAAAGGGGTAGGGGTGAAACCCTCGCAGTCAACTACGTTTGATTTCCATTTATGATTTCATCCTTAAAAGAGGATTTCCCATCACTACCTGATGCCTTGAGGGTTGTACCGCCATTCACCCCTTCATCATAAAAAAAAATTCCCCATTTCTCAGATATTTGAGAGGAATTACAGATTTTCCAAAACACTGAATCACAATCAACATGTATCTAATCATTATTTTTATTGAAAAAAGACTCATGAGGGGATAAAAGGTTCGGGGTCATCAGTTTTGTTCATCCTTTTTCCAATTGAAACTATGTGAAGGTGTCCTCTAAATCACCCTGTTGTGTCTAAATAAATTATATAATTAATTAACTATACATGATAAGTTATTTATAATTGTTTTAATTTATATTTATCTATTAATTACCATTTTAAAATATTTAACTTTTATTTTTTGGATATTTCTAGCGGTAACACTGATGTGAAATTCACATGGTCATTATAAAGAATGTGATTTTTTATTCAAGTGCATAGTATAACTACCATAGAAGATAACTCATGTAGTCACAATACATAATAAGGTTATTAACTAAGACAATCACTATGGTTACCATGAAAATTTAAACATAGTAATAATACTTACATACCATGAACATTATATTCATTAAATTAGAATTCCCAACCTGATTTCATAGTCATTATGCATACCATACAGTTGGTCTTATATATTTATAGTCATCAGACCTACTGTATCTATTTCCATACTTATAATTTTTTGCGAACATTTTTGGTAGGATTTAATTTTAGTTTATTAATATTTTACTCCTTAAAATATTAAATTAGATTTCAAATCAGAATCTTAATTGACCTGTATATTTTGCAATAATTTCTTCCCCCTCTTCTGAATACAAACCTTTAAATTGAAATCCATCTATATCATATTGTATCCCTCTCTCTCTATATCTTTGATGTGAACCATTACGTTTCAAACTTCTCTGGTTAACATTAATCTTTTGAGAAATCGAATTCAATTAAAAATATTATTGATAAATCACATTTCGAAAACCACATTTTATTTTTAGTAACCTCCTTTGAAGAAGTCAATGAAATTGAAATCCAACTCGAGCATAACATTGGAGCCAATGAATCTTTTCCTATTAAACAATCTTGTCTCTATATAAATAAAAATAAATACACAATGTTGTAATGGAGAATATCCTTAGTTTATATTGTTATTGAAAAACAAGGGCGGGGTACTTGGTTTAATGATAGTAGTAAGACTTTCTATTTTAAGAATATTAAATAATTTTACGGAGCCTTGATTTATTACCTAGTGACAAAAAGGATACAGAAAATTGAATGATATATTGTGAAGTTTTAGAGTTCTCCTCTAGGTGGTGGAATAAGTTTTTAGGCATACCTCGCAACGGAATGTTTGGATTTTACCGAATATCATGTCCATTTAATCATCCACGTTTTCAGTTTCTGAATAAATTAACTACGCTAAATTAGAATGAAACTAATTAAAGACATTGGGATTTTGAGTTGAATGGTGAATTCATGTTTCAAGTTAGGTTTTTCTATAACATAATTTTTCTACGAAAATGGGATTTCTCAATCTACCAGCATCATGATCTTTTTCTATTTATTTTTATGAAGAATTTTTTTAGGTTAACCTTTGATGGTATTTCATGAGATATATGGTTGAATTGTGCAGTCCAAAATCAAAATTTAGTTATTTAACATAATTGGAGTCTATTTCATCTATATTAGTGTAAAATTTCTTAGTTCCCCATGGGAGGAAATAATTACATCATCTCATGGTCTCCTTCATACAAAACATATTTATATGAAGATTAAAGTAAATTAGAAGCCTTGGAAAAGGGAATGTGTGGAAGACCTATAACAGATTTATTAAAGGTATAATCCTATGAAGTACCTAGTTATACTAAGAAATATTGTAGATTATGTCCATGAAATATAGTATATCGTTCATTATCCATAATTGGGGGTAGCTATTGGTGAGAAATATGAAGAAATTGATGATGAAATGGAAGATTTGGAAGAAAAAACATAAGTTGTTTATGAGGACAATAGGGAATAATATTCTTATAAACCCTTTATACCTCCTAAATCACCCTTACCTTTTCCACCACATGAAGAATATATTTTTTATAAATATTTGACTAAAACATTTTTTTTCATTTTTTATAGGGTGGTTGTATATGAGTATGAAGACTCTAAAAGTGTTGGAGTCATTTCTGGTGGATCATCTATGATTGGTATTACTCCTAGAAACCTATTTCATATTCAACGTATAAGGGGGATAATACTAGTAGATCTCATGTTTTTAGGCTTGTTTATACAAATTTAGAGGATGACTGGGGTACTTCACTTGGACTTAGTAGATCTTATATACTTTCTGCACAGAATGTTTTAGAGGGCTCTCTTATTACTATTATAGATACTCAGTAGAGTCTTGATGTGTATCCCATTATAACATCTGTTAAAAAACTATATGTTATATTTTTTGTCCAACTTCAACTAGATATTTTGAAGAGGGTAAGAAGGTTATTGATAATGGTGAAAAAGTTGTGTATAGTGCTTCAGTTTTTCATGAGTAAAAATCGGATGTCCTCGCCAGAATTTCAAATCATCTAGATATAACTAAATTATTTGAATATTTCTTTAAGTATGATAGTAGGAAACTAACATATGATCCATCTACCTTTATCCCATATACACCATATTTTACCAAGGATGATTTTGAGGAGTTCAAATCGTATCTTATGGGTGTTTTCAAGGAATCCTTTCTTGGTTTTTGAAATTATATGGAACCTACTAGAGAAGAAGATATCATAAGGAAAACAATTCTAGTAAATTTTCAGATTCACCCAAAGTTTAATCTTTATATGAATTTCTTGAAAATGAGATTAATGGTCTCAATGATCAGTTAGATTCTCTTTTGGAATACTTGTATAAAATGTTGATTTTGATAGATAAGTGTTTTATGAATGTTATATTTTCCTCTTTACCCAACTCCTCTTATTCATTCAGTCTTTGGTGAATCAAATACAAGAAAAATAAAAATGGATGAGTTAAAGAATTTTTTCATGATATTAGAAGGACCCAAGAATCTATTATTGATGGTATTTAAACACATGATGCCAAAACATTGGTAGTAGTTAGAGATGATTTCACGTAATCTGATCAAGATAAATAAACAATTAAGAAGACTATTGATTACTATATTAGCAATATATTTACTATGTCTGATTTTAATGGTTTGTTTAGAACCCTTGCCTTGTATCTAAGGATTCCACCCATGACCTAAAAATTTTCCATCATTATTTTAAAATATAAAGGCTTTTGATATAGATTTATAAGATATTATGAGGAATATAGATATTTTTCATTAGCCTTTAGAGCACAGTTCCTGGGTAGTCAGTGAGGTTAATCGGTTGAGAGAACCATATCTTCACACTTATCAGTAAGTTATGCTTTTGAAATCAGCCATTACTGTTTCCTAGTTTCCAAAAACTATTTCCTCTACCATCAATCCTTTTATCTAGAAATTTTCATAAAACATTCAGAAACTACAAACAATTTTTAGATATGTATTCCTTGGTGATATTTTGTCTTATTCTACTCTTTATACTACCTCTTCCCCTACTTCTTCCTCCAAATGAACGAACCTATCTTTCATACATATATCATAGATTTCATAGATTATGATTTAGATTAGGATATCATATAGGGATTTTTTGTACCATTTGTAAGCTCTTTGTGATAATAATAAAATATTACACTTTTATTCATATTTTTTTTTCTCTGTAACTTATTTTATCTATTTTTTCAGTCACTTTTTAATAATACCAAAAGTGGGATTAATGATAAATTAAAAAAATAAATTATTTTAAAAACATTACATTATTTTAATAACTTACTAAATAGTTTCAAATCATATAAAAATATTCTTTTTATATTCAATTCATTTCAATTTAGCCATATTCAATTTTTATCATAAAAATGGTAGATTATTGGATTTTTACAATGCATCATTATTTTAATAATCCCAAATAATTTATATATTTCATTTAATTAATTTCATGTTTTATATTATTAAATTATTTTCTGAAAAAATCATGAAAAAATGGCTAGGTCTGGAACATATTGTGACAACCTACTGTATATGAAATGTTCTTACCATGTGATGAATTTAAACTCGTTGTGAAGGCCAAGTGATCATATCACCTTACCATGTATTGTATGTCAATTGACCATATAAAAAACTACATACCTTGTTACGTTTGTGAAAATTGTATCAAACTTGTGAATGAAAGTTAAACCTACCTTTTGTTGAAAATCACCTCACTATATGTAAAAAATACATGAGAAAGTGAATCGGTGAAGATATCACATAAATGAAACTACCTACCACATTAAAAATTAATATATAATGCTAAGTTATGTATCAATTTCATTAAGTAATATATGTATCGTATATTTTTTTAGTGATTAAATTAGGAAACAATTTGGGACATGAATTCATAAACCTACCACATGAGAAAATGAACATACTTAATGAAGGATTGGACCTACTATGACAAGTTTTCATGAAAAATGACCATGAGATAAACTATTTATTATTTAGGTAAAGACATATTTACATGTCTAACTAATTATTTGATTATTTAAAATATCAAACATATAGTTTTTTTAATCATTATTTGAACCATCGGGTAATTTAATTAATCATTGATTATTCTAAAATGGATTCTTTGGATGAATAAAGTTTTACGAATAAAATCTTATCATGTTAAGATTGTTTACGTCGTGTTCTGTTGTATCTATGAACATATACTCTTATATATAATAACATTGGATCTTATACTAATAATAGGACTCCTACAAAAATCCTAATGATACTCTTTTTTATGTACCTACACTAGAACATGTCCAAGATCCTTCTTAAGACATACTCAAAGGACTCTTTACATTAAAAGATTATAGATTGAGTATCACTTCATCCTATGACCTTTAATATATTTTTTTATATTTTTATGTCTTATATTAGTGCTATTATTTGTATTGATATATTTAATTTTAAAAATATAGTCTCCTATATTAAACAACATTGTACCGGATACTCTCTTAAACCTATCATTTATATTCCCAAGAGTAACTGTGGTTGAGGTCCTCTGTGACTTGGTATTTTGTTTTATCACATGCATATCTAGGGAAGATACCTTTTTCCTAGACAAAATTGTTTTTTGTTTTGTAAACATGATCCATGTTTTGGATTAGTCTATTTAATAATAAAGTTCTTAGATGTAGGTTAATTACAACTTGAGGGAATTAAGTCTCGACATGAGACCAAACCACTTGTTAAATTCTATAGTTTTTTATTTAATTTTTTTTCACTATTTGGTATTCATAAAAATTATAACAAAAAAGTTTTTTTATAGTTTATTACAAAAATGTTACTAGGATATTTAACTAAAATTAGTGTTTTATATACTTTTTTTATATGTGTAGATTTTTTTTCAAAAGTTAATGTATAATCAAAAGTATTTTTACTAATCATTGAACTATCTCTTGAGATTAATTTATAAAGATAAATGTTAATATATCAACTATTTTTGTTAATAGGTTGATTATATCAAAATGTGGGACTTGGTTTATAAATTTTTATTTAGAAATAAATTTCATTGGAAACTCAATTAACCACCCCCTCCTGAGTTGTCCACTGGGACCAGTAGTTTATTTTCTCTAAAACCAATATTTAAAACCATTACTTATTCACCTCATCATTTATACTAATAAAATTTACATCTAATATTTAACTTCTCATCATTACATTATTTAACCCATCCATGTCACGTTTTATCCCATCAATAATTTAGTATTTCTTCCAATATAATCTCAAAACTACATTTAATAGTCTTAAAGGATTAATTTAGATTATGTTGTGTTTTAAAGAACCATGGCCAGTTTACTAGCCATATGTCAAATTGTTAGTTCATCTAAAATTATCATATAGAAAAAAATTAAATTTATTTGAATTCAATCTTTTGAGCCTTGATATATTTTTAAAAATGGTAAGTGGGATCTTCACTTTACCTCTTCTTCAACATCAATAAGGATTTTTCGATTAATATATTCACATTAACATAACCATGTCATGTTCCAAATTCACCATAATATTTTTTTTTCAATAAATATTAAATCTTATTAACTATTATATATTTATAAATTAAGTCTATATATTTTATTTTCTAGAACAAATGAAATAATTAATTCTTATTCATGATCAATTTGAATAAAATCATATTGAACATTCATTTTGAGTGTTTTCCATCTCTTTATATTATTTTCTGTCCACATAGAAATATCAAATGATATAGTGATTTTTATATCCAAATAATTGATTATATTATCATGTTTACATAAAATACATACACATAATATGTATATTATTGTTTTATGCACTAAAAGATTCATGTACATGACATAGTATGTGTCTCGGTCTATACTGGAATACACCAAAATGTAGTGAAGGTCTCTATTTTATGGTTCATGTTCATGGAATTATTACTCTATGTGATTGTGAACTTTTTTACTACTGTGTTTAATCCCAATAACTATCATATTTGGTTATTAATTATTTAATGATGAGTCAAATAATTTTAGACACAGGAAAAATTCATTAAGTAATTAAATGAATATATAGGGATAAAACTAAAATGTTTCAAATCATTGAAATGTGTGAAATATATATGAAACATTCATATTTATGTTGTCAAAATTTTTAGAGTTCATTTATTCCAAGGTAATCTTTTTTTATTCTGATAATATTTGTCCTATTATATTTTTTAGGTGATTCTATCATAGATACTCCTTGAATGAAATTATCCATAGATCTTGATTCTATCAATACATTAATTAAAGGTTCTAGCAGAGTTTGGAGAGGAAATTGGTCATACCTGGGAATTGGATGATTACTACAATTCATGGATACTAATAAAAGAAGGATTTATTTGAATTCTTCTCAGTGAAATAGATCAAATACTTGTGAAAAAATTTGATGGGCCAAATCGATTGGGGTGAGGTACATCATTATTGATCTTCATTTAAATTCATTCCCAACATATAGATATATTTTGAGATTAATGGTGTTTTATAGTTTTTCTTTCAATATGTTTATACTATTAAAAGTAACTCATAAAAAATTTTGTACATCATTGAAATATCTATCAATGTTTGTGTAATCATTGAATTAATAAATAAACAGTAATACATGTTTCCCAACCCCTGTAGAATGGGTGAACCAAAAAATATATATTTATTACTGAAATTCCTACACCACTGAATAATAGTAATTAAAATGTGGATTTAATTTTAAATATTATAACACTACCCTACATAGATGGAAAAATTATTATTTTATTCTTGGCAGAAAAAAATTGAAAAATATAGCACCATAAAATGATGCCCTACACCATGGTGAACTAATATTTGGATTGTGTTGGTGTTAACATAAGGACTAGAAATGGAATAAATCATTATTTTTTGGACATTTGATGTCCTAAAAAACTGCATACTCCCCAGAGTTCATGGGAAAAACATTGAATGCAAAAATAGCACAAAAATTGAAATTCCTAGTCTATTTAATGTATTTTACCTGAAAATATCCAATGTAAAACCCAATGTAACCACTAATATAGTTATAGTACAAATAATTTCAGATGAAAAAAAGGAATGAATTGTTCTATGGTCTAATAATTTTTTGTTATAATCTTAATGAAAGTTATTTTTTATTTAAAAATCCTAAAAACATTCACCAACGTCACCCTATTAACGAATGATAAATCTTAGAGGGGTTTTAAATCTAGTTAATATCTTTTCTTATATATAATCAATTTTAAAATAATATTTATATAGTAAATAATTTATAAAATGTTTATAAATTTAAAATAAAGAAACATAATCACTTTTTTTTATTTTGGAATACTTTTGAATGGAAATATAAATTTTTCATATTAAGGTATTATTTTAAAAAAAATAGAACATATTTTAAAGGAGTTTTGGATATTTATATCTATGGTTTAAAAAATTAAAATTGATTTATTCAATTTTTGTAATTTTTTTACATAAAATGTGATTTTTTTATATTAAATGTTTTCTCAAGACATATTATAATTTTAATAAGATGGATTTCATATTAAAAACATGTATAATTATAATATAAAATGATCTTTTTTATGAATGTAAAATATTTGTGTTTATCGATGTCTAAATTATAAAGTGTTTATATTTTATTTACAAATTTAATATATATTGTATTATCATGTGCTTAAATATATGAATTATTTACATAATTATTAATTTATTTATTACTGAGATTATTATTGAATAAAACTATTATATAGTGATTTTTTTTTATTATAAAGAGTTAAAATACTTCTAAATTTTCATATATGGATCTAAGTAGTTGCATACTTCATTGGATAAATAATTTATCTTTCCCCTTTCTTAACATTGGATTTTTCTTTAGTTATCAACATAAATAAATAATTCAATTATTGATTTATACATGTAGTTTTTTGGAATAGTTAGGGGAAATAAATATCTCAGGAGTAAATCATCTCAGGGTGAAGGGATTTAGGTTAAACTGCTCATTGTACTGGAGAGTCATGTCTTTTATAGAAAAGTTGTGGTTACATAAATATCCTTTAAGGCTTAATCTTATGAGGATTGTTGATTTTAAATTATTATAATAAATTTCATAAAAAAATCATGTAACTTACACATTTTATGTATTTGGATATATATATATATATATATATAGTTGAATTTTAATTTGTTTTAGTAACATAAACTATGATCTATGTAAATAGTTACACATCAATTTGGTTTAAAAATATTGACTTCGTAAAAGAAATAGGAGTAAAAAATAAATCATTATAATTAGACATATATGTAATGGGAATACATAATATATGATGATGATATTAATTACTATTTAATATACTAAGTGCTAGTTTCCTTCCAATGTAAAAATTTTCAATAACTCAATCATCTAACTGGGTAGATCATGCCAAATATGGTACCTTGAATTATTTTGTGTGATGAATGAAAATATTGAGGTAACCATATCCATTTTGTTTGTTTTTTCATTTTAATTCTGTTAAACATAATAATGAATCCCCAACAACTAGGATACCCATTGAATATAGTAGAGTCCATCCATAAGATAGATTATCATAAGGAATTATCCGTTGAACTATATAATTGTAATATGTGATATGATTGACATGGATGTATAATATATATATATATATGATTTATTTACATAATTAGCTATTGGAAGTCAATACAAAATAAGGGATCTTGGACCACTAATATATATGATGAGTTTAAAATGGGTCACAATTTTAATAAGAAAAAATTTAATTAAATTCCTTATTAAAAAATGTAAAACATGATAATCATCTGATAAAATAATTTTTTTGTAGACAATTAGCATCATCACTATTCAATATAACTTCTTGATCAATCCTATAGAAAGGAAACCTTATTATAATAAATCAATATAGACTGGTACAAAGCATAAAAATCATTCTTGAGTAAGAAGTTTTAAAAAAACATTGTGTTAGAGAAAACCCATCCATAGTAACCTACTGATGAAGATGTTCAATAGGAGAATATATATTATTATTAGAATAAAAATAAATTAACTAGAGGTCTCAAAGTCATTATAGGTAAAATTAGTGAAGGAAATTTATCCTCCAGTCACATACTCAATGTGATTGAGTGTGGTAATGGCTAGTTCTCAGTGATGGTTTTCTATAAGGGTTATTATTGTTGTATAATTATTTTTTTCCATTTTTTAAAATTTTAAAGAAAATTGATTTAACATAAGATATTTTTATCTTATTTTATGAAATTATTTATAATTGATGAATTGGGGCTTGTGATATCCATTTTTTGGTGTTGGTTTGACATTACAAGTAAATAAAAGTATAAACTAAAATAAAAAAAATAGTTATAAATTAAAAAAATATTTCTCCAAATAGCTATCCAAGGTCATTGAAAATTATATATAGAGTCTATATGGAAGGAAATTGTTTCAATATGATAGAATTTCCTTGAATAGTTGAAGAATTTTGAAAAAATCAATGGAATATTCATGTTAGGTATTAGTTTAATAGAAATTAGATTCTAATTTTAAAAGGTATATGAGTCCAAATGTACATTTTAAAATTGTTGTAAGCATAATGGATATAAAAATAAAGATTATAGTTGAGGTATCTTGTATATGAAATTCAAATTATGAAGCAAAGGGTTATTGAATCGTGATTTTAAATATAAAATAATACATAATTCTCAGATGGATCGAAATAATGAATGTATATAATTATAAAATTTTTATAATATGATATGGGATTTTATGTTAACAAAAAGTTATTATGAATAGTATCATTTTATAGTTTTGATGTACATGGTTTATTATACGTAACATTATAAAAAAACAATTAGCAGAAGAATGGGGGAAAATGGGTTCTATTTAGGATAAAGGTGTTCATCCAGTATATTTGTTAAAATATGTGGAATATGATTCCAACACTCATTAGTGTATTGTTTTAAATAATAAAATCTACCTTTTGGAATATTACATAATTCATATAGAAAACTATGCAAGATATAGTGAAAAATAATTTATTTGTTAAATAGTCCCACTAAAAGGAGATAAGAGTTATTTCCTTATGATCTATAGCATACTATTCTAAATAGAATGTGTTTTTAAGAAACAAGTGGTAGTATGGTTTTAGAGAAGTTAAATGTTAAAGGACTATGATATTTAATTGTACAATTGAATATCTCTCAAAATACTAAAAGTGAATAGGGGATGTAGTAAATAGAAATGAAATGAGATAAACGTAGTTACTATAATGAGGTGAATACCATTTCTATCCTAAATTAATTTTGGACATGTTGGTAGAGATATATTTTAATGAGTAACATTAGACACCAAAATTGTCTGAAGGACAAATATTTACATAACTCTTCCAATAATTATGATGATGAAGAAGTCGGAAATAATTTTATGTAAGGAAGAGAATTTTTTAAAAATATAAAATTTTATATTATGAAATAAAGTAGTTAGAATACTAATTCAATTAATAAAACATTAGGAATATTATTCCTATTTATTTACATTATAAATAATTTAATTGTTTTTATATTTTAATTACTATGTAGTTTTGTATAAAGGTTTTATCATATTGTCATATAGAAATTTTGTTGAAATTAAAATGAGATGTAATAAGTTTTAAAAAATAATATTTAACATCTGTTATATGTCATACATTCACTTATGTGTCGTTTTGTTTGTTGTTATTAAAAAAATTTAATAATATTAAATGCATAATGATATACTAATTGAAATATCTACTTTATTATTCTTTCACATTGGTTGCATGTATTTTATGAAGTGATATGATATGAAATGTATCAAAAGTTGATTTATCCTAAATCAGTTATCATTGTAGTGTATTATAGTTTGGGATGAAATATTAAGTGTATCATGATTAATATTTCATATTTGTTTATAGAATGTTCCCATGAGGCACAAAAGGATTTTTGTGTTATTGGTATACTAGGGATGCAAGTTTCATATTGAATCAATGTACTAGAGGTTGGTGAGATACCTGACATGTTAAACTTTATATTTTTATACCATTATTATCAAAACCATGAGGATAAGATAATTATAAGTTTTTAAGATATGTTGTTCATCAAGTCATCTATTAGATCTTAACAAATATGGGATTTTCATTTCTCAGGATGAGTATGAAACTTAAGCCCATGATTGAGATTAAATTAGAAGTGTAAACCAATTCCTAGATAGCACATATATTTTTATTATCTATTTGTGTGGGTACAAGTGATGTGATAATCCACTAAGATGAATGACATTTAATGTACCCACTAGCTTTGTAAATCTATACTTGGAGAATCATGAATGTATGAGTAGGTATATTGGATTGAAATTATAAATGTCTCATAGGTATGAAATATATTATTAAAATTTATTATATGATTATTAATACTTTCATATGATGTATTTGGTGGACACAGGTACATATATTAATGTGTGAAATGGATATAACACCATATCCTTTTGTATCTTTAATAGAACTGATTCCTTTCTTTAGGAAACCCTTTTCTTACAATTATAGATTTATTAAATCAAAATTCATAAATAATAAAATAATGCATGGGGTAATACATTGAAGTGGTTTGAATGATGATCATGTTTATGAAACATTGAGAGATACCCTAATTGTGTATTTGTGATATCTATAAGAATTTATAGATGGATTTTCAAAAGTTGTTACATAAGTTTTATAATATGCTGAATATGAATGATATATTTTCCAAAAAAGTTATTTATATATCCCAAAAAAGTTTTTTAAATATCTAGAATAATTTTCTAATATATATTCATGATTTTTTCTATATTATGTGACATAACTTGAATTTTTACTAACTCTGTAAAAGTTTTAGTGTCAGTGGAAGATTGTTGGATTATACACTAAAACAAGAATGATCACAGCATAGTCTATATCATGTTCTATGTTGTATTTCGTCCTGGAATAATAAACATATCTATGTCATGGTTTATATATATATCATTACATATGATAGTACACCTGAATCCAAACATATTTTATATTAAAATATTTGTGTGATTTTGAATCATAGAAGTTTTAATGTGGGAAAATCTCTTTTAAGTGTAAAATGAATTTGGATGGATCAAACAGAAATAATTCTATGTTTTAAAATTTATGGAACATTTATGAAGTGATCATATTTATATTGTCTAAATTTCTAGATTTCAATGATGTATATATGATCTTGTTTTATCCTCGTAATAAGTGTTAAAATTTATTATGTTCATGATTCTATCATAAAAACTCCTTAGTAAAAACTATCTCTTACTCTAAAATCCCATTTTTCCTTTAACTAAATGTTTCAAAAGACTACGGATAGGAGATAGATCTTTCTCAAGTGTCTATTTATTCCAAAAATCCTTGTATAACTTCAGTTGAAGGAGACATTAGGTTTTTAATTTGTGATCTTGATAAAACACTTTTGAAAAAACATTATCAAACTAAATTGATTATTTCAAGCTACATCATTCTTGATCTTTATTTAAATTCATTCCAAATGTATAAATATTTTTTGGACCTAATGGTATATCATATTTGATATTTTTTGTGTTAAATATTTTATATATCCCTCAAAAACACTTTTTATATATAAATATATAAATATATAATGAATGTTACAGTTTCTGGTAATCATTATAATGGGATGGTGTTTTTTGTTATGAATCTTATTCAGTTCTATGAAAAGTGTTTTATGGAAGGATATTTTTTTGAGGATGATTGTTTTGAATCGTTTTTTTGATATTGGTAGTGGACCTCAACTTTTATATAAGGATTATGGTTAATGAATAGAGATCTTATGATTCATTGAATGTATAAGAAGTATTGTTTTTTCAATTCTTGACTTGAACACTTTTTTTGTTTTCAAAAACCAATATGAAGGTGTGAAAGTTTATTTGAGGTTTTCTCGATAAGTGGAGTTGTATTTTATATTCTCATAGGGCAGTGTAACTAGTTTACTGGAATAATACCTCTATAAATATTATGTGGGACTAGATATCAAGAAATATGCATTATTAGAGATGAGAGTGTCATCTTGGGTAGATATATGAAGGGAGTAAAGTTTAGTGTTTTTTAATCTACTATAATTTCAATTACCATGGTGATTATAGTGTTATATTATGGATGTAGGACTTATGTATGAACAGCGTAATTATTTTTTTTGTTTTTCCTAGTTCCAAAATAAGAATTCAAGGATATTTGAAGACAATTGGAAGGAAGGAATTCACAATGAAATTATTTTGAATTGTTTCAGTTAGTTTTAATCTAGTTAAAATCCCTAATAAGTAGTATAAAAAGGTTGTTTTCATTTTACACACCTTATATTTGGAATAATGGAATCAGATGAATGAAAAATATGGATTGACAAGTTTGATAGGATAGATTTGGTATTATGGTAGATGTTGTTGAATGTTCTTCTAATATGAAAAGATGTAAATGTTATGTCTTCTAGAGAGTGTCCATATAAGATGGATAAATCAGAATTGGAATAGTTGTACATGATGGATCTAACATCCTTATGAATGCCTCTTTCCTAAGATGCGTATTTCTATACAATTGATAATAAAATCACTACGTATGTTATGAAAGTGTTGGATAACTTGTATGAGAAGTGGAAAACACTAAAAAATTTATTTATAATATTTTTATTATTCAACATGATACTATAAAAAGGAATATTGGAAGATAACCTTGTGAATGATTTCGAAATTATTTGAGAATGGCATGAATTAGTCATAATTACTTTTATTGATGATGTGTTGGTGTTTCATTATTTATCGTCACTTCTTGAAATTTTGGATGTTATGTTTTCATTAGTGATAAATTCAATTGGAAAGAAAAAACTTATTTTTGATTAAATTAAGAATATAATTATTAATATGTATATTTAGTACAAGGATTTCCATGTACACTCCATAAGTTCACATAATCCTCTAATATGGTTAATTTCACCTCTATAATACACTAAAATATTAAAATATATTTCTGTTTAAATGAATTTAATTTCTTCAATAGCTTGTATTACACACTATAATGAGTTTAAGAGAAGAACGATGAACTATTAAGATATTATTATTTAAATTTGACCATTATAAGAAAACCCTTATGTTGGGGGTATGGGTAAGAGTAAAAAAATTTGAAATAAATTAATTTTAAAAGTCATTATATGCTATAAAATTGCATTTTTTTCAAAAAATTGTTTTTGTTTATTATTGTGAGAACACATTATAACAAATTTATTCCCCATTTAGAATTTTTATGATAAAAAAAATTATTTTTTAATTACAATATCAATATTATCTTTTTAAGGATTTTAGACAATTTTTTAAAATGTTTGATTTTTCGACGAATGGAGAAAAATATTGATTTGTATGGAAGAATTTCATGTTTTCAATAACATACAAAGTTGTATTCTATTTTGGGTTAGTAATAAAATTTAATTAATAATTTTTTTATTAAAAATAATTAAATAAATTTTATTTCAATGAAAATTATAATAGAAATTGGAGTAAAACAACTATAGATAATAGGTATTTGTCTAGAATTACTTTTTTTCATGTATTATGAGTTTCATATTAAATTAAATTATGATACTAATGTGAATTGAAATTGATAAAATGGATTTTATATTTTTAATCGTCATAATTATTATAATTTAATAGGTTTAACATATTTTTTGTTTAATATGAAGCGTAACCATGGAAAATATTTGTCCCCTTCGTAAGGGTAAAAGAGGTCAAAATATGTTAAAACTATAGGGAAAAATACAAAAACATATTTAACACATGAATTAATCCTATAATACTAAAGGCTTTCAACCTAATATATATTAAAGTGGTTAAATAATATATTCTAAAACAATATTTTGAATTTGGGAACCCAAGCTTAAATTTTGAGAAAGATATGTTATATTTTATTCAAATTAAATAAAAATTTTGATTTTTAAAAATTAATATAATATTTGAATGATTAATTTCATTGTTTTATTCCTATAATAAATACATTCCTTTATTATTATTTAATAAAAAAAATTCAAAAAATATTACTTTATTTCAGGGTGAAATGGGTTTTACCCTTAAATTGGGTATTTTCCTAAAAAATGTTTTCAAGTATTTTGTGTTATTATATAAAAATTGATTCCATTAAAAATTATAAATTAAATATCATAAAATGGTTTTATAAATTTTATTCCAAATGAAAAAATTTTATACGTGCAACCTTTTATTCATGGTCATATAATTTTTTTATCTTGGTAAGTATTTATATTATCACAGATAATATTAAAATGGGTTTATAGTGGAATAACAAAAATATAAACTTTAAAATATATTCATAACATACCTAAATGTTATTTTTTATGTTTATTTTAATTTTATAATATCTCATATTTTAATTTGGGGTTCCTTGGTTACATTTTTCATTGATTATAACCATTATTTTTTGAGGAAAATAATAAATTCAAAATGACACTCTCTTAAACTCAATATCTCATCAATTTTTATATATTGATAAATAAATTAAAATTTCATTTATAAAAAATTATTTTATATAAAAATTATTTTTTAAATGGTAATATCTATTAAATTTAGTGGTTTAATAATTACCATAAATGTATACCCAACCATGACATTGTATTTATTCAATTAATAGAAAAAATATAATTATTTGATTTAAAAATATTAAAAGAATTATAATTTGGATGGATTGTTTTATTCCATAAAATTTATAAAATAATTTAAAAAATAAGGTATGTATTAGATATTTATATTTTAATTCCAAAACTGTCTTTTTGACTTTAAAGTCTATATAAATGAACTGTTCTAAAAATGACATTGATGAAATTTTATAATAAAAATTATTTTAATAAATAATTTATAATTCATAAAAATAATATATTTATCCAATTTAATGGGTTATAGTTTAAATGATAAATAATTTTCCATTTATGGTTCACTTCCTCTTTTATGGTAACATTATCGACCCTTAAATAGTTGAAAACAATGATATTGCGTTAAGTGTCTGAATGATTAATGAGGGGTTAAAAATAAGATGTAGGGGTTAAAACATCTTTTATACTTTTATAAAATTTATTATACGGGAGGAAATATAAGTATCATAATCTAATTTTTTAAATATTTCAATTTTGATTCACATGATTCTAAAAAAATAATTTATATTAATTTAATAATTCAAATACTTCACAATGTGTCCCTCCCCACACATATAAAGGGGAACCTTTTCTCCTCTCTTCTATGATAAATTTCATCATTCTATATCAGAAACTATCTTCTATAATTCCTTCATATATTCCTATATAACATCCTAAAGCTTATGTTATTTCTAAAACATAATCTCTGTAAAGACTAAGGAGTAATCTAAAAAGGTTTCTCAGGGAAGAGGTATAACTCTTAATTGAGTGTTTTTTATTTTATTTCTTATTATACCTCCTTTAAATACATTGTAACCATTATAAAATTATTAATTACGTGTATTAAATATACATAATTTTATTGCGAATATTTAACAACCATTATTCACCTTCTTTCTGTCTTTTAAAAAGAAAAAATAAAGCTACTGTGTACGTATGACATACCGTCTCCACATATCGGTGTAATTTATTTTTTCCCACCACATTACATGGACGGTTATAATAATGGATTTAATATATATATATATATATATATATATTTGTGTGTGTGTATGTATTTTTGTGTGCTATTTAGGATATTATTTTTATTCTAGAATGTGTAATTATTTTTTTCCATTTTTTGTTCCATCCATCAAAGAATGGAAACAACATTCATGCGCACGTTTGACGTATCATCTCCCTGAATGGTGTAATAAATTTTTATAACTATACCTTTTATAGATAATAATAAATATATGAATAAATAATATATATGGTAATTATATCCTGTATTAAATTCTATATATCATGCAACCATGACCAAACTACAAGGAATTTAACTGTAAAACAAAAACTTCCATGAATAATGAAACATTTAACACTTGAAAACCACTATATTAAGAAATAATTTAAAAAATGGTGTTTAAATTTTATATGTTAATAATATATTATATTATAAGTATATTAATTATTCTACTATAAAATAATAAATAATTTAAAATTATTATACATGATGTTAGAGAACATTCAAAGAAAGTAGATCTTCAAGTAAGGGATTATTTTTTAATCTCATAATTATTCGATATAGATTATGTTTAAGTGTTTATTTGAGGAAATATATTATATTTATACTTTAAAAGCAACATATTTTATTAGGACTTTTTATTTTTGAAAATTATATGTTTTCCTTTCATTTTATGCTTCTAAGTACTCAAGAAACAGAAATATTGTTTCTAGGTAAAACCAAATTTTTTTTCTATTCAGTTGTGAATATTTTTTTTCCACGTCAATATTTTCAATAAATCTATTCCAATAATTTTTTTAATATTCTACTATTATTTTTTAAAATCATCTTTACTAATTTTAAAATTTCAATAAAAAAATCAAAGGAATCTTCTTGTCCTTTTTCGAACAAGACACTTTTTGACTTTTTATATAAAATATAAATGGATGTCTATTTTAATATATTCATCTTGAACTAAATTTTACACCATAATTACCACCCAATGATTTGAACCATCATTTATAGGTTTATATGTTTTTTACCAAGAAAAGGTTTTTCTTAATATTATGAAGAAAGAATGATATTTTCAATGGGAAGAGGGTATTTTTATCAAGAATTTTTTAAATAGAGTTTTATAGTATTTTTATTCATTATTAACAATTACATTATATTTTACTTATGTTTGACTTGAAAAAATTATAAATATTCATACTTATTACTTATATTGATATTTTTATATCATTTTGACTGGGAAAGATCATTGACATTCGATATGCTAGTATTTCTAATATATAGAATTATTGACTATAAAAAATGATGATTAAGTTGTTTTGTTTATTCATATCATAAACACATTGAAATTATTTAGTTACAAGTCTGGCTCAGGATTACACAGCCCTTTAATGCATATGTGGGTCTAATAAGACAAAATAGGATGGGTTGTTGGACAATTCCCTACCCATTCATGTAATATTTTTT
The DNA here is from genome assembly GCA_963277665.1 of Viscum album. NCBI lineage: Eukaryota > Viridiplantae > Streptophyta > Magnoliopsida > Santalales > Viscaceae > Viscum > Viscum album. Next base: position 1,094,037,822 of record OY728148.1, on the reverse strand, counting down.
GTCAAGAGGCCTTGATGGTAAGTTTTATATGAGTTTTATTATAAATTCTATCATTATGAAATATATTATTGATTTCCATGTGATATTAATGTTTTTATCTATTTTACCAAGACTTCAAAACTATTTAGTCCATTTGGACGTGGTTTCTTGTATCTAGTTCTACTATAATAATGTTTCCACCAACTTCGGGATACTAGGGTTTGGTTATTTTATAGTATGATTAGAGAACTTCGAGTAAAAACCATCAAAACTAGATTTAAGAAAACATAGGACAAGGAACATAATCCTATATAATATATTAAATATATCTCTAATTATAAAATAATATCATAAGGTTTTCTCAAGAGGTAGAGATTATATGACTTCCAAGAAATACATAATTGTCTGGATACTACATGAGGATATCATTATATATTAAATGATTCTAGGGGTAATAACCACAAAAAATTTTGGTCAAGTATATCACAACCATAGTTCAATGTCATGATGAGTAGTCTATTACTGCACACTTCTTGTGACACTCCTAGAGGATATATTTGGGTAAATTCACATTTTGTTTATGAACAATTATGATGAATGAGGGAATAGAACCTACGGAAACCTATGATATTCTATAGTGATATGGAATAATAAAAAATTGTATTATGACGATAAATATAGGGTTTATCATGTACCCATTTTGAGGGGTTTTATGTAAAGACCCGTAAATTTCAAGGAAAATATTTTCTTAAATTCTTTGGGATTTTTTGAGTACGCATTTTCTGACGGTACCTGATTCCGAGGTGCGGTGTGCCCAGAATCAATTTCCAAAGTTTAGCTTGGGTACGTTCAGTGAACGAACGAGTGGGTTTTTCAATCTTTTGAACCGGTGCTCGGAATTGAAATCCGAGGGCACTAATGAATTCACAGCACCGGTAATTTCTTAAGAGGACCTTTACTGAAGATGTGTTTTGTATGAACCCAGACCTTCTTTTGTAGGTATGTTTTCCTTTTCTGGTCGTTTTTGAGAAAACGAGTAGAATCTGGAAATTTTGTAAGTACATGTCATCTACTTTCTGAGTACAGTCCATGTACTTTTCTTCCGCTCAAGGCAATGTGCTGGCCATGTCTGGGCCAGTCACACAGGGTGTAGCGATGAGGTGGAGTCCGATTAATACGTTGTATGGAAAAGGGGACTACACGTCGTGTACTCAAGAAGTACACGCCCTGTACTTTTCTTTTTTATTTCATTAATCGGACTGGGGTCACACCTAATCCCCATTTTCATCTTCTTCTCCACCTAATTACGTCCAAAAGCGACCTAGAGGGACGATTCTTCTCCAAACCGCCGATCCTTCACCGTTTGTCTGAATCGTATGTCGTTGGGTGGAATAGAATTGCAGCGGTGAGTTCTTAGTTCTTCTTTGGCATGTTTCATGATTCCTCCTCTTGTGAGAGTTGTCTGAGGCTGAACGTTTTAGTTGTTTTTCCAGATTTACTCCATTCTAGGCCGATTCATAGGCCTAGGTTCAAGAATATCAATCTCCTAGGACTAAGGTAGGTGGTTTGTTTCCCTACGTTGAATGTTGTTGAGATTTTGTGCAAAGAGTGTCGGATACCCATGTATCAGGTATCACGGGTTAGGGTTTTTGATACCTTGGTTAAATTGTCTTAGATTGCTTGTTAGCTTGCTGTTAATTCATGATAATATGTTCTTGATTCATGATTGAGGATCACCCAAGGGTTTTCTTCCCTGTTTGGCTATTTATTGCTTTTTGGCATGGGTTGCCAACGAGGAAAACCCTATTGAAATGCTAGTATGCTTGTTGAATCGATTGCATGTATTTCCTACTGTTTATATGCTTGTGGATGCATTTGTATCCATTATCCAAGTAGTTTCTGAACATACTTAGGCTACTAGCATTCGATTATGCATGCTTGAACTACTCATGGCTGAGTGAACCTGGTGTGGTAGACTAAAGGGGTAATTGACGATTAGCAATTCCCTGGAGAGTCTGTTATAATTAGTATAAATCGCAGGACCTATGGGAATGGGACTTTGTGCTTCCTCAGAGTGTCCTTAGTTACGTAGCAAGACAATAGGGGAAATTAGATGTAAGTTCTTCCTCAAAGAGTCTATATCTTTCGTTGCAAGACCATAAGGGAATTGATAGTGAGAGCTTCCCAGATTATATGTGCTTTGTACGGCTACTTTACTAGAGGGGATTTCTAGTAAGAGCCACCCAGAATAAGTTCTTTCTTTGTTGGTTGTTTGTGATGAGTCCACCGAGCTAAAGAACAAGCTTGGGTTTGTACTGCATGATGTTTAGGTAGACTGCTGAGTTACCTGTTGTGATTACTTGCTTGCCTTGGGAGTATAGAGTTGTTTCTAGGTTCCTTGGTTGATAGCTAAATTATTGTACTAAACTAATAAATAAATGTGAATGAAGATTTTTAGGATTGTTTTCTTTAGTGTAATTCTTCTTCTCTACTGCATTTATTTCCTTTACTTTTGCTATATTACTCACTGACAGTAGGGCATGGATCTCATGGTGACTGCCTACTGGGATTAGTCTCACACCCTGTTTGGGTCCTGCTTTTTGGCCCAAACTGGTTATATGGTTACAGGTGTGGATAGGGATTGTGGCCCTTCTACTTCGGGTACATGATTACTGGTGGGATATGGAGAGCATAGGACCGAGCTTAGGCCTGTGATGCTGCTGGAGTTGCTGTTTACTTTTGTGATTTGTTTTCAGTTGTATTTCAGTAGGTTGTTGTGTTGCTGCTTTCCTTAGATACTTGTACATGCCGCATCATTATCATTATCATTATATGTTCATTGCTTCCGTTGTTTAGTTTCAATGTTTGTATGTTGTTTACTGCTTCCTCTATTGACTATTTGTTTTCTCTCCTTGTATACCTTACAAAATGAGGGCATAGTTTCCCCAATAACTTACCAAGGCCCTCGCTGCTAGTCGACAGCCTCTGGCATTTAGGGAAATGCACCTGAGGACATGTGGCGAACCGGGAACGGGGCACCAATGAAAGGGCTCCAGATTCGGGTCGTTAAAAAGTGGTATAAGAGGGGTTCTTTCCTTTTTCTATTGACTTACTGTTTAGCAACATTAGATAGGGATAGGACGGAATATATAAATGGTAAATAGTTGTGCCCGGGCGTTCTAGAATCCGAGTATAGGGAAAAATTCAGATTACCTAGAATATTGAAAATTTTGAGTTTTTTGAATGTTACAGTTTAATTGATTTCACCGTTGGGTGATGAAATTGTTTTGTGTTGTTACTAATTATATGATTGCGGTTCTATTTCATTCCAACCCGATGAGATGATGGTATGCCATCTCATGTATCATATAGGCACACGTTAAAAGATCACATGCCATGCATTTTTCGGTTCCATCTAGGTTGCATTAGAGATTGCATGCTGTTGTGATAGGATTTGTGATAGACAATGCATGTTGTTGTGATTGCTGCTATGATAGAATGCATGTTATGTTGATAAGGTATCGTTGGTTGGAGCTTTCTTTTCCCGGATTCCAAACTTTGATCATAGAGGTGTTATGGGCCCTCAAGGATCAGAATTTGGTGGTTCGTGAGTTCTTATACTATGGCTTGTTCTATGCATCGTTATGATGCCATGCTTTGATTCGCGGGGAGTATGGGCCTCCACGGATCGGAATTTGGAAACTTGACCCTTGTTTTTCTGTGTTTTCTGGGATCCGGTGCCGTTCTGAGGCTACTATCTGGAAAAACCCAGAATACACGGTGTGTACTTTATAGATACATGCTGTTTAGTTTTTGGCTGTGTCACTGACCGTGTGGACAGGGACATGGAGTAGTAAATGCTTTTCAGGAACACGTCGTGTACGGTAGGTACACTCCGTGTAGAGGTTAACTAGGAGCTCGAACGTGTAACTACCAACACGGGCCAGTTAATGCATGTTTAGTACACGCCGTGTTCGGTATGCACACATCGTGTATCCTTTCCTAGGTACCCGGCCGTGTCATGAAAACACGGGTCGGTGTTATCTTCTTCTATACACGCCGTGTTTGTTAGGAACACGCAGTGTAAGGATCAGCCGAGTACCCGGCCATGTCATGAACAACACGGGATGAGGCTTCCCTTCAAGTGCACGTCATGTCTCTTAAGAACATGCCGTGTAGTGTCGACCGTGTGCCAGGCCGTGTCACTAAGAACACGGGCCAGGTAAGGCGTGTCCAGTACACTCTGTGTCTTCCTCAAACACTCTATGTAGCCTTCGGCTGGGACAGTCCGTGTGACTTAGTCGTGTTGGAGTAACCGGGTAGGGAGAAAAGGGTCAGTACACGCCGTGTAGTTTAAGAACACGTCGTGTAGCCAGGTATTTTACACAGCCAAGTATGGACAATGTACATGCCCTCAGTAAACTTTTATGAAACACGTCGTGTAGTGGTACTACACGCCGTGTAGTGGTACTACATGCCGTATAGTCAAGTTTTTCCCAGATTTAAAGGTTTTTCTTTTCCCTCCTATTCCGTTTTACTCTCCTATGTTGCAACTGTGTTCATCTTTAATGAATGTGTGTTTTGGTCTTTCAGAGCTATGGCACCGAGACAACCTCCTGTTTCACGCCAGGAACCAGGCAGCGATCGTACGCCTGATACGACCGATCAGGGACTACCAGTAGTTCCGCCCATCATTCCAGACATGGAACCTGCAGTGATTCAAGACACTTGTGTCAACACTCACTTCAGAGAGGGTTTCATGAGATTCATTCAGACCTTCCAGGGAGTTCAGCATCCTTCCCCGACTATGGCAGAGCTGACGTCGGTCTTCCAGTAGCAACATCCTCCCACTTGCATAGGGGATGGATGGCCTCAGGCTACAGAGTTATGGATGAATTCCATACCGTCCATCTTCAAACATCTGGATATGTCTCTAGAGAGGAGGGTGAAGCTCGTGACATATATGTTGTGAGATTCCACCACGAGATGGTGGGATGTAGTCTCTCAGACGGGGCGCCAGCAGGCTATGGATTGGGATGAGTTTCAGCGTACATTTTCTGACTTCTTCTACCAAGCGACGCTGAGGGCTGACAGAGACAGGGAGTTCATGAGCCTGCAGCAGGGTACTTTCTCAGTTATGGATTATTCCTCCCGCTTCACTAAGATACAGTGATTCACTCCTGTTCTGGGGAATGACGAGTTGTTTCTAGTGAGGAAGTTTGAGGAAGGCCTCAGACCGGAGATCTGATCATAGGTGAATGTCTTTCAATTAACTTCTATTACTCTGATAGTCAACAAGGAACTCATCACAGAGAGGAACCTGAGGGAGACTGGAACTATTGACCAGGGCGGTATAGCATCCAAGGCTGATTCCTTCCAGACAGACGGCCGGAAGCGCCACCGAGAGTCTACCAGTGGCGACCTGAGGAAGGGGGTTATTCCTTCTGGTAGATGAGATTCCCCTTCTAGCACCCAAGTGGTGTGTTATCATTGTGGAAGGAGTGGGCATAATATTCCCCAGTTCCTGAGGGACCCAGTGGAGTGCCGATCTTGTGGCAAGATGGGTCACCTACAACGTTTTTACAAGGTTCTCCTTCCAGCAGCTAGTGAAGGAAGATCAGTTTCGACCCCACGTACTGGAGAAGGATTACCATCTCTGCAGTGGACTAGGGTTTGGAGTTCAGCAGGACATTCAAGTTAGGGTAGAGGTTATGGACTCAGTGTTTAGGCTCAGGGAGGAGCAGCTCAGGGTTTTCAGGCTGCTAAACAGGGCCGCGGCAGAGGCCGGAATTTTTCTGTAAAGAAGATTCATCCGGAGTAGGATCCCGAACCCTCTACAGTTTGAGGTCGGATCGTAGTAGCCTCAGATTTATCTTCATCCCTTTTCAATACTGGTGCTTCACATAGCTTTGTCTCTGTTTCTATCATGGAATGCCTTGAGCTCTATGTCTTTTCGTCTGCTGACATGTTGACTCTCGACACGCCCTTGGGAACGAGGACATCTAGCGTACGTCAGTGCAAGGAGTTCCCTCTCAAGGTTGCAGGGTATCGTTTCTTATGGGACCTCTATATCCTAGAGATGATGGGTTATGATGTCATTCTCAGTATGGACTGGTTGGTTCCGTTCCAGGCAGTCGTTGATTGTTATCAGCGCAGGGTGACTTTCGTATCACCAGAGGATGAATCTTTCCTTCATAAAGGCAAGTGGGATGTTTAGGCAAGTCGAGTCGGACTCGACCATCATGGGCTTAGAGGGGTTATGGCCCAGATTGCTAGAGTTTATCTGGATGACCATGTAACATCACAGTTATATTTTCCTCCAGTGGTTGATTACTTTCTAGATGTCTTTCCAGAAGAATTTCCAGGTTTGCCTCTAGAGAGTGAGGTAGACTTCTCGACTAAGCTTGTCCCAGGAGAAGAACCGGTGTCCATTCCTCCTTATAGGATGGCTACACCTGAGTTGTAGGAGCTCATGAAGCAGTTGGATGAGTTGAAGACAAAGGGTTTCATCTGACCTAGTACTTCTCATTGGGGTTCGCTTATCCTATTTGTGAAGAAGGCAGACGACAACCTTAGGCTTTGCGTGGATTATCGGAAGTTGAACTAGTTGAAAGTCAAGAACCAATATCCCTTGCCGAGGATTGATAATATCTTCTACCAGCTTCGAGGAGCTCGGGTGTTCTCGAAGATCGATTTGAGGTCCTGTTATCTTCAGCTGCGTGTTAGACCTTCAGATATACCTCTGACAGCCTTCAAGAGCAGGTATGGCCTCTACGAGTATACGGTTATGTTGTTCGGTTTGATGAATGCACCAGCTGTTTTCAATGCACTGATGAACCGAGTGTTCCGTCCTTACTTGGATTCCTTCTCCGTGGTCTTCGTGGATGATATCTTGGTGTACTCACACACTCAACACGACCATTCAACCCATCTTCAGATGGTTTTGAGTACACGGAGGGAGCATCGGCTTTATGCCAAACTCTCAAAGTGTCAATTTTGGATGGACGAGATTCACTTCCTAGGTCATGTCATCTCAGAGACAGGAGTATCAGTAGACCCAGAGAAGGTGAGATCAGCAGTTACCTGGGAGCAGTCGAAGAACGTCTTTGAAGTACGAAGCTTCTTGGGGCTGGCTAGTTACTACAAGAGGTTTATATAGGACTTCTCATGCCTATCAACACCGTTGATAGGCCTGACTAAAAAGGGGGTGAAGTTTGTTTGGTCAGAATTCTGTGACTCAGCCTTCTAGGAGCCAAAGGGGAGATTGACTTCAACACCGATCCTAGTTTTTTCGGAGCTGGGCAAGATCTATACAGTTTTCTATGATACATCTAGCATCGGGTTTGGAGCAGTGCTTATACAGGAAGATCGAGTGGTTGCATATGGATCTCGATAGCTGAGGCCTCATGAGAGGAATTATCCTACACACTAACTATAGTTGGCTGTGGTCGTTCATTCTTTACATTGTTGGAGACATTACCTTCTAGGGGAACATTTTGTGGTATACAATAACCAATAGAGTCTCAATTACATCTTCACATAGCGTGACCTGAATCTGAGATAGTGGAGGTGGGTTGAGTATCTCTAGTCCTTCGATTTCATGCTAACCTGTACACCTGGGAAAGGCAACGCAGTGGATGATGCACTGAGAAAGAGAACTCAGATACAGAAAGTTCAGGAGGTCAGCAGTGAGTGGAAACTGATGGCTCTGTTCTCGGAGATGCATTTGGAGGTTCATGAAAGGCAGGGGAAGACTTTCCTATATTCTATGGATGTTACCTCTGCACATCTGGACTAAGTTCGAATGAGGAAGCTGGTAGATTTAGAGGGGCTAGTCCTACAGGAAAGTGTGTTAGGAGATGACCCTCTTCCCGGGTGGACCGTCGGCGAGGATGAGGTCTTGCATTTCCAGGGACGCGTATGGGTGCCAATAGATATACACGAGGAGGTGATGTGAGACTTCCATTCCTCAGTTTGGGTAGCTCATCCTGGCATCACCAAGATGTACTGGGATTTACAAAGCCGGTACTGGTGGCCAGGTATGAAGAGAGATGTGGCCGGTTTTTTCATGAGATGTTCCACCTGTCAGCAGGTAAAGGCGGAGCACCAGCGACCAGTAGGGCTTTTACAATTGCTACCCACTCCAGAGTGGAAGTGGAACAATGTCATGATGGACTTCGTGATAGGTTTACCAAGGTCATCGAGAGTAAACTATGTGGTGTGGGTTGTCATTGACAGGCTTACGAAGGATGCTCACTTCTTGCCGATAGAGGAGACCTTCGGTGTCGATGATCTTGGATGGTTGTACTTCTGTGAGATTTTGCGCCTGCATGGGGTTCTGAGTACTATCATTTCTGATAGGGATGCCTACTTTACTTCGCATTTCTGGTAGGGGCTACATAAAGCTTTTGGTACACAGGTGCTCCTGAGAACAACCTATCATCCTCAGACAGATGGTCAGTCAGAGCGCATGATCCAGGTGCTTGAGGATACGCTCTGAGCTTGCATTATAGACTTTGGTGGTTCTTGGGAAAACTATATACCTCTTCTGGATTTTTCGTAAAACAATAGTTTCCAAGAAACTATTTAGATGGAACCTTATGAGGCTTTGTACGGTAGGCCATGCTGATCACCTTTGTGCTGGCTGGAGGCAGGAGAGGCAGCTTTGCTGGGACCTAGTCTCGTCCAAAAGACCTCAGAGCAGATAGAGTTGATCCGAAAGAGGATGGCTACTTCACAGTCTCATTAGAAATCATATGCTGATCAGCGGAGGTGACCCCTATAGTTCGGGGTCGGAGACCAGGTTTTCCTACGTGTTACCTTGAGGTTGGGACACAAGAGGATCAGAAGACCGGGTAAGATTTCACCAATATATGTCGGGACTTTTGAGGTTCTGGAGAGAGTCGGTTGGTTGCTTATAGGTTGTAGTTACCTCAGAGATATCAGGCTATACATGACGTCTTCCATGTTTCTCATCTTCGACGTTATTTCTCAGACCCCTCTCATATTTTCTAGACCCGAGGAGGTTGAGCTGGAGCAGGATGCATCGTTCGAGGAGCATCCTATCAGGATTTTTTAATGTAGCACAATGGTTCTCCATGGCCGGTCTGTTCCTCTAATAGGGGTGCTATGGCAGCACAGCCGTGTGCAGGACGAGACTTGGGAGAGGGAGGCTGATATGAGATCATAGTGGCCAGAGTTGTTCGAGGTTGCTTCTTTTCCACCTTACTAGGGAAATTCGTGGACGAATTTTTTTAAGGAGGGAAGTTTGTAAGAACCCAGTCCTTCTTTTTTAGGTGTGTTTTCTTTCTCTAGACGTTTTTGAGAAAAAGAGGAAACTCTATAAATTTTGTAAGTACACGTTGTGTACTTTATGAGTACACACCGTGTAATTTTATTTTGCTCGAGGCCGTGTGATGGCCGTGTTCGGGCCAGTCACGCGGGGTGTAGCGATGACATGGAGTCCGATTAATATGGATTACGGAAAAGGGGACTACATGTCATGTACTGAAGAAGTACACGCCCTGTACATTTCTTTTTTTTTCATTAATCAGACCAAGGTCGCACCTAATCCATGTTTTCAACTTCTTCTCTGCCTTATTACGTACATAAGTGACCTAGAGGGCCGATTCTTTTCTGAGCCACCGATCCTTTACCGGTTTTCCGAATCGTACACCATCGGCTGCAATGGAATCGCAGCAGTGAGTTCTCAGTTCTTCTTTGGCCATGTTTCCTGATTCCTCCTCTTGTGAGTGTTATGTGAGGCTGAATTTTTTAGACATTTTTGCAGATTTACTCTTTTTTAGGCTGATTCACAGGCCAAGGTTCAAGAATATCAATCTCCTAGGATTTAGTTAGGTGGTTTGTTGCCTAACGTTGAATGTCGTTGAGTTTTTGTGCAAAGAGTGTCGGATACCCATGTATCGGGTATCCCAGGTTAGGGTTTTTGATCCCTTGGTTAAATTGCTTTATATTGCTTCTTATATTGAGGTTAATTGATGATAATATGTTCTTGTTGCATGCTTGAGGATCCCCCAGGGGTGTTCTTCTCTGTTTGGTTGTTTATTGCCGTTTGGCACAGGGTACCTATGAGGAAAACACTATTGAATTTCTAGTATACTTGTTCACTTGATTGCAAGTATTTCCTGCTGTTTATATGCTTGTGGATGGATTTTTAGCCATTAGACATGTAGTTGTTGAACTTACTTACGCAGCTAACAGTCAATTACGCACGACTAAACTGCTCAGGGCTGAGTGAACCTGGTGTAGTAGACTAAAGGGGGAATTGACGATTAGGGCTTCCCTGGAGAGTCTGTTATAATTAGTATCGATCATAGTACCTATGGAAATGGGACTTTGTGCTTCCTTAGAGTGTCGTTACTTACATAGCGAGACTATAGGTGGAATTAGACGTAAGTGCTTCCTCAGAGAGTCTATATCATTCGTTGCAAGACCACAGGGTAATTAACAGTGAGAGCTTCCCAGAGTGTCTGTTATTTGTACGTCTACTTGACCAGAGGGGTTTGCTAGTAAGACCCACCTAGAGAGTTAGTGCTTTCTTTGTTGGTTGGTTGTGATGAGTCCACCAAGACCAAAAACAAGCTTGGGTTTGTACTACTTGTTGTTTAGGTAGACTGCTGAGTTACCTATTGTGATTACATGCTTGCCTTGGGAGTATAGAGATATTGCTAGGTTCCTTGGTTGATAGCTAAATTATTGTACTGAACTAATAAATAAATGTGAATAAAGATTTGTAGGATTGTTTTCTTTATTGTACTTCTGCATCTCTACTGAATTTATTTCCTTTATTATTTCTATATTACTCACTAACAGTAGGGCACGAATCTCGTGGTGATTGCCTACTGGGATTAGTCTCACACCCTATTTGGGTCCTGATTTGCGGCCCAAACAGGTTTTATGGTTGCAGGTGTGGATAGGGATTGTGTCCCTTCTACTTCGGGTACATTATTGCTAGTGGGAGCTGGAGAGAATAGGACCGAGCTTAGGCTTGTGATGATGCTGGAGTTGCTGTTTACTTTCGTTCTTTGTTTTCAGTTGTATTTCATCACATTGTTGTGTTGCTGCTTTCCTTAGATACTTGTACCTGCTACATCATTATCATTATCATTTTATGTTCATTGCTTCCGCTGTTTAGTTTCAATGTTTGTATGCTATTTACTACTTCCATTATTGACTATTGTTTTCTCACCTTGTATTCCTTATCAAATGAGGGCATAGTTTCCCCCAATAACATACCAAGGCACTCGCTGCTAGTCGGCAGCCTCTGGGGTTTTGGAAAATGCACCTGGGGTCTTGTGGCGAACCGGGTACGGGGAACTAGTGGAAGGGCTCCAGATTCGGGTGGTTACATGTTTTTCTCGGGAATTGATGTTTAAAAAAAGTGGATTAAATGAAAAGTGAATAAAATTGTGGTGAAATTTTATTTCTTTTTCTATGGTGGTTTTATCCAACATCGGGGAGTTAGGGTGGGACCCAATAGCATCCTAACTACCCATGTGAGGAAAAATGTAGGGTGGGGCCCACACGAGCCCCAACCTTTTAATTTTCCATAACCCCTTAACCCCTTTGAATTAATTGTGTAACCCTTCCACCTTCTCTCTCTCTCCCTCTTAACTATTTCCAACACACATTATACAATTAATTGAACCACTTCAATTAGTTAATGAAGTGTTTGAATTCTTGAATTTTTAAAAGTCTTGACATAAACAATTAAAATAAGGGGTGACCTTATTTTAATTTTGAAGGCTTGTTGTTTGGTAGTTTGGGAAGAGATCCTTGTGTAAATAAAGAAGGAAGCTCCACTATCGTTGAAGGACATCATCCTCTCCACGAAGAATGACACCTCTTCAACATAGAGCACTGAATCCACAAAGATCAACGACGCGCAATCCACTTCTTATCTCCGTGATAAAATAGGAGAAGTCATTTCCTCGAGTGCACACCGATGATGACGAAAACGATGCCATCATCTGTGGTGCTTGACAACCTTGAACTTCATTACGAGGTAGGGGTTATTTCTTTGTTCAATTCTTATTATCATTTTTCATTGTTTAACATTTGGCCGAATTTTATTGTCATAATAGGAGGATATTGGACCGCACAAACATGGCCGATACTCCTCCTATTTTTCTTGTTGTTCTTAGTTGATGTTTGAGGCGAAAGCGGCGTGGTGTTGTTGCACCGTGCGGGATTGTGGCAAGAGCGGGCCACGGCGGAGGGGTGTGACGCCGTTGCGTCGCGCCGGTGAGATAAGACACGGCCTAAGGTCGTGGCGGACCAGCATGGGGCAGCCGGCTGAGTCGGTCGCAGGCCTCTCCAGGACGCGGGACCCAGAAGGGGTCCCACAGTGACTCACCGGCCGACCATTCTCAGGAAACCGGGGGGGGTGTAACCCCCCCCCCCCCGACCAGCATTTAAAGTAGACCCCACTGGGTCTGCCGTTTCTAGAAAAAAGTGGGTGTGCCCCTCGCGTCCCGCTCGGCTAGCGTCGAGACGCGGCCGAATTCCGAGCCTGGCCGTAGGCCGCACAGTCTGGGTCGGCCGCGCCCATCCGCGGGCCAGGCCATGCCAGCCGGGTCGTGCCCAATCGGGCAGACCTAGGGGTATTGGGTCGGGTCGGATCGGGCCCATACCCCCTATTTTCAGACCAAGTTCCTTCAAACTCCCATATCTTGGGCTACGGACCTCCGATCGGCGCACCGATAGTTGCGTAGGGATCCTTGTATTGAGGCGGTCTTTTCGGTATATTACACTCAAGGTTTAAGCAAATTTTGCGTATTGTCGGGTTGGTTCGAACCCGAAACCAATCGGGCCCTTGAAGCAGAAAAACTTATAACATGAGGGCCAGACGTATGAATGATGTGAAATCAAATACGTTGAATTAATCTTAGTGATATGGTTCTTTTGGTTTACACCACTTGAGGTTTAGACGCGGCTCGAGTACGGTCAGGTAGGTTTTAGCTTAAAAACCAACTGGGCCCCTGGGACGGAAAAGCCAATATCTCTCTGACCGTGCATCTGATTGATGCATCATTTGTTGCATTGAGTTCCTATTGATGAGATGGAACTTTGGGATACATCAACTCTGGACTTTATGAAAGTTTATGTATTGACCCCCCTTAGCTTGTGGAGTGGACCCTCTCGAAATCGGGCGTGCTGTGTGCGGGAACCTTAGAGGTGGCTGCAACTACGACGAAAATAACAACTGTACATGGATCCTACGTGGGTTCAGCAGTGAGGACGACTGTACTTGGATCCTCCGTGGGTTTGGCAGTGATGAAGACTGTACTTGGATCCTACGTGGGTTCGAAAATGATTGTTACTGTACAAGGATCCTACGTGGGTTCGGCAATGACGACTTCTGTACTTGGATCCTACGTGGGTTCGGCAGGGGAGATGATTCAGAGGCTACATCTATCATCTCCACCCCTCTTCATGAGTAGTATACCTATTTTATCTGAGTCTTTACTTTCAATCAATATCATCGATATGATCTAATTTATTTCCTGTATGGATTGGGATGTGCTTTCCTGTGTGGATTGGGTTGTTCTTGGGCTCGTGAGTTGGAGACGAGCTGGAATTGATGACTTATATATATGTATGGGCATATACCTAAGTAGAGTTGTTTGGTAATTTGTGTTTGTAACTTTCCTTTTTAGTTAATCCTTTGTGGATTCTGGGAGACCTTCGGGGGTCTCGGGGTCCCTACTGAGTATTTTATACTCACCCCTGCACGAGCTATGCCCGCACTACGTGGTGTTGGTTGCAGATGACGGACATCGCTGATCCTGGTTGAGACCTGAGGAGCGGGATGGTATCCAGAGGTGGACTATCAGGCGGGATGTACTCGGAGTAGACGGACGGACACGAGGAGATGAGGAGACCATCTATACCCACCCTACAGGTGGGATAGCTGGAGGACGACTCAGTGGTTGATGTTTTACTAAACTGCTGGTGTACTTTCTTTTCAGTTCTACTGTACTTTCAGTTGGGTTTGTATTCTGGCCCATTTACTTTTCAGCACTTACTATTATACTCAGTTTACTTAGTGTATTCTTCATCGTTTATTCTCTGTTGTGTTTTGACTTATATAAAGGCAATTCCTTCCCTTTTTATCAGGATTTACGCCTTTGGTGCTAGTCACCAGCCCCTGGCCTATGGGAGGCGGGCTTGGGGTAGTCACGACATGGGCCCCGAGGACGGGTCATGACAAATTGGTGTCTGAGGAGTCTGTTTTACCGCATAACTTAGGATATGGTAATTTCTTTTTGTGAAGTAATAGTTTTAAGCATATTGAGTGTGGTTATAAATCTAGGGAGTCCATTGTTGGTGCAGCGGCCGACATATCCATACACCAGGACCCTGACTTCTGATTTCTGACTCAGTGCTCAAAAACACTGATTGCATGTGTGTTTCAAAAGTTTTCTTTGTGATTACTTTGAGTCAGCTCACCAGGTATATTGTATTAACCATGGCGCACCAATTTCTTTTCATGATAGCCCCACGATTGAAGCCAGCAACGGTTCCCAGTTACGTGAGAGCTGGAAGCCCAACGAACGATGAGGTCTCGATGTAGGGCCCCATTACAGCAGAGGTACCGGCGATACCTCTACCCACTGGGCCACCGATACCTCCAGCCCCAGCAGTAGAGAGTGCACATCGTCTGAGTGCACTGCACGAGTTTCAGCGATAGAGGCCGCCCAGGTTCCGTAGATATACAGACCCTCAGGCAGCCAAGGATTGGCTTGAGGCTGTTGTCCGAGTTTTCAGATTATTATGGACACCAACTGACCTCATGGTGATCCTTGCGGTGAGTCTCCTGCATGCAGCCACAGGTAGATGGTGAATATTGATGCTCCAGGTGCATGACGAGGCATATCTACTATAGATGGACTTCAATAGTCTCTTCTGCTCGGAGTTCATTCAAGCCACCCTCCGTGTGGTATCCATCCAGAAGTTACTACAGTTGCGGCAGCGCAGCATGACAGTAGCCTAGTACTCGGAGAGATTTACCGACCTCTTGCGCTACTCCACATACATGGTACGGGACCCATTCTTCTGGGCCCATACCTTCGAGCAGGGACTGAGGCATGAGATCAGGGCTTCGATGATCTCCCTCAACATTCCGACGCATGCGGGAGTACTAGAGAGAGCCCTCCTTGTGGAGATCTTCCTTACTGAGCCTACTCCAGCTGCAAGGCCTACCGCAGGGTGACACATAGTGGAGTATTCTGCAGCCGGCAGAAGACAGATTACGTCGAGGTCCAAGAGGACCAAGACATTAGGTGGGAGACCTCAGGATACTGGTTCTGATGTGTGGGGAACACGTAGTAGAGAAATTCATATGAGAGGCAGGCAGTGCTATGCATGTGGCGGGTAGTTCCACATGGCTCGTGGCTGCCCGACCCGCCATGCAGAGGAGTAGCAGATGGTTGAGGGACCACCCAGGAAGAGGTTCGATCGTGGTGGTCTGTAGGGAGCAGGTGGAAGAGGCAGAGGAGTTGGCTGACCAGCGGGTGGTGGGCGACGCTTTGAGACTCTACCACCACCACCACGAGGTCCACCTCGACCACAGGGAGCTGGTGGACAGAGGCAAGCTCAGCTTCAAGCAGTGGAGGATTACGACCACGGCGCACTTGATATGATTCAAGGTACTATCTCTGTCTACTCCACCCTTGATTCAGTTATTATAGACATAGGAGTTAGTCATTATTTTATTGTCACTGCCTTTGTTCGGATCTCGGAGATTCTGACGGAGTCGTTGGCTCAATCCTTACGGCTAGAGACTTTTATGAGAGCAGACTTGACGATTACACACTGGTGCTGGCAGTGTGAGCTTTCTCTAGGAGTCGAGAGCTTTGGCTGGGATCTTCTTGTAGTGGCGTTGAGGCCTTATGACGTCATCTTGGGCATGGATTGGTTATCTATAGTCCATGCTTAGATCTATTGTATTAGGTGCAAAGTGCAGTGTGTCCTCACAGATGGGAGCAGGTTCGCCTTCACCGACTAGAAGGTAACCTTTGGAGTGCAGGATAGACTCATGCAGAGGAGAGGACAGACGATGACCCATCAGTTGTCTAGTCTCATCCTAGGAGAAGTTCATCTGTGGAGTCTGATTATTCCTATTGTGGTGGATCTATATGCGGACATTTTTCATAAAGACATTCCAAGACTACCTCCTCGTAGAGAGGTAGACTTCTATATTGACCTGTATCCTGGGATAGCCCCGATATCTACTCCGGCATATCGGATGGCTCCCCCTGTGATTCACGAGCTACGGGTGTGGTTAGAGGACTTCCAGGGAAATGGATTCATTCGACCCAGTGTTTCACCCTGGGCTTCCCCGATTTTTTTTTGCCAAGAAGGCGGACGGGAGCTTGCGATTGTGTGTCGACTACCGTCACCTAAACCAGGTGACTGTGAAGAAAAATTATCAACTTCCAAGGATTGAGGACCTCGTCGATCAGCTCAAGGGAGCACGATGGTTCTCGAAGATAGACCTCAGGTCAGGCTATCATCATCTCAGATTTCGAGACAAGGATGTGCAGAAGAAAACCTTCAGGTGTCAGTATGTCCACTACGAGTTCTTAGTTATGCCTTTTGGCATAACCATTTCTCCAACAGTGTTCATGAGCCTCATGAATAGGATATTCCAGCCTTACGTTGATCAATTTGTCGTATTCTTCATCGATGACATACAGATTTACTCAACTACTGAGGAGGAGCATGCCAACCACTTGTGGGTTATACTGGAAACACTCTAAGAGCACCAGCTTTATGGTAATCTCTTGAAGTATCAGTTCTGGATTCGAGAGGTCCACTTCTTGGGTCACGTCATCTCTGAGGCAGGAGTTGCAGTGGATCATGCGAAGATCGAGGCAGTACTATCTTGGGAGCCACCCAAGAGTGTGACGGAGGTGCGGACTTTCCTAGGTCTGGCTGGGTATTACTGGAGATTTGTGCCAGACTTCTCCAGAGTTGCAGCACCACTTTCGAATTTGACAAAGAAGGTGAAACCCTTCGTATGGTCAGATAGATGTCAGAAAAGCTTCCAGAATCTGAGACATAGATTGACCAGTGCGCCCATCTTGAGGCCTCCGGAGGAGGGCATAGGGTACGTAGTTTACTGCGATGCATCAGAGACCAAACGTGGGTGTTTCCTGATGCAGGATTGGGCAGGGATTGCCTATGGTTCAGGACAGTTGATGCAGCATGAGCAGAACTATGCTACCCATGACCTGGAGTTCGAAGCAGTGGTCTTCGCCTTAAAGATGTGGCGGAACTATTTGATGGTCGAGCGCTTTATAGTCTACTCTGACTACCAGAGTCTCATGTACATCTTCGCGCAGAAGGACCTGAACATGAGACAGTGATGATATCTTGAGTTCCTCCAAGACTTTAACTTTGAGATAGTCTATACTCACGGGAAGGGGAATGTAGTAGCCCATGCTCTCAGTAGAAGATCGGTCATTCATCTACTTGGAGATGCGATGGAGCAGCTAGCCACATTGCAGATATCCATCATGGATACAGATGGAGCAGTCTTTCTACAATCACTCACAGTAACTCCTCCTCTACTACAGTGGGTCAGAGAGGCACTACCTGGGGGCATTGACTATGAGACGCGACGTGCTCATATTTCCACAGGGTAGGCGCCTGATGGTTTTTCTGAAGGAGCAGAGCATTTCAACCTCCTCAGGGGATGTACAATGGTACCAGGTGCATTATAGGAGGAGGTGTTGAGGGAGTTTCACACTTCCCCTTTGGCGGTATATCAAGGAGTGGAAAATATGTACCAGGATCTCAGACGACAGCACTGGTGGTTGGGTTTGAAGAATGTTTTGGAAGAGTTCATTTCACGATGCCTCACCTGCCAATAGGTGAAGGTGAAGCACGAGGTACTGGCAGGTTCGGTACAGCCCTTAGAGGTCCCAGAGTGGAAGTGGGATGGGATATCCATGGATTTTTTGATGGGGCTCCCACATACTTCCAGAGGACATGACTCCATCTGGGTGATTGTCGACCGACTCACCAAGTCGGCCCACTTCTTACCTATCAGAGAGCAGGGATCAGTGGAGATCTTGGGATACCACTATGTTCAGTAGATCGTACTGATTCATGGTGTTCCATCGTCTATCTTCTCCGATTGAGACACTCGCCTTACTTCCTGGATTTGGAAAGGGTTGCAGGAGGAATTTGTGACATAACTATGCCTGAGAACTGCCTTTCATCCTCAGAAGGATGGCCTGAAGGAGAGGACCATTCGGACTCTCGAGGACATGCTCCGTGCTTGTGTCCTCGACTTTGGTTGTAGCTGGGAGGATCAACTACCCTTGGTGCAGTTGGCGTACTACAACATCTACAACTCCACCATCGGAATGGCACCATACGAGGCATTGTACGACCGACCATGCAGATCACCTCTGTGCTAGATTGACCCTGGGGAGTCAGCACTCATAAGACTAGACATGGTTCAGACTATGACAGAGAAGGTGCAGATCATCCAAGAGCAGATGAGGACTGTACAGAACAGACAGAAGCCCTATGTTGATAGGAGGCGGAGACCACCAGAGTTTGAAGATGGTGACCATGTTTTCTTACAGGTCTCACCTGGACGTGGATTATAAAGATTTGGCCGAGGAGACATGTTATCTCCGCACTTCATCGGACAATTCTAGGTTCTCATCAAGGTAGGTGAGGTGGCATATCGCATGGATCATCCACCTCATTTGCACCGGGTGCACGACGTCTTCCATGCATCTCAACTGATGAGATACGTGCACTAACCGATGCATATCATTGATCACAGGGAGCTGGACATCGACGACGGGGTGACTTTTGGGGAGGTCCCAGTGGAGATCGAGGATCGACAGGAGTGGGTCCTATGTGGACGGTCTATTCCTCTGGTGCACATTCTTTGGCACCACAGAAACCTCCAGGAGAGCACATGGGAGCGGGAGGCTCAGATGCGTGCACAGTACCCTCATTTTTTTCCCTAGTTTATGATGTAGCTTTATGGGGACATAAATCCCGGAGGTGGGGGTAATTTAATGATCCTCAAATTTCAAGGAAATTTTTTTCTTAAATTCTTTGGGATTTTTCGAGTATTCAGTTCTTGACGGCACATGATTCTGAGGCCCGGTGTGCCTGGAATCAACTTCCAAAGTTTATCTCAGGTACGTTCAGTGAACGAACGAGCGGGTTTTTCTATCTTTTGAACCGGTGCTCGGAATTGAAATCCGAGGGAACTGATGAATTCGCAGCACTGGTAATTTCTTAGGAGGACCTTTATCGAAGATTCTTTTGCTCGGGAAGTGATGTTTAAAAAAAGTGGATTAAATGAAAAGTGAATAAAATTGTGGTACAATTTTATTTCCTTTTCTAAGGTGGGTTTATCCTACATGGTGGAGATAGGGTGGGACCCACTAGCATCCTAACTACCCTTGTGAGGACAAATGTAATGTGGGGCCCACAGAAGCCCGAACATTTTCATTTTCCATAACCCTTTAACCCCTAGGAATTAATTGTGTAACCCTTCCACCTTGTCTCTCTCTCCCTCTTAACTCTTTCCAACACACATTATAAAATTAATTGAACCACATCAATTAGTTAATGAAGTGTTTGAATTGTTGAATTTTTTAAAGGCTTGACATAAACAATTAAAATAAGGGGTGAACTTATTTTAATTTCTTTGGCTTGTTGTGTGAGAGTTTGGGGAGAGAGCCTTGTGTAAATAAAGATGGAAGTTGCATCATCGTTGAAGGACGTCATCCTCTCCGTGAAGAAAAACACCTCTTCGACGTAGAGCACCGAATCCATGAAGATCAACGATGCTCCACCCTCTTCTTCTCTCTATGATAAAATAGGAGACGTCATTTCCTTGGGTGCACACTGACAATGAAGGAAATGATGCCATCATCCGTGGCACTTGACAACCGAGAACTTATTTACGAGGTAGGGTTTATTTCTATGTTCATGTTTTATTGTCGTCCTTCGTTGTTTGAGATTTGGCTGAATGTTATCATCATAACATGAGGAGATCAGACCGCACGAACACAACTGATTCTCCTCTATTTTTTCTTGTTGTTCTTCGTTGATGATTGAGGCGAAGGCGGCGTGGTGCCATTGCACCGCGCGGGGACAAAGAGGACTGCAGCAGGAGCAGGCTGCAGCGGAGGGGCGTGATGCCATCGTGCCACGCCAGTGAGACAATCCACAGCCTAAGGTCATCACGGACCAGCAGGGGGCGGCCGGCTGAGCCGGTCACCGGCATCTCTAGGAAGGGGGACCTAGAAGAGGTCCTGCGGTGGCTCACTGGCCTGCCATAATGGCCGGAATTATTAGGAAACTGGGGGGTGTAACCTCCTGACAAGAATTTAAAGTGGACCCCACTAGGTCTGTCGTTTCCAAAAAAAGTAGGCATGCCCCTCACATCCCGCTCGGCCAGTGTCGAGCCGCGCCCGACATCTGAGCCGGGCCGCAGGACGCACGGGCTGGGCCGGCCGCGCCAGCCCGGCCGGGCCGCTCCCAATCACAGGCCAGGCTGTGCCAGCTAGGACGGGCCGCACCGAATCGAGCCAGACCCGGACCCGGGTCGGGTCGACCTGGTTCGGGCTGGCCCAGGGGTATTGGGCTGGGTCGGACCGGGCTCAGACCCCCTATTTACAGACCATGTTCGTTCAAACACCCATATCATGGGCTACAGACCTCTGATTGATGCACCATCAGTTGAGTAAGGATTCTTGGATCGAGATGGTCGTTTCGGTATATTACAATCAAGGTTTAAGTAATGTTTTGGTACATTCGGGTTGGTTCGAACCCGAAACCAACTGGGCCATTGAAGCAGAAACGCCTATAACTTTAGGACCGGACGTCCGAATGACATGTTGTCAAATATGTTGAATTACTATTAGTGATATAGTTCTTTTGGTTTACTCCACTTGAGGTTTGGATGCGACTGGATTACGATCGGGTTGGTTTTAGCTTAAAAACCAACTGGCCCCTAGGACGGAAAAGCCAATATCTCACAGACCGGCCGTCCGATTGACACGTCGTCTATCACATTGAGTTCTTATTGACGAGATGGAACTTTGGGATACATCAACTCTAGACTTCGTGACAGTTGATGTATTGTCCCCCCTTGGCTCGTGAAGCGGACCCTCCAGAATCGAGCGTTCTGTGTGCGGGAACCATAGAGTTGGTTGCGACTGCGACGACGATGACGACTGTACTTAGATCCTATGTGTGTTCGGCAGCAAGGAAGACTGTAATTTGATCCTCCATGGGTTTGGTAGCGATGACGACGATACATGGATCCTATGTGGGTTCGGTAGTGATGGTTACTGTACTAGGATCCTACGTGGGTTCGGCAGTGATGACTTCTGTACATGGATCCTACATTGGTTCAGCAGGGGAGATGATTCAGAGGCTACATTTATCATCTCCACCCCTCTTCATGAGTAAAATACATGTGTGATCTGATTCTTGACTTTCAATCAATATCATCGATATTATTGACTTGCTTTCCTGTCTGGATTGAGATTTTCATTCTTGTGTGGATTGGGTTGTGCTTTCCTGTGTGGATTGGGTCGTACTTGGGCTCGTGAGTGGGAGAGGAGAAGGAATTGATTACTTAGGTATATGTATGGTCATATACCTAAGTAGAGTTGGTTGATACTTCGTGTTTGTAGCTTTCCTTTGTGGTTAATATTTTTCATATTCTTGGAGACCTTCAGGGGTCTCGGGGTCCCTACTGAGTATTTTATACTCACCCATGCACGGGCTATGCCCGCACTACGTGGTGTTGGTTTCATATGAGAGACAGTGTTGATAGTGGTTGAGACTTGGGGAGTGGGATGGTATCCATAGGTGGACAATTAGGCGGGACATACACGGAGCAGACGGCCGGACCCTAGGAGTTGAGGAGACCATCTATACCCACCCTACAGGTGGGATAACTGGAGGATGACTCGGTGGTTGTTGTTTTACTTTACTACTGTTGTACATTCCTATCATTTGTACTGTACTTTTAGTTAGGTTTGTATTATGTCCCATTTACTTTTCAGCACTTACTTTTGTACTAATTTTACATAGTGTTAATTCATCTTCTGTTCCCTGCTGTGTTGTTTACTTATATAAAGGCAATGCCTTCCCTTTGTATCGGTATTTACGCCTTTGGTGCTAGTCGCCAGCCCCTGGCCTATGGGAGGCAGGCATGGGGTAGTCACAACACGGGCCCCGAGGACAGGTCGTGACATTTTATAATGATAATTTAACATGATTAGAGATATTTTGGGAGATATTTATGGGAATAAAACACTTTGGTTTAGAATATGTTTTAGTGAAAAGGTCATTTGATTATTAATTCTTTTAAATTTTATGAAAATAAGTTTAATTTTAATGATAAAATTTATGGTTAATACGATCTTTGGTTTGAAGGCAGAAATAGTCAATTAATATTACATGATTTTATAGAAAAAATAAGTCATATAGAAAATAATAGTGGTTACAAAGTGATTTGATGATTAGTTTTATTTTTTGTGGATTTTCATCATAGTATTGGGATTTTTATAGTAATTATATTAATGTAGTTTTATGAAAATTAAAATTTTTAGTTCAAGTGAAAACATGTCATATCCATAAATTTCATGAGTCATGAACCCACAACTTAAAGGAAACAAGGGTGCAGTGCCTACCACTAGACTACATGATGTCCTATTTAGTAAGATTTTTTCACTAAAAATATACAATAAATAAATAATGGTTTTATTAATGGGGAGATATTATGGGATTAAATATTCATTTATACATTATATTTTGAATAACTAATGATATTTTTGGATATGTTTTATTGGGTTGAGGTATCTTCAACCATTTAGATTTTTATAATGGATTATTTATGAAGAATTCTATTACATTTTTAAAGGTGTAATATGAAGAGTTTGTGGTAACATTTGAATTTAAAATGTTATTTAATGTTGGGGTTATTTATATTATTTTGGATATATGGTTATTTTTTTATGGAATGACCAAGGACAAACATTTGGTTTTATTATTTAATTTTGGAGATTAATTTATTATTTATTCAAATGATGGTTTGTTCTTTTTAAGTAGTATCTTACATTGTGAAAAAAATTTGTTTTAATAATGACAGATGAAATATCTTTTTATTCTTTTATGTTTTCTTTGATCCATTTAGTGTTTACTCTAGTGGTTCATGAATAAAAAATCTATCTAGAATACTCATCATTTGGAGCTAAATATGAAATTTTAGTATAAACTGATTAATGGATGAAATTATACTTTTCAAGTAATTATAATTTTTTATACTCACAATGTATATGGGAAATTATTTCCTATATTCTTAGAAAAGGATATTGGAATAAAAAAATTGTCCAAATATATTCATTTATAATAAATTTTTGGTCTTTTAACCCCTCACTAATAAATAATTTTATACTGATTTGCATTCTATGGGTCATTTTCTCTATCACTCTATTAATCCCTAAATTTTATTTTTCTTCTCCATCTATATATTTTAACTTCCCTCCAATGTTTTCCATATCTGGGATCCTGATAAAAAAATTTCACTTTTATTTTTCAAATACTTTTTGGGGTAAAGTGATAACCCATAAAAATACTAAATAAAAACCATCAAAAACCATGCGATATAGATAAACCATTAAAGTAAAATTTGAGACTATTTTACACATTATCCCTAAATAATTTCCAATGAATATATTTTACCACTCTAGTCTAATCATATTGGATAAGATATTCAAACCAATATTCTATCTTTTCCCATGTTTGAATGTGCTCCATTATTAATTTCCCTGCATTGAAACCTATTACCAGAATAAGTACATGATTTTTGATCCACTCTATCTTCTCATAATTAGTATCTACATGTAAGAGTCACTCAATTATCTTTTATGCATGCTCTTGAGAGGCTGTAATCCCAAGTGATTCCACTGTCATTTCTTCCTCATAGTGGAAAATTAGCTCTTAATGGTTGACACTATTTGGAACCTCTTTGCAAGCCTCCCTATTCTGTTCATTAGGCACACCCTTAATAAGATCAACACAGTCAATGGTGTTCTCAACCACCTCTATTGAGGCTTCCTAAATCAAACATATTTTTCCATCCCACCTCTAGCTTCTTATTCGTCATTCTCATTCAATTGGTTTCCACCTTGAACCATCACACTCACATTCTAATCCTTCACGTTACCATGAGTTTTGGGATCTATCCTCTTAGGCATAGAAATCATGGAATATCATTTCTCCACCAGTTTAGGTAGGTATGTATTGTCCTTTCATAATTTAGGGTTTTTCTGAGATGAACACATCTTCCTAAATTTTCATTTTATTTCCACCCCTTCCTCCTCCTTATATCATGGATCCCACTTCCATGGTGACCCTACACACTGTCATATGAGAAATATCTATAGATCCCACCATGAGACATATCCCTAGGGGTGCATTGACCTTCATTATAACCCTCATCCCAGATTGGGTTTTGTTGATCTTGGTCCAATAGTTCAATAGTTAATCCTTCAAATTAGTTTCCCAGTAAGAATGATGGTATGATTTTTGGACATTACCATTTACCACCAACTTCAACACGACCTATGTCTTTGAAACTTAGAATTGTGTGATATTTTCATTATTTCCAGTTGCGGGCTATATATCCACATCTTGAATAGAGTCGAAGGAGGGCACACAAACCCAGTCCTCTACAGACCCTCCTTGTGCATTGTACCACTTCTAGCTCTCAAGGCCTCATCATATGAGGTTGTGTTGGCTATGGTAGGAGGACCATATGCATCCAATCCCTTTATCCCCCTAACATGGATGAATCATGTATTCTTGAGACAGCCAAATCATGATTCAACCTTCTAAACAAATCTATAAATTTTGTATTAATCGATCTTAGGCGAATTTCCTTCTGAGTGGGAATCATTTCACCCAGACCTTTCTGACTATATTCATCCTTAGAGGTGGAAGCATGAGGCACCTGTTAGGTCTAGACTTACAAACATGGACCCTCCATGATCTTCAACTACACACGATTCTTCACCTAATTTTTTCCACATCTTTTATCATATCAGGATCCACACCCCCATTTCTGACTCCACACCAAAAATAGGAATTCAAATTCCCCATGCACTTATACACCTTGTAAAAATCCATCAATGATTTTAATTACATAGATTTTTTACACCTGAATTCTTCACCAAAATTGTACCAAACCCACTCCACTGGTATCTTGGAGACATCAAGATCTACACATATCTACTGGTTAACTCGATGGCTAATAGATATGGTTCTATTAACAGGGCACAAAATTTGACCTACCATATTTCTTTGTAATCAATAGGTTGAAGGGTTTTAGAACATCAATAAGAGTTTTGGGAAACTAAACCAGATCACAACCGAGGAAGAATACCATTTTATATTAAAATCATAAGACCAATGAGAGAATAATAAGTTGTATCTAAAGAAATTAGATAGAGAACTAGAACATTAAAAAAATAGATCTTCCTCTAAGATGAAATGAATCATAAGATGATGGTTGTTGATAATACCAATAATCTCGAGTTTAGGAGACCCCCATGATACAAAGACGAATTGGTCAAAATAATACATTAAAGGTCTTCAGTGTAAGAAATTAGACAAAAGGGTCATATCTAATTGGATTGAAGCTTCCATTAAGCTCAACATTGATAATAGAAGATAAGATGAGCCATTAAAAAGATCGAGAACCTTTGATCTTAATGAAAGAGATATAAATATTGGGCAATCATTAGGGTTTGAAAAAAGGAGGAAGGAATGAGGCTTAGAAACCAGTTGGACAAGATCCTCTCCCCTTCTAGTGATGGGAAAGGGGGAGGTATAATCCATAACCATATCTTCTAGGGAATCACCTATGAGAGCTAAGAATAACTTCTCCACTTCATCATACAGTATAAGGTAGAACCCCCCAATCAGGGATCCTGATTGTTGTTGTTTTAGGTAACCATTATGTTTCAAAATTTCCATTTTAAAGTATATTTTATAATTACATTATATGATGTGGGTTTCAATGAATTTATTTACAAATATTTATCCTTTTATGATAAATATAAAATACTTAGGGTGTAATTTATTTAAGGGGATAGAATGTAACAACCTACTATTTTTGAACGTATTTATATTTAAATAAATTTAATTTCATTGATAATTTGAGTTGAATAAAACATAGAGTTTATAAAAACTATGGTATACTATTAAAATAATTTATTGAAGTATCACAATTATAAGCTTGTTTTTAAGTTGGTGGTATGAAATTTAATTACCACATTATGAAAAAAAATTAGTAAATTAATTATATTCCTTAAAAATAAATTTCCTTCTAAAATGGGTTTTATTTTTTTTGTGAGGAACAATTATAATTAATTTTAGAAAATTTTTGGAAATTTCATTTCATAAAAATAATCTAATTTTAGAAATTAGAAAATGAAAATTATATTAGAATTAACATTTGAGTCTTTTCTGAAAAAATGATTTGTCAACAAATAATGAAAAAATATATTTTTATTGAATCCTTTCTTATATTTTGAACAACTTACAAATCTCATTCTCTTCAAGATTTGTTTAAAAAATTCATTAGTTTATTTTTATTGAAAATAATCCAATAAATTTTATATAAATCAATATTATGCTTGAAATTGGTAAAAATATTTTTATAAATAAAACACATTTTTCTACAAAATCATTTTTTTCAATGTTTTGTGGGATTAATTTAAAATTATATTCTTCCATTTATGTAAATAGAATTTTGAAAAAATTGATTCCCTATTTTTTATATTCATAATTTATATAATTAAATAGGGATAAATTAATTTTTATTGATTATGAATGACAAATGTTGTAAATATTTGTCACATTGGTAATGGTAGAACATTAATAACTAGGTTAAAACTATTGTGTAAGGCATTAAAATATCCTTATAACTTTACAATATAAAATTGAATGAGTGGTTTTCAACCAAAAATATTTTAATGGATTTAAATAATATATCTTAAAATATTATTTCTAATTATTGAAACCATGATTGACTTTTTTGAATGATGAGTTATAATTTATCCAAATTAAAAAATATTTTGAGTATTAGTTATTAAAGGAAAGGTTGGAAGATTCCATTTTGTTTTGGATAGCTTCAATAGTCTGAAAAATGAAAAAAAATTACCCAAATTTTTTTAAACCAATTTATTTCATTATTTCTAAGTGACATTGTTTTTAAATTTAAATAAAATATATTATTAAAAAATTCATGTAATTTACGATCTCAAATTAAAAGTAATTCTGAAAACTATATAATTTTAATCTTATAAAATGGATTAAAAAATTTTAATTTTTTTTGGAAAATATTTTATAACTCCCCTTTTATTTCTAATCATGTAATTATGATATCATGGTAAAAAAGCTAAATTATCATAGTTAAGGTTATAATGAGTTTAAAGTGGTTTAACAAGAAGATAAGGTTTAAAATATATCCAAAAAATTCTCAAATGTTATTGGTTGTGTAAAGACCCGTAAAATTCAAGGGAAAGTTTTTCTTAATTTTCTGTGGAATTTTACAGGAATGCGGTTTCTGACGGCACCTGATTCCGAGGCCCGGTGTGCCCGGAATCAATTTCCGAAGTTTGGCTCGGGTACGTTCAGTGAACGAACGAGCGGGAATTTCTAACATTTGAACTGGTTCGCGGAATTGAATTCTGAGGGCACCGATGAACTCGCAGCGCCGATATTCGCTTAAGGAGACCTTTTCCGAGGTTGCGTTTTATGCGGGTTGAGAGTTAGTTTTTGGGTTTTTAAAATGAAGTTAAATAAAATGTGGAAACACATTTTATTTTTTTTATTCAAGTTGGTTATAACCTCCTAAAGGGAGTTAGGGGTGGGACCCACATCCACTTAACCTCCCTTGAGAGGATTAAGTGTGGTGGGGCCCACACGAACCCTAACATTTCATCTTCCCTTTAAACTCCCTATAACTCCTCTTTAATTAATCTTGACAACTTGGGTTATTTATTGAGTTGAGTTGTTTTAATTACAATCTTTTGAAATTCAAGTTGTTTAATTGTGTAAATAAAATAAGCTTTAAGCTTATTTTATTTTGGTTGGTATCCTTTGCCACCTTGAGAGGATTTGGGAAATTCTCTCCATCTTCTTCAACCTTGATGAAGAACACTCAAGCTCCGACGAAGAACGCCGCTTCTCTTCTTCGTAGCCGGTGTGTTTCCGAAGATCGACGATGCCGCATCTTCGACCTTCTTCCAGTGTCAACGAAAGGAGACGTCGTTTCTTCCTCGGACTTTCTCCGTCAGCTTACGAAGCTTCTCCAGCGACGTACCTCTTCGGACGCACCTCGACGTTAAAGGAAACGACGTTCGGTTTCCACGACGCTCGACCTCCGCGACGCTTGTCTTCCGCGGCTTGTTGACGTGCTCTGCACTTGAAACCGAGGTAGGGGTTTGTTGTTGTTTTATTTAATTATTCTCGTTCTTGGTTCTAGCATGACGAACTTTGAGGATAAACGATTAAGTGTTATCGTTTAACGAGAGGGGGGCCGGACCGCACAAACACGGCCGAACCCCCCCCCCCCCCCCCTCCACTGTTCTTGATTGTTTCTTGTGAATGGAACGAGATGGCGAGGTGCCGTCGCACCACGCGGGAATCGCACGTCAATTATTGTGCGGCACCGTCACACCGCGCCGTGGAAAGAATTTCATGGACGCGACGCCGTCGTGCCGCATCGAAGGAAAACCGAAGGCACCGCGGCCGGAGCGGGACCGCGGAGGAGGGGCGCGGTGCCGTCACACCGCGCCGGATGACAAAGGCCGCGGCCGGTTCCAGGCCGCGGCGGAACGGGAAGACCGGCGGCCAGCCGGGCCGCCGGTGTCGGAAGCCGGAAGGGGGACCGGCCTTTGTCGGTCCCGTTGAGGAAGAAACGGCCGGCGAGGTCAGGCCGGCCGGAAGGGAGGATATCCAGGGGGAATTAATCCCCCAGCCAGCAAATATACTGCCCCCCATAATGAGGGGTGCCGGTTTCACAAAGGGGGGGGGCCCGGTTTTCCAATCAGCTCGGCCTACGGCCGAGCTGGCAGTGCGCCCAGCGCGCTGCCGAGCGCTGAACCGGCGCGCCGGGCCAGTCCGCCATGCCAGTTCGGGCCGCGCCGGGCCGTGCTGGGGCGGGTCGACCCTGTCCGGTGCAGGTCGACCCGGTTCGGGCCAACCGGGGGGTCTCGGGCTGGGACGACCCGAGCCCGAAACCCCCGTTACCGAGCAGTTTGGATTCAAATGCCCATAACTCGGGCTATAGACCTCCAAACGACGCGCCGTCAGCGGAGATGCGATCCTTGGATCGAGACGGTCGTTTCAGTATATCGCACTTAAGGTTTCGGAATACTTTGTATTCGGCCAGGTTGGTTCGTACACGAAACGAACCGGGCCCTTGGAGCGGAAACGCTCATATCTTGAGCTACGGACGTCCGAATGATGTGTCGTCAGCTTTGTTGAGTTCCTCTTGGTGAGACGGATCTTTTTCCATACTCCGCCCGAGGTTTGGATGTAGGTGGAGTACGGTCGGGCTGGTTTTTCCTTAAAACCCAACGGGGCCCCTGGAACGAGAAAGCCAATAACTTCCAGACCAGGAGTCTGATTGACGCGTCATCTGTTGCATTGCGTTCCTGTTGACGATACAGAACTTTTGGAATCCTCCTCCTAAGTTTTGGATGCAGATGGATAGTGGTCGGGTTGGATTGCACCCGAAATCCAACCGGGCCCCTGGAACGGAAAAACTGATATCTTTCTGACAGAACATCCGTTTGACGAACCGTCAGCGGCGTTGGTGATCTCATTGAGAAACGGTCCCTATGAGTATACCCTATCAGAGTTCGGGGTAGATTTGATATACGGCCGGGTTTGGTTCGCTCCCGAAACCAACCGGGCCCCTTGGACTAAAAGGATAATAACTCACAGACCAGGCGTCCGATTGACGTGTCGTCTGTTGCGTTGAGACCCCTATGACGAGGCGGTCCTTTGAGATACTTCTTCGTGGGACTTTGAGATACTTCGAGTATCGACTTGTAGCTTGTGGAGCAGACCCTCCCAGAGACGAGCGTACGGAGTACGGAGACCGTGTATCCGGCAGAGACCTGAAGACTGCTTGTCCGATTCGATTCGGAGTGACTTACGTAGCCCAGTGGGGAGCACTACTTTGTGAGGTGGCAGACCCATAGCGGAGGAGCACTACTATATGAGGTGGAAGACCCGCGGTACTCAACTTCAGGAGTACCTCTGTAGGCTATGAGGGGGGAGCACTACTATGTTGGGTGGCAGACCCTGGTGGGAAGCACTACTGTGTGAGGTGGCAGGCCCGCGGTACTCGACAGGAGGAGTACCTCAGCAGTCTTAGGTTAGTGAGCAGTACCTCGGAGTCGTGACAGGACCACTATACACTCCAGAGATGGAGCTCTTCAGCAGTTATGGTTTTGATAATGAAAATCCTGGTTTGAGCATAGACTTTTGACCTTTGTGTTTCCTCATGATTGGGATGGGTCACTTGATAACTTAGGTATATGTATGGGCATATACCTAGGTAGTGGTTATCTGTTGATTTCAAAATCCTTGTGTTTCCTCATGATTGAGATGGGTTACATGATAACTTAGGTATATGTGTGGGCATATATCTAAGTAGAGGTTATCTGTTGAGATCTTCTTGTGGTTATCCTTGTTGGTTGTAGTGAGACCTTGAGGGTCTCGGGGTCCCTACTGAGTATCGTTATACTCACCCCTGCATGTTCTATGCCCGCACTACATTGTGTTGGTTGTAGATGATGGACAACGTTGATCGTGGTTGAGTCTTGCAGAGAAAGATGGTACCTGGAGGTGGACCACTGGGCGGGGCGTGCTCAGAGCGGACGACGGGACCCGAGGAGCAGTGGAGCTATCTGTACCCACCCTTCAGGTGGGATCTCCAGTGGATAGCTTGGTGTAGTGGCTTTTACTTTACAGTTGTTGTTTTCCCTTTCGATTTGTACTTTACTTTCAGTTTGGGTTTGTATACTGGCTCATTTACTTTTCCACACTTTCAGTTGTACTCTGTTATTACTTGGTGTTTACTATTCCGCTTGCTTACTCTGTGGTGCTTGATTACTTTTCAAAGGCAATGCCTTCCCTTTTTACTGGGATTTATGCCTTGGTGCTAGTCGCCAGCCCCTGGCCTATGGAAGGAGTGCTTGGGGTAGTCACAGCACGGGCCCCGAGGATGGGTCGTAACAAATTGGTATCAAAGGCGTTCGGTTCTACCACAGAACTTATAACTCTGATGTTTCTTCCTGTGAAGCAATAGTGTTAAGAGTACCGAGTTTGGTTTTCAGTTCAGGGAGTCCAGTGTTGCTGCGGGCGGCCGACGTATCCATACACCAGGACCCTGACAACTGATTTTCGACTTTGTGCGCGAAAACACTGATTGCGTGTGTGTTTTCTAGAAGTTTTATTTAAATGTCGCTCAAACCAGGTCAGCTCACTAGGTATAATCTTTTGACCATGTCACGTTGTTTCTTTCAGGATGCCTCCCCGTGGACGACCAGCTAGAGCCCCGAGAATGGTGCGTACTGACAGCCCGCCGAGCGATGAGGCCTCAGTACAGGGCCCTATCCCAGTTGAGGCACCAGCGGTACTACTACCCGTTGGGCCACCGATGCCACCAGCCCCAGCAGTAGAGGATGTACATCTTTTGAGCGCACTACATGAGTTCCAGCGCCAGAGGCCACCCAGGTTTCAGGGAGGGACGGACCCGCAGGCGGCTGACGATTGGCTGGAGGCTGTGGTGAGGGTCTTCAGGCTAGTGGGGACGTTGACAGATTTCATGGTGATCCTTGCTGCCAGCCTTCTTCAAGCAGCTCAGGCCTTCGATCATGGAGCTCTTGGGGCAGATGGATAGGAGCGAAACTAGTAGATACGTCCTTTGTACTTCTAGTTTCTTGTTTCTATTGTGTATCATCTTTGTATTATGAGATGAAATAATAAAAGATGCTTACCTTTGTGATGTATTCAGTCCTGTCCACTTTTGTGTTGTTAATAAGAGGTTCCAGTTAAGACTGTTGACTTGACCCTCACATTCGATATTTCTACTGGAGGAGACCCAGTGACCTCACACTGATGCCAACAGTGTGACTCGACCCTTGGAGGCGAGAGTGAAAGTTGGATCTCTTGGTAGTTACGTCGAGGCCTTACGACGTCATCCATGGCATGAATGCATCATTCATGTCAGGATTGACTGTATTAGGCAACGAATGTGGTTCATCTAGGGGATGAGACCAGATTTCTCTTTTTTGGAAAAGAAGAAATCATATCCACTCTTCTGAGACTAGAGAAGGTCCAGGTCATCCAAGAGCGGATGAGGACGGCAAAGGGCCGACAGAAGCCTTATGCTGACAGGACTTGGTGGCCTCTAGAGTTCAAGGATGACCATCACGTCCTTATACGAGTCTCGCCTCGATGAGGTTTATGGAGATGTGGCCAGGGAGACAAGTTATCTCTGAGGTTCAACGGACTTTTCTAGGTCCTCAGCTAGGTAGGCGAGGTGTTTTACCGCTTGGCCCATCCACTTCAGTTGTACTAGGTGCACGATCTTTTCCACGTATCTCAACTGAGGAGATACGTGCTCGACCCTTTGCATATCATCGACCATGAGGAGCTGGACGATGGTGATGGGGTGTCTTTCATGTAGTTTCTAGTGGGGATCGAGGATCGACCGGAGTGGATCCTACAAGGATGATAGATTCCTCGGGTGAGCTTTCTTTGGCAGTACGGGAACCTCCAGGTAAGCACATGGGAGCAGAAGGCTCAGATGTGTGCTCAGTACCGCCTTTGTTTCCCTAAGTTTGTGGTGAAGCATTACGGGGACATAAAGACCTGTGGTGGGAGTAATGTAATGTCCCATAAAATTCAAGGGAAATTTTTTCTTAATTTTTTTGGAATTTTACAAGAACGCGGTTTCTGACGGCACCTGATTCTGAGGCCCGGTGTGCCCGGAATCAATTTCCGAAGTTTGGCTCGGGTACATTCAGTGAACGAATGAGCGGGAATTTCTAACTTTTGAACCGGTGCCCGGAATCGAATTATGAGGGCACCAATGAACTCCTAGCGCCGATATTCACTTATGGAGGCCTTTTCCGAGGTTGCATTTTATGCGGGTTGAGAGTTAGTTTTTGGGTTTTTAAAATGAAGTTAAATAAAATGTGGAAACACATTTTTTTTATCCAAGTTGGTTATAACCTACTAAAGGGAGTTAGGGGTGGGACCCACATCCACTTAACCTCCCTTGAGAGGATTAAGTGTGGTAGGGCCCACACAAACCCTAACACTTCATCTTCCCTTTAAACTCCCTATAACTCCTCTTTAATTAATCTTGACAACTTGGGTTATTTATTGAGTTGAGTTGTTTTAATTTCAAACATTTGAAATTCAAGTTGTTTTATTGTGTAAATAAAATAAGCTTTAAGCTTATTTTATTTTGTTTGGTATCCTTTGCCACCTTGAGAGGATTTGGGAAATTCTCTCCATCTTCTTCAACCTTGACGAAGAACACTCAAGCTCTGACGAAGAACGCCGCTTCTCTTCTTCGTAGCTGGTGTGTTTTCGAAGATCGACGACGCCGCATCTTCGATCTTCTTCCATTGTCAACGAAAGGAGACGTTGTTTCTTCCTCGGACTTTCTCCGTCAGCTTACAAAGCTTCTCCAGCAACGTACCTCTTCGGACACACCTCGACGTCAAAGGAAACGACGTTCGGTTTCCGCGACGCCCGACCTCCGCGACGCTTGTCTTCCGCGGCTTGTTGACGTGATCCACACTTAAAACCGATGTAGGGGTTTGTTGTTGTTTTATTTAATTATTCACGTTCTTGGTTCTAGCATGATGAACATTGAGGATAAACGATTAAGTGTTATCCTTTAACGAGAGGGGGGGAGGACCACGGAAACATGGCCGAACCCCCCTCCCCCCCTCCTTTGTTCATTATTGTTTATTGCGGATCGAACGAGATGGCGAGGTGCCATCGCACCACGTGGGAATTGCACGGCAATTATTGCGCGGCGCCATCGCGCCGCGCCGTGGAAAGAATTTCATGGACGCGACGCCGTCGCGCCAGGTCGAAGGAAAACTGAAGGTGCTGCGGCCGGAGCGAGACCGTGGCAGAGGGGTGCGGTGTCGTCGCACCGCACCGAACGACGAAGGCCGCGGCCAGTTTCGGGCCGCGGCAGAACGAGAAGACCGGCGGCCAGCCGGACCACCGGTGTCGGAAGCCGGAAGGGGGACCGGCCTTTGCCAGTCCCGTTGAGGAAGAACCAGCCGGCCAGGTCAGACCGGCTGGAAGGGAGGTAATCCGGGGGGAATTAATCCCCTGGCCAACAAATAAAAGGCCCCCCATAATGAGGGGGGCCAGTTTAACAAAGGGGGGGGGGGGGCAGGCGGCCCGCCGTTTTCCAATCAGCTCGGCCTAGGGCCGAGCTGGCAGCGCGCACAGCACGCTGCCTAGCGCCGAACCGGCGCGCCTGGCTGGTCCGCCAGGCCAGGCCGGGCCGGGTCGACCCTGTCTGGGGTGGGTCAACCCGTTTCGGGCCAACCAGGGGGTCTCGGGCCGGGACGGCCCGGGCCCGAAACCCCCGTTACCGAGTGGTTTGGATTCAAATGCCTATAACTCGGGCTACGGATCTCCAAACGACGCGCCGTCAGTGGAGATGCGATCCTTGGATCGAGACGGTCGTTTTGGTATATTGCAATCAAGGTTTCGGAATACTTTGAATTCGGCCAGGTTGGTTCGTACACGAAACCAACCGGGCCCTCGAAGCGGAAACACTCATATCTTGAGCTACGGATGTCCCAATGACGTGCCGTCAGCTTTGTTGAGTTCCTCTTGGTGAGATGGATCTTTTGGCATACTCCGCCCGAGGTTTGGACGCAGGTGGAGTACGGTCGGGCTGGTTTTGCTTTAAAAACCAACCGGGCCCCCAGAACGAGAAAGCCAATAACATCCAGACTGGGCGTCATATTGACGCACCGTCTGTTGCGTTGCGTTCCTGTTGACGATACAGAACTTTTGGCATCCTCCGCCCGAGTTTTGGAGGCAGATGGATAGTGGCCGGGTTGGATTGCACCCGAAATCCAACCGGGCCCCTGGAACGGAAAAGCTGATATCTTTCTGACAGAACGTCCGTTTGACGAACCGTCAGCGGAGTTGGTGATCTTTTTGAGAAACGGTCCCTATGAGTACACCCTATGAGAGTTCGGGGTACAGTTGAGATACAGCAGGGTTTGGTTCGCTCACAAAACCAACCAGGCCCGTGGGATGAAAAGGCTAATAACTCACAGACCAGGCGTCCGATTAACGCGCCATCTGTTGCGTTGAGACCCCTATGACGAGGCGGTACTTTGAGATACTTATTAGTGGGACTTTGAGATACTTGGAGTATCTACTTGTAGCTTGTGGAGCAGACCCTCCCAGAGACGATTGTACGGAGTACGGAGACCGTGTAGCCGGCAGAGACCTGAAGACTGCTTGTCCGATTCGATTCGGAGTGACTTACGTAGCCCAGTGGGGAGCACTAATTTGTGAGGTGGCAGACCCATAGCAGAGGAGCACTACTATGTGAGGTGGAAGTCCCGCGGTACTTGACAGGAGGAGTACCTCTGTAGGCTATGAGGGGGGAGCACTACTGTGTTGGGTGGGAAACCCTGGCGGGAAGCACTACTGTGTGAGGTGGCAGGCTCGCGGTACTCGACAGGAGTAGTACCTCAGCAGTCTTAGGTTAGTGAGAAATACCTCAGAGTCATGACAGGACCACTGTACACTCCATAGACGGAGCTCTTCAGCAGTTACAATTTCGATAATGAAAATCCTAGTTAGAGCTGAGACTTTTGACCTTTGTGTTTCTCATGATTGAGATGGGTCACTTGATAACTTAGGTATATGTATGGGCATATACCTGGGTAGTGGTTATCCGTTGATTTCACAATCCTTGTGTTTCCTCTTGATTGAGATGGGTTACTTGGTAACTTAGGTATATGTATGGGCATATATCTAAGTAGAGGTTATATGTTGAGATCTTCTTGTGGTTATCCTTGTTGGTTTTAGTGAGACCTTGAGGGTCTCAGGGTCCCTACTGAGTATCGTTATACTCACCCCTGCACGGGCTATGCCCGCACTACGTTGTGTTGGTTGCAGACGACGGACAACATTGATCGTGGTTGAGGCTTGTAGAGCAGGACGGTACCTGGAGGTGGACCACTGGGCGGGACGTGCTCGGAGCGGACGGCGGAACCCGAGGAGCAGTGGATTTATCTGTACCCACCCTTCAGGTGGGATCTCCAGTGGACATCTCGGCGGAGCGTCTTTTACTTTACAGTTGTTGTTTTCCCTTTCGAGTTGTACTTTACTTTCAGTTTGGGTTTGTATACTGGCCCATTTACTTTTCTGCACTTTCAGTTGCACTAGGTTATTACTTGGTGTTTACTATTCTGCTTTCTTACTCTGTGGTGCTTTTTTACTTTTCAAAGTCAATGCCTTCCCTTTTTACTGGGATTTACGCCTTGGTGCTAGTCGCCAGCCCCTGGCCTATGGAAGGCGGGCTTGGGGTAGTCACGGCATGGGCCTCAAGGATGGGTCGTGACAGGTTGAGTTAATTTCTACCATATAACATCTTATATTTGGATATGGTGTTCCTTTGTGACATGTTATTTTATTATGACATTTAGAGAGATGATTTAATAGAAAATTTCACTTTTTTTCATTTAATATCGCTAAAATTTTTATATAATGAGAAAATAATGATAATTTAAATTATAAATTATTATTTTACATATAAATTATGTTTTTTATCAGGTTAATTTATTTTTATTTTTTATCTAATGAATAACTACATAATATTATTATGCAATACTGAAATGGTGTTTAATCAAATAAAATAAGAACAAGATAAATGATTTTAAAAATATTAAATGTAATATAACATAGAAATATTATTATATAAAAAAATTTATAGATAAAGATAACAATTTAAGGGTGTTTAAAATATTTGTTTTTGAATTATTTAACTATATCGATCACTTTAATGTCAAAGAAAAAGAATTTTTAAAAAAATAAATTAATTATGTTTAATAATAAATAAAACTTTTTATTAAATGATCTAAGATTTACAAAAACCATTTATTTGGTAAACCGAATTGGATATGGTTTAAAATTTTAAATATGGTCCATTTATGGGACAATTTTCCTTTTATGGTAACATTCTTGTCCCTAAAATAGTAGAAATATTTGACATTACAATAATTGTAAAAAGGGTTAATAAGAGATTAAAACTAAGAGATAAGGGTTAAAACATCACATAAACTTGTATAAATTTTATTGTATGAGAGGACTTATACTTATCCTTAATCATATATTGTAAATATTTCTAATTTTATTCACAAGATTATAAAAATTAATTTTTATTAATTTAATACATTGTGTTATTCCAAGAGTGCACCTTTCCTCACTTATAAATGTAAGAAACTTCTCATTACTTCATCACACCTTTTGATCCATCTATCATTGAAAATACCAGCCATAATACCGCCAAGACTAATTTAACACATAATATATCTTCTGTTATTTCCAAAATACTTCCTCTTTAAGTCTTATTGTGTATGTAAGAAAATGTTTCTGAAATAGGAGGTATAACTCTTAACGAAGAGTTTTCAATTCCATTTCTTCTTATACGTCCTCTAAATACATGGTATATATTATAAAATAATTAATTAAATTTCTTAAATATACATAATTATTTTTATGATGATTAAACAACCGTTTTCACCTTCTTTGCTTCCCATGGAATATTAAAACAATGCTTGTGCATACGTATGACTTATGGTCTCAACCCAACTATGTTGTTATTTTTCCATCACCACATTACATGGATGGTTATGGTGATATATTTAATAAAAAATTATTTTATTTAAAATATTATTATGATTCTATAATAATCAAATATTATTAGTGTTACTTTTGTTCCATCCATTGAAAAATGGAAACAGTGTTCATGATTGTCTATGACCAACATTGTCCATGAATAATGTAATTCATTTTTTTATCTATAATATTTATGGATGAAAATTTATATATATACATATTTTTATTGAATATGAAAGAATTTAATATGATGTTTCACATTCTAGATATTATGGAACCATGGTCAAAGTATAAATACACTAACTGTAGAACCAAAACATCCATGAAAAACAAAACAGTTAAAACCTATAAATGATTATATTAATAATGAAATAATCATAAATGGATGTTAAAATGCTATAACTCGATCATATATGAAATTATAAGCACTTAAATGATTCTGGTATAGAATTAATGTAAATTTATATTTATTTTATATGATTTAATTCTAGTTTTGAAGAAATTATAGATTGATGT
The DNA here is from genome assembly GCA_963277665.1 of Viscum album. Taxonomy (NCBI): domain Eukaryota; kingdom Viridiplantae; phylum Streptophyta; class Magnoliopsida; order Santalales; family Viscaceae; genus Viscum; species Viscum album. The sequence continues at coordinate 1,093,999,314 of OY728148.1, read as the reverse complement.
AAGAGTTTATCTCATAATCTCATCATTGTTCAAGATTGTTTATGTTTACAACATTACAAAGGTAATTATTTTTTATTTATTTCTTAAAACCAAAATATTTTTATATACTATGGTTATTTATAAAAAAATGTATGTTTTCCTTTCATTTTACTCTTTTAATTACTCTATAGATCAAAAGATGTTTTTTAAGGATAACTTATTTTATTTTCTATTTAGTTGGTAATATTTTTCTTCCTTTTCCATATTATCAATATTTTTTAAATATTATAAAATAATTATTTAAACTCATTTTTTACAATGTTATACTTTCTATAAAAAATTTTCAAATCATTCTTTTTTTTAAATGAATCATTTTTTTAATTTTTACTGAAAATATGAAACACGCCATTATTTTATCATACAAAACATGAATGGAATTTTATATTGTAATTAATTATCAATGATTTGAATATTATTTTACATGTTTCCATTGATCATTTTAAAGAAATAAATTTCTCTTATATTCTTGAATTTTTAAAGGTAATTTTCAATATGAAAATTTTATTTTCTAAATAATGTTTTTAATGATCTTTTTATAGTATTTATTTTTCTCAATGTTAAAAATTATTTATTTAAATTGTTATCCATTTAGGATATGTTGAAATGATACTATCTTTATTATTTATCTATGGGTTTTTTGATCAATTTTATTGGGGAAAGAATTGACATTTGTTATTTTATAATTATCAATATAGATAGTTATTGATAATATAGAATGTTTATTAAGATCTATTATTTATCTGATGAATTCATGATAATTTTTATGTGATAATTGGGGACTATAATTAAAACTATCCTCAATGAATTCCTATGAATTATGAGACTAAATATTTTGGGTATATGGAAAAGGCCTTACCCATTTATATAAGATGTATTTTCACGATTCATGAATATTAATCAATATATGTCCCGCATCATAAATTTTATAATTATGAAATCAGTTATTGATTTTCATGTGACTATTTGAATAGTAATTTCATCCATGGATACATTTCAAGCTCATGTGACAATTTATAAGGAATTATTTGGCCATTATTTTTTCCTGTAATATTATTCAGTCCTCATTCATTCTATGTTTTATGTGGTTTTACTATAACGACCCATACTTAACATACATTGTTATTACTTCAGAATTGAAGCACACTTATTACAACATATAACAAAACCATGAAAGGACCGTATAGGTATAGAGTCTTTAGAAACTGGGAAACGTAAACAACTGGTTCATAAAGCATCTACATTGCCTCCCATTTATTTCATCATATCTAGAGTCCCTTTTGGAATATCCTACTTAATAACCTTCTTCCTAGTTTGGGGAAATAAAACATACAAAAGGGTGACGAAAAATGCTCAGTAAGGGTAAAAAAAATAAATATCAATCACATCATATACATAAGAACATAACTTTTGGAAATATTAACCTGCAAAAGAGATCATAATTTCATAACATGGGATAAATCATAGTAGTGAAATGTAATGCCAATAATCATAACATGAAACATGAAACTTTGTGGCATACACACATAATCATAGAGAATCATTTCTTATTAGTCAAGACTCATTTCCAAGACTATCTTAGTGGACAAAGTCCATTTCTGAACCGAGTTCACTCCTCGTTTCAGTCCTATTTCACTGAACCGGTTTAACATGCTGTTCTAGCCATGTCTGTCTCATTAGATATAAAATCTTTACCCAATGAATTGGAGGGAGATATAGGTCCCACACATCTCATAATGATACCATTCTTATGTGTGCCACAAAATCATGAATCATACATCATTACAGAACCCATGTAATAAAAATGGGATTCTTAAACATCATGACATCATAAAACAATTCATATAAGATAAAGGAATTCATAAAAATAATTCCATCACAACATAATCAAATCAATGTAATAATAGGGATAGAAACAGAACCCTATATTATCTTAGATGGAAAATAATTTTGATAAAACACTTGAACTCCATTCTTGAGGAAAATATCCTTTCTACTTCAAAAACATTTTCCTTTCTTAACATGTCATACAATTTTAAACTAAAATATGTTTATTAAAAATAAACTTGAAAACTTGTAAAGGAAGCTTCTTGAAAATGATGTTTTAAAAATCCATTCATGCCGTATAAGTTAAAAAACATTCTTCTCGTACTTTTGTCAGAAAAGCCAAAAAGTACCTTGTACGAAAAACGACAAAAGATTCCTTTCATATCATTTACTGAAAACTCACCGAAGGGTAAAATTGGATTTAAACAATTGTAGGTGGATGGAAACAATATTACATATTGAAGAAACATGGATGTGGGTGATTAAATACACCCTAGTAAATACCAAAGTATAAACAATCTCGGATAAAATGAGATTGTGATATTTTCCCTTACATTAGGTCCGATTTTCTTTATATGTGTCCGAATCTCCTGTATAATGATTTAAATAATGTTATTGACTTATTCCATAATCATACTTATTTATATTATATCATATATGTTCATATTCGTATCTTCTTATTAGTAATATTTCATTACTACTTGTTGTTCGGGTGTTTATTACTTTTTGTTCTTATGCGTGTTTTGTCGAATAAATTCTTATTTTTATTTTTAGGTTATAGATACATCATTTCCAGAATGGTATTAGTGTAATATATATCATATTCATTCAATTCAATTCATTTATCTAATCATTATGCAATGAAGATCATGTAGAACGAGTCGCATCACATCGTGGAGACAGTAGTCCGTACGTACGCACGAGCGATGATATCATTCCCATGATCATGGGATTGTATTGGAGTGTACATGTACTATTTCAGAATCAATATCACATTACAATAATCATATATAGTCATTATTTACACCATTATATCCAACCAATTAAGGTGGTGGTGGAAAATAGATTACACCATGGCGTGGAGACGGTATTCTGTACGTACGCACGTGCGGTGATTTCATTTTCCGTAGGATGGATAGATGGTGAAATAGGGTTGTTTCATACATATAATAACATATCAGTATATTATTTATACTGATGTTATTACTTCATAATGAAAAAACTAAATAAGAATAAGTGGAAGAAGAAATAAAGTTGAAAGAATCGGTAACGGACATTACCTCTTCTTTGAAGCGCCTCTTTGAGACCTCCTCTTAGGGAACTACAATTGGTCTTTGAAGAATACCAGGACCTCTGGGATATTTCTAGGGAAGTGTAGAAGATAATTTGGAAGGGTTTGGCTGATCTTGATTGCTCAAAGTGGTGTGAGGAAAAGTGGGAGGAGGTTCCCTTTTATAAGGAAGGAGAGGGGAACCTTTGGAATAACTAAAACTATTATTTTATTATAAAGTCAAATTCGGTTTTTAATAACTGCAAATTGATATATTTCGAAGATAAGGTGGGGATGGGTCTAAATAATCTCATAAAATATAATTTAGACAAGTTTAGGTCATTATATAAACCTTATCTTTTAGTTTTAACTCTTAGTTAATTAGATTGACATTTACCATGTCACTTTGTATTTTTATATTATATAGTTTATAAACATACCATATACCTCCAAGAGTCCCCCATGTGGTCCATTAATGATACATATATCATGATATAAGTATCTTGGACGAACCTTAGATTTTTAGGAATATAATAACAATTAATAATATAATATTTGTTTTAAAAACTATTTTATGTGAATTTTGACACTATTTGGTAATTGATTTTTATGAAAATCATAACAAAATGATTATTTCGAAAAGAATTAATTAAATCAATACTATCATTCCATATTAACATATAAGATTATTGTAAATCATAAAAAGTATCAAATTACATTTATTTGGGTATTTATAACATCAATTATGTCAATATTTCATTAATAAGATAATTACTTCATCATCATTGTATCATAAATAAATTATATTATATTAAGTCTATAAATTACAAATAAACTACCATTATGTTGGAAATCTTTTTAGATTTCTAATTAATATTTATAGTCGAATTTTTCTTATGTATAACCCTATATTAAAAATGATTTAGTTATTAAACTTTGATTTTAACTATTTTAACCCTTCTTTAAATAAATTGATAATAAATGTCCTAATCTAATCCAAGTGGGCCTAAATGGTCATATTTTATTCCTAAGGTTTTTTTGGTCGAATTAAACTTATCCAATAGAATTAGGACATATGTTAGTGTAATAATAATAACACTTTTACCCTTAATTACACAATTTATTTTTAACCGTGGTAAAAAATGTAAAAAGTTACTATACACCAAAAATTATTTTCATCTCATTTAACCACATTTTAGTCCTTGATATTAACCGTGTCTCTCGGATTTTGGAAATTCTACTCACAGAAGCGGTAAAATTAAGTTTTTTGAAAAATTCAGTTCTTTTATTTACCACTTAGTGGGTTCACTATTAATCAAAAAATGAAGGTTTCCAGAAAAAATACCAAAAATTAGGCCTAAGATATATTTGATATTATGAATTCAAAAATGATGTGTATTTTACCAAATTCAAAACATATCAGTTACATTAACTAATTTAAAAATTTATTCCCGTCGTCAAAACAAATAGTGTGTTTTTAAGAGATAATAACTGTCAAAAGATTGACACTTGTTTATGTCTGGTTTAAATGTGAAATTAAATCTAATGAACAACACTGTATTAAATTGTAAAAATATATTCTAAATATACTTTAAAACCACTCAAATTAATAATTTATCACTATTAATTATTTTGATTAAAAAAGTTGTTTTTAATTAAAATTTAGTAATTTTCCCTATTCATCAGAATATGAAAGTTATCTGAAAAGTACCAAAATTTCACCCTAAGCTAATTTCGATATTCCGAATCCAGAAATGAAGTCCATTTTGAAACATAAAATTTAAAAAATTTCAAAAACAGGTTATTACTATTCATAACGGCTAGTTTTAATAATATTTTAATAGCATATCGTTGTTTAGTGAAACTCGGTATTACGTACGACGCAAGCTATCGAGGAAGGCCGTGGTTGCATGTAAGGAAAGCCAAGCTAGTGTTGTGTGTAGTGAAAGATTCCTTTGATGATTTATATAACCTAAAAACAAAATATTTCTCATAAAAGTCTCAGGTGTTACGTTCTACCCCCCTCAAAATGAATTTCGCCCTCCAAATTCGTCACTTTGTAACAAAAAGATGAGGATACCTCTCCCTCATCATATCCTCAAGCTCCCATGTAGCATCTTCTAATTGGTGGTTCCTCCATAAAACATTCACCAATCGAGTGGTCTTGATTCGTAGGACTTTTTTGCTACGTTCCAGAATCTCTATCGGTTGTTCTTCATAAGAAACATCTTGCTCCTGTGGTACAACTTCTGAGCTGAGTACATGTGAAGGATCAGGTATGTACTTTCTCCGGAGATATACATGGAACAAATCGTGAACTTGAGAGAGATTTGGTGGAAGTGCCAATCAGTAAGCTACCTTTCAAACACGATCTAGTATTTCGAAAGGAACGATATATCTAGGGCTCAACTTCCCCTTCTTTCCAAATCTCATGACCATCTTCCAGGGAGATATTCGTAAGAACACTTTATCACCCACTTCAAAATCTAGGTCTTTTCATCGGTTGTCAGCATAACTTTTCTGTCGACTCTAAGTTTCTCTTATGTGTTGTGGAATAGATCTGACCATTTCTTCCATTTCATCAACAAGATCAAGTCCTAATAGCTTTCTTTCACCACCTTCATACCAGCAAGTTGGAGTCCTACATTTCATTCCATAGAGAGATTCATAAGGAGCCATCTGAATACTGAAGTGAAAGCTATTATTATAAGAAAATTACACCAAAGGTTGGTGTTGATCCCAACCACCTTTGAAATCTATAGAGTAAGCTCTCAACATATCTTCTAGAGTTTGAATTTTCCTCTCAGACTGACCGTCTGTCTGAGGATGATAAGGAGTGATGAAAATCAACTCTGTATTCAGAGTATGCTGAAGACTTCTCCAAAACATTGAGGTAAAACTTGGATCCAGATCAGATATAATAGAAAGTGGTAATCCATGCAATATTACCACTTTCTTTACATATATCCTGGCAAGCTGATCCAGAGATAAATCCTCTCTAATAGCAATGTAGTGTGAAGACTTTGTAAGACGATCAACTATAACCCAGATAGCATTATTGCCTTTGGATGTTTTATGAAGTCCTGTGACAAAGTCCATAGTGATGTTTTCCAATTTCCATTCGAGTATGGGTAATGGTTGTAACATCGCCTTAGACTTCTGTCTCTCAGATTTAACTTGCTGACAAACCATGCATTGAGAGACATAATCAGCTACATCTCTTTTCATGGCATCCCACCAGAAGTACTCTTTCAGGTCCCTATACATCTTTGTGCTTCCAGGATGAATAGAGAACGATAATCTATGAGCCTCATCCAGCAGCTCCTTCTTTAATTCGGGGATGGGAGGAACACAAACCCGATTCCTGAACTTTATTATCCCATCACAATCAAGGTCGAATTCAGGAATATTTTTCACCTTCATTTGTAACTCTACATCTTCTTTCTGTGCCTCTTTAATATTCACATGTATAGATGGTTGAATATTCATTTGAGAAAGATACAATTTCCCCCCTTCCATTATAATTCTAAGATCCATCCTTTGTAAATCCATAAATATTGGATCTTTTGTGATCCTCATCATGGATTAGCTAGCATGGTCGTATCGACTTAATGCATCTGCCACCTTGTTTTCTTTACCAGGGTGGTAATGAATTGAGCAGTCGTAATCCTTAATCATCTCCAACCATCTTCTTTGGCGCATATTCAGCTCGTTTTGTGTGAAAATATACTTCAAACTTTTATGATCAGTATAAATATCACACCTTTCTTCATAAAGATAATGCCTCCAAATCTTTAATGCAAATATTACCACAGCTAACTCCAAATAATGAGTTGGGTAATTTTGCTCATGGATTTTCAATTTTCATGAGGCATAAGCTATCACCATATCATTTTGCATAAGAACACACCCGAATACCTTCTTGGATGCATCACTGTAGATCACAAACCTTTTTCCACTACAAGGTAGTGTGAGATCAGGTGCACTGGATAACCTTCATTTCAACTCCTTGAAATTGTCTTCACATTCCTCCGTCCAAACAAACATAACGCCTTTTTGAGTCAACCAGGTGATTGGATTAGATAATCGTGAAAAATCTTTCACAAAACGTCGATAATATCCATCCAAACCAAGATAACATTAGATCTCAGTTACTGTTGTTGGTCTCAACCATCTTTCAATAACCTCTGTTTTTACTGGATCCACAGATATCCCCTCTTTTGAGATTATGTGACCCAAAAATGAAACTTTTTTAAGCCAAAATTCACACTTGGTAAATTTGGCATAATTCTTCTCCTTTCTCAGAGTCTTCAATATAATTCTCAATTGATCTTCATGTTATTCGTTGATATTTGAATAGAAAAGAATATCGTTTATAAAGACTACCACAAACTGATCAAGATAGTTTCTAAAGACTCTATTCATCAGATCCATGAAGATAGCATGGGCATTAATAAGACCAAATGGCATCACTATAAATTCATAGTGTCCATACCTTGTACGGAAAGATGTCTTTGGTATATCCTCCCTTTTTACCCTTAATTTATGATACCCTAAATGAAGATCAATCTTGGAAAAGTATTGATCTCCTCATAGTTGGTCAAATAAGTCATCAATGCACGGGAGATGATATTTGTTCTTGATAGTGATCTTGTTAAGTTCTCGACAATCAATGCAGAGTCTCATTGATCCGTCTTTCTTCTTAACAAAAAAAAACAGGTGCTCCCCAAGGTGACGTACTAGGGCAAATGAATCCCTTATCAAAATTATCATGGAGTTGCTTCTTCAATTCCTGCAACTCAATTGGGGCAATTCTATAAGGTGTCTTTGAAATAGGAAAAGCACCCGGTAAGAGTTCTATTGAAAACTCAGCTTCATGATTTGGTGGAAGACCCAGAAATTCCTCTGGAAAGACATCATCAAACTCCAGTACAATTGGCATATTCTTAAATGTGAGTTTCTCTCCAACCATTTTAGATAAATAACCCTCATTTAGTGGAATCAAGACCCATAAGATGGAAGAAATTTCCACTGGAAGGTTACGTTCATCCTTGCATCGATAGACGATCATAGATTGATCTGGAATATGAAATGTGACTTCCCTTCTTTGGAAATTGATATGAGCTCCATATCAAGAAAGCCAATCCATGTCAATAATCACATCAAATTCCACTATAGGAAGGATCACAAGATTTTCAGGAAGCACTTTCTCACAAACTTCAATCGGGGAAGAATTATAAACTTTTGATGCGACTGTTTTGCCATTAAGTGTTGTCACAGCTAACTCAACATCTAATTGTTGAGGTAATACGGTGATACTCTTAGATAATTCTTCAGAAATAAAAGAGTGGGTGGATCCAGAATCAAATAAAACATTTGCTACTTTAGAGTGGATAATAAGTGTACCTTTCACCACATCGTTATCGTACTCCACATCGCTGATAGAAATTACATGTGACTTTCCTTTGACTTTACCCTTAAGATTTTGTTGATGTTGACCATCATCATCAACCCTTGGATTTGGGCATTGATTGGCATAATGCCCCATCTCCTTGCAATTGATACATTGATGTGTAGTAGGTCCATTCTGTGTATCCCTTACTTTGTTTGCATCATTAGACATCTTCTTCCCATCATTGCGGCATTCAAATGTCTGATGACCTTCCTTTCCACATTTGAAAAATTTACTTGTCCCTTTAAGACAAATCCCTCCATGTTTTTTTCCACACTTTGAGCATAAGGGAAAGCTCATCTTGTTTTCAGTGGGATCTTTAGATTTTCATTTGAATTCCATTTTCCTCTTCTTATCAAACCCATATGACTGATGGGTTACTTTAATCTCCATCTCAACTTTGAGAGAACATCGAACGATTTCCTTGTAGCTATTGAAGTCCCTTATGGATAAGGCCCTTAGAATACCTGGTTTTAATCCACTAAATAATTGATTGATCTTACTCTCATGTTGGATAATAATACCAGAAGCGTACCTTGATAGTCTTGTAAAATTTGCTTCAAAGGTACCAACAGATTCATCATCCTTTTTCTTTAGTTCAAGAAACTCCTTCTCCATCTTTGTTCGGAGAATACGAGGGGAGTAATTATTGAAAAATAAGTTCTTGAACTCGTCCCATTCCATGGAATCAATTTCATCCCTTTGCCTCATATTATTAATAAGATTACACCATTGATCATCATCACCTTCCAAATGATACACTGATAAGATGACTTTATCATGTTCAGAACATTGATGAACTAAAAATATCTTTTCCGTGGTACTGATCCATTATTCAGCCACTAATGGATCAGAAGACCCGCTGAATGAAGGTGGACGCTGCCTCATGAAGGATTCAATAGAATGTTGCTCCTTTCTTTTCTCGTTTGTAATTCCTACATGATTCATAGCTTGAGAAAGTTGTGTGATCATGGCTGCAATATTTTTCATTCCAGCTCCCATATCGTTTGGTTGCTCAGGGGGACTATCATTGCATTGCCCGTCACATTCCTCATTAACAAGGTTCCTTCGGGTTCCAGCCATTGACTAAAACCAAGAAGAATAGTGTGAGAAACACTAATTATAATAGGAAAACCACATAATCAAGAATAAAATTTCACACTTAAGGTCTTATCATAGTTTATTCATGGCCATTTCTAAAACACTAAGATTGTGTTCTAGGCTTAGACTTATCCTTAGGGTTCATACTAAGGATTTCACATCCTAGTTTCCAAAGGTTGACTATACCTTTCCTCTGATACCAACTATAATGACCCATACTTAACATACTTTGTTATTACATCAGAATTAAAGCACACTTATTACAACATATAACAAAACCGGGAAAGGACCGTATAGGTATAGAGTCTTTAGAAACTGGGAAACATAAAGAACTGGTTCATAAAGCATCTACTTTGCCTCCCATTTATTTCATCATATCTAGAGTCCATTTTGGCATATCCTACTTAATAACCTTCTTCCTGACCTGGGGAAATAAAACATACAAAAGGGTGATCTCAAATGCTCAGTAAGGGTAATCAAAAGAAATATCAATCACATCATATACATAAGAACATAACTTTTGGAAATCTTAACCTGCAAAAGAGATCATAATTTCATAAAATGGGATAAATCATAGTAGTGAAATGTAATCCCAATAATCATAACATAAAACATTAAACTTTATGGCATACACACATAATCATAGAGAATCATTTCTTATTAGTCAAAACTCATTTCCAAGACTATGTTACTGGACAAAGTCCATTTATGAACCGAGTTCACTCCTCGTTTCAGTCCTGTTTCACTAAACCGGTTTAACCTGTCGTTCCAGAGATGTCTATCTCAGGAGATATAAAATCATTACCCAATGCATTGGAGGGAGATATAGGTCCCACACATCTCATAATGATACCATTCTTATGTGTTCCAAAAAATCATAAATCATACATCATTGCATAACCCATGTAATAAAAATGGGATTCTTAAACATCATGACATCATAAAACAATTCATATAAGATAAAGGAATTCATAGAAATAATTCCATCACAACATAATGAAATCAATGTAATAATAGGGATAGAAATAGAACCTATATTATCTTAGATGGAAAATAATTTTGATAAAACACTTGAACTCCATTCTTGAGGAAAATATCCTTTCTACTTCAAAAACATTTTCCTTTCTTAACATGTCATAAAATTTTAAAATAAAAGATGTTGATTAAAAATAAACTTGAAAAATTGTAAATGAAGCTTCATGGAAATAATGTTTTAAAAATACATTCATGTCGTATAAGTTAAAAAAAACATTCTTCTCGTACTTTTTTCGGAAAAGTCAAAAAGTACCTTGTACGAAAAACGACAAAAGATTCCTTTCATATATTTTACTAAAAACTCACTGAAGGGTAAAATTGGATTTAAAAAATTGTAGGTGGATGGAAACAGTATTAGATATTGAGGAAACATGGATGTGGATGATAAAATACACCTCAGTAAATACCAAAGTATAAACAATCTCGGATAAAATGAGATTGTAATATTTTCCCTTACCTTAGGTCTGATTTGCTTCATAAGTGTCTGAACCTCCTATATAATTATTTAAATAATGTTATTGATTAATTCCAGAATCATACTTATTTTTATGATATCATATATGGTCATATTCTTAGCTTCTTATGAGTAATATTTCATTACTACTTGTTATTCGGGTGTTTATTACTTTTTGTTCTTATGCGTGTTTTGTCGAATAAATTCTTATTTTTCTTCAAAGGTTATAGATAACTTATTTCCAAAATGGTATTAGTGTAATATATATCATATTAATTCATTCAATTCATTTATATAATCATTATGCAATGAAGATCATGTAGTACGAGTCGCATCACATTGTGGAGACGGTACTCCGTACATATGCATGAGCGATGATATTGTTCCCATGATCGTGGAATTGTATTGGAGTGTATGTATACTATTTAAGAATAAATATTACTTTACAATAATCATATATAGTCATTATTTACACCATTATACCCATCCATGTAAGGTGGTGGTGGAAAATAGATTACACCACGGCGTGGAGACGGTATTCCGTACGTACACACGCGCGGTGATTTTGTTATCCGTAGGATGGATAGATGGTGAAATAGGGTTTTTCATAATTACAATAACATATCAGTATATGCGTGATACTGATGTTATTACTTCATAATGAAAAAACAAAAGAAGAAGAAGTGGAAGAATAAATAAAGTTGAAAAAATCGGTAATGGACATTACCTCTTCGTTGAAGTGCCTCTTTGAGACCTCCTCTTAGGGAACTAAAATTGGTCTGTAAAGAATACCAGGACCTCTAAGATGTTTCTAGGGAAGTGGAGAAGAGAATTTTTCAGGGTTTGGACGAGCATGAAGGCTCAATGTGGTGTGAGGAAAATAGGTAGGAGGTGCCCTTTTGTAAGGGTGGAGAGGGGCACCTTTGGAATAACTAAAAATATTATTTTATTATAAAGTCAAATTCGGTTTTTAATAGCTCCAAATTGATATATTTCGATGCTAAGGTGGGTATGGGTCGAAATCCTCTCATCCAATATAATTTAGAAAAGTTTAGGTCATTATATTAACCTTATCGTTTAGTTTTAACTCTTAGTTAATTAGATTGACATTTACCATGTCACTTTTTATTTTTATATTGTATAGTTAATAAACTTACCATATACATCCAAGAGACCCCCAAGTGGTCCCTTACTGATACACCTATCATGATATAAGTATCTGGGCCGAAACGTAGATTTTTAGGAATGTAATAACAATTAATAATATAATATTTGTTTTAAAAACTATTTTATGTCAATTTTGACACAATTTGGTAATTGATTTTTTTGAAAATTATAACAGAATTATTAGTTCAAAAAAAATTAATTTAATCCATACCAACATGTCATATTAACATAAAAAATTATTGTAATTCATAAAAAGTCTCAAATTACATTTATTTGGGTATTTATAACATCTATTATGTCAATATTTCATTAATAAGATAATTACTGCATCATCACTGTATCATAACTAAATTACATTATTCTAAGTCTAAAAATTACAAATAAACTACCATTATGTTGGAAATAGATTTAGATTTCTAATGAATATTCATAGTCGAATTTATCTTATGAATAACCTTATATGAAAAATGATTTAGTTATTAAACTTTGATTTTAACTATTTTAACCCTTCTTTAAATAAACTGATAATAAATGTCCTAATCTAATCCAAGTGGCCCTAAATGGTCATATTTTATTATAAGGTTGTTTTTTGTCGAATTACACTTATCCAATAGAATTAGGACATGTGTTAGGGTAATAAAAATAACACTTTTACCCTTAATTACCCTATTTACTTTTAATCATGGTAAAAAAAAGTAAACAGTTACTATTCACCAAAAATTATTATCATCTCATTGAACCACATTTTAGTCCTTCATATTAACCGTGTCTCACATATTTTTGAAATTATACTCACAGAATAAATAAAATTAAGTTTTATGAAAAATTCAGTTTTTTTAACTACCACTTAGTGGTTTCACTATTCATCAAAAAATAAAAGTTTCCAGAAAAAATTCCAAAAATTAGGCATAAGATATATTTGATATTATGAATTCAAAAATGATGTCTATTTTAGCAAATTCAAAACATATTAGTTACATTAACTAATTTAAAAATTAATTCCCGTCATCAAAACAAATAGCATGTTTTTAAGAGATAATAACTATCAAAAGATTAACACTTGTTTATGTCTGGTTTAAATGTGAAATTACATCCAATGAATTTTTTTTATTAAATTGTAAAAATATATTCTAAATATACTTTAAAACCACTCAAATTAATAATTTATCACTATTAATTATATCGATTAAAAAAGTTGTTTTTAATTAAAATTTAGTAATTTTCACTATTCATCAGAATATGAATGTTATCCAAAAAGTACCAACATTTCACCCTAAGCTAATTTCGATATTACGAATCCAAAAATGAAGTCCATTTTGAAAAATAAAATTTAAAAAATTTCAAAAAGTGGTTATTACTATTCATAACGGCTAGTTTTAATAATATTTTAATAGCATATCATTGTTCAGTGAAACTCGGTATCGCGTACGACGCAAGCTATCGAGGAAGGTCGCGGTTGTGTGTAAAGCAAGCCAAGCTAGTGTTTTATATATTGAAAGATTACTTTGATGATTTATATTAACATAGAAAACAAAATATTTCTCATAAAAGTCTCGGGTGTTACATTTACACATACTCTTTCGAAGCATATGAGATCAATAATTTTTATTTTTCCTTTAACAATATTCTAGAAATTGTTCTGTGAATGATATTTAGTGACATTATATAGATAATAATTATTTTTCCAGATACAATATTTTTTTTATTTCATTTTTTTAAAAATAATGTGAGATTAAATTATGTATCTAATTTAACAAGGCCACTAAACTATTTTTTCTTTTAGGATGTTATGACTTAAATATTATATTGGTCTAATAAAGTTACCAATGAATCTAGGATACTAGAGTTGGGGTTTTTATAACCTCAATGGTAGGACTATTAGAATAATTTTTCATAAGACAAGTTTAAAGTAAGAATTCAGAGTATGTGCTCTAGTCAAGGCCCTTCATGTTGGCTTTATAGAAATAGGATACATATCAGGTATTGTATTAATTCTTAATTGTATAATATAAATTCAGTATGATCCATAAAAATTTATGTAAGTACTATAGAAGGTGGTAACAATTTGTTTTTGAGGTTTAATATTCTAAAATTTCCATTGGTTATTTACTCACGTGTATCATTCCCTTCAACTAGTGAGTGTGTCTGTATGGTAGGATATGTACCTATAAACATAGGAAGAGGGAATATGGTAGATAATAAATTTCTAAGAATATTCATAAAATAAAATGTTAAGATTTTGTTATATAATGGATTTATATTAAATTCTAAATATACCATACACATTTTTGGTCTCCGAAAGAGCCTCATAACAATTGGAAAACATGGCAAAGCTAGTTTATGAACCAACTCTCTAGATAAAATATATAATATAACCACAGAATATATTTAGATTGATTATGGGGTGAATAATAGAGACTTATACTTTAATGAAAGAAAAGTTGAAGTTGAAAATGACCGAAAGAACATGATCAGAAGATCTAAATGTTTAAAACTATAGATATATCATCATTACATAAAAGAATATAATTTTTTTTGTAAAAAAATGTGTTATTAAACCCATTCATATACATTTTGGAATATTTTAAGGTTCTATATTAGAGAAATTGAAAAAAGATGTCCTAAAATTTTTATGGACTAAAACCTAGAAATTAGAAGTTAGAACTTGTTCATTCTGATGTTTAGAGACCCACTACTATAAATTCCAATAGAAAATTCATCTACTTCATATATAATCTTAATGATTCCACTTAGAATGTTCATGTCTATTTTTAAAATAATAAATATGATTTTTTATAAAAAATTATTCAATGGAAAAAAATTAGACAAAAGGGAGTTTGATCAGACATTGAACTATATATAAAAAACCATGGTGGGGAGTATAATTGAAATAACTTCATAAAAGTTTTTTAGAAGAAGGGGTTAAGAATGAGAAAACAGTACCCATAACTCCACAACTAAATAGAGTATCCAAAAGAATTAATAATACTCTGCAAGAGAAATCATAGTTATGAAATTTAATTCCAAAATTAATAAGTTAATTTTTTAAGAATCTAAAAAATTGGAAGCATAATTGGTAAATAGAAGTCTGAAATTAGTTGTGGGACATGAAATTCTAGAAAACGTTTTGTCATTTAAAATACTATAATTGAACCATTTCAAAACTTTTGAAACTGTGATATATGTTTTTGTTGATTAAGAGGATTGAGATAAGTTTTAGGATAAATGAAAATAATTTTTTCTAATTAGATTTGGTGATAATAACTTTTAGATATAATTTTTTTAATGATCAAAAGACGAATTTCATTTAGAAAAAATAATTTGTCTTTAAAAAGTAGCTTCTTTGGAAATATTAGAAGTTGAAATGGAAGGAAGTTGAGAAAAAATAAACTGCTGAAGATCAAGTTGACCAGAATGATACAAATAAAAGTAACTCTAGAAAAATACAAGAAATTTGTGACAGTATTGAAAATTATGATATAGAATTGGGAGTAATACTTTTAAAAGGAATAGTAGAACTAGGCTGAGAAGAATATCCAATACAATTGTAGATATATACTAGAATTAAGAAACCAATTCAATGGTTTGGGGATAATATGAATATTTCACTTTTAGGAGATTCTAATTAACTAGAAATTTTGGATGAATTAACAAACCTCCATGAAAAAGAGTATTGGTGTTCCACTATGAAATAGGAAATAAATTCCTTAAAGATCAAAGAAACATGTGAGTTATATAAAATTTTGGAAGGAAAATAAGTTGTAGAGAACAAATGGTTTTTTTATCTAAGGGAATAAAATTTTGGAATCAGGATTTAAAAATAAAAACTAGAAGTGAAAGGTTTCTAATAATATGAAGAAATTGTATTTTTAGATATTTTCTCATTAGTATTCAATAATGCTAATATTTTGAAAATTTTGATCATTTTTTCACCAATAATTGAAACTTGAAAAAGATATATGACAAGAAAACCTTTGTTCATGATGATTCAGAGGAAGAGATCAACATTATTCATCATAAAGGTAGTAAATATTATCAAAATAAATTGTGGGTTTTGTTTTTTTCAAATATTGCTGTCGATTTTTTTAGAAGCTAAATATGGATGAAAATGGATCATTTTAGTGTTTTGACCAATTTTGTGAACAAATCATTCCCCATGAATTAAAACTTGTTGTGATAAATTTATCTAGGTCATGTTGAAGTTTTTTATCGATGGAGTTTGTGACCATGCACATATTGGAGATATTTTTTATTTGGTATGTCTTCTATGAAAAAGGGGAAACTGCTCTATGGTCATGTTAACTATCATGAAAATCTAAAAAAACAAAAAATAAACTATGTTATTTCACTGGGTGTGGTGAAGTGGGAATCAAATAACGATTCAAAGGGAGTCATGTTACAGGAATAGTGTAAGTCATAGTGGCTTAGGTATCCATCTGTTAAGTACATGGAGTATCATTATGATTATTTTGAAATTCATAGTTTGGACGAATTCTTCCTATGAAAAACAGTGTACAATAAAAGGATACATGGATGGTATTTAGTGTGTTGAAGAAAAAAAGAAATGTTATATCATGATTCCATTTTTAAACAAGTTTCATCATTCTTGTTATCAAATATAGAAAATACATGTTGTTCCTTTTAGAGATTGTGTGTTAGCCATGAGAATCATTTTATTTGATGTTTTTTATTAGTTTTAATGTCAATTATTTTTTGCATTCATTGACATGGAGGAAATTAAAATTCAAGATAGGATTTATAAATATGATCTAATTTAGGGATGGATGTATATGAGAATACAAAATATGATGAAAGATATATTCTAGTTCCATTATTTAATGGATATGTCAGAGAATAGGGTTTTCTCCGAGTTCCAATATGTCGTTGGAAGGTTTACATAACTATGAGGATGAAGTGACACCATATTTGGTGAATATTTCAGCCAAATTTACTTAAATAATAATATTTAATTATAAGGAACAATGATTTCCCTAGTGTATAGAAGTAGTGATCATTCCAGACATTCAAGTAATTAAACCAATAAAGATACTGAGACCGCTCCAAACTTTAAAAATGATGAATTTGTGGGATTTTATTATGATTGATGAATTGGAACATTTTCAGTCCTGATCCTTTGATGTTTCCTAGTGTGGGTGAATAGATTGTAGTTATTTATTTCATTTACTACTTTATTCACTCTATACAGAGATAAACTGAGAGATGGAAGTGTTTCTCAAGATGGGAAAAAAAGATAAAATAGGGATCATACTACAATATAGTGATTCAATATCACAAGGTTTATTCCTAGATAAATAACCAACATATAGTTTCAAATGGTAGTTTTTTAGGGTGAATTTATCTCTCTCCCATAATCATAGTGACATTTTTGAACCGCAAAGTCATTCTTATATTTTAAGGTAGTAATTTTTAATTTTAGAAGAGCCATATGCAACCCTTTTTTTATCATTGGGCATGGATGTTTTGGGGGATTTCATGGATGTTGTTTCTATACTAATTGATTTTTACCATTATCAGATAATAAACATATATAATTTTATGTGGATGTAATGGAAATTAATGCCTTTGAATTCCTCTTGCTAATCCCATTTACACTAAGGTAATATATTGTAAAACATATCATGTTATATGGTACAAACATATAAATATATAGGAAGGATATTCAAAGGTTCATCATTCAAAGATATTGGTTTTATGGATTAGGTATGAGGAATTAA
This sequence comes from Viscum album, assembly GCA_963277665.1. NCBI lineage: Eukaryota > Viridiplantae > Streptophyta > Magnoliopsida > Santalales > Viscaceae > Viscum > Viscum album. Next base: position 1,093,981,237 of record OY728148.1, on the reverse strand, counting down.
GAATAAGACTATTTGAGATGTTTGATTAATTTTTTTATTTACTAAATGATCACATTGATGTCACGTGCAGACTTACTATGGATCTAATATATGAGAAGATTGTGAAAAAACTCCAAAGAAAACTTCCTCATCGATTCAATGAAATGTTGTTAGTACTATAAGACAAATACCTAAAGTATAACAACCAAAATTTAATATATGGAATTATTTTCATTATATAAAAGTGGGTTATATTATATAGTATTATACACATACAACAAAAAAGAGAATCTAGAAATATTTTATTTCATTAACAAATATAATCACATTATTCAACAACTGAACCCATGAAAATTTGAAACATTACAATGGGATAAAAAAATATAAATTAAAAATATTATTATAATAATTTTTGGGTCCTTCTAATATTCAAGAATAATAACCTCTACATAAAAAACTATATAAATGAAGAGGAATATTACTAACTAGTCAAAATTCATGCATATAAAAATGTAGAACATTCAGAGTAATTGAGGTGAATAAATGATGAAGTAATTAATTAGTGTTAAAATGATTTAATATGATTTTTTTAATATTAATGTGACTTTTATAACATTAATATGACTATTCAAATAATAATGTGATCATTGGGAATAGTATTCTAACATTTGAGAATAGTAACCTGACTACTGGAATAGTAATATAACATTAATAATATTTATTGTAACACCCCAATATTTCCCAGTATGTTATCATTTTACCAAAAGTCAATAGCTAATATTACACGTGACATCGACTTGGCTTGCATTACATGCAACATTGTGTTTATGTGAAACAATAATTTAATATTATAATTATTGAAATGATATATTTATAACTTATCCATTAAATATAAGAATATGAATAGTAATAAATAATTTTTAAATTTTTGTCATAATTCTTTCACATAAATAAAACATGTTTATAATGATACGTATATGTTTCTGTAAAATAGTTATATGTTTAGAAATACTATTTTCTTAAAGGAACCACATTTTATGTACTTTTGTGAACAATAATACAATTAATTTTCGAAACTCATAAAAATTTAAGTTGGTAAAATATACATCATTTTTTAATTTTTAATATAAATATTATCTTAGTGTGAGATTTTTTTTGTTGAAAACATTCATTTTTTGAAGAATTGTGAAAAACAATACATTGTTGTTCAGAAAACAATTTTTTAATTTAAATAATTATTTTACTTTAGATTGATTTTAAAGTCACAATAGATAAATAATACACATGTTACCCCAATATATGTCATTTTAGATAATTTTATAATAGAATTAGATAAAAAATATTGAAATTTAGAACGTCACTTTTTCCTCCTTCTAGTCACATTTGTTGGATTAGCATTAAACATAATTTTACAACTTCTGTAAATTGAATTTTGAAAAATTGAAATACATGGTTATAATCAGTATGAAAAATATGATCTAATTGTATCAAAATAATTTTTTCTAAATGATTACTTTTGAATTTTATTTACCACAATTAATGGTAAATATGGTAATTAAAGGTACAAGTAATATTATAATAATATAAAATTACCCAAAAATTTATCATAATTTAATTGGATAAGTATATCTTGGCCAAAAAAACCATATTTAGAAAATATGATCCTTTTAAATCCAATTGTGTAATGTTAGTGTATTTATAATATTTTATTTAAAAAAGAGTTAAAAATGTCATATTCAACTTTTAATAACTATATATTTTTTAATATGAGGTAATATAAGTGATATGGTTTTCTATAAATAGTATCTTGAAATATAAAATTATTCTATAAATAAAATTTATTTATTAATAATTTTATGAGGCTAAAAAATTACCAATAATGATGAAAAAATAGTGAAGTAGAAATTATTTTGTCAATTGAAATATCAAATAAAAAATTAAAAATATTTCAATAAATATAATTTTTGTAATGAATGACATACACAAATTTTATAAATAAAATAGAAATTTTATTTACCTATTTTAATTATGGGTTTCATGTTATCATGCTGGTTTGATATTTTTTAAAATGAAAATATTGAATAGTATCAAAATTGACATAAATGATATTTTAAAATAAATACTATTTTATTATATGATATAAAATTTATAAAAATCAATTGTTTGTCCTAATAAGATAAATAATGTAATAAATGCTATAAATGATCAAATTTGGGTTATTGTGATATTTTATAGTTACTATATTTACCCTATATTATAAACAATAAGTTATCATGGTAATGGATAAATTATTTAACTAATGGTTAAAGTGAAAAGATAAAGTTGAATGTGTTACATAAACATGTCTAAAGTTAATTGGTTTAGAATATTTAGACCCATACACATATTATAATAGAAATAAACACATTGGATCTATTTATAATTAAAAATAATTTTATAATAAATTAACAGTTTTGGAGTTTCCAAAAGGGCCCCTCACCTAACATATAAAAGGGCACTTATACTTATCTTTAATTTACACCTCTATTTCAATTTTTTTTGGAAAAATAATTCTCATTTCCTATCCCAAAATAATTTACATAATTCTATAGTCCATACTTTTGGCAGAAATCCAACCTAAGGAGTCCTTTTGTGCTAATCAAAAGGAGACACTCGAAGAAGTGGTAATTATTTTTCCAATTAAATTCAATTTCTTTTCTTTTCTACATATTATTAAAATATTGTTTCCATAATAAATTAATAACTCAAGAATATATTATATGATGATATGTTTTTATGATTATGGGACAACTGTATTCATCCTTTTACCCATCCTATAAAAAACAGTATCATTGTGTGTGTGTGTACGTACGGCCTATCATTTGTGTGTCATAGTGTAACCTGTTTTTCATCTATACATTACTAAATTGGATATAATGATTAATATAGGTGATGTAAATAATAAATATAAAATAATATTTTTTCCTATATAATTAATATTTTATCCAATTCCATATTGTTTACCTTTACAGAATGATATAGTTTCTTGTGCATATGTACAACATACCGTCTCCATGACCCGATGAGATTATTCCTCCATCACAACCATTTAAGAATGATTATAAAAATTTATATACTGAATAAATATGATATATATGGAATAATAATTCTAATTTAATATATATATATATATATAAGTTATTTACTTTCTTCCATTTAATATGATAGGAAAATAGAAAAAATGTTCATGTTTACGTACAGCCTACCGTCTCCAGAAATGTTGTTTTCCATTTCATATATCTATCTTATATATATTTATATATATAATAAAAATATATGATATATAAATCATGATATATATTATGGAATAAAGTAAATAATTATCTAAGTAATGGGATTAAGAATAGTTTTTCAAAACACCTACGATAAACAAATCAATTATTAGCAAAAACATTTATTTAACTTGGAATTGTTAATAAACATGTAATATAATGTAATAAATGAATTATATATGATATCAAAAATATTCTGATGATTCTCATATAAGATTATAATATTTTTAAAACCATTATATGTGATTTTCAGACATGTATGGAGAGTGTTGGGCCTAAGGTAATAGAATTTCATCTCACATTTAATTTTCATGAGATATAAGCAATGTTCACCACCTATTTTCTTGTGTTTGGTGTATGTAATGCCCCTATTATATTTCATATCATGAATAGAAATATCTTAATGGTATTTAATGATTCATTTAAAGATATTGTTCTTATGAATTAGACATTAAATATGGTATGGGACGTTCTGAATGTTTAAAGAAATAATTTATTCTCCATTTCAATATTTTTTATATTATTCTACATAATTATAAATACTGATGTAAGAGGATTATAGAGGGTATTTTATGTATATTTTTAATTTCATTCAAATTTTTTCAAAATTAATATTTTAATTTATTATGTAAGGGTTAATTTTTAATGTCATTATTATGAGAGTTTGTTTATACATAAGTATCTATAGGGAAATATCTATCATCCATGACCACGATTCATAAAAATGTATTTTAAAATATTATCAACAATTTTTAGACGTCATTTTTACCAATGTTTGAATTTTTATAAAACGCTTTGAAAGGAATTTTTCCATTGTTTTCCAAATGTGGTACTTTATGACCTTTTTGAAAATTTAAGGAAATAATGTTTTTAACTTGTACAACATAAGAGGATATTTCTACGGTCATGCCGCTTTAATTTTTTGAAGATTTCCTTAAAATATTATTATGTTATTTTTAAAATAAATTTTTTCTTATAAAATTACAATACATTAAAATAAATTCAATGTAAAAATTGATATTTCTCTCAAGGGGTTTTAATTATTTTATTATATTATTTTCATCTATGTAAACTTCCATTGTTGTATTTTATGCTTAATTGATGTTTATTACTTATGATTTAATCCCCCATATAGTATTGAAGGGTTTATGATAAGTTCGTGTCTGGATGTGTTATTTTGATACCATTCATGGTCTATGGTATATATATGGACATTTCATATACTAGTTTTAATATGAATTTTTATGTTTGTTATGTTTTACAACATTCATAAGAGGAATGCATTGGACTTTGTAAGTGATTAGTTAGGGGCCACTTACTGAAATCCCTACAAGATGGGGACCGATTAATAAAAGCCTTATGGGTTAGGGACTGGTAAATGAAAGACCTTTGATTCATCAATATTTCTCATGAGACAAAATAATTTGGGTTTTTACTAATGTCTTACCCATAAGGTATTGGTATGAGGCCTTAACGGTATGTCTGGCATTATGAATTCGCACATTATGATATTATTTATTGATATTACATGTAATTATACGCCAAGTAGAATATCCATGTGAATGTTTAAATGGAAATATTTTATTTATTCTTTCCATATTATGTTCATGCTTATTCTTAAATGGATTTTTCTTGAGTTTTATAATTTCCTTAAAATTTACAGTTATTTGTGAATGATTATACTATATAGTTTAACCTTACTGAGCATCTAAAACTCACCCCTTTCTTATGTTTTATTTTCTGAGGATTCCAAAAATTTTATTATGATTGATATGAATGATTAATCTAGGAGAATAATAATGTTCTAAAAGAATTATCTATGTTGTATTTTATGCTTCAAATTTTAATAAAAGGTTCATGCATGTAATCTTTTTTTCCATGACTATTAAACTTATGAATCCTTCGTGATTTGATTTCCTTATAACCAAGATAATGTATGAAAATAATGCCCCAACTCTAGGAATATGGGGTTGGGGCGTTACATTTATCATGTATAATTTAATTAAATATTAATATTAACATTCTATAAAATAAATATCATGAAAAAAAATATAAATAAAATATAAGCACATTTTTAATAAACTATATTTGAAGGGATTTCATAAAAATAATATTTTCTATAATAAAAATTAAAATATCCTATGTTGTTAAATTATTTTCATAAAATTATTCTCATTCTTGAAATTATAACATAATATTTTCCCATTGTAGTTACTTTGGAAATTTTCATAAATACTTTTATTTTAGGTAATTATTAAAAATACAGTTTTGTTTTACCGGTGTATTTAAAATTGCATCATCCATAATATACTAATGAATTAATCAATTATAAAAAATTTTGATCAACCAAAAAAGTATTAAATTTTTTAAATTGGTCATTTAAATACATTAAACATGTTTTACAACCCTAGAAATAATTTTCAAAATTTTAAAGTCTAAAGTATTCCATTAATATAACAGTTTTTTATTTTTTCACATTCCCTTTTAATAAACCATTGAATTCAAACTACAATGGTGTATGAAGACATAAAACCATTATATTATATTTATATATGATTCATTATTTAATAAATATCAATATTAAAATGGTTACCTATTATATAGTATTTTATTAATCATTTTATTCTAGAAATACCTCGCTCCTCGACTATAAATAACCTCTTTCACTCTCCTTGGAAAACAACTTCACTTATACTTTCTAAACCAAAATATCATTCCAAATACCCCCCCCCCTCATAATCCCATTATAATATTTGGGGACTTTATGGAGTAATGAAACTCCAATTCAACATGAAGTTAGCGGTCATAGAAAATGAACCACTTTAATAAATAGGTATCATCTTTTTGTCCTTTTATTCCATTTTCCTTTTCTAATTTCATATACTTTTATTTTATAATTCAATACTTTTTAAACAAATTATATAGTTTGTTAGAACTATCTTGATAATTATAATATACTATAAAAATATTATTTTTGTATACAATCATATATTATACATCTTACATCTCCTCTTTGGAAAATGTCATGTTAACAGTCGACTAACCACCAATGAGGATGTTTCTAGTTATTTTCTTATCAAAACCACATTTAAGGTTATAATAAATTATTTATGATATATATATTAATAAATATATTTATTTTAGGATTATAGTATTAATTATACTTATGAATAAATGTCCTTGAAAAAAAATAGTGTCATTGATGAAAAATGAATTTTTTTTTGGAATACGTTATTTCAAAAAATTTACCACTTAATGATGGGAGTTAAGATATATAATCATTTGTTTATAATATAAAAATATTAAAAAATGAAAATAAATCACTTTTAGTTCAATTTTTTAGTAAACTAATTTTTATTATTTTGGAGGCATAAAAATGACGAAATAAGGCAAGATTTAAGGTAAGGTAATTCTCAAACCCAAACTCTTTATTTTGGGTTATCTATTATCTAAAATTTATTTTTAATATAAATGTACTTATAATATCAAAAATATTTCCTTTTAGTGTGATTTATCTTTTATTTTGGGTGTATAGATGTTTATATCCTTATAAAATGTTTTTAAGTCATTTACAATGATTTTTTTTTTCAAAAAAGAATTCAGTTTCAAAAACACCTCATAAATCATCTTTAGTTGTTTTTTCCTTTAAAAAGAGATATGATATTTCATTCCAAGGTATTATATCACTTATTAATTTTAAAATCCTAATGTTCATTTCATTTATCATGATATGTGAAATCCATTATGAAAATCATTTTATTGCATGTGTTATTTCATGATTATAATAAATTTATGATGTGATGGGTGGGCTCAAAATTATTTATCCCTCATATTAATTGAGTAGTGTGATATGTATTTTGATATAAATTGTATTATTTTAAAACATTATGCTAGATTTTTTTCGTAATTATGATGTTATTATTTATGCACATATGTTATGTGTTAAGATAATGCTAGATTTATTCAAAATTATGTGTGGTATTCGACCACTATGTTATGATATTTCATTATTATGCATATTCCACATTCCATGTTTCTTTGAAACATTTCCCATTTTATTTTGACTAATTTAATATGCTTATGATATGAGGATGATGATTATGTTCACCCATCTTCTATTGAAAATTGTCCCTTATTACACCCCTTACTGGCCTTTTAGCTCACACAGTTCATGGATGTATATCCTCAGGTGACTATATGTACTAATGAGATTATGATATTTATATAAGGATAAAGAAGAATAATTTTAATAATGATTAGGTTATATTATATATAATTGATTTATGAGACTAATTTACCCAAGATACTAAACCATTAGATACTAGATTGTATCACAATTATATTTTTATATTAAAAGTGATGTAATGGTTATGTATAGAAAATAATATTTCCAATGGTTGGTATTTGATCATGGTTTAGGTAATTATGGAATTAGGTTTATAAAATATTAGTGAAAATCATAATTATAAGTCTATGTATAGGTAAACACACTAGAAGAATCATTTTAGAAATATTCAAAACATTGGGATCCCATAAGATATGCCTTTATAATTAATTTGAGAAATATAATAAATCATTTGTTTATGACTTTTTGAATTGTGTTTTTTTCAATCCTTTTCTATTTTTTATCATTGTTGGAACCATTAGAAATAATTCCAACAACCCATTTGAGGGATAATGCAATTATTTTCATACTTAAATTCCCAATGTGATGGGGGATTAACTTCAAAAAATAACATAAATTAAAACATAGTATTGTGAAGTTATGAAACATAACCTGAACCATGTCGAATTTTTTCCCTTCACCCAAGTAGAAACTAACAATTGGGTCATTTATATAGAAATGGCCTCCAACATTTAGTAGATCTTCCAATCTAGATATGGTATAATAGTAGGTTAACCTAATGAAAAAGATCATTGGTGTACTCCACTATTATAAGAAGGATAATGATATTCCTGATATATATATTTTAGATAGAGAATCCAATAAAATGAGGGAATTGATAATGAACACCAAACATACGGATTAAATTGAAGGGATAACATTGGAAGACTTTAAGAAATTATTTCACAATAATTCTTTTCCCATGCCTATTAAAATTATATGGAAAGATAATTCTAAGATTATAAACAATGAGGGTAAATCAGTCACAAATTATGAGAAAAACTTCATAAGTCATTCAATACAAATCTATAAATTTTCTAAAAATAATTATAGAAAAATAGATTGATTATTTTTTGGTTTAAAACCGCACCTTTGAAATGATCTAGCTATCTGAGCCTTTAGGAGTTTTAAAGAATTAGTTCGATGTTATCTCAAATTAGATGTGCAGTTTGGTAAATTTTCACATGTTTGTAGAGATAATATGATAATAATTTACTTGCAATATGGTTGGTAAAATTAAAGAGTAAAGAGGTTTCATCCACAAACATGCTAAAAATATGGGAATATGCATCATGGGAATTGCCTTAAGGGATGGAGAAGTACTGAAAGTGTGAGCAAGAAGGGCACCCTAGTCATAAATGTTGAAGATATATGAAGAAGATAACCGACATGATGTTGGAATGTAAGGCACATGATAATTCACCACCCATGGTTCAATGCTTTAATTACAGGTATAAAGGGTACTATAAAAGTGGTTACACTAAACCCTGCGTCCTTGCGGGTAATCAGTATCAACAAATAATAAATCTAAATGAGAAAGGGAATGAATATGTAATCACTACTACTTAAGTGGAACATAAAAATAAATTCATATAAGTTAAAAATTATATTCCCTCAAGAATCTAAATATTTTTAATAAATTCTTGTTCAGAAAATTTCTTTATATCCTATATGTTTTCTAGAAATATTGAATTAAATAACTGAAACCTTGAGGTAGATATATCTATAAAAACACCAAGTGATGCAATTAGTAAAACACAAATGTTTTATGAATGTTTAGATAAAGTCTATGGTAATATTATTCCTATGAATATCCTGACCCTTCCTTTTGTGTTATTTGGTTCTATATACAGAATTGATTGTATCTCATTATATAGATCACACTTTACCTATCAAGAAAAGGAAATATCTTTCTATATTCTGTACCATTCAATAATAATGTGTTAATTAAAGAAATATTTTTCATTTACTTTGTAAAATTACTCAATGGTGTGTGATTTTATACCCTATGAAGAATAATACAATTATCAAATAGATTAGTCCAAGGAAATTATCAACCATCTGTAAATTCCTATTTTATGGGATTATACTGATGTATTTCTCAAATGGTTTCGTGGACTTTTACAAGATTTTGAGGTTGAGTCTTCAATATATATTAAGAATATATCCACTCCATTATCCAAATTTGTCTTTAAGATGGCTCATATCTAACTGAACAAGTTAAAGAATAAGTAGTAAGAGAATTAGGAAAATGTATTGACATACCCCAGTTCATCACATTAGGGTGATCCATTACTATTTGTAAAGAAAAATGATAGTTTAATTAGGCTATATAAAGATTATGAGGAGGTCAAAAACTTCACCGTAAGAAAAGTATCCACTACAAAGAATTTATGACTTGTTCAACAAACTGTGAGGACATTCATACTTTTCAAAGGTATATATTTTTTTTGAGATCAATATATCACATTTAATAAGGGAGATATTCTTAATACATCCTCTCGTACATTGTACGAGCATTGTGAGTTTATAGTGACACACTTAAAACATAATAATTATCCTACAATCATTATGGATTTTATGAATACAATCTTCATAAACTACCTTGACTAATTTTTGTTAACTTTATTGATGATATTATCATTTACTCCACGATAAAGGAAGAATATGAGTAGAATCTAAGGATTGTGTTAGTGACATTAATAAAGGATACAATGAATTATAAGATCAATAAGTGTTACTTTTTTATGTAGAAAGTCATATTTTTGTGGCACATGATAGAAATTGAAGAAATATTTATGGACCATACCTAGAAAAAGGAAATTAAGGAGATTAATGGCCCATCCCCACAAATATCATGAAATATATAGTTTTCTTGGTTTGGTAGTGTACTAGGGATGTTTTATGAGAAATTTTTTTGTGATTTTATATCCCATTAATTAATTTAATATAGAAATTGGTATTGTATGTATGGATATAATAATGTGAGGAATGTATCAAGGATCTCAAAAAGATTCCAATCACTATTATGGTACTCACACTGCCATCGAGTGGAGAAGGTTTCATGATAGACAATTACCCATAGATGAAAGGCATGGATTTTGTACTCATAAAAAATAAAAAATGATACCATATACCCTCCAATAGTTGAATATTCATTATTATAACTACCTGATGCATTATCCATAGTTATCAGTTATAATCTTCCCAATGAATATTTGGTGACACTACCTCTATGGTGATAAGTTTTACATATGTAGATGTCATAAGAGTCTAAATTATATATTTAATATTTTTTATTAAATATGGTTAGAGTATATCAATGACTATAATTTCTCTTCTCACTATTATCTAAGAAATGTGATAAATGTAGATGGTTGTTTTTGTAGAAAAGAACAATCAACTCAGACCATTATGTGGATTTCGAAATACACTACCATCATCGGTATGAAAAGGATGGATCTGGAAATCATTATCATATGGAAGAAATTATACCTTTCCAAAATGATTTCCCAGCAATATATTTATGATAATATTAAGGAGGCCCAAAGTGGTTATCTGGATATTCAAAAAATGGTGAAAGTACTAAATGAATGGAAGCTTCTTGAATTCCATATCGATGCTGATGGTGTGATTCAATTTGGAAGTATAATTTGTGTTCCTTCATCATTATAGGTATATTATGAGCTATTTTATAATTCATGTAGCTCAAAATTCTCTATCTATAATAGAAATAAAACTATGTACTGTTATCTTTAATATCATTTATGGTTAGAAATCATGAATAATGAGATTTATGAGTATATATCATTATTCCTGGTATGTCAAAAAGGTAAAGTAGAATGATATAAGTCTAAGGGGATGATGCCACCATTATCCATACCCAAATTTAAAAGGGATAACATCACCATAGCCTTTGTAACTGGTCTCTCAAATAAATCAAAAGTAAGCAATGAGATATGGGTTTTGTTAGATAAACTCACCATGAATTCCTAATACATAACTATTTAAGAATATTTATCTCTTAAAAAAATTAATTATTTACGTAAAGGAAGTGGTGAGGTTGTATGGGGAACTAATTTAAGTAAACTATAAATATGTTCTATGGTTCAGTTATAAATTTTGTACAAGTCTTTAACATTCAATGAATACTAAATTTAATTACATAGAACTTATAGCCCCAAAACTAATCGCCAATTTAAAAGAAACATTAATTTACTCTAGTATATTTTTATACCCTTCTTAATGGTACATAAAGAATGATGGGATCAACTTATCCCATTAGATAATTTTTCATACAATAATAATTGTCACTCAAGTATTCAAATGGATTTATATATAACACTGTACATAATGTGATATAAAAAACTTCTTGTTTGGATGAAGTTAGTGAATGAAAGCTACTTAGACTTGATCTTGTAAAATGGTGATCAGGAAGGTTCAAGGAATCTAATAAAATATGAAATCTTATTATATTTGGAAGAAGAGCTATACAGACATCTTTTTAAGGTACATGGAGTTAGAAGATTGAGAAAAAAATCCATTCAATATCACCTTGGAGTAGAATCAAGATATTTGTAAAGAAAGAGATTTTTATCAGTAGTTATATTGGCGCCTTTGATATCCTTGGTTACATAGGATCAATTACCTATCATATATAAAATACAGAAAATATGGATCAAATTCATGATGTGCTCCACATATATCACAAGGGGATGTATATACCTAACCCCTCACATGTACTAAATATGGAGGTCATGCATCAATAGAATTACCACATGTATGAGGATAATTCAATGAATATCTTAGACCATAGATAAAATGTTCAAGGCCACAATAAAAAACATGTTGACAATGTTTAGTGGTAGTACCATAAATAGGAAGAGGCAACGTGGGAACCATAGGAAAAAATAAAACATAAGAACCCTCACCTATTCTCAAAAGAGAATATGAGTTGAAATTTTATAGATAAAACTTACAAAGGGAGTAAGAGTTTAAGAATAATATGTTTAAAATATAATTGTTTTTATTAAAATATATTTGTGTTCTATTATATATCATTATACACATAAAAACATATAGAAACCAAAAACAATTTATTCTACTAATAAATATCATTGCATTAATTAGAAACTAAACCCATTATGATTCCAAACATTAGAAAGGGACATAAAATATAAATTCATAAAAATAGAATGGGAAAATTTTAATCGTTCCAATTTTCTAGAATAATCTCACCCATAACCAAAACTATAGAAAATAAATAGAATATTAGTAAACTAATTGATATTCTAGAAAATGGAAATGTAGAACCATTAAAGGAATTGAGGTGAATAATTCATGAATTAATAAAGTGGTATTTATATGAGGTAATATAAAACTTTAAATAGTTTTAAAAATATTGGAATAGTAATGTGACCATTGGGAATAGTAACCGGATTGATGGGAAGATTATCCTAAGCATTGGAATAGTAATCTGAACTCAAGACAATAAATTGTAAAATTATTAATATTTAGTAGGTGTAATTTTAGTAAATATAAATATAATAATCACATAAAATAAACACCATGATTAAAAACTCTAAGAAAATATAAACAAATTTTTAATATACATTACTTTATAATAGTTCATAAAAAACATGATTTATATATTAAAAATTAATATTAACTATGTTATTAAATTATTTTTACAAAATTAATTTCATTTTAAAATCATAATGATAAAAATTTTCAAGGTTTAATTTTTCAAAATTTTCTAAAGTACTTTAATTTTTAGGTGGAGATTAAAAATACAATTTTTTCCCAATCAATGTATTTTAAATTAAATAATTTATGAGGTGACAATTATGTAATTAATTATAGAAAAATTTGAACCAACTAATAATATACTAAATGTTATAAATAATTAATTTAATTAAAATAAACATGTATTCCAAAACTGACAAAAATTTTCCAAATATTGAAGTCTAACGTGTTCTTGTAAAATAACAATTTTACATTTTTTCCTCTTTCCTTTTTAATATACTATAGAATTATAATTATTAAGAGGTTTAAATTCATATAAAAATATATTATATTTATATATGATTCAATGTGTCAAAATATCATTGTTACAATGTTTACTTTGGATATATTATTTTAATGAAAATTTTATTTTAAAATATACCCCTCCCCTCTAGTATAAATAACCCATCTCCCTCTACTTTCAAAACCAATTCACATCCACTTTACAAAACCAAATATCTACCCAAACACCATGTCTTATGTCTATTATCATTTTTATAGAATATATAGAGTAATAAAACTAGAATATTTAACAAAATTTAAGGTCCATAGAAAAGGAGAAACTTCAAGAAAAAGTTAATGTCTTCTCAAACTTTTATCCTATTTTCCCAATATAATTTAATATAATCCTTATATTTTCTATTAAAATACTTCATAAATCAATTATATAGTATGTTAAAATGATATTTATAATGTTAATATACTATAAAACGTTTATTTTTTTTATATATTCTTATATTATACATCTTGTGCCTCCTCTTTGGAAAATGTCCCACTAAAAGTTGGCTAACCAATAATCGAGATGTTTCCAATTATTTTTTTCTCATCAACCTTATGTATGGTTATAAAAAAAATTTATGATATATAATTGTGTGATTATATTTATTTTAGTCATAATAATTAATTATAATTCTATATAAATGACCCCAAAAAATAGTGAAATTGAATCAAAATAGGAATTTTTTTAGGCAAAAGTGATATCAAAACATTTCTATTTTAATTAAAGGAATTAATATATATAATAAAAAGTTTATAATTAAAAAATATTATTAAAAATGATAATAATTTACTTATATTTAATTTTTATAGGAACCAAAATTTGTTTTTTTATAGGTGGAAAATGATGAAAAAAAGAGGGATTTAAGGTAAGGGGATTCTCAAACCGGAATTCATTATTTTAGGTTATATCCTATTCAAAATTGATTTTAGTATGAATGTATCTATAATAACCTAAAAATTTACATTCAATATTCATTTTCCCATCTCTTTGGGATATGCATTTTCCTACCCTTCCAAAATGTTTTTAGGCCATTTTCAATGCTTTTTTAAAAAAGTATTCGGTTTCAAAAAGATCAAATCATCATAAGTTTTTTCTCCTTTCAAAAATAAAATTATATTTTTCTCCAATGTATTATATTCATTATTAATTTTGGAATAATTAAGTTCGTTTTATGAAGTACGATATGGGAAATCCTATATAAATCCCATTCCTTTACATGTTTTATCTCATGAATTTAATTGTTATCCTTCCATTAGGCATGTATGAATATGAGAATTTTATAATGTGATTGGTGACTCCAAAATTATATATTACTATATTGAATTAGTAATTTTCATATATCACATGAGATATTTTTTATTATGTGTGAACTTGATTCTGTCTTTTTTCAAGGAGATGGTATTATGATTTATACACATATGAGTAAACATAATGTTAGCTTCATTAAAAAAATGTTTTTGGTATTTAAACACTATGTTATGATGTTTCATTATTATGAATATACCACATTAAATTCAATTATAAAATGTTTACCTATTGATTTAGATGATGTTACTATGCTTATAATATTATGATAATGATTTTTCTCACCCATGTTATATTAATTCATGTACCTTATTCCTCGCCATCATAGAATTATATCTCACCAATTCCTTTGATGTATATCCTTAGGCGACTAAATGTACAAATGATATCATGAGATCTATAGAATGATACATGAAAATATCTTATATAAATACTAATTTTTATTATTTATAATTGGAGTATGAGCCTAATTTTCCCAAGAATCTAATCATTTAGATCTTGGATTGTATCACTATTATGTTATATATCTTAAAATTAATACCATAGTCATGTAAGGAAATGTCAAGTCACAATATAAATAAAATATCTCTAAAAGAATATATTTAAATTTTATTTAATATGGTATTAGAAATGATTATAAATATTATTGGGTGAAGGAAAATTATCATGAAGTGTATTTTAAAGATATGAAAAAACTCATACTGAATGAGGTTTTGGAAGAATATGAAAGAATTGATGAGATTATGTCCTTCATCATATAAATCCTTAAAATAGGAAATATAATTATTAAAAGTAATCATCCTCTTACATATTTCAATTATGTAAATGTGGTACATTTTCTCAAAATTTTCTGAACAAATTTTACTAGGGTAAAGAGAAATATGTGAAGGGAAAGAAGAGTGTTTTCAAAAAGAAAAATTTTCTCTCACAAGATGATGTAGACATTAATGAAAGTAAAACTGAATAATTTCATGTTTTCAAGAAACTTTAATAAGATTTAATAGTATCTTCTACACAAGAAAATTATAGTGATTTAAAATAATATGTGAATGGTATAGTTGATCATCAGGTTTAACTCAATGTGTCCCTTCTAATAATTAAGATTTCCATGTCCAAGAAAAATAAATATTGTGTTGTTATTTATAACTCTAAACTCTATATACAAAAAATAGAAGAAGATATTCCATAATTAAAATATTAATTTGAAAAGTATAAATCTATAATTCTTTGAAGTTAAATGAAATAGCCTGAGTTCAAACTCAAAGTTGATGTGGAACCCCAAATAGGTGATGAGATATCAAAATCAGTAAAATAAAAATTCAAAAAAATGTATATCTAGAAAAATAAAGTTTTAAATGGTAATTGATGTGTTTGAATCAAGAATGTATTCTCACACCTCGTATGGTGTTAATAATATCAACTAAAATTTCACTTGTTAAGGCTATAATGTCATCTAAATAATTCATTGAGAAATGTATTCCCATTCCAAAATTATAACTCTTCAAATAAAAATGAAATCTAATAATGGATATGATAACATAAAGAATACATATATAGTTGGTGATGAACCTCAATAATTAACACCTTAAACTAATTTGGATCTTTAAAGAACTCAACAAGGTATGTTTTCATCCATTTATGTTAAGAAATAATATTCCAAGAATCAGATTCTTATATTGTGGATATATAGGACCCAAACAAAATGTGTTTTTTATATTGCAAAAATATATCTCTATAATAAAGAGTCAAAAAAATTAAAATTAGGCAGTTAAATTTTATTTAATCATTTAAAGGTGACTTTTTTGGAGGTTTTAGAAACAATTTTATCTATTGTGTATAAATAGAATAATAGATGGTTCTAGGTGAATCATTTAAGTAAATAAAATATTTATTATAATATTCATCTAACAAAATAAGAGTTTAAAATATATTATTATTTTGAAATATATATAATAATCATATAAGGAATAAGAAAAAAATTATTTATCATCAGTAGAGTTGGAACAAAGATATTAGCTTAAGAAAAGAATATCTGAGAAGGATGATGTATATTAGATTGATTTATGTGAAATAGAAAAAAATATTTGTAGATTTTGGATAATGGATGTAGATATCACATGAATAAAAATAAATACCTCATCATTGGAACCAAATAAAATAACTGTAGTGTTTTAGTAAATGATTAGGATCTCAAGATTATTGGATCTAGGAAAGTTAAAGTGACTAATAAAGATCTCAGGAAAATAGATGTGATCTTGGATGAAGGACTCTTTCATAATCTTATTCTCGTTAGTAAATTTTGTGACATAGGGTATATTGTAGGGTTCCAAAATAAGGTATAAATATTCATAAAATTATATATTTAATTCATTTTAATAGGAAGAAAAAATGGAATACTTATCATATGAGGATAATAGGTAAATATTGCATAAGGAAGATGAAAACAAACTATGGCAGAAACTACTATGTCACGTGAGGATAAAATCCATGAAAATACTTATGAAGTCTAATGAATCTCTATACCTCCCAAATCATATATATTATTATACTTATATATTTTAATCTTTTAAAAAGAAATATTTTATCTAAATAATTATAATCCCTAGAAGTGTAAGACATCATGAATTATTAAACTTAAGAATGTAGATGTTTGTGAGCCAATTTCACCAAAATCCCTAGATGGGAGAAGTAATTATAACTTTCTTGTTATTATTTCATTAGAATGTCATGAATTGTTTTTATATATAAACAATATGAAGTTTTTTATTGTATCACAGGATACCAATTTCTTGTTGAAAATATCTTTGGCCTCAAAATTAAGAATTTACACACCGACAATGGTATGGATTTTGAAAAAAAACGATGTGAAAGAATACCAAAAACATATAGGGATTTAACAACATATTTTAGTGGTTATAACTCCTCATCTGAATGGAATAATTGAAATAACCAATCACTTTATCAACATCATGGATCAAAGAAATATTATTGAAATTGGATTAATAAATAAATATTGGGAAGAGAAAGTACAAGTAGTAGTTTTGATCTATAGCATATCCATATTATGTCCCAATGATAAGAAAACACCCTATGAAATCTTGTATAGAAATATTTATACACTTAGATTGCTTTGGGTGTTTAAAAGTAATTATATCATTCTGAATAATTAAATGAATTGAAATTTTTAAGCTTGTGTTGAAGGAGGAATATTTATTATACATTCATCAAATAGTGGAGAATAGTGATGCTTTAATAAAATACATAGAAAAATTATTGAATGTAATAATATTAGTATAGTACTAAATTATTAGATGATAATAACATTTGAACATAATAAAACATCTGGAGATAAATTTTCACAATAAAGACAGCCAGTTTTATAAGATTAATGTGAGAAACAAATTATGGATCACTGGGATTTATGAGGGTCTTATATAACTCCTATAAATATTCAAATGGTTAAGAAATCATAGATGGAATAGCTGGATTGATAAAATGACTAATCATGGTTGAAATCACTGAAAATGACAATGGTCAAGATCCATTATATGTCATTCAAACAAGAATAATGAAGTCATAAAAGTAGGTGTTTATCTTATATTTGGGGGTACCAAACCCTTTTAAACAGGATTATAAGGATGAAAGTTCATTCAAATAAATTTATGAGTTATTTTAGCAAATATAACAGAACAAGACAAGTAAAGCTTTTCATATTCCACGTAACAATAACATAATCAGGACCAAATGGGTGGTCATGAATAAGTTAAATGGGTATAAAAACTTATAAGGAACAAATAATGACTTGTGTTCAATGGGTACTCCCATGTTGGATAGATTTATGTGGGTAAAAATTCACATTGGTGGCATGAATTGAAATGATAAGATAATTCATGGCCTTGGTGGTGAATAATGGATTCAATTTGTATAGAATGGTTATAAAATCATAATTTCTTAATGAGAACCTTCACAAGGAATTATATAGTAAGAAAATAGATGTATTTCACATTAATAATGATGAAAATAAATTATTGTAGTTGATGAAATATTTTTCTGTGATAATTAAATAACTAAAATTATGAAACTCAATGATATAGAATTATCGGATGAAACATGTATTCCAAATGATATGGGTTGATCCCAACCCCTATATCAAGGATTAAAATGAGTAGTGGATGAAGGTTCTAGTATGTGTGGATTTTATTATATTTGTAGGCTTAGATTAAATCTGATGAAATAAAATATTCCAATGAGAATAAGATATGATATTTGTATCTCAAACAAAATATTCCATTTAGGTGTTGAAAAAATTTTAGATTGATGATTCAAGACTAATGGAAGCTCTGACTGAGATCCATATAAGATTATAAAATGATGAAGAAGGAAAATAAGTTCATGTTACACTTTATAGACAACTGATTGGAGTTTTACTCTACATGACTTTTACTCGACTATATATTATTTACCACACATGTCAAGTTGTATGATAACAATTTTGTTCCAAATAAAGTCATATGAAAACCATGGAATAAATAATTCTCTATATGAGAAACTAAATCATGTAAAAAATAGATTGGATGAAACTTTAGCTCAAATATTTTGGAATTTAAGTTAGATCTCCTATTCTGATCATGTGTAATGGCTTGACTGTTATAAAAATTATTAAAAATCACATACATAATTTAAAAAAACCACATTGATATTATATATCATTTTATGAAGGATATGTAGATAATTTTTAACTGAAATTAGAGTATGTGTCAACTCAAGATTAAAATGTCGATAAGATGAGAACAGAAGTTCCCAAGGTATACTTTTAGAGGAATCAATTTTCTATTGGATTCCAACTAACTCCATCTACCTTGATAGAATATTAATAACCCTCAGTAATATATGTGGTCTTCAATCAAGAGTAAGGTATGAAACTATTTTAAAATTCATTTTCATAACTCTAACCCTCTCATTTAACCTTTTAGGGAAGCCATTACATTGGGTTATTTGAAACTTTTGTAGATATTTTTTCATATTGTGAAAGTGTTTTGGAAAGGAGGATATTGTATATTATGTTAAATTATAAGGTGAAAATTCAGTTGAATGTATTTTTTAAAGATAATTTCCTAAAATTATGTTCTCCTGAGAATTATGTCACTCAAATATTGTTTCCCAAACTAATAATGTCCCACAACGGCATATATTTCATGATTATTGAATCATTGATATATGATTATAAAAGTAAAATGATATAGATGATATTATTTCTAGGAGTTCTAGGATTTTTTTTTGTTTGGGAGTTATAAAAAAAATCCAAATGAGAATATTGTTAGAAAATAAACTATATTAGTTATTTTAAAGTTAATCTTGTTAAAAATTGTTGGGTTTTTTATTGAAAAACATATTGGAGGATATTTTCCATGAATTTAATGTTGGATAATCAAGAATAATTTGAGGTTTTCATTCAATCTAGTTAAGAATTTATTCACTAATGATTAGATCATCCTATGTTGAATTTAACTAATTCTTTTTTAAGTTAGTTACTACAAAATATAATTACCATTCTAATAGTAGTGGGTGTTTTGATATTTGATGCATTTTACAAAAAACTATGTCTTTTATTATCATGTTAGTTATCATGGGAAATGTAAAAAACAAATAAAATGAACCACTTTGTATCACTTTGCATATTGAAGTGGGTATTTGGTTGTGAGCTACAGGGAGCCATGATACAAACATGTATAAAGGCATGGTGGATTGGGTACACATATGTGAATCATGGGGGGTATCACTATTTATATGTTCAAGGTCATGGTTTATAGGAAATATTATTGTTTGAAATGATCTATAATAGAAGGGAATAGGTGTGGTGACTAGTCTGTAGAGAAAGAAATTAAATTTTTATATCACTCAACTAATTTTCAACCAATTTTGGTATTCGAGTCATAAAATATTAAAAATATTCACTGTAACTTTTAGGGATTTTATGAAAGTTGTAACAGTCATTTAATGGGTTATTTTTTCATTTTTGAAGGCCTTTATTTCTTAAATTCAATTATTTATAAGAAATTAACATTTAAGAGATTATTTAAAATGAGGATCTAATGTAAAGATGTCTATAGTGTTTATTATAGAGAAGGGTGAATAAAAATTCCAAATCTATTCTGTATAAGAGAAGATAAAGAAGTGGGTGTTCCAGGAGTTCTAATATCATAATAAAAGTTTGACATAATTATTATATGTAAGAAACACCATTTTTTTGAATACTCTTATCCACATTTCATAAAAAAGAACATTTCATTATTAGGATCAATGTATTTCAAGGTATGAGCTAGTAGTTATCTTTCTAAATGATCATTTTAATGAACTAGGAGGGTCTGTGAGAGAACAAAAAACTTATAAAATATTAAAGAAGTGGTATTTTATCCTGATAGGTACATATGAACAATATCATGCATGATCCTTGGATGTATCCAAGTGTTTGTGAACTATGTAAAATCATATATTTTATATACTGCTTTATTCACACTGTATAGAAAGAAGGTTGTGATTGAAGGGCTCTTCATGTTGATAGAACATGATCAAAAAACAAAGATCATACCACAATACCCAGATTCCCCCTCACTCCCTCAAGGTATATTCCTTGATAAAATAACTACAAATTTAATGGAATTATGGGCTGGAACATTTATTAGAGTACTCTAATATGTGGAATATATATTTCTTGGTGGAATAGATGTTTAATGGATGAATTGGATGAAGAGAAAAAATTTCAAAAGTTTTAAATGAACAATCATGGACATGCCAAAAAATCATGGTGATGAAAATTTTGAGGTATTAGAAAGAAAAATCTTTTTGGGTTGTATTAGAAAGAATTAATTTGGAAGGTCATTAAAATATTTTGAATGACTAAATGTAATCCTTTCATAACTCCCATTGTTGAAAAAAAAACTTTTTAAGGCACGAGATCCATCATTAGAAGAGGAAGTCAAAAATAAGTGAAAGGTTTCTTATACATTATCCATCTATTTTTTAATATATGAAATTATATATATTTAGTATTAAATTTTATATTTTTTGGTAGTTTTTAGAAATTTCCTATTAAATCATGAAAGGTGGAATTATGAGACTTTGAAATGGTTCATCTGTTGTCTAAAAGATTTCAAAAATATAGTTTTATGATTTGGTGATAATAATCCAATGAAGTGTTTTTTGGATGTATATTATACCTGAATCATGGATTCTTGAAAGGGAATGATATGTTTTGTGATCACTTTTGGAAGGAATGTAGTTGGATCGATGTATCAATTATGTCCAATGGTAACTATTTCAATGATAGAAGTATAATATGTTACTGTTATAGAAGAAATGGGTATATTTAGATGATTCAATTTAGAAAGGATATTAGGAAAGGATCATAAGGGTTAATATTGTTCTATGTTGTCCTGAGTTTCATTCATGTTTCTAAGACTCCCATTTTTCTTAAAAGTACAAAGCACATAAATATGAAATTATTTTTCATTCATGGTCTATTTAAATAGATGGTTTTCTAATTTTAGTTTGGGAATGTTTGAGGCAACACTATGCCTCAGTTTGACTTTTTTGAATGGAAGGAAATGGAGAAAACTACATGTAATATAAGGATTTCAACTCTATTAAATGTAGAAATTTGATAGAAGCATTAAATCAATCTTTGAGTTGAGGAATATTGGTTTTTTTAAATCCTCTTCAATTTTCTAGAAGTAGTTTTCTAAAAGTATATTTTAAAAAGGATCCATTTTTCATAATGAAATATCTAAAAATATTTTTTAAGAATAAAATTTTTAAAAATTAATATGGTTAAATAATGTAGATATGATGTTTCATCTAAATTATCCAGATGATAATTTTTTTATACTTGGTCAACACACATTTTCACTAATTTTTAATGGTTAATTTATAGGTGTAACAATGTATCATTAGTTACATTGATCAATAGAAAGATAGATGTGAATATTATATGGAAGTCAAACTTGTTTCCCAATATAAAACCTCTAAAAAATTAGGTGGAATTAGATTCTTAGATATATAAAATAGTACAGCTGAAAATGTCACCATTAATTGACCTATAAAATGAGGATAGTTAATAGTTTTTTAATCTCTTATACATTCATTTATTATAGTGAAATAATTATTCTCTGTTGGATGTACAACTTCTGACTAAACTATGTGTTCTTGTTTTTTATTTCTATATATAGAAACCAAAGTCAAGGGGTTGTAAAACATTATAAAGCCAAGCATTCAAGAGGACATTCTTATGAACTTGTATTGTGAATGTTTTTCTGGTTCACCTCCCAAATAGATAGATCCATGGGTAACTCCCATTTTTAGTTTTATTCCATAATACAATTGGATTGGATGATTGTTTTTAAATAATATTTTTTCTTTAATGAGAAATAAATCATTTTACTATCAAGAAATCATTTCACATCCATATGGATACATCATATTCAACTTTCTCTACATAATTTATAAATGATATCTAAAACCCCAACAAAGACTCATATTTTTTATGGACAATGAACATGATAAAATCCACCATATTCTTTAATTCCTAAAAGTATAGTTTTACCATTTCCATAGTTACCTCATGTGTGATTCAAGAATTTCCTTGATGTAAATTAACCACTCATCAAATATTCTAGTATTCCTAATAATTTCATAAATATTTATAATATTTTATGAAATCCATATATCAAATATATAGAACTTCACAACTCATATTATCATGAATTACTCATCATATATTCACATAGAAAATTCAACCTTATTTATTCTTTACCACCTCAGGGTTTTTTCTTCTCATGGAATCTTTATAATCTATTTCTTAATTCTATTTCATTAGAAAGGATCTCATATACAAAATTAACAAAAAACATATAATCATAAATATTTCCATTGGGATTTTTTTAATTTATAATCAATATAAACCATGTTATTCTTTTACGATACACCTTGATAATGATTAAAACTTATTTAGTAACACAAATCACTCAACTCCCCTGTCAATTTCAGTTTCAGATTAAAAAGTTTCATTGAATTCGCTAATTAAATATATCAATTATTGAGCACATTTATCCCTGATTTGAAAATATAATCTAAATGAAATAATATATATTAATGGAATAGTGTTTCAACCAATTCTCTTTCACTTAATGTGTTTTATATTTTTCTCAAGTGGATGTATTCATCTTTCTAAAGTGGATTCATCTCACCCTCCTTCAAAATTAATTCACCTTTATAAAATTTTCTCCCATTCTCAGCAAGATAAATGAAAAGTAAAATGAAATAATATTTACACAAATTATTTTTTTAGGGGTAAGATTTAAAACTACTCATCAAAATTATTATCATTATTTCTATAAATTAAATTCATTAAAAAATAGATAATCATATCAATTCATAATGATCAGTATAACCATTAACTAATTAATCTATGAGTATGAGAGAAAACATTTAATAATAAATAATAATAATAAATCAACATTATAATAAATTATAAAAGTTATTTTCAAAATTATACTCTTGTGATATATAAATTTTATACCAAAATAGATTTTATACAATGTTCATCCATGAATAAACTAAATGAAATCAATCATTCCATAAGTTTTTCATTAAAAATAATTAGTAACTTAATATTTCTAAATGAATCATGAACTCACTTATAAGACCTTATTAAATTCAATAATTCAGTGTCCTGTTTTTCATAGATGACATTATTGTATATTTATCAAAATTAAACCAATTATTACTCAAAAGATAATTCTGGAATATATAGAGGGAAGTGGGCACTAAAACTCATACCTCGGAATTTTGGATATGTTTATCCCTTTTTAAATTTCCTTGGTTTCATAAAATATCTAGAACATTATTTGAGAGATTTATTCCCTGATTTCCATCTAATATTATACAAAGTATATGATCTATACTTATTGGTAACATCATAATTAGGATAGTATCCACCAAATTTTATACTAGTCACTTATTTTATCTATTTAAATATCTTTGATTTATGAGAGGTCTTCTTGTGTGTCATTGTACATAGAATGGATATTTAAATATATTTTTATTTTTGTGGAAGAACATTACTTGAAACATAATTAAATTATTTATTTAAATAATAATAATCTTTCAAAATTTTATTTTTGGTTTAAGTAGATTTATATTTAATTTCATCCATATTCATCTAAGTATCCTCCATTCATTAATAATTCTTATAAAAATATTCATATTTATTTACCCATTTATTTTTAATATATTTTATCTCACTTCAAACATGATATATTATATTATTCAATGTTATACTATTTTGCCTACAATTTATCAAAATTTGTCCAAATTAACTATTTCGATGGGAAAATAGACGTGGATGGGATTTGATGCTAAATGGTTTAATTGATTATGGGGAGTTAAATTAATTTCTCAATCATTTGAATTCAGTTCCCCATTTTTTAATCTTTCTTAGAAACTCCCAGTAGTTCCCACAACCATAACTGATTATAGACATTCTTTCTAAAGGTAGGTGGTCCTTTGGGGTTTCACACACAATAATGCTCAGTAACTCGCATTGGTCGAGAGGATGGGAGGTCAGGTGCATCACACCATTTTTTGGTGATTTTTTCCTACTTGGGGACTCTGTTATATATTTAATATATGTTCATGAAATCATTCCCATACCCCAATATGTGACTGGTTACCCATGTGTTAATGTCATGATTATGAACATGTAATGTTTGGAATGGTTGCGGGTAAATCATTGGATCCCTATCACTCCATTATTTTTTATGATTCTTTGGGTTATGAATATATTTGGGAACACTAGAGTTTATCAAAATCCAAGAAGGAGGTTTGTGTCTTGGATATGGGATTGAACCTTCATGAGGTGTCCTACTTATCCTGTGAAATGTTAATCAAAACCCACATAGTTCATTTGATGTAGATTATGGTCCTATGATTGTACCCAAATACGGTGTTTATTATCTTGTGGTAAGGATGCATGTATTTGTCTTGCACATCATTGGTGCATCCTATATATCATTTTCTACATAGTAAACAGTCTACATAGTTCTTATAATTGGAGTATGTGTCATGAGAGACATGAAAATAGAGGACTTTTGTGGGACTTATGCATATAAGAATTCTCTGGATTTATTTATCAAGAGTATATCCCTCTAGGAAGAGATAATATATAGCCATAAAAAATCATAATTATGAAGATCCCACAACGGCTTAATTCTCAACATGATTTTTATTTAATCATTGATGGTCTCTAATCCCATGTGAGTCACGCTTAGTGTGTGAAATAAAAAGTAGCAGAATATTGACCACATTATATGAGAATATATATGTGTGGGGATTATACATTTGTGTTTCCCCTTGAGAGGCCTAATTACCCTTCTCTTGGAGGACATGGAATTGATATTGGGCCATTGGAAGGCATCCAACATATCCTATTTTATAACAAGAGTCATATTCATTGTAGTTAAATTCATCTGAAACCAACTGATGAGTTTGAGTTACTTAAGGGGAAAGTCAAGACTAATACTTAAAATTATTCCCTTGTATTATCCCTCCTATCATCCATTTATGGATTAGGAAGATTGATCATCCCATAGGAATGATTAGGTCCCAATAGTTTACATATTTGTGAGATAAGGGGACTTTCACTAAAAGTAGAGGACCATTTGAGATTGGGCATTAGAAAGGGGTCCTATGTATCCATATTATTGCAGAAATCGGAGTTCTCATAGTTTTTTATCCATTAACCTACTAACAGGATATGGTTTATGATCATTCATGAAGACATTATTATTATTCACATGGTTTCAAGAATGATAAGGGCTTATCCCAGGATGTATTCTCTTTTACTAGGGATTACACACAAAGGATACCCTTATATTTGCGACATATCATTTCATTCTACTGGTTGAGGATTACACACTGAGTTTTCTTTATTAATCTGGGAATATGTATTGAGGAATCTATTTTATGCGGGACATAACATGTTATTCCTCTAGTCAAGGCTTACACACTGAGGTATCATTATTAATTGGGGTTTACACATAGAGGCTTCCCGTATACACTCATAATCAATCTTCTAGCAGATAAAGGGAGTTGATGATGACCATCAAAGGACTATCTGAGAATCATATTACCGAAAGGGTCTCATGAGTGCATAACCATATATTATCAAGGAAACTTTTTTTATAGAGGGTGGATGTAGTCTAAGGTTCCTGGATGGGGTACACATGGCATGAGTCCAAGTGGGCCTACTAGGAGAAGTTGACACACAATAAGGGATGTTCCTAACATGTCCGATATACATTTTGAAGATTTTGGGATTTTCTGACCCATGTATTTGGGGTTTCTACATATTATTAAAAACACATATAATTTTTTCTTCCTGACATGTTCATTATACCTCCCTTGACTTAATTTGGCATTCCAAATATCTTCTAAATTACAAAAGGGTATGTGACAAGGTATTTTTTAGGATCAACTGACTTTTCTAATTTTACATTGCATGAATGAAGTGAGTACCTCCAAGATTCTTGACATAATTAATGAGGAAATATCTAAGGCCTTGCATGTGATTGAAGCATAGATGGCTTTGTTCAGTTGTATGATCAACCCAACTCAGCTTCAGACCATCATATGAAAATGGTGATATGTCATCGTGAAATCACATGATCATGTTGACATGTTGTTTATATTCTATGAGATCATCCTAATTTTTATCTTAACTATCACATGACTATTCTTATAGGTTAAGGGGGTATCGAATGATCAATTTGGGAAGTCTAAGGATTACATTATGAGAATAGTGACATGTCAATCAATTGTCATGAGACCAACTTAAATTGTCCATGGTTTGTCTTCTGACCAACATGACCTATCCAAGCTCACCTAAGGTCATTGTGAGACCACTGAAGATTCTTGAAATTATGTGTCCTTAAAAAATTCACAATGAAGGGTCTTGTATATGTGGTTAGAGTCTTTCATTTGTTCATGTTCCACAAGTGCACATTCAAAGGGATCATTCCCTATGTATATATGGAAAATTATTCACTTAAAAAGAAATATTAATGGATATAGAATGGTTTTACCGTGAATTTTTCAATGGGTTGAGGCCATATATATGCTAGAGACATCCCGCATGAAAGAGTCACATGAGGTTCCATCCTTCATGATATTCTTATTATCCTAAAGTGGTATTGTAAAAGGCTTTATAGTCATGCATAGGGGTTCTGTATCAATTCCCCCATGTGTATAGGAGATTGTACACACTATATGTATATGCTGTATGACACATGATTTACACACCCTTATCATTTACCTTACATTATGACGGGTCGTGGGGATGAAACATGTCAAGAAAACCACTTCCAAAACAACATACAGACAACAAGTCACAAATTTTTTCTTCACTGAAAAAATAAGGGAAGCATCAAGGGATATCTGTATTGGATTGTAAATAAAAGGGTGGAATCTCACATGATCATGGGTTCAGGATAATTTCTCATGCTATAAATGGTTTTCATGAGGTTTCTTTCCTCATGTGATTCATGTGCCTTCAAAAAGGGGTGTGGAAATGGTCTCTAGCATTATTCCAAGGACCTCGGAGGGTTTAGTATGAAAATTCATCCTTTCGCAAGGCTTTATGGAAACACCACCAAGATAGGGGACCCATATCTTCATTAGAAGGGGGTTCACATGATCATAAGATGCACATCTACTAATTTTTGGGTTTCATGGACAAAGACCTATGAGACAAAATAACTGAGTTCCTATATATATATTGTTATATGCATGTATACACTGTTATGTACATCACCTGATTAAAGTAGTCTAATAAAGGAACACCATGTGATAGGACCATCAAATACTCATTAACACATCAACAATTTCATGTCCTCAATGTGGCCATGCAATAAACTATCTTATTATAGTGAGTCTATCATTTCCAGGGTCGTCTGTAAGTATCATAAGATAAAGGGGATCTCGGCATCAAATTACCAATACTGGGACAGTAATCATGGTCGAACATCCTTCATAGAGATGTTGTGAGCCTCAAAGGTATCACATGACCATGTGGATACTACACATGAACTATGAATCACATGATTCTTAGTTCAAATTGTAATCACCTTAACATCAATCAATCACGTGGTAGATTCTCTCGATCACTTGGGGAGGTTCTCTAGTAAGAAGTGTCCTTATTTTAATCATTCATTTTTTATGCTCCCAATTGACCCATGCGTCCCATGTTTTCTATGGGAAAAGGGTATTTATAGGAGTGTTCGGCCCAACGGTGGACCCAATTTTAACGAGTAGGATGTCGCGTGCACTCGTGAGACAGCATGCTCTTCATAACATGGTCATTTCATTTGATCAAGTGATGCTTTGATTTTATTCTATGATGCACGTGAAAACCTCTGATAAATACTATTTATTTGGATAAAAATAATTCACGAGTTGGAGGGTATTGTGTTCATAAACATATTGTGATGAAAGCGTCAATTGTATTCACTTAGATTGCATGATCAAAGATTGATCAAATGATGGCTTCAAGCACTAGTGGGAGATCTCGTGGCATGACACTGGTGTACTCAATTTTAATCTGATGATGAAGTTAATGCAATATGGATTTGGATATCAAGTGAAGGACTGGAGGCGTTGGTCATGGTGATAATTGAGTGATCATCCAACTAACATTGAGTTTTCATGTCAATCCAGTAGTGAGGAAGGGAGATAGTCGAGTGGGAGGTTGAAGATAGAGTTCTTGCACACTGCAATATTTATTTGAAATTAAAAATCATGGGATCAACTAAAAGTAAAACTTGTGATGCATGGGACTGAAGAGGATGACTGAGATCGGTGGAAGGCTTGATTGGACGATAGTGCTTTCATTACATGAATAATACAAATAAAAAAGCAACACCACATCAAAATATCCATGGTGAATCGTTCTGGTATATAAGAAATATCACAATTATTTTTGGGTCGAGACGACAATGGGGTTCGACCCCCATACCACCTACACACACCTCCACCTGGGTGTTAGTACTTTGGTATTTTTACCCATGATATGTGAGGCTTTGGCCTTGTGCACCATGGGCCTTACACATGGTCTTACCCAATTACAGCAAGTGTTATGCTTCATGTGGTTCACCAACTTTCCTGTCTAGATCTCATTGTTTGTGGTCAACCGTTTTCACCCATGGAATTATGGTTGAGCCCTGGCTTAGCTAGATGGTGGGATGGACTTATATTTTTGGAAAAGGGTGGTAATAAAAACTCTCAACTACTTAGAATAAGATTATAAGTCGAATGAGTTCAATAAAGGCCCAACCAATATACTGATGCTATTCTTCAAGTATGTGACTTATGAGTCTTCAATGGTGTATATCATCATTTTCATTTCCCTAATACTATAAGTATAACTTATAGCCTTAAAAATTCTAAAATATTTCAATGAAAAGTTCCATATGCACAATTATGGGTTCCAAAAAAATGCCCCCACCCCCCCGAATGAGAGTCATTTGATATCAAAAAAATCTGATTATGAGGTAAACATATATCACATTTCCACATATATGAATATCACAGTGGTCGTGATGTTGATCCCTGCAAAAGGATATGTCTAGATTGTTGACTAAGGAATCTTTAAAGCATTATGAATATGAGATTTCTACCCACAAGTGCTTGGCTGAATCCAATATAGGAAGTAGCTTTTATGTGGGGTCTTATGCACCCTGAGATTAGAATATGTGTAAATACAAAAATGAAACAAGGATTGGGTGGTATGGAACTTATGGGTGGATTGAAACTAAGGTATTTAAATGTCACTATGTATACAATGATAATGAAAATAAATCTTAAAATTTTACTAAAATATATCACTGTGCGGAACAGAATCATACATAGGGAACAAAGGTTCATGGATAAAGAACTCTGTTATGAATTTCATTACAAAGATAAATCTCATACATAAGAAGTTTAATATCTATATTTTGTGATGAATTTGTGGGTATATACCCATTACTTAGTGAAGAAATTTCTTGGATCATCTATGATACCTATCCTTTGATTGTAATAGTGAATAGTCCCATCACCGGGATTTGAATTCTTAACATTAAATGGATTCCTCTTTATTAATGATCATAAATTCCCAATCATAGGAAATTCACTATTTTTTCTTCAGATTTTATGATTTAAAATAATTATTAGGGTATAGAATCCTTTACAAAGGTATAATTCTCTAAATTTTCTCTAATCTAGTGGACTTATCAAGCATATCATGATTTTTTCAAAGGCCATATAATGGGACTCACAATATTGATATCCTTTTATTTATTTTACCCTAACTTTTTCCTAAGATTTATATGCAGGAATAATTAGTTGATATGGACTTGGATTTTTTTTCAAGGTTCATTCTTATAGGCTTTTGACATGATAGGTCTTGTTTCTCTTACGTCTTATAGATACTCAATATTACCTAGATCACAAATATTGTATGTCCAGTGAGGGAAGACTCTAATTTCACCTAGGATTTCTTTATCATGATTTCATCTTGGTGAGTATAATGTGTTTTTTGATTGTTTTTTTAAGGTATTACATGCTTTTCCATCACTGTGTTTTAGTTTAGAGTATTTTATCTTGTACATTTATTGTACTATAGTTTTGGGTCTTTTGGATTGGGACATTGATGTTTTGCAGTATAGGGACTTCTAACTCTTACCTTGGATGTCATGTAGTTTAGGATCTTCTAGCTTAGACCTTTTATATGTTTTATTTTAGATTATTCTAGATCAGAATGTTGATGTTATATATTTTAGTGTCTTTTAACTCAGAAATTTGATGTGGTGTGGTTTAGGGTCTTCTAGCTTAGACCTCTGATGATTGTAGAATATGGGGTTGGTAGACTTGGGATAAATCAAAGCACTCTGGGGTGCTGAGTTCCATCATGGTGTTTTTAGGTCTCATGAGGATTTGATTTAATTTCTTATGAGGTGATGCATTTTTTTGGTTGGTAAAATCCTTTATGGATCACTAGCTTGGACAAACAATGTGGTATCCACTCATCTCCAATGGACATGGAAGATTCATGGGGGTCGTATATGTTGTTGGAGAAATTATAGGTATGTTATGTCTTCCTGGATAGTTATAATATGAGTGATGTAATTCATAACCCAAAATCATGAGTCTTGGAATAAAGGATGGGTAAGGAATGCAAGGTATGACCCATAACACTTTGATATGCGAGGTTCCACAATGATTTCACCAGATCTAATGAGGATTGGAAATCCTTTATTTCAAGGAGGATGTTCCTTTTAGTTGGTAGTACAAAGACATTATGCATCGGTATCATGGAAATGAAAATATGGTCTCCACTCATTTTTGAGGTTCATGAGATATTTGTGAAGACTTAAACATTAAAATAATGAATTTGGGTATGGAAGAGATCAATCAAAGAAGAGTTCTAGAACCATGTAGAATTTTATCTCTTGATTTGGAAGCTAGATCCCTAAACCATGTGTTTTTGAAGCACAAGGTGTGGTACATCCAAATTTTGAGAACAAAGTGTTGCATTCCTTATTTGAGAAAGGTAACAAAACATTGTGCATAACATCGAGGGTGTTGAATCCACTTAGATAGTTCGGTATAGAGATTGTATATCATTGTCCAAAGATCTTTGGTTAGCAGGATTATATGGGAAAATCATACTGTGAATAACCCAAAACACACTGAGATAATGGGTTCTTCCACCATGAAGTCTGGATCAAAATAATTAGAAATCGCTTATTATTACGGAAAATATTTTTCTGGTTGGTGGCTCTAATTCTATCAGCATAAATATCATGGTTGAACTAAGATTTAACTTTCCCTTTTAAAGGGACATGAATGTATTTCAACAACCCAAGGATCACAAATCCTAAAGTGTGATATTTGGAAAGCATAATATCCAAAAGAGTTCGAGCAACATAAAATCTATTTCACATCCTAGTGAGAATATTCTCATGGAAAGGAGATCTAAAAAGTCATTACATTAACATTTTCCTAAAATAGAGGGTCTAATGGGAATATATTTCCTTTTAATAGGCATACCAAGTAGAACCTATGACCTTTATTAATTATTTACTTTCACCCAAAATATTTCTTAAACTCAATAGATGAACATTTTAATGAGAAAAACATGAATTTTTCTAAGGTCACCCTTTTGTGGGTTTTCAACCAGAAAAGTATTGTGTTGTTTTCACGATAATTTTAAAGTCTTTCAATTTAAAAATTTATAGGATAGAGTTTAAGGTCGTACAAAAATGACAATAGTGTAAGTATTTTAAGTTCATGATTCACATGAACCTAATAGGGAGAATGTTGCACAGGGGTCCAATTAAGATACCTAAGGCTGAGAGCACACTAGAATCCTTCTGATTGGATGATGAAGATGTTGTAAATCACAGCTCAAGGTTCTCAACTTTTCAGAATGATATGGTACAATAATGTTTTTGGTGACCCAGAACACCCTTATGTGTTGAGTTCATCCCTGTTAAAGTTAGGATCACAAGAATAATAAATCCCTACATACAGAGGCAAGATGTCTCTGGTTGGTTGGTGTGAGTCCTTATGGTTCAATATCATGACCAAACTAAGTGATTTGTTTTAATTTCTTGGGGACATGAAAGATTTTTT
Source organism: Viscum album (assembly GCA_963277665.1). Lineage (NCBI taxonomy): Eukaryota > Viridiplantae > Streptophyta > Magnoliopsida > Santalales > Viscaceae > Viscum > Viscum album. The sequence continues at coordinate 1,093,947,690 of OY728148.1, read as the reverse complement.
GAATCCCGAGGCACTCAAGTCATGAAGTTTGATAAATGGGATTAGGTGCCTTAAAAGATAGTAGAATCACCATGTACTCTAGTTGGTGTAGGTAAGGTTATTTTGGACCTTTGATAATGAATGGTGATGAGTGATGGTATGCACATTTTAATGTCATATAGTGGGGACATACTCTATTATTTTTATTATCATGTGATAAGGAAATGTTCTATGCAGATTAATATCAGGAGACAAGGACATTTTCCATTCAGTCTAGCATCATGCGTTAAAGATGTACATTCGTTTAGTTTAACATCATAGGATAATGACTTGGGAAATGACATGAAGAAATTTTTAAGGCATGTTTTGTGTGTATGAAGGATCTTCATTGATCTGAATCATATATGGGAAAAGTGATAATTTATGAACTGGTCCCCTATGCATCTTGGGGGGGCATGTTTTTATTCAGTCATTAATGTTGGTCCTAGGATTGAAGATCCTGGAATCTCTACATATCATGTGATGATAGGAATAAGACCGCACATTTTTTACAAGGAACCATGAAGTTTAACATCATCTGCAAAGGTTATGGGATTGATTATGTGAAAAAGGGAATTGTGTCTGGACCTAAGGATTGAAATTTGGGCGTCACTACGTACCCAATGGAAATAGAAATCAAGCCATATATATTTCTCAAAATCCCATGAAATTTAACATCAATCGGTGAGGATTAAGATTAACCTTCATAAAAGAACAGAAATGTTATGGTGGGGCCCAAGGGTGGAATTCTGGGCATCACTATGTATCTCATGAGAATTAGAATCAAGACACCCGTAGTTCAGGAGGATTTACCCTTGTACACACATCTAACAAATATGCAGAGAGGATTGAAGTTTATATTTTTCATGAATAGACCCAGGATTAAAGACTCTGGTGTCACTAAATATCCTTCAATGTCAAGAGTCAAGTCATACATAGTTATTGAATACTAGTGGTTTAGGAGACCAACAGAAAAAAATACTAGTCCTCTCAGGTGAGGTTACAGGAATGTATAGTTTTATATCATGCTAGGGATTTAAACCATGTAGTATAATTTCATGCCGTGAGGACTCATGACATACCTTTCATGGTATTTCATTCAGGTATGTAATGATACTATCATAAGATTTTATTCCTTATTTGTGTGAGGAAGCTCTTAGAGAAATTCCAAATGATACTTGATTTTTCTTCATTGTGAGAAAAAACAATGGAGGTGGTTCCTCTAACTATGGAGAGGAAATTAAGGATAAGAAAAGGGGTATTTTTAAACATTTGAGAGATAGAATAAGATATATGATTGATGCGTCCCTAATTATCTCATCAAAAATGAGAATCAATCCATACATAATTATACAAAACATATGCAATTTAATTTCATGTGGATAGGACATGGATCACACTACATGAAAGAAATTGTAGGTTTTAGATGGGCCCTAAATAAGAGGTTTGGGTGTCACTACATGTCATGAACTGGTAGGAATCAATACATAAATTGTTCTTGAATAGATAAATAACCTATGTGAAGCTAAATGACAAATGAGGATGGAGAATCTCACCATTATTTCACATAGATATAGCTCTTATTAGATGAGTTATTAGTGAGATGGTGATTTTTATACAGTTTAATGTCATATGGTGAGGACATAAAAAATGATGTTTAACAGTATGAGTTATGGACATTAGTCAAGCTAATTAATATCATGTTGTAAGGACATGAGGTACTATTCATTTTAAAGTCTTATGCCTTGGACTTGATGTGTTTCATAGTTTATCGTCTTTCTACAAGGATGATCTTGTGCGGTTTTAATGTTATGAAACTAGGAATACTCTGTATAGTTCATTGTCATGTGGTTAAGATGGATAATGCCACTTCCTTTTTGACTCATTTGGGATCTCATAATTGGAAGTGGCAATGGGTATGGGCATGTTTGTGTGGTTTCTTACAAATAACACTCTATGAATCTCTATATATGTTGCCTCTCTGTCAGATATATACATCTTTTACTTAGGTCAAACCATAAAGGCTGCCACTCCAGCTCACATGTTGACTGTGTTGAAGTTCTACTGATGGTTTATGGGGCACCATATATGTCTAACCCTATAATTGTGATCATATTTATATTCAAAGGTACACGATATTATTGAAAACCTCTTTATATAAAAGTTTCTATGTTTTGGACACCTCTTAGAGAAATAGTGTATGAAATTTTTTAACATTGCTCTATGAAATGGGGCCCAGGAAAGGGTAGGATTTCATTGTCTATGGGATAATTCACCATGGAGAGGTTTAACACAATGTATTTCAGTAGTAGAATCCCAAAGATCCATCTCTACACTACCACAATGAAGAATATCGTAGTAATTATCACCTTCTACATTAGATGAAGAGTTGAAAGACCTTTGTGGTGTTGAGAATGTGTCTCGAATGTGTCTCAAATTACCTCATGTACAAAATAGTATGAAGGTTTTTAAAACTTTTTTATAACCATATGGTGCTACAAGATTATGAGGCCACTACTAATAAGCTACTGGAATAAGCTGGTGAGTTGTATCAATATTGACAGGAATATGTTCATGTCTCGAGACATCTTCCATTCACACTTGGCGAGCCTCATCTAGGATAGGAATATGAGCTCGAAAATGAGCCTTTGGAATATTCCACTGGTCATTATTGGAAGGATTATGAGGATTACATGAGGTATGTGTCCCTCTAACATGGTGAGCCCCAGTTGGAGTGGAACTATGAGCCTGGTCCAAATATGCATTCCACATAAGAATGAGAAAACAAACATCCTAAATGGGAGAAGGGATGTGAACCTCCTCTTGTATTTCCTTGGAATGATGCTAGTGTATTCATTTATCCAAGTATGAATATGTGCATATATTTTGTGATCTTTTGGAATATTATTGGTAGATTCGCTGACAAAAATATGGGCATGTATTATGGTATGTCCATTCACATTTAGTTAGGCTCATCCAGAATATAGATATATGTCTGATCCTATAACTTTGGAGTATGTCAATGGACTTCCATGACATGAATGTGATACTTTCTTGATGCATATTCCCCAATCATTATTGATCCATGGTTGGATAGGGGATATAGGCTTGTTATTTATGTCGCATCCTTTACTATAATATGCTGATAATCCATATGGACAAAAGCACTGATATAAGCTTTATCCAATGTAGACACTCTTTCATACTAATTAGACTGTTCTGATACTCTTGCTACTAGTATTGGTATATATCCCTATCCTAGTATCTTAACCATAATATACCGGTGGATCTCCCCTATTGTTATCAAAAAGCACTGGTACATCAACTGGGTATGTACATGAATATATGATGTAGGATCACAGCTACTAGGATGTGTTGCTAGACTTATTTGATTGATGTGGGTATGTATTATCACTATTTTCCCCCTTGTTCCATCAGAATATGCTAATGGAATTAATGTATGGGGGAATAGATTTATACATTCCTTGTGTTTGCTTCTCACATTTGATTGTAGACTTTGAACAAGTAGGGGTATGATCCTTCCTTATCTGGTCTATAGGTTTCCACATTTGAAAAGGTGTCCTTGATGATAAAATATTAATGTTTGGGGAGGTGAATTATCAAATAATGTACTCATTAGGAGACTAAGTGGTATTGAAGATTTTGTGATATAGTTGTGATCTAGATTGTGTTGTATTAGTGGTTCTCCTAGAAATTGTAATTACTACAAAATACTATAGAGGTCTCCTAGAGATTAAGATGCTGGAGAATTTATTGTCTTGTGGTCTGGATTTTTTCTCTGTAGTTTATTTTCATGTGGTAAGGATGAGAATATAGGGGTTGGGGTAGGATATAGGATCCATCCATCCCTACATATATCATTATGATGAGAATAAGTCATATATAGTTCTAGATAACCTGTATAGTTTAATGTCATGTGGAATAGACAGTAGACATATAGTTTAACATCTTGTGGTAAGGAAACAATACATGTAGTTTAATGTATTTTGGTAAGGATGGATTCCATGATGTTTAATATCATGAGGTAAGGATGATGGCCATGAAGTTTACTGTATTGTAGTGAGGATGATTTCCAATAACCTATCAAGAGTGTAGAAAACCGGATGGATATTGGATAACTCTTATGCAAGTTTCATGAATTTTGGGATCCATAAATTTTATCACGTCTACAGCTAATTGTATCTCTAGCCAATATCTGAATATAAAAAAATCTCTATATTTATTTCTTGAGACATTTATGGTAGGTGAGATGATTTCCAACTCTTGTTAACCCTAATTCATTCATCTTCCTTATTTTTGGAACTTCCATCAAATAATTTTCCTTGGGATGATTAAAATAACTGGAAACATGTTTTTTTGAAATAATAGGACTTCTTCATTCTTGACCTAAAAGATTTTATTTTTTATTTGGTAGGTATGTGGCTCATTCTTTGCTAATAAGATGGTGCGTCATCTTCACAGTGATCATATGACTTGAGCAGAGATTACAGTGTTGGTGGTTCATGTATCCCCATGTTCATCTTCACGTGAAGCTAGTCTTTAAAGGAAAAACATTATATTTTATTCCCAAGAAATTGATAGTAGGGGAAATGATTATCAATGCCTACTATCCTAGCCTTATTGGGCTTTCTCATCCCTCGTATCTATATTAAACCATTATTCATAGAATAGTTGAAATACCTCGGAACATGTATTCATTATAAGGAATGTACTTTTTGTTTTTTTCATCAAGATATGGGAGAGTGTGATTCTTCCCACACATGTTATATATTCCTCTATTGACACATGAACATGGTTGAGTTTGGAGACTAGAATATAGGTTCCCGGTCTTTATTAGTTTGGGGGTTCTGTCTTAAGTATTGGGGGTCTTGGAGGATATAGAAAATTTCCATTGATTAAAAGATCTCTACTCTCTTATAGGTTGTTTGGAAACATCTAATGTCATATGGATTCTATAATATCCCCGATGAGAAGGTGGAAGATATAGAAATTCCACAATCCCATTTGGCTAGGTAGAAGTGGAATAATGTTTGGATTTTGGATGATGATGGGATGATAAATATGACCCCACCCCCCCCCCTATGGGGTGGGAAACATCACTATAAGGTGGTCTTCCATATACATACACTGGTACATCATATTGAGGTATAAATCTCAAGAGTATTCCCATAATTATCTCTTAGAGAAACTTATTCTATCATTGAAGAAGGGTGATGCATTATTTGGCAGAAACTATCTTATCATCTTGATGGGGCTATATAGTGACCATCTCTTCTCAAACAGTAATATTACATAACTTTTTTGGAATACATAATCATTATAGAAAAAGATTCCCAAATACCGTAGTTGGTATAGTGCCTTTGGAAACATGTAAACATAAGAACGATTACATAAGTGAGCTACATTATCTCCCACTAGGTTCTTCATGACTAGAACACTTCATAGACACATCAAACGTGATACATATCTTCACATCCTGGGGAAGGAAACATAAAGAGGGGTGAGATAAAATTATTAGTAAGGGTAAACAAGGGAGACATGTAATCATAAGCATGAGAATAAGGGTATGAGAACATGATCATGAAAATAGAATATCATACCCTACATATCAAATATCATATACATGAATCATTGAATACAGTTTAGTAGTTCAAAATACATGACTCAAAAGGAATTAAAGAACCTAAGACATAAAATCATAACATAGGAGTAAGACATGGAATTTTGGAAACACATAAGCATATACGGATTTCCATAGAAGCCAAGGCATCACTACCAAGACCATATTAGTGTAAAACGTTCTTTACTGCACTGGGTAACCCCTGTTCCATCCTAGTATTACTAAACTATGTGACCCTCATTCCAACCCTATAATACTGAACTGAGTAACCCCTATTCCAACCCTATATTACTGAACCTAGTAACACACATCCTAGCCCTGTATTAATAAACTGAGTAACCCTCATTCCATCCCTTTATTACTAAATTTTGTAACCCTCATTCCATCCCTATATTACTAAACCAACTAACCCTCACTACAACCCTATATTACTGAACCTAGTAAAACCTCATTCAAAAATTTTCTATCTCATGAGATATAAATCATTAACCAATGAATTGAAAGGAGATATAGTCCCCATCCATCACTTAATTAAATCAAACATACATGTGCCACATGATCATAAATAACATATCATAACCCATGAAATGAAATCGGTTTCATAAAAATGTTACTCACAATGGAGAAATGGGTTTCATTAAAACTATGGAATTAATTATAACTCATTCATAGAAAGGATATAAATGAAATCTTTAGATCATTTCTTAGAATAGGCATGAGTAACATTAATATATCTCATATTATATGGAAAATAATTTTGAAATATCTTCTAAAAAAAATTTCTGGAGGAAAATATATTTTCTGGTTTAAAAAAGGATTGTTAATACAAAAAATAATTTTAAAATAATTTTCTTATATTATAACATGAAACTTATGATATCATTTTTATAGCCTTTTTTCTTTAAAAACTTATAAAATATTCTTGAAAAAAAATTTGAAACCATTTTTTTTGAAATGTTATAAAAGAATCATGAAAATATTTTGAAACCCATTTCGTTGAATATAAAATTAAAACATCTAAATAAATATTGAAAACGTTTTGAAATTAACTATTTTGAAAACTTATAAATTAAGCTCTAATTATTTTTAAAACCATTTTTTTTGAAATCACGTTGAAAACTTGTAAATATGACTCGAAAACATTTTGAAAATAATTTTCCATGGAAACATATAAAATACCTTTGAAACCATTTAGAAAAAAAATTTCCTTAAAAAATACTTTTTAAAATTATTTTATCAAACATCAACATTTTTAACAATTAAAAGGTAGCTTCAATGAAATGAAAGTGGGTAAGTATGTACATGTCATACGGGGTCAAAAGAACATTCATTTTACACAGTAAAAAGGATAGAAAAGTGCCTTGTTCAGAAAGAAAGAATAATATTCTCATGAATATGTTTTTAAAAGAAAAAAAGGTAAAAAATTATTTTAGATATTATAGGGGATTGGTATAACATCCTAGGAAACACTTTTTAGAAAACATAGATTTACGATCGGAGAGAGGGTAATGTCAGGCATTCCTAAAAACACTTTCTTAACTATCCTATCTACCAAAGAGTATAAAATGGTAAAAATACATGATAATATCATGAAATAATATAGTATAACGAAAATAATGTATATTATTGAGATATGGATCATTATATTTAATCAAAGTAATCATAAACTTAAACAATCTCGAAAAGTAATGAGATTGCCTCAATAAACTCATATAACTTGGTATCATGGGATAATGTTTTCCATGTAATTCAAATAACATGAATTAAGCATATAATATCATGAAAATATTTATATACATGTCAAGTAATGTAAATTTGAATTATATTCACCCCAGATAATATTTTAGGAGGTTAAAAAAACATGAGTCTCAAAGAAGGAAATTGAGACAAAACATTTTTACCGATTTGGTAACTTTTCAAACATAAACCACATGAAAGAAATATGATATAATGGATATGTAAATACACATAAATTTAATTATATAATAAATAGAATACAATCATGGTTAGTAAATACACCACACAAAATGAATGTGCGGTGAACATATATAATACCTCAAAAAAATTAATAGTGAGGTGAAAATTCCCTTACCGTGTGTCTTGACTATCCCTGTACTCATACAACCATCCTATATAATAAATAAAATTTTATTATAAATATTTTTAATGAATATATTCTTTTACATAATATCATATATGGTTTTATTATCACCTTATATTACCTGTTTGTTAATGATCCTATGTCAAAGTTTCACTTCGGGTAATATTTTCTTTGTTCTTTGCATGTGTCTTAATTTGTTATAGCGTTGGTAATTATAAATATATCATGATTCCAAAATTTATAACACCATATAAATATATGGTATATCCAGTATATGTATATTATAATATTCTATATAATAACGATGTACCTAATGGAATACACTATTCATGGAGATGGTAAGTCGTGCGTACACATGAATGATAGTTTTCATTTTTCTTATTGTATTGAAAGAAAGTATGTAATTGAAATGTCTATATATATGTATGTATCTCTATATATCATCATTATTGTAGAATTAATATATCATATATATCATATAATTTCATTAAACCCATACTTAATACATTCTATGTGGTGTGTGAACGAATCACATCACTTTGAGGGGATGGTAGTCCACACTTCCACAAACGAGATTATCATATTCACACCAAATGGAAGGTAAAAATATGTGTGTTTTAAAATTAATTAATAAGATTAAATACATAATAAATATAATATATTACATATATAAATATATTTTTCATCATAATATTCACTATAATTGGTGATAAAGAAGATATGAACTATCATTGTTTCATGAGACAGTAGTTCCTCAAACACAGAAATAGTATGTTCAGTATCCATTAGATGGAGGTACCTGTAAGTGTAGTTCATACCATTTTTATATAAAAAACTTATTATATTTAGGATACATTTTATTTCACACAATAATGGAATAAAGAGAGTGGATGGTGGAGAAAGACAATAAAGAAAGGAACTTGAGAAAAGATGTTACCTCTTAATCAGGTAACTCCTTTTGGTTTGTGCCAAGATGTTTCCTTGAAAGGGTTTTTTCCCAAAGGTCGGATTCAATGTATAATGTATTATTTTTGGGATCCGAATTTGTTATATATTTAATGATCTTAAAATGTATTAGTGTTGTGAATAATGGGTATAGTTTGTGGCCTTTATAAGGTAGTAAAAAGACTAACATAGAATTTTTCAAAACAAATTAGGTGTGAACATGGTATTACAAAAACAAAGACTTACCAAACCTAAAAAACTAAATAATGGAATTTTTATGGAAGTTATATGGGAATTAAATGGATTTGGTACATGTTTATAGGTCATATGGCCCCTTAATTGTATATTTAGTCCCAAATTAAGCTTAATTTGACCTTAAATGTTGTGATTAAATTTAATCACTTTTATTAATAATTTTGGTCAATAATTAACATTGTATTAATAGACTATTAATATTTGAATGAATACAATGTTTTATTTCATATTTTTTAAATTCCATTCACATATTCCGAAAAAATAATATTAGAAAAAATCTCACAGACGGGAAGAAATAATGGTGTTTTAAAGTAGGAAAACGTTCAAACATCAATTCAGATTTTACATTCAATTTCAAAGTGAAATCTATTATACTGAATTAAATTTTATTAATATATAAAATATTCATATAAATTTAAATTTAATCTTATTTGTAATATATTTTATCAATTATAATTAATTAGAAAAACAAGCAGTTTTTAACTAAAAAATAGTATTTTCACTATTCATCAAAAATGAAGTTTCTCATAAAAATCCAAAAAAATCACCCTAAGATAATATTAACATTATAAATTCATAAATTAAGTTTATTTTATCAAATTAAATTTCGAAAAGTGTCTAAAATTACTTTTATTATTAAAAGTGATTCATTCAAGAAAACAATATTTTTAACATAAAAGGACATTAGCAAAAATATTATCATTCGTTATCAATATGTATTTTTTATATAAAACAAAAATATTTTAAAAGTTGTTATTACTATGTTTAACAGATATTTTATAATTATCTTATTTAGATAATTTAAATAATAAACAATATATGTACCATAAAAACTCATTGTTGCGTTAATCGTATGCCAGGTCGATGTTTCTTATAATGCAAGCCAATATGATATTGTGTGTAGTGCAAGGCAAGTTGGTATTTCATGATAAAAGAATGTTTGAATTAGTGATTTAAAATAAATATATATATTTGTGTGTGTGTGTGTGTAACTATTTCATGTTTCATGTGAAATGGAAAATATTTAAATTTTAAATTAATTTATAAAAAATAATTCTCAAAATTATCAAGGAGTTAAAATCTGGTTGGAATTATCCATGAAAACACCCTCTCTTATGTTGGTTGTAGGGTGAGTAAATTGTTGTGGGAGTCTTGATGTGGACCACATAGACAGAATCCACTACTACCACTGTCTATATTCCCCATTTTTATTACCCTCTAAAATTCCAACATGGTATATACCACCTTCTCTAGAGGCCTAAAAGATAATTTTGAGCCTTTATTTTTTCACACCAGTGGTAGAAGATTGTCTAACATATGGTGAATTAGATTACTTCAGGAATCTATGATCATGATCTTTAAGATCATGATCTTAGGGATCTGATGAGGACTCATCAGATCTAATAGATATCGTATTTATAGAAACATAGGTAGGTCGGTTCTACTCCTTGATGGAGAGTCTCGTTTAGCGGGTTGGTACATGGTATACTATTTGGAGGGTTTGTTCCCATTGTACAATTTGTGGGTTTGTTTCCAATGTTACTATTTGAGTTTCTGGTGCCCACATTACCATTTGAGAGTTCGTTCCCCATGTTGAAAATGCTTTTATGGTAATATATGATAAAAATTCCCCAACCCTATAGGTTGAGGTGCTTCCTCAGATTTCAAAGTCATTGAGAAAAGGTGTGATGAATTCTGAAGCTCCTAGATACTGATAATCAAGGATAAATTTTGGTACACTTCCAGGATACATTGGTGGGCCTCAAAAATATTGGATATAGCATGGATATAAGTATGATTAGTATCATCATTTCATTCAAACCCCTACGAGTCTCTCCTTCTAGATACCCCATATTGAACAGTTTGTATAGGCATAACTTCCTCCGCAAATCCTAGTGAAATCATGACCATATGTTGATGATGATGACCATAATGGATTGGATCCCTTTTAGGAAGATCCATATTGATTAATTTTTCATATAGACTATCCTCATCCATCTCCCTTAGGTAGGGAGGGTATGTATGGTTTCTCTCAAGGGATAGGATCCCAAATCGGTTGAACGTGGAAACAATTACCACATACTCTCCTCTGACATATTGTGTGAAAAGAGTCCAGTTTGAATTCATACACTAAATGATTTCATGTGATGATACTAGAGTCATGATAGATCATATGATGTGGTATTCCAAGAATAATACATTCACCAACTATTACTGGAACTGTTGTATTGGTGACAGCGTATGTCGGTGTCTCAATGCCTAATCGGCTTGTCCAGCAATTTCAAAATCTGTTAGACCATTCGATGATTTCATTTCAATTACAAGGAATATGAATGTCTGAAATAGGAAACAAGACACCTTATTCATGTAGCATCATTTATAACATTACATGTTCAATCAATTACTTAAACAGTTAAATGATAAATAGTTAGTCCCCTATTTTTATGCAAGGTTTAGTGTATTTCTAATAAACATATCAGTTTTTCCCATTTTGTTTTGTGAAAACTGTCAAAAAACTGGACCTATACGAAATTGGATAGTCAATACTTTTTTACCCATTAGAGGGATGAAATAGTTAAAGATTTCATTTTGATTTCACTATTTTGTTTTGATAGGAAGAAATATGTTGATGGGATTTGATGCCCGATGGTTTGATTGACTATGGGGTGCTCAATTCCTTACTGAATCATTCACATTGGATTCCCTATTTTTAATCTTTACTAGAAACTCTCAATGAGTCCCACATCCACAACTTGGTATGAACCTAATTTCCAAAGGCAAGCAGTCCTTTGGTGTTTCATTCCAAATGATGCTTAAGAACTCACATTGGTCGAGATGATGGGTGGTTGGGATAATCACGCCCTTTTGGGTGGAATTATTGCCAACTCTTAGAGTCTATTATAGATTTAAGATATGTTTATGAAATTATTCCAACTCCCCTATACGGTATTGGTTACCACTATGTATATTTTTTGATTATGAACATGCATTGGTAAGAATGATTGTGGGTATATCATGGGTTCTCTATTGATCTATTATTTTTTTAATGATTCTTTGGGTTATGGCCATTTTAGAATATTTGGAGTTTATTTCAATTCAGGAATGTTTTTGTTTTGTCTTTTAAATGGGATTGAACTTTCATGAGGTATCATATATATAGTGAAAACATGAATCAAAACCCATGTAGTTCATTTGATGTAGTTTAAGGTCGTATGACTAGACCCATCCATGTAGTTTTTTGTCAGGTGGTAAGGATGAATTTATTGGGTTTGGACCTCAATGTGGTGTCCTATAAATCCTATTTGAATAAAGAATCAATGTCCAAATAGTTCTTATAATGGGTGTTTCTATCATGAGAAACAAGAAAATGCAATCCTTTGGTGGGAGTTATGTATATAAAATAGTATTGGATAGCTTTATCTGGTGCATGGACCTTTGAGAGAAAATAATATGTAATAGGACTTTTATTTTAATTATGAATATCCTTCAACGGGGGAATTCTCAAAATTCTTTTGATGAAAGCATCACTGGTCTCTTATCCCACATGATTTATGATCGATGTGAGAAACAGGATGTAACATATGATTAAACACATTACATTAGAAGATAACTATGTGGGGATTACATACTTATGTTTCCCTTCTAGATGCATGATTTCTTTTCTCCTGGAGTACCTGGCACTGAGCTCAATCCATAGGAATGCATCATACGTATCATGTTTTTTAAAAGGAACCAAATTCATTGTAGTTTAATTCATCCCAAGCTCGCTGATGGGTTTGAGTTACTCAAGGTCACTGTCAGGACTCAAACATAAAATTATGTCTGTGTATGAGCCCTTTTATCATCTACAGATGGACAACAAGGAGTGATAATCCCATGGTAATGATTGGGTCGCAATGGTTAAAATTTTTTAGAGATGAGGGGATTACACCAAAGTAAAGGCCCATTTGATCTCAAGACTTGGATAGGGGTCCTATATATCCTGGATTTTGTAGGAATCATAGTTCTTATAGTTCCTTTATCCCTTACCCTACTAATAGTATAAGGTGGATGATCTATCTTGAAGACATTATTGTTATTCCCATGGTTTTAATAATGTTTTGGGATTATACCAGGATGGACTCCCATTGACCAGGGCATAAAAAGTGAGGTTTCCCTTATATGTGGTACATATAATGTTATGTTGTTGTTCGAGGCTTACATGCTAATTTTTCCATGTTAATCTTGGATTACATACTATTGCTACCCTTATATGTGGAAATTATCCTGTTGTGTCACTGCTTAGGGCTTACATGCTGATGTTTCTTAATTTAGCGGGGTATACACACTAATTTTTCCCTTATACACACTCATTATCTTTCTTTTGACATATAAATAGAGTTGATGATTAACATGAAAGTTTTGTATCTGATAGGGTTGCATGACTGTGTAACCTTTTCTTATCAAGGATAATTTTTTTATGATTGGGGGATGTGGTTAATGGTATCTAGACATGGTCCACATGGCAAGAGTCCATTTCGGCATATCCAATGAAGTATAAATGACATAAGTGATATTCCAGAAATGACTTGGACGCTTTTTGTAAATTTATGGATTTTCATCCTGACATATTTTAGGTGTCAAACTATTATGAAAACATATCTATGGTTTATTTCCTGACATGTTCATGATAACGAACATTAACTAAGTTGGAATGCCCAATTTTTTCTACATGACCAAGGTTGATGTGAACAAGGTATTTCTAATGATTAACCAACTAATCTTAGATGAATTTTCTTGAGTGAAGTGGGTACTTCTAAGAATATTTGAAAAATGAATGTGGACATGTTTTTTGCCTTGCTCATGATCAAAGTAGACATGACTATGCAATGTAGCATGATCAACCTGACTTTTCTTTGGACGGTCACATGAAAATGGATAAATGTCAATGGGAAATCATAGGATCATACATCCATGTCAATAATATACTACAAGGTCATCCTAATATGTCTCTAGACTATCACGTGACAATGTTGACATGTCATGGAGAAGTTTCCTAGTAAAAAATTATTACCTTTTGATTTATTTATGATAATAGTGACATGTCAATAATCTATTATGAGACCAAACTGAATATCCCAAGGATTGTATTATGACAAACATGACATGTCCAATGTTTCCTATGGTCACCTCAAGACCACCTAAGAGTCTTGTGATTGTTTTTACTTAAACTATTCACATGGTGGGGTATTGCGGATGTGTTTAGGGTCTTGTGTTTATTCATGTTCCACAAGTTCCTGTCCAAATGGATCATTCCCAAAGTCTACATGAACAATTATTTAATTAGGAATATGGATTCATGGATATTGAATGTTCTTCCCAAGAATATTATAGTTTTTTTGGCCATATACTGGCTAGGGACTTCTCTCATGATGGTGTCACATGAAGTGGCATCCTTCATGTGATTCACATGATCCTAAAGGGGTTCTATGGAATTCATTGTAGTTATTCAAAGGGGTTTTCTATCAAGGACCCTAGGTGTATGGGTGCTAGTTAAAATTTTATGGATTGGTTGTCTAACACATGAGTCAGAAACCCTTATCGTTTTCCATGCATGATGGGGGTGTTCATTGGGATACTGCATGTTTAGGTGGTCACTTCCAAGGATGCATACAGACATCAAGATACAAAAGATTTCTACACTGAAAAACCGATGGAAATCATTGGGGGATACCTATCATAGCTATCAAATATAATGGTGGAATCCCACATGATCAAGGTCTTATGAGAATGTCTCGTGATAAAGAGGGTCTGCATGAGGCTCATATTCTCATGGGATTTATTTTCCTTTAAAAAAGGGTCTCACAATGATGTCTAACAATATTTCAAGGACACATGAGGGTTCTATATTCAATGAAAACCATTCCCAAGGCTATATGTAAGCACCATCAAGATAATGGACTTAGGGTTTCATGATAGTGAGTGTTCATGGCTTCATAAGATGCAGATCTACTGGTGTTTGGGTTGTATGGACAAGGAACTATGACACTAAATTACCGAGGTCCTTTGTGTCTATTTTTGTATGCTTCTTGAAATTTTTATGGAAATCCCATGATCACAGGAGTCTAATTAAGGAACACCATGTGATAGGACCATCTGAACCTCAACAAACCACTTTCAATAACCTAACCTCCATGGGGCCTTGCGATGAACTCTCTAACTATGGTGAGGTGTTCATGTCCAGGGTCATATGTATGTACCATGAGATAAAGGGGCTCTCGGTATTGTAGGACTGAAGGGGGGACATTAAGCATGTTCAAAAATACTACTAAGTGAAGTCACAAACCTCATGGGTATAACATGATCACAAGGATACTACATATGAACCAGTCATCACATGACCCTCTATTTGTTGTGTGATTCCCTAAACTTAAAAAATTCATATAGTAGGTTCTAAAAATAACCTGACATGGTTCTCTGATTGACAACATCTGGATTCTCCTCCTTCTTTTCCATTTCACCCCATTTTCACATGTGTCCCTCTTTTATGAGATAAGGTTATTTATAGGAGTGGTTGGCCTGATGGTGGAACTACTTTGTACGGGGTGGATGTCACATGCACCCGTGAGATAGTCGATTGTTCATCACATGACCATTTAATTTGATCATGAAATGCTTATACATCCTACTGTGATGTCACATGAAAACCTATAATAAATATGATTTTATCCAAATAAAAATAATTCAGGAGGTGGAAGGGCCTCTAGTCATAACTTCTCGTAACAACTCCATCAATTGTATTCACTTTGATCGCATGATCAATGTATGATCATGTGATGGCTTGGAGCACTAGTTGGAGATATCATGGAATGCCACTGGTTCCCATAGTTAGAGTATATCGAAAACTTGTGTAAAATATGGGATTGGATATCAATTAAAGGATCAGAGGCTGTGGTCATGGAAATCATCATGTGATCATTCAATTAACATCGAGTTTCCATGTGGATCTAGTAGTGCGGGAGGTATACAGTTGAGGAAGAGATTGAAGATGGATTTCTTTCATAGCATGGTCTTGATTTGAACTATCACATTGTGGTATCAACTCATATTCAAACTCACGATGTGCGGGATGGAAGAAGATAGCTAATATTGGCATAAGACGTGATAATACAGTTGAGCAACCATCGTGTGGACATTACAGACAAAAAAGCCTCCCCACATAAAACTATGTATGGTAAATCTCTTTGGTATATAAGAAATGTCCTGATTACTATTTTATTGATCCAGAAAAGGGGATTGTCCTTCATACCACCTAGACAAACCTTCACCCAGGATTCGGATCAATGGGCTTTGCGCCTATGTTATGCACGATATCTGCTTCACACACCTTGGGGCCAATATATGGGAATTATCGCTTACAGTAGGAGTTATGCTTCTTGTGGTTCACCAACTAGCCTAGTTGGCTCCCATTGGGTGTGGTCAGCCCTGGTCCTATAGGGGCCTATGAATTATCCTTGGATTGGTTAGTTAGTGTCTTGGACTTATATTTTTGGAAAAAGGTGGTAATTAAAACTATCAAATACATAGAATAAGATTCTATGTTGAATGATTGCAAAAAGGGCCTAGCCAATATGTCAAATATCTTCTACAATTAGGCACCCTATGAGTATTTTATGTTGTATATCAGTATTTTACATTATTATAAAACATCCAAGATCCCTCTTGACCTTCATAATTTTAAAATAAATTTTGGAAAAGTGAAAAATTCACTATTATGGGTTCCAACAGTAACAAAACCATTTAAAAAAACATAATTATTTGTTTCATTCATAGAATGTGAATTCATATGTGATTTGAAATCCTTATGTTTTCTATATTTTCAGAAAACATAGTAGTTTTACACTTCTCTAATGAGGTAATTTATGGTTTTATATTATCTTGGTTAATTCGATCTCTACACTCTTACTGTGTCTTATATGGTGATACAATCTTTATCACACCTTGAATCATCTCCTATGTTTAATAAAATGATAGGTTAGTTATTCTAAAGGATGTTTTCTCGTTATTTATCCCATTTTAAAAATTCTATTCACCCCTAATATTGACCTTATTTTGGGTTTCTATAATTGAGTTACTCTTATTCATCAGATCAAATTTACATATGGTCTTCCAATCTTTTAAGGTGTTGTAAATAATTTATTCAACTTAACTATTAAAGCCTTATTTACCTTCATTTTTTCATCATAGGTTTCTAATTTGAATATTTCTTAACAATAATTATCTTGTTCTATATTTTATATATCATCAAGAGTTTTATTTTACCAACCAGTAAAAATTTATCATTATTTACCTTAGACTTTGAAAAAGTATCTTATTCCCATAAATTAATTGTATGTTCTCGAGACTCTAAATATTTACGTATAACATATGTATTTTTACCTAAAATACCTTCAATTTAGTGTTCACTATATCTAATTCATATTTTTGTGATTTTATTAATATTATATTTTTCTCCTTGGTTTCATATTTTAATCATTAAATGATATTTTTATAAAATAAAAATAATAATATGAAGGTTGGTAGATCTATCTAATTATTTGAAAGAACTATTTAAATAATTTATTCTATTATTTATCAATATAAATTTCAATTTTCTATTTTAAAATTTCACTTATCAACTCGTTTTTTGTCAAACTCAGAGGAATGTTTAAAATAAATGAATGACATATCAGCAACATCCTTGGATATGTTATAATCATGAATCATGCTTAATTATTCATAAATAAATCCTTATAAAAAGATCTAGGTTTTTAATTATTTAATTGATAAAAATTATATATCCATATTTTTCTCATATGGTGTGTGAGGAACCAATTTTGATTCAAATTCATTGGTGAAAGTTTCATTTTGGTTATTAGTTTTATGTATTGAATATTATTACTTTCAAATAGTTGATAACTTCTTCATTTTTCTCCATTATATTTCTCATAGTCTTGTTAGACATAACATGCACATTCACATTAGAAACATTTACATTGACATTTATAGAGAGATCAATAAAATTTTGCTTAATTTTTTATTGATTAAAATATAACTTAGTTTCTGTAGGATATAAAATCAATGAATGATATAACTCGGTCAAGATATATATAGAATTAATAACCTTTATAGAAATTCATCTACTTACTTTGAAACTAATTTAAAATTTTATTTATAGAGTAGTGGTAATAAACACATAAAAGAAATAAAATATCAAGTTATAAATTATTTAGTCAATAAATATCAATAATGAATATAAAATAAATCTAAACCTAAGAGATGATATCCATGATATCACTTGATAGGGTATTAAATAAATAAATATAAATGTTTTTTGAGGGATTATTTATGCTCTAGTACTAATTTAGGTTCCAATTAATTAAATATAGACCACTATGTAGTGAATTAGTGATCTATGTACAGATTAAATCATTCTTACTTTTAAAAACAAATCAGACTCATTTTATGTTACTAATAAGATCAAAACTCAACCTATTATGATTAGAGATAATAATAAATAATATAAACACTAGAAATTAAAAGGTTCTCTAATATTATCTAAGTTATACCTTGGTAATATATGGGTCGTATCCCATGTTATGGGGTTTTATCTTTATCAAAAAGTAGAAATGAAAAGGGTTATCCTTGAGTACATAAAAATATTTCTTTAGAAACATTATAATCATTATATAATCTTAAAAAAAATATTATTCTCTAATCCATAATGTGTGTATGATTATTTCCTTTAGTATAAAATTATCCCAAAAAATAAATCATCAAGATAATATTTGTTTCTTGATATGTTTTAATAACATATTCAAACAATTAAACTCTTATCCCTATTTTTAAAGTAAAAAATATCACAAATAATACTCATAATATTTTAATGGTTAGGATTCACTCTTATTTTATTATCTCTTCCTCTTCTCTTCACTTCTAGATCTTGAAACTATCTTTTTGGGTTTTATTTTAGAATCAAATTTTATAAACCCCAAAAATTTTCCATATCACATATTTATATATATATATATAGATTCATAAATAATATATTTTCTTTCAAACTGTTACATATTTCTATGTCAGCTATAGATCAAACATTATTAGTTTATATCTTGAATTTATCTTTAATATATTCATGTCATTTTCATAAAAAATATGAATGAGGAAATAGCCATGACATGTATTTATTGATAATAAAATTTTATTTAGTTTTTATATAACCAAGATTTATGGCCATGAATTTTTCACCTCATAATTTTGACTAGTAAAATTAACTTCTCATCTTTAACTTCTCACCATGGAATTTTTTGAACAATATCATTTTCTTCTCCTAAAAATTATAATAGTTTCAACAATATGATCTCTAAAACCTGATTAATAATAACAGTTATTAAATGTTTTACACAACCGTGATGTGGTTTAATATAAATGTTTTCCAGTAGCTAGTTATTGTAAAAATTATCTAAAATAAAATTAATTATAACATTAGGAATTCAATCATATCAATTATTATTTGTTTCTTAACTCATGAACAATGATATATTTAATTGTAATATCCTTCATCAACAATTAATTTTTATAAACATACTATCTTGAACATACCTCCATCATGATACTTAAACACCACGATATTATTTCCAAAAAAAATGTGTTTTCTTATTTAATCTATATACATAACTGGGCACTTGGATCCCTCTTCTCTAAAAATAATAAAATGTTTCATTCTTTGACATGATGCCATTGAATCAACTTATACTCACCTTTTATATTAACATCAATTTCTCTCTTTAACTTCATTACAATCCATGTTTAAATTTCATATCATATTGTCTCATGAGTAACATCAAGATATGAACATAATATGTGTGTTTGTGCATTAAATAAATTTTAGTCTAACATGTACTCTTTACAATGATAATGTTTCATATATAACACCCATTTTTGGGTTCATTTCTCTGTAATGTTTAATTTTATAATGTTTTTTAGGAATATAAATTTCTCATGTTTCAGAACTCATATTTTTTATGGAAACACCTTTCATCTAAACCTGGATTCATTAATTAAAATTGATTATTATTCGTCACCTTTTATTTCTCCAAGATTAATATCGATTATTTTTTTGCATGAAATAATCATATGGTCAACTAAAAAATCTTCCATGATTCATAAACAATGTGAATTTACCTATTACATATTTGTCCCATTTGCGATTTTATAATTTCCTCAATGTGAAGATACCTCTTGTAAACTCTTGTAATCTTCCAAATCCTTTATTTAATCCTCCCCATAAGCTTGGATCTCTATAAAAATAACATATGGATGCCCAAAACTCATTTTCTCTTTAATTATTCTTCACATATCTCATATAGAATTAAAGCATCATTCTTCCTTACCACCTGATGGTTGCTATATTATTGTTAAGTATTTATGATCGCCTTATAAATTATTAATCATAGGTAAAGATCACTTTTTAAAAACTGATGAGAAATCAAGCACGGAATTCATCAGATAATAAAACCTACACCTGATCCCTACATTAATTTTTCACACTTATACTTTTGTATGAAAATAAAAAACTATTAATCTCATACACCCAATTCATGATTCCTATAATAAACTAACCCATCGTACATTCCTTGATAAATCATAAATATTTTGAATCAAAAACCCACATTGTTTTTAATTCCCATTACATCATACTTCAAAAACATTATTTCAAAAAGAAAATTTAATAAGGGGGCATCATTATCCTCTAATAGGATATCTCAAATTGAAAAAATATAGAACTGCCTAGTTATGATAATGATAGGATTACAAGTAAAGAAAAACATAAGCCCTTGTACTCAGAAATGCAAACAAAGAAATATTTAAGATAATTTTAACAAAATATCACAAAGAGAATGTAAGAATCAATGATAAAAATTAAAATCATTTACTATATAAACTATTAAATATTAGTTAATTATCTATAAATTTTATAATATACTAAATAGTTGAAGATCATGCACTTGAATTACTAAAAAACTTTTCACCAAATTATTTAAGAATTTAAAATAATGGATATATAAGCGATAATTTTTTTAGGTTTAATAAAATTTTATTTAACCAGGTTAGACTAAATAGTAATTATAAAAATGGTTCACAATTTGGATGAATCATAATTCATGAAACCATTGATGAAAATATAAATCTTTCATGGACCATGTTCATAAAATCCATTATAATAAAAATATAGAAAATGTAATAATAATTATTGATAAATAAATATTTTTAAAAGTTATAAATTATTTCTAATATTTTTACATTATCAAAAAAGTTATAATAAAAAATATAATATATATATTTAAAGACACACACACAAAATATCATCAAAAATAAAAAAATATAAATTAATATTTAGATAAACTATAAAATTAAAAATATTATAAGACCATGTAGTTCATAAAAGATACATATAATTATCAATAACTATGTGATCCTCCTTGCCATTACCCTTTATAAGAAATATTTGATTTATTATATAAATATATATATATAATTTTTTATTTTTATTATTAGTCTTTAAAAGTTAAAAATATTTAAGTAAATATCTAAAAAACCTACAAAAACTAATACATATAATAAATAATCAAAAAAATAGCCTTAGTATTTTAATTCCATAAACTTTTATATGGTGGTATGATCATTTAAGAAATGTACTTTTTCCCATTTTTATATGTAATCAATTGTAAATACTTCTCATTGTTTTACATTGATTAGATAATTTAGTACATTTTAAGGTAGTTATTTGATTTTATAAGTTAATGATAACCACGTTCATATGGGAATTTAATGGGTTTATTATTACTATGAATATTATTTTTCATGTTGGAACTCTTGTTTTTTGGTTCAATGATTGTAGGGGAAGAGAAAGCCATGATGGGACCAGCGGAATTGAATATCAAATGGGATTTTGAGAGGTGAACCATATCATATGAAACAACATGGGAATCTCTTGACCTGTGAAATATTATGTTTGTAAGAAACATTTAGATCGTAAGGAATGGTATTGGATATTTTAATCAATGACATGATTCATGTATTCAAGAGATTTTATCCTCATATAAAACATCCTATTATTAATAAATATGATTTATATTACCTACTATGACAAATTCATATCATTGCCTATGGGTGTATAAATCATTTGAAATTATAGTATAACAACTTATAACATTCTATATTATTGGAAACAATTTCATCACACAATATGATATTAGTATATCATAAAATCGAAATGAAACCCTATTTTTGGAAAAAATGGTTTGTAGTTTATCACCTCTTACGATATCATCATATTGGTTGATATGAATGAGGTTAGAAGGTTATCACCAGCTATAATAAGTAGATCATCAATATTATATAATGAAATCCAATTACATTTTTTGGAATTAAAAATATGTGCAACACACATTGTCACATAATCCATGATATAGTTCTAATGTAGGTAACACAAGTCAACTGTGGGTAGAGAATTATAATTATTCTAAAGAATAATAAAATGGGATCTAAATGGATCACATCACTACTCACATTCCAATGGAAAAATATTCCTCATAAACGTTTCCTAGTATGGTGATGTGGTAGTGAAAAACTCCCAATGATAGTTGGCAATATATTTAATTAATTTTTGAGTTATTTCTATTCAAAACCATAATACACATTTTTGAGGAACATCTAGACACATTTAGCCTCTAAAAACACATTGTATTTGGAAAACATGTAATTATGTGTTTATTATTTTAATCATCTACTTGACCACTTGGGGATCCAAAAAAATCTGACAAATCTGATTTTTTTTCTATTTTAAGTTGGGATTCAATTTAATCATAAATAATAAAATGCAAAGTCTGTACTTTTTGAAAATAAACTCTATCATTCATGAATTAATACTTATTGACCACATGATTTCATTTGTGGAAGTTAGATCCATTATGTTATGGAAATCATTTAGGATAAGATAGTTTTAATCCATTTTTGAGTATAAGGTATTCATGTAAGTAGGTTGTTTATAGTTATGTGAAATTTATCCTTTATAACAACATTATATATTCATGGAAGGAGAATTATTAATGGTATATATATTTATTTATGTTATTATGATGGGAATCAATTATGGACATTTAAAATATTCACAGACTACCATTGCTTTGTGGAGATGAATCTATGATCATTCATGTCAGCATAACTCTTATGTAGCTACATACTCCAGAAGTTAGTTATAGGGAAATTCTTATAAATAACAAGAAATAAATTCTATAAGAGAAGTTGAGGATTTATTTTTTTCTATGACATAAAATTTGAGAAAATAGTCACATCATTCAAGAATCACTTTATTTTTTAAGAATTTTATTTATGAGTGAATTTGAAGTAACTCTTAGGTATTTTAAAGTTCAATATTAAAAGAGTAAAAGAGATACCATGTAAAAAATTCATGGTGTTTACATATCTACATAAAAACAGTATATATCTTCCTTTATATGATTATTTTGAAAAGGAACATAGATGTAGTCCCATCATTGTCAGTTGATCACATAAATCCTTCATAAATGAGTAGCCATAAACCCAATTACTTTCTTGAATGTTACCCTTTCACAAATATCTCTAATTTGATACAAAAACATGGGTTACCAAAGTTCATTTTGTTCCCAATCTAATGGTCTATCATCAAGACATATTTAACCTGTGGTGGGGAACCTCATGAAGGATCCAAATGTTGGACACTCAGGCCTCCTTCACATCAATTATTTAACCCTGGTCACTTGGCCTGCTTCCCAAGGGTCTATACTATAGTGACTCTACCACTATACCCTCAATAGAGAATAATAATTTTACATTGTCTTATTCCATTTGTATCATCCATTCACTTCCTTTATTGACCCAGGTGAAAATACAAGACTCTCAATGTGAACTTTTCAAACAATGTAGAACAATATTTTGGTCAAAAAATCTATGAACCAAACCTTGAGTTATGATTAAACTATTGGCTCCCTCAAATTACATGAGTCAGTATAGTCCTTATGGTTCCATAATATTCATTTAATCGATATTTTCCAGTAATCTCCCTTAAATGACTTCATTTTAAATAATCTTTTTGATTTCCTTATATTCCTTGAGTCCAAATACTCAACCTAGTTTCCTTAAATTCCATCAGTTGAGTGACTCTCCTTAGATTCCTTAAGAACAATTATTTCATATACTTCTCTAAGTTTTCTTAAATACCTTGAGTCAATATACTCCTTTTGTATCTTTAAATTCCTTGAGTCATTATAATCCTTTTGGGTTCCATAAATTCCATGAGTCAAGATCCTAATTAGGGTTTCCTAAAAACAAATTCATTTAGATCCTCTTCCAATGTGAACAAAAAATGTTTTCTGAATCATAATTCTAACATCATAACATAACTAGGTACCTTTCAACTAGAATTATTATCAATATGGATATAAATGTTATATTGCATACTCATTACTTCATGATGTTAAACTATTTGGACCAGACTTGCCACGTAGCCTTCATCATTACAAATCAAACATGTATTCTTATTCTAACATGATATGTAGGACGCATGTACTAGGTTCAGTCCCAATATCCAAAACCATTACCATCCAATATCACCCTTAGGATATGGTATCTTCCAACTTTGACCATACTTATTATGTGGGGAGTATAAGACCCCCCTCCCATTTCATGGGCATATGATACCCTATGTGATGAAAATAAGATGTCCATCACTCATTTCCTTTTCTAATTAGATTAATATTACCTCATATTCTTACTTGATTAAGATAAAATACCTTCCTACTTGGTGTAGGCCCCAAACATAACCAGTCTTATCCAGTTACCAATCATTCCTCATGATGTTAAACTAATCAAAATATTTCATAGATACACGAACTTAAATGAAACTTCAATTAATCATTATTTGAGAATCATAAAAGGATACACATCTGTCCTTATCGTGAAACCATAAAAGGTATGATATTTAATATTAAGTGGATATAAACGACATGGGTTCTGAATCCCTTGAAAGGGATATAATGTAATACCTTCTTATTAGCTCAATCCCTACTTCATATCAACTTACACCTCCCTAAAAGGAAATAAATTCCCTACAACCTCGTTGTGTAACATTAAATAATATGACAACCAACTAATAAAATATTGATTATGAACCTATAATACATATAGATGTCCACATTAATTAATGTTTTCAATATCTTACTTATATTATTTTATCTAGTAAAATTTTCATTACTGCCACGGATTTTTTAATATGTATTATATCTTTAACTATGTCTCAGAGTAGGAAATCATTCCTTAATAATGGGTCAAATGAGGCCAATACCCTGTCTAAACAACTAATACTCAACCAAAGTTTCTATGGTGAATTCCCAGTGACTTCATACCTTTGGAAAGTAGCGCTTCAAAAAATCAAAACATTTATGGGAATAAGTCCTATTGGAAATAGTTTTTAAAACTAAACTATTTGTTGTATCCTACTGTTACGAATCAAAATTTTATCAATCGAGTTTTCATTCTTATAATTATATCATAGAGTATAAAACACAAAATTCACATATATAACCCAATAAAAACATTATTCTCAGAAATGAAGAATGAAATTAGTATTATTTATAGAAATTAAGGAACCTATACTGATAGAATAGTAACCTGATCATTGGAATAGTAATATGTCCATTAAGAATAGTAACTTGGCCAATAGAATAGCATTATCACCTATAAATGTATATATTAAAAATAGGTATCATATGAATGAAAATATAATATATATATATATATATATCATGTAATAAGTAAATAAATTTTAAAAATGATAAATTAACTATTGGTATTTTTGTGGAACATAAATGTTTATTTACAATTTTAAAATTAATAAAATTAATTTCAAAAAAATTATTTTCATAAATAAATTCATAAATCCTTATTATATTGTCTTATTATTATAATATAAATTTATAAGACCTTAATTAATTTTTCAATGTGATATAAAATAAGTTATACTATTAAAATTGATATTTTCTAATTAAATGTAGATTTTAGTTAAAAATTGAAATTAGTATATTTATAAATTTATTTTCATAAAATGAAGTCCATTATTGAAATATAAACATTGAAAAATGGCTAGAGTTATTTTTTTATTTTTCTAAAATAGTTGAATTTCTGTGAATAGTGAAATGTGATAATTTACAGTATTTAACAAATACATGAATTACCAATACATGGTTGATGTATGGATGAGGTAAGAACCCATTGTTCAAAACTCACCTAAAGAAATTACTATATTTAGTAATATAAATAAACATTGTTTATAGTATTGGGCCTAGATAATAAAAAAATGAAAAAATATTCAAAAACACCCCTCTTCCCT
Organism: Viscum album; assembly: GCA_963277665.1. Taxonomy (NCBI): domain Eukaryota; kingdom Viridiplantae; phylum Streptophyta; class Magnoliopsida; order Santalales; family Viscaceae; genus Viscum; species Viscum album. The sequence goes on along the minus strand of OY728148.1, from coordinate 1,093,921,284 downwards.
AACTATAAACCCCACCCCTAAAAAACCCTTCTCCTCACACCTCCAAATCCGTGAATGATTTATTGATTCATCCCAATTACCTTCCAAATAATATTCCCCATTTGTAAGAGATTTTGGTCTCAAAAATTTACCAAACCCTAGTTCCTTAAGGAGGTTCTCATGAAGATGATATACAAGAGGAAAAATCCTCCCCTTTCTCTTTTATTTATTTCTTTCTTATACCTCACCCTTTCCTCCAAAATACAATGTAAAATGATAAGTCAAATATTATATATATATATATATATTGTAATTTTATTGTTTTATTGTAATATCAATAACCAAATACCTTTTCTTCTCCTTTTATTATAAAAATGAAAACATCATTTGTGAGGTGTCGATTCAGCGCCATCATGGACAATGAGTTTTTGTTTTCCACTACTACCTTCAACGATGGCAATTAAACCAGTATTATGTTTTAACTAGATTAAAAAAAATATATTATATCTTTTTCATGTTATATAAATAATATAAATATATATATAATATTAAATAAAAAAAATTGTGATAATCGAAAAAACCCCCAAAATAAACGAATCACTTTTCATTAAATTTTCACCTAATAAATCATTCTCATATATGAACAAATGGTATATAAGACCATTTATGACTATTTATTTATATTATTATCATATAACTCCACTTATAGAGTTTTTATTCTAGTTGAAAATATCTCCTATAATATAACTCGAGGGAACCGATCATGAAATCTTGAAACGAATGCTCCCAGAACGACGAAAATAGATATTATAACTCAAAAAAGGCCATAAATAAAATTAATAAAATTGAAAAAGAAAATATAAATTTAAGAGGTTATGAATTAATTAATTAGTGAATTTTATTTAATTATATAGGGAATTAATTTCAAGTGAATAAACCTTTCATACATAAAGTATGGGATTCTGTCTGAACCCAAATTTTTCCAAAAACTTATGCTTTCTCTCTATTTACCCCAATGTAATTATTAATTATTATTTTTTACAAATCCTAAATTATGTTTTTATGTTCAAGAAATATGTACCATAATATTTATACTTTCATTGTTGGGGAAATATAGGTTTTATAAGGTCCCCCTTTCAATTCCTTCTAATAAGAAAGCTCGATTAATGGGAAATTCACAATTTCTTACCCTTTTTCAAGTACACTCCAAAATAAGTTTTAATAAACAATTATTTTTTTAAAATCACTCATTTTATCTAGAAATAACTATTTTTTTAATTCTTATTTTATAAAAACAATTATTCCTTTGTCTATTTCAAATACACATTAAAATTTTCACTTAAACCGCAATAAAGTGGATCATTTCAAAAGTTTAGTAAACACTTTTAACATGTTTTCATTTCAATGTGACATCATTTGACATAATCTATGCCTATTTTCCTTTATAAATATTGATGTATTATTTAAATTCATTATTTCATTGACACATTTATGATACGCCCAATGGTTATTCTTTTGACATGATTATGATGCCCATTTATTTCCATTGGTAACCCTTATGTTTATTCCTTATGTTTTCATTATTCTTGTGGAGAACATATTCATGAACATGTTAGGATGTTTTTTCCCATATAGTGCTCCAATTCATTTGATAATTCTTAGTATCATTAGATTTCATGTTGGGATAGGGAGTAAACCTAATTGCTTTATGGAACTTTTTCTACCATGTGATATAGTATTGGCAGTTAGCCTTGACTTTTGTTTATGTCATGGCTTATGTTACTTCCATAGTCATATGTATCCTTGAGGACATTATTCCATGTTCCATATATTATTATAACATATGTTAATTCTTCTTTCAATTCATTATTATTTCATCATGTAATTCCTTATAACTTATGTATTATTCATTATTTCAATTATTATTCCATTGCTGGTATTTTTAGCTCATCCCTTATGTATTCCCCAGGTTATCCTACCAAGATGTAAGATATCAAAGTAATTTAGGTTCCCAATATGGACGATTAATAGAAATATGTTTTATTTTATTTCTATGTTTTTAGTTTTATATACTTAATCTTCCAAAAACACTAGACATTATGTTCCTTGGTTTGAACTTGATGGTAAATTATGATTAAATTCATGTAATAATATTTGTACATGGGTAGGGCCATTATAGTTGGTATTAGAGGTATGGTCTATTTATTTTCGGACATTTGGACTAGAAAAAGTTATAAATTATTCTATTACCATTTATAACCTAGATTGAAACATTAGGAATCACAATATAGGATATACTTTCTATTTACAATATTATCCTTATAAATTAAAAGATTCATTTTTATAGGATTATTATCAAAGTATTCAAGACCCCTTGTTTTATTTTTTTCAATTTAATGGAAAAATATAGGAGATGTACCCCAACCTATTTTCAACATAGAATGTGAAAGGAAATTTCAAGGGTGAAATTCCATAAGGGGGAAGAATGTAGTGGCCGAAAATTATTCCAATTCAATTTTTCTTCTTATAATAATATTAAATATTATACAACCCATAATTCACATTATAACCTAATAAAAACATTATTCACATAAATGATGAATAAAATAAGTGGTATTTATAGAAATTAAGGAACATATACTATTGTAATAGTAACCCAACCACTAAATTGTAATATAACCATTAAAAAAATTAAGCAAGACAATAGAATATTAACCTAACCTATGAAATTATTAATAATATTTTTGTATCTTATGACAGAAAATATAATATATTTATTTCATGGAATAAGTAAATAAACGTTTCCAAAATCATAAATTAAGTATTGTTATTTTTGGGAAGCGTTAATATTTTTTACAATTTTATAATTAATATAATGATTTAAAGCAGAATTTATTTTCATAAATAGATTCATAACTCAATATTTTGTTGACTTTTTTATAAAATAATTTTATGAGACCTTAATTAAAATTTCAATGTGTCATAAAATTAGTCATAATATTTTAATAATTATTTTTTGAATAAATGATGGTCATAATTAAAAATTAAATTTATCATATTTAGGGAATTATTTTAATAAAATTAATTACATTTTTTAAATCAAGAGATGGAAAAATATATGGGGTGATGTTTTGGGATTTTTCTAAAACAGTTCAACTTTTAGTAAATAGTAGAATATAGTAATTTATAGTATTAGAAACTACATGAATTATTGAGTAATGGATGATGTATGGATGATTTAATTACCCATTTATTAAACTATAATTAACCATTTACTATACATGGTCATAAAAATCAACATTGTTGGTATTATTGACCCAAAATAATAAAAAAATGAATAAAATAATCAAAAATACCCATCTCCTCCCACTATAAATATCAACGCTCACCACCACCTTATCCTCATGCCCAAATATCCAAAACTCATCGCTAAAATCAGCCCAATTTACTTCCCAATACTCTTACACATGTGAATAAGGCCAAACCCCAATGCCTTAAATAGGTTCTCAAGGATACTTTATATAAGATGTAAAATCCTCCACCGTTTTCTTTTAATTTTTCCCTTCATCTAATTCACCCTTCCCTCCATAATCCAAAATTACATGAAAACTATATTTTCATATATATACTATAATTTTATTATGTTAATGTAATTTAAGTCATCAAATCCCATCTCTTCTCAATTTATTATAAAATTGAAAACATCATCGGTGAGGTTTCAATTCACCGCCTTTATGGATAACGAGTTATTGTTTTCCATTACCGCCATCAAGGATAATAAAAAACCCTTATTATAGTTAAAACAAAAGATAATATTTATATCATATCTTGTTTCATGTTATAGAACTAATTTATATAAAATATTAAATAATAAAATAAAATTATTTCATGGTGATTGAAAAAATGCCAAAATGAACTAATCATTTTACATTAACATTTTATCTAATGAATCATTCTCATATATAAAAACCAATTAATATGTGGGAAGATTTAAAATTCGGTATGTATATTAATTTCATATAATTCCACTTCTATATTCTTTCTTCTAGTTAACAAGAACTCCCATAACTAAACTCAAGGGAACCAATCTTAAAATAATTAAATGAACGCCCCTGAAATGACAATATTAGATCCTCTAACTCATAAAAATGATCATAAATGAATTTAATAAAATTGTAATAAATTAAATATATGTATAATAGGTTCTAAATTAATTAATTAATCTATCAAATTTTATTATCCTATACAATATGTTCATGTTCAGAACATATTCATACTTAAGGAATGGGATTCCCTCTAAACCATCATTTTCTATCGGATTATGCTTTCTCTCTCTTTACCACAATATAATTCCTAATTTTTCTTAATTAATCATCCTAAATTATGTGTGTATGTTCCAAAAATATGTACCTAGATCAATTATTATTAATTTTATGTGTAAAACCATGTTTTATAAGGTTCTATTTTCAATTCCATCTAATAAGAAAGCTTAATTAAAGAAATTTCCCAATTTCTTACCCATTTTCAAGTAAAATACATAATATGTTTTAATCCAACACTATTTTTATAAAATAACTAATTTTATAATGAAAAAATATGTTTTAAATTTATGGTTTTATACTAAAAATTATTAATTTTTCTATTCAATGACACTTTAATAGTCTCCCTTAAACCCCACTAAAGTGGATCATTTCTAATGTTTCCTGAAACCTTTTTATATGTTTTTACTTAATTTGCACATAATTTTCAATAATATATGTTTATTTTAACTTAATGATTTCCATTTAAGATTTAAATCCTTTATTTCATGGATACCTTTATTATACACCCATTTGTTATTCCTTATGAAATGATTATGATTCCCATTTCCTTCTGTGGGTAACCTTTATGTTTATTCTCTATGTTTTTATACTTCATGTGGAACACCTATGCATTAAAATGTTATGATGGGTGAAAGCAGATAGTGATCCAATTAATTGGGTTTTTTTCATGAGACGTCATGTTGGGATAGAGAGTAAACATAATTAATTTATGGGACAGTTTCCATTATGTGAGATAGTCTTAGAAGTTATACATGAATAATTTTTATGCCATGTCATATGTTGTTCCACATTTCTATGTATCAATTATTACAAGATTCCATATTATATATGTTATGATTAAATAAGTTTATTATTATTTCATACCTTTTTATGTCATCATGTGATTTCTTCAAACTCATGTGATATTATTTATTCATATGTTTTTACCTTACCTAGCATTTTAGCTCATCAATTTGTTCATATATTACCCATTTTATCCTCTAAAAATTTAAGAGATAAATGGATGTTAGGATCTCATTATGTATTATTAATATAAATATGTTTTCTTCCATTTCCATGTTTTTACTTTTATGTACCAAATATTCAAAATACACTAGACTTTATGATTCTTTGATTGTATTTGATGGTCATTATTCTTAAAATCAAGTAATAATATGTGTAAAAGGGTGGGTCTTTTATACCTATGACATGTCATATTATATTTGTCGTCCTATTATAGGTTATGGACAAATAAAATCCAAAATAGGGATTATAAATAGTAATATACCATTAATTATGATATCTATTCATGAATGGAAAGGATATTCTAATACACTTCATTAGATCATTATAAAAATTACAATATCCACTTACCATAAAACACATATAAATTAACTAAAACATTTCAACCATATAAAAATCCATTAAATTAATGGCTCCTAATACCATTAAAATAATTCAAAAAGATAATGGATGGTCCTGATGGGGATGTATCATGGCCATTGATGAGGATCACGAGCCACATGGACTACATGTACACAACCAAAGAAGAGTAAAATGAGTTGAATATATTATCTATCTATATAAATTAAAATCTATAGATAACATACTTCTATATAGATAAGAAAAAATTTTATGAGTGGGTAAGAAATTATATCATGTTTTAGGATTTGAAGATATAAAGAAAGTCAAAATCTTCTATTATTGATGTGGGAGGATCACTCAATTTTCACTTGTCACATATACTTATCCAAGAACCAAGGTACAGATGATTGTGTCTTTAAATAGAAAATAACCATAAGTATATAATTATTGAGGGATTGTGAACTACAAAACAAGTTGTGTAATTTTATTTTTCTCATTTATTTTTTAATCAATAACTATTTTCCAGGTTCTTCCCATATAACACACAAAGATCCATTTTCTTGGAGTTTTGACCAAGGTGTTTAATCCAAGGGGGGATAACTGTATCTATGTTCATGAGTATTAATTACTTTTTCTAAACTCATTTTATTTTCATTCTAAGTTTTAAATTTATTTTATTATATATATGAATTGGTGATCATTTTTAATATAATTTTTGAATTTAATATTTTTCTTATATTGTTGTTATTTACATTAATAGGTTCCCATTTTTTCCTTATTATTCATACAATATAGTTGAATATGTTTATAGGGATTCATATCATAATTTCCTAGCATTTATTGTGGAAATCATGTTTTTGTTTTGTTAGTATAGAGTTGTTTATAAGGATTCAAATACTTAATTAAGAGTTTTTTTTGACCACTAAATATAATAAATAAAGTAAATATCATACTTACAATAATTATGTGTTATTGATCAATAATTATAAATATGAGGGGAGGTGTGACAAATGATAACTAATATCTCTATTTTGTGAGAATAAAAAATGAATATAGTTATTTTGAAGGATAATAAAGGAATACACAATCATGGATTTTCCATTGGATTATTCATTTTCACAGTAATATTTAATATCAATTAATTTTATTTTGGACTTTAATCTAAGAAAACACATTTCACTTTTTTATACTTAATTGTTTTTAAAATATACATATAATCCGTGATAAAAGGAATAGTGATTTTTTGATTTGGCCTCCTAGAGACAACATATAGTTAGCTACTATAAAAAATTCATAAGAAAACAAAATATGTTCTTATTTGAGGACACTTCAACATAAAATTCACATTAAATTTGAAATTATTATTAGGTAAATCCAAATATTATATTCATTATTATTAGGTTTCTATAAATAGATATATATTTTTATTTCTTTTAATTGGTGTGTTTATTTAATTTTCAATTAATATTTTTTGAATCAACTTTTCCCAATTGCTTAAATATTATATATGTATATAGAAAAAAATGTACATAGGATGAACACAAGTATAAGGTCTACCAAATTACCAGACAATATACTAACCACATTCCTTTACCATGGTTCTAATATCAATTGACCTATGTTGGAACCTACTAATGCATAAAGTTCCAAAAATCAAGGAATAAACTAGAGTGGTGAATATACTCACGATAAAATTTAGAGTTTTATAACTATTAATAGACATTTATCCAAATCAAATAAGAACCAAAAAAATTCATTCATAAACTATTACAAATGATTTTGAAGCACGGGGAAGTTATATTGTTGGATAATAAACTATAAAAGATATAATAACTTATAGATTAAATATATTACAATATATAATATATCAATAGTTATAGGATAAATAAATTATATTAATAATTATAAGAAGTTGTGCCTCTGACCATTGATATAGTATAGGTGGAATAAAATATTAATGAGTGTAGTGCACTACACATAATAATTGATCTTTCAAAATAAAAAAAATTGATAATGAAATATATAGAAAAATATTTTAATTTAGATCATACATTGTTAGGTACATATTATATCAATTTTATGTAAATTTAAATAGATGATTATTTTTCAAGTTTTAATTTTTAAATTTTTAGCACATTTTCATATTTCTATAGCTATGGATATTGAAAACGAGGCTACATAAGTTCCTTTTTGTTTGGAACAAAAAATGGACTATACATTTTTTCCCCTATATAAATTTACATTAAAATTCTCTTGATTAGTTGAATTAATAAATAATCCCCTCAAGAAGTTATTTAGTAGGGGGTTGTGAGTTGCTCTGAGTTGATACACAGTCAATATAGTATTTTATTAGCAAATATAGATTAGACAACTATAAAAAATACTATTATTTCATATGGTGTGGTATTTATATAACCTTCACATTAAATTAATTAATTAATTTTGTTTTAAAGATTATTTTATGTTTTATTTAATAATAACATGATCATTGATAAATTAGAGACCAATTTGATTTGAGTTTTGATAAAAATAAATAAATATTGTTCAAGTATTGTATGGTTCATGGTGATTATCTCAAAATAGTGTGATTGAGTATCTAAAAAATCATGTGAAGAATTACTGATGAAATTAGCATTCTAATGGTCTTGGTCTCTTTGTTATTTTGAAATAGGTAAAAGGAAAGTACAAAATCAGTGTTTAGGGGAGTCCTTATATCATGGGAAAATGTAAAAATACCAATATTGAGGATGGTAATGGTGTGGGAGTTTATCATTTGAATAATTAAAGATATATTATGGGATTTAAAATGGTGAACTGAGCTCTGAATGGTGCTTTGGGTAACCATGAATGGAATTCAAATTCTTATCTTTCATGCTTTAAATTGAAATAGCATCATAAGTAATAAATCTTTTTATAATAATTTGGAGTTTTACATCATGTAAAAAATGATAAAATGGTTATAGTGAGTTTTTAATTTCAAATGGAATTATGAAGTTGGGCCATAGGGATTTGATGCTAAAAGGGTATTTTGGTGAGTATTTTGAGTCGAAGTTAAAACCACTATAGAAATTCTGTGGGGATATATTATTGTCCTTTAAATCAAAGATATATCTACAAGGGAAAAACTATCAAAACTATATAATAAGATGAAAATATAATGCAAAAATTAGATTTGGATGACATCAACACCACCATTATGATAGTGGGTATGTTTATGACATGGTGTTGTAGTGCCTTTAAATAAATGTTGTATTTATCACAATTTTTCATGATGATAATTAGAGATAAATATTTTCTCGTTCAAAGGATATTTTAGCTATGACTAGGGATAAATGAAAGGGTACTCATGTGTTCAAAATTCCAGAGGTACATGAGGTTAGAAAGAGCATATTAATTAACTTGTTTATTATTATCTTTACTCCTTGTACTTGGATTTTGTGATCATCTTCCTTTTTATTTTTGATAATAAGATAATAATTTGAACTTATTAATCATAAATAATGTTGGCATAGGATTATACTCTTAACTAAAATAATGAGTGAACCTTATAAAACCCTACGTTTCATATGTATTCATTATCACTCTATCTCTCTTTATAATATTCTCTTACTTATGATCTAATAACACTAACCGGTGATGTAAAAATTATTTTTATGGTTAGTGTTTTGTTAACCTCCAATTCACCCCCCCCCCCTCGGTGTGGTGTACTCTCACCTAGTTATGTCACTTTATATCCATGCAAGCTACTATTATTCATTTATTTATAAATATATATATATATATATATATATAGGTATTATAATAGTGGTTCCAGTTATTTTATCTTATTCTTGAGTTTTCTATTATCACAAACATATTTTTATTGAACAAATATATAGGAATATTGAACACAATGAAGAAAAAAATATTTCCCATGTTCTATGTGAAGGGATTCTATCTATTTAATGAATTATGGTTCTATATCTTCTTTCTCTTGATCTGGATATTCTTGACTGCACCATGAATGGTCAAAATCTTCCCAAATTTGGGAAAATATACACATTACCGAATAAGAAAAATATTTAAGTATATGGAAGAGTTAATTTTTTTTTACTCCCATCCCACACATATATGGAGGTGACACAAGTGATGGGTACCATTTTAATTTCATGATTCTATCGAGGATGTCAGTGAATGTTATAAACCATATGAGAAATTTTTTATGATACCAAGACAAATGGATATTTTCTTATGGTGTCCTGAACTATTATATTAGACACTAAAACTTGGGTTAAATATTATTTTTTAATTGATAATATATGGAAGAAGTTCATTACATCACCTAAAATGGAGAAGACAACATTTTTAATTCAAGTGGTAGAACTAAAATTTCCAAAAACCAAGAGGTGTGTGTGAAAAATAAACCTGAGGTTAAGACTAACGTAAAACCGAAGGTATAGAAAAAATCTTCTTAGAATAAGTATACAGAAATAAATTATTATATTTAAAATATAAATGAATATTAATGAGTATATTTTGATGATTCATATTTTAAATTTTCGATATTTTTATGTAATGAAAGATAACATAATGGTCGAGTTTGTGGTCATAAATCATATATGTGATGGAATAATATTTCACTCCCTAAATATAAAAGAGGAAATGATTTTTTGGGGATTAAAATGATTTCATTTGAGGTAATTTCAGACAAAGACTAAAATATAATGTATAATTGAACAAGATATTTAATTTTATTTAGAAACATTTTGGTTAGTGTTATAAATATCAATATGAAACCAACAAGTTTCTCTCCTTACTACATATGAAATTGATGAGGTATTGTAACTATAATTCTCTAAATATGAGGAGTAATCATTAAAAAATGGTGGTTGAGGTAGATTATATATTATAAAAAGGTGGAAATATTTAGATAGATGATAGTGGTTACTCATCACAGATGACTGAAAATAGAAAAATCTTAAAAGATATCCAAAGGTATGGTGTATGAGTTGTCACTATAAAAAAATGATGAATCACTCAATGTCAATTGAGTTAGAAATTCCAAAATTGGTGATAAGAAACATTAATTCAATGGTGTTATATTTATTTATAGTTTTTATCACAAAAAATTGGGTGTCACTCATATTTATGATAATATAAATAAGGTGATCTCTTATAAGAATTGATGTATCATAATAATATAGATGAATATAATTATCAACACAAAGAGGATGTAATCTAATGAAAATTTTACTCCAATTTATAATTATTAAAGTTAATTTATATTTAGTATAAATTTGGAGAATGAGTTATGGCATAAAATAAGTATTAAGTTAGTATAAAAGAACACGGATATAATTTTCATGAATGAAGTTGTGAAGAATCACAAAATTTAATTCAATAAAGACTAAAAAATTGTGACACACGTCACAAATGAAAAAATGGTGAACAAGAGCCATAATTCGAGGGAGATAAAAATGAGAAAAAACATGAGTTAAAACATTAGTATTCATGTAGTCTAATGATATTCAATTCCACCAATAGAGATAAGTATTTTTTTTAATAATTTTATTCATATTGAATGTATCTATTTTATATTGAGTAAATCACTATCCCTTTCATTTTTTATGAATTTTTAGAGGCATATTGAAAATACAATGGGATGTGATATCAATTTATTTTGGTCCAAAAGTGGATATAAATGTAATAATGAAGACATGGAATAATGTATTTAAAAGAATGAAATAAATCTTCAATATAAATCTCCACAAAACCCAAAAATATATATATTTTATATCTAAAAGAACAAAAGTTTGGTTTAACTAGGTATAACTTTTTATCCCGGAATGACACCTTTAATTACTTTTAGAGGAAATAAATAATAATATTGGTCAAAATATTCAATTAGTTCTTACATAGACCAAATTTACACAATATTCTATATGATATATCATTTTTCAATAATATGAACTTAAGGATTCTAAATGTATTTTCTATCTTGTGTGACATTATGAAAAAATTAAAATACTTGTTTAAGTTATATGAAATTATCAGTAATGGGAAATTCCTTGGATGTATGCCTGGTGGAAGGACATAAAAGTGTTACAACAAAAATATAAGAAAAATCATTTATAGATATAATGTTATTATTTTTTTAAAATCGATAATCAGTAAAAAATTCATTTAATGATTACATTAAATAATATAATGGTAAATTCATTGGATTTTATGAGAGTGATTTGTTTTAATTAGTTTTTAAAAATTACAATGAAGATTATAAAATCATTAATAATGAATAAGGCCTTAAGGAATAATGTTCTGTGTTCTAAAATCTTGAAAAACATTTGATCCCAAATAATCATTGGATGTTTTATAAATGTTTTGGAAACTCATAGAAAAACAATTATTTTCTATCATAATAGATTTATTATTCTAGTTGAACTAAAGAGTATTGATTAAGAATTACAACATGAGGATTATATTGTAGTAATGAAAGAAAATGTAAATCAAATTGATAAAAATTTATCTGTGGAATTTATATCTCATCCACAAAAAAAATAATGTGATTGGAGCAAAGTATATTTCACTGAATAAACTCAATTATAAGGGAAAGGTGTCATATAAAAAATCATGTCTTATATTCAAAGGATACTCTTAAATTGAGGTTATTTATTTTGATGTGACATATTCTTTGGTCATATAAATTTCAATGATATGAATATTTATTTTCATGCATTATAAAAGTAATAATAAAATAAAAATGAAAAATACATCATCATTCAATAATAGTGAACTTAATGGATTAGTTTACATTGAGTTATCAAAAGTTTTTATAACTTTTGGGGATGTTTCTCAATTTTATAAGTTTAATGAAGTGCTTTATTGGCTTAAAAAATTGCCTCAATCATGGTATCAAAAGATATATAGTAGGTTAGGGGGAATCATTTTTTTGAAAGGAAAAGTATACTATAATATTTATGCAAAGGGAGAAAACACAAATAGACTCATTAATATTATAACATCCTATCCTTACTCATTATCTTGAGAGGAGGAAGATATGCTACAAGATTAAGGTGATATCCCTAATAAACCAAAGGCGGGAAAAAATACAAAGGCTTAGAAGAATGTTAGGGGGTGATTTTCCCTAAATAAACAACATAACCAAATGAGAAAAGCTACAAACAAACACACCAACCATATGATTAATTAGTCGTGATAATATAATCCAAATAGAAACTAATAACCAAAACATCATATTTGAAGCATCAAGTATTAAAAATATACATAAAACCCAATAATATCCAAACATGGTGACACCAATGTGGAATCACTAAAATGACACAAAGAGAATTATATTTAGGCAATGATCACCAACTAAGGAGGAAAAATAATGATGCACCACTAGAGAAATGTAACAGCCTTCATTTACTAATATATTAGTATAAAATAACGAGAAATGAACTATATTTAGTAATAATGGGATGGTTATAATTTCCATAGGTATTTCCCAAATACATCCCAACACATACCACTTGGAAAATAACAAGTTAGAACAATTTTACATAAAAGAAAAGTTAATATGACAAAATAATTTTTAATAATAGATAGACAAGATTCATGGAAAAATTTTAACAAAACCCCTGAAGCATTTCTATACCCTTTTAATGACAACAAAATGTTAATACCCACACACAAAAACACATTAATGACTAAAATGGACCTCTATATAATAGTGATCGATGATTTATCTATTCAACAAGAAATTTCTTGGTGAATATTTTTTTTATGTTGAAACTATTTAGAATTATCCACCATGTGTTTTCCTTATTGATGGTGGACCTACTGACCATGAACTATCCCATAAATTCACATTAACACATAACACCATATATACACAGTTCTCATATCAAATTATTCAAAAAAACATATCATTTTGGAAAAAAAAAATTTAGTCATTTTATTAAAAACCTTGTGATAATCATTCCAAAACCATGGATTTTGGTACTAAATCCAAGATATTTTCCTAAATAAATCAAGGAGAATGGAAATTAAGCATGGGTATTTCAAGTTCTAAAATTATTTGAGTAAGATTCAATCCACATAAATATAAATGGAATTAATAAATGTAGAAACATAATAATAACATCTAGATCCAAAATCACAACACATTCTCTTTAATGTATCCAGTAATATCTCATCAAGATTTATATTTTATAATATTGAAATATCATTAAAAAATCAGACCTATGGATCTAAGATAGAGAAGATGATTATATCTAGAGAGAATAATTAATAGATAGGACATATCTTTTATTATGAATCTCATATACACTTAGATTTTTTAAAAAAAATCTTTTGCGTAAAAGGAAATCACGAAAGGAGCCTAAAGGTGAGAGGAGAGAAAGTGATTTAGAGTGAATGGGAAAAAATGATGGTTCTAGTGAATTAATATTTATTTAATCATAATTATTTGATTATTAACAAAAACTAAACTATTTGGTCACATGGTTTAACAGATTATGTTCCAAACATGTGTATCGTATTGGCCATCAGCCAGGTAGCTGCATGGTTATGCTGCATGGTTTAGAAAACTATGTAATGCTGTTGTCTCATGGATAACCCCACATTCTATTGGATCATATGGTTTGACGAACCATGTGCCAACAATTGTTTCCCTATTTTTTCAACATTCATAGTTTCTCTTGGGAACTCACAAGGTTTGTACAAACTATTCACCAAATGTGGGCCAGACTAGTGACTCTCAAAACAACACACATGTTTTCCTTTAGATAATACATGGTTTCCTCTACATATTGTCAAACCCTTAACCCATTAAAACACTTCCAAAACATTTTAAAACCATCCAAAAACATCTAAAAATTATTCCAAGATATATTTAACTAGGAAAATAAAATGAGCGTAAATTACCTAAATCTAACGGAGATACATTCACCCCACAATTTTACTTTTCATCCATTGATGTTGGAAAATTAATTTTGTTTGGTAGAGCTCTGGCCACTACTCCAAAATTTCCTTTTTACGTTCCAATGTATCATTTACAATATGACTTTGATTCCACAAAACCCATATCAAAATGATGACTTCCTCACACAATATCTTCACTTGCCTATCCATAATATGTATCGACACATGATTCAAAATATAATCTATTTCTATTTCTATATGGTCCCATTGAATAACATGGGAATGATCGGGTTGTCGCTTCTTTAATTAATATATGTGAAACAAACTGATCATAAAACTTAAATATGGAAGAAAATGAAACTAATAAAACACATCACTAACTCATTCAAATATCTCCATAGGGATAATGTTCCAAGGATAAAGCATACCCTACTTACCAATTTGGTAATTCCCTAGCATTAAAGAGATTCTAAAGAATAAATGATCAATCACATCAATTAATGGTGGTCTATAATGATGATCTAAAAATGATTTCTATTGACTCTAAGTCTCATAATACGCTTTCTAAGCATACGAATCTTCTTTATTTTTCCATGAACAACGATATTCCAAATAATGGAAGTCACACCCACTTCCACCCAAAAAAATGTCGAATGATAAGGATGATTGTACAAAGCTTAAAATGAATTATTAGGTATCAATGACTTATAATTATAATTGTATCAATAACTCCACTAAAAATTTAATATCCTACAATAATCTACCAAAATACACAACACAATATATAATAATTTCTTCACAAATTTATATCACTGATTTGGAATGTCCATCCCCTTGTGGATGATAAGTTGTGCTCATGGTCAAATGGGTTCCAACGACTTCCTACAAGGACTTACACAACCAATATGTAAACATGGGATCTTGATTATACACAATTGAAATTATAACATCATGCATCTTTACAACTTACTAGATATCTATATATGACAAGACTTCTATGTAAATACGTAGACCCTTGTATCTTGAAGTCAACAATACATGATTAAATTGGCGTAGATACATGATTCAAATCCCAAAAGGCCGATCATTTTAGTAGTCTTGAAGAACTAGATACATAAATGCTACCCTTATTAAATTTTTAATAAAATATAAAATATAAAAAGTAAATTAACATCATACATGAACTAATTAAATCATTTCATCTTCATGGAAAATGGAAAATAGAACAAAAAAAGGGTGATCTCAGATGCTTAGTAAGGGTTCAATACAATGGAAGATTTCCTGAATAAATAATAAATAAAACTAAAACAATATGTATTGTTATATATAAGTGGAATAAATTTAATGTGATCAATAAATTTTCTATCATAATATGACAAGGTGTCATTATTATGGAAATGAAAATTATTGGAAACAAATTCCATTTAAATTATAACTTGATAACAATTTGAATCTATGGATAATATCAAAGTAAAAATCTCATTCATAATAAGGAATCAAATATTAATGAAGGAAATATTAATTATTTGGATTCCAAGATCTCAAGAATCATTGTACCTCTATCATCAAGTCCTTTTGTAATATGGTTTAATCATTAAGGGTAATAACCCATTTAATTTGGCCAAATTTTTCATCTCATGATACCACTGATGCATTGAGGGGCTATCTATAACTGATCTTCACCCATGTCTATATGTCCAAATAGTTTATAAAATAAAAAAAATGATCAATTTAATTAATGAATCCATATTCCTTATTAAAAAATATCTATATTGAGTAAAATATATGGATTTAACATTAGTTCTCCATTAATCAAATAAATTTCGATGTTAACACCATATAAACAATTAGTATACGAATTATAAAATAATCATATTCATTATACATGTAATATATATATATATTTAATGAAATATTTATTTAATAATTATCATAAATAAATGGTTTAGTATATACACTGTAGAAAAGAAAATAGGTGTATAACATCAAAAAAAATTCTTCAACAAAAGAAAATTGAGATGAAGTCTGTTATAAGGATCAAATCATTAATAAAATGAATTGATATTGTGTATTTATTGTAAATACACTTAATTTTTTTAAAATAAAAAATAATATAATCAACATTCAGTTTACACATAACCATATCATTACATAATCAATGAAATAGATATTTAACCCGATGAATGAAAATTTAGTTAATAAATCCCTTAACAAATGTAATTAATTGAATCATATGAACCATAAAATTAATAATCATAAAAGAAAATATTTAATAACATGAATAGAAAGATATTTATGATTTTAAATATCAAATAATTTTTTAAATACACCACACAAAATAAATATTTGGTGAATAAGAAATATATATCACATTTGTAAAAGTGAGATGAGCAAACCCTTACCTTCTGTCTGAAAGAGTTCTGCACTTGTACTTAATGTCATGGATAATAAAATTAGATTCATTAATTACATAATTAATAATGTTTTAAAAAATATTTTATTTATTATAATATTATGAAGTTTATTTATGTTCATTTTTATGAGTTATATTGTTTAATTGATTTGTTCTAAGTGCATTTGTTTCATGGTTTTATGCCCAGTTCCCTTCTGTTAAATTATGGGAGTTCTTTTAAAAAGAATAAAAAGCTCCAAAAGTGGAATAAAATGTTATGAATATAATTATATGATTTAAAATTTTACCATATATCATTTTTTCTATTATAATGATGATTTATTTGTAAAAATGTTAACGATAATTGTTTAGTTAATTTTGGCAGTTTTTTATCTTCATTAACTAGTTTTGTTTTATTATTTTATATTATTTATATTTACTAGTTACAAAACATAAAAAAAATTAATTTAAATATTATAATATTATTTATCCATATTTATGGTTTTATGACACATATTGATCGTGGTAAAGCAAAATGAATACTCATCATCTATAAAGGTGTTAAATCGACACATCACAAATGATGTATTCATTTTTTATATAATTGGAGAAGAGAAGAGATTTGATTATAAATATTCCATTATAATAATAGAATCCCAGTTTATATGTGATATTAGAATTACCATTCCACTATAGATAGGGGAGGATATTATATAATAAGAAAATAAAATAATTTAAAAGAAAAAGAAGAAGGATTTTACCTCTTGAATATCTTCTCATTGGGAACCTCTTTAAGGTACTTGGGTTTGGGTATTTTATTGAGACCAGTAAGTTATAGATGTGGGTAAGATGCTTTTTAATGTAATTGTTACAAATTTATATGAGATAAATGTATTTTGAGGTGTGAGGATAATGGGTGGTATTTACCGGGGAGAGGGTTGTTTTTTATTATTTTGTTTATTTGTTTATTATTATGGATCAATACTATCAAGAGTGTTTCTTATTCTGAATAAGTATAGAACATTGTGAATTTTAGTTTGAAATATGGTTTCATATATCATAAATGACTAGAAAATCATTTACTTACTTATTATATTAAATATTGTAAATTATCATATTTCAATATTCACTAAAAACACAATTATTTTAGAAAAATACATAAAAATCACCCTAACCATTTTTCAATGTGTAGATTTCAAAAATGGACTAAATTTCGCATATATAGTTCTATAAAGACTATAAATTTATTTTTTAATTAAAATCATTATTTATTGGAAAAATATTTCTTTTAATAGTGTTACAAATTTTACAACACATTGAAAAATTAATTATGGTATCACAAAATTATCTCCTTATTATAATACAAAAAAATATTGATTTATGAATAAATTTTATGAAAAATGAACTATTATGTTATGTAATTATATTAATTATAAAATTGTAAAAAAATTATTTTATTCTCGCAAAAATAAAAATAATAATTTGACATTTTGAAAAAAAATACTTATTCCATTATATATGTAACACCCCGAGATTTTATGAGATATATTATTTTTAATTTCATTGATGTCTTCTATTATACACTACACCAAGATTAGATTGTACTATACGCAACACTGTATTAGCTTGAAGTATACGCAACACTATTCTTGGCTCGTGTTATACACAATTTCAAGTTCATTTTGTGGAAATTATTATACACAACATTAAGTGTAGATTTTGTATAATGTAAAATGAAAAAAGTTTTGATTATGTTATAAGAAACACTAAATAGAGCTTTCACTACACGCAGCGCTGACTTGGCTTACATTACACGCAATCAAGACCTTCTTTGATAGCGTGTGTAGTACGCAATACCGAGTTTCACTAAACGAGATATTATTATAATATTATTATGAACTAGCCATTATGAATAGTAATACCCACTTTTTGAAATTTTATAAATTTTATCTTTCAAAATGGAGTTCATTTTTCGATTCTTAATATCAAAATTAGCCTAGGGTGAATTTTTGGTATTTTTCGGAAAACTTTCAATTTTTGACGAATAGTGAAAACACTATGTTACTATTTAAAACCCGAATTTTTATAATTATTTATTTTATTTAAAAAAAATTTAGGTCAAAATGTATACATAAAACCTATATAAGTTCAATTTAATTAATTGGATTCATTTTATAATAATTTTATATATATAAAAATTTTATTGAACTTTTCACCGTCTTTTACCCACCTCCTAGAGAATTTGAAAATTTACATAAAACTTAATTTTACCACTTCTGTGAGTGAAATTTCGAAAATCTGAGAAACACTGTTAATATCAAGGAGTAAAATTTGGTTCAATAAGATAAAAATAATTTTTGGTGAATAGTAACTTTTTACTTTTATTTACCACGGTTAAAAGTAAATAGGGTAATTAAGGGTAAAAATGATATTACTATTACCATATCACATTTCCTAATTCTATTAAATAAGTGTAATTTGACCAAAAACAACCTTAGGGATAAAATATTACCCTTTAGGTGCACTTGTATTAGATTAGGATAATTATTATTATTTTATTCAAAAAAGAGTTCAAATAGTTAAAATCAAAGTTCAATAAATAAAACATTTTTATTATAGGGTTATACATAAGTTAAATTCGACTATAAATATTAATTAGAATGCTAAAAATATTTCCTACATAATGGTATTTTGTTTATAATATTTAGACATTAAATAATTTAAAATATTTATGACACAATGATGATACAGTAATTACCTTATTAATGAAATATCAACATAATTGATGTTATAAATACCCAAATAAATGTAATTTTAGACTTATTATGAATTACACTAATTTTCTAGGTTAATAGGACATGTTAGTATTGATTAAAATAACGCTTTTCAAACTAAAATTTTTTTCATGAGTTTCAAAAAAATCAATTACCAAATATTGTCAAAATTGACATAACATTGTTTTTAAAACAAATATTATATTATTAATTGTTATTATATTCCTAAAAATATAAGGATCGGAAAAATGACTTAGATAAGGAAATATATATTAATAATGAACCACATGGGGTTCATTTGGCTTGTTATAGTACGTTTATTAACCATATAGTGTAAGAAAACAAAAAGACAAGGTAAAAGTTAAATTATTTAACATAGAGGTAAATCTAAATGAAAAGGATAAAATAGTAACCTAAACTTGTCTAAAACCTATTTTTTGAGATTATTTAGACCAATACCCACTTTATATTTGAAATAATACAATTTTGATCTATTATAAACCGAATATTACTTTATTATAAAATAATATTTTAAGTTTTTTCAAAGGTGCCCCTCCCCTCCCTTATAAAAAGGGCACCCCTTCCCTCTTCTCTTCACATCGTTTTGAGCCTTGAAGCTCAGACAACCCCTGACCATTTACCTTATAATCTTACCTATAAACATTATAGAGCTTTTGGTCTCCTAAAAAGTCAAACCCTAGTGCATTAAGAGGAGGTTAAGAAGAGGCGCGTCAAAGAAGAGGTAATATCCTTTACCGATTCTTTCCAATTTATTTCTTCTTCTACTTCTTCTTATTTATTTGTTTAATAATAAATTAATAACATAAGTATCACACATATACTGATATGTTATTATAAATATTAAACAATCCAATTTTTCCTTCTATCAATCCTACAGAAACAAAATCACAGCGCGTGCGTACGTACGGAATACCGTCTCCACGCCGTGGTGTAATCTGTTCTCCACCACCACCTTACTTGGATGGGTATAATGGTGTAAAAAAATAATTATATATTATTATTTTAAAGTGATATTGATTCTGAAATATTATACATACACTTCAATAAAATTACACGATCATGGGAATGATATCATCGCTCGTGCATACGTACGGACTACCGTCTCCACGAACGCAATGAGATTCATTTTCAATGATTAAACATTCAAGTATGATTATAAAATATATATAATAAATAATCATGAAATATATTACATAATAATGATACTGGATTTATGTACATATATGTTTCATTTACTTAATTCCATTTAATTCAATAAGGAAATGAAAACAGCGTTCATGCGTACGTACGGCCTACGGTCTCCATGAACGGTGTATTTCATTTCATTTATATTATATATATATATATATATACTGAATATATATATATATATGATATAAAAATCATGATTTAAATTATGGAAGTATTTAAATAAAGATATAATTAATAATAATATTAGGAACAACAAGTCCAAACACGTATGATAAATAAAACGATTTTACCCAAAACGCTGCTTTAAAATGGAACATAAAAAAGAATGGGTAATATAAATTCATAAGTAAACCATATATGATATCATAAAAATGAATATCATTCTGTAATAAGTCAATGACATTATTTAAATCATTATACAGGAGGTTTGGATACGTACGAAGCATATCTGACCTAAGGTAATGGATAATTTTGCAATCTCATTTGTATTCGAGATTGCTTATACGTAATTATTTACTAGGGTTATATTTTTCATCCATGACCATAAAAATGATTTTCATACAGTTTTTAATATTATTACTTGTATGTTTAAAGTCATGTTTACCACTATTTTACTTTTATTTTTTTATGGATGGAATCTTTCTTTTGTTTACCATACGTGGTACTTTTTGACTTTTCTGACAAAAGTACGAGGATAATGTTTTTTTAACTTATATGGAATGAACAGATTTTTATGGTTTTATAACTCCTTGTTTTAATGAATCCTACTCTACAAGATTTCATGTTTATTTTCAATAAAACCCTTTTCGTTTAAAATTACATGGCATTTTGTGTCAAGAAAATGATTTTGAAGAAGAAATGATATTTTCCTCAAGAATTCATTTCAAGTGTTTTATCAAAACCATTTTCCATCTAAGATGACATAATTTTATACGTGTATGTTTGAAGTGTAATGTCTCTATGATTTAAATGGTTTCACTTTTCTTATGATGAAATATCCATTTTATTTATATGGATTATGTGGTGATGGGATGATGTTTATGAAACCCATTTTATTCGTTGGGTTATGATGAATGTTTTAAGTTTATTTTGTGGGAAAAGTAAGAATGATTTCATTATGAGATGGGTGGGACCTATATATCCCTCCAATGTATTGGGTAAATATTAATATGTCATGAGATAGACATGGCTGGAATGGTAATTTAATTCGGTTCGGTGATACCGGACTGGAACGAGGAGTGAACTCGATTCAGAAAGGGACTTTGTCCACTAAGATAGTATTGGAAGCAATGCCTTGGCTACTATAGAAATAATATCATGTTCTTAATGGTTTTCCAAAAACTCATGTTTTATTACCATTCTATTCCTTTATGATATATTCCTTATGTACTTCCAAGATTTATATCTTTTCTCAATATTTTGATGTTTAGATTTTATGTTCATGTTTTTGCATTCAAATGTTTATGGATTGTTTTATGTTTACCCTTACTAGGCATTTGAGCTCACCCTTTTTATATTTTCCTTTCCCCATGAACTAATGAAAGGTTTTAGGTAAGAAAACAAAAGGGGATGATCTTTCACCATGATTAGAATATTATATTCTGAGTTTCCAAAGACACTAAACTGTTACATTCCTTGTGTGTCTGTTTTTGTTATGTATTAAGTATTCCGCAAAAAGTAATATAATGTCCGTGTACATCAAGATTTGGGTATCTACAATTGGTATCAGAGTGAAGGTTTATTTAACCTTTGAAAACTAGGATGCAAAAACTTTAGTTAAATATCTAGAGATATTTCTAAGGTATGTATAGGGATGTCTCTAAGGATAATTATATGTATAGGTTATAGTCCTATAATGATGGTAATGATCTTAGAATTAAACCTAAGATGTTATATATTAAATGTACTCCCCCTTTATTATGTTGTTTTCCTAGAATGATTTTTTCCTCTCACATTATTCTTTTTGGGTTTTAGAAAATGGATGGAAACAGGAAGATTCACGATAATGGAGGATATGATGGACAATGGAATGATATTCTTCGTGAGTAACCAAATGAAATTAGATCTAGAATTCCACATATCATTGTTATGCCTAATCATCAATATCATAATATGATCAGTAATCTCAACTTTGGTAAGTTTCCCAACTCAGATAATAAGATAATGATGGAGTTTCATGATGATCATAGAGGAAAGATGGTTCAATTTCACTCATGTAAATCATGTGGGAAGAGGCACCTGGGTGATTGTTTCAAAGGAACTGGAAGATGCTTTGGGTGTGGAAAAGAAGGACACAATTCTAGTAAGTGAAAAACAAAAGGATCAGTTAACAACGTGGACAAGGATAATGGTATTTCTATGACATCAATAATGATTAAATGTTTTCAATGTGGGATGTATGGGCATTATGCAAACCAATTCCCTAAGGGAAAGTCTCATGAAGAGAATCATCATGGTCGTATAGGTAGTATTTATGTTGATGATGATGAAGAGACTACAAATGATATGTGAGATGAATGAATTGTTGAATCTCAGTCAATGGTTTAAGAAGTTAGTGGAATGATTTATGTTTATCAAGAGTTATGCTGTATTGGTAATGGTACTGTGGAATAAAAACACATCTAAGGATTGTTAAATTTCTGTTTTTCCTAGAGTATTTGAAATTATATGTCGAATGGTACTGGTAACCATGAAAGGTTAATTCATATATGTTTGGAAAGTAGATGATATGTGCATAATGAATGGATAAACAGATAATGAGATGTTTTATAGTATTGATGAGCTCATGGATGATATAAGGACAATGTGATATCATGGTTTGAGTATATAGAAATTTTGGGATTTTGGTATGTGGACAGAGTTAAATTTTGATAGCATTCATGTTTTCACTAAGGTTCAATGGGTATTCGTTTTTCAATAGAATACATGATTAAGGTATTCACATGTTTGGAATGTGACCAACAAGATATATCTTATATAGGGTATAAATGATGGTATTCACGTGCTTGGTTGATGACATTTCTAGTAATCTTTTTCTTTATACTATAATATTGGATAGAAGTAATTTTGATAAACCTAAAGATTGTAAAATATTAAGTTAGATATCAGATATTATTTTTTAAGGATAGAACTTTTGTTATGTTATAATAGTATACTATTAGAAAAAGGACAACTCGTAGGATGGGAGATAACTTGTTGCGTCGAACAAGGTTGTGGGAATCGAACCCACAACCGAAGTGCGACATACCTTTATCACCTACCATTGTCCTACAGGAAGTCCCTCATTAGTAGAAACTAGTTCTATTTTATTAAGTTGTATGATAGATGAAGTATAAGTCCATTTTGGAACTATATCTGATTAATCTCACCATAGATAGACTTATGTATATAACTTTTGTTAACCCTATGTTTGAGATAGATGGAATGACCTATAATTCTATCGCATGATCTGCTAACACTTCGTGAAAGACAAATTCAACTTCATTTCATTAAGAGATAAAGTGGAAATTGTTCGAGGCACGAGCAACGTTGATATTGTACCAAAATAAAGTAAGTATTTCTTTTAATTCAAAATTTATTTAAAATTAGGGAAATTTTATTAAAAACCAAAAATGTTGTCCTAGTGCTCTCATATCCGATTAATTAGATGGTACCTTAGATCATCACAATTTTATGGCTTTGCGACTGTTGGATTTTTCATAGCCCTGTTCTCTACCACTCTCCATTAGAACTTGACGGTTATATTTCTCTTCCATATCCATATTTTCACCTATGAACTCCTATGTGGGAACCCAAGTGATGAGTTACTTCGGGTATCCATTTTTTTATAATGTTAATTTTTTAAAAGTATGTTTTATTATTCCTTTTTACGATGTGGGTTTCTATGAAAGAAATTGTCAAGTAATAAACCATTTATAACCCCGATGAATTTCGTGGGCGAAATTTATTTTAAGGGGGTAGAATGTAACACCCTGAGATTTTATGAGATATATAATTTTTTGTTTATTTGATGCCTTTTATTATACACTACACTAATATTATCTTGTACTATACGCAATAGCGTATTAGCATGCATTATACGCTACACTATTCTTGGCTCGTGTTATAGACAATTTCATGTTCGTTTTGTGGAAATTATTCTACACAACATTAAGTATAGATTTTGTTTAATGTATAAATGAAAAAAGTTTTTATTATGTTATAAGAAACAATAAACAGAGCTTTCACTACACGTAGCCCTGACTTGGCTTGAATTACACGCAATCAAGACTTTCTTTGATACTGTGTGTAGTACGAAATACTGAGTTTCACTAAACGAGATATTATTATAATATTATTATGAACTAACCATTATGAATAGTAATACCCACTTTTTAAAATTTTATAAATTTTATCTTTTAAAATGGAATTCATTTTTGGATTCAAAATATCGAAATTAGCCTCGGGTGAATTTTTGGTAGTTTTATGAAAACTTTCAATTTTGATGAATAGTGAAAACACTGGGTTACTATTTAAAAACCGACTTTTTATAAATATTTATTTTTTTTAAATTTATTTTAGGTCAAAATTGATACCTAATACCTATATAAGTTCAATTTAAATCATTGGATTAATTTTATAATAATTTTAGATATATAACAAGTTTATTGAACTTTTCACCGTCTTTTACCCACCCCCTAGGAGAATTTGAAAATTTACATAAAACTTTATTTTACCACTTTTGTGATTGTAAGTTCAAAACTCGGAGAGGCATAGTTAATATCAAGGAGTAAAATTTGGTTCAATAAGATAAAAATAATTTTTGTTGAATAGTAACTTTTTACTTTTATTTACCACGGTTAAAAGTAAATAGGGTAATTAAGTGTAAAAATGATATTACTATTACCCTAACACATGTCCTAATTCTATTGGATATGTTTAATTCGATAAAAAACAACCTTAGCGATAAAATATTACCCTTTAGGTCCACTTGGATTAGATTAGGACTTTTATTATTATTTTATTTAAAGAAGAGTTAAAATAGTTAAATTCAAATTTTAATATCTAAAACTTTTTTAATATAGGGTTATACATAATATAAATTCAACTATAAATATTAATTAGAAAGATAAATATATTTCCTACATAATGGTATTTTATTTATAATTTTTAGACATTAAATAATTTAATTTATCTTTGACACAATGATGATACAATAATTACCTTATTAATGAAATATTAACATAATTGATGTTATAAATACCCAAAAAAATGTAATTTTATAATTTTAATGAATTACACTAATTTTATAGGTTAATATGACATGTTAGTATTGATTAAAATAACTTTTTCCGAACTAATAATGTTGTTATGAGTTACCCAAAAATCAATTACCAAATAGTGTCAAAATTGACATAAAATAGTTTTTAAAACAAATATTTTATTATTAATTTTTATTATGTTCCAAAAAAATCTAAGGTTCTTCCAAATGACTTATATAAGGATATATATATTAATAATGAACCACTTGTGGTTATTTTGGATTTTTATAGTATGTTTATTAACCATATTGTGTAAGAAAACCAAAAGAAACGGTAAAAGTTAAATTATTTAACTTAGAGTTAAATCTAAATTATAAAGATAAAATAGTAACATAAACTTTTCTAAAACCTATTGTTTGAGATTATTTAGACTCATCCCCACTTTAGCTTCTAAATAAATCAATTTTGAGATATTATAAACTGAATATGACTTTATTATAAAATAATATTTTATGTTTTTCCAAAGGTGCCACTCTCCTCCCTTATAAAAATGGCACCCCTTCCCTCTTCTCTTCAAATCCTTTTGAGCCTTTAAGCTCGGACAAAACTTTCCCATTTGCCTTATCAGCTTCCCTTCGAACATTATAGAGGTTCTGGTCTCCTCAAAAGACTAAACCTAGTGCCTTAATAGAAGGTTAAGAAGAGGCGCGTCAAAGAAGAGGTAATATCCTTTGCCGATTATTTCCAATTTATTTCTTCTTCTAATTATTCTTCTTTATTTGTTTCATCATAAATTAATAAAATAAGTATCACCCATATACTTATATGTCATTATAAATATGAAACAACCCAATTTCATCTTCTATCCATCCTACGGAAACGAAATCACCGCATGTGCGTACGTACGGAATACAGTCTCCACGTTGTGGTGTAATCTGTTTTCCACCACCACCTTACTTGGATGGGTATAATGGTGTAAATAAATAACTATATATGATTATTTTAAAGTGATATTGATTCTTAAATATTATACATACACTTCAATAGAATTCCACGATCATGGGAATTATATCATCGCGTGTGCGTACGTACGGACTACCGTCTCCACAAACGCGATGAGATTCTTTTTCCATGATTAACCATTAAAGTATGATTATAAAGTATATATAAAAAATAATCATGAAATATATTACATATTAATGATACTAGATTTATTTACATATATTTTTCATTTACTTAATTCCATTTAATTCAATAAGGAAACGAAAACATCGTTCATGCGTACATACGAGCTACCATCTCCATGAACGGGGTATTTCATTTCATTTATATTATGTATATATATATATATATACTGAATATATATATATGATATATAAATCATGATTTACATTATGGAAGTATGTAAATCAAGATATTAGTAATAATAATATCATGAACAACAAGTCCAAACACGTACGATAAGTAAAATGATTTTACCCAAAACGCTTCTTTAACATGGAACTTACAAAAGAACGGGTAATATAAAGTCATATGTGAACCATATATGATATTATAACAATGAATATGATTCTATAATAAGTCAATGACATTATTTAAATCATTATACAGGAGGTTTGGATACATACGAAGCATATCGGACCTAAGGTAAGGGATAATTTTGCAATCTCATTTTTATCTGAGATTGCTTATACGTAAGTATTTACTGGGGTTATATTTTTCATCCATGACCATAAAAAAAATTTCATAAAGTTTTTAATTTTCTTTAATGTATGTTTAAAGTAATGTTTACACCTATTTGACTTTTACTTTGTTTTATGGATGGAATCTTTCTTTTGTTTACCATACGTGGTACTTTTTTACTTTTCCGACAAAAGTACGAGGAGAATGTTTTTTAACATATAAGGCATGAACAGATTTTTACGGTTTTATAACTCCTTGTTTTCATGAAGCTTTCTCTACAATATTTAATTCTTAATTTCCATAAAATCCTTTTCTTTTAAAATTTCATGGCATTTTTTGAAAAGAAAATGATTTGGAAGAAGAAAGGATATTTTCCTCAAGAATTCATTTCAAGTGTTTTATCAAAACCATTTTCCTTCTAAGATGACATTATTTCATACGTTTATGTTTCAAGTGTAATGTCTATATGATTTAAATGGTTTCACTTTTCTTATGAAGAAGTATTCATTTATTTTATATGGATTATGTGACGATGGGATGATGTTTATGAAACCCATTTTATTCTTTGGGTTATGTTGAATGTTTTATGTTTATTTTGTGGCACAAGTAAGAATGATTTCATTATGAGATGGGTGGGATCTATATCTACCTCCAATTCATTGGTTAAATATTAATATCTCATGATATAGACATGGCTGGAATGGTAAGTTAATCTGGTTCAGTGATACAGGAGTGGAACGAGGAGTGAACTCGATTCAGAAAGGGACTTTTTCCACTAAGATAGTCTTAGAAGCAATGCCTTGGCTACTATGGGAATCAAATCATGTGATTAATGGTTTTCCACAAATACATGTTTTATTCTCGTTCTATTCCTTTATGATATATTCTATACGTACTTCCAAGATTTATGTCTTTGCTCAAGATTTTGATGTTTAGATTTTATGTTCATGTTTTGCATTCAAATGTTTATGGATTGTTTTATGTTTACCCTTACTGAGCATTTGAGCTCACCTTTTTTATGTTTTCTTTTCCCCAGGATATAAAGAATGGTTTTAGGTAAGAAAAAAAACGGAAGATATTTACAGGAGATGTTGAAGATCTTTCACCATGATTAGAAGATTATATTCTGAGTTTCCAAAGACACTAAACTATTATGGTCCTTGTGTGTCTGTTTTTTTATGTATTAAGTATTCCGGAAAAAGTAATGTAATGCCCATGTACGTCATGCTTTGTGTATCTACAATATAAATATATCATATTTTCAATTATGATATACCTAAATTTTATTTATACTTTCATAGGTCATTTTATTATTCTAATAAATATATTATTATTCTTAAGAGTAACATCACTATTCCAATGGTCATAATAATATTTATTAGTATATCACAGTTTGTTTAAACTTAGTGTTGCATGAAACATAAGATATCGAATAAATTCATTTTATTTAAGAAGATACATACCATAAAATATGGGGGTGTTAAATTCTTCCCACCTTAAAAAAAATTTCCTAAAATTTTTTATGAGTATTACCTTCTAAAGAATTGATGGTGGTTCTTCATCATAGCTTCCTCAGGTTCCAATTTTTCTTTTTCTATTTTATGGTTTATCCAAATAAACTTTATCAATATAGTCATCCAATTTATCAATACATTCTTTTAGTGCCAATAATCTTGCTAAACTATTTATAGTAATAAAAATCAAGGTCTTGTAATATTTATTCATTGGTGAGTACATATGTTGGGTATGGAATTTACCTCCTTAAAAATGATAGGTGGAACGTATCCTTAACATTGGACAGACATAGTGTCATTGAGAATTTGTGAGCTAAATATCCAATTATTTCAAGAATTTTGAATGGACTGACAAACATAGGGCTCATTTTATCTTTCTTATCGAAACATATGACACCATTCAATAGAGATAGTTTCAAGAATACATGATTTCCTAATTGAAATTATAAATACTTTCTCTGGTTTTAAGCTAAACTATTTTTCCTACATTGAGCTGCTTTAATATGATCTAAAATAATTTTTAACTTTTTCATTGATTCATTAATAAATTTTGAGCCTATAATATTCCTTTAACCAATTTAATCCTAACAAGTTGGAGTACAAAATCACTTTCCATAAAATTATTCATTGTCATAATTTGAATATTAAAATGTAAACTATTATTGTTGGAAAACTCCACCAATGGTAAATATGGTTCCCACATACCATTAAAGTCAACTAAGCATGAAATAAACATGTATTCCAATGTTTTATTAGACCCTTTAAATTTTCCTTTGGTTTGAGGATGATAGGAGGTGCTCAAACGGATCTCAGTATCTAGAGCCTTCTAATGAAACTTCTAAAATTTTGATGTAAATAGGGATTTTAATTAGAAACAATCGATAGAGGTTCACCGTAAAGTCTTACAAATTCATTTTTATATAGTATTTATTTTATCTCAAGAGGTAAATATTCTCTTATAATGAGAAAATATTTGAATTATGTAAGGAAGTCAATATTAATCAATATTTTATCATTATTTCTAGGTTTCTTTGGTAATCCAGTGATAAATTCCATAGTAAATTGATTCCACTTCCACATATGAATAGGTGGAGGTTTCAAGACTCCTCTAGGATGATTTATATAAAACATCCCTTTCTGAAAAACTAGGAATTTAAACACATAGTTAGGAATTTCTTGCTTCATATTATCCCTCTAAAATGTTCCTTTAGATCTCTATACATATTTGTAATACTATGGTGTATAGAGAAATTTTAGATATGAGAATAATCTAATATTTCCCTTTTTGGATTAGGTATATATGGAACACATAACCTCTTTCAAAATTTCATAACACCATCCTCACAAAAAACCCTTCCAATATTCCACCATTCACTACATTGATTTTATAATGAAAATAATTGTCATCATATTGAGATCTCTTTATCTATTTCAATTAGTATAGTTTCATAATAATTTGAAAAAATAATGATTTTCCCCCTTTCTAAAAAATTCCAACAACCATATTAAATAAACCCATGAACATAGGTTCTTTATCAATCCTCATTTTGGTCATAAATCAATGATATTTTCAGCTTCATTCAACTTCTACCTTATTTTATTTTCCTAGAAGGTACTGTATTGATAAATCATAATCTTTGAGTAAATGAGGCCCTAATATTTTGCTCATTTTGAATTCATTCAGTGTAAAGATGTATTTAAATCCCTTGTAATCTTTATATATCTCACATATTTAACCATTGAAATAATGTACCTATATATTCAAAGAAATGATTACCACTTTTAAATCAAGATCATGATTTGGATAATTTTTTCCATGAGTCATTAACTACCTTGATGCATATGCAATAATTTTATCAGTTTTCATAAGGACACAACCTATTACATTCTTTGATGCATCATTGTATATAATAAACCCCTCATTTATTGATGGTAGTTTCAAAAATGGATAATTAAAGAATATTTTCTTAAATTTTTCAAAAAATTATACCAATTATTTTTTCTATATGAAATTAACTTCTTTATGTTTGATATTGGTTAACAGTTTTTCCAATCAAGAAATTTTTTGAATGAAATAATGATAGAAACCTACTAAGACAATAAAAATATGTACCTTTTCATCATTAATTTTTATAGTTAATTATTTGATTTCCTTTATCTTTCTGAGATCAACAGATATTCCATCCTTAGATACAATATGGCCAAGAAAATAAATTTCTTTAATCCATAATTCACACTTGTTAAATTAACCATATAACATTTTCCTCATGAGAGTCTCAAGAATGATCTTCAAGTCATTCTCGTAGTCATTGTAGGTTTTCGAACATACCATAAAATCATCAATAAATACCACAAAAAATTCATCATGATATTCCTTAAATATCTTGTTCGTAATATTTTTAAAACCTGAGGGGGAATTAGTCAATCCAAATGGAATTACTATAAAAACATAATGTTCATATCTCATCTAAAATTATTTCTTTATAATGTCTTCCTTATTTACTCATAATTGATGATATCCAAAAAAATGAAATTATTTTAAGAATATTGATATCCATCAAGTTTATCAAATAAATCATCAATGTGAGATATATTATACATGTAATTTTTCATAATTGCATTCATTTCTCTATAATCAATGCACAGCCTCACGGATCCATGTTTCTTCTTATCAAATAGAACATGGTCTCCCCATGGAGAATCACTAGAGTGGATAAATCCCATATTAATCAACTCCTCTGATTGTTTCTTGAACTCCACTAATTCCATAATGTCCATTCAATAGGGAGTTGTTGATATTGGTCTTGTATTAGGGATTAAATCAATAGATAACTCAACATCACATTCTAGAGTGTCCTAGAGTAATTCCTCAAGAAATTAATCAATATATTCTTATTAAATAGGTATATACTAAATTTTAAGATTACCTTATTAATCCTCATATATTCCTTTATCATCTGTCCAAAGAATTTCATTTAGTACTGATACTCGTGGTGGGTCTAGATAAGAATTATATGATGAATCTTATACTCTAAAGATAAATAATTTTTTATCTTCCTCAAAAATTGAAATTTTATTATTCTTTTATTAAATTTCTGTATCATAATTGGAATTCTATTACATATCTAGGATTTTATGAAAATAAACCTTATGGATGATGATAAGGTTAGAAAATAAAGCACGTTTATGTGTCATAATGGGGAATACCCGACATAGATTTTTTGCAATGAGGCTTCCCTAAGGAGTTTTAAGATACAAATCCCTTATTAACTAAAAATGTAACTACCAAAAATTCATAGAAAATGGTAGGTATAAAAGAGTGTGATGATCTAAAATCTAATAAATCATTATTTAGATTTGAAGATATGATTAATGTACCTGCCACCACATCATTGGGTACTTATACCTCAGTTGTAGTGATCACATAATCTTGACAATCTCTTCTTAGACTCTTCTATGGTACATTCCCTTGACTCTTTGGAAATAGGTTTGAATAATTAACAATTTATTTTGATTTTAATCACTAGATATCATTAGTATGTTTCCCCTTTCACTCATGATATAAATGACCCTTATATCTACACTTCTAATGCACTCATGTGCCCTTATAACATTTTCCCAAATATTTCTTCCCATAATTTTCAAAATATTGAAAACTCTTCATTCCCTTGTTTTTTTGTTATTTTACATTATTGGTTTTCTCCAAATACTTCTTATTCTATTGATTTCCTTCGAATGTATACGGTATAGAAAATTTCTTCATTGTTTTCATGGAACATTGTACTATTTCATCATGTGATTGAAATGACTGGGAAACCAGTGCCCTTATGAGGTTTGGATTAATGACTTAAGATAAATGATAAATCTTTCTCTATGAATTATTTATAGAATCAGTAGAATACCTAGCTTGTCATGAAAAGGTAGCATCATACTCTATAACACCCTCTTCTTACTTTTTTTAATATAATTAATTTTCTATTCATTCCAATTCATTGATCATGAGGGAGATTTTTATCAAATATTTTTTCTTTAAAATATATCCATTCCATGTGTTCTATTTTATTTTCCTCTCTATTATTATAGATCGATGACCACCATGGATCAGTATCTCCCTTGAACCAATATAATTTCAGTACTACCTTTTTATTTTCATTGCATCCCAAAGATAGAAATATATTTTCAAGGGACTTAATACATTGATAAAGTACCAATGGATTAGTATTCCAACTAAAATATGGGGGATTTTACCACATGAAATATTCCAAAATTGGTGTATCATGTTATGAAGACTCGTGTTTCTCCATTAGAGTAAGTTTATTCATCAAAGCCTACCTAAGATATCCTAACAGGGTCAATATTTACCCAATTCCATCATCAATAATGTTGAATTTCATAATGGGAAAATTCCAACATCTTCCGTGAGCATTTATTACCTTCATTTAATTAGGCACCATCACTAAATAATTCCATACACTCATTTATCCCATAATCATTGTGAGCATTGAACCACAGAATAAAAATTCTTATGATGGTAAAAGTTTTTAAATATTATAATAAATTATTATAATTATCATTTTGTTGATGTTTATTTTAAAATATAGCTCCCATGGTCACTACTAAATATATTATAATACCAAATATAAAGACGTAGACCCCAGTATCCCAGATCCAATGCCTTATTTTATTACATTAGAATAGATACAACATTAAAATCCCAAAGGACTAATCAGTTCAGTAGTATTGAAGAGAAAGATACATACATGGTACCCTTATTACACTGGTATTAAAATATAAAACATAAAAATGAAATTAATTACATACATGAACTCATTCAATCATTTAAACCTTGTAGATTGGAGAAAAGATAACAAAAAAAAGATGATCTCAGATAGTAAATTGCAGTTAAATACAATGGAAGCTTTTATGAATCAATAATAATTGAAATATAAACAATATGGAAAGCTATATATAATTGAAATACATTAAAATAAATCAACTTCATTTCAATCATGAGAGGATACAGTGTGATGATTATGGATAGGTAAATTGCTAGAAACGAATTCCATTATATAATAACATGATCAGAATCTGAATCCATAGATAATATCATAGTGAAAATTTCAATAAAAATATTGACTAAAATATTAATGGATGAAATGAGTAATTATTTAGAATATATAATCATAGGAATCTTAGTTCCTCTTCCATAAATATCTTTCACAAGATGGTTTAATCATTACGGGTAAAACCCCATTTAATTTAGACAACTCTTTCATCTCATGAGACTATTGATGCATTGATCACTACCTATAAATTGTATATACCCATATCTAGATGTAAAAAGTATTAATTATATATAAAAAATGACTATTTTAATTCATTAATCATTATTCATTATAAAAAAATATCTATATTGATAAAAAGAAATGGATTGGGCATTATTTCCCCAGATAATCAAATAACATGAAAAGTAAACACCATATGAAAAACTAGTATGTGGATTAGAAAATAATCATATTCATGATATAAGAAATATGGATATTTAAAAAAATATTTAGTTAATAGTTGTTGTAAATAAAATGTGCAGTACATGCACCATATAAAAGAAAATAGGTTGATAACATCCAAAATATGCCTCAATAAAAGATAATCGAGACAAAGTCCTATAAAAGGATCTTATCATTTATCAAATGAATAAATTATGTTTATTTACTATAAACCCCCATATAAAAAGTTTAAATAAAACATAAGATAATTAAGTTTTATTTTAAACATAACCTTATCATGACATAATCAGTGAAATAGAAGTTTGACCCAATGAATGAAAATTGAGTTAATAAATCCCTTACCACTTTTAATCAATCAAATAATATGCCCCATAAAATTAATAATAATAAAATGAAACATTTAATATCATGGATATAAATATATTTCCAATATAATATATCAAATGGAAATATAAATACACCACACACAATAAATAACTGGCGAATAAGGTAGAAATATCATTGAAGTGAAAGTGTGATACGAAAACCCTTACCTTGTGTCTGAAAGCGCTCTACACTTGTACGTAGTGTCCTATATAATAAAATTATATTCAATAATTACTTAATTATAAACATATTAAAAAAATAATTTATTTATTATAATTTTATTATGTTCATTTTTGGCTATTTATATGAGTTATAATATTTAATTTCACTGTTCTAGGAGATTCTGTTACATGGTTTTATGGTCGGTTTTCTAATGTATAATTATGGACGTTCTTATAAAATATAAGAAAAATTATATAAGTGGAATAAAACTTTTTTAATATTATTATATGTTTTTAAATGGTCCTATATATCATTTGTTTTCTGTTATGGGGATGATTCATTTGACAGATTGTTAATGATAAATGTTTAGTTTATTTTGGAAATTTTTCAATCAACATGAACAATTTCTGTTTTATTATTTAATATTATGTATATATATTAGTTCTAGAACAAATAAAATATTATACTCTACATATTATAGTCTGATATATTCATACTAAGTGTTTTATTACCATACTTGAAGGAAATAAATGGAAATGAAAACTCGTCATCTATGAAGGTGGGAAATCGACACATCACAGATGATGTTTTTACTTGTTAAAGAAAATGAGAAGAGAATAGAATTGATGACTGATATTCCATTAGGAAAAAAATTCTTGTATATATATGGTAATTGAATTAATATTCCACTTTTTATAGGGGAGGATATGAAAGGATAAGAAAAAAAATAAAAGAAAATGAATGAGGATTTTACATCTTGAATATCATCTCCTAGGGAACATTCTTAAGATAATTGGGTTTGGGTATTTTGTTGATATTAAAATATTTTTTACATGGGGAATATGATTGGAATTATAATTTGGAGTTTTTTGTTCTCTTGCCAAATATTGGGGAATATGGGAAGATGGAGAGCTCTCAAGAGAAAGCCTCAGCTCTCACGAATGAAACCTTCGATGTGAACCCTCATAAGATGTTCGCCGATGATGATTATGCTTGGATTTTTGGGATATTTGCAACAATGTCATTTTTTGACCCGAGTCTGGAAAGATACCCTGAGAAGAATGGCTCTGAAGTGATGAAGGAGAGATAACTTGAACGAGCCCTTCTTCCTCAAACATAGATCAAGACTTCGCGAGGTATTTCTTTCGCTGAAGCTCCTAAAGGCCCCTACCCCTATTCTCATACAGATCTGAAAAATCACTAGCAGATTAAACGCTTGGCGGATGTGGGTTTCTCGATTGAAGCTGATCCGGATGTGATCCTTTAATGACAAATTCTTTTTATGTTTTATATCATGGGTCATATCTCATATGCAAAGGGTGATAAACCCAGGTCCTACCCTGAACTGAAACAACACATTTCAATTTTTTGGGGTATTACGAAATGGAAATCCATTCCTTTAGGCAGAGGGTATTTTCATTTCCTCCTTAACTCATAAGCTGATCTAGATAGGGTTTGGAGGCTAGGCAATTTGCAACATAAACCAGGATTACTTCATTTATCAGAATAGTATTTTTAATTTAGCCTGAATACACAGAGAAGTAAATATGCTCATGTTTGGGAGAGATTCCACAACCTCAACTGGTTCTTCTGGCACCCAAAAATTTTATATTACCCCGCTTCTTGCATTGGAACCCCACTTAAGATAGATCGAAGAAATTCAAATGCAGAACTAGGTATGTTTTCTGGGATTTTTATTGAGTTCAACATAGAAACTAATCCACCTCAATCTATTGATTTTAATGAAAAATATTAAAAGACTGAGGTTAAGCTTGTTTATGAGAAGCTTCCTCTATTTTGTGACTATGTCAAGACAGTCGAACATTCAATTATTAACTATATAATTGTCCATAGGAACTCAAATAAATAGAATTCTACTGAATGGACAGAAGATGTGAAGTATAGGAAAGACAAAGCCCTTACCCCCCTAACAAAGCAAGGACTTCTAAAAAACCATCTGAAAATGGGTTGTAAAATCTCATGCTAAATCTTTTGTCTCATGGGCAGATCAGGTGGAGGAGCTTGATAATGAAATTGATGAACAAATTTTTGAACACACCATAGATAATGAGGTTCTGATTTTTCACAAACAACCTAACGCTAACCTGGATACCATTTATAAATCCAATATGGAGTCATCACTTGTTCTGGGTAATGGAAACATTCTTGAGCCTACATCTCTGAGTCGTTCCTCACAACATGTTCTAGAAAATAATGGGGATCTATTGATCCATAATGTTTCTGGATCTGCTTCCCTTACCCCCCCCCCCCCCCACCACTAACACTGATTTTACAACAAACCCTACAACTATGCAAGGGGTTGTTCCTTCTGCAAATCCTCCTCTGAATCTGGGAATGGAGGATGTGAAATCCTGCTTAACAACATCTGAAACTAATCTTGTCTCCTTTGTTCCTACTTCTCCTAAGGAAAATTATGATGCACTCGTCAACACTAAACACTCTGCTAAGGAGAATAAATAGCCATGCACTATGACCTACCTCCCTTTTTCCATCACTCAGTCTGACACCTCACTGAATAAAGGGGATCAAGACTCCATCTCCCAAAATGCTACACACTCGGCCCTTTGTAACTCTGCTATAGGTTCAGAACCTGTAACATTGTCCACCCATAGTCTAGAGACTGATAGTATCCAACTTCCCCCAATACTGTAGGTCAAGGTGGGGATTCTTGTCAGGATATTACTCCTCCTTTAAACAACCTGGAGAAAACTATCACTCCGTACAAAGAGATCTCTCCCAGATAAACCAGCACGAAAAGTTATGTAAATTAAAATAAATGGGATACAACCCCTAAAAATAAGTCTTAATGTGTATTTTATTTTGGAACTATTAGGGTTTTTCAAACCCTAACACCCTTAATGTTTTAACAATACTTATTAGTGGTCATCACCCAAAAATCCATACTATTTCTGAACAAAAAGTTAACATTACTCTCAGATTTGTGCACCTCTGTAATCTTGGTTTCTCTTTCTTAGGCGCATGTAACAATGTTAATGATGTTTCAACCCTCTAGATTTTATTTCACTCACCTCTTTAAAATGTCAAAATCTTGAGTGTTACTGATCAATCTCTTACATGTTACTATTTCTGGGATCACACTCACATTTTCAATACTTTACTCTATACTAAAAATAACTATAAAGATAGAATACCCCTTTGGAATGAACTCTCCCATATTAACATCAAAATATAGGACCCCTGGATTTTGGTTGGGTAAATTAATGTCATTCATTCTCCCATTATAAAAACATGGTCACTCCTACTCCAATATATCTTTAAAGGAGTTTAAAGCCTCCATAGAAGCCAACAATCTGACTGAAGTGAATCACATAGGTTCCAAATTCCCTTAGGGTTGTAGATAGTAAACTTGATAGTGCATTTACCAATAATGTAACTCTTGATAAATGGTATTATATTTCGAATATCTCTCTTCCTTAACATGATTCGGACCACCATCCTATTTTTGTCAGTATCCCTCAAGCCCATAAAATATAATGTCTTCCTTTTAGGATTAATTTGTCCTGGTCCTATAATCCTGATTGTTTTTCTCTAATTAAAAAAATCATGGGAGAACATGGGGAATCAAAATTATCCCTTTTCTTGCACCACTAAATTAAATAATCTTAAACTTATTCTCCAAAATTGATGTAAAACCAAATTCGGATTCAATTGATAAATAAATTCAAAACTTAAAAAAATTTCTTTCTCTATTCCAAAATAAAAACTCTACCTCTAGATTAACTCATGATATCCAAAATGAAATTAATATCTCTACTAAACTAATCTATTTTCTCAACTTCAAAGAATGTATCAAAAAAAATTATAGTCAAATGGCTCAATGATGGAGATAGAAACACCAAATTCTACCACTCCCTTCAACGAGCTAGAAAAGATAATAGGCCCCTCTCCTGTTTAATGGGGGATGGAAACCTCATTGACTTAGATGAAGTGATTTCTAACCATGTTGTTTCTTATTTTTTTAACACTTTCAATGGTTCGGATATCAACAAATATCATTTTTCTAATGTCATTCTAAACATTGTTTCAATTTAGGATAACTGTTTACTTAAAAGCATTCCACTTGATTTTATAATCAAAGACACTGTGTTTGGTATTAACCCTAATAGTTCCCCCGGGCCTGATAGATTTAATAATGGTTTTTAGCAAAAACATTGGGATGTCATTGAAAATGATGTTTATAGTTTGGATAGAACATTTATTCACAAAGGTATTCTTCCTCATGGATTGAACACTCAGTTCCTTACTCTTACTCCAAAAGATGACAATGCTGATGAAATCCATCTATTCAAACCCATTACCCCTTTAAATTCACTCTTGAAAATCATTACTAAGATTATTGCTAATAGACTCTCCGCCATTAGTAACAGAATTGTCACTTGGAATCAATTTGTTTTTATCAAAAGAATATCTATATAGGATTGTATTTTTCCTGCCTCTAAATCCACCAATTTCTTGAATAGAAACTCTAGATGAGGGAATGTTCTGATAAAACTATATATCACTAAATATTTTGATACCAATTACTTGAAATTTATCTTTAAAGTTCTTTGTAGATTTTCTTTTAATGAAATTTTTTTCAATATAATCAAAACTATTTTCAACTCATCTCGTATTTCTATTCTGGTTAATGGTTCTCCTTGAGGTTACATTAAATGTAATAAGGGTGTCAGATAGGTTAACCCTCTTTCTTCTATATTTTTCTCCATTGTGGTGGATTATATGGGCAGATTTCTTACTCTAGCTGTTGATCAAGGAAATATCAAACTGATTCTTGCCTCTAGGAATTCAGATTCCCCATCTCATATTCTTTATGTCGATGATAGTATTTTAGTCATTCAGGGAGATAAGAAAAACATTAATAAAGTTAAATATATTATTACACATTATGAATATATGTCTACCCAATGTGTCAATTGAAATAAATCGTTTATATACTTTGAAAAAAGTATTCCCCATAATCGAAAAGGTCATATAATTGATACTTTAGTGGTCAAAGAAGGTTCCCTCTTCTTTACTTATCTTTTTGTCCCCATCTTCTGGGTCCGACCTAATGCTTTATATTTCCATCACATTGTTGATCAAATTTATAGAAAACTTTCTACATGGAAGGTCAAAACTCTTTCAATGGCTGGAAGAGTCTGTCATTTCAAATACACCATTTTCTCTAAGATGGTTTACTCAATGGTTGTTTACAAATGGCTTTATGGTCTCTTAAAACGTCTGAATATTTCTATAAGGAACTTCATTTGGAGTGGAATTACTCTTGAGAGGAAACTGGTCACTGTCTCCTGGTCTACCTGTTGTAAACCTATTCATCATGGAGGCATTAACATTAAGAATATTAAGACTTTTAATGAATCTCTCCAATCCAGACTCACATGGTCTCTTTTAAATAATAAAACTCACTCAACGCGTTTTTTAGGACTCTCTTTATAGATAAGCTCGTGGTTGGTCAGCTTCATTGTAGGACTTCTTCTATTTTGCCTTCCACAAAATCTTTTTTCCCTCCATTTTAGCCAATTCCCAATGGATTCTCAATAAGTAATCTACTTTAAACTTTTTGTTGGACAACTGGAAAGGCTCCCCCTTTATTTATAAGATTCCCAATACTTGCACTCCTTCCCAACTAATTGCACCGTTAGGGACATGATCAATAT
This sequence comes from Viscum album, assembly GCA_963277665.1. Classification (NCBI taxonomy): domain Eukaryota; kingdom Viridiplantae; phylum Streptophyta; class Magnoliopsida; order Santalales; family Viscaceae; genus Viscum; species Viscum album. The sequence goes on along the minus strand of OY728148.1, from coordinate 1,093,880,186 downwards.
GAAAAGTCTTTACTTACCTGATAATATCAAAGAGGTGGTTTGTAATTATTTCTTCACAACTAATGATGATCTTCTAGTTTGTTATCCTTCTCAAAATAGAATGCTTGATTCTAAGATCTAATCCAAACACTACTTTTCCAATTCAGATGAAAATCTATGTTGTATAAACAACATCAACAAATATTGAATAAGACAATCTCATTTTACTCTTATTTGGATAATAGTGCCCCAAAAAATTCTCACGGATTGTTGTCTTCAATCATACGGTTTTAATATTTGGTCTAAATGTAGAATGTATAATTAGAATTGGGATGACATAAATTATCTTTTCTTACCCTGTGACACTGCTACTACTCTTTGGCATTACATTTTTTATCTTTTTCAGTGTAGATGGCTTTTGGACAGTTTTATTTTGTCTCAACTTAAAAAGATGGTAGAGTTCTAGACATATCTGCAGATTAGAAACATATTTCTCATTACTATTGTGGATCTACTCTATGTCTTTTGGGATGGTAGAAATGATTACATTTTTAACAATAACATATTTAGATTAAATTCAGGTAAAACTAGGATTTTTATTTCCATTAAAGAGGACAATTTGATCCAAAAGAATCACTAAGACAACTTTGTCAAAGATCTTGAGACTCATCACTGTATTAGAGTTCATGGAATCTATCCAAAAACCAAACTAAACTATTGATGTTTTTTGGAAAGCTCCACTTTTTGGTTGGGTCAAAGTCAATGTTGATGAAGCCTCAAATGAAAATCCAAAACTTTCAGGCTAAGGTGGGGTCTTTCAAGACCATCTTGATCAGATCAGAAGATGTTTATATGGATGTTATGGAATTCCATCGGCCTTAGAGGTGGGAATGATGGGTGTCATCCATGTCGTCTCTTTTGCAAAGAAATTAGACTAGAGCAGCATTTGGATAGAAAGTGACTCGACTTATATTGTGCAAGCCATCTAGAGTGGTGTTACTCACCTTGTGTGTTCCCTCACCCCCAGATGGATGGACTTTCTACACTCTCTTAGAAGACTCAATTTCAATGTCTTCCAAACTTATCTGGAATCCAACAAGATCGATGATGGTCTTTCCAATAAGGGAGTTCGTCATGATGTCCTAGGGTGGGATGACCTCCCTCCTGATCTAGTCCCCTTTTTTATTAGAGATAACAAAAAACTTCTCTCATTTTGTCTTATGTAATCTTGTTATGTACTCTTTCTTAATTTAATAAATTTCAGTGTTATGTTCTTTCACCAGAACACAACCATTAAAAATATATATAATTTGGAAATATTTAGACAACTAATAAGGCTTTGGATGTTTGAGGAGAATGGATGGTAGGGGTGGTATTTCTAGGGGAGGATAGGGGTGTTTTTGAATAATTTATTCATTTGTTTGTTAATTTGGAGAAAGAATATAAAAAGTGTTGATTATTATTACTAAGTGAAGTAAATAACTCATGTTAGTTATAACTAATGGGTTAATACATCGGAAATGACTTAAGAATTCGTTTATTTATTTACAATTATTAAAAGCATAAATTACTGTATTTCACAATTCACCAGAAATTCAAATATTTTAAAAAAATACAAAAAATTAACCCTAACCATTTTTCGATGTTTAGATTTCAAAAATAGACTCATATTTAGGAAAATAATTTTCAAAATATTATAAATTAAAATTTTAATTAAAATTATCATTTATTCGAAATATCCTAATTTTAATATTATAACTAATTTTATGAAAGTTTGAAAAATTATTTATGGTCTCTTAAAATAATTTTATAATTAAAATAAGAAAAAAATATTGATTTATGATCCTATATTATAAATATATATTTTATTTTAAATGATTATATTGAATATAAAATTGTAAATACACATTTATGTTTCAAAAAAATACCAACACTTAATTTAGTATCTTTAAAAAATTTATTTACTCATTCCATGATTTAAATATATAATATTTTGATTTATATAATTCATAAATTTTATTTACAATTTCATAGGTGAGGTTATTGTTCTAATGGCCGAATTATTATTCCTAACGATCGCATTACTATTCTATGGGTCATAATAATAATTAATTGTGTATCACGATTCGTTTATGCTCAGAACTGTGTGAAACATAATATTTATAATAAATTTAATTTATTTAAGATAATACATACCATAAATTCTTGGGGTATTATATTATTCCCTCAGAAAAATTTCATCCTCAATATTTTCATGTGTATTACCATCTAAACTGATGAGGGTGGTTCTTCTTCTCAAAATCCTTAGATTCCCATGTTGCTTCTTCCATTTTAGATTTTATCTAAATAACCACTACTAATTGAGTCATATTCATTCTTAATACATTATTTCTAGTGTTGAGAATCTTGATAGAATCTTCATATTAAGACAAATCAGGTTCCATTTCTATTTCTTCATTAGTGAGTATATGTGTTGGGAATGGCATGTACTTTGTTAATAATGATATGTGGAACACTTCCTGATATTTGGAAACAGATGGTGGAATTTCTAATTAATAATCCATATATATAATTATTTCTATAATTTTTAAAGGTTTGATGTAACTAGGGATGAGTTTCTCTATCTTGTCTAACTTATAAAACACTTCCATGGATATACTTTTATAAAGTTAGGATCTCCAACTTGAATTTCTAAATCCTTTCTCCAGTTGTCAAAATAAATATAATGTAAACTGTGATCTACTTTAATATGATCCAAAATATTATTTACCTCTGTCAATTTTTCATCAATATGTTATGGTCTTATAGGTTTCCATTCACCAACATCACACAAACAAGTTTTAATACAACATTTCTTACCATATGATGCATCATTAGAACCATTTTAATACTTGAATGGATACTATTATTGTAGGAAAACTCTACTGATGGTAAATACTAATACAACATACCTTGAAATTCAAGTGCTCTTGATCTCAGCATGTCTTACAATATTTTAAAAGTCCTTTCAGATTGTCTGTCAGTTTGAGGATGGTAGGTGGTGCGTAAATTAAGCTCAGTATCTAGAGCCTTTTAGATACTCTTATAAAATTTTGATGTCAATTGGGTATATCAATAAGAAACAATTGATATAGTTTCACCATAATGTATTGCATCATCATTAATATATATATTATTTTTAGGATCTCAATTGGTAATCCTTCTCTTATAGTAGTAAAATGTGCTGAATTTGTAAGTAGATCAATAATAACTCATATCGTATCATTATTTCTAGGGGTATTTGGTAATCCATTTATGATATCCATTGTAATTTTATCCCAATTACAAATAGAAATAGTTAAATTTTACATTAATCCGCTAGGATGTTTTCTTTTAGACTTCACTTGTTGAAAAACTAGTAATCTTAACAGATAGTCAGTAATTTTATGATTCATATTATCCCACCAAATATATTCCTTCAGATCTATATACATCTTCATACTAAAATAGTGTATAGATAATTTTGAGCTATGAGAATCATCAAATAGTTCCCTTTTTAGCTTATGTATTGATGCAACACATAACCACTTTCAGTATTTTAGAGCACCATCCTTACAAGCAAAGCCTTCCAAATTTCCATCATTCACAACTATAATTTTATTATTAAAATAATCATCATCATATTGAGATATTTTTATCTTTTCGAAAAAAATATGGTATTGTAAAAATTTGAAATTGTAGAGATGTTTCCCCTTCCTTAGCAATTCCTATTTCCATATTTACTTAATCCATGAACATAGGATCTCTATCAATCTTATTTTGGTCAGAACTCCATGATTGTTCCTGATTATTGAATCTACTAACTTTTTTACTATTCCTATGTGGTATTGTATTAAGAAATCATAATCTTGGAGTAATTAGATCCATTATATTTCACTGGTTGAAAAAATGTTTTACTCGTCGGCATTTTCACATCGGTTCTATATAACTTACATGCAAAGATGTAAAAATTGATTCATCACATTGTTTTTATAGTAACCGATGAGATAAAACTATGATAATAAATTTTTTACGTCAGTTATAAAATAACTTACATAAAAATACTATGTTTTTTTTATCATGTCATTTATTTTTTAACCGACGAAAAATATCGAATCTGGTTGCTTTATCACATCGGTTATAAAATCACTGATGTGATAAATAATTTTCTTGGTCGGTTATTAAATAGATGACTTTATAAACTTAAAAAATATTTTATCATGTTGGATATTAAATAACAAACATGATAAAGATTTTAAATGATATATCGTGCCTCGTATTCAGTCATTCTGCTTTCTTCGACTGGTGACCTATGACTTGTCTCTCTCGCGTGGAAAACCTTGAAAGGATTATTTGAATTTGTTCCCTCTAGACTCATTTTTCCAACATCATTAATCATATTTATTATCATCAGATCTATCTGGTTTACTCACAGCACTCATGTATTCCTCACACGTCTCGGTTTAATTTTTTATTTTTTGCGGTGCCCTAAACTAATTTGTTGAGATGTTATTTTTCTATCTTTGTTCTGGCTATCATTGTAAGTTTCATAGTATTTTTTTATACCATGCTAATTTTTTTATGGTAAAATAAACCATGGATGTGATATCATGCAATTTTACAATGTTTTTGGTTCAATCATGTGTTTGCATGTACAAGGGGTGTCCAAGGGGGTGGGGGTGTCCAGTGGGTGTCCAATGGGGTGGGGTTAGTGTCCAGGTGGTGAGGGGGCTTTCCAAAGGGGTAGGGGTATCCATGGGGTGGGGTTGTTGTCCAGGGGGTGAGTGGGTTGTCCAAGGGGGTAAGCGGTATCCAAGGGGTGGAGGTGTCTAGGGGTGGAGGGTGTCATAAGGGGTGGGGGATGTATAGGGGGTGGGGGCTGTCAATGGGGTAGGGGTGTCTAGGGGGTGGGGGTGGTGTCCAGGGTGGGTGAGTGGGTTGTCCAAGGTGTAGGGGTGTCCAGAGGGTGGGGGTGTCCAGGGGGTGGGGGTTTTCCAAAGGGGTGGGGGGGGGGGGGGCTGTCCAGGGGCACGGTGGTCATCCAAGGGGGTGGTGGTGTCCAGGAGGGTGTCCAAGGGGGTGGTGGTAGTGTCCAGGGGGTGAGGGGGATTTCCAAGTGGGTAGGGGAGTCTAGGGGGTGGGGTGGTGTCCAGGGGGTGGGGGTGTCTAGGGGTTGGGGGTGTCCAGGGGGTGTTCAAGGGGGTTTTGTGGGGGTTTTGTCTATGGGGTGGGGTGTCCAGGTGGTGGGGTTTCCAAGGTGGTGGGGGGTTTTCCAAGGGGTGGGGAGATGTTCAAGGGGTTGGCGGTGTCCAGGGGGTGTCCAATGGGTTGGGGTGGTGTCCAGGGGTGTGAGGGGGCTTTCTAAGGTGGTGGGTGTCTAGGGGTGGGGGTGGTGTCCAGGGTGTTAGGGGGTTGTCTAGGGTTTGGGGGTGTTCAGGAGGGTGTGGAGGTGTCCCAGGGGTTTCCAAGGGGGTAGGGGTGGGGGTGTTGTATAGGGGGTGGTGGTGTCTAGGGGGTGGGGGTTGTGTGGAGGTGTGTGAGTGGGTTTTCCAAGGGGGTAGTGGTATCCAAGGGTGGGGTGTCCAAGGGTGGGGGTTTCCTGATGGGTGGCGGTTTTTGAGGGGTTGGGGCTATCCAAGGAGGTAAGGGTGTCTAGGGGGTGTGGGTGGTGTCTTAGGGGTGAGTGGATTGTCTAAGGGGGGGGGGGTGTCCAGGTGGTGGGGGTGTCTAGGGTGGGGGCTGTCCAAAGGGGTGGGTGGTTCTTCCGGGGGTGGAGGGCTATCCAAGAGGGTGGTGGTGTCCAAAGGGTGTCCAAGGGGTTGGGGGTGGTGTCTGTGGGGTGAGGGGGATTTTGAAGAGGGTATCAGTGTTTAGGTGGTTGGGGTGGTGTCTCGGGGTGAGGGGCTGTCCAGGGGGGTGGAGGAGTTCCGGGGGTGGGGGTGTCCAGGGGGTGTCCAAGTGGATAGGGGGTGGGGGGTGGGGGTTGTGTCCAGAGGGGTGGGGGTGTCCAGGGGGTGGGGTTGTTCCAGGGGTGAGTGGGATGTCCAAGGTGATATGGGGTATCTAGGGGTGGGTGGGTGTCCAATGGGTGGGGGTGTCCAGAGGGGCGGGGGTGCTATTTAGGGGGAGGGGGGTTGTCCATGGATGTGCAAGAGGGGTGGTTGTCCAATGGGGTAGGGGATTGGACATCCCCCTCACCCATGGATGCCCCACCCCACTTGGACACCCCATACCCCCTTGGACTTCTTAGATAGATCCCTACCCCATTGTACAACCCCTACCCCATTATACATCCACCACCACCCCCCTAGACACCCCTACCCCCATGTAAACCCCTTGATTTATATATATCCCAATGGTTTCATTGAAATCGTTGAAATATATTAATATTAGGCAGTTTATACAAACATTTCCTATAGAACTGTTGGTATAGGTCTATTGCAACAACAATCATACCAATAGTGTGTGAAACCATTGGGATATTCTATCCCAATGGTTTCAGGGGGTATCCCAATTTTTTCAAATCATTGGGATAGGTTTAATTTTCAGTAGTGAATGTATTCATATTTTAATATTTATAATTCAAATTTCTTGTATACGGAAGGGTGAATTTGGTATCCAGTTTCACCAGGATGTATTCATTGTGTACCTTAAGAAGAAAGAATACAAAATGAATTTAAAATAGTTATATCTAACTATATTTTCTTTTTAAAATTATTTTTATAAATATATTTTTCAAATATGCATAGATTTGTTTTATATATCAACATTATTTTACATTCAAATTATGATATTTTTCATATAAATATAAAATTTTCTTATCTTAAAAAGATTTATAATTTTGATATTTATTATAGTTAATAATGAGTCGAAGTAGGATTATAGCACATTGAATGAGTAATGAATGTGTGGAAGGTGTTGATGCCTTTTTTGAATTTTCTAAATGAAATATTCCAAACAGAGGCAATTTTTTATATCCATGCCTAAAATTTTTTAATATAAATAAGTTGAAAAGTAGAGAAATCAAAGATCATCTGATTTATCATGGTTTTAATCTGAGTTACGGCCCTTGTATTTGGCATGGTAAAACTAGAAAAATATCAGATATACTGATAAAGATGATTTGCAAGATGGTAACTCTGATGGAATTTAAAAAATGATTAATTATATTGAAGCAGAATAAATTGATATAGAACCGATAGTTGCACATCTATATGGTGATACTGAAAATATATTTTTTCATGGTTGTACAAACATTATGGTTTTGTCGGCGATGTTAAGATTGATTAACCGGAAGGCAAGACATTGATGGAGTGACAAAGTTTTACATAGTAGCTCCGATTGTTGAAAGACATTCTTACAAAAGACAATGATCCTCCACATTCACATTTTAAGGCCATGAAAATATTATTCCCAATTATGTTGGGATATAATAAAATACGTGTCCTTCCAAATGTCTATATGATATATATGAAGGAATATGAATTTCTGTCAGAGTATCCTAAATTTAAGACATCATGGTATAAGTTGAAAGAAAAATCACATGTTGATGTATAAAAGATCCCTACCAAGTTATTTTGGTATCTTCCTATAATTCGTCATTTGAAACATTTATTTTCTAATTCAAATGATACAAAAAAGGTTAATATGGCATGCTGATGAGTGGATATGTGATGAATAAATACAACATCCAACTAATTTTACAAAATGGAATAAAATTGATGTGTAGTATCCTACATTTGGAAATGATATTTGAAATATCATACTTGAGTTTTGAACAAATGGAAGGAATCCATATCAAACCCTCAGTAGCACACGTAGTTCATGGCCTGTTTTATTGGAAATTTATAACATCTTTCCTGAAGTCTGTATGAAGTGAAAATATGTCATGTTGAGTATAATGATCTCTAGTCTGAAGTAACCTATAAATGAAATTTATATCTTCTTCTCATAATTGATTGATCATTTGAAACTTTAATGAAGGATGGTATTTGGTTGTATGATTATTATAAAAAGGAATATTTTCAACTGCATGAAGCTCTTATGTTCACTATAAATTACTTCCCAGTGTATAGAAATTTGTCTTGATACAGTGTTCTGGGGCATAAAGCACCTCTAGTTTGCGAACTATAGACTCTATATTTTCAATTTCATCATTTAAGTAAAATAGTATACATGGGTCATTGAAATTTTTGGCATATGTATCACTCTTATAGAAGACTAAAAATGGAATTCAATGGCTCACAAAAATTTGGTATTGCTCTAAAACTATTATCCCCCGATGTATATTTTGAGAGGGTGAAAAACCATGATGTTTCATTGGGAAAGACACATAAATATGATAATGATAGACATCATTGGAAGAAAAGGTCAATATTTTTTGAGCTACCATATTGAATATGTCAAGAAGTGAAACATAATATTGATGTCATGCATGTGGATAATACTATCTATGACAATTTGATTGGAACATTGATAGACATTAAAGGAAATAATAAAAATGGTTTGAATTCAAGATTATACTTACTATCAATGGGAATAAATTTGGAGTCAGCTCCCACACATAATGGAAGATGAACATTTCTTCCCCCGGCTTTTCATACACTATCCAAGAGGGAGAAAATTAGCTTTTCTCAGTGTCTACATGATATCAAAGTGCCTCAAGTTTATTCTTAAAATGTAAAAAATTGTTTCTCATTGAAGGATATGAAGTTGATATGTATTAAATCTCATGACTAACATGTCATGAAGCAACAACTTCTACCAGTTGCATTGCGTGGAAAAAAATTCATCTGTGTCAGAAAGACTATAATGAAGTTGGGTTATTTTTCCAATTCAATTTTTAATAAGGATATTGATGTGAATTCCTTGAACATTTTGGGAAAGGATTAAATTTCTATTCTTTTTTAATTGGAAATGAATTTTCCTCCATATTTTTTTGATATGATGGTGCATTTAATGGTTCATCCGGTTTGAGAAATAATGGTTTTTGGACAAGTTTATCTTCATTGGATGTATCCTTTTGAAAGGAATATGAAAATATTGAAGGGGTGTGTTAAGAATCTATATCGAACTGAAGCCTCCACTGTAGGAAATATATTTATGAGGAGGTTTCAAATTTTTGTACGAGCTACTTGGTTGTGCCAGAACACATAGATTTTCCTCCATCTCACCTTGAACGAGTTAATATTAAGGGTAGGGGGATTTGTCGCCTGAAATTAAAATAGTTGTCCGCTTAACAGATGAAGAAGGTAGAATTATACATCTTGAATAACATAGTTGATGATCAAATATGTATCACATTTAATTATAATGAGTTGACAGAATTTCATCCAAAGAAGAAAAAATGTGGATTTTGAATGACCACAACAAAATATTTTTTCCATGGTTTAAAAAGACCCTTCCCGGTAGATCAGATGTATGAGAGACATTAAGATAGTTAGTGGGTGGTCTATGTTTAAATGTGATACCATGGTCTAGGTATGACAGAAATGGATATACATTTCATATGAAAGCTTAGTACAATAGAAGTATAGTTCAGAATAGTGGTGTATTGGGGTTTGCAAAAGCATTTCTTTTTTTGAGATCTAAAGGAAAACCCCAATTTCTACATCAAGTTCATATCAAGGTGTCATTGAAAAAATATGGGATGTTAATAACTTTAAAATTAATGTTCTTATTTTTAACTGAAAATTGTTTATCAGTAAAAACAGTATCAGACACAGTGAATTTGGAATGAGAGTTGTTAAAATGAATAGATTGGAAGACACAAGAGATTCTTTTATAATGGTAGCACATGAAAAATAGATTTTTTATGTAGTTGATCAATAAGATATGCAGTGGTTTGTTATTTTACAAGGAAAAAATATATTGGTGAGTATAAACTTGATAAATATGTTGATTTATGCGAGATCCCTACTTCTATGGAAAGATTAGAAAAAAATATTGATGAGCATGTTGAAGACATATTTTGGCCATTAGGAACGATCATGAAGAAGGAATTTTGGAAAACAATCCATTTTTTAATTCCTAATTTTACAAGTAACATATGTTTATTAATTGATTACACTTATTATTTTCATAAAAAGTTAGATATTATATTTTTGTTCTTTTTTAAAACGCGTATTAAAACAAATAAGTAGAAATTTTTGTTTATTTTAATTTTTTTTAGTTTAGTTTTTCATCTTTACCATTATGTAACTTATATATCTATTGATTTTGTTGAATGACAATTGCATTACCAGGTTTACCATGTTTACCATGTTTACAATGTTTACCATAGATTACTATAGTTTTCCATTACATAACTTATACATTTATTGATTTTTTTGAATCGCAATTACACTACCATGTTTACCATGATTACCATGTTTACCATTGTTTAACATGCTTACCAAATTTACAATGTTTACTATTACATAACTTAGTTTAGTTTTCCATTTTTTACATTAATATTGTAATATTTGTATTTGAATATTTGTGAACTAATGTTTGATTTTTTGATTTGAAGGATAATGACAGATCAATCAATTAATGAACCGCATGATTCTGGATAGGAGCATCATGATCATACCTCTGGGGAGGAATATTCACTTGTTCCTCTTGATGTTGCCCAATATTCCTCCTGTTCTACAATAACGACAAAGAAGAGTTCAAGAGTTGGTAAACATGGTTTCACACGTTTACCAAAATTATCACTTTCTCGTAGCTAGGACTAGAGGATATTGGTTGAGTTTGATTATAATGATATTCCTAGAGATCCAAATGCAAAATATTTTAAGAGTTTTCTATCAACTCAGGGTAAAATAAATGTAAGAATTCTGTATCATGATTGGAGAAGTTTGGAAAAAGTAATAATATCTAAGTTGTGGGAGACGATTTTGGTAAAATATTTCTCTATTGTTTGACTAATCTTTAAATACTTCTAGTATAATATGTTTTACCTATTCATTATCAGATGAAATGTGATATTCTTGACACTGGAGGAGTTAGGAAGAAATTTTTATCGATGGTTGTTAGGAGATAAAGGGATTTCAAATCAACCCTCACATCTGATTTCATTTTTGGTTATAGAAGTCATGCCAATCCATGTAATATATATCATTTCATAGATGAAGATGCATATAATAAATTTGTTGAAAGTATAAGAAAGGATTCATTTTTTGTAAGGGTAATGTAAACTTTTATAATATTTCTTATATAAATTATCTTATTAATGTTTTTTTAATGATTTGATGTTCTTAATTTATAGCCAACAAGGACATCTCATCAGGAGATCCAATCTAAAAATGTATTCCCTCATACTTTATCTCAGGGAGGGTATACATTTTTAGAAGAACAAATGATGGTGGAAATTTAAAAAAAACTAAGTGCTGAGTCTTCATTCCCTGGAGAGGTTTCCCTCCATCCCCTCCATCTAGACATGAAAAATGGAAGAGAGCTAGGATGAGAATAAAGGGACAATATCTTTCAGCAGAATCGGGAATTGTAGTTGAGATGATTGTAAGATATTTATTTTATTTATTTAAGTTAATTATATTCTTTATATAATTTGAATCATTATAGAAATGTTAAATTAATTAATGTAGGATTCCCTTGAGGAGAAAACCTCATAAGGGGTATTTACAGCTACTGGGAGCCAAGATATTTTATCTATAGCATTGGGAAAGCCCGAACACCCCAATCGTGTACGATGATATCCGATAGGTGTATCAATAAGAAAAGTGTGGTCACATTCTTCAACTTCTTCCATTGAGGGTTTTTATAAAAAAAAATAAAATCCGTAGACGATGAAGTTCATAATATTAATGTGTTGATGGAGGAAATGATTAAAGCGTCGGTACAATCTATGTTTCCAGACATGAAAATACAATTTCATATTGCAGCTCCCACTCCTCCACCTCCCCCTATAGACCCCATTATTTATCCTCCAGCTACACCAGTAGCTCATACTCCCCCACCCCAGCCTGCGGACCTCATTTTTTATCATACTCCTCCACCATAGCTTCCAACTTATTGTGATTTGTATGTTGATGATCCTCACCATCATATAGTTTCATATGGGCTGGTATATTGTATAGGAGATACAGTTCATCATCTAGGTAGAGCATCATAGGGTCATTGTACAATATATTATAGATAGATCAGCTTGATTACCATTACCTATAGATGAGGTGATGATAGTTGGACATAATATCGGCCACTTTTTATTTTATCCACCCATAATTTTGTGACTCGTTACCATATGGTATGTATGTTATATATTATATTTTATTTTCATTAAAATTTTAACATTTTAAAACTTATATATTTTTCAATTTACTTTTACAGTAATACTTGAATGGTAAAGAAATATTGTATAGACAAAAACAATGACATATGGCTATGACATCAGATATAGATTCTAGTAGTATTGACAGATTGTCATGTACTCAAATTTTTTGGCAGATCATTATGAGTTTCCAATAGAATCTCATGTTTTTGGATGTGCAATAAATGTGGGATTGTGAAAATGATATCATGGAGCTTGTAACAAGAGATAATTTGGGCATCAACATGGTGCAGATTTTTTCATTGTATGTCTTAACACTATTCACTGCATTATATTTATTAAAAATTTATAATTATGTATGTTTTTTATTAGTTATATTTATAACATGTGTGATAGGAATGAGTGGACATATGTATATGTATTCATGGACCCCTAATTTATATCTCTTGAAGGACATGCATTGGATGAGGAACAAAGAACGCATTATATTGCTGAAAGATTTGAACAAAATATAATCATATAGTGTTGGATGATGCCTTTTTGTGAGGGGTATGAAAAATATACCTAGAAAAGTGTAGAGACCCGAATCTAGACGTACATGTACATTACATTACATTTGCGGAATACTTAGTGAATAACAAAAACACACACACAAGGATCGTAATAGTTTAGTGTCTTTGGAAACTCGGAATATAATCTGCTAATCGTGGTGAAAGATCTTCAACATCTCCCATAAAATCTTCTTTTTTTTACCTAAAACCTTTCTTTATATCCTGGGGAAAATAAAACATAAAAGGGTGAGCTCAAATGCTCAGTAAGGGTAAACAAAAGAAATATCAATCACATCATATTCATAAGAACATAACATTTTGGAAATCTTAACCTGCAAAAGAGAGCATAATTTCATAACATGGGATAAATCATAGTAGTGAAATGAAATCCCAATAATCATAACTTAAAACATGAAACTTTGTGGCATACACACATAATCATAGAGAATCATATCTTATTAGTCAAGACTCATCGCCAAGACTATCTTAGTGAACAAAGTCCCTTTCTGAACCGAGTCACCCTCGTTTCAGTCATGTTTCACTGAACCGGTATAACCTACCATTCCAGCCATGTCTATCTCATGAGAGATAAAATCTTTACCCAATGCATTGGAGGGAGATAAAGGTCCCACCCATCTCATAATGATACCATTATTATGTGTTCCACAGAATCATAAATCATACATCATTGCATAACCCATGTAATACAAATGGGAATCTTAAACATCATGACATCACAAAACAATTCATATAAGATAAAGGAATTCCTAAAAATAATTCCATCACAACATAATCAAATCAATGTAATAATAGGGATAAAAACATTTCCCTTTATTATCTTAGATGGAAAATAATTTTGATAAAACACTTGAACTCCATTCATGAGGAAAATATCTTTTCTTCTTCAAAAACACTTTTCCTTTCTTAACATGTCATAAAATTGTCAACTAAAAGGAGATGATTAAAAATAAACTTGAAAACTTGTAAAGTAATCTTCTTGGAAATAATGTTTTAAAAATCCATTCATGCCGTATAAGTTAAAAAAACATTCTTTTCGTACATTTGTCAGAAAATTCAAAAAGTACATCGTATGAAAAATGAAAAAAGATTCCTTTCATATCTTTTACTAAAAACTCACCAAAGGGTAAAATAGGTTTTAAAAAATTTTAGGTGGATGGAAATAATATTACATATTGAGGGAACATGTATGTGGATGATAAAATACATCCTAGTAAATACCAAAGTATAAACAATCTCGGATAAAAATGAGATTGTGATATTTCCCTTACCTTAGGTCCGATTTTCTTCGTATGTGTCCGAACCTCCTGTATAATGATTTAAATAATGTCATTGACTTATTACAGAATCATATTCATTGTTATTATATCATATATGGTTCACTTATGACTTTATATTACCCGTTCATTTGTAAATTCAATGTTAAAGAAGCGTTTTGGGTAAAATGATTTCATTTATCGTAGGTGTCTGGACTTGTTGTTCTTAACATTATTATTACTTATATCATGATTTACTTACTTCCAGAATATAAAATATGATTTATATATCATATATATTCAGTATATATATATATATAATAGATAGATAAATGAAATGAAACACACCGTTCATGGAGACGGTAGTCCGTATGTACGCAGGAACGCTATTTTCCTTTCCTTATTGTCTTGAATGGAAGTAAGTAGATGAAATACATATATATATATATATATACATAAATCCAGTAGCTTTATAATGTCATATATTTAATTATTATTTCTTGTATATACTTTATAATCATTCTTAAATGGTTAACATGGAGAATGAATCTCATCACGTCGTGGAGACGGTAGTCCGTACGTACGCACGAGCGATGATATCATTTCCATAATTATTGAATTGAATTAGAGTGGATGATACAATATATCAGAATCATTATGATGTTATAATAACTATGTATAGTTATTATATACACAATAATACCCATACATGTAAGGTGTTGGTGGAAAAACAGATTACACCACGGCGTGGAGACGGTATTCCGTACGTACACACGCGCGGTGATTTCATTTTCCGTAGGATGGATAGATGGTGAATTAGGATTGTTTCATACTTTTAATAACATATCAGTATATGACTGATACTGATGTTATTACTTCATAATGAGACAACCTAAGAAGAAGAAGTGGAAGAAGAAATAAAGGTGAAAGAATTGGTAACGGAAATTACCTCTTCTTTGAAACGCCTCTTTGAGACCTCCTCTTAGGGCTCTAAAATTGGTCTTCGAGGAAGACCAGAACCTCTAGGATGTTTCTAGGGAAGTGGAGAAGAGATTTTGGCAGGGGTTGGCCGATCTTGAAGGCTCAAAGTTGTGTGAGGAAGAGAGGGAGGAGGTGCCCTTTTATAAGGGAGGAGAGGGGTACCTTTGGAATAACAAAACATATTATTTTATATTAAGGTAAAATTCGGTTTATAATGGTTAAAAATGGTCTTCTTTCGAAGCTAAAGTGGGGATGGGTCGAAATCCTCTCATCCAATAAGATTTAGACAAGTTTAGGTTATTATTTTAACCTTATCAATTAGATTTAACTCTAAGATAAATAATTTAACTTTTACCGTGTCTTTTTGTTTTCTTACACCGTATGGTTAATCAACTTACCATAACAAGCCAAACGAACCCCAAGTTGTTTATTATTAATATATATAACCTTATCTAAGTCATTTTTCCGAACATTAGATTTTTGGGAATAAAATAACAATTAATAATATAATATTTGTTTTAAAAACTATTTTATGTCAATTTAGACACTATTTAGTAATTGATTTTTGTGAAAATCATAACAGAATGATTAGTTCGAAATAAGTTAATTAAATCAATACTAACATATCATATTAACCTATAAAATTATTGTAATTCATAAAAGTCTCAAATTATATTTATTTGGGCATTTATAACATCAATTATGTCAATATTTCATTAATAAGATAATTACTGCATCATCGTTGTGTCATAAATAAATTAAATTATTTAAGTTCTAAAAATTACAAATAAAATACCATTATCTAGGAAATATTTTTATATTTATAATGAATATTTATAGTTGAATTTATCTTATGTATAACCCCATATTAAAAATGTTTTATTAAATAAACTTTGATTTTAACTCTTTTAACCCTTCTTTAAATACATTAATAATAAATGTCCTAATCTAATCCATGTGGTCCTAAATGGTCATATTTTATTCCTAAGTTTGTTTTTGGTCGAATATAACTTGTCCAATAGAATTAGGACATGTTTTAGGGTAATAATAATATCATTTCTACCCTTAATTACCCTATTATTTTTAATCGTGGTAAAAAAAAGTAAAAAGTTACTATTCACCGAAAAATTATTTTCATCTCATTGAACCACATTTTACTTATTGACATCAATCGTGTCTCTCTTATTTTTGAAATTCCACTCACAGAAGCGGTAAAATTAAGTTTTATGAACAATTCAGTTTTTTTAACTACCACTTAGTGGTTTCACTATTCATCAAAAATTGAAAGTTTCCAGAAAAATACCAAAAATTAGGCCTAAGCATTATTTGATATTATGAACTCAAAAATGATATCTATTTTACCAAATTCAAAACATATCAGTTGCATTGATTAATTTAAAAATTAATTCCCGTCGTCAAAACAAATAGCCTGTTCTTAAGAGATAATAACTATCAAAAGATTGACATTTGTTTATTTCTGGTTTAAATGTGAAATTACATCCAATGACCATCATTGTATTAAATTGTAAAAATATATTCTAAATATACTGTAAAACCACTAAAATTAATAATTTATCACTATTAATTATTTCGATTGAAAAAGTTGTTTTTAATTAAAATTTAGTAATTTCCACTATTCATCAAAATATGAAAGTTATCCGAAAATTACCAAAATTTCACCCTAAGCTAATTTCGATATTCCGAATACAAAAATGAAGTCCATTTTGAAAAATAAAATTTACAAAATTTCAAAAAGTGGTTATTACTATTCATAACGTCTAGTTTTAATAATATTTTAATAGCATATCGTTGTTTAGTGAAACTCGGTTTTGCGTACTACACACGCTATCGAGGAAGGTCGTGATTGCGTGTAATGAAAGGCAAGTCAATTATGCGTGTTGTGCAAGCTTCTTTTGGTTTATCGTACAACACAAGACATTAATGAAATTAAAAAGAATATTTTTCATAAAATCATGGGGTGTTACATTCTACCCCCCTTAAAATGAATTTCATCCTCGAAATTCGTCCGGGTTATAAATGGTTTACTATTCGAAAGTTTTTTTGATAGAAACCCACATCGTAAAATAGAATACCAAAACCAATCTTTAAAAACAAAAGTATGAAACATAATGGTTACCCAAATAAACTAATCACTGGGTTTCCACATAGGTGAAAATATGGATATGGAAGAGAAATATAAACATCATGTTCTGATGGAGAGTGGTGGAGAACATGGCTATGGAAAAGCTAGCAATCACAAAGCCATAAATTTGTGACAATCTAAGGTCCCATCTGATTCCTCAGATATAAGACCACTAAGACAACATTTTTGGTTTTCAAGATCATTTCCCTAAAGTTGATGAAATTTTAATTAGAAGAAATACTTTCGTGATTTTGGTATAGTCTCACCGTTTGTCGTTCTTTGGACAATTTCCACTTCATCTCTTAAAGAAATGAAGTTGAATTTGTCATTGTTAGCAAATCATGTGATAGAATGATGGGTCATTCCATCTCTTTCAAACAAAAGGTTAGAAAAAGTTATAAGTCCGTCTTATGGTTAATCGTATATGGTTCCAAAAATGAACTTATACTTCATATATCATACCGCTTAATAAAATAAAACTAGTTTCTACTAACCAGGGACTTCCTGTAGGCCAGTGGTAGGCGATAAAGGCCAGTCGAACTTCGGTTGTGGGTTCGATTCCCACAGCCTTTTCCGAAGCGATGGGCTGTCGCCCGTCCAGTAGGTTGTCCTTTTTCTAAAGCTATATTACTATAAAATCTCATCAATAATATCAAAAAACGATTTATCCTAACTTATGTCCAACATAATCCATTCCAATCTTTAGGCTTACCTAAAATACTTCGGTCCAAGCTCATAGTATAAATAAAATGATTACATGAAATGTCACAGAACAATCACGTGAATGCCATCATTTATCCCCCATATATCATAAGATATATCTTGTTGGTCAAATTACAAACATGTGAATTCCTTAATCATGTATTCTCTTGAAGAATGAATACCCATTGAACCTTAGTGAAAACATGAATGCAGTAAAAAGTTAACACTTTCCACAAACCAAAATCCTCAAAATTATTTATACTCAAACCATTATATCACTTAGTCTTTATATCAATCATGAGCTCATGAATACAATCAAACATCTCATTATCGTCTTATCCCTTCATTATGGGCATATCATATACATTCCAAAAATATCTGAATAACCTTTCATGGATACTGGTACCATTAATCATACACTTTCAAAACTCAAGGAAAGACAACAGTGTAACAATCCTTAGATGTCTCTTTATTCCATAGTACCATGAGATTACTTATACAACATTACACATGATAAACATGTCATCATTCCACTACATTCTTAAACCATTGACCGAGCTCCAACAATTCTTTCATCTCACATATCATTTGTAGTCTCTTCATCATCATCAACATAAATACTACCCATACGACCATGCTGATTCTCTTCATGAGACTTTCCCTTAGGGCATTGGTTTGCATAATGCCCATACATTCCACATTTAAAACATTTAACCATTGTTGATGTCGTAGCAATACCATTATCCTCATCCCTGGTGTTCACTGAACCTTTTCCTTTTCACTTACTGGCTTTGTGTCCTTCTTTTCCACACCCAAAGCATCTTCCAGTTCCTTTGAAACATTCTCCTTGATGCCTCTTCCCACGTGATTTACATAGGGGAAATTGAACTTTCTTTCCTCTATGATCATCATGAAACTCAATCTTTCTCTTATTAGCTGAGTCAGGAAACATACCAAATTTTACTTTATTGATCATATTATGAGATTTATGATTCGGCATAATAATGATGTTTGGACTTCCAAATCCCATTTCATTTTGTTGCTCATGAAGAATATCATTCCATTTTCCATCATATCCTCCATTATCATGAATCATCTTGTTTCCAGCCATTTTCTAAAACCCAAAAAGAATAGTGTGAGAGGAAAAAATCATTCTAGGGAAAACAACATAATAAAAGGGGGAGTACCCTTAATATCTAACATCTTAGGTTAAATTCTAAGATCGTTAGCGCAATTCTATGACTATAACCTATATGTATACTTAACCTTAGAGACATCCCTAGACATACCTTAGAAATATCTCTAGGAATCTCACTAAAGTTCTCGCATCCTAGTTTCCAACGGTTGACTAAACCTTTCCTCTAATACCAACTGTAGAGACCCAAAGCTAGACGTACATGGACATTACATTACATTTGCGGAATACTTAGTGAATAACAAAAACACACACACAAGGATCGTAATAGTTTAGTGTCTTTGGAAACTCGGAATATAATCTGCTAATCGTTGTGAAATATCTTCAACATCTGCCATAAAGATCTTCTTTTTTTACCTAAAACATTTCTTTATATCCTGGGGAAAAGAAAACATAAAAGGGTGAGCTCAAATGCTCAGTAAGGGTAAACAAAAGAAATATCAATCACATCATATTCATAAGAACATAACATTTTGGAAATTTTAACCTGCAAAAGAGAGCATAATTTCATAACATGGGATAAATCATAGTAGTGAAATGAAATCCCAATAATCATAACTTAAAACATGAAACTTTGTGGCATACACACATAATCATAGAGAATCATATCATATTAGTCAAGACTCATTGCCAAGACTATCTTAGTGAACAAAGTCCCTTTCTGAACCGAGTCACCCTCGTTTCAGTCCTGTTTCACTGAACCGGTATAACCTACCATTCCAGCCATGTCTATCTCATGAGGTATAAAATCTTTACCCAATGCATTGGAGGGAGATATAGGTCCCACCCATCTCATAATGATACCATTCTTATGTGTGCCACAGAATCAGAAATCATACATCATTGCATAACCCATGTAATACAAATGGGAATCTTAAACATCATGACATCATAAAACAATTCATATAAGATAAAGGAATTCATAAAAATAATTCCATCACAACATAATCAAATCAATGTAATAATATGGATAAAATCAAAACCCTTTATTATCTTATATGGAAAATAATTTTGATAAAACACTTGAACTCCATTCATGAGGAAAATATCCTTTCTTCTTCAAAAACACTTTTCCTTTCTTAACATGTCATGCAATTGTAAACTAAAAGGAGTTGATTAAAAATAAACTTGAAAACTTGTAAAGTAATCTTCTTGGAAATAATGTTTTAAAAATCCATTCATGCCGTATAAGTTAAAAAAACATTCTTTTCGTACTTTTGTCGGAAAATTCAAAAAGTACATCGTATGAAAAACAAAAAAAGATTCCTTTCATATCTTTTACTAAAAACTCACAAAAGGGTAAAATAGGTTTTAAACAATTTTATGTGGATGGAAATAATATTACATATTGAGGTAACATGGATGTGGATGATAAAATACACCCCAGTAAATACCAAAGTATAAACAATCTCGGATAAAAATGAGATTGTGATATTTCCCTTACCTTAGGTCTGATTTGCTTCGTATGTGTCCGAACCTCCTGTATAATGATTTAAATAATGTCATTGACTTATTACAGAATCATATTCATTGTTATGATATCATATATCGTTCACTTATGACTTTATATTACCCGTTCTTTTGTAAATTCCATGTTAAAGAAGCGTTTTGGGTAAAATCATTTCATTTATCGTAGGTGTTTGGACTTGTTGTTCTTGACATTATTATTACTTATATCATTATTTACTTACTTCCAGAATATAAAATATGATTTATATATCATATATATTCAGTATATATATATATAATAGATAGATAAATGAAATGAAACACACCGTTCATGGAGACGGTAGTCCGTACGTACGCATGAACGCTGTTTTCCTTTACTTATTGTCTTGAATGGAAGTAAGTAGATGAAATACATATATATATATATATATACATAAATCCAGTAGCTTTATAATGTCATATATTTCATTATTATTTCTTATATATACTTTATAATCATTCTTAAATGGTTAACATGGAGAATGAATCTCATCGCGTCGTGGAGACGGTAGTCCGTACGTACGCACGAGCAATGATATCATTTCCATAATTATTGAATTGAATTAGAGTGGATGATACAATATATCAGAATCATTATGATGTTATAATAACTATGTATAGTTATTCTTTACACCATAATACCCATCCATGTAAGGTGTTGGTGGAAAAATAGATTACACCACGGCGTGGAGACGGTATTCCGTACGTACGCACGCGCGGTGATTTCGTTTTCCGTAGGATGGATAGATGGTGAATTAGGATTGTTTCATACTTATAATAACATATCAGTATATGACTGATACTGATGTTATTACTTCAAAATGAAACAACCAAAGAAGAAGAAGTGGAAGAAGAAATAAAGGTGAAAGAATTGGTAACGGAAATTACCTCTTCTTTGAAGCGCCTCTTTGAGACCTCCTCTTAGGGCACTAAAATTGGTCTTTGAGGAAGACCAGAACCTCTAGGATGTTTCTAGGGAAGTGGAGAAGAGATTTTGGCAGGGTTTGGCCGAGCTTGAAGGCTCAAAGTTGTGTGAGGAAGAGAGGGAGGAGGTGCCCTTTTATAAGGGAGGAGAGGGGTACCTTTGGAATAACTAAACAAATTATTTTATATTAAGGTCAAATTCGGTTTATAATGGTTCCAAAGGGTCTTATTTCGAAGCTAAAGTGGGTATGGGTCGAAATCCTCTCATCCAATAAGATTTAGACAAGTTTAGGTTATTAGTTTTACCTTATCAATTAGATTTAACTCTAAGTTAAATAATTTAACTTTTACCGTGTCTTTTTGTTTTCTTACACTATATGGTTAATAAACAAACCATAACAAGCCAATAGAACCCCAAGTAGTTTATTATTAATATATATAACCTTATCTAAGTCATGTTTTCTAACCTTAGATTTTTTGGAATAAAATAACAATTAATAATATAATATTGTTTTTTAAAACTATTTTATGTCAATTTTGACACTATTTAGTAATTTATTTTTGTGAAACTCATGACAGAATGATTAGTTCGAAATAAGTTAATTAAATCAATAATAACATGTCATATTAACCTATAAAATTAGTGTAATTCATAAAAAGTCTCAAATTATATTTATTTGTGCATTTATAACATCAATTATGTCAATATTTCATTAATAAGATAATTACTGCATCATCATTGTGTCATAAATAAATTAAATTATTTAATGTCTAAAAATTACAAATAAAATACCATTATCTAGGAAATCTTTTTATATTTCTAATGAATATTTATAGTTGAATTTATCTTATGTATAACCCCATATTAAAAATGTTTTATTAAATAAACTTTGATTTTAACTCTTTTAACCCTTCTTTAAATACATTAATAATAAATGTCCTAATCTAATCCAAGTGGGTCTAAATGGTCATATTTTATTCCTAAGTTTGTTTTTGGTCTAATTACACTTGTCCAATAGAATTAGGACATGTTTTAGGGTAATAATAATATCATTTCTACCCTTAATTACCCTGTTTACTTTTAACCGTGGTAAAAAAAAGTAAAAAGTTACTATTCACCAAAACATTATTTTCATCTCATTGAACCACATTTTACTTACTGAAATCAACCGTGTCTCTCGTATTTTTGAAATTCCACTCACAGAAGCGGTAAAATTAAGTTTTATGAACAATTCAGTTTTTTTAACTACCACTTAGTGGTTTCACTATTCATCAAAAATTGAAAGTTTCCAGAAAAATACCAAAAATTAGGCCTAAGCTATATTTGATATTATGAACTCGAAAATGATTTCTATTTTACCAAATTCAAAACATATCAGTTGCATTGATTAATTTAAAAATTAATTCCCGTCATCAAAACAAATAGCGTGTTCTTAAGAGATAATAACTATCCAAAGATTGACACTTGTTTATTTCTGGTTTAAATGTGAAATTACATCCAATGACCATAATTGTATTAAATTGTAAAAATATATTCTAAATATACTTTAAAACCACTAAAATTAATAATTTATCACTATTAATTATTTCGATTGAAAAAGTTGTTTTTAATTAAAATTTAGTAATTTCCACTATTCATCAAAATATGAAAGTTATCCGAAAGATACCAAAATTTCACCCTAAGCTAATTTTGATATTCCGAATCCAAAAATGAAGTCCATTTTGAAAAATAAAATTTACAAAATTTCAAAAAGTGGTTATTACTATTCATAACGGCTAGTTTTAATAATATATTTAATAGCATATCGTTGTTTAGTGAAACTCGGTTTTGCGTACTACACATGCTATCGAGGAAGGTTGTGATTGCGTGTAATGCAAGGCAAGTAAATTATGCGTGTTGTGCAAGATTCTTTTGGTGTAGCGTACAACACAAGACATTAATGAAATTAAAAAGAATCTTTTTCATAAAATCTTGGGGTGTTACAAAAAGTGTTCATTATCCTTTAACATAAAAAATAACAAACCATAAATTTTCATTTATATCAATGACCATTGGATATTAGGTGTTTTTTGTCCATGGTAAAAAAACATAATTGGATATGCTCTCTCCAAGGTGATGTGTGGGGAAGTTTTCTGAATATTTTGGAAAAGTTTCAAATTTTTAATGGTTGTTTATATTATAATGAATTTTAATTTTATCCCTTAGTATTATTTTCTAACAGGTTATGGGTCTACTTTTGAAAAAATACAAAGAAAATGACTTCCAAGATCATATATGTAAAAGTAATGGTAAATATCCATTAATAATTTTTAATTTTCAATGAATTACCTAAAAATGATATTTTTAATTGAAAATAATTTAAAAAGAATTTCCATGAACAACAAGGAAACATCTAATGTGGATATTATATGTTAAGATTTATGTATGAAATAATTAAAACTGGAACAGTAGTGAAGTTTGACCTAGTAAGATTTCTTTATAAACATTTCTATAATATTTCAGTTGATTTATTCAATATACATGTCAAGTACTATCCTTTTAATTTATATCTATTTGATGAACCTCAAACCTATATTTCTCAAGAGGTCAAGCACTTACAAGTGGAATAGTTAAATTATTTTATAAGATTGATTGGATTATAGTTTATTTGTTCTCTAAAATCAAATTTTGAATATTGTAATTAAAATTGTGTATTTGGTAGTTGTTTTGGTTGGATTTAGGTTTTTTTAAGTTGATATTTAATATTTTGAATGTTATATATGTGAATTTTTAATTTTTCTCTGGTTCTTCTTATTTTGGCTTAGTTCTGTTGTTTTTTCTGGTTTGGATTCTGGTCTGGTTTTGGTCTGCTTTTGGTCTGGATTCTTCTTGTTTCGTACTTTGGTAGAGCATAGTAATGGTTTCATGGGGTGATAGTTTCTAGGTGGATTTCAAAGGGGTGTGGGTTTCTAGGGGTGGGGGTGTCCAAGGGGGTAGGGGGATTTCCATGGGGGATGGGAGGGTCCAGGGGGTGGAGGCTGCCCAGGGGGGGTCGGGGTGTATAGGGGGTGGGGGTTGTCCAAGGGGGTAGGGGTGTACAGGGGGTGGGGGTTGTCCAGTGGGTGGGAGGGTGTCCAGAGGTGGGGGGTTTCCAGGGGGTGGGGGTGTCTATGGGGGTGTGAGGGGCTGTCGAGGGGTGGGGGTGTCCAGGGGTGGGGACTGTCCAAGGGGGTCTGTATGTTTAGGGGGCGGGGGGCTTTCCAGTGGGCGGGAGGGTGTCAATGGGGGGTGTGTGTTCAAAAGGGTAGGGGTTTCCAGGGGTGGGGGTGTCCTGGGGGTGGTGGATTTCCAAGGGGGATGCGGTGTCCAAGGGGGTGGGGGCTGTCTAGTGGGTGGGAGGGTGTCTCAGGGGGGTGGGGGTTTCCATGGGTTAGGGTGTCCAGTTGGGTGGGGGGTTTCCATAGGTGGGGTGTCCAGGGGTGGGAGGGGATGTCCAGGGGTGGGGGGTTTCCAGGGGTGGGGTGTCTAGGGGTCGGGGCTGTCCATGGGGGTAGGGGTGCCCGGGGGTGTCCATTGGGTGGGAGGTTGACCAGGGGGTGGGGTTTCGAGGGTGGGGGTGTCCAGGGGGTGGGAGGGTCTGTCCAGGGGGTGGGGTGTCCATGGGGTGAGGGTGTCTTGTTGGTGGGAGGGTTTCTCGGGGGGTGGGGGTTTTCTAGGGGGTGGGGGTGTTCAGGGTGTGGGGTTTCTAGTGTTGGGGGTGTCCAATGGGGTGGGAGGGCCTGCCAGGGTTGGGGGTTTCTAGGGGGTGGGGTGTCCAGGGGGTGGGGGTTGTCCATGTGGTAGGGACTGTCCAGGGGTTGGGGGAGTCTAGTGGGTGGGTGGTGTCCAAGGGGGTGGGGGCTGTCAAAGGGGGTCGGGTGTCCAGGGGGTTAGTGGGTCCTTTGAGTGCTTTTAGTCTAGTTTTGGTCTTTTTTCTGCATGTTTCAGGTCTTCTTTGGAAGCACATTATAATGGTTGATCTGTATTATTAAAAAAATGGTTTTACATAATTTATTTTATAACTGATCTATTAAATTCATGGGGATGGTTTTTTACATTGGTTATCTAGTAATTGATGTAGTACATATGTTTTCATGTCGGTTATTTTTTAACTAATGTGAAAAACCGATTCGCAGACTGGTTTATCAAGTCTATTAGGAAAATAACTGATATGATAACTTTGTTTTTTAATTAATTTTTCTAATAAACTACATGAAAATTCTTCGTATGTGTTTTTTATTAAGTCGGTTATTTATTAATCTATGTGAAAAACAGCATATTATGGCGGTAATTTAAAAACTGATATCATAAATCATGACTATGAACCGTTTTCCATGTTGGTTTTTAGGAACTGAAGTGAAAATGGCATCAGACTTCTGTTTTTTACGTCGTTTTTAAAATAACCAATGTAAAACACAGGATTTATAATGTCCCCAATAATAACGTCGGCCAAAAACTGAGGTAAAAAACCTTTTTTCACTATTTTTTTCCTCAGGTTGTGTTCTTTCTATGTAAAGATTTATTTCAAACTCTTCTGATCTATATATATCTCATATCTTTCACCATAGAGATTGTGTGTGCATATCTTCATAGAAAATATTATAGGTGCTAACTCAATATCATGAATTGTATAATTTTTTTCATTAGTATTTAAATTTATTGATTCATATGTAATAAATTAATCATTTTTCATAAGAAAACAACCATGTTTATTCTTTGATGAAACCCTATATATCAAAAACCCATCATTTCTTAATGGTAAAGTAAAAATTATAGATTCACCAATATTTTCTTAAATTCATCAAAATATTGTTCACATTATTTTTTCCATAAAAATATAACCCCATGTACATGTGAGTTTGGTAAACAGGTAATCTGATTAGTCAAAATTATGAAAAAATCACTAATAGTTACCTATTAATCCAGTGAAACTACATACCTCAGTTATGTTCACCGGTGAAGGACATTATTTTACTTCCTTTATCTTTGCAGGATCAACTAATATTCCATTCATAAAGATAATATATCCATGAAAAGAAATTTCAGGAATCCAGAAGTCATACATACTAAATTTACAATATAACTCTCTACCTCCAAATAGTCTTAAGAATGATCTACAAGTGACTCTTATAGTCTTCATAGGATTTTGGATACACCATAATATCATCAATTAATACCACAAAAAAGTTATCAATAAATTTCTTTAATATTCTTTTCATCATAACTATAAAAATTGAGGGTTCATAAGTCAATCCAGATGGCATTACTGTATACTCGTAATTCATATACCACAACAGAAAATATATATTCAGAATTTACTTCTTCTTCAATTATAATTGATGATATCTATAATGAAGTTCAATCTTTGAAAAATATTGAGATCCATGAATTTGATCAAATAAATCATCAATGTGAGGTAGAGTACACTTTTTCTCTATCATAATTCTAATTATTTATCTATAATTAATGCCTAGACTCATGGATGCATCTATCATCTTACCAAAAAGAATATGTTCTCCCCATAGAGAAACACTAGAGTAAATAAATCCCTTAGTAATCAACTCCACTATTTCTTTCTTCATCTTTACTAATTCCATAGTGTCCATTATATAGGGATTCTTTAATATTGTTCTTACATCAGAGATGAAATCAATAGAAAAGTCAACATCATTTTTTGGATAGTTCCCAGGTAATTCCTCAAGAAATACATTAATTTATACATATAAAATAGGCACATCCCCAATTTCAAGATTACATTCTTCATCCTTAAATGTTGTTTTCTCTTCCTCCCTAATAATTTCATTTAGTAGAGCTACCAGGTTTGGATCTAGATAAGAATTAGATGAAGATGTTTAATCTTTTAAGATAAGGAATTATACATCTTCCCCATAAATCATAATTTTATTCTTCTTGTAATATATATTCATATCATATTTTTAAAGACATTACATACTGATAATTATATCAAAATAGACCATAGGGATTATAATAAATTCATAAAATAAATAATTTTTATGTGTTATAATGGGTATTTCTTGACTCGTCTTTGTTTTAATGTGACTTCCCTTAAGAGTTTTTTATTGACAACCCTATTATTATTTCAAAAGATAAAAGTGTAATTTTCATGAAAAATGGGTAGATATAATAGTGTGATGATCAAGAATCAAATAAATCATTGTAAAAATATGTATACATTATTAATGTACCTTCCACCACATCATTAGGCACTTCTACCTCAGTTATAATGATTGCATTGGCTTGGTCACCTCCCCTCTGCCTCTTCTATGGTAGATTCCCACAATGGTTTGAATAATGGTTTGAATAATTACCCATATCTTTGAAATTGATAAATTTGTTGATATTACTTTGTTTCATCTTGCACTCATGAGATGAACAACCCTTGTCTCTACACTTTTTACACACTCCTGTGCCCTTCAGAAATTATCTTAGATGTTTCTTCCCACAATTTTGACAACATTTAAAATGATTCATTCCCTTGTTATTATTTGGTGATTTATAGTTATCATAGTTATAATTTGAACTGTTCTTATATTTATTTTCTTTGAATATATAATATCTATAAAATTTATTCTCTATTTTGATGGCATATAGTACACTTTCACCATATGATAAATACTTTGGGAATACAGCTCCCTTAAGATGTTTGGCTTCAGTCCTTCAAATAAATGATTAATATTTTACTCTAAATTATTTCTATAATCTATAGCAATCAATTCTTGTCTTGTAAATGTATCTACATACTCCCCAACATTCTATTATTCCATTTTCTTTAAACTAGGTAATTTTCTATTCATTTCAATTTATTGATCATAAGGAGAAATTTTTTTAAAAAATGTATATTTAAAAGATATACATTATATATGTTCCATTTCATCTTCCTCTTTAGTATTCTGTTTCAACAACCACTATTGATCAACATCTCCCTTGAGACACTATACTCCAAATATTACCTTTTCATTTTCAATGCATCCCAATGTTTTAAATTTCTTTTTAGGGTAATTGATACATTTCATAGCTACAATGTATTAGTACTCCCATTAAAATATAGAGGCTTATTCAATAATAAATGATCTAAAATTTGTGTGTCATGTCTTGAAGCATCATGCTTCTCCATTCAAGTAAGGTTATTTATCATATCTAAAGTAAGTTGTCATAATATAGTTATGATCTTTCCAGCTCCAACACCAAATTTGTTGACTTGATTAGTGGGAAAATATCTATATATTTTTTGGGTATTTACTCCCTTCATTCCATTAGGTTCCATCACTAAATATCGGCATGCTCTCAGTTATCCCATAATCATCATGAGCATTGATCCACCAAATAAAAATTATACTAATGTTAAAAGTTTTTAAATAATATATGTAATTGTTATAGTTAACACATTGATTATGTTTATTTTAAAATATTTCTCCCAAGGTCTCTACTAAACATGCCCTAATACCAACTATAAAGACTCAAACCCCAATAGCATAGATCTGGTGCCTTACTTTATTACATTGCCATAGATACAAGATTAAGATCCCAAAGAACCGATCAGTTTTGTAGTCTTAAATAACTAAATAAATACATGTTTCCCTTATTTCATTTTTAATAAAATATAAAACCTACAAAATTAATGTAAAAATATCCATGAACTCCTGAACTCATTTTATCTTTATATCTTGGGGGAAAGAGTACAAATAAAAGGGTGATCTCAAATTCTCAATATGGATTAAATACGATGGAATCTTTCATGAATCAATAATAAATTAACCATAAAAAATATGGAAAGGTATATAAAACTAAAATAAATGATATTTAATAAAAAATTAAATCATCAGAGGATAAGTAGTGATTATTATGGCTATGTAAATTATTATAAATAAATTCCTTTTAAATAATAACTTGAACCAAATCTGAATCCATAGATAGTATCATAATTAAAATATCTTGGATAATAATGATGGAAATATTATTTGAAGAAAATTATTAATTATTTGGACACCATGATATCAAGAGTCATGGTACCTATATAGTTAATACCCTCTACAAGACTGTTTAATCAGTATTAAGAAAACCTATTTAATTTGGCCAACTTTGTCAACTTATGATAAAACTATTGCATCATGGGGCTATCTATAACCTAGACCCACCATTGTCTACATGTCCAAATAATTACTCATATATTAAAATGATAAATTTATTTCATGAATCAATATTACTTATTAAATAATATCTATATTGAGTAAAAGTTAGTGATTTGACATTATTTCCACAATCAACCAGATAACATTCAATGTAAACACTATATGAAAAAATGGTATGCATCTTAGGTAATAGTCATATACATGATACAAGAAATATTGATATTTAAAGAAATATTTAGTGAGTAATGATCATCAATAGAAGGGGGAGTATATACACCATAGAACATAAACTACGTTCAAAACATCAAAAATATGACTCAGTAAATGAATATTAAGACAAAGTCCATAACAAGGATCATATCATTGATAAAGGGAATATATTATGTGTATTTACTATAAATACACATAGAAAATGGAAATACAAAATAAAATAATTAAAATTCTTTTTACGAATAACCTTATAATGCATAATTAATGAAATATAAGTTTAACCTAAATAATTACAATCAAGTTAAGAAATCCCTTGCCGCTTGTAGTAAATCGAATCATATACCCCATAAAATTAGTATTAATCAAATGAAATATTCAATTCCATGAAGATAAATTGATTCATAATATGATATATCAAAAGGAACAATACTTACACTGGACATAAGAAATAAGCGATGGATAAGGCATGTATCTGATATAAGTAAATGTGATATGAGAAACCCCTTACCATATATCCGAAAGCATTTTGCACTTGTAATTTATGTCCTATATAATCAAATTAAATTAATAATCACTTAATTAAAAACATATTAAACATATATTTTATTTCTAATAATTTTATTAAGATTATTTATGGTCATTCTTATGAGTTATAATGTTTAATTTCATAGTTCAAGGAGCATTCATTTCGAGGTTTTATGCTCGGATTGCTTGTGTATAATTATGGGATTTATTATCAAATGGATGAAAATTTTGAAAAGTAGAATGTAATGGTATTAATATAATTTTAGTAATTTAAATTGTCCCATATATCATTTTTTATAGTATTATGATGATTCATTTGATAAAATGATAATGATAAACATTTACTTTATTTGTGGTTTTTCGATCATCATGAACTGGTTAATTATTATTATTTAATATTATGTATATATATTAGTTTAAGAAAATAGTAATGTTTATAAATTAAATATTATAATATTATTTATCCATATAAATGTTTTTATGAAAATCCTTGAATATGGTTAATGAAAACAAAAACTCATCATCCATGAAGGTGGGGAATCGACACATCATAGATGAAATTTTCATTTTTAAAATAAAATGAGAAGATAAGATATTTTATTATGTATATTCCACTATAAAAATAAAATTTCAATATATATATGATACTAAATTTACCATAAAACTTTATATAGGGTAGGTGGGGATAGGATAAGAAAAGAAAATATATTAAAATAGAAAGAAAGAGGATTTTACTTCTTGAATATCATCTCCCTAAGGACCTCCGTAATGATATTTGGATTGGGCATATTTATAAAAACAATTATGGATGTGGGGAAGAGTATTGGTATGTAAATTGGTCCTAATTTATACATGCTTCAAGGCTTTGGAGGTGTGAGGAGAACGGGATGTATTCGTAGGTGATGAGAGAGGTGTTTTTTATTATTTTATTCATTTGTTTATTATTTTGGATCACGACTATCAATTGTGTTGATTATTGTAAATATTTATAGTAACTAGTTCATTTGAGTTCAAAGTAATGGTTTATTACTCCATAAATTAATTAAAAAACATTTATTTACTTATAATGTTAAATTCCAGAAATTACTATATTTCAAAAATCACAAAAAATTGAACTATTTTAGAAAAATACCATTAATTTACCCTAACCATTTTTCAATGTGTTGATTTCAAAAATAATTTTTTTTTTTGAAAATAATTTTCTAAATATTAGAAATTTAATTTTTATTAAAATATTTTGTTATTCAAAAAATTTCAATTTTAATATTGTAACTGATTTTATGACACTTTTAATAATTAATTAATGCCCCATAGAATTATCATATAATTATAATAAAATACGATACTAATTTATAAATCTATTTTATTAAAATAAATTTTCTTTTTAATCATTATATTATTTATAAAATGGTAAATAAACATTTACATTTCACAAAAATAGAAACACTTAAATTATAATTTTTAAAACATTTTATTTACTTATTCCAAGATATAAATATATATTATTTTCATTAAAGAGATACCTAAATTTTATTTATACTTTAATAGGTGAGTTTATTATTCAAATTGATATATTCTTATTCTTAACAGCCATATTACTTTTCTGATGGTCATAATAATATTTAATATTATATCACAGTTCATTTATGTTTGTTGTTGTGCGTAATGTTAGCTGTCGAATAAATTGAATTTATTTAATACAATATGTTTCATAAAATATTTTGGTGTTATATTCCAACATATTGTATTAAAACATAATGATGAAGTGAGTCTAATTCATGAGCTGGTCCATAATCACCCATATGAAATGATGTGTTTGAACCATTCTTGGTAGACCTGTGATAAAATCCGTAGTAATCCTCTCTCATTTCCATATGGGAATGTATGATGAATGAAACATACCAGCTGTCCATTGTTGTTCCACCTTGACCTACTAATAGGTGAGGCATCTCATAAAATATTCCATCGGCTTTATTTTCTTGTTAGCTTACCAAAACTATGATCTTTTTACTTTATTCATCTTATGTATTCAATGATGGATATCCCATATTGAATGGTGATAGGTGGAAATAAGTTGTTCCAGATAATTGTTAGGGATCACAATATGATCTCACAAACATATCACAAATCTCTAATCAATCCACTTATAAGGCCCCATCCTTAAACCTTACTTAATCGTAAGTTATTCCAAGATTACACATTGAGGATCTTTTTAGGTTTAGAGTTTTAGAAAATTAGATCATGAAACTTGCATTACATTCCATATTTAAACAAAGTGGTTACATAAAAGACAATATTCATTCTTCCCATCAATGGAAACATATTTAAAATAAAACACGGATTCTTTCTTGACACATCCTTGACACTAACATCACATCATGTACCTTTCTCTTGACCTGTGAAAAACATTTCAAAAACATGGGATGAGCATAAAAAGATCAGTAAGGGTTATAAAATTTTGGAAAGGAAACATGAGTTCATATATACATAATAATGAAATCATAGTTTACCCATAAAACATAGGCACTTTAACATACCTCATCAAATCATGAATAAATCATAGAAATCGTAAGACATAAAAGGTAACTTGAAGCATTCATAACATTCTTACGTAGGGAGTAACCCTCTCGGTTACGCTTGGAATACCCACCACAGTATATTCCCTAAATCTCTTCGGAAAAACCTTAATGTTTCACTCCTTCGCGTTACCCAATTCATTGGAGAGCTATATCGGGCTCACCCACCCTTAGTTTATCATGGAACCACCCGTCTTCATAATAATGCCCAAAAACCTCAACATAATCGTATCACATAAAATATGCATAAAAGAAACATAACATTACCACCTTTCAAACACAATATATCAATACAACACATTGATATAAAAACATTATGAAAACCATTTTCAATACCAAAATAAAAGAAATGTAAAAAATGGAATTTATTTTTCTTTTAAAAATAATGTATGGCTTTTAGAGGAAGCTGAAACTCAAATAATGGTCACGATGGTGGAGAATTCGTTGTCGCCGCATACATACGACAAAAAAATTCCCTTTTTTCGTTTAATAAACACTTCGTATAAAAAAGATTCCTTTTGAATAAACGTAAAAGTCAAAGGGGCTTATACACCGTATAAAAGAAGGTTGTGTATAAAATAGAATATGCCTCAATGAAAGGAGATTGAGATGAAGTCCCTTACAAAGACGGTATCCTTGGTTTAAGGATAAATCAATTACATAATTATGTGTGACAAACGAATAAACCAAATATTAGTGGATATTAAGTGTAAAATAATCAAAGGTCATCCACACATATTCAAAGGATGGCATATTCAATAACTACATGTTGAACCCAAAGACATCGAAATTGGGTTAAGAAGTTCCCTTGACAGCCTAACGGCGTCACATCAAAATGAGTTTATGAGAGATAAAAAAGGGTATCTCATCACTTGGACATAAAATTTACTTCAATAAGGATATATGAGCACATATCCCAACATAAAAATATGTAAATTAAAAGACCCAGCAAAAGAAGTCTTTTAAAAAGAGGAGGGTGAAAGGTTCCCTTACTGACATGTGTATCTCTCGAAACATACACCTTGTGAAAGAAGGACAATACAACATTGATGTAAATACTCATAAAAGAAAGTATATTACACAATGAGTAAAATAATGGGCAGTACATACACCACTGAAAGGAAATTATGGCAAATGTAGCAGAAATCTCACAGGAATAAAAGTGAGATGAAATATCACTTACGAAAACTCGGCAGCCTAACGACGCCACATAAAACTTCCAAAAATGGATTGATGAGATAAAATAGGGTATCTCATCACATTACAATAAAATTTACATCAAGAGGAATATAGAATAACATACCCTATCATAACAAAGAGGACCTTAAAATAAGTGTCATAAAGGAGAGTTCTTAAAGAGAAAGAGGGAGGTTATATCTCTTACGAAAATTCGGCAGCCTAACGGCGCCACTCAAAACTTCCAAAATGGATTGATGAGAGAGAATATGTTCTCTAATCATATGAACATAAAACTTATAGTATGATTAATATAAAATAACATCCCAATAACAAGAAATATGATCTTAGAAGGAATGACATAAAAGAGTGTACTTAAAAATAGAGGAGTAGGATCCCTTACATCAAGTCCAACTTGTCTTGTTCGTTTCTTTATATTCCTGAATAATAAACATTGGTCAATTAATAATTGCCTAAGTACCTCATTTAGAGATCATTATTCATTTCTATCACATATTATAATGTTATAATAATTGTTTAATATTGTTAGTTCATATCAGACGTTTTTACTGATGTTTGGTACATGAGTCAAAAATGAACTTGTTTGAAAAAGGATTGCCCATGTAGTTATAAGTAAATAATTTCCAGAATAGTATTAATCGTTAAAATATCATATATATCTAGTAAATATTCATTTTATACTATTCCATATCATTTGTAGATAAAAAACGAAAAGCACCGTTCATGGAGACGGTAGGTCATACGTACGCATGAACGCTACTATCATTTTTTGTCATATTAATGGAATTAAAGAAAAATGAGAGAGATATATATATGTTATAATTCCAGAATTATATACACAATTTAGATGTAATATATTACATATATATCCATTATATATATATACTTATAATATTACATAACATTTTGAGATACGAAATGAAATGTACCGTTCATGGAGACGGTAAGCCGTACGTACGCGTGAACGCTACTTCCATTTCTATTTCATATTTAATGGAATTAAAACATAATGATACATAATAGTATTTTAATTCCAGTATGGTATCATATATAATATCATTAAATATATTATTTATACGTACCACATAATGTATTAACGAATCAAATTGCTTTGAGGGGGCGGTAGTCCGCACTTCCTTAAATGAAGATATCGCGTTTACCCATAATGGAAACCATAAAGGTATGACATAGATGAAAAATACAGAAGCTTAAGTAAAACATAAACATATTATATATCATATATAAATATAGTGTCATCTTAATGGCCACCTTTGAAGGTTTTAGAAGAATGTTGAACAATCATTGTTTCGGGAGGCAGAAATTCGCCATCCACGGAAATAGTATGTTCTTTAACCATTAGATGTAGGTGTGTATAAGTGTAGCTCGAATACTTCTTATAAAAAATCCTAGTATATTGAATATACTGTATTTGTTACAAAATAAATGAATAAAAAGATTTTAGGGGGTTGGAGAAGCAAAATAAAACAAGAGGACACAAGTGAAGACATTACCTTAAAATCGGGTAACTCCCTTTGGTTTGAGCTCAAAGGCTTCCTTGGGAAGACATCTGCCCAAAGTGAGGCTTCAAGGAGTAAGAGAGGGAATTTGAGAGACAAAATGGGCAGGTTTTGGCCGAGCCAAAGGCTTTGGGAGTGTGGGTAAGGAGGTAGAGGTGGGGGCCTTTTATAAGAGGAGAGAAGGGGCACTCTTTTAAAGTTACAAAATGTTAATTTATTTTCAAAAGAGTTTCGGATTTTGAAGGTCAAACATTGATGTATTTCTATTATAAGGTGATAAGGTTTTCAAATCCACTCGTACAATAGGTTTTGTACATGTTTATGTCTTAGATATTACATTATCTTTTTATTTTATTTAAATCGTTAAATAATGAGGTCATCGCTGCATCATCATTATGTCATAAATAATTTAATTTATTTAATGTCTAAAAATTCTAAAAAAAACTACTATGATGTCGGAAAGATTTTTATCTTTCCAATGACTATTTATAGTCAAAAATAGTACTTTTATAACCCCATGTAAAAATTTTTTTAGTAAAATATCTCATGTTTGTGTCATTTTTACTTTAACAATAAATAAAAAGATATTATGTCATTTCCCAACCAAAGTGGCTCCATGGGGTCCCCAAGTTGTCCCATGGATTTTCTTGGTCGTCCATGACACATCCAATGGGGGTAGGACATGTTTCTAGGTCATTTAATTTTATTAAAACATTATTCTTACCATAAACTACACTAATTACCTCTAATCGCGATTAAAACTTAATAAGTTACTATTCACAAAAAAATTATTTTTATCCCATTGAACCACATTTTACATCTTAATGAAAACCATTTATGTCGGATTTTTGAAATTAAAAACACAAATATGGAAAATTTTCATTTAAACGGAAAAATCAGTTTTTATAAGTACCACTTAGTGGTTTCACTATTCATCAAAAATTGAAGTTTTTCAGAAAAATCCCAAAAATTCACCCTAAGATATATTTGATATTCCGAATTCAAAAATGAAGTCTATTTAACAAAATTAAAAACATATAAGTCACATTAATTAATTTAATAATTAATTCTAGCTGTCAGAGCAAATAGCGTGTTTTTATGAAACAATAAATATCAAAAGATTGACACTAGTTTAAGTCTGATTTCAAAGTGAAATTAATTCCAACGACCACTATTGGATTTAATGGTAAAAATATATTCTAATTTCACTTTAAAACTAATTCAAAATATAATCTAATCATATAAATAAATTATATTAAAAATAGGATTTGAATTAAAATACAACATTTTACACTATTCATTAAAAAATGAACTTTATCGGAAAGATACCAAAAATTTACACAAAGTAAATTTTGATGTCCCAATTCTTAAGAAGAGTTCTATTTGGTCCAATATAATGTATAAGAGTGAACAAAACTATATTTAATGACGGTTTTCCATCAAAAGTCGATAAATGAACCTTTAGTGAAAACTAGGGCACATACGCCTAAAATTGAATTCTATTCATATTTTAAGCCTTTATCATTTATTGGATAATTGAAAAAACATTTAAAACATATATAATAATATTTTAGTTATTTCTATCCATTCCCTCCAATACAACAGCTACATGTTAACTACCATTTAAAATAATATTATTTTATTATTAGAGTGCAACGTAAGATTCCCAAG
Source organism: Viscum album (assembly GCA_963277665.1). NCBI lineage: Eukaryota > Viridiplantae > Streptophyta > Magnoliopsida > Santalales > Viscaceae > Viscum > Viscum album. The sequence continues at coordinate 1,093,842,795 of OY728148.1, read as the reverse complement.
AAACTCATTATTGCGTGTTGGGCACGCCATCGAGCATAGCATCCCCTTCAAAATAATATTAATATTTTATTCACAAATATTGATAAATATGAAAATTTCATATTCTTTATTTACCTGGGGTGTTACATCCTTCCCCCCTTTTAGGAATTGCATCCTCGCAATTTTTAAAATTGATCTTGGAAACATCCTTGAAAGTCCCACATCGGAACAAGAGTCGGTAAAACAATCACTTTAAAATAAAGGAAGATAAGAACAGAGGTCACCCGAGTTAACCCATACTAGGATTCCATGTAGAAAAACATGGACATGTAAGAAAAAGAAAAGGGTCATGTTCTTGAGGGAGAGTGATAGTAAACATGTCTAGGAGAAAGTGAACCATAAGAAAATCACAAATTTGTGATGGGTTAAACGGTATTCGATTCCCCAGTAGGAAAAGTTAATAGACAACATTTTTGTTTTAAGTTACAATTTATTGAGGAATTTATTCGTAAGGAAACATAATCACTTATCATGTTGACTTTCAACTTTTACTAGATTCCTTAATCAAACTCATATTTTTTCCAAAAGATGAGTATTTAGGGAGACTTGTTCGCATTAAGAGTACTATAATCAACTTCTAGAGAATCACCTAATACACCAAAGAGAACTATATAATTCCTGTGTCTTTAAGCTTTAACCAAAACCAAAACCAAAAAGGTTATTACAAGGTGAGATAATCCAGAAAAGGATAACCCTTTAAAAAGAAAATCTATGCTTACTCTCCAATATTTGTCCAACAAAACCCAAAGTTCAATGAGGACCATCCGATAAACAATTGTTCAGTAAAATTATTCAAAGTAAACCCAAATAAGATTGAAACCCAAATATTTGAAGGATTTAGTCACATAGTCTTCCAAGATAAATCATAACATTCATAACATTCTTATGTAGGGAGTAACCCTCTTGGTTACGTTTGGAATACCCACCACAGTATATTCCATAAATCTCTTCGGAGAAACCTTAACGTTTCACTCCTTCACATTACCCAATTCATTGGAGAGCTATATCGGGCTCACCTGCCCTTAGTTTATCATGGAACCACCCGTCTTCATAATAATTCCCAAGAGCCTCAACATAATCGTATCACATAAAACATAACATCTCCACCTTTCAATCACAAGATATTAATACAACACATTGATATAAAAACATTATGAAAACCATTTTCAATACCAAAATAAATGAAAAGTAAAACATGGTATTTATTTTTCTTTTAAAAATAAGGTATGGCTTGTAGAGGAAGTCGAAACTCAAATAATGGTCACGACGGCAGAGAAGTCGTTGTCGCCGCATACGTACGAAAAAAACATTCCCTTTTGTCATTTAATATACACTTCGTATAAAAAATATTCCTTTTGAATATATGTAAAAGTAAAAGGGGCTTATACACCGTATAAAATAATGTTGTGTATAAAATAGAATATGCATCAATGAAAGGATATTGAGATGAAGTCCCTTACAAAGACGGTGTCCTTGGTTTAAGGATAAATCAATTACATAATTATGTGTGACAAACGAAAACACCAAATATAAGTGGATATTAAGTGTAAAATAATAAAAGTTCATTCACACATATTTAAAGGATGACATGTTCAATAACTACATGTTGAACCCAAAGACATCGAAATTGGGTTAAGAAGTTCCCTTGACAGTCTAACGGCGTCACATCAAAATGAGTTGATGAGAGTTAAAAAAAAGGGTATCTCATCACTTGGACATAAAATTTACATCAATAAGGATATATGAGAACATATCCCAACATAAAAATATGTAAATTAAAAGACCCAACAAAAGAAGTCTTATAAAAAGAGGAGGGTGAAAGGTTCCCTTACCGACATGGATATCTTTCGAAACATACACCTTGTGAAAGAAGGACAATACAACACTGATGTAAATACTCATAAAAGAAATTATATTACACAATGAGTAAAATAATGGGCAGTACATACAACAATCAAAGTAAATTATGGAAAATGTAGCATAAATCTTACGGGAATAAAAGTGATATGAAAATTCCCTTACGAAAACTCGGCAGCCTAACGACGCCACATAATCTTCCAAAAATGGATTGATGAGATCAAATACGATATCTCATCACATTACAATAAAATTTACAGCAAGAGGAATATAAAATAACATCCCCCATCATAAAAAATAGGAGCTTAAAATAAGTGACATAAAGGAGAGTACTTAAAGAGAAAGAGAGAGGTTATATCTCTTACGAAAATTCGGCAGCCTAACGGCGCCACTCAAAAACTTCCAAAATGGATTGATGAGAGAGAATAGGGTATCTCATCATATTAACATAAAATTTATAGTAAGAGTAATATAAAATATCATCCCAATAACAAGAAATATGAGCTTATAAGGAATGACATAAAAGAGTGTACTTAAAAAGAAAGAGAGGAGTAGGATCCCTTACCTCAAGTCCAACTTGTCTTGTTCGTTTCTTTATATTCCTGAATAATAAACATTGGTCAATTATTATTGCCTAATTAACTCATTTAGAGATTATTATTCAGTTCATATCACATATTATAATGTTATAAAATTTTTTTAATAATGTTAGTTCATATCAGATGTTTTTGTCGATGCTTGGTACATGAGTCAAAAATGAACTTGTTTGAAAAAAGATTTCCCATGTAGTTATAATTAAATAATTTCCAAAATAGTATTAACGATTAAAATATCATATATATCCAGTAAATATTCATTTTATACTATTCCATATCATTTGGAGATAAAAAACGAAAAGCACCGTTCATGGAGACGGTAGGTCGTACGTACGCATGAACGTTACTTTCATTTTTTGTCATATTAATGGAATTAAAAAAATGAGAGAGATATATATATGTTATAATTCCAGAATGATATCTATAATTTAGATGTAATGTATTACATATATATCCATTATATATATGTACTTATAATATTACATAACATTTTGAGATAAGAAATGAAATGTACCGTTCATGGAGACGGTAAGCCGTACGTACGCATGAACGCTACTTCCATTTCTATTTCATATTTAATGAAATTAAAACATAATGATACATAATAGTATTTTAATTCCAGTATGGTATCATATATAATATCATTAAATATATCCTTTATACGTACCACATATGGTATTAACGAATCAAATCACTTTGAGGGGTGGTAGTCCGCACTTCCTTAAATGAAGATATCGCGTTTACCCATAATGGAAACCATAAAGGTATGCCATAAATGAAAAATACAGAAGCTTAAGTAAAAAATAAACATATTAGATATCATATATAAATATAGTGTCATCTTAATGGCCACCTTTGAAGGTGTTAGAAGAATGTTGAACAATCATCGTTTCGGGAGGCAGAAATTCGCCATCCACGGAAATAGTATGTTCTTTAACCATTAGATGTGGGTGTGTGTAAGTATAGCTCGGATAATTCTTATAACAACATCATAGTATATTGAAGATACTGTATTTGTTACAAAATAAATGAATAAAAGGAGTTTAGGGGGTTGGAAAAGCAAAATAAAACAAAAGGACACAAGTGAAGACATTACCTTAAAATCGTGTAACTCCCTTTGGTTTGAGCTCAAAGGCTTCCTTGGGAAGACTTCTGCCCAATGTGAGGCTTCAAGGAGTAATATAGGGAAGTGGAGAGACAAAATGGGTAGGGGTTGGCCGAGCCAAAGGCTTTGGGTGTGTGGTTAAGGAGGTAGAGGTGGGGGGATTTTATAAGAGGAGAGGAGGGGCACTCTTGTAAAGTTACAAAATGTTACTTTATTTTCAAAAGAGTTTTGGATTTTGAAGGTCCCACATTGATGTATTTTGAGGATAAGGTGACAAGGGTTCTAAATCCACTCATCCAATAGGTTTGTGCATGTTTAGGTATTAGATATTACATTATCCTTCCATTTTATTTAAATTGTTAAATAATGAGGTCATCGCTGCATCATCATGATGTCATAAATAATTTAATTTATTTAATGTCTAAAAATTATAAAAAAAAATACTATAATGTAGGAAATATTTTTAGATTTCCAATTACTATTTATAGTCAAAAATATGACTTGTATAACCCCATGTAAAAAATGTTTTAGTAAAACATCTCATGTTTGTGTCATTTTTACTTTAACATTAAATAAAAAGATATTTATGTCATTTCCCAACCAAAGTGGCTCCATGGGGTCCCCAAGTTGACCCATGGATTTTCGTGGTCCTCCATGACACATAAAATGAGGGTAGGACATGTTTCTAGGTCATTTCATTTTATTAAAACATTATTCTTACCATAAACTTCACTAATTACCTCTAATCGCGATTAAAACTTAATAAGTTACTATTCACCAAATAATTATTTTTATCCCATTGAACCACATTTTACTTGTTAATGACAACCATGTATGTCCGATTTTTGAAATTCAAAACATAAAGATGGAAATTTTCATTTAAACGGAAAAATCGGTTTTTATAAGTACCACTTAGTGGTTTCACTATTCATCAAATATTGAAGTTTTTCATAAAAATCCCAAAAAATCACCCTAAGTTATATTTGATATTCCGAATTCAAAAATGAAGTCTATTTTACAAAATTCAAAACATATAAGTCATATTAATTAATTTAATAATTAATTCTCGCTGTCAGAGCAAATAGCGTGTTTTTATGAAACAATAAGTATCAAAAGATTGACACTAGGTTAAGTCTGATTTCAAAGTGAAATTAATTCCAACGACCACTATTGGATTTAACTGTAAAAATATATTCTAATTTAACTTTAAAACCAATTAAAAAGATAATCTAATCATATAAATAAATTATATTAAAAATAGGTTTTGAATTAAAATACAACATTTTACACTATTCATTAAAAAAATGAACTTTAGCGGAAATATACCAAAAATTTACACAAAGTAAATTTTGATGTCCCAATTCTTAAGAAGAGTTTTATTTGGTACAATAGAATGTATAAGAGTGAACAGAACTATATTTAATGATGGTTTGCCATCAAAAGTCGATAAGTAAACCTTTAGTGAAAATTAGGGCATATACGCCTAAAATTGAATTCTTTTTGTATTTTAAGCCTTTATATTTTATTGGATAATTGAAAAAACATTTAAAAACATATATAATCATATTTTATTTATTTCTATCCATTCCCTCCAATACAACGGCTACATGTTAACTACCATTTAAAATAATATTATTTTATTATTAGAGTGCAACGTAAGATTCCCAAGAAACTCGTTGTTGCGTGTTGGGTACGCCATCGAGCATAGCATCCCCTTTAAGGTCATATTAATATTTTATTCACAAATATGGATAAATATGAAAATTTCATATTCTTTATTTACCTGGGGTGTTACATCCTTCCCCCATTTTGGGAATTCCATCCTCGCAATTTTTAAAATTGAGCTTGGAAACATCCTTGAAAGTCCCACATCGGAACAAGAGTCGGTAAAACAATCACTCTAAAATAAAGGAAGATAAGTACAGAGGTCACCCGAGTTAACTTGTAACGACCCAAAGTTTCATTAATAGAAAATCCCTCTTGATCCAGTTAAATGTTTATTTATGAAAAAAAAAATTATAAGATATCAACTTCATTAAGTTTTATGTTAAGATTTGTGACCATTACTTTTATTGCTGTTGAACAGTGATCATCTGAGTAGTATAAATATAAGTCTTTAACGAACCCATTTCTACTCAGACAAAGGAAGCAATGGCCTCATCCAGTAGAATTTCCCCTTACGAAGCCCATTTGTCAGAGCTCGGAAAAGAGGTGGCGTCTTTGGGATTTTCCCTTGACCAAGCCCAAGCTGAGCTTCATCAAGTCAAGCTCGTACGTGATCGTCTACGGGAAAAGTGGAAGTTGATTGAAATTACAACTCGAGCGATGTTATCCGAGCCACCCCAAGAGTCTGTCACCATCGCACACCTTACCCTTAGGTCTTATGCGGCTATTTTAAGGGGTTATGTAACCAATAAGTAGCACCATGTTCATGTACATTATTTTTGTATATAATAATGAATATAATTTCTAGTCATTTTTGATACATTGTAATTAGTTTTTAAAGTACAAATGGTGTTTTTAGTTATTATTTAATTAAGAATTATATTTTATTAAAGGATTTTTGAATTAAATAATATTTTAATAAAATATTATTATTAATATTACATTACGTTTTATTAAATATAAATGATCTTATAATTTTATGAATGTAATTAAAATTTTTATTAAGGTTTGAAAGCCATTTCTGTCAAAACCTGTGAATTTTTTTTATAAATGTCGTTTTTTATTTTAAAAGTGAAAATTCACATATTTAGAAAATTATTTAGATAAAATAAATATTATTTTTGGAATCAGGACGTCAAAATTATCCAACGGTGAATTTTTCATAATTTTTTGAGACACTCAAATTTTTGGGTAAAAATTAAATACCATTTAAATATATAATGTGTTTTATGACATCATAATGACCCAATGGTGATGTAATAAAATACCATAATCCTTATTTTCGGCCAATATTTGTTTTATAATTAAAATAATGTGTTTTTGGGTTTGTTTGACTTACTTTTCAAAGCATTAATGGAGCCCTCAAGACTTATTCAACACTTTGCCTTTTTAAATTAATTTCCATGCGAGTGTGACTCACCTCCACATAAGCAACCCTAATTTTTTAATAATATCGGACCTTGGCCTTGTAAAATATTTGTTTCCTATTTCCTTTTCCAGAAACCATGGGAAATACCATGGGATGGTTTGTGGTTTGGATTATTTTTAATATAAGGGGTCCCAAACCTAAATAATAAAGAATTCCCTCACCTTTCCTATATAAACCCACCCAAGCTCCCACTTCATCCTCACCCAAAGTCCTTGGAGTTCGTAAAACCTCTTCCCTACTCTCTATATAATCTTCTCAAGGTGCCCCAAACTCCCAAGAAGCCTCTCACAAGCCTCTCTCTAACCTTTGGAAGCACACTTCCAAGTAAGGGTTTTTTCTTCCTTTCTCTTTTTGTCAATTTTCCTTAAGTTGTATTGAACTTTTAATTCCAATTATGAATGTTGGGGTATGGTTTCTCACCTCCCCCATACTTCCCTCTTATTGTTTGAATGATGGGAGACCCCTTTCTCTCTCATTAAATGCCTCCCATGTACACCCGTTACTATGCCGAAATTCCAAAAGGAACTTCTCTCTCTTCTTTTACATTCAAGAAATACTTTTGTATCATGAATCTAAATTCCTTTTTAATTGTTGGGACATGTATCTATTTAACCTACTTATTGTCCATTAAATTTAAATATGATTAGTAACCCCTTTCTATATCATCAACCTTTTTTATGAATTCTTATGTCACGCCGTTACGCTGCAGAAATCGCACCGATTTTCTAAGCCAATTTCATTGTGTAGTGAATACCATGCCCATTTCTCCATCAAGGGTATTCACCTTTATGCACCTTTACTTATTGATTGTAAAGTTTCATGTATGAATTCCACAATCCTTTATCGTGGAATAAATGATTATGTTTTATGAATCCATGTTTTATGATCCATGTGGCACACTTATGCATGAAATGAAATGTTTAAGAAGGGTGCGCCCTGATGGTGCTCCAATGCATTGGGTAAAGTATAGTATCATTATACGTCATGTGCAATGAGTGTTGACTCATGATAAATCAAGTGCAATGAGGGTTTACTCGTGCTTCATGTGCAATGAGGGTTTACTCATGCTCCTTATGCAATGAGCCTTGGCTCATGCTAATTCAATGTTAAGTGTTGTTGCCACATTTCCATGTTATGATTATCATGCTTTATCGTGCCTTTATGTTCATGTTTCTCTTATTCTCTATTGATATGCCTATTTCCTAACATGTATTTTACCCCTCATGTTATTCCATGTGTACTCCCTTATTGGGCTTTATAGCTCACCCTTTTCTTATGCATGTCCTCAGGTTATCCCATGCAATGCTAAGTACGAAGGAATGTAGTGGTCACGTAAAGGAAGTTTTCAATAAAGATGTTTTATTTCAAGTTTAACGTTTTTATGTAATAATCCTAAGCCCCAAGGACACTAAACCTCTCGATATTCTTTGTTGTATCATGTGAATTTTTATGTAATAAAGTATGTTTAAGTTGTAATAAAAAGCAGGGTTGTCATAGTTGGTATCAGGGGATAGGTTTAGTTATTTTTGGGATTAGGAAAACCCTAGTAAAGCCTTAGATACAAGACTAAGTATAACAAAAACATCCCTATGTTTTGGTAAGTATTGAGTAAGTGGTTTATCAAGCAAATACATCCATGTCTGGATACGAGCAGGTAGAGGTGGCTCTGGCACAGATGTATCCTAGTGGTAAAACCCGAAAACACCGCTTTGAGCTAGACTCGAACGGGAACTGGTGCACGACAACGGGCCTTGCTGCACTCTTGGTTACGACACTCCCGGGGGATATGCTTTGATAAATTCACAAGCTTAGTATGAACCCTTATTAAGGGAAAAATGCCCCTAAGAATATATGTTAGAAGGTAGATCATGAAAATCCTGGATTGAATCCTTTAGACTCATGAGTTAAAGAGATTAAAGTTTATTTATAATTCATCAAGTTTTGTCTTTGGATTACCCTTTATGTGTTACCCCTAACTTTCCTTTTATTCCAGACAATGCCCGGTAATAGGAGGACTCGGCCTAACAACCGTTGTGAAGATCAGTGTGATGATTGTACTAATGAGATGCCCAATCCAATAGGAGCGGGAATCGTGAACTTTGTCATGCTACTCTCTCAGCTAACTCAAGTTTTGAATAGAAACACTGGTCAAGAGGAACGTTCAACCCCCCCTAAGAAAGAACAAGTCGCTATTGAAAGCTTCATGAGACAAAGGCCTCCTACTTTTAGTGGATCATCCGATCCCACAATCGCTGAACAATGGATCAACTCCATTGAAAAGATATTCTCCATCCTCCAATGCTCTGAAAAAGAGAAGGTTCTCCTGGAGGCTTATCGTATGGAGGGTGAAGATGATCAATGGTGGACATTGATCAAAAATACGAATCCTGAGGAAGAGATCGAGGCTTTGGAATGGAAGGAATTCTGGAAGATGTTTTTTGAAAAATATTTTCCACGCACCCTCTGTCTTAAGATGGAAAGGGACTTCTTTTCCCTCAAACAGAAAGATGAAGAATCTGTGGGAGAGTACGAGGAAAACTTCACAAGGCTTGCACGATACGCTTCCGGATTTTTCGTTACCCCTGAATGCAAGGTTGACCGCTTCTTTGGTGGGCTGAATCCTAGCTTGCGGAAAGCATTGGCGATCCGTGACTTTGACAGCTATGAGGAAATTGTCTGATGTGCCCTCAAGGTTGAAATGGAGATCGGAGAATCACATGGGTATCATGGGGACAAGAAACGTAAGGTGGACTTCAATGTCGGTGGTCCGATGGATAAATCCAATGGCACTAAGAAGTTCCAGCACCCCACTTGCCAAAAGTGTGGAAAGAAGCACCCTGTAAATTGCCTTATGGTGACAAGAAAATGCTTCAAGTGTGGAAGAGAAGGGCACCTAGCTGTTAACTGTCAGAAAGAAGGACCTGCGGCTACGACAGAGGAGAGGAACGCTTCGTTCGAACCTCAACGCGTTGTTCAATGCTACAAATGCAAAGAACCCGATCATTTTGCAAATTAGTGCCCTAATCCAAGGGTTATCAGAGGCAACCAGCAACCTCCAAGACAGCAAGGAAGAACTTTTGCCATCACTTCTGCCGAAGTGAACCCCGACAACGAAGTGGTGACAGGTACGCTAGTTATTCATTCAATAATAGAGAACGTACTTTTTGATTCAGGTTCTACGCATTCTTTTATATCTCAAAAATTTAGAAAAAAAATCCATGCACCACCACAAATCATGGAAGTAAAGATATCGGTGCGTATGACGAATGGGGAAATCATTGCATCCCATGAGTATAAGTCCTCCCCTGTTATAATATGTGTATTGAATTTCCTGGCGAACCTCATCATACTCCCTTTGGTGGAATTTGATGTAATTATTGGCATGGATTGGAATTCCTTATATAGAGCCATCATAAATTTTCGGGACAGGGAAATCACACTCCATATGGAGAATCAACCCCCGATTCATTACAAGTGTCAGGAGGAAGATGAATCTCCTTTAGCTCCATCATCTCAAGCATGGATATTAATGCCTTATGAGCTCACATATCTAGCTCAGATGATTGAGTCCAAGGAAGAAACCACCCTTGAAGAAATGCCTATTGTGAGGGAATTCGCTGAAGTATTTCCCGAGGAACTTCCTGGTCTTCCTCCAAGAAGAGATGTTGAGTTCTCAATTGAACTTATACCTGGGGCACTACCAATACCCAAGACTCCATATAGAATGGCTGTTTTTGAGCTTGAAGAGCTGAAGAAACAACTACAGGAGAATCTGGATAAAGGGTTTATATGCCCAAGTGCATCACCATGGGGTGCACCAGTCCTCTTCGTCAAGAAGAAGGATGGGTCAATGCGGCTTTGCATCGATTATCGTGAACTTAACAAAATCACAATAAAGAACAAGTATCCTCTCCCATGAATCGATGAATTGTTTGATCAGCTGCGTGAAGCACAATACTTCTCCAAGGTGGACTTGCGGTCGGGATATTATCAAGTAAGGGTGAAGAAAGAAGATATCCCCAAGACTGCTTTTCGTACAAGGTACGGGCACTATGAATTCATAGTAATGCCTTTCGGACTCACCAATGCTCCAGAAATATTCATGGACTTGATGAATAGAGTCTTTAGAGATTACCTAGACAAATTTGTGGTAGTCTTTATAGATGATATTCTAATATACTCCAAAACCAAGGAGGACCATGAGGAGCATTTAAGAACTGTACTGGAGACTTTGCGCAAGGAGAAGCTCTATGCCAAGTACAGAAAGTGTGAGTTATGGTTGAAGGAGGTCTCATTCTTGGTCCATATCATCACAAGCAATGAAATATCTGTAGACCCCTCCAAAACAGATGCAATTAAGGGATGGCTGAGGCCAACATCGGTAACGGATATCCGTAGCTTCTTGGGGTTAGCTAGATATTATCGACGATTTGTGAGAAATTTCTCACGATTGTCCAACCCTCTTACCAAGCTAACTCAAAAGGGAGTAAAGTTTTCTTGGAGTGATGAATGTGAAGAAAGCTTCATGGAGTTGAAAAGGAGGCTTATCACTGCACCCGTGCTCACTTTACCCACAAGTGGGGAACTTATTGTGGTATTCAGTGATGCCTCAAAGAAGGGATTAGGATGTGTGCTAATGCAGAATGATAAAGTGATATCCTATGCCTCATTGCAGTTGAAAATCCATGAGAGAAACTATCCAACGCATGATCTGGAGTTGGCGGCAGTGATCTTTGCCTTGAAAATCTGGCGGTATTATCTCTATGGAGAGAAATGTGAGATATATACTGACCACAAGAGTCTTAAATATATATTCACACAGAAAGAGATTAATATGCGCCAGAGAAGATGGATAGAGCTCATCAAGGATTATGACTGTTCAATACATTACCACCCTTGGAAGGCGAACAAGGTGGCGGATTCCCTATGTAGAAATGATCCAGCGATTCTATCAATGATGAGAATTGAGAAGGATCCAATCTTCTTAGACTTGATGAAGATGGACGTGGGAATCATAAAGAAGGTAACATCATCAATCCTTTCACAAATGATTGCTCAAACATCTCTTTTTCGAAAGGTTAAAGGATTCTCAAAATGATGATGTGGGAATTCAAGGAAAAGTGGAAGCTATCAAAAAGGGGAAATCCTTGGAGTTCAATGTTAATGAAGAAGGAATTGTGCGGTTTGGGAAAAGACTATGTGTTCCATAAAGTCTGGAGCTGAAGAAGGAACTTTTGAATGATGCACATAGTTCAAATTTCTCTATTCACCCAGGGATCACAAAGATGTATCGAGATCTCTGAGAAAAATTTTGGTGGGATAATATGAAGAAGGAGATCGCTGAATATACATCAAAGTGTCTGGTGTGTCAGCAAGTGAAGGCAGAGACGTAGAAGTCTAAGGGGATGATGCAACCATTTCCCATACCAGAATGGAAATGGGAGAACATCGCCATGGACTTTGTCACCGGATATCCAAGGATATACAAAGGCAACAATACAATCTTGGTTGTTTTGGATCGTCTTACAAAGACTGCACACTTCATTGCTATTCGAGAGGATTTCTCTTTGGATCAACTGGCACGGATATATATCAGGGATGTGGTACGGTTGCATGGAGTACCACTATCTATTGTGTCTAACTGAGATCCAAGATTCACCTCTCAGTTTTGGAAGAGTCTATAACATGCTCTAAATACTGAACTGAACTTCAGTACAGCCTATCATCCTCAAACTGATGGCCAATCCGTGCGGACTATCCAAACACTTGAGGACATGTTGAGAGCATGCTCAATGGACTTTAAAGGAGGATGGGATCAACATCTTCCTCTGGTTGAGTTCTCTTATAATAATAGTTTCCACATGAGCATCCAAATGGCACCATACGAAGCCCTGTATGGGAAAAGGTGTAGAACACCGGCATGTTGGGATGAGGTCGGTGAACGTAAGCTTCTTGGACCAGAAATGGTCGAAGAAATGGTAGAGAAGGTGAAAACCATTCAACAGCATATCAAGGTAGCCCAAAGTCGACAGAAGAGTTATGCAGATAATTTTCGACGAGACCTTGAGTTTAAAGTTGGAGACATGGTGTTTTTATGCATATCTCCGTGGAAGAAGGTCATGAGGTTTGGAAAGAAAGGGAAGTTAAGTCCAAGGTACATCGGCCCCTTCGAGATTCTTGATCGTGTTGGGGTTGTGGCCTATCGACTAGCACTTCCACCTACTATGGCCAAGGTGCATGATGTCTTTCATGTATCCCTCTTAAGGAAGTACATATTGGACCCTTCACATGTACTCTCTTATGAGGTGGTACAATTTGAAGATGATCTTTCTTATGAGGAGCAACCAGTGAAGATCTTAGATCGTAGAGAAAAAGTTCTACGAAATAAGACAATACCCCTCGTCAAGGTGTTGTGGAGAAACCACAAGTTTGAAGAAGCAACTTGGGAGTCGGAGGATATGATGAAGCTGAGTTACCCACATTTGTTTTAGTGTGGGAGAAGGAAAATTTCGAGGGCGAAATTTTTTAAGGGGGGAATATTGTAACGACCCAAAGTTTCATTAATAGAAAATCCCTCTTGATCCAGTTAAATGTTTCTTTATGAAAAATGTTTTTATAAGATGTCAACTTCTTTAAGTTTTATGTTATGATTTTTGACCGTTAATTTTATAGCCGTTGAACAGTGATCATCTGAGTAGTATAAATATAAGGCTTTAACGAACCCATTTCTACTCAAACAAAGGAAGCGATGGCCTCATCCAGTAGAATTGCCCCTTACGAAGCCCATTTGTCGGAGCTCGGAAAAGAGGTGGCGTCTTTGAGATTTTCCCTTGACCAAGCCCAAGCTGAGCTTCATCAAGTCAAGCTCGAACGTGATCGTCTACGGGAAAAGTGGAAGTTTATTGAAATTACAACTCGAGCGATGTTATCTGAGCCACACGAAAAGTCTGTCACCATCGCACACCTTACCCTTAGGTCTTATGCGGCTATTTTAAGGGGTTATGTAACAAATAATTAGCACCATGTTCATGTACATTATTTTTGTATATAATAATGAATATAATTTCTAGTCATTTTTGATACATTGTAATTAGTTTTTAAAGTACAAATGGTGTTTTTAGTTATTATTTAATTAAGAATTATATTTTATTAAAATATTTTTTCAATTAAATAATATTTTAATAAAATATTATTATTAATATTACATTAATTTTTATTAAATATAAATGATCTTATAATTTTATGAATGCAATTAAAATTTTTATTGAGGTTTGAAAGCCATTTCTGTCAAAACCCGTGAATTTTTTTATAAATGTCAATTTTTATTTTAAAAGTGAAAATTCACATATTTAGAAAATTATTTAGATAAAATAAATATTATTTTTGGAATCAGGATGTCAAAATTATCCAACGGTGAATTTTTCATAATTTTCTGAGACAGTCAAATTTTTGGGTAAAAATTGAATACCATTTAAATATATAATGTGTTTTATGACATCATAATGACCCAATGGTGATATAATAAAATACCATAATCCTTATGTTCGTCCAATATGTGTTTTATCAATAAAATAATGAGTTTTTGGGTTTGTTTGACTTACTTTTCAAAGCATTAATGGAGCCCTCAAGACTTATTCAACACTTTGCCTTTTTAAATTAATTTCCATGGGAGTGTGACTCACCTCCACATAAGCAACCCTAATTTTTTAATAAGTTCGGACCTTGGCCTTGTAAAATATTTTTTTCCTCTTTCCTTTTCCCGAAACCATGGGCAAATACCATGGGATGGTTTGTGGTTTGGATTATTTTTAATATAAGGGGTCCCAAACCTAAATGATAAAGATTTCCCTCACCTTTCCTATATAAACCCACCCAAGATCCCACTTCCTCCTCACCCAAAGCCCTTGGAGTTCGTCCAACCTCTACCCTACTCTCTATATAATCCTATCAAGGTTCCCCAAGCTCCCAAGAAGCCTCTCACAAGCCTCTCTCTAGCCTTTGGAAGCACACTTCCAAGTAAGGGTTTTTTCTTCCTTTCTCTTTTTGTCAATTTTCTATAAGTTGTATTGCACTTTTAATTTCAATTATGAATGTTGTGGTATGGTTTCTCACCTCCCCCATACTTCCCTATTATTGTTTGAATGATGGGATACCCCTTTATCTCTCATTAAATGCCTCCCATGTACACCCGTTACTATGCCGAAATTCCGAAAGGAACTTCTCTCTCTTCTTTTACATTCCAGCAATACTTTTGTATCATGAATCTAAATTCCTTTTTAATTTTTGGGACATGTATCTATTTAACCTCATTACTGTCCATTACATGTAAATATGATGAGAAACACCTTTCTATCTCATCAACCTTTTTTATGAATTCTTATGTCACGCTGTTACGCTGTCGAAATCGCACCGATTTTCTAAGCCAATTTCATTGTGTAGTGAATACCATGCCCATTTCTCCATCAAGGGTATTCACCTTTATGCACATTTACTTATTGATTGTAAAGTTTCATGTATGAATTCCACATTCCTTTATCGTTGAATAAATGATTATGTTTTATGAATCCATGTTTTATGATCCATGTGGCACACTTATGCATGAAATGAAATGTTTAAGAAGGGTGCGCCCTGATAGCGCTCCAATGCATTGGGTAAATTATAGTATCATGATATGTCATGTGCAATGAGTGTTTACTCATGCTAAATCAAGTGCAACTAGGGTTTACTCGTGCTTCATGTGCAATGAGGGTTTACCCATGCTCCATGTGCAATGAGCCTTGGCTCATGCTAATTCAATGTTAAGTGTTGTTGCCACATTTCCATGTTATGATTATCATGCTTTATCGTGCCTTTATGTTCATGTTTCTCTTATGCTCTATTGATATACCTATTTCCTAACATGTATTTTACTCCTCATGTTATTCCATATGTACACCCTTACTGGGCTTTATAGCTCACCCTTCTCTTATGCATGTCCTCAGGTTATCCCATGCAATGCTAAGTACGAAGGAATGCAGTGGTCACGTAAAGGAAGTTTTCAATAAAGATGTTTTATTTCAAGTTTAACATTTTTATGTAATGATCCTAAGCCCCAAAGACACTAAACCTCTCGATCTTCTTTGTTGTATCATGTGAAGTTTTATTTAATAAAGTATGTTTAAGTTGTAATAAAATGCAGGGTTGTCATATAACCCATACTAGGATTCCATGTAGAAAAACTTGGACATGGAAGAAAAAGAAAAGGGTCGTGTTCTTGAGGGAGAGTGATAGTAAACATGTCTAGGAGAAAGTGAACCATAAGAAAATCACAAACTTGTGATGGGTTAAACGGTATTCGATTCCCCAGTATGAAAAGTTAATAGACAACATTTTTGTTTTAAGTTACATTTTATTGAAAAATTTATTCATAAGAAAACATAATCACTTATCATGTTGACTTTCAACTTTTACTAGATTCCTTAATCAAACTCATATTTTTTCCAAAAGATGAGTATTTAGGGAGACTTTTTCGCATTAAGAGTACTATAATCAACTTCTAGAGAATCACCTAATCCACCAA
Source organism: Viscum album (assembly GCA_963277665.1). Taxonomy (NCBI): domain Eukaryota; kingdom Viridiplantae; phylum Streptophyta; class Magnoliopsida; order Santalales; family Viscaceae; genus Viscum; species Viscum album. The sequence continues at coordinate 1,093,826,545 of OY728148.1, read as the reverse complement.
AGAGAACTATATACATACCATGTCTTTAGGCTTTAACCAAAACCAAAACCAAAAAGGTTAGTACAAGGTCAGATAATCCAGAAAAGTATAACCCTTTAAAAAGAAAATCTATGCTTAATCTCCAAAATTTGTCCAACAAAACCCAAGGTTCAACAAGGACCATCCGACAAACAATTTGTCAGTAAAATTCTTCAAAGTAAACCAATCTAAGATTGAAACCCAAATATTTGAAGGATTTAGTCACATAGTCTTCCAAGTTAAATCGTAACATTCATAGCATTCTTACGTAGGGAGTAACCCTCTTGGTTACGTTTGGAATACCCACCACAGTATATTCCCTAAATCTCTTCGGAAAAACCTTAACGTTTCACTCCTTCGCGTTACCCAATTCATTGGAGAGCTATATCGGGCTCACCCGCCCTTAGTTTATCACGGAACCACCCGTCTTCATAATAATTCCCAAAAGCCTCAACATAATCGTATCACATAAAACATGCATAAAGGAAACATAACATTTCCACCTTTCAATCACAAGATATAAATACAACACATTGATATAAAAACATTATGAAAACCATTTTAAATACCAAAATAAAATAAAAGTAAAACATGGTATTTATTTTTCTTTTAAAAAGAAGATATGGCTTGTAGAGGAAGTCGAAACTCAAATAATGGTCACGACGGCAGAGAAGTCGTTGTTGCCGCATATGTACGACAAAAACATTAACTTTTTTCATTTAATAAACACTTCATATAAAAAATATTCCTTTTGAATAAATGTAAATGTCAAAGGGGCTTATACACCGTATAAAAGAAGGTTGTGTATAAAATACAATATGCCTCAATGAAAGGAGATTGAGATGAAGTCCCTTACAAAGACGGTATCCTTGGTTTAAGGATAAATCAATTACATAATTATGTGCGACAAACGAAAACACCAAATATAAGTGGATCTTAAGTGTAAAATTATCAAAGGTCAATCACACATATTTAAAGGATGAAATATTCAATACCTACATGTTGAACCCAAAGACATCGAAATTGGGTTAAGAAGTTCCCTTGATAGCCTAATGGCGTCACATCAAAATGAGTTGATGAGAGATAAAAAAAATGGTATCTCATCACTTGGATATAAAATTTACATCAATAAGGATATATGAGAACATATCCCAACATAACAATATGTAAATTAAAAGACCCAACAAAAGAAGTCTTTTAAAAAGAGGAGGGTGAAAGGTTCCCTTACCGACATGGGTATCTTTCGAAACATACAGCTTGTGAAAGAAGGACAATACAACATTGATGTAAATACTCATAAAGGAAATTATATTACACAATTAGTAAAATAATGGGCAGTACATACACCACTCAAAGTAAATTATGGAAAATGTAGCATAAATCTCATGGGAATAAAAGTGAGATGAAAATTCCCTTACGAAAACTCGGCAGCCTAACGACGCCACATAAAACTTGCAAAAATGGATTGATGAGATCAAATACGATATCTCATCACATTAAAATAAAATGTACAGCAAGAGGAATATAAAACAACATCCCCCATAATAACAAAGAGGAGCTTAAAAGAAGTGACATAAAGGAGAGTACTTAAAGAGAAAGAGAGAGGTTAGATCTCTTACGAAAATTCGGCAGCCTAACGGCGCCACTCAAAACTTCCAAAATGGATTGATGAGAGAGAATAGGGTATCTCATCATATGAACATAAAAATTACAGTAAGAGTAATATAAAATAACATCCCAATAACAAGAAATATGATCTTAGAAGGAATGACATAAAAGAGTGTACATAAAAAGAAAGAGAGGAGTAGGATCCCTTACCTCAAGTCCAACTTGTCTTGTTCGTTTCTTTATATTACTGAATAATAAACTTTGGTCAATTATTATTGCCTAAGTACCTCCTTTAGAGATTATTATTCAGTTCATATCACATATTATAATGTTAAAATAATTTTTTAATAATGTTAGTTCATATCAGATGTTTTTGCCGATGTTTGGTACATGAGTCAAAAATGAACTTGTTTGAAAAAAGATTGCCCATGTAGTTATAAGTAAATAATTTCCAGAATAGTATTAAGGATTAAAATATCATATATATCCATTAAATATTCATTTTATACTATTCCGTATCATTTGGAGATAAAAAACGAAAAGCACCATTCATGGAGACGGTAGGTCGTACGTACGCATGAACGTTACTTTCATTTTTTGTCATATTAATGGAATTAAAACAAAATGAGAGAGATATATATATGTTATAATTCCAGAATGATATCCATAATTTAGATGTAATATATTACATATATATCCATTATATATATGTACTTATAATATTACATAACATTTTGAGATAAGAAATGATATGTACCGTTCATGGAGACGGTAAGCTGTACGTACGCATGAACGCTACTCCCATTTCTATTTCATATTTAATGGAATTAAAAAATAATGATACATAATAGAATTTTAATTACACTATGGTATCATATATAATATCATTAAATATATCCTTTATACGTACCACATATGGTATTAACGAATCAAATCACTTTGAGGGGGCGGTAGTCCGCACTTCCTTAAATGAAGATATCGCGTTTACCCATAATGGAAACCATAAAGGTATGCCACAAATGAAAAATACAGAAGCTTAAGTAAAACATAAACATATTATATATCATATATAAATATATTTTCATCTTAATGGCCACCTTTGAAGGTGTTAGAAGAATGCTGAACAATCATCGTTTCGGGAGGCAGAAATTCGCCATCCACGGAAACAGTATGTTCTTTAATCATTAGATGTGGGTTTGTGTAAGTCTAGCTCGGATACTTTTTATAACAACATCCTAGTATATTGAAGATACTTTATTTGTTACAAAATAAATTAATAAAAAGAGTTTAGGTGGTTGGAGAAGAAAAATAAAACAAAAGGACACAAGTGAAGACATTACCTTAAAATTGGTTAACTCACTTTGGTTTGAGCTCAAAGGCTTCCTTGGGAAGACTTCTTCCCAAAGTGAGGCTTCAAGGAGTAATAGAGGAAAGTGGAGAGACAAAATGGGCAGGGGTTGGCCGAGCCAAAGGCTTTTGGTGTGTGGTTAAGGAGGTAGAGGTGGGGGGCTTTTATAAGAGGAGAGGAGGGGCACTCTTGTAAAGTTACAAAATGTTACTTTATTTTCAAAAGAGTTTTTGATTTTGAAGGTCCCACATTGATTTATTTCAAGGATACGGTGATAAGGGTTTGAAATCTTCTCATCCAATAGGTTTGGGCATGTTTAGGTCTTATATATTACATTATCATTCCATTTTATTTAAATTGTTAAATAATGAGGTCATCACTGCATCATCATGATGTCATAAATAATTTAATTTATTTAATGTCTAAAAATTATAAAAAAATACTATGATGTAGTAAATATTTTTATATTTCAAATTACTATTTATAGTCAAAAATGTGACTTGTATAACCCCATGTAAAAATTGTTTTAGTAAAACATCTCATGTTTGTGTCATTTTTACTTTAACATTAAATAAAAAGATATTTATGTCATTTCCCAACCAAAGTGGCACCATGGGGTCCCCAAGTTGACCCATGGATTTTCGTGGTCGGCCATGACACATACAATGAGGGTAGGACATGTGTCTAGGTCATTTCATTTTATTAAAACATTATTCTTACCATAAACTACACTAATTACCTCTAATCGCGATTAAAACTTAATAAGTTACTATTCACCAAAAAATTATTTTTATCCGATTTAACCACATTTTACTTCTTAATGAAAACCATGTATGTCGGATTTTTGAAATTCAAAACATAAAGATGGAAAAATTTCATTTAAACGGAAAAATCAGTTTTTATAAGTACCACTTAGTGGTTTCACTATTCATCAAAAATTGAAGTTTTTCAGAAAAATCACAAAAATTCACCCTAAGTTATATTTGATATTCCGAATTCAAAAATGAAGTATATTTTACAAAATTCAAAACATATAATTCAAATTAATTAATTTAATAATTAATTCCCACTGTCATAGCAAATAGCGTGTTTTTATGAAACAATAAGTATCAAAAGATTGACACTAGTTTAAGTCTGATTTCAAAGTGAAATTAATTCCAACGACCACTATTAGATTTAATGGTAAACATATATTCTAATTTCACTTTAAACCCAATTAAAAATATAATCTAATCATATAAATAAATTACATTAAAAAGAGGTTTTGAATTAAAATACAACATTTTACACTATTCATTAAAAAATGAACTTTATCGGAAAGATACCAAAAATTTACACAAAGTAAATTTTGATGTCCCAATTCTTAAGGAGAGTTTTATTTGTACCAATAGAATTTATAAGAGTGAACAAAACTATATTTAATGATGGTTCGCCATCAAAAGGAGATAAGTGTACCTTTAGTGAAAACTAGGGCATATACGCCTAAAATTGAATTCTTTCCATATTTTAAGCCTTTATCTTTTATTGGATAAATTTAAAAACATTTAAAAACATATATAATCATATTTTAGTTATTTCTATCCATTCCCTCCAATACAACAGCTACATGTTAACTACCATTTAAAATAATATTATTTTATTATTAGAGTGCAACGTAAGATTCCCAAGAACCTCGTTGTTGCGTGTTGGGTACGCCATCGAGCATAGCATCCCCTTTAAAGTCATATTAATATTTTATTCACAAATATGGATAAATATGAAAATTTCATATTCTTTATTTACCTGGGGTGTTACATCCTTCCCCCCTTTTGGGAATTGCGTCCTCGCAATTTTTAAAATTGAGCTTGGAAACATCCTTGAAAGTCCCACATCGGAACATGAATCGGTAAAACAATCACTTTAAAATAAAGGAGGATAAGTACAGAGTCCACCCGAGTTAACCCAAACTAGGATTCCATTTAGAAAAACATGGACATGGAAGAAAAAGCAAAGGGTCTTGTTCTTGAGGGAGACTGATATTAAACATGTCTAGGAGAAAGTTATCCATAAGAAAATCACAAACTTGTGATGGGTTAAACGGTATTCGATTACCCAGTAGGAAAAGTTAATAGACAACATTTTTGTTTTAAGTTACATTTTATTGAGGAATTTATTCATAAGGAAACATAATCACTTATCATGTTGACTTTTAACATTTACTAGATTCCTTAATCAAACTCATATTTTTTTTCCAAAAGACGAGTATTTAGGGAGACTTGTTCGCATTAAGAGTACTATAATCAACTTCTATAGAATCACCTAATCCACCAAAGAGAACTATATACTTCCTATGTCTTTAGGATTTAACCAAAACCAAAACCAAAAAGGTTAGAACAAGGTCAGAAAATCCAGAAAAGGATAACCCTTTAAAAATAAAATCTATGCTTAATCTCCAAAATTTTTCCAACAAAACCCAAAGTTCAACGAGGACCATCCGATAAACAATTTGTCCATAAAATTCTTCAAAGTAAACCAATATAAGATTGAAACCCAAATATTTGAAGGATTTAGTCACATATTCTTCCAAGTTAAATCATAACATTTATCTCCAAACAACAACAGTTGCTCCTAAAGTCTCGTATTGAAAAGTAATTAACCTAATCACATATCCTCCATGATAGGTTAATCATTTTCATAAATAACCCAAAATCAACTTACTCTTAATTCATAAAATCATATAACTAAAAATAATCAGTAAAACTAACCAGGGACTTCACGTAGTCCAGTGGTAGGCGATAAATACCAGTCTCACTTTGGTTGTGGGTTCGATTCCCGCAGCTTTGTCCGACGCGACGGGTAGTCACACGGTCTGCGTGTTGTCCTTTTTCCAAAACTATATAATTCTCAAATCATTCCCCAAAAAAGGTATAAAATCTTCAAAAATTACCATAACATAATTTAACCTCAATTTTATCTCATGCATTTCACTTCAATAATAACATATAGTAACCCATAATTAACCTCAAAAGTAAGGATCATATAAACCTAAATGGTTCTTTATAACTATGTCCACAAAAGAAAAGATAACTATTCCTTGAATAAAATTTTCATATATTAAACATTAGGGTTACACATAATATAAAAAGTCTTCTAATGTAACCCCATCATCAAAAGAGACTTAATACTCTTAAGAATTTCACCATAACTCTTGAATCCCTTATATGTTGACATCTTACTCATTCAACATTCTTCATGATCCATTAACCATTCCTTTCCAACTTATTCCGAAATACCTCTTTCCTACAAACAAAATCATGAATCATATCCTAAGATTCCAAAATAGGAAAACAATAGTTATGAAATAATCCATACCTTTGATTGGTCATTTTCAGTTTCTTCATCCTCAATCGGAATGGCATTAGGTATTGGTAAATGAACATTTGTACGATATTGGTGATCCCATTCATGAAACTTATTCATAGGACATGTGTTTTCATAATGACCATGCACACCACATTTAAAACATTCAATTGATCCCTCAGAAATAACTTCTTTCCCTTTCCTCGATTCAACTGGATTCTTCCTTTTTCCATGGCAGGTTCTTGCTTTATAACTTTCATTTCCACATCTATAGCATATTTCTGTCCCTTTGAAACATTTTCCTAGGTGTTTCTTTCCACATCTATGACACATAGGTTTTTGAACACACTTAAATTTATGATTATTACCTGTACTTCCATAGGGATTTGTTTCTCACATATATGATGCCTTAGAGAAATCACCAAGGTTTAGGTGGTTAATCATGACTCCAGATAGTTGGTTGAGGATAATCACAAGAGTTCTCATTGCAGCTCCCATGTCATTCAGTTGCTTTCTCAAAAAACTGTCACAGTTTCCTTCACATCCACTGTTACTTTGGTGCCTGCTAGATCCAACCATTTACTAAAACCAAAATGGTCAGTGTGAGTATATCAAAAAAACATCATGTACTAATGATGAAGATAAACACTAAGATATACTTACTCATTCACTTTATCTAAAACTAGGACTCTTTATGAAATCCTAACCATTATGGTAATGTCACTTATGCTTAAAGAATACCCTAACCTCTAAAGTTATCTAAACCGACCTATGATACCAACTATAAGGCCCCAGCCTTAAACATTACTTAATCTTGAGTTATTACAAGATTACACATTGAGGATCTTTTTAGGTTTAGAGTTTGAGAGAATTAGATCATGAAACTTGCATTACATTCCACATTTAAACAAAGTGGTTACATAAAAGACAATATTCATTCTTCCCATCAACAGAAACATATTTAAAATAAAACACAGATTCTTTCTTGACACATCCTTGACACTAACATCACATCATGTACCTTTCTCTTGACCTGTGAAAAACATTTCAAAAACTTGGGATGAGCATAAAAAGCTCAGTAAGGGTTATTAAAATATGGAAAGGAAACATGAGTTCATATATAAATAAGAATGAAATCATACTTTACCCATAAAACATAGGCACTTTAACATACCTCATAAAATCATGAATAAATCATAGAAATCATAAGACATAAAAGGTAACTTGAGGCATTCATAACATTCTTACATTGGTAGTAACCCTCTTGGTTATGTTTGGAATACCCACCACAGTATATTCCATAAATCTCTTCGGAGAAACCTTAACGTTTCACTCCTTCACGTTACCCAATGCATTGGAGAGCTATATCGGGCTCACCCGCCCTTATTTTATCACGGAACCACCCGTCTTCATAATAATTCCGAAGAGCCTCAACATAATCGTATCACATAAAACATGCATAAAGGAAACATAAAATTTACACCTTTCAATCACAAGATATCAATACAACACATTGATATACAAACATTATGAAACCCATTTTCAATACCAAAATAAAAGAAAAGTAAAACATGGTATTATTTTTCTTTTAAAAAGAAGAGATGTCTTGTAGAGGAAGTCGAAACTCAAATAATGGTCACGATGGCGGAGAAGTCATTGTCGCCACATACGTACAACAAAAACATTCCCTTTTGTCGTTTAATAAACACTTCGTTTAAAAAAGATTCCTTTTGAATAAACGTAAAAGTCAAAGGGGCTTATACAACGTATAAAAGAAGGTTGTGTATAAAACAGAATATGCCTCAATGAAAGGAGATTGAGACAAAGTCCCTTACAAAGACGGTATCCTTGGTTTAAGGATAAATCAATTACATAATTATGTGTGACAAAAGAATACACCAAATATAAGTGGATATTAAGTGTAAAATAATCAAAGGTCATTCACACATATTCAAAGGATGGAATATTCAATAACTACATGTTGAACCCAAAGACATCGAAATTGGGTTAAGATGTTCCCTTAACAGCCTAACGGAGTCACATCAAAATGAGTTGATGAGAGATAAGAAAAAAGGTATCTCATCACTTGGACATAAAATTTACATCAATAAGGATATATGAGAACATATCCCAACATAACAATATGTAAATTAAAAGACCCAACAAAAGAAGTCTTTTAAAAAGAGTATGGTGAAAGGTTCCCTTACCGACATGGGTATCTTTCGAAACATACACCTTGTGAAAGAAGGACAATACAACATTGATGTAAATACTTATAAAATAAAGTATATTACACAATGAGTAAAATATTGGGCAGTATATACACCACTCAAAGAAAATTATGGAAAATGTAGCATAAATCTCACGGGAATAAAAGTGATATGAAAAATCCCTTACGAAAACTCGGTATCCTAACGACGCCACATAAAACATCCAAAAATGGATTGATGAGATCAAATAGGGTATCTCATCAGATTAAAATAAAATGTACATCAAGAGGAATATAAAATAAAATCCCCCATCATAACAAAGAGGAGCTTAAAAGAAGTGACATAAAGGAGAGTACTTAAAGAGAAAGAGAGAGGTTAGATCTCTTCCGAAAATTCAACAGCCTAACAGCGCCACTCAAAACATCCAAAATGGATTGATGAGAGAGAATAGGGTATCTAGTCATATGAACATAAAAATTAGAGTAATATTAATATAAAATAACATCCCAATAACAATAAATATGAGCTTATAAGGAATGACATAAAAGAGTGTACTTAAAAAGAAAGAGAGGAGTAGGATCCCTTACCTCAAGTCCAACTTGTCTTGTTCGTTTCTTCATATTCCTGAATAATAAACTTTTGTCAATTAATAATTGCCTAAGTAACTCCTTTAGATATTATTATTCAGTTCATATCACATATTATAATGTTATAATAATTGTTTAATAATTTTAGTTCATATCAGACGTTTTTGCCGATGTTTGGTACATGAGTCAAAAATGAACTTGTTTGAAAAAAGATTGCCCATGTAGTTATAAGTAAATAATTTCCAGAATAGTATTAACAATTAAAATATCATATATATCAAGTAAATATTCATTTTATACTATTCCATATCATTTGGAGTTAAAAAAAATGAAAAGCATCGTTCATGGAGACGGTAGGCCGTACGTACGCATGAACGCTACTTTCATTTTTTGTCATATTCATGGAATTAAAACAAAATGAGAGAGATATATATATGTTATAATTCCAGAATTATATCCATAATTTAGATGTAATATATTACATATATATCCATTATAAATATGTTCTTATAATATTACATAACATTTTGAGATAAGAAATGAAATGTACCGTTCATGGAGACGGTAAGTCGTACGTACGCATGAACGCTACTTCCATTTCTATTTCATATTTAATAGAATTAAAACATAATGATACATAATAGTATTTTAATTCCTGTATGGTATCATATATAATATCATTAAATATATCCTTTATACGTACCACATAATTTATTAACGAATCAAATCACTTTGAGGGGGCGGTAGTCCGCACTTCCTTAAATGAAGATATCGTGTTTACCCATAATGGAAACCATAAAGGTACGCCATAAATGAAAAATACATAAGCTTAAGTAAAACATAAACATATTAGATATCATATATAAATATTGTGTCATATTAATGGCCACCTTTTACGGTGTTAGAAAAATGTTGAACAATCATTGTTTCGAGAGGCAGAAATTCGCCATCCACGGAAACAGTATGTTCTTTAACCATTAGATGTAGGTGTGTGTAAGTGTAGCTCGAATCCTTCCTATAACAACATCCTAGTATATTTAAGATACTATATTTGTTACAAAATAAATGAATAAAAAGAGTTTAGGGGGTTGGAGAAGCAAAATAAAACAAAAAGACACAAGTGAAGACATTACCTTAAAATCGGGTAACTCCCTTTGGTTTGAGCTCAAAGGCTTCCTTGGGAAGCCTTATGCCCAATGTGAGGGTTCAAGGAGTAATAGAGAGAGGTTTAGAGACAAAATGGACAGGGGTTGGCCGAGCCAAAGGCTTTGGGAGTGTGGGTAAGGAGGTAGAGATGGGGGCCTTTTATAAGAGGAGAGGAGGGGCACTCTTGTAAAGTTACAAAATGTTACTTTATTTTCAAAAGGGTTTAGGATTTTGAAGGTCCCACATTGATTTATTTCCAGGATAAGGTGATAAGGGTTATAAATCCACTCATCTAATAGGTTTTGTACATGTTTAGGTCTTAGATATTACATTATCTTTCCATTTTATTTAAATCGTTAAATAATGAGGTCATCGCTGCATCATCATGATGTCATAACTACTTTAATTTATTTAATGTCTAAAAATTATTAAAAAAAATACTATGATGTATGAAATCTTTTTATATTTCCAATTACTATTTATAGTAAAAAATATGACTTGTATAAAACCATGTAAAAATTGTTTTAGTAAAACATCTCATGTTTGTGTCATTTTTACTTTAACATTAAATAAAAAGATGTTAATGTCATTTCCCAACCAAAGTGGCTCCATGGTGTCCCCAAGTTGACCCATGGATTTTCTTGGTTGTCCATGACACATCCAATGAGGGTAGCACATGTGTCTAGGTCATTTCATTTTATTAAAACATTATTCTTACCAAAAACTACACTAATTACCTCTAATCGCGATTAAAACTTAATAAGTTACTATTCACCAAAAAATTATTTTTATCCCATTGAACCACATTTTACATCCCAATGAAAACCATGTATGTCAGATTTTTGAAATTCAAAACACAAAGATGGAAAATTTTCATTTAAACGGAAAATCAGTTTTTATAAGTACCACTTAGTGGTTTCACTATTCATCAAAAATTGAAGTTTTTCAGAAAAATCCCAAAAATTCACCCTAATCTATATTTGATATTCCGAATTCAAAAATGAAGTGTATTTTAAAAAATTCAAAACATATAAGTCACATTAATTAATTTAATAATTAATTCCCGCTGTCAGAGCAAATAGCGTGTTTTTATGAAACAATAAGTATCAAAAGATTGACACTAGTTTAAGTCTGATTTCAAAGTGAAATTAATTCCAACGACCACTATTGGATTTAATGGTAAAAATATATTCTAATTTCACTTTAAAACCAATTCAAAATATAATCTAATCATATAAATAAATTATATTAAAAAGTGGTTTTGAATTAAAATACAACATTTTACACTATTCATTAAAAAATGAACTTTATCGGAAAGATACCAAAAATTTACACAAAGTAAATTTTGATGCCCCAATTATTAAGAAGAGTTTTATTTGGTCCAATAGAATGTATAAGAGTGAACAAAACTATATTTAATGATGGTTCTCCATCAAAAGGTGATAAGTGAACCTTTAGTGAAAATTAGGGCATATACGCCTAAAATTGAATTCTTTCTGTATTTTAAGACTTTATCATTTATTGGATAATTGAAAAAACATTTAAAAACATATATAATCATATTTTATTTATTTCTATCCATTCCCGCCAATACAACAGCTACATGTTAACAACCATTTAAAATAATATTATTTTATTATTAGAGTGCAACGTAAGATTCTCAAGAAACTCGTTGTTGCCTGTTGGGTACGCCATCGAGCATAGCGTCCCCTTTAAAGTCATATTAATATTTTATTCACATATATGGATAAATATGAAAATTTCATATTCTTTATTTACCTGGGGTGTTACACCACTATTCCTCAATGGTTTCACCACTATTGAGTTTTTACCTAATGGTTTGTAATTGTGGATAATATGTATAAGTATCTTTAAACTTTCAACTAAATCAGAAACCAAATAAATTAAAGAAAAAAACATGACGTCACCTTGATCAGTTCATTCCAGAATAATATTTTCTATGATTGATATTAGAAACCATTAATCTAAGTACTATTTATCCAATTTATTATATGACTTCAAACTAAATGAAACTAATGCAGAATTCCCTTTTCCCAGTGTATACATTATTTCAAAGTAAAAAAATATGAAAGTATTTCATCCATATTTGTTGATTCATATTCAAATCCCATTGTGAGAAAATGTGTTTTATGATATTATAATATATGAACACTGTGAATTTATTACCAAAAACATAATGATCCTATGTTTTCAAGAAATATACTACTTTATGTATTTCCAAATCATGTGTTGTGTAATTATTCCCATGAACCCATAAATTTTATGATCCATGATCTATAAAATTATATAATTACCTGAGAAAACACCCTAACTCTGAACTACATGCATTATAATATACAATAAAGCCTTATCCTGACTCCAATAATGTATGGATATGTGATAATGTAAGGTGAACTTTAATCTCTTGAAAATATTTTTGAAACTCAACATTCCATTAGAATGGGACTCCCTTTTCATGGTAAATCATTCATTAGTGAGTAAAGTCTTGAATAAAAACTAACAAAGAATTCATAATATCCTATTATTTTGAGGAAACAATGTATATTGAAAACATTATCTGGTGGTTTCTAAGAGAAAAATGAATCTACCATTTCAAGATCTAATGAGACACAACGTTTATAAATGACATTACCAAAGAAATTTACATTGGGTATCTAGAAATAAATACTTAAAATATGATCATAAATATAATGTTCTCACAATATACCCAACAATATAGACATGTATTTTTCATGATCATCAATATTCCAAGAATAAATCAGAATATCATCCAAAAACACTACCAAAAAAGTGTTAACATACCATTTTAAAATCCAATACATCAATTCCATAAACACGAATTTTGAATTCATAAGTCCAATGGGAATAACCACATATTCATAGTGTCTATAATGGCTCCTAAAGGATACCTTTTGAATTTCCTCTCTCTAAACAAAAAAGTTGACGATAGACTAACTGTAAATCAATTTTAGAGAACCACTATGCTAACATAAATTGATAAAAATTTCATTATTTTTTGTAATAAGATATAGCATATTTTTCATAAACTTTTTTAGATTATGATAATCCACTCAAAGTTGAAGTGCCACATATGTTTTCATGAAATAATGAACTGTAAGTACCTTTAGTGACATTAGAGGTCAAATGAACCCTTTTCATTCCAGATCTTTAATATGTACATTAAATTCCCATAATTTTATTTTTTCCATCCTATAAGATAGATATAAAATAGTATTGTTCAATAGTAAGAGATCAATTACAAATTCCACTACACTTTTATGTGAAAATCCAAATAAATTATCAAGAAAGACCCCAAGTAATTGGTCAACAATGGTTCAAAAATAACTTTATAGGATTTAATGAATAGCTTCCATATAAATTTATGCTAATTGATAAGATCAATTTCCAATAATCAATATAAAATTTATTTATCTACCTTCATTCTCAGCCCAATATTCTTTATATATATTCATAATTTCCTTATAATATATTAAACTCGCCTATTGGGAATAATATTTGATATGGTCCTTGAATGATGTCAACCAATCCATTCCCAATGTTAGGTCATAGATATCCATCATAATAATAGATAAATCCTGAAAAAAATCATGCCCATCGATAGTTAAAGAACCTGTTGCATATTTAAGGTTTTTAATCTCTCATCTGTCAAGAAGTGGTTGATGTTTCAAGACCTAAGGTGTCTTCTCAACATGTAAACCCATATAATCAACAACATGACAAAAATTGATAGAGTATGATGTGTCTATATAATAAAATACTTTCATGATATTATAATTCAAAATAGTTTGTACCTGACACCATCAAAGGGCCATATTGATCCTCTATGATCATCTTCTCAACACCATATAATTTCTTACTTGTTCCCATTTTATTATTTCTTTCCTATTGTGATTAAACTATCTGAACAATCGTGTTATTCCTAGAATCACCATAGTTTTCATGGTTCATAGGATAATAGTTACTCTAGTGATTTCATAAAGTCAAATAATAAGATGTATGTTGTATATAAAGAACATCTCCCGCATCATACATTGGAGTGCTATGATAATAACACTAGATATGACTCATCCAATTATAGTAATGAAATCCTTGAGTTGGTGATGTATAGTCACACATCATGTGAGAAAGGGAACCATGATGGAAATAACAAGACTTGGTATTTGGTCTTGGAGAAATGTTTACTAATTTCGTGGTTTGACTCTAAGGTGTGTCACCACCTTGGGAATAACTATCACTCTTCCATATGTTCCCAGCATTAGGGTTACAACATGTTCCGATAGGGACATACGTACTTTCTCCCACGATATTTCTAGAAATATCCATTTCTTACATAATCTCCATATCAACCATATCTATATATAAAATTACATAGAGTATTGATATTTTTGAAAAAATATCTAGTCACATTCCTGATTTAATGCTATTTTCCTTCAAGGATGCACTAGATTCTATCAATAGAGTGAAATAAACTATGTTCTAAAATTCCAACCATTATATCCATTTTAAAAATTTTCCATAGTAATCAGACCCAAAATTAATAATATAGTTATAGTAGTATGTCTCGCTATCAATTCATAATATGAAATACTAATTGTCTAAACCAATTACTATGAGATGAAAACACCGCTAGAAGTTTCTTAGAACTCTTTTTTACTCAAACAACCTTGGTAACCTGAATTCAATCATAAAAATTTTGTTAATGCTCTTTGATGGAATTATTTTTACTACAAATATAGTGAAAACATGTGAGGACTTTGTTTTCAAAATAAAGAAACATTTTGAGATATCAATTATCATAGAGATTATACTATTACTATGATTAAAGGTTATAAACTTGGTAGATTATATCTTTCCCTCACAAGAGAAATTTTCTTGTTAGTTGTAGGAATTTTGAAATAGAATAATCAATATATCTCTCTAATTCTATAATAATTGGTTCTATGTTTACCTTATAAGAGGTTTTTTTATTATCAAATAGAGTTTTAAAGTCTTATAGATAGCCTACTCTATTTGAGGTATGAAAATGAGATGTATTTTATATATATATACATTATTATGTTGATTTGGTATGTAATATGGGTAGTCAAAAGTATACATATTGAGATGCATTTTTTTGTTAGAGGTAGATATGATGTATGAAACTCTAAGTAGACAAAATTGGTCACCATGAGAGAAATTGAAGCTGAATATATTGTGTAATACTAATCCACAACACAAAATATGTGTATGAAGTCACTACATGAATACATGAGTCCGAATGATTGTAATCATTGTTGATTGGGGTGATAATAAAAGTGCAATAAATTTTTAAATTAATATAGTAAAATATTAATAATTAAATAACATTGATATAAAGTACCACTTCATCAAGGAGAAATTATAATATAGAGATATTTCATTTTAATATGTTTTAATAAATGAGAATGTTTTAGATATCTTGATAAAGTTACTAATGACGGATTTCTTCCAACACATGAGTGTTTTATTGGGAGTTCTTTCCCTCCAAAAATCTTTGTATGTTTTCTATATTATTTTCTCTATTTCAATCTTTTAAATTCTTTAATAAATGTTTGAATACAAAAGGATAACTTCTTATAAGGGATATAGAGAAACTTTTTTTCAATAAAAGGTTAGAGGATTTAATAGAATAATTACAAGGGAAACATGATCAATTATGAGATACATCTTTGATAAGATATCATATAATGATTTGATTCACAAGATTATAAAAATGTAATATGGGGAAATTATAGATCCCTTGATGAGATTAGTTATTTAAGAATCATGTCATTGCGTTATCTGATAAAGGAATAGTTTTGAGTTGACCTCAATTTACACATTGTAAATATAGAATTTGTGCTTTCACGTAGAGGTTGGAACTCTAAAAAATATCATTTCACGCTATGGTGCTTTCTTTAGAAAACTATTACATTAAAATAATATCAGTTCTTATTTATTAATATAATTTATTCATGAGTTTGATGATGTTTTAATGTTTTATTTAATGAAAACATAATCATGGATAAAAATGAGGTCTATTAGAGCTTCTTTAAGAGGAAAAGGAGTGATAAAATCCTTTAGAAGTATTTTATATATCATTTTGACGATATAAAAACAATATAGTGGATGATCTAATATTTATTTTGAGTAATTTAAGTTGAAATTAGTGTTTTAATAGTTTTATTCTCATTGGTTTTTGTAAATAGACCACAATGATGTAAAAACATGTACGTGAAAGAGCCCAATTACTAGGTTGATCGTGCAAATACTCATTGTGAAGTTATATTTTTTACCATTGTTTTTATTTGTAAGACTAAAGTAAATCAATAAGGATTTGACAAAGTGGAAAGATTTAAATGAGTGTATTGGACCCTGTGGAAGAAATTAAAATTCTTATGTTCCATTATTTGAAGAGTAATGTTTGTAAAATCTAGTAATTTTAGTATAATGTTAATGGGGTCTATATCATGTCCCAATTGAGAATATGCTCAACATGAGTTCAATTTATAATGTAAATATGGAGGTATACCATTGAGAGATAATGATGAAATATTCATTTTGGAAAGGATATTAAGTTGAAATAAAATACATCTATTTAGTGGCCACTAGACTATATCATAGTTTTTTCAACTCAAGATATATATACAAGGTTGATATGTTATATAAAGATAGAAATATATAATTAATATCTAACAGAAAACATTGTATTTGGAAAATGTCATCACTACCATGTCCATAGTGGATGTGTTTATGTTTTTGTATTGTTCTTCCTATAAATAAATGATGTTTGTCTCAAAATCATGTGTAATGAAACTTTTAGATATCTAAGTACCCATTCTAGGGATTAATCTAGTGAAATTTTCTACAAGACTAAGGATAATAATAATGGTTTGCATTTAATAAAATGTATGATACTATTTGAGGTTGATAAAGAGAGATTTATTAACTTTTTTATGTTTTTATTTATTTCTTATACAAGGAGTACATGACTTAATTCCACTTATTTTAGAGGTTATTTTTTATATTAATATTATAACATACACAACTGGATCACAATATTTTTCTAAAATGAATTAGAAACTTTATAAAAAGAGTGAGTGAACCTTGAAAAAAATCCTTATGTCATGTGTGTTTTTCATGCTCCATCTCTCATTTTGGCATCATTTTATTTTAGAAGTAATAAACCAAACCAATGATGGAAAAAATATTTTGTGATTTTTTATTTTGGTAAATAGGAATTCACCCCTCCTAATGGTGGTATACTCCCACATGTGCCTTTAACTTTCCATACACATTATATAAATAATTAGATATGCAATCAAGAACTATAGAGGGATATAATTTAAATTTGAATGAATATTATATAATTTTTCACGTCTAAATGAAAAATGATTTCACTTTTTCCAATATTATAGATTAATAATATGATATGTTTTATATTAATAAATATGAGTACTATCATATTAGAGAACACATTATGGATCATTTGGTACCAATCCTTGATTTATGTGGGGAAGATAGTAAAAAAGATACAGAAATAATAAAGAAAATAATGTTCATGAGAAAGAAGAATTTTCACTTCCTAATATCTATATTGCAACATTAATGGATAGTATATTCACTAAATATGAAGAAAATAAGGATGACCCTTATATTTTACCACCCCACAACATTTCATGTTCATCATTTAATGAGATATTTTAATAAAACAAACAAAACATTGTGACTACAAGAAGAAATGTTCATGGAAGATAAAGGGGGTTGAAAAGATTTAGTGATTTAAATAAAACAATTAGCATACCCTTTATGATTGGGAATGACCACTACAACTATTTTTCTATAAATAGTGAGAAATAAAGCACCTCATAAAGGGTTTACCCAATATTTTCCTTATTTTTTATAATTGACAATAATTTTACAAGATTTTGATTTAATAACTTCTAATATAGATTGTTTTTTATATAGGTCAAGTTGAAAAACAGTCTATAAAGGATATTTTCAAAAATATTCAAATCTAATAACCTTATGTTGTATCTCTCCATCACATTTTATATATTATTCCTTATATTTTAATCATGAATACTCAATTGGGGGTTTTCAACATCAAATTATATGGGGAATTATTATTAGATTGGTTTTTTTATGTTTTTTTTCAAAAATTAAATAATTAAAAAATATTATAATATTTAATGATACCTTACTATGTATTGATATGTAATATTTTATAAACAATTACAATATTAGAAAAATAGAAAATGTATATTATTATTGATAAGTTTTTATATTCAATAAATCTATTTCACTGGATCTTATTCTAATGAAATGTATATTTTAATTAATTCCATGAAATGATTTTCCAGTGATTTAAATATAATCCCTAAGATATATTCTAATCCTTTTTGATAAATTCCTCTTAGTAAACTAATTATTAGGAGTCTTGGGAAATGTAGGAAACAAAAACATTCCACAATTCCAATACAAAACTATAGGCATATAGTTCACAAATATGATTATGGTGATTGATTATTTTCATGGACTCGGTAAACCCATTGATCCCACATTAAATTTTAGTCTTCTATAATACCTTAGAAACCATGAACATTCATATATTTAAGCCAAATTATAAGAAATTAAATCATTTCCTTCCTATATATTCATGGATTCCATGATTTTATTTTATCTAAGTGTGGGTAGAAAGGTGTGATTCATGGGATATTTTGGGAGGTAATACATTATAAATTGGATATTGTGATAATTTTAAATTTTTTATTTGTAGTGGGAGTACATAAGTCAAAATTTATTTGTAATTTTTATTCCTACAAATTCATCAAATAAGAATGATTATAAGGGAAAAATATTTCAAATCTGTAAAAAATCATGAAAATTGATATAAAAGTATGAATAATTCATATTTTTCATTGTTTTGACTTGGGAATCATTAAGAATAAGATAAAAAATTTGTTTGTTTATCAAATTCTGAGGGAATGAGTGATAATGATTCATTTATTTTAATTATATGTCATGCACTCACCTTAAGAGATAAAAACCTCTTTATTGATACTTTTAGTTTTATATTTTTATCAATTGACCCTTAATTTTAGAGTAACAAATTTCAAAATATATTATTA
Source organism: Viscum album (assembly GCA_963277665.1). Taxonomy (NCBI): domain Eukaryota; kingdom Viridiplantae; phylum Streptophyta; class Magnoliopsida; order Santalales; family Viscaceae; genus Viscum; species Viscum album. Next base: position 1,093,807,119 of record OY728148.1, on the reverse strand, counting down.
TTTGTGTCCTTGGTCACTAATTTTAAATAAATTAGGAACATATCAACTGATGGTAGAATTCATGAACTCAAGGATTAAGCATAACTCTCTATATTTAATCCTTGATTAATGATAGAAATTCAAATTATTATAGGTCCTTATAGATTATGAATAATAATAAAAGGTTAAAAAATATTATTTAAGAGGAATTGATATAAATATAACTATAACTATAAATAAATAATTATATTTTATTTATTAATGTGTAACATCCCATAATTCTGGAACTCCCTTGTGTGAATGAGTTAGGATGATTATGTAGCCTCAAGGGTACCTCATCATATGCTAGAGGATTTCAACTTCGAGGAGGGTGTTATAAGTATAGTGGGGAAAGGATACCCCTCATATTGAGTTAAAACATAGTGGATGTAAACAATATCATCAAATATCATAGTAGAAGAAATAGCAGAAACAATACAATATAGGGGGAAAACCAAACAATTAATGTCAACCATATGATATAATAAATAATAAATGAATAATATAATATAATTTTGGAATATAAGTAAATTTAAAATTAAAATTAAATAATTATATGACATAAATAAACTCAAAGACTCTAGTCTTAAACCCCAAGTCGGTCTCGTCTTTGAACTCCAGACTATCTAGAAAGAGAAAAATCAATTACAAGGTCAATTCCCCTTATCCCAGCCTACAGCCATGTAATCTGGTCAAGGACTAAATGGAGGCCCATGTACGGTGTGAGTATAACTCAGTAGTCTGACACCACCATGTCAAAACATAACCATTCTGATAATAATTTCATGAAATAATGCAATAAACAACTGTATTAATTAATTAAACAATTACATAAATACCACATCGACCGTCCTCGACACCATACTAGAATGTCACCAGGCATGTCTCATGACCACGCCAACCCCAACCATATAAACATGGTAAATCATAAGCTACTTCGACCCCATTCCAAAATATCTCTCACCATTTCTCACAAGCATGCCAACCCCAACCATGTATCCATGGTATAAATCACATAAATCTAGATCGAGATTTCTATATAAGCATTTATACAATAAATTATGGCCTTCCTGTTATATAAGAATTACATAACATATCAGTTTCAAGCCCATTATATAATAATTTCTAAAATATATTAGCTTGTATCCTATAATATAATCATTATAACATGTATTGGGTCCAAGCCCAGTATATATGAATTTCATCATAACTCATTGATCATAGCCCGCTACATAACCGTTACCGCATGAATCACTCAGAATAGCCTTCTATATAATCATTACATAATTTAACATATTGATTCATAATAGTAAGGATATCACAATATCACATCATAATACTCAATGTTCAACTATTAAAAATTATCATTTATCTTTTTTATCACACATTCCACTTATTATTTTGTCATAAACCTTGAAATTACAATCATTTATATAAAAAATAAAAGAAAAGGTGGATCTATATTAAAAAAAGCACATAAAACTCATGTCATTCTAGACACATGTAAAACATTATTCAATTAATTTATAATCAAGGGTTTCCTAACATAAATGGTATCCATAAGTTAGGTTATAAACAATTTGATACAAAGGGATTCCAAGGAACAATCCAATTCATCATTAAATTAATTTAGGCACATGTTATTTTGGTTCAATTGAAATATTTCAAATACTTCCAATTAAATTGATCAATGGGTTAGGGTTTAAACCCCTTAACTTAAACCAGTGATTAATTCAACACTTCTTAAGGGTAAAACCAATGAGGACGAAGGTGTAGAATATCACAAGATGAAACCTAGATCAAATCATATCAATATTAACATCAAACCCAAACACAATACAAATATTCCAAAACCCTAACATATAATAATGGAAAAGAAAGGGGAAATCAAATCCAAAGACTTACCATGGATCTATCATACAAATGGTATGTCTGGAAAGAAGGGCAGTACACTAAAATCGCCTGAAGAAGCCTCCCGGTCGAAAGGAGGGAGATACACTGAAGGAATGGGAAACATATCATGCATGGTGCTATTTAAAACTATTGGTTGGGATAATACAAGGTTTGTAACTCTTTTATACATCATGTATTTCCTTTTAGAGGGTTACACATAAAATCCCAATATCTTGATCGAATTTTTAATTTTCCTAATCATTACACAATGTGAACTGAGTTCATGAAGTTTAACCATGTCACATCATGAACCATTTCAAGACATGTGTCTGGCGGTATTTACATTTCATGTAATACATTTACACAATATGTAATTTTTATGTAGATAGATTTCATCCCATATTCAATAGAAGGACCCAAAACAGCTCCAAATCATTCCATGAATGGAATACCCTTACAAACTATTTAAAACATTTATATCTAAACTCCATTAATTTAAAAAAAATTGAAGTACCCAATATTAAGTCATTTTCATCAACAAAGGATTTTTTTCACCAAACAAGATTCGTCTACCAAGGATTAAAGGCAAAATAAAACCTAATATAAGACATTTAACACAAAAACTCAAGGAAAGACATACCTAAAAAAGGATAGATCATTAAACCTCCCAAATATATAACATATTGTCCCTGAGCTACTCCAAGAATAACTGTGGTGTATCAGAAAACCAGTATGGACACTATTGTTTCATATCAAACTCCATCTCCCAGGTCTCCTCCTAAACTATCGCATGCTTCCACTACACTTGAACCAAATGTAAAGTCCATCCCTAAAGGTACTTATCAATACGGTACATAATCTATATTTAATTCTACTCAAATGAAACATCAATCCCAAGATTGATGTCTTCTACGTCTATAACATACGACATGTGAAACATGTCATGCATGGAACTATGAAACTATATAAGGGATAATCTATATGGCACTTGACAACCCTATCATTTATCTAATATTTTCTAAAACCCGAGATCTAGATTTCCCTATTTCTAGATACGAAATTGAACCGACCTAGGAAATACTCAAAGGAAAACATAATGAACAACCTCAAACTCGACAGATCTTATTTGAGAGTCATCATCAGATTTCTACCTACTCTACATGTTCATCATCTACCTCTTTATCAAATGAACCTGATTAGACATCACCTTCCTTAGACTCGGTCAAACAAGTGTTGACTCACCTACCTCAATCTAAAAAAGAGAATAATGGAAAAACCTTCCATAAAAACCATCAAAAGGATTCGACTAAATTTATTCATAGAAACATCTATCATATAAAAACTCCACGAGTTCCATATGATACATCCAATACCCACTGAAATCCAAAACACCGTAATGTGACATATCCTCCAAAACCTAAATAGTATGATTAGAATTACCATCAACCTGAGGGTGATAAGTTATACTCAAAAGAACCTATGATATTTGAGAATTCTGAAGACCCTACCAAAACTATGATGGGGGACAAGGATCTCTGTCTAAAACAATACTCCTCAGAACACCATACAGTTGAACTACCTCATCCACATTAAGACTGCCCAGATCACCAATTGTGAAGGTTTCCTGTACATTCAACAAGTGGTCAACATTATTTATTCGATCCAAGATCAAACATACAACATCATACATATATGTTGTATTGGGAAATCCTCTCAAAATATCCATAGTTACATCATCCTATTTCTACACTGGAATGGACAAAGCCTACAAAATACTAGCTAACCTATGATTCTAATCTTTCACCAATTGGTAGGTGAAGCTTATTACCACTATGACTATTACATCCTACATAATTCTTGTCCTCCAATACTATCTACATAGATTACGATAGATTTTTTTCAAACCAGGATGTACCACCCATCTAGAAGCATGAATCTCTCTCATCAACTCCTGATGTAAGCCCATAGTAACCCATACACATCCACCTAATAGAATAGAATTCCCATTTTCAAGTTACCATCTTGATTGTGTCTCCCAACCATATAATTTTTCTCTTAAAACTAAGACCACTAGATCAGATAATTTCTCAGTCTTGATCTGGTTCAAAATAATGGGTACAACCGATGTCAAAGTCAGATGTATTTATCCCTGAGACTCCAAAACATCTACATGCATGTTTTCAAAATAATTTCATCATCTAATACTCATCATAAGGATCCTTCACTTCCTATATTTATGTTTTCATCTCAATTAATCTGCCAAGATGTTTCCTTTTCCCTGTGTATAATCAATATCGAAGTCAGAAAACTATAGATACTTGACCCAACTTCTATACTGAAGGTTTGGGTCCCACTAAGAAAAGATGTAACTGAAGCTATTGTGGTATGTGTATACAAAAAACCAATGATCCATGAGATAATGAATCTAGTATCTCAGTTCATGTACCAATTCTACTAACTCCAAATCATGTGTAGGGTAATTTCTCTCCTACGGTTTCATATGTCAAGATCTATAAGTAACCACTCAATCCTCCTGTACCATAATGACTCTGAGTCCAACTCTGAATGTGTCATAGTACATAGAATAGGTTTTACATAGAATACATAATGTGAGGATTAGTTCAGAGGACTTATTACCTTTTATCTTCTAAAATTCCCTCTCACAAATCTGACCAAACAAACCTCACCCCCTTTTTGGTCATCCCTAACATCAATGCTTCCATACAGGAGAATTATTGAATAAATCACATATAATAACCTGTTAAACCTAGAATGATCCAAATTTCAAAGACTTTCTAGGGCTAATTTTATGATACCTTGGGATAAACCATCTCTAGTTCCACTCAAAATCATGTCTTTGAGAATAAATGGCCCCATAAATTCAATTTAATAATATAAAATTTCATTTTTTTTATCTTGTCATAAATTCGATGCTCTATCAGCATACTAAAGATGATGTAAAGATGTTGGTCATGATCATCTTCTAATTGGGAGTATGCTAATATTTTTTTGAAAAAAAACAACCACAAAATGATCATAAAAAGGAAGAATGATTTGATTCATAAAATCCATGAATGCTACTAATGTATTTTTTAAACTAAACATCATCAATATGAACTTATACAAGCCATAGTATCTCATAAAATTAGTTTGATGTATTTTCAATGTTCTCACACTCAACGGATGGTATCTTAATCTCAAATAAATCTTTGGTGAAGATCTTAGAACCCCTCAACTAATTGAAAGGATCATCAATACAGGGAAGGGGATATCATTTGTTGGATATTATCTGGTTCAATCTCTAATAATCCACACATAAACGCAAAGTCTCATTATCCTTCTAGGGGAAGAGAACTAGGGAACCCCTAGGAGAAGTACTATTCCCTATGATACTTTTATCTTCTAGATCATCCCGCTAAACTTTCAACTACCAAATCTCTACTACATCCAATTTATATTGTGAGATAAAACCAAGGTATGTCCCCTGCAACAACTCAATCATGAACCAGATATCTTGCTCCAACAATATAACATAGAACTCATTAGGAATTATATCCTAAAAATGGTCTACAACTAAAGGAAATGAATCATGCTCTATCCCACCATCATCTAGATAAAGACCATCTCTTTAGGTCATGATACAATATAATCTACACCAAATTGGTCCTATAGGACCAATATAAAGATCCTACAAACCCTAGTGAAAAAAGGTTCTTTATTCTAGAGATAGAAAGTTAATTTTCCTTGACTTGTAGTTGACATTATCCTAGTATGGAACTGGACAATACTTACCAATAATCAAATAAAAACCATAGATCTATAGAAAAAATAGTTCCCAAAATAAATGGTAAACACCAATCTATAGAGAACACGCCTTATATAATTTTATATTCTCTGATCGCACTCCCAAAGCTGAATCAATGGTCAAAACACCATCCAAGATATCCACATCCATGCTCAAAACATTTAAAAAATGAGTGGATAAAATGGAATATTATGATCCTATATTAAACAAAACACAAGAAGTGGTAGATGATACCAGAATCATACCATTGGTGGTATAATGTCCTACATCCAAATAAATGGAGTTATCTACAATGCATGCAGCTGACTAACCCCTGTTCCCTAGGATCCGGCCAAAATTTCCTAATTTATTCCCTCGACTTGGTATTATCATTCATACGCTAGGGAACCACACCCCCTTCCTCGACTAAAATTTAATGTGAAACTCCAACTATTTGTCTATGGAGTAGTAGTTTAGACCATCATAATCTCTAGTAATAGTCTTGATCCCCTTCCACTGCTCTGTAGTTTTATGCCCCTCAAAAACTCTACATGTGGTATATCCTTACACAACAACAATATTCCAAAGTGGTGAATGGATACTAAGGCCATTTTTGGCCCAACATTTCTCACTAATAGAACTGTAACAGAATTAGATCCAAAGATGGATTCCCACCTCCCTGACTACTCTAACAGCTATTAACTTGGGGAAAAATCATTGAAATTCCTCTTTTGACTAAAAGAAGACCTCATAGTTCACCATACTAAAAAATCCTAGACATTTCTCATTGACTCTATCAGATTCCATTTTGTGATGAGTTCCTAATTCATCACATCCACAAAACTACTCATATGGAACACATTCAACTATGACTTGATCTCACACCAAATACTATTCTAAAAGTATCATTCCTTGGAGATATCATCAACATCTAAAGATGGTTCTTGACTTTAAAGGTTAGTGGATCATTAAGTGTTGTCTAACACTGACATTTTCTTTTATTCCAGGTGCATGAACTCAAGATACTTCTCATTCCTCAACATATTAGGATAGAAGTAACTCGGTAAATTCACCTTGAAGTCCTTCCAAGATAACTCTTATTTTTAACTAGCCTACTCTAGAATATCCCACCAACTCTTGGTTGGTAAATCAAATATATATGAATTAAGCTTCACCCTTCTATCTACAAATGTGTCAAGATGCTTAAAGATCTTATATATTGACTCAATCTAGAATTTAGTTGTCATGTTTCCTCACTCCTTGGTGAATTTAGGTTGTTTTTGTAGTTTTAAATCTCTCATAAACTCATAAATTGAAGGCATGGTGTAACAGTCACCCATTACATGAATCACATGACCCTCATGAATCTATAAACAATATGAACTTTTGTAAGATCTCGATCTTTTATGGATTCATCATGGGAGAATTTCTTGGTACTTTTTGAAGCTTTTATGTACCATTAACTTGGATTAGTGGATTTGGGTGTGTTTGGGTGAATGTTTATGGAAAACCAAAGGAAAGTGGGTTGTGCCCGATTTGCACACAATTTGACAGCCGTGCGACTTAACCATGACAAGAGTGTGAAACTGGATAGAGAGGTCCACACGGGTTGACAAACCCTGAAACCAAACCTTTCCAACCATAAAAAACTGGATAAAGGGGTCTGCACGGTTTTCGCACAGTTTTCCCTAACTGTGTGCCTCTACTTAGAAAACCATGCACGCAGGATTTTAATTCTGAGAATCCTTTTTAAAACAACCCCCCCCCCCCCCTAGGACATCTATATTTTTGACATTGACTTGGGATTGACGAATTCTAGTTCTTTCCAAAGCCTCCCAAAGAGATTACAAGGAAATATTAACACTGTTCTTCGAGATTGAAATCCCAGATTAAAGATCCTCTATCCTATGGATAAGTGATTTCATCTCATTGCTTATCCCTTTTTTCTCTTATCTTTTCTATGTCTTTCCATGGAAGATCTCCACATTTTTCTTAGATCTAAACCTATGAGAAACGATATAGATCTAGGATTTTAGATCTAGGATTTTAGATCTAGATCTATATTTTAAAATATCTTGATGCCTTTGATTTTAATTTAGTTTTTAGGGATTTAGATATAGAGCTTGATCAATGATGTTGTGCCGCTTATGTTTTATAGGGATTTTCATTGGGATAACTTTTTTCACTAAACTGAGGTAGTTGGTCTAAATAAGACTCCCATAGTCAATATTTTAGATATGTGTATGATTATATGATTGTTCTCATAAATACTCTTGGTTATTTATTTCCTAAATTATAGTCTATAAGAATGTGAAATTAAATTGAGCTACCTTGGTGATTTAATTGATAATTGAACCATGAAAAAAACAATATAGGGTTGACCAAATTGTTCTTTTAGAGATTGCATATTGTTAGAGATATTTTAATTAAGATAGTTAATTGTTGGGATAAGATAATTAATTAGGGGAAATTAATTATGGAATTATGTTTGGCTGTGAGAGATAATTAATTGTGAGGATTAATTATGTGCCATGATGTTTACCAAATATAATTAATTGAGAGATTCAATTATGTGTAATGATGTGATCAAAAATATTTTCTTGAGAATTAATTACGAAAATTTTAACTTTGATATGGATAATTAATTATGAAGAATTAATTATGGAATGCGAATTGTATTGATTGATTAATTAATTTATGAATTCATTAATGGGCATGTTCTTAGTCAATTGTTGAGTTAAATAATGTCCTTTGAAATGTTTAGCTAATTGATGGATTAGTAAAGGGATAATGTGGATAATTCTTATGACATAAAGAATGATTAAATTGATGAGATTTTGTCGTTCTAGGCATAGCATCCTAGAACGATTACAAGTTGGGACTTCGACATGGTGTTCTTCCAAAATAGTTATCCAAACATTATATTATGGGGTATTAGTCATGAAGAACAACACCGATTGAGAAAATAAGTGCTAGGAATGATGAAATACACTCAAGAAGATTTTGGGTGACAGGCATGACTACTTACACCTAATGAATGAAAATAATGAATGATGTTCCAACTGAGAATTGGGGTGCTAGGCATGATGACCTACACTAAATGAATGATAGTAATGAATGATAATAATGAATAATGATTCGAATGGGAAACAAGAATTGAATTGGCATAATATGATGATTAATGATTAACTGACAATGTGATAACTATTTAAATTATTCATTGTATTTATTGCTTCATAAATCTGCATGCACTATATTTTGACTGGACTCGTTTTAGATATCGTTGGTTGTGTCTTACTGAGTTGTACTCACACCCTATTAGGGATACCTGATCGGAACCTGAGAATACTTTGTTGTTTCATGACTCAATAAGGTAAAGTCACTGGGATAGGTTGTTGTTTGGGATTGGAGAATGGGAGAGGGAATCAGAAGCAGTTCGGGACCCGTTTTAGAGTCATTGTGTCTTTGAATTGAGTTTCAATGTAGACACTTGGAATTTTCATTGTCAAAGAATGTTTTATGTTTTAGTTGAGTATTGTATTTTCTATTTTTCACTATCTTATTTCATGTTATTTTTGTGGTTATTTATACGATTTTGTTCTAGGTTATTTTTATTTTCTTCCACTGGTGTTTTCTTCTGATTAAAAAGGGTATAGTCTCCCTAATACTGACATACCAGACCCTCGCTACTAGTCATCACCCTCTAGAATATGGGGAGGGGTTCTTGAGGGCATGTGTCCAACTGGCTCGGGGCACTGTTCAGTGGCTCCCAGTTTAGGACATCACAAATTGGTATTATATGAGTTTTATTTTGTTTATTCTTGTTTTGTATTACTATTTTTGGAAAGGTAAATAGGATACTAGGAATATTTGAGGCTTGGTTATGATCTCGTGCATGGTATTTTCAAACCCATGGATGGGGGAAAATTAGAGTACTTAGGGTGGGATTGTTGTGGTTGTTGTTTGTTGTTAAAGTTGTATATTATTTCTCCTTGGGTGATGCACTTGTGGGGTGATGTGATATTTTATTGAAAATTGTTGAATTTTTATTCATGGCCTAAAGAGGAATGATAGTTTAGTCTGTGTGCATCATTATAGGAACTCAGGGTTGTTGTGACATAAATCATTTGAGGCGCTCATAGGAAAACAGATTATGGGTAAGTTGATGAACATGAACTATTTTACCTTATTGTGATATTGGAATAATGATGAAGAATCTGAATAAATGGGTGTCTAATGAGAACCTTTATTGATGAAATGGAAATGAGAATTTAATTAATTGTTGATTTAATTAATTTATGATAATGTGATTAATTAATGGAAGAATTAATTAATGAGGATGAATATACACATGTTAACCAAGACCTAGGAGTAGGACAGTTATGGGTATTGATAAGGCCTCGGTGTTGACAGTGTGGTGAGAAAAAGGGGGATAAAGACATGTTGAAACTTGTGGTATTATTTTCTACACTTATGTAAATGTTATATGGTTTTGTTATGATACAAGAGACATGTGGTTGGATTTTTAAGAGTATTCCTCCACAATTCATGTTGAGGGAGAGACCGTGGGGTATGGCTCGGAATGAACTTCCACAGAGGGAGCTTGAGGAACCATCAGAGCAAGCTTAGGAAAAAGGGGAACAGATCCGAGTGAACTTTTCCTATTTTATAAAATTCATGGAGGGAGGACCAGGGAAACTTCATAAAAGCATGCCTTAGTTGGCAAGGGAGTATTAGCATCAGTACCCTCTGACTTATACTAGAGAGGGAAGAGACGAGGGAGCTGAATTCTGGATTGAATTTATAGAGACTATACATTACCATTTAGAGACTCTGGGTGAGAGGAGGGTCAGTTTGGAATTTTATATGTTGTGGGGTTTCATGAAGCACTAGTGGGACATTCAGGTATGATCTAAACAAACTACCAACACGTTATGGAAGGACTTTTAGGATAATTTCATAGAACACTTATATCCAGACACGTTGAGTCAATATAAGGTTTGAATTTTTATACATATGACACAAGGAAGCATGTCAATAATGGATTGTACTGAAAATTTCAAAGATTTGTAGTGATTTAATCTAGATTTGGAAGCATATGAGGATTCTTCGGAAAGATGATTTCAAGATGGACATAAGTTTGAAATTAAGTCCCATGTGAATATCTTAAGGCTGAAGAATTTTTCATAAGTGGTTAATTAAGCTCTTGTTCTAGAGGGGAACCTGAAGGAAGCATCCAGTACTTGGCAGGTAGCTGGACGATCAGGGAGTGTTCCTTCCAAGAATAGGAAGCCCTATCATGAGAATCTTAGTTAGGAAAGTGGAAATCAGGGTGGACAGTATGGAGGAATATTTACAACAGATATTTCTCATGTGATTTTCCACCTGTGTGGTAGGAAGGGACACTATCGTACATATTCTCTCAGCCAAAAATAGAGTAAAGTTTTGTGGAATGATGGGACACCTACAAAAGTTGTGCTGGAAGAAACGATAGGCTGGTGCTGAGGGAGCAGCTGCTCAGAGTTAGAGTGTGGGAAGGGGGTCTTGTACACCATATAGTTCTGGCAGCTGGACTTCTACTGGATGAGGTGATAGAGGATGTGGATGTGGTGCTTGTGAGAATAAGCACCAGTATTAGAATAGTGGTGCCACTCAGGGGAGTCAGGTGACACCATAGAGAAGAGGGTAATGATTGTTACATGCAGTGAAACCTACAATTTTGGAGAGCGGTGATGGTCCATCGACATTAAGAAGTATGATTCTAGTTTTTTATAATTTAGTTATTTACTTGTTTGATACTGGTGCCTATCATTCTTTTTTATCTGTAAATCTTGTTAATGGATTGATCTTGGAGGTGGAGTCCATATGTAGGGTGATGAATATCGATACACAATTGGGAACAAGGTCTAGGTATATCTATTTTTGTAATGGATGTTCACGAGGGATCAAAGGGTATTTCTTCCTTTGGGATATATATGTCATTGATATAATATGCTTTGATCTGATTCTGGGTATGGACTAATTAGTAACATACTGATCCCACATAGATTGTTATCGCAAGAGATTTACCTTTGTATCTCTTAAGGTTGGCCAATATGTCCTTTGTGGAAAATGGGATATCCATGCAGGTAGATCTAGGAAAATTACTCAATAACTATGAGAGATCACAGCCCAAGTTTCTATACTTTTTATAGATTATGGGGGTGTTAGGAAACAAGTCCTTCCACCAGTAGTAGAACTATTTCAAGATTTCTTTCCTGAATAATTTTCAGGGTTTCCACCCGAGAGAGATGTGGAATTCACTATTGTTCTCAAGTCGGGGGCTGAGCTAGTATCTATTCCACCTTACATAATGGAACCGACTAAGCTTCAAGAGCTCAAAACATAGTAGGAAGAGTTGGAGGATAAAGGGTTTCTCCATACAAGTGTGTTTCCATGGGGACCACCTATTTTGTTTGCAAAGAAGGCTGACAGGATTTTTCACTTGTGTGTCGATTACTATAAATTGAATAAAATGACTGTAAAGAACTGATATCCTCTTTAGAGTATTGATGATCTGTTTGACCAGCTGAAGGGGGTAGTGTGTTCTCAAAGATTGATCTGAGATCAGGGTATCATTAGGTCAGAGTTCGGACCTCTGATATACTATGAAATTCTTTCAAGAGCAGGTATGGCCTTTATGAGTTTATTGTAATGCTATTTTGGTTAACTAATGCTCTAGAAATGTTTATAGCCTTGATGAATAGGATCTCTAATCCGTACAAAATTTAGTTTGTGGTGGTTTTTGTGAAATACATCTTAGTGTACTCTAAGACTGATGACGATCATGCTCAACATATTGACATCATCCTGGATACACTGAGAGAGCATCAACTATATGCCAAGATATTTAATTGACAGTAATAGATTGAGAGGGTACACTTTATTAAGGCACATCATATCAGAAGAAGTTGTGGAAGTGGACCCAAAAAAATCAGACAGTGATTTCTTGGGAGCAGCCCAAGAATGTTTTTGGTATTCGATGATATTTGGGATTATCTAGTTATTACATGAGTTTTACCCAGGACTTTTATTGAATGGTATCACCACTTACTAGTTTGAAAAAAAGGTTTAAGTTTTTTTTGACAAAATCAAGGGAGAATTATTTCCATGAATTGAAGAAGTGCTTGAATTAGGCACCAATTTTGATCATACCTAAGTCAGTTAAGAAGTACACAGAGTTCTATGATGCTTCTGGGATCAGGATCAGATCTTTTTTGATTCAAGTGGATGTAGTCTTTGCTTATGGGTCTCACCAGATAATGCTATATGAATGGAATTACCCTACTCATTACCTTGATTTGGCATAAATGGTTTATGCTCTTAAGTGTTGGCGACACTATCTTTTTGGTGAAATGTTTACAGTTTTTACAGATCAGAGAAGATTGAAGTATATCTTTTCAAACCACAACTTGAATCTACAAGAGAGAAGATGGGTAGAGTATATTTAGTCCTTTGATTTTGAAATAGAATATACACATAGGAAGATGAATAGTGTGGTTTATGCCTTGATCAGAAAAAACATAGACACATTTGGTACATGAGTCGATTGCAGAGTGGACGATGGTGACGATACTGGCACAAATGCAGGTGGTAGTTTAGGAGAGTCTAGAGAGGATGAATCTGGTTTCTATAGCAGTGGAGTCTACAATCTTGAGACTGACCAGGGATAGGCAGTACAAGGATCTAGAGTGTTTAGATTGAGGGAAATCTGTGATGTTGGGAGACACCTTCAGACTAGAAAATAGATGAGAATGAGATTATCTATGTGAAAAATCATGTTGTTGTGCCTACAAGTATGCGAGAGGAACTCACGTGAGAATTTCATGCTTCAATGTGGGAAGTACATCCTGGGGTGAAAAAAATGTATCGTGACCTTAGATGATAGTTTTGGTGGCCAGGCAAGAAAAAGGAGATAGTAGTGTTCATAACAAGATGTTTAACGTGTCAGTAGGTGGAAGCAGAGCATCAATGGCTTGGAGGCCTATTGCAGTCGTTACCTATTCTAGCATGGAAGTGGGATGATGTGACTGTAGATATTGTGGTATTACTTTCAAAGACTCTTAAGAAGAATAATTCTATTTGGGTCATTTTTTATCAATTAAAAAAGGTAGAACGCTTCTTTTTTATCTGGGAAACATTTTCTGCAGAGTATTTGGGAGAACTATATGTAAGACAGATAGTTCGTTTTCATGGGGTTCCACGAACTATAGTTTCAAATCATGATTCACGCTTTACTTTACGCTTCTGTAAGGGATTACATAGGGAACTTGGTACACAGAATATGTTAATTATGGCCTTCCTCCAACAGAATGATGAGAAGTCGTAGCGTACCATACTGGTGTTAAAGGATACGCTATGTGCATGTGATCTTGACATTGGTGGTTCTTCGGAAAAAACATATCTTTAGAAGAGTTATCCTATAAAAATAGTTATCAGAAAACTATACAGATGGAACCATATGAGTCACTATACGGTTAAACTTGTAGATCATTGCTATGTTGGTTAGAGGCGGGTGAGTTAGAGCTGTTAGGACCGAGTCTCGTTTGCGAGACATCGAAGCATGTGATGTTGATTAGAAAGTGTATGTCTGTGGCTCAGAGAAGGATGAAGTCATATTTTGATAGAAATATATTGCCCCTAGTGTTTATAGAGGTTAATCGTGTATTCTTTCATGTCTCACCTGGATTGGCTCACCACAGGATACAGAGGCAGGGAAAGTTAGCGCCCAAGTTAGTGGGACAATTTGAGGTGTTCGAGAGAATCGGGCTTGTGTCATAGAAATTAGCACTTCCATAGAAATTCAGCACCATTAATGGTGTTTTTTGTATTTCACAACTAAGGTGGAATCACACGGACCCTTCTTGTGATATTTTTATGGAGGAAGTTGACCTCCAGATAGATGCATCATTTGATGAGCATCTGGTACCTGTATTGGGTTGCGGTGAGAAAGTGTTATGGGGAAAGATCGTGCCATTAGTTCATGTGTTATGAAAAAATGGAAATGTTCTAGAGGAAAATTGATAATGGGAATCATACATGAGGTCTCAATGTCCCAATAATTGTTTCACAGAATCATTGAGATGTTTGGGAGTGCAGCTCAAGAATGAGTTGTTATAAGGTGGGGAGATTGTAAGATCCTGATCTTTTCTAGAGTCTTATCAGGTGTGTTTTCAGTTACTTATTGAAGACGTTATGAACCTTTAACTTGGAGTAGTGGATTGGGGTGTGTTTGGGATAACATTTAAGGCAAACTAAAGGGCAGTGGGTTATGCATGGTTTTTGCACAGTTTGACAAACCGTGTGACAAAACTATTCCAAGCATGCGAAACTGGACAGAGAGGTCTGCACAGATTGAGCAAGGTTTGAGAAACTATGCGACCAAACCATGCCAACCATGAAAGACTGGATAGAGGGGTTCGCATTTTTGGTACAGAGTTTTCCCTAATCATGGGCCTCTACCCAGGAAACCGTTCATGTGGGATTTTAATTCCAGCAATCATTTTTAAAACAACTTGAACCCTCAGAACATCCATATTTTTGACCTTGGATCAGGCTTGATGAATTATAGGTGTATCCAATTCCTCCTAAAGAGATTCCAAGGTGATGAAAACACTGTTCTTTGATATTGAAAGTCCAGATTATAGATATGATCTTCTCTCGGTAAGAGGATTTCATCCTGTTGTTTCTCCTGTTATTTGTCTTATCTTTTCTAGGTCTTTTCATTGAATATCTACACCTTTTTCATTGAACTATGCCTATGAAATAAGATATAGATCTCGGATTTTATATCTAGATCTATATTTTCAAAGTTCTTTATTACTTTGATCTTAATTTTGGTTTTAGGGATTTAAATTCGGATCATGATCCACAACGTTGTGCCGCTCATATTTTTGGGGATTTCTATTGGGCTAACTTCCATCAATAAACTGAGGAAGGTGGAATAAATCAAACTCCCATAGTCATGATTTTAGATATTTGTATGAGTTTATTATTGTTCTCATAAATACTCTTGATGATTTATTTCTTAAATTGGAGTATTTAGGAATGTGAAATTGAATTGAGCTTCCTTGGTGATTTAATTGATAATTGATCCATGAAGCAAATGATGGGGGGTTTCCCAAATAGTTATTTTGGATATTTGATTTTGGTAGACATATTGTAATTGAGATATTTAATTATTTTCATAAGATAACTAATTGGGGAAAATTAATTATGGAATTATGTTTTGCTGTGAGAGATAATTATTTGTCAGAATTAATTATGTGACGTGATGTTGACTAAAGATAATTAATTGAGAGAATTAGTTATGTGCCCTGATATGATCAGATATAATTAATTTTGAGAATTAATTATGACATGTTGAACATTGATATGGATAATTAATTATGAATAATTAATTATGGAATGAGAATGGTATTGATTCCTTAATTAATTGGTTAATTAAGTAATGGGTAACTATTGAGTTAACTAATGGACTTTGAAATGTTTCACTAATCGATGTATTAGTAAAGGGATAATGTGGTAAATTCTTATTTCATAAATAATTGATAAATGGATTAGATTTTGGGGTTCTAGGCATGGGGTCCTAAACCGATTAGAAGTTTGTAATTGGATATGGTGTTCCTCCCCAATAGATATCCAAGCTTGAGATTATGGTGTGTTAGGAATTACAAACTACACTTATTGAGAAAATAAGTTCTAGGCATGATCACCTACACTCAACGAGATTAGGGGTTCTTGGTATGATGACCAACAACCATTGAATGGTAATAGTGAATGATGTTTCAACTGAGAATAAGGGTTCTAGGAATGACGACCTACACCAAATTAATGATAATAATGAATGATGATCCAAATGGGAAACATGAATTGAATTGGCATAATATGATTATTAAAGATTAAATGGCAATGTGATAACTATTTACTTTTTTCATTGTATTTATTTCATCATAAATATCCATTCACTATCATAAGACTGGACACATTTTATACATTGTTGGTGGTGGTCTACTGAGTTGTACTCACACCCAATTTAGGCCACATGTTCAACACCTAATAAGACATTATTGTTGCAGGACAGAATAACAGCATTTCCCTAGGATAGGTTTCTATTTGGGATAGGAGTATGGGAGAGGGAACCAGATGCAGTTTGGGACCTGTTTTGGTTTCTTTGTGTCTTTACATTGAGTTTCATTGTACACACTTGTAACTTGCTTTGTCATACCATGTTTTACCTTTCATTTGAGTATTGTATTTTCTAGTTTTGACTATTATATGTCATGGTATTGTTCTTATTATTTATACGCTTATGTACTTGGTTGTTTCTATATGAATCTAATGGTGTTTTTTCTGATAACAGAGGGTATAACCTCCCCAAGACTAACTTACCAGACTCTCGCTACTAGTCGGCACCCTCCGGCGTACGAGGAGTCGTGTTTCAGGGCAAGTGTCCAACCAGCTCAGGGAAGAGTTTAGTAGCTCTTGGGTCAGGATTTCACAACATCCATATGATCCTCATGAGATACATGAAGCTCCAGTTCAACTATGTTAGGATCATGTAATTTCCGCTCTCCTAAAACACAACTCTATGATAATGATACGACGTTTTTTCTAAAATACAAGCATGCTCTTTAGAACACTTGTTGTCAATAATGTCAACCTCAGCATGTGAAATCCATATAGAACCATAGAATCCTAGTCTCTCTAAACAAGGGATACAGGTGTTTTAGCCTGAAATATAATTTTATATATTTCATTTCCAAAATATAATAGGTATCTGGTATCGTATTTGAAATTCTAATGTATATATCAAATGAAATAAATATTTCTCTATCTTCAATAATACATGTCAATATATATCACTATGTGCCTTTCAAGATCTAATAATACTCATCTATTTCCATACCAGAGCACAAGTATAAATCAAATAACTAATAACAGCATGAAATAATAACCTCTCATAATATGTGAATCAACATCGGTGAAATAATATCAACAGTAACTTTAAAACATCATAAACAATAACCATACATGGGGAATCAAAAATTTTCCCATAAATGGGTTAACTATTCCCATGAAAAATCTCATTACCATACCCTGCACATCCTAGTCTACTTTATACATTTTCCTAATAGTAAATAAATAGAATGAAACCCAGGGTCCTATGATACCACTATGTAACATCCCCTGATTCTTGAACTCTCTCACATAGTCAAATCAGGATGGTTACGTAACCTGAAGTATGCCTCCCCATATTCCAAACATTATTGACATGTTGTGGTAGCATGATAAGCATAATGGAGAGACTATACCCCCAATACAAAGTTACAACATAGTGGAAGTAAACAATATCAATAAATATTATTATAGCGGAAATAGTAGAAATAATATAATATAGTAGGAAAACCAACTGGTAAAATCAAGTTGAATAATCCAATATGTAACAAAGTAATAATTTCATGTCATGTTGGAATGTGACTAAATATTAAACTAAAATTTATTCAATAAAAGAATCAACTGACACAAATAAATGCAAATACCCCTGTCTTGAACCCAATGTCAATCGTATCCCTAAAATCCAGCACATCCATCAAGAATCAATCAATAAAAAGGTATCTTCCCTTGGTCTAACCCATTATCCATGTAATCTCTTTGGTTAGTAAAAAATGTCCTGAGTAGGGTGTAAGTAATACTTAGTAGTTTAACACCACCATGTCTAAACAGATACATCCTGATAATAAGTTCATGAAATAATTAAATAAACAAGTGTATTAATTAATTAAACAACTAAATTAATACTGAATCAACCTACTACATAACCATGGTGGAAATTCTCTAAGAATGTCTAATGAATATGACATCCTCGTCCATATAACCATGGTAAAATATAAACTTATTTGGTGTCCTGTCAGAATGTCTCTGAGCATGTAACATACCCATGCCAACCCCAACCATATATCCAAGGTAAAAATAATCCAAATCTAAGTCAAGTATGCTATATAAGTATTTTATCAATAAATCAGTGTTGATCCCTGTATATAATCTTTACTGAATGTATCAAGTCCAAGACTGGTATATAATAATTTTTTCAATTTTTAAGTGTTAGTTCCAGTCTATAAGTATTGCAGCATGTATCAGGGACAAGCCTATCATACAGTCATTTCAATATAAATCCCTAGGCATATCCCACAATAAAATCACTACATCCTAAATCACTAGGCATAACTGACTAAATAAGCACTAAAACATTTAACATAATGTGCCATAATAGTATGGATATCACAATATCACATCATAAGGCTTGCGGGAAAAATATGAAAATTTCCATTTATCTTTTTATCACACATTTTCTTTATCATTTGGTCATAAACAAATAACATTCCAAAAATTTTAGTAATAAAACCAATCCAAGGTGAACATATAACTAGAAATACCCAAAAACTCATTCCATGAAAACCATACATAATACAATAGCCAGTTAATTTTTAATCAAGGGTTTGATCACCCAAACAGTAACCATTATCTAGTTCATAAAAAATTGGATCCAAAGGGATTCTAAGAAACAGTCTAATTCATTATTTAATTAATTTAAGCACATGTTATGTTGGCGTAATTGAAATATTTCACATAGATACAGTTAAATAGACCATAGGTTTAAGTTTGAGACCAGTTACCTTTAATTGATGGTTAAAATGGAACATCCAAAGGGTAACAATAACTAAGAAGAAGGTGAAGAAGATTGAAATATGAAAACTAGATCAAATCAGATTGAGATTAACATCAAAATCGAAAACAACCTAGGGATTCCACCATCATAATGGAGAAAATTGAAAGAGGAAGGGTAAACCAAATTTGATGACTTACTAGGGATTGATTGCACAAAAAGGATTTCCAAAAAGGAGGATGGAACTCCATATTATCTTAGAGAACCATCCTAGTTTGAGAGGAGGAAGCTTCACCCAATGAATGAGAAAAATATCACGCACGATTCTATTTATAACTGATGTTCAAGATATTACATGGTGTGTAGATCCTTTACATGTCGTTTATATATTTTTAGAGCTCACACAAAAAAACCAATTTTATCAGATTAATTTTTAATTTTACATAAAATTAAACAATGTGAACTATGTTCTTTATTTATAACAACTTTGCATCATGAACTAGTTCAAGACATGTTTCTGGCAACATTTACATGTTGTGTAATGCATTTACATGTCATATAATGGTTTTGCAGATAGTATTCATCCCATATTCAACAAAAGTACCCAATACACCTCCAAAGGCTTACAATCATGGAAAAATATTTTAAAACATTTGACGCATTTATATTTATACTACATTAATTATGAAATCCTTATGTCCCTAGTTATATGTCATTTTCCCAAAAAAGGATCTTCATCTATGAAAAAGACTCAACCACCAAGGATTAAAGATAATGAAAAACCCCAATGGAAGACATTTAATAAAAAAACTAATAGGGGGTATACCTAGAAAAATATATGATGTTACAAATGAATTAAACAGTTATCCCATAGTGGTTTATATGTATAAATTAAATGGGGTAATAATTTTTGAATTCATTAATAATATTTCATAGGAGTGTAAATGTAAATTATAGGGGAGTGAAGAAACATAATTTTTTATATTTATTTTTTAGTATCCATTACAAATAATTCATCATATTTTAAATTTATAATAAGTTTACTATATTTTAACATATTTCTTGGATTTATGGAATAAATGAAAAATCATATTAATATCAAAATATGATGTAGTTATTAATATTTTGAATATTATTTTTCATGATCAAAACTTTTTTATTTTAATCATTATAGGTGGAGAAATCCAATAATAGACTAATTGAATTAATTACTGAAGGCTTTGTTGAGAGGTGAATAATATTATATGAGGCAATAAAGGGATTCCATTATAAGTAGAATGTTTTGTATATAAGAAACATGAAAATTTTAACGAATTATATGGGATATTATAGAAATAAATATACAACAATACTGAAGAATATTTTGTTCCCACATATGAAATTACATTATTTCCAACTATGACTAATAGTATCCCTTACAATAGATTCTTGACATGAATTATGATAGAGAAAACAAAAGGTAATGTTGGTGTCTTTATGACATGAACTAGCCCACTAGGGCCCCTCCTAGGTCTGTGGTGATCCATGTGTGTACCCTAAGAAGACCTCCAATAGTTTAAGGTCTGCATAATAATACTGAGATGAAATAACATACAAGTGAGACTTTAGCCAATAACAACCTACAATAAAAATGATAATAAAACACACAATATAATCAGTAACCTCTATTGACATATATAAACAATTGAACTATAAAACAATTCATATACGTGGAATAAACCAACAAGACTAATTTCATATAGAAATATACCATGGGAAAATCATGCATCAATTAAAATATTTGAGAATAGATGAGATATGAAAAGGAAAATACCTCTTTACTGAAATCACTCTTTGGATTATCTCTATCAGCATCTCTCGCTCTCATAAAACCACAATAGACCACTATGAATTATATCCACCATATCCACATCCACAATGGTTTCCTATATTTTATTCATCCTCTGAATGTATACAACACATGTGGGAAAACATCTCAAGTAAGGGTGAGCATAAATATACCCAGTAATATGCCCTGAAAACAAAGATAAAAAACAAAGATAAAAATATAGAATCATAAAAAAACAAAGGGAATATCAATATATTATTTACGTTCATGGAAACCAAATAAAATAAAAGAACCCTATCTTCATAGCTCAACTCCTAGAATGATAATCTCTTATAAGAAACCTTTGATAATTAGGATTTCAAAATACTTAAAAAAAATAATGTTAATTGCTTAGTTGTAAGTAAAATCTATTTAGTAACAAAGAATTCTTGAAATTTCATATGAACTATATCATATTTATTAAATACCATCATAAATATTCATACCTCATAAACTATACTCTACCTCCCTGTAATCCTTTTGGGTGACCCACAGATCACTGAGGAATGGTTTTTAGTTGAGGGAGTACAAACCCCGATAGAGGACCCCCACCTCATCCAATAAAAGAATTAATAGATGATTTACTAAGTTTAATGGATGAAATATATTCAATACATCTTGTGGGTGAGTAAAGAAATCTATATTTAGAGGATTCAGACTCCATTTTATAGAGGATTTCCCACTCTAACTATAGTATGGGGGGCCTTTCCCTCATTAATATCGAGTGAAAAAATTTAAATCCCAAAATTTATTGTTAAAGAGGACCCATTCCCTATACTAATATGGAATAATGAATCTATTATGCATGTGTTGTAACTATGTCATATCATAAAAATGTACCTATTGGAACAAAAACCAAGTTTACTATTTAAATTCCTTACCCAACCCAAACCATAACCTATATGAAGATAATATCATAGAATTACTCAAAATACCTATCTAATGGTCTTTGATGATAAGAAATGTCACCCAAAAATGATATAATAAAAAAATACTTATAATAGATTATTTTCTTATCACATTCTGATAAATAGAGGAAAATAATTTAGAAACACTATGGTACACATAATAAAAAATATGTGCTCTTCAAGACATGATATTTGAGCCTCAAAAAAAGGTAAGGAATTAATTGTATGTGTGTTTACATTTAGATTCAACCTTGATGATGTGATCTAGATAGGTAAATAAAGTGTGGGACATATAGGATCCTAAAAAATGTACCACATGTTTCCAATTTTTAGTGGTCTACTACTACGCGGCCCGTTCAACATCCCACATGGAATTAGGGCCGAATGGTTAGTAGGGTTTGTACTCCAGTGTACCATGAGTCGCGTGATCTGCTAAATATTATAAGTGACCCATAATAACATATTTTTTTATATTAAATCCCATTATAACCCATATCCATAACCAAGAATAAGAAATTGAATTCATCAAGAACTCAAACATCATTAAATATTTAAAAACCTTAGAAACCCTATAAATGTTATCAAACCTACAAAAGACACGTGTTTTAGAAAATAACCCCCATGTAGTGGGGTTTTATTCACTAAACCTATACAAAAACTATGGACGTCACCATTGACTTCCCAAAAATAAAAGCACCTCTATTTCCCATACTTGTTACAATATCTAATGCATCTCAATGCCTATCATATCACTATCATTCCTCTACAATTAAATTTTTCCATCACCATCTGACATCACATTATAGCCTCACTGGACCTAAAATCCCATTAATAACATTACATAATTATTATGAACACAAACATATAATAATCCTCTCACTAAAATGTTATCATAAACTCCCTTCAGTTTCCACCCATTCTATTATCTTATCTAATATCATTGAACTATTATCCATTTCAATGTTCAATGTAAAACACTACTTCACAAAAGGGTGAAATAAGATAGGGAAAAAAGAATTTGGTAACAATTAATTCTTGAGTTCACTAAATTCATTGATTTTGAGTTAATTTCCTAAAAAAAGGTGTATATAAGGGATTAAAATAAATAATTGAAACATAATCAAAACAAATTTCAAGGGGATCAAATATTTAATGTATAAAAAACCAATTATCTTATGAATGAACTTAAAATAATCAAAATGATTAATCATTAATTAAGAAATGTGAAGAATAAATTAAATAATAAATCTGTATAAAATTCGATCACATGAATATTGATCCCTTTTAATGTAATAAGTCCTACCACTGGACACAATTTTCTTCCTATCAATTCATTCAATGATTCCATATGATCTGATTATTCTTTCCCTCTATTAATCTAATGTTGATTCCTCCACCCCATTAAAGAAAATTATATCTCATATAAATCCCTATATATCTAAGGTTCATGTGAAATAATCAATGTATAACTCTAGATATAATGATTTAATGAGTAATTTATATCAGGATCATGGGATAATTGGGAATTATTAATTTATGGCCTGAAATAGGAATGACCTGGGGCCCAAAACCAATTAATTATTACACCTATAAAATATAAAAACCTAACTCCAGAGCATAAAAGTTTTTCCATAATTTTCATTCAAGACTTTATTTATGATATATCTACATTCTCCCACAAGAGATAAATATTTATTTTTTCAATATATATTAAATATCTTATTAACATTTGACTTTCGTAGAATCTCATCAAACATCATCTCAATTATAAAATTAAAAAAACGTAGATAAATATAATGATTATAATATTTTTTTTAAATATAATTTAATTGATTGAAATTTTTATTTTACCCCTCTAGAGGACCCAATACATTGAAATTAAGAAAATGAGTAAATTATCACCCATGAAAAAAATCAGGTTACTATATCATCCCAACTATTAATCCTTTTTGTCTTTGTAAAGGAAAAATATGAGATAGAAAACTATGAGTCTCATAAACCAAATTTATGTATAAAATAATAAATATTTTCTAGATCTATGTGAATCTAGTACAAAATCACATAGAAAAACATCCATTTACTACTACTTTTTGTTTTGATTTACATCAATATACTTCAACTTCAATATAAGAAAAAACAACTTGATCTTAATCTATGTAAAAGTATAGAAAAAATAATAAACATTAATTATGTTAATTTTCCCATATTACTTACAAAAAACATTTTACCCTTATTTTTACCATCCTCATTTTTTGAAATTAATCTAAGAACAATCATTATCAATATAGATTTGGTCATTAATAAGAGAACTTCCTATGGTAGTGTTAGGCTCCCAAAATTTAAATATCAAACAATGAAAGTACCAAATTATAACAATTATGTATTGTTTTAGACCTTCTAACCCATTAAATTGTAGAAATTATAGTGTTGGAGGTGTCCAAAAGAGGTTCAGTGGATGTTGCTGGTTAAAAGGGAGGATTTGGATAAAGAATTCTACTAAGATAATTTTTGTTGGGTGGGGGATTAGGATGCACTCCATTGTAATGAATTTTTGTTATGGAGTGGTTGGATAAAATTTAAAGGCTCAGAGGAGGAGTTTTCGTGGCTCAACTTTATTTTCATGGATACACCATGGAAAAAATATTACAAAATAGGAATTTTATTGGTGGTTTAGTTCTATAGTGTAGAGATAGTGGCTATAGCATGGACCCTACGGATGGATTTTGGTGGTTCTTACATATTTGGAATGGTTTTGGCATTAATTCTCTAGAAGTGGAATGGATTCTGGGAGGATTATTTTGAGAATTTTATTGTTTTTAGGGTAGCATTGTTATGGAGTTTAGCGGTAGTGTATCCTCATCATCTATTTTTGGATTCTGTGGCGTGGTGTTTCCTCTTATGGTATAGCCCATTCCATTGTTTTTTGGATCTATTACATGGGGATTTCCATGTTTCTTGGACGTTTCTTGGACCAACTTCACTATGTCGGCATCTCTTCTATTGTTCCATGGTTTGGTCCCTTTTTAGTAGTTCTTCACTATGGGAAGACAAGTTGTGTTTTGGTCTTATGTTTTTCAGAAATGGTATAAAATCTAAAAGCCCCTCAAACCCTGTCATTCCTTTGTATTTTCTATTGGTTCTTGGGAAACCCAAGTATTCCCTTAGGATTTCTCCAAACCCATTTTTATATTCATTCAAACCAGGCCTTGTGAGATCAATATTTTGTGGTTCTATGTTAGTTTACTTCCTTATCTTGTTTTTATCTCTATTCCTCATCCAAAGAAGGATTATTTTAGTGGAGTTTCTGGATTTTGTGGGGGTATTTCTAAGGTACTGATGTGGGATTTCACATTATATGTTGATAAAAAATTCCTTTCTTTTAGGGTCTTTTGGTTTTCTTACTATTAATTCATATTTTGGTGGCGATTTAGAAAGCTTCATTTAAGGTAGGGGTCCCTTATCTATCTTCTAATATGTTTAGGGTTCAGGTAAATGACCCTGATTCAATCCTCAAGGGATTTGTAAGAGGTGAATAATACTCCTAATGGTAAGAGAGTAATTGGATAACTACTAGTACTCGATGCACCACAGTGAATGTCATCACCATCAACACAATATATGATGTAGGCCAAGACATAAATTCATGGGAAAGTAGTACATAAATTGTTCATCGAGAGGTATCTGATATGGATTTACAAACAAAGTCTATATATATTTTGAATCAAAAAAGCATCCAAAACATGTTACCAATGAATAATGAATTTCTACCTCCATAAAGGATAGCTACAAAAGATAAAATGAAATGTGTGTCCACATCCCAATCTCCACCTAGAGGATATAAAATTCCCTCTGTAAAGGAATTGAAAGCATAACATGATAATGTGATACAAAATCTCAAAATGATCAATGAGGAACTACTCAGTGGAAACATTCTTGTTGGGCATCAACCCCATAGAGAGAAAAATATCCTTCCTCCCATATATCAGGATAGAGAAAATCCACCAATAAGAGATGAATTTGGGTAACACGCTGGATATAGATCCAAGATACTAGTCTACATAAATAATGAATTTGAGTATTAATGTGATTTTACTCTATTATGAAGAATTCATCTCGCCTATCATCGATATCATTCATTCCTATCATGAATCAATAATGAGAGGGATATGAAAAGGATTATGCATCATCAAGCATAATATTATCTCTATAGATGGGAGGTTGTCCTGACAGTGGTTCCCTTAGAACTACTCAATTATATTGAATCCCTAGATGCTCAAATTGAATTCATCCATGGGTTGCGTTCACCCATATATCCAAATAAGAATTAATATCTCGAATAAGTGGATGAAACATTTACCCTACCAAATTTGGGAAATATAACTTTCTTAACCATTGATAATGTCGTGATCCAAAATAACATCTCATTCACTTCATATCTCGATGTAGCCTAGTGATGGGCCCTCAAGATGAACAAGAGGTAACCAAACAAAGTTGGTTTGTATAGACTTTGGTAGAGATGCCCTTTTTTGGTAAAGTAGCCTTCTAAAAGGATCTGTTGTGAGATAAAAAGACCTTTAACATCAAATTCTTTATCATTTAATCTCCTCATTAATGAAAACAAAATTTTAAAACTCAAAAATTGAAAAGAATTTAAAAATGATTGGTTTTCTAACATTATCACCAAAATAAAAGGTTTAACCTATAAACTCATTATCCCTCTATTGGAAGAAAAATTTAAAGAACTTTATATAAAAAATATTTCGGGTGAGCTACAGAAACCTTTAATCCCTATGAAGGATACGTGTGGATCTATTGAGATCCTAGAGATGAAACAATGACTAAAATAAGTTCTTCAGTAGACCTAGGCTAAGTCATGGACCATGCACTCGGCATGGGGAAAAAGGCTTGGAAAAAAAGAGACTTACTCTATTACCCTCAAACCAGTATTAGTTCCCATTCAAGAACCCCAGAAATCCTTGAATCATCTGGAACGACACATCGAGCAGAAGAATCAACAAAATTACCCTTGACTAGAATCAAAAATAGATCAGGGATTCTCATTATTTGAGGAATGGATTAGTATATAATACACATTCCAAAATGAGTAGGTCCCCTATTATTTCCTTAGAGCCATGTAAAATAACTTACCCAAGCTACTAAATCATAGTAAACCTAATGAGGTCAACCTCACTAATCGTCTTGACTACTTCTGTACTCATAATGGGCTAGGTCACACTATCTAAGACTGATTTGTCTTCAAATACTTCCACCAGATCATGGTTGACTATAGATAGGTGATACTATATAAGGCCTCAAAATAGGTGACCGACATAACCATCACCCTACCCAAAGAAGAGGGTGACTGGAAATAAGTTCTGGCAAGGTGTGAATAGAATTTTTGTAACTATATGATTTGAAATATAGTTGACCAATCTCATTCTACCCTGAGAGAACATCTTTGAAAACCAATAAAGAACCCAGTACCTAGAGATGCATCACTGAATACACCAATAGGTGGTAGAAATAATCTTTAGGGACATCAAAATACATAAGATAAAGAGTTATATCAATATCCCACTGAAGTTATGACTCTTACAATCTTCGTTCCTTCAACATCCAAAGAATTGGAACCACCCCACCAAACAGAACTCTCTTCAAATTAAGGGCTCGGTTATTGGTTTAATAACATATTTCACTAAACTTATTGCTTATCCAATGATGAATATGCCTCTGAGTATGACAAACCTATACCTAACTGGGGAGCTGGAGATCAAGGATGTGAAGGCTGAGGATACATGGGATGGAGCGTGTGTGTTTGAACATAATATTCTAGTCACATCCCCATAGAATCCATATATGAAGCTGGAACCGATAGGAGACCATGGTATCAATCCCAAAAAAAGCATGTAGATACTTAAGAGCCCTATAGTGGTTGTTAAAGCCCATTAATTTTATAATACCAACTGGAAGGGGTGTGATTTTCAAATCATCCTAGATAAATAGCAAGGTCAACGTGTCTTATTCCAATTATAAAATATTCTCCTTAGACCTCTTTGAAAAGCATCAAAACTATCCACATAAAAAACCTCAACACCTGATCAATATAATAGGGAGAAACCCCACCTTAGGAAGAAAAAAATATAGAACACAGGAAAAAAAACTGAAATATTTGGGGTTTGTTCCACTCAAAATCTCAATCCTGAATTCTGTCCATCTTTGAAAAGTACCCAAAGAGGAACTCGTAAAAGCCATCCTAAGCCCGTATGGGTTTGAGACAAAATTCACTGTAGTTGTGGTTTACCATGTGTGGAATATGGAATCATAATGTCATGCCACCATCTAGTTCATAGAATAGGATTAGGAAATAGTTATCTAGGGACATATCAAACCCCTATATGTTTTAGGAAAACATGAAAATTCCAATATCCAAAGGGTTCTAGTTGGAAATGTTTCTAGAATCAACCTTATCCCAATTTGAACCCTCCAATATTTGGGATATAGTGAGGGGGACTTATCTTTAACAAAGATATCCATTCGAGGGAACGATAAGAGTGACCAAAGGCTTCTCTAGAAGATTAATCTCAATTATCAGTTTGGGTATCTCATGTATAATGATAAGTTCATGGTTATGCAGTAATACATAGTATATAATAACCTTCTTGGAAGACCTTGTCTTTTTAGATATGTAGTGGTACCTTAAATATATCATCATCACATGAAATAACCCATCAATAGGAACATAGGGATACTACATAATGATAGTTCTCCCTACGATTATTGAAAATCCATATATGCAGAGACATGTTTCTACATGAAGGAAGGAAAATGACCAATGGTGGGTGATGATATGAAAGTTAAATCCCCCCATGGATTGGGGACCACCCATGTGAATCCTTTGATTATGCTTCATAGTGATTATGTGCTACCCATAGACTTGGTTTTGGTTGAATATTTAATCCTTGTAATCTATTGTAAATGAAAAACTTTATTAATTCATGTCCATGTGATAGAGGTCAGTTCAACTGAAATAAATTAACCAAAATAGGATCATAATAATTCTCTATATGGATCTTTTATTTTCCTCATGAAATTGGAGAAAATTGATGATACCCTAAGACATTATCTATAACTCATTATTTAAAGGTTCCTCCAACTCCCAGTGGAATCATATAAGAAAAAAAGCATCCTTAGAATATCATTGTAATTACACGAGTAGTTTAGGATGGCAATGTATCTTCCCATGGGCACTCTTACCTAAATAGTGATAAAGAATCACTAAAATTCCATATCATATCTAAAAATAATTCCCTATACTTAGGGATGGATGAAAAATATGAGGACTATAATAATTCCCCTTCCTCATTTAAGGAAGGTATCTCCACCACCATTGATGAGAAAAAGCAGGTGAATATAGGAATAAGAGAAGACATGCACCCAATGTTGATTAATTTTTCCATGCCTCTCAAGGATTGATATATGTATATTTCATTTTTAAATAAGCACCAATATGTGTTCTCTTATAACAATACAAAAATTCTTGGGATAAACCTATATGAGGCTACACATCACTTAGGCTTATCTGAAGAACATCGATGTTTTTATAAGGCATCCAAGAGGATTCACCAGTCTCATGCTACTAATGTAAAATCAAAATTTGAAAATTTTATGAATTTCAAATTTCTCCTATAAATGAAATACCTGATATGGATAGTTAATATCATAACCATCAAGAAAAAATGGTCATATCAGGTTCAGTATTAATTTCAGTGACCTCGGTTGACATTGATCAAAGAACGATTTGTAATTTTTGAACATATAACTTTTGATCAATTAAAATATTTTCTTTTAAGACCTTTCCTTCATGGATGGTTATTCATGGTAGAATTAGATAAATATAGTCCCTAAATAATATAAATCCACCACCTTCAGAGAACCTCATAGTCTCTTTTGTTATCAGGTAATTCCATTTGGATTAAAGAATATCGATGCTACAGAACAATGTTTCACAAATCATATATTTATGTTCAACTTATTAAGAATAGAAGAATTTTTTTTGATAGCCTAATATCAACAACAATGTTATCACCTCACAGTTATTCAAAGAATATTCATAAATATTCATCAAGAAGGTTTAAAGATAAATCCTATGAATTGTGCCTTTAGAGTAATTTTAGGGAAATTCCTTGTTTTATTGGTATTCCACTATGGCATAAAGGTTAATCTAGTAAATACTAGTGCATTCCAAGTAATGTTTCCCACTCAGAATCTTAATGAACTGAGGGGGTTATAAGAGAACCTCAATTACATTTGGTGTTTCAAATATAACCCTTTAGGTAAATCTCTCCTCATCACCAAGTTAATGAAGAAAGGACTCACATAATAATGGGATGATGACTGATAAAAATAATTAAAAAATATCAATAATTACTTAATATACCCATCAGTATTGATTGATTCAGTGGATGGAAATCTTATTATCTTACATATAACCAACATGTAATGATCAATCAATGATCTCTTCACATAGCCTGAATGTCCTGAAAGCCTTCATTTTTATTGATTTTTGATAACCCCCCTTTTAATGGATGAGGGGAAACACTTACAAGGCATGTGGGCTCAGAGATTACAAGGCCCATAGGCTTAAGAGATTACATGACCCAAAGGTCTTAGCTAATTCAACAAGCCTATCTACAAGGAACTTCCCCTCCCCAGCATCTACATCATGACAGTAGCTCTCCACCTTTGCATGACCGTCTTACTAGGCTTCCCATGTAAGCACAGGCTGGTCCCAATGGCATAGTCACACCCTCTCATTATGAAAAATCCATTTGGTTCTGCTCTGGTGAGTGCACCTGTTCTGAATCCTCTTCTAGGGCTGCTCCTTTTTTGTAGTGTGTCTAGGGAAACTGCATGTGGCCCGAAGGCCATGAGGAGACCCGAAGGATTTAAAGGTGGCCCAGAAGCCCTACTGACCCGAAGGCCTGGGTGGCCTGAAAGCCTTAAGAACTCCAAGACCAAACCAGTGGCCTAAGGTGAATAGTTCCAACTGCTACAGTACCAAACAGTACCTACTACAGTTCCTACTACAGTACTCGCACAGTGTATAGTTCTACTATAGTACTGCTATAGTAGCTGGTCCAGTACCTACTATAGTAACCCCTAAATATGCCTCTACCTGGTTTTGAACCTTGGTCTTTTGGATGCACTTAAGGATACCACACCAATTGGTCTGAGGCTCATGTGTAAAAACATGTGTTTCTAACACCAAATCTCATAGGGGGTGCCCACCATCCCATGTGTACGCCACGTTCCCCAGCTAGGAAATGGGTTTGAATTTCCCTATTCATAATAAAAACAGTGTTCGAGCCTAGTGGGACTCGACCCTGCATCAGTTCCCATGGAGGGAAAGGGTTACAACCAGCAGGTACCACTCATCTAACACCCCATGGGTATCTTCTCACATAGAAAATTGATATACTGAATTAAAATATTCTCTACTACCTCATTTAAATGATGCTAGGTACAGAGACCCAGTATTCAAATATTGAAAAGAACTACATAAAAATCATATTTGTAGTGAGAAAATGATACCTTACTTATAGAATCATGGCTTCCACTTGTTCCCTCATATTGACCCGCTAAAGTACATCCGTGGTCGCCTTATGTTGATTAGGAATCTAGACCGATGGGCAGTTATTCTGGAACAATATGACATCCAGTTTGTGTTTTATAAGGCAATTAAGGGGAAGGACCTGCATAATTTCATTATGGAATATCCCACCCAAAAAGCACACTAATGGACATAGAACATCTAGAAGAAGAGTTTTTTAATGAGCATGACACTCCCTAAACATGTGAGATGTATTTTGGATGTTTCTCCCAATGTCATATGGGTGAGAGGATGGAAAATTTGAATCTCAGTTTTTTTGGTCTAGGGATGGAATTTATTTACCTAGAAGAACAAATTGTTCCCTCTTCATTCTCAATACCTAAAGGATGAACTAATAATGAGGAAAAATATCAATACCTCATTGTCATCTTTGAACTAGTCCTATAGATGAAAATATCCTACTAAAACATCAAGGGGGAATCAGAACTAGGGATCTAAAAAATAAATGGTAATTATTCCATCAAGAAAGAATCATTAGACCCTGTAATTGATTTCATTATAGTATTGATGTCATAATTTCATTTTTACCCAACATTACATCATGTACCTCAATCATAAAATGATCATGTTGGCGTACTGGCTAATGTAGCCACAGTTCTAAAAACCATGATTTGGGTGAAGTGGTTTTCCTACTCACACACAATGTGATGGTCTTATTAATCATTATTTGTGACATGGAGGAAATTAATTAGGTCAACACTACCAAGGAGTGTGATTAATTGATACCCACCGCTAGATTGATGGATCCCATAGTAGATTACCTCCATAATGGGACCCTCTTATTAGATCAAGTTGAAAGGGAACAATCTCAATATAGACCAATGATATTTCTCCTTTAGGATAGAAAAAATGAGAAAAAATCCCTCTACAAATTATGATTATATGGAATCATCCTTGGATTCATAAAAAATGAGATATTCACACCGTCAAGGAAGAATTTCATACAAGATCTTGGAGTGCTCATAATCCCAGGACCAGACTCCCCCACCAAATTCTGCGTCTTGGTTACTATAATAAAATAATGATTCCTAAATATTTTAAATTCACTAAGAAATTTTAGGCATTCCATTTTCAAGTAAAATTCATCAAACAATACCAAAAGATACTCCATAAAGATAAATATTCCTTGTAATTTTTTGTATGGGAAATATACATTGTGGGTCCATGTCCCCTTTCCATAGATACATAGTTTATGTACAACATTACTACTATCAAATTATTTTCTAAATGGGCTTAGTAAATACCCCTCAAGGAATTCATGATGAAGAATATTAATAACTTTATAAATTGCAATATCATCACCACATTCGGTGTCCCTCATAAGATATTGAGGGAAAACATTACCAACTTATGTTTTACCAAATTGATGAAATTTTA
Source organism: Viscum album (assembly GCA_963277665.1). Classification (NCBI taxonomy): domain Eukaryota; kingdom Viridiplantae; phylum Streptophyta; class Magnoliopsida; order Santalales; family Viscaceae; genus Viscum; species Viscum album. The sequence continues at coordinate 1,093,773,897 of OY728148.1, read as the reverse complement.
CCTAGATTACAACATCAAATCCAACCATTCATACCACAATAATGTAAGTGAAAATGGAAAAATATAGGATTTCAATAATACTCTCTAAAATATACTCTAGAAATGCAGGATAAGAACATGAAGTCCTTATTGAACAAGATCCATTATTATTTATAGTCCTACCATACCACCATGTGCACTTACACAAACATAATGCAATATTAATTGGTTTATGGGACTGAAGTACTGTTTCAAATATAAGTACAATTACCCTCACTATGAATATATTTCTTTGGAAAACTCTCAGATGAATAAAAATCAAAAATGTGGCTTGATAAGTTGGAACGTATTGATGATAAAAGGTTTCATAGTCTACAAAACCTCAGAGTTCATTAGAATTAGATCAAGTAATCCTTCAATAAAAAGGTTCACATCTTCTCATTTATTTATGGATAATTATTATTGGCTCTCATAACCCCAATTATTCTAATAAAGAAACCTCCAATGTTGGAAACTAATCGGTAAGGGCCTTACACCATAAATAAGGTATATTCAAATGAAGCATAATAATTGTTAATAATGGATGGGGAATGTGTTAGGCCTCACAAAAATGCAAGGTTTAGCGATATGTACTTCTCATAGATTCCTTAAATAATCCTTTGTCCTGGAATTATGACATTAAAATTTAATGTATCCTATATCCTATAAACAAAAATCTAAACTACATAGAATCTTTCAATATTACCATGTTATGATAAACATTATAGAATACATCCTTACAAAATTATATTAAACTGTATGGAATAAATCATCATCATATGATGATAAAATTCACAAAATAAATCCTTAACACATGATGTTAAACTACATGGAATATGTCATCACTATATGACTTTAAACTTTATGGGATCAGACCTTACCACATGATGATAAATTTTATGAGTAGAATTTCATTATAGACGATTCACTACACATGAGCTACATTTTTGTGAAATAATGATGAATTACTCTCATTATTGTGTTTGATTCAAATCCACCTAGAGAATGAATATTCAAGAATTATGTTTTTATTGATTCTAATTACTATAGGATAAAAATATACAACCAAATCCCAAATCTTGGGTCTAGCCACAATATCGATAAAAAATTATCCCATCGGCATATGGGTTAGACCTCTTTGTTGAGTTTTCCACCAAAGAACTATGTGTGGATTGATTATTGTTACTATAAGAAATTTAGTGACTCCCAGATCCCAAATCCTTAGTCTGGCCCTAATATAAACAAAAAATACCCCATGTTTATGGTTTCAACCTGTTTGGATAGTTTTCATTCATGAACTACATATGGATTGATTCATTACATCCCAGGATATATAGTGACACCTCGATCCCAAATCCTATTTCTAGTAATAATATAAACAAAAAATACACCCCCCCCCCCTCTATGTATTGGTAAGATCGGTGTGGATAGTATTCTATTTAGTAACTACGTGTAGATTGATTCATACTTCTATAGTATATGTCATGATGTTTGAATGTCCATTCCTAGATTTATTCTCAATATATAGAATATAAAAATACACCCCTCTCTATTTATGGGTTGTGCCTATGTAGGGATCAATCTATGAAATATGTGTGGCTTGATTTCTTCCATCACATGATACATAATGATGCCTAGATCCTTTATTCTAGGTCTAATTGGGAGTTATCATCACTCCCAATCATGTCCTTCCATGAGCTTCAAATCATAATAGAGTTAAAAAACCTCAAAAAATTATGAACAACTCCATATATTTCCATTCATGTACTCTCATGTGGCTTAATATACTACCTTTCTATCCCTTTTTTCTCACACTGATGATGGATCTGGTGAGATTACAAAACATAGAAAGCCACCCTGGTAAGTGAGAATGAGACATGTCTTCAATATGAAATAGAATCTTAGTTTCATGAAGTTAAAAATCATGAAAACATAATTGTTTCATGAATCTAAAAGGCATGACAACATCCTAGTCACATGAAATTAAACTACGTGACAACAGGTATTCATGCTAAATAGATCACCCCCCTAATGACTTTGTTTTTAATAATTTCATGTCTTATCTCTTTAACCAAAAAATTTGTTCAATAAACATTAGTGTACCCTTTACAATAATTAAATATTACTTGGATTTTATGATCCCATGAACCAACTTCATATCTTCGATATCTAAGCTAAAACAAACCATTTCCTTGAGTTGATGTCCTTCTATTGGAACCCAGTGGGTCTTGGACCCCGTTTCTCCTAGTTCTCCCCCATAGAATATCTATAGAAGGGGATGGATGATATAACGGGACCCCAATAGGATTCATTAATGAAAGAAACAATTATTAATTTCTTATTCTAAGAGGATATTTATCCCTAGAGAAGATTCCCCCATAACCCCAGGGAATATTTTTCTAATTGCATAGAATATGGGATTATTACATTATCAATGGTTGACTTTTACCCACTATTTTCCCCTCTAGTTAACTCAGATGTTTTTTGGTTATAATTTAAGCTCTACATAACCCAAAAATTAAAGTAGATTCAGATACTCTTAATGTTACAAAACTATTAATTATACACATTTTCAAAGAAAGATTATGCCATCTTATCCTTGAACCCTTCCATTTAGAGGTATGCATCTTCCATGAAGACCCAATAGGTTTGAGTTAGTCACTCCCCTCAGGGATATGTCCTAGTTGCATGACATTGAACTTCATGACATATAGTTTATTCTACAATACCTAAACTTTCATAGAGTGGGCCATCCTATCCATGAATATGTGTTAGGGGAAAAAATTCCACTCCATACCAAAATCATATATGGAAATTCCCCATCCCAACTTATAAGTATAATATTTTTAGAGGACACCTTAGTTGACTGTGGTGTCGAGACTCACTAAGGGAAGAAAATATAATACTCTATCCCCTAAATGTGAGTCAGATCTATATGGTGGGATCTAAATACAAGAGATAATTATGAAATAATTCTTATCTTTGCAATATTTATAGGGAAACACCAGAAAAACCATCAATAAAAATAGCATATACCTCTATTTATAAAGGACCAAATCATGAAGACTATCTTTTCCTATGTATGAGTCAGATCTATGTATATATTACTTGAATGTGAGGTAAATCTGTAAAATAATGTAATTATAATGTGGATACCAATTAATAATAATGTGCGTGGATAAAATGTGTTTCCCACCTCCAAATTCCCTTGACTAGTGAAAAGTTTCTCCAAGGATATCATTCACAATTTCACGTCAATTCCTACATCCTTATTTCAGGATGGTAAACTATAAAGAATAAATCCTTATAAGAAGATGTTAAACAATACAAAAAATTCATCCCCACTACATTATTTTAGATTAGGAATACCATCTCCCATTATCTCTCCTTATCAAATGACCGCAATAGCATAACCCTATCTAACCAAAGTAGGAGGTGCTTACATTTTCATTCTAAGAACCTCAATATATAAACCACACTTCTTGACTTGAGTGTCTTGAATTGCCTCAATACTTATTGGGACCTTGGAAGTGGACACCTAGATTCAGGGGACCCTTTGTTTGACTATGAATGTTTGCCCCCAATTCATTCATATGAGCTCCCAGCTGTAAACCAAATGTGTCTTTTCCTTGAAAAACATTCTTCTAAACCTTTTGATATATAACATATCTATAGTGGATCTCATCACTATATAGATACTTATGATAAACCTTGGAATGATTGTCTCGTACTATTTTATGTGATTTGAGATACTCAAACCATGATTTCCCACACTCCCATCCTCTACATGGGAAGATGTTGGTGTATGTCTAACCTTGATGATCCAAAATAGGTTTTTCTATAACAGTCTTATAATATCATGTCCATGTGAATGATGACCTTAAACTATATGCATCATGATCAAAGTTGTATGACATTAAACTTTATCCTTTGATGGTCCAAATCACAAGACCCTAGACTACCAGTGAAAGAGATATAAATCTTATTATGATGAAAATCCACAAAGGGTAGTCTATGAAAAATTCATGTATCTAATCGTTAAACTATTCATCTCAATATTTTAGGAAAAAGATAAAGCCTAAATGAACAAATGATAAAGCTCATGGGTCCCACTGTGTAGCCCTAGTAAAATTTGATCTATGCTCACTGGACTCCTTTATCTTTAAAAAAATTATTGAAATGATAAATCACATATCCTTACTTCGATAATGTGTCCACCAAGTGATTAAACAATTTTTAGGTTACCGAATCCTTTCATGAAAATTATGTTTTCCATAAATTACCTTCGTGTATTTTATGTATAGGCTAACACAACAAATTCCTTGAGTTTATACACTTCTCCTAGAGCCCCATAGCCTCATGTTGCTTCTCTGGGTCTTCCCCTCTAAAAAGCTAGAAATAGGGACTAGTTGATCTGAAGGGACCACATTAATATTCATTGGTGAATGACATAGTGCCAAAGTGCTTATTCCTACTATATTTTTGGTCCCAGTGGAGAGGTCCCCATGAACTCAAAAGTTATTTTCATGGTTTTGTAGAATATGGGCTTCCTCCATTATAGATGGTTGATCTATACCCACTGGTTTCAACCTTCAATTGACATAGATATTCCTAGACCATGAATTACAATACCCACAACCAGACTATTCAAGTGGATTCGATATTATCAATGTTACTTCACAATGTATTGTACCCTTTCTCAAAGAAGGAATGTGATTTTCTATTACCATACATTTTGATATCCCACATCACATGAATCATAACTACATGGAATATGTCTTGAGAATCCGAACAAGAAACTAAACTACCCTAGGGTGTAATATAACATCATGGATGGATCTATTCTCCATATATAACTTCATCATCCAAATGTTTGAATCATCACAAAATTTTAACAACCCTTGGAAAAGAGTGTGAAACCTTCTACATCACCACGATTTTAATCCTTATGGGATCATCAATAAAGAACTTTGACCCACCAACTAAATGTGTCTCCTTCCTGTAGGAAAGGATCACAAATCCTCATGTTCCACAGTAACGCTGTTGAAAAAATCATCACCTTAGGGTGTTTTTTTAGTCATCCCTTACAAGCCTCCACCATTCCATATTCATCAGTTCAAGCCCATGTACTTGTGATTTACACAACCCATATTCATACTATCCAAGTGGACTTAACATCCCTAATACTTAATCATACATAAAAATAATCTTCGCAAGGATACAGGGTGTCACAACCCATATTAGTTATTCATCCTTCATGTTTTCTTCAAGAACACAAGGTTTTTAAACCGCTAAAAACATTCATTATTCAAAATATCAATTAAGAATTTCGGGTATCATAACACTTTAGGGAAAATAATTCGTCATAATCCCATCAATATTTTAGGGTCTTATAACCATTCATGAATACTAATCCTTTACTATATGAAATATCTTGTTCGAGCTAAAATTTCATATGATACAGTAACAAATGGTCTGAAATTAAAGGATCTAAACTAAACTAATAGATTGTCCAGGCTAAAATACTCTAAACTACAAAAACAAATGTCCTAAGCTAAAATACCCTGAACTACAGAAGCATGTGGTCCAAGATAAAATACCCTAAACTATAGAAATATAAGGTCCAAGAAAAAAGACCGTCAACTAAAGTAATATATGGTTCCAGATAAAATACCCTAAACAAAAATAATATAATGTCTGATCTAATATAACCTAAACTATAGAAATATATGGTTCAAGCTAAAGGATCCTAAACTAAAAAAATAGATGGTCTGAGATAAAATACCCTAAACTGCAGAAAATTATCATCTAATCTAAAAGAATATAGACTAAAACAATAGATGGTCTGAATTAGAAAACCCTAAACTATAGAAATGGTCTATTTTTTAAGACATTAAATATCCAATTGCAGGATACAAAATGCTCACAAGGTGGAAAACCCAAAAATCTAACCTTAAAAAAATTTGATTCACTACTATTTGGACACACACTCTATGTGTTCTAGGAAACATTGAGCACTTATAAAATGTAAAAGGCATAAAACCTATTGGGTTGAAACCCCTTAAAAAGGGCGCCTGATAAAAATCCAAGTCCATACCCACAAATCTTTCTCCATATAAGGATTAGAAAAAACATAGGGAAATATAAAAAATAAAAAGATTATATGGATCATTATTTATACCTTGAAAAAATAAATCTATTCCCGTTGGGTATTCTAACTTATGTAGAAAGGTGGGAACTCTCTATATAGGGTATATCTTTACCTATGTTACCCTTCTGAACTAGGTGAACTTCGAACGACCAGAGTAGATGTATCAATGATGAATCTCATATCAGTAGTAATTAATGATAAATTATAAAGAGAAATTAGTTATGATTCAAGTATTTAAATCAAGGAATTTGGGTTTACATTGTATTATTAAAAGTATGACTACCTTTGATTGTACATGTGATATCAAGTCAATTAAATGACAAGCACATCATGAATGAATGAAATCCATTTAATAAAATATAATGTCAAAAAGATTTTTTAATTAATTATGCGAATAGAAGGGAGGGATTTCCATATTTTGGAGTCTCTCCGTGGTTCTATTAGAAAAAATATTTGTTTCCAGGTCACAATAAAATCATATTATATGAGTTTTCTAAATAAGATAGAGTCTTGTGAGAGGCGTCAATTAAGCATTGAAGTTTCATCTTCGCCATTTCTCTTATCATCAAATGTCGTTGAAGATTCTTAATAAAATAAGAAAAAACTTCACCTCATTTAGGATTGTTTGCATATAATGATTATAAAATAAAAATATAAGACCTTTGGTGAGCTCTAATCGCTTCATGTTCTACTTTATGTGTAGTAAATTCATCCATGTAGACATGCATGTGAGAGACCTTATAATGTCTCTATTCAATCACTTAAAAATATTATATTATTAATTCATCCAGTTCATTCATTCCTTCAAAACCTCACAATCCCCTCTCATTTATGGCCAATTATTGTTGATCTAGTAAAATATGTTACTTGATATCATAGAATTTCGGACAGTCGAATCCATTGGCTCCCAACTCATGAAATATCTCGAGAAGATGTTCCTCTTTGTCATGAATATTATCCAAGGGAGTATTCACAATCATAGTGTTAATTTTCATACAAATTATCTTTATTAGTGTCAATTATATTGAATTTGGGATCATTCGAACCAGAAAGGAATCAAGAGAAGGAGTCTTAGGTAATTCTCCCCCAATCATTACATCATCATTCACCAGAACTGGATGGTAGACTTCCTTAAAAAAACCCACTACCTGATAACAGTAGGTTCATCTCTAGGGTTAAATTTCATCCTTGAGGTATCCAATAAGTCTTGAAACAACTCCATTACTTCCAAAAATAAGGGTCTTTGTGAAGTGCATAGCTTCTCCACCTGAAGAATCAATCGATTCAACACACAGCTCACGTAATATTTCACCCAAGTATAGGAATAATCATGAGAAATGAATATAGGAGCATAAAATAATTGGAAAATTATATTAACATTTGAATCCTCACACACTAGAATAATCCAAAATTGATGCTTGTTCTTGGGATTTCGTTTTCCCCACATTCCTGCTAAAGGAAGGGGGAACATGTCTAAATATAGAAAATCTTTTAAGAAAATCGTAAAGGGTACATGGAACATAGATGATTATCTCATCTATAAGATCTATGAAAACCCCATCATAGAAAGAGTTTTATATAACCTTTATATGATGGAGCTGCTACCTTTATAAATAATTATCTTAATCGGTGCGGTATTGGGTATGAAGTTGAAACAATAATTCTAGATCAACATATCACTAATATCATTGGGAACTAATGGCATCAACATGGACCCAAAAATGGTCAACACCTTAATATGGAATGAATTATGAAGGATTTTTTAGTGTTCTTGAATTTGAAAAATTGAAAATTCTCTCTAATCTATCCAAATAAGATTGGTAAAGGGAAACCAATTTGTAAGGGGGTATTTCTTTATTGGGTATGACTAAGGAGTAGAAAATATTAGAAAGAGTCAGCACATGTAGATTAAGATGATTCCCCTATTACAATCATGATACTATAACCAATTTACCTAATTGAACCCCCAAATGTGAATCCCTATCAGGTAAAATCCATTAATTTAAAAACATATACAAAAATACTGATAACTGTAGACTTGGTGACACCTTTGGTCTCACCTAGTTTCCCCATGAGGTGTGTTCTATAGCTTACATAATATCCCAATAAGAGATTTCTCTATGATGGGATTGTTGATAAGGTCATATATGGGGTTATATAGTGGTTGGTTGATTAATTATATGATAAAGTAAGATGTTTATCCAATCCTTAAAGGAAACTAGTGAAAATATGCTTATATATTTCTCTAAATTATCCTTTGAAATAGTGATCATGTCTCAAACCAAGGTTGAAGTTTGTTCATATACATCCCAAAAATCCATAGTAGGAAGGAATTAATCATACATCTCCACAAGAGGAGGTATCTCACATAACATATAAACATCCAAAAGTTTGATCCCTACATCATTGTGGGGAAAATGAAAGGAGATAGTATCCTAACACCAGTACATAATCATCTCTCTTAGGAGTTCCAATTGACAATACATAAAAAACTATAAAATACATGCCACCACATAAATATGGATATCCTTAGTTCTATCAAAGAATTATGAGAAACTCTTCCTATTCCAAAATGGACCTTCCCTTTCATCATAGATATTCCCACCAGGATGCAATCCCGAATATTAACTCCATTCACTTACAAGATTGTTCAATGTGAGGATAAGTACATATGAGTTACTATGATCAAATACTTGATGGGTGATATCCAAACTATCTAGACATAGAGGGGAGTTACCTAACATATAGGATAGCCTCTAGAGCAGTAACATGATCAATTGATTGTCTTTAATAAAATTAATTCAATCGAGAGTATATGATAACTAGTGACATGGAATATTATAGTTGGGTGAAGGAATGGTAGTATCATTCAAAAGATCAAATCTATAAAAAGTAATTCTATGTGATAGAGGGTAGTTCTGAATTTCAGTCAGAATAAGACCTTTCAAAACATCTTTTTCATAAAATACCCAGAACTGAAGGTTGGAATTGTGATTCCCATTAATCATAGACCTCCAACCGGCCACATAAAGAGATGTATATGAACTAGATTCCATTTATATATATAAATAAACATATTTTAGAGAGGTAAGGAACCTTTCCAAATGAAGTGCATAGCCCAAAAAACATCATATGAATCACATAAACCATATAACATATTTTGATCATGTAGCCTAATATAGGTCTCATGAATCAGTTTTTCCATAAAGATTCTTGTGATCATATGACACGTTATAAGACTTATGATCTCATGAACAAGAGTTTTTCAATTTAACTATATAATGATCAAGAGATCATGTGATAGAACCAACAAATCATGTGAAGCCCGCAAGAAAACCATATGTCCTAGAACATGCATCAAGATTCAGCAAAATTACCATGAATTGGTTCATAGATTTTTTAAGGAAGTGAAAATACAGCTCAATAATGGAAAGATATATCATGATTGGATCTAGTGAATGGTTCTCATGATAGGGGTTATTTGAAGAGGTCTTGTAAAGAATCCATGCAAGAGAGGACATCGTAAGAGCTTTTAAGGTCTATGTCACCGATGAAATGAATGGGACCTCACTCTCCTATTTATGGGGAACCCTACAAAATACCAAAGGTCACCCAAGATACTAAAATCCACTCCAAAAAATGACCAGTAGAAGTCTAAGGAAATCATTTGGGAAAATACTTTCCTCATAACCGAGACCTCATCCCTTCAAAGATCATTTCATGAGGGGTATTTATTAACGCTCGTCAAATGAGAATAATCAAGTTAGGATCAAAGAAATACCCAAAGAATAGGTATTATTTTCTCTTTAAATAAATAAATATAAAACATGGATACATAGATATCATGTGAGAAGGTTATGCGGGTCATATGAACCCAAGGTAGAAATTTAATCTCATGACCCTTGGAATGTCACATTGTTGGATCATGCATTCCAAGTGATATGATATTGATCATATGAATCCCCATAGGTGATTCCTTCTAATTACACAAATCCTGATTATACATTCCTCTCTATCTATCAAATACCTTCCAATATGTCTTCTTGATTATATGAACCTCCTCCAGATGAGTTTATCCAATCATGAAACATCTCAATAGAAACACTCATGAAAATCACCCAAAGCACCTTATAAACTAAAATATGAAAATGTGAAATATTTTTGTGATTGAATTTGTAGTGATATTTACGTGAAGTGCTTATATGGTTATTGTGATCGGTTCAGCGATCAAATGATATCTTTAGTGTCATGTCATCCATATTGCATGAAACCCTTTTAGTATATTACCTTCTTCATGATAAGGCCCTAAGACACATCCATTCCATCATGTGACTCACCTTTATAGCCATATACCAGAAGAGGGACCATCCATGACAATTTTTTCATGTTATTGTGAGATCTAGTATTGATCATGAAATTATATGAAGGAAAAGAAATGGTAAAAATTCAAGGGTCTTGGAAAATAGAGGATAACAGGATCGAAATGGAAGAATATTCATGAGAAAGTAAGTTATGTTGTTTTTTCAGAAAAGGGTGGGTGTGTTCTTCATTATTAGTCAACTAATCATGAAAAAACAATACCGGTATTCCAACCTCATCACACAAAGGACACTGAAAATTTCACCTCAATCATTCGAAGGATCTCAGATGTGTCCATTTGATCACATGATGCCCTAATATAAAAGTGATGTGTGGGTTCCATAATCCTTATAAATTAAAATATCTAAGATTTGGTACCCTTATCAAAAGGAGAGTTACGCTATTTTTCATTCAAAGACCCAATTACAAGCTAACAGGATCTTGTTAAGGGCTGCAAAAAAAATTTCCCACAATCACATGAAAGGCTTTTCAATAGCATCATTATTTTTTTAAGACACCCTAACATGTCATCTGAATCATGTAAAGTTACATTTACATCTTGATTTGAAAATGTTAAATCACTTTGACAAGCCATGGGTCCAATAAATATGTATATGATAGAATTATTTTTTGGACACTATTTATCATGTGACATAATGATAATTCCATGGATAACCCATGGTAGGTTCATGTGAAACATGTGATTCTCCACCCACTCAATAAAATATCTATGATATATAAACTGTGTGAACTGGTGTAGACCTGGAGTAGTGAGGCCTATATATTACTCCCCCTCATCAAAAAAAAGCACGAGTTAATAAATGTGATATCATACTTCTCACATAATTCCAAAATATCACAAGGTCCTTACACTAGTAAAACCCAATGAATGACTTAAGGGATTATGCAACATGTATATACACTTTAAGTGAACACCATATTGATCACATGAAGGACTTCTGGTGCTCCATCCATATGATGAATTGGTGTTTCCAAATATCAACCGGTCGTGTGATTTCACACCAGAATAATTCCAGATTAAAACTGATGTATTTATGTGATAATCGATGAAAAATATGGAAGCCTTATTTGAAGATGGATATGTTGATTTTCATGTGACATGATCATGAACTTCATGTAAATTATTCATTAGTCATTAAAAATCACCCATACATGTTATCAAAGTCACATGACAGCACCCAAAAATGTCATCCAAGAACAGAGATAGTCCTACCAACATGTTAGGAAAGTCATTTGATAGGATCTGGATATAAAACCTAGGTCAGGATATTCCCTCTAGAAATATCACCCAAGTCAAATTAAGTCCTCCAAACACATCCTCCAAGTAATGTGATGTCCTCTGAGCATATCAACCAAGTTATGTTAAGTCCTCTGAACCTACAATCCTAGATCATGTGACACCATTGGGTGTTTGTATGTAAATATTTCAAAGACTCCCCAGACAAGTTAGCAGAATCATGTGAAAAACATCATAAATATCAACTGAGTAAAACAAATTCCACTAGACATTTAAACCTTGATCATCCAGCACTATTGGGAATTTATACATTGATCACATGAATAATCCCAAGACAAGTTAGCTAATCCATATGAAAATCCACATACATGTTATCCATATCATGTGGATACCTCCAACATGTCATCCTTGAGTGTGGGAAGGACCCTAGACATTTATTCTTTGATCATGAGAAAAAAACTCATACATGTGAACATTTTCATGATACAACCCATGACATGTCATCTTCAATCATGTGAAGCACTCAAGAACATGTCATCATTGTCAGACAAACACCCAGGACATGTTAGGAGAGCATCCATGACATGTCAGGCGGACACCCCCAGAAATGATGGCCTTTTTCCGGAGGATTACTTTTACATGTTCCCTCAGACCATGTAAACCCCAAAACATGGTTTTTTGGCTGGGAATTTTGCATTAATATGGGAATATTCCATAATGTTTTTGGAATGGATACTCATGAAATCCTATGGGTATTATGATATCAAAATGGTATCCAAACATTCTCAGTTTTCCAATCAGTATTTCTACTCATTATCCTTTAGAGTGAAAGGGTTAAATGTTTTCCATTAGGAATCTACCTTGGTATAAGTGTCTCCAGGACTTAGAGACTCTAATCCATTAGACCCAAAATCTTTTATGAGTTTATCATTTTTCCTTATCCATCAGCTGATTGATAATAAAATTGACCTATGAGTACTTTGATTCTAGATATAATTAGGATACGTATGATTCCTTCCCAAGGCCTGATCTCCATATCAAACACCCCAATAGGGCTGCCTCGATTCATAATTCTTGTATCTATATGTGGTGAGTCTCTTCACTTTTTCTATATTATTTATCACACCAATAATGACTATAAATTTTTATGGATTTGTAAATATCATGTCACTAGTATCATAAATGTCCCCTATATAGGGAAACCTCAGTGTGTGAACCTTGTTTGGTGAAATGATATGATTTCCGAAATACAGTGGAATAGATGTTATTATAAGTATCAAAGGAATTATTATATTGGCAAAATATAGAGAAATAGCTATTATAGGTACTGATAATCTTTCCCTACACATTAGTGGGTTAAGGATAGATCGAACCATAATGAATATTATTCCTATTTTAAATAGGATATATAGGATGCCTTCCTATATCTTAAGCTCCATACCATGTGAATAAGTGCCCTCATATATTTTCTTTTATGCATGACATTAAATTTCATAGATTAGAATTAAAATAACTACATGGGTTTTGATTCTTATTATAAATAGGTTTTTTAGGATGCCTCATGAAGGTTCGGTCCCATCCTCGAACAACCAATAACCACCCTAGGTGGAAGTAAACTCTATAGTGTCTAGTCATATGGATTCAAAATTTAAGTAGCTACCCATTTCCAAGAAATAACTATAAAATAATAGATAACCTCAGATATATACCTATGGTATCATTAATAAAACCCCATTTACACGGTGAAAGATTAAAAACACAATCATTTTATATGGGTAACCATTAACACATCAGGATTTTGAAGATATTCATGAACATATCATAAATCTATAATACAGTGCCCTAATATTCAATAATTCCCCCCCAAAAATAGTGTGATGTTTCCAACCTCCAATCCTCTCTACCAATGTGAGTTCCTAAATTTCATTTTCCTAGAAACCCCAAATGAATTCCAGCCTTTCAAAAGTGGGTTTGTACCTTGTTATGGATGTGGGAGCCATCAGGAGTTTATATGAGAGATGAAAATGGTATACCTGATTTGAATGATTGTGAAACCATACATAAACCCCCCGAAATAAATCATTACAGATCATACCTCTTTTGAAGGATAAAATGGAGAACCTAATGTTAAATCATGCTATGGAAGAATAATGGAATCATTATTAGAATTGGTCTTTATGTGTTCTAAACTTGGCGAACCACTCCATCTTTCTGAAGGAAAAAACATGTTATTATATAGCTATAATATTAATTTTTTAGATTAAAATGTTTTAAAAAAAAAATAGAAATTTAGTAAATTAAAATAAACTATATGTGGAAAAAAAGAAAAATAAAAAAATGATCTTTGAGAGTACAACACTTACTTTGAAGACAAGAATATTCTATTAAATAGCCTCTTGTAAATAAAGAATTTATGAATCCTTACTAGTAGAGGTTACCAAATACAAGAGATACATTTTATGAAGATAATTTGGGTAGGAATTTAATATTAACTAAAGTAAATGTGTTATTTTAAGATTTTATAGTAGGGGGTCCCTTTATAGGTGATCTTGAGTGGCATTTTTATAATTACCAATTCATTATTGAATAAGAAAAATAATTTCTCAAGGATACTAGATCCAAAGTGTAAAAATAATTTATATAGGATAAGTTAAGGTCTATAATTTCCTCATATAAAAATTTAAAGACTATGTCTTGTGATATTTTAGGACTTTGCCCTTTAATTTAACACTTTTCCTCATTTTTAGTTTACTATGGTAACTCAATTTTTACCTCGTTAACTTATTCTTATACCTAAAATTTAAATCTACATTATTGAATAATTTATACATGTGGATTATAAATGTTAAATCCATTTTATTGGATTCAATTTATAAATGTGATAAAAATTAATTTTAATTTTATATTGTATAGCGTATAAAAAACATATATTTAGAAAAAAGTATTTAAAACATTAAAATAAATTAATTTTTCACTCCTTGCCAATTAATAATAATTAGATGAATGAATTTTTTTTGAATATATATATTTATATATATCATTTCATTATATTCTCACTTTAATAGAGGTTAGGTTAATTTATTAAAATAAAAATACACAATGTATAGAAAAAGAAATTCTATGAAAAATATGTCTTTTATCATTAAATGATTTTATCATTATTAATAAATAACTAAAAATTATTACATTAATATTTATAAATGTTTTAACAAAAAATGATATAAGATTAATTAAATAATAGTTAAAGATAGAAAAATAAAGAATAAGAATAAAAAAAGAATATTAATATTTACATGGATCAGAAATAACACCTAAATCTATATAGAAGGAACAAAAATTACAATATCTAGTATTAAATTATAGGGCCCTCACACTGAGTACAACAACCATATCTTGAAATGATATTATAAAGAAACATAGTTCTATAGTAACTTATGTTTCTATAGTTTTATAACTCCAAATTTAGTAGATTGTGCTATATTAATAATGGTAGTAGTGTTTGTGGATCTACAATACCCATGTCGAAGTCCATGCTGCTATAGTATCCACGTCCAATGTCATCATTCATCTTTTCAATTGTAACTCTAAAAAAATTTCAATGTCCTTTACCCCTAGAACTCTTATCAACGTCACCATATTATTCAAATCTTTATAGTTATAGATTGGTGTACAATGTGAGTTTATAGAATTTCTCCTAACTCCAACCAATGGATTAGGCTCCACTATTCCATCAATATCCCACATAGAACATAATATAGAAAATCAAATTCCTTCCCTATTTTCAACTTTAGATAGCTTAGTTAATCTTTTTTCCTTTTCTTATTTACTCTCCAATGGTTACTTTCCCATAAAAGAATTAATTTTGGGCTGAATATTTATGAAAGAATTGTTACTTACCCTTTGGTACTTCTAGTGTTCTTCCATATTCAAATGTGCATCCCCCATTCATCGATGAAGTGAAACATAGGCACAAATTTACCACAATTTATTTATCAATATTGGATTCATCAAAATGTATGATACATTATTTATTCCTTAAATATACTTCTATGTCAACATAACATCCTATTTAAGCCTCTGATAAAGTGTTACTTCAATTGAATATGGTTCATTCAAGCATAAAACAATAGGTTCTTTATAATATGTATAACACATTGATTATCACAATGTAACAATTTTTCCTCTCTCTTTATCTCTATCTTCCCCAAGAAGTTCATTAGGAAAACTATATCATTCTAAACATCTATTATATCAATGTTATCTACCTCTGTGATGGATTACGTCACCACCTTTTATAATTGAGATATCTAACTTACTATTGTACCTCCATAAGTAAACATATAACATGTAGTACTCCTCTTATAGTTAACATCACCTACAAGATCAATATCCATATAACCCAGAAATGAATTTTCTTTCTCAAGTCATAGAGATACTTCCTTAATTCCCTTAAAATTATGTAGTACCCACTTCACATCTTCCCAATGTTTCTTTCAATGGTTAGCCATGTACTTACTCAAAACTCCAACATTATGATATATTTTAGGTAATGTATACATTGTAACACTCCATGTTTTTACAAATAAATTTAATAAAATGCATGAAACACTTAGACTCTTCATAATGGAACTTTTTTTAACGATATAGTTAAAAACTATCCATTAAAAATAACGTTTTCGCTTTTATGAGTTGTATTTCAAAAAACAGATATACAATGTAGGGTTGAGTAAGTTATTTAGAGTCTAATATGAAAAATTTAATATTTAGTGAATAGTAATTTACACTTATGAATATAAACCTAACCTTATGAATATTAATATGACCTAAAGAACAGTTAACTCCCCAATGAATGTATTTCTAATAATTTATGACACCTTGATTAATTTCTCAAGGTATTATAAAATGAGTTATAGTTTTAAAATTGTCATTTTTTGAGTAAATTATTATTTTAATTAAAAAATTAAATTTCAAACATTGTAAAAATTATTTTCAAAAAATGGAGTTCATTTTATTAAATATACACATTGAAAAATGGTTAGGGTGAATTTTTCTTATTTTTCTAAAGTATTTGAATTTTTGGTGAATAATAAAATACGGTAATTAACAAAATATGCTAAATAAATGAATATCTGCATCATGAATTATTCATGGATGATATTATTGGTCATTGGTTGAAAATAACATGCACATATTACTATTTTGGGTTACATGAATCAAGACTATACATAGTCTTTAGAAAAAATATTAATCTAATAATTAAAATAATGAAAAACCCCTCCTCTTATCCACTATAAATTCCACCCTCACCCCCTATTTCTCTCACACCACTCAAGCCTTGATCCTTATCTAAGATCTACTAAATAACCATTACAAGGAAATCCTCCACATACAATACCTACTGGTCTCACTAAAAGGAAAAAATCAAGGGCCCTAAGGAGGATCTCAAGGTCAAGAGGTCAATAGGTAAAGATCATCTTTCATTTTCTAGTGTTTTATTTTAAATTCTTTTTTTCTTATATTCTTTTATCCTCACCCGTATCCAAGAGATGCGAAAGCTTAATTATTATATATATTCTGGATTTTTATAATTTTTATTGAAAATTCATCATCATTCTTCCTCTTCTCTTCCTTTTATTCTAAAAATAAAAACATCACATGTGATGTGTTGATTTACCAACATTGTGGATGATGAGTCTTCAATTTCATTTACTTCATTACAAAATTGTTATAAAACCATTTAAATTGTTGAAACAGATTATAAATTTTATAAATATATCCTCTTTCATGTTCTGTATTTAACTTATATACATAATATTGTGTTTAATAAAGAAACTAGTTTGTGATTATCAATGAACTCCAAAATGATCGAAACAGATATCACTAAATATTTTTCTAATGATTCATACTCATTACATATAATAAAAATGGATAATGGAATCATTTAATATTCTGGAAACATATTAATAAAATTTTATTCCACTTCTATAATTTCATATCCATACAATAATAAAATAAAATACAAACCGGCCAAGGAAACCATTTAAATAATGCACCCGAAACAATGGAAGGAAAAATACTAATAATTTATGTGTGAAATGATGTAATGAAATGATCATATAAGGTGTTATAAAAATGAAAATGTTTATTTAAGATATCAATAACACTCTTTTATCTATTATTAATTAGGTTTAAATAGGATTGAAGTAAGACGAACCCACAGTAAGGGAATTCATAACCTAATTTCCATACATTGGGTTAAACTTATACTTCATTAATTATGTGGTATTAAAATTGTTTTTCTAATTAATTTTTTTTATATTATACTTAATTATGTGTATATATAGCTTATATACATATTCAATCAACTCTATTCAGCCTCACTTCAATTTTATGATATTTTTAAGGGGCTTTTTGTTTAAAATCCTATTTTAAAATTATGTTTTCGAAAATTTGAATGCAATGTTTTTATCCAATTATTTATGTTGTATGATTATGATATGGTTCTTGGGAATTTTTTATGATGATGGTTGGGACCTATATCTCCCTCCAATTCATTAGGTATGTGTAATTTGGAGGTCATTTGTATAATTACTCCAAGTGTAACTGCAATGGTTACACAGTAATGTAGCCCTGCGGGTAACATTGTAAGGTTACTATGAGGGTTACAAATAATAAGGTAGCCTAGAGGGTTAAAAGATTATGTAAGTAATTACCCAATATAACTATATGTTTCTATTTATTTTCTTTATGTTTTATTGAAATCTCTTGGCAATTTCAAGTTTTACAAAGTATATATGGGTGACAATTATGTCTTTTTTAAAATGATTTCGTATATTTACAAGTATTCATAGACTAATGTTTTCTTTCCTTCTTTTTTTATCCCTTACTGAGATTTATTGTGCTCATCCAAAGTTTTTAGATTATTTCCATAGGTTATAAGTATGTTTAATACATAGAAGGAATCCATGTTAAATGGTATGAATATTTTTCAAAGAAAACATGTTTTATTTGAAAAGTTTTATAATTTTGAAGAAATGGATACTATTTTTGTGGTATCTTCTATGTATAAATATATAATTTTATGTTTGTATTATATCAAAATTATAAAAAAAAATTAAACTTTAAAAGATCCTCAATGTTAAAGGATGCAAATTCTTAAATAAATTCAGTATTTTGTAATGTAATAAGGCAGGGTCCTTATAGTTGGTATTAGAGGATGGTTTAGATAACTTTAGTGGTTAGGATGATGATAAAATAATACCATAAATGATTTTTACTCCATATTTAATTTTAATTTAAATATAATTTAATGATTACCATGTTTATTCGACTTAGATATGTCTGTTCAGAATATTTTTTCATAGAATAAATAGGGAAGCTGGAGTGGAAAGGCACTGAAAGAATGATATCCTTCCAAAATTTCAGCTTGGTATTGTAGGTATTAGAACCAAGTAGCTTGTGAGGGTAATTGATCAGTTGAAATAGGAAATAAATAGTAGTTTAATCCATTCAATAGAACAACTAGAGCTACCACAAAGGAACATGGTGATAGTGGAGCATTGTATGAGGCAACATCCTCATGCTTTCAGTGAAACGTATGACCTAGTAGCAGATGAAGGATGGATTAAAGCCATTGAAAAGATATTTGATGTTAATGTATTTTCAGATAATCGAAATTTAATTCTTTCAATTTATCATATTCAAGGTGAAATTGATCGGTGTTGTTTAATGGTCAGGAATATCAGGGATGGAGAGGAGATTTAAGCCTTAGTGTGGGATTAATTTAAAATTCTTTTCCTTGAAAACTATTTTCCTAAGGTGGTTCAACATAGGATAGAGAATAAATTACATGAATTGAAGAAAAAGGATTAATATTCAGTCGTTTTTTATAAATCAAAAATTACACGACTAGTGAGGTATTCTCTTAATCTTATTCTAGATTAGGATAGAAAAATCAACTATTTTACTATGGAATAAACCCAAGATATCGAAGGGTGATAGCTTCTCATGAGTTCAAAAGGTATTAAAAACTTGTTTGATGTGTTGATAAGATAGAAATGGAGTTTTTAGATGATCCCATTCACTTTGAAAATAAGGATAATAATATGTCCATATAAAAATTGATGGGTAAGAATTAATCAAAGAAATATGATGGTAAGAAAATTCAGTTCCCATATTTTGAAAAGTGATGAAAGAAGAACTATGGGGAATGCCTTACTAAAACTAGGAAGTGTTTTTGATGTGGTAAGATTGTACATATGTCCTGAGATTATAATGAAAATGATCCTAAGACTAATCTTAATAAGAAAACACTAATGTGTTTTATGTGTGTTGAGATGGGTCATTATGAAAATGTCTTCCCAAAGAAATATCTGAATGATGCAAATAAGATAGACTATAAGTAGAAAGGTGTAGTGAGATCCTTTTCAACAATGTCAATAGATTTCAGGCCATCCCACGTAGTGGTATCATGTACTTTGTTTGTTTACTCAAATTTTTCTAAAATCTTGTTTGATATGGAGTCTACACATTGCTTTATTCTTGAGGAATGTTTTAGTAAATTTGAAAATCACCTCAAAAAATGACACAAGAACTTGTTGTTAAAACCCCAGGGTGAAATGTGATACCAAAAAGGCTTTTTGAGAATATTCATATTGTTATCTGTGGAAAGGAATTATCTAAAAACATTGTTGTTTCTTCTTAGTAGAGTTTGATTTCATTTTAGGAATGGATTGGATTTTTGTTTATCATGATAAGATTGATTATAGAGCTCAAGAAGTTGTTTTCCAGAAAGAGTTTCATTTTTTATACAAGAATGAACTCATACAATTGACAGCATGTTAGGAAGATGAGAAACTATTGAAATATGGAAATGAAATTAATCATGCTCATATTTTTGAAAACAAAGGAACTGTTCAGATTAATGATGTACTCGAGATAAATGAATATCTTGATGTCTTTCCTGATGAGTTACCCGATGTTGTACATAATCAAGAAGTGGAATTCAAAATTGACTTATTTCTTCATGCTAAGCCAATTACAAAATCTCTTTATAGAATAAATCAAATGGAAGTTACTGAATTGAAAAATCATTTGTAGTGGTTTCTTGATAATGGCTTCATTCATCCTATAACTTCACCATGGGGGGCTCTTGTTTTCTTAATTAAAAATAAATATGGTTCCATGAGACTTTGCATTGATTATAGATCCTTGGATAAAATCAATGTTAAAAACAAGTATCCTTTGCTTCATATCAACTACTTATTTGATTAGATCCAAGGAGCACAATATTTTTTGAAGGTTGACCTAAGGATGGGGTAACATCATTTGAAAGTAAAGTAATCAGACATCCTGATGATTATGTTCTATACAAGATCTTCTCATTATGAATTTGTTGTTATGTATTTTGGGTTAACTAATGCACTTACTGTATTAATGGACCTTATGAATAGAATATTTTATGAGTTTATATATTTTTTTATAGACGTGTTTGTTGATGACATTTTGTTATTTTCTAAAAGTAAATAGGAGCATGAAAATATCTAAGTGTTGTTTTACAAACCATAAAGGAAAAGAAACAATTTTTAAAATTCATAAAGTATGATTTTTAGTTGCAACAGATTTCTTTAATTGGGAAAATTTTGAATAAGGATTGAATAATAGTTGATTATTCCAAAAAAAGTGGTTGATGAATGTCCAAGACCTAAAAATGTTACATAAATTTATAGTTTTCTTATATTATCAGGTTATTACCTACGGTTTGTTAAAAAAATGGAACGGTTATCTATCCTACTAACTAGGTTCACACGAAAAGGGGTGAAATTTATATGGATATAATAATGTGATGTTTTTTCAAGAACTGGATAAGAGATTGGTGAATGCACGAATTTTGGCTCTGCCTCCTAGAAATGGTGATTTTTTTATCTAGAGTGATGCTTCATTGAAAGCACTTGGTTGTTTTTTATTAAATAATGATCACGTAATTTATTATGCTTCAAGACAACTAAAACCTCATGAGGTAAATTATCCCACACATGATTTGGAATTAATAGTTGTGGTTTTTGATTTGAAAATATAGTGGAATCATTTATATGGTGCCAAATGTCAAATATATACTGACCATAAATATTCAAAGTATATATTCACTCATAAGGAATTAAACATGATATATGGAAGATGACTTTAACTGATAAAGTATTATTATTACAAGATCAATTATCATCCTTGAAAATAAAATAAAGTGGTGGATGCCTTGAGTCATAAACATCATGCATCATTAACCATGTTACTTTTGGAACATTATCCATTGATTAATGATTTGATAAATTTTGTCTAAAAGTTATTAGTTTAGGAAATACAACTATTTGGTTTCAGGTTGTACTATAGTCATTATTATCAGACAGAATTAAAGAATTGCATAAGGAACACTGTGATCTATGGACAGATGTATAATTAGTTAAAATGGGTATGTTTCCAGAATTTTACCTTGATAAAGATTGTGTTTTATGATTTGGAAAAATATTGTGTGTGCCTTGTGATTCCTAGTTGAAGAAATATTTTTTGTGTGAAGCTCATAGTTATCGATTTTAACTTAATCCCAGTAGTACTAATATGTACATACACCTTCAGGAGTATTAATGGTGGGATGTAATGAAAATAGATATTGTAGGTTTTATTGTGAAATGTTTGACATGTCAAGAGGTTAAAGAAGAGTGGAATTTACCCTAGAGGATGCTTCATCCCTTTCCAGTTCCAGAGTTGAAATGGGAAAATATATCCGTGGAATTGGTAGTGGGACTAAAAAAGACTTCTATATGTAAAAATATAATTTGGGTGATTGTTGACCAACTGAATAAATCTGAACACTTCCTTCCGGTTATTGATACAATGTCTTTGGATCAACTTTCTTGACTATAATCAAAGAGATTTTTAGGTTACATTGAGTGCCTCATTCAATTATATATGAATTGGATCCCAGGTTCACTTCTATGTTTTCGAAGGGCCTTCAGCAGTTTTTGTGCACATAATTAAATTTTCGTACATCTTTTCATCCTCAATTTGATGGGAAATCAAAATTAATGATTCATACTTTGTATGATATGATTCAATCTTGTTTAATGTAATACAATAGAATTTGGGATCAACATATTTCTTTAGTTTATTATTCTTATAATAACATTTTTCATTCTAGTATACTTATGGAAACTTTTGAGGCATTGTATGGGAAGCAGTGTTGAACTCCACATTTTTTGGATAATGTCAAGGAAAGGGTGTTTATAAGACCATAACTAATATAATAAGTATCTGAGAAAGTGAGGATGATCCAGAAACACTTGAGGATAGCTCAGAGCAGGTAGAAAAGTTATGCAGACAATATGAGGAAATACATTTTTTTGAGGTAAGTGATCATATTTTTCTTAGAATCTCATTATGAAAAAGTGATATACATATTGTTAAGAAAGAAAAGCTAAGTCCCTGGTTCTTTAGACCATATTAAATCCTAGAGAAAGTTGGACCAGCTACCTACTAAGTAAAGTTTCCTCTGATTTTATCTTAGGTACACAATTTTTTCCCTGTTTCAATGTTGATAAAGTACATACCATATTCATCTCATGTATTGAGCCCATAAGTAGTTCAATTGGAAGAGAACCTTTCTTATAAAGAGAAACCTATTCAGATTCTTGATTATAGAGATAAAGTATTTCGGAATAAGCCAATCCACCATGTAAAGGTTTTGTGAAGAAACTACAGGTTGGAACAAGAAACATGGGAATCATAAAATTCCATGAGGGAAAGGTACCCTCACTTGTTTAATAAGTAAATAAAAAAATTGTGAAAACACAAATTTCAAAAGGTGGGGAGAATTTAACACCCAAGGTTTTACAAATACATTTAATAAAATGCATGAAACACATATTCTCTTCATAATGGAACTTTTTTTAAAGATATAGTTATAAAATATTCGTTAAATAAAATTTTTCCGCTTCTATGATTTGATATTCGAAAAATGGACATGCACAGTTGCGATCAATAAGTTATTAGGAGACTAATAGGATGAACATAATTTTTGATAAATAGTAACCTAGAATTATGAATAGTAACATGCCCTTATGAATAGTAATATGACCTAATGACGAGTAAAATCACCAGTGAATGTATTTCTAATAATTTAGAATACCTTGATTAATTTTTCTAGGTTTTATAAAATGAGTTATACTTATAAAATTGTTATTTTCGAAATAAATTATTATTTTATTTTTAAAATTAAATTTCACATATTTAGACAATTATTTTCAAAAAATGGAGTACTTTTTTTATTTATACACGTCGAAAAATGGTTAGGGTGAATTTTTGGGATATTTCTAAAATACAAGAATTTTTTTAAATA
The DNA here is from genome assembly GCA_963277665.1 of Viscum album. Classification (NCBI taxonomy): domain Eukaryota; kingdom Viridiplantae; phylum Streptophyta; class Magnoliopsida; order Santalales; family Viscaceae; genus Viscum; species Viscum album. Next base: position 1,093,749,723 of record OY728148.1, on the reverse strand, counting down.
ATGAAATACAATAATTAACAAAATATGCTAAATAAATTAATTTATGCATCATGCTTGAGTCATGGATGATTTAAATGGTCATTGGTTAAAAAACACAAGCACCAATTACTAATTTGGGTCACATGAATCATGACTATTCATATTTTTTAGCAAAAATATTAAACTAATTATTCAAATAATGTAAAACACCTCCTCTCCTCCACTATAAATACCACCCTCACCCCCCTGCCTCGTCTTCCTCTAAAATCAATAAAGGCTTGAGCCTTGTCTAGGCTCTACCAAATACCATTCCCAATGCCCTCCCCTATGGGCAAGAGCTTCTTATCTCACCAAAATTCCAAAACCAAGGGCCTTAAAGTGGATCTCAAGGAGAAGAGATCAAGAGGTAATGATCCTCTTTCATTTTCTTGTGTTTTCTTTTCATTTTTTTTCTTATACTATATTCTCCTCAACCTACTCCAAGAGGTGTAAAATATACAGTACTATATACATTCTTGATTTTATCTTATTTATTGAAAAAATAATCATCATTCTTCTTCTTATCTTCCTCTTATTCTAAAAATAAAACATCATCCGTGATGTATCGATTTGCCGACATCATGGATGGTGTGTTTTCAATTTCCTATAATTTATTCAAAACATCTTATAAAACAATTTTAATTATGGAAACATATTTTAATGTTTATGATATATCCTTTTTCATGTTTTGGAGTTAACTTATATACATAATATTATGTTATATAATGAAACAAGTTTGTGACTATCAAAGAACCGTCAAAATGATCTAAACGGATATCACTAATGATTTATCTAATGGTTCATACTTATACCATATAACCAAAATAATTTATGTTCTAATTTAATATTATAGAAACATATTACTAACATTTCACTCAAAATATGGAATTTCATTTCCATATGACATGAAAATCAAATACAAACCGGCCACAGAAATCAGGTACAGAATGTACATAAAACAATAGAATGAACAAAATACTAATAATTTAATGGTGGATTGATGTTATGAAATGGTAATATAAGGTTTTATAGACATCAAATTTTTATTTAAGGGATTAATAACTATTTTTAACCATTATACATGAGGTTTAAACACATTTTAAGTAATAAAAATTCAAGGTAAGGGAATTCTTAACTGAATTTTCATTCTTTGAGTTAACCTTATACTTCATTAATTATGTGGTATTAATATTTTATCCGTGAAGAATTTTGTTTATATTATACTTAATTATGTTTATTTAAATTTTATATACATATTACATCAACTCTTTTAGGTATCACTTAAGTTATGTGATATTTTTAAGGGTTTTTTCTTTTAAAAACCTCTATTAAAATTCTGTTTTACAAAATTAAAAAGCAATGTTTTTATGAAATTTTTCATGTTGTATGATTATGTTATAATTCTTGTAAATTGTTTATGATAAATTGTGGGACCTATTTATCCTTCCAATTTATTGGGTATGTAGAATTTGGAGGTTGAACGTATGGTTACTCTAACTGTAAATGTGATGGTTACACAATAAGTTAGTCGTAATGGTTACATTGTAAGGCAGTCATGAGAGTTAAACATAATAAGGTAGCTAAGAGGGTTATAAAATTATGTAAGTAATTTATCATTATATATTTATGGTTCTATTTTTTTATGTTTTTCATAAATCTGGAGGAAATATCAAGTTTCACAAAGTATATATGGGTGACAAGTATATCTTTTTAAAAATAATTTCATATGTTTACAAGTATTCATAGACTAATGTTTTATTTCGTTTTTTTATATCCATTACTGAGCTTTTTGTACTAATTTCCGGTTTTTAAAATATTTTCACAAGTTATAAGTGTGTGTAAGACAAAGGAGGAATCCATGTTAAATGTTATGAAGATTTTTCAAAGAAAACATGTTTTTTTTGAAAGGTTTTATATTTTGGAATAAATGGAAACTGTTTTTTTGGTAACTGCTCTATATAAATATGGAATGTTATGTATGTATTATATCCCAATTCTCTACAAATCTATACTTTAAAATATCCAAAATTTTAAAGGAACTGAGTTATTGACTAAAATTTAAAATTATGTAATGTAATAAGGTTGGGTCCTTATATAAACCATGGAATATATCATACTTCTAATAGATGATACATAAGGAACCTTTATCATATACCCAAACTCTTATGTTGACATTGGTGTTTTCTCATTTATTAATTAAAAATGGATTTCTAGTGTAATAGAAACTGGATTCAACTCTTGTATTGTAAATCTTACAAAAATCATTCCTATATATCCAGCCTTTGAAATAATCAAGGTTATATCTCTATGGTCTCTGTTGATAATTATCTCTAAAGTTTTACTGGATTCTCAAAGATAATTCATCTTGAACTCGTTATCTAAATTCCCTTTAAACTCATAAATCATCTATACACATTATCTAATAATTAGCATGTCACAGACATACAAAGTAATAAAACATATCTATCACCAAAATAAGTGAAATTAAATTATTGATTCATGCTACACAATTTGAATGAATTCTTACTCATGAATGCATCAAAATTATTACTCCACTACTTTGGTGCCTACTTTAACCCATATAGTCCTTTCTATAGTTTTACCACCAATTAATCCTTTTCAAACTTAACAAATCCATTTTGTTTCTCCACATAAATTCCCTCCACTATATATCCTTAAAGTAAAGTGTTCTTCACATAAATAATCTTAATATGTTAATAATTTTATGAAACAATACCAGTAGCCACTCTTAAAATGGTAATATTTAGTTCAAGTGAGAAAATTTCAACACAATCCACACCTTTAATCTATTGAAAAACATTCACGATTCGACATTCCTTATATCTCCTATTACTATAACATTATTCATTGACCTTGTATGCCTTTTTTGAAATTATTTCTATACTTTTGTCAAAGGATACATGCCCCAAGTATTTTTTGCATGAAATTGAGATATATACACCTTTATGGATTTTTCCAACTCACCTGAATATTTAAACTGTATTTTTTCTTCAATGAATTTGGGAACTCCAACATTAGTAATAAAAAATACTTTAAGGATTATTAGTACCTCTTAATAGGTCATCTCAAACTTTTTATTCTTCTCAAATCCACTTGAATAGTACATTACTTTGGTTATGTTTTCACATGCTCTAGTATTCCATTAACCATCATTTTTTCCTGACACCTCAATTGTTTATTACCATTGTCATATTTATCCATTTGATGGTACTTGTATATGAAACCATTATTAAATATCACATATTGTATTTTGATGATCTACTTATTCTCATCTTCCTAGAAGTGATATCAAAACTCTTCAGTAGATTAGAAAATAATGAAATTTTCTTTGCACCTATCATCAATATTCTCACTTACATCAACATAAATATGTACATATTCCAAAAAAAACAAAGACTCATAAATGAGAGACTATTACAACATGTATAGACTAGATAACCTTGTGTATACATTATCCATTTTGTATAAATGTAATTTTATTTAATAGATATGTTTTAATATTCAATTCCTATACCCAAAATTTCCTAGGTATCCCTGAGTGTGATCTCATACTCTTATAACATTTATTCAATTCCTTACTCATCCTATCAACCACAACATTCTCTGTTGGTGTACCTAAAAGCGTCTGTTCCCACTAAATTCAATTAATATTATATAATTACTAAAGCTCTTTACATTCATAATATTTTCCATTTCTATACCTCAAGTATTTCATTTTTTATCCTAACCCATTATCTTGTAAATATTTTCACTTCTGAAGCATTATAAAATCATCAGATGTTATTTTTAGAAAGTAAATAGATACCTTCCTTATTGATTCATCGATATATTCACATAAAAAGTTTCCCTTTAAGGGAATATACTCATGTAAGCCCCCCAAACTTGAGTGTTCTCTAATTCCATCATGTCATCCTTTGGTGTCCTACCTTTTTTATATAATATTCCTTCTTCGAATTTCAAAATATAGAAACTTTAAATTGAAAAACCTCTATAAACTTATTCTATAGTGGAATTCCTTTTTTTGGAACATTTATACCCTTTTCAATTATATATTCTAACATATAATTCCATATTTATAAATCCTAAAAAATAAATTTTTCCAAGAATGTACATGAAATATTCAATTATATTGTATAGGGTTCAACTCATTACTCCATGAGATATGACTATATCTCCCATGGTAAATTTAAATGAACTCCTAGTGAACGTGGTATTAAATCATAAATCATCAAGTTTACTAATAGAAATAACATTACATATAATTCTAGAAATTTAATACACATTCTACAAAATAATAAATCTCTCACTAATGGTGTTGATATGTATATCACTATTTCCCACAATCTTGCAGGGTCCATCATTAGTAAGATAGACCATTAGAAGATTTACTAAAACAATATTATTTATGATTCCCATATTTGGTGTCGAATGGAAGGTTTACCTAGATTATAAAATCTAGAATTCAATAGGTCCACCCACACTCAAGAAAAAACATCATCAATTCCTTCGATTTCTATTTTTGTTTCATGGGATTCAATTTCCTTTGGTTTTTTCTGTACTCCTTCATAACATGTACTTTCTTCCAATAACACCAATAGGTAAAAAATAGACCCTTATCCATGCCTTGGATATTTTTTCTTGATTTTTATAATCCTTTATAATTATCTCATTACATTTATTTTTCTATTTATTTTGTATATTGAGTACAATCAAAGAATCTACCTGATTATCTTTTTAAAATACCCTCATTTAGGATTGGGTCACACACATTGTTCAATTTCAACAATGTATTATTTGGAGAACTCCTCATGGCTATTACAGTAGACTCCCAACTATCAGATTACAAAGGAAATAAAACTAGTACACATACAACATCATAAAGTATAATTCCTAACAATTTAATCTAAAATCTGATGGTGTTGAACTCATTAACATGATTAGTAACAACCTTATCCTAATTCAAAACCTTACCCTCAATCATATTTATATTTAATAAACATCCCATCAAGAATACTTTATTTGGTTTAGATGGATTCTCATACATATTATTTTCTTTATCAACATAGTAATTCTCTTCTCTTATATGATTTTGAACATTATGTTCCTTGAAAACATAATCTATATGAATCCCAAAACATATTAACAAAGTAACTCCCATAGAATTAGCTTCATATATATTGGTTTAACCCCAAAAATCAGACATAATATTTTATGATAAATATATTCATCTATCTACATCCTATAGTAACTGAAGTCTAATCCACACTAATATAATACCCACTATTGGTTTCATCGGTTAGTTATTTTAATTTTTTCATCTTTTCAACAGTAACTCAAAACTTTATATCAAGGGCCCTAGACCAATGGAACCCCCAACCAACCACACTAGGGAGATCAAATCATTAGAGTTATGACCTAGAGTATTGTAAAGGCCACTTAAATTTTTCCCAACTTAAATTGATGTATTGGTCACCACCATGTTGAGTCAATAAGGTTTTCCTTATGAATTTTCCATTCCTTCTTGTTTTGAAAATCACAAACACCTTATCTTTAAGAAAATTGCTTTCTTAAGGAAAATTGCTTTTATAAGGAAAATTTCTTTCTTAAGGAAAATTGATTTTATAAGGAAAATTTCTGTTATAAGAAAAATTATCCTTATCATATTTTCACCCAGATTCTTCTTAAGTATGACATTCATATTCACTTCTATTTTTTCGGAATTTCTTGAAACATTGATATGAAGTATTCTGTTTTAGGATCCGAATTCTGGATAAGATTTGTAAGGAAGTTTCACTTCGGATTCCAAATGAGAACTGTAATAAAGTATCATTCGGAATTCCGGTTACAGACTCTGACTAAGTCCTATTCCAGATACAGGATATGAATCCTTATGAAGTTCGACATTGAATTCTCATTACGAATTATGGTAATGAATTCTCATTATGAATTCTGATGATGAATTCTCATTCCGAATTCTGAATACGAATTCTCATTACAAATTCTTAAGAGGAAATCTCATTACGAATTATGATGATGAAATCTCATTACGAATTCTGATGATGAATTCTCATTACGAATTCTGATGATGAATTCTCATTATGAATTCTCATTCCGAATTCTCATTCCGAATTCACCAATTAAACAGAATCTGATCATATTTGCATTATACACTCTGAATTAATTCAAACTCCGAAAAAAAATTTGGTTAAGACTCCGAACTTTTATTCTGCTTACACTCCTATAACTTGTCTACTCTTTATTATTTTCATTACACTCCGAACCTTCACTCCGAATTTTTCACTCCGGACTTTTGAGTTAGATTTTAAAATGATATCGTACATTCTGTTACACTTGTTTTGTTATAAAACGAAATCTTCTATTTTGTTATAAACTAACCTTTGTCTAAGTGACACCTGTACATGTCCCTCCGATCTTTACGGAAAATATGACCGTTGGAGAAGGAGCCGACCTTACATATAAATAGGAGCTCATTTGAAAGAGCTCAGTGCTGAAGTGCTAAAAGACTGACTGATCATTGACTCATGTGATTACATACTTGAAGTGATTTCTAGAGAGAGAGGCTCTTATTAACTCTCAAATCTTTGTGAGACTCCGAATGTTGGTGACTACATTCGAGGGCTTCCGGGGATAGGAAGACAGAGGTGCCGACTACCTTGAAGTTCGAGGGCTTCCTTGCTGAGGAAGACAGAGGTTGCCAACTACCTTGAAGTTGAGGGCTTGCTGGGATAGCAAGACAGAGACTCAGATCTTCGTATCGAGGTCTTACCCTGGTGTGGGTAAGAAAAACTTTCTTGAAAGTATAAATCAAGGGACCTTTATCCAAGGTTTTTGGATACCCTTCTCTTTGGGTTAAAAGACTTATATCTTGTTACTTGTAGTTTTACTACTTGTTTATTTCCACTGCATTTTGTATTATAAGGAAATTATAACTTTCTTATACTTCCTTACTTGTACTCTGTTTCATTTAGATTCTATACACTTTAAGGTAAAATCTCATATTGTAATCTTTTGTTAAGTTTCAATTTCCAGAACCATATTTCCGGAACCTACTTTCAGAATCTCTTTCCAAGCTCGCATTCGGTGTTAGAGGTGTTGTGAATTTGCTTAGTTTAGCTTTGTTAAACTTAGCTCTTTCCTTTTCTTAAGGAAAACATTGTTATTCTTAACTAACTTTAAAGGTTCCAAAGGAATTTTTAGAGTGTACAATTCACCCCCCCCCCCCCCTCTTGTAAATTGAGCATCTACATCACTATTTCGATCCTACAACTGGTATCAGAGGAGGTATCTAAAATAATTGTACTCACATACAAGTTTTTCTTGCTCATTTTCTCATTCCAAACTTTCTCATTCCGAACTTTCTCATTCCTAACATTGTTGTTACGAATCTTTTCTACTAACAAGTTTGTGTGCAAAAGTTATTTTAAGTATGACAGGAGTCAATGTTGGTTCTATTGATAATCTGAATCCCACAAGACCACCAATCTTTGATGGTAATGATTATGAATACTGGAGATATCGTATGAAGACTTTTGTTATCAATACTGGAGTAGACAACTTTGTTATGATTACTGGTGATTATAAAATTCCCGACAAGGAAGTTAGAACTTTTACTAACTAGGAAAAGAAATAATATCAACTCAATTATAAGGTACGAAATACTGTACTTTGTTCAATGACTAGAAATATATATAACCAAATTTATTCTTTTGAAGCAGCTAATTGTATATGGAATAAGTTAGAGGTTACACACTTTAGAACTTCTAAGGTGATTGAGACTAGAAGAGCTATGCTTAGAGCTGAATATCATGGCTTCAATTTTCCTTATGGTGAACCAATATGTAATGTTCAACAGAGATTTATGACTATCATAAACAGCCTACAATCTATGGGAGAGAAAGGTTTAGATGATGAAGCTCTTGTGGATAAAATAATTGATATTATTCCCAATGAGTGGGAATCCAAGAGAACAGCTATAGATGAGAATAGGAAGGTCACTCAAATTACTCTTGATGAGTTATTTGGAACTCTTGTACAACATGAAACAAGAATGAAGAGAGATACTGACAACATCAAGAAGAATAATGGAAATGGTACTGTTGCTTTTACAACAACTTCAAATCAGATGAAAGCTAAGACTCCTGAGAGAGTAACTAGATCCAAGTCTAAGAAAGTTATTTTCCAATCTGAATCTAGTGAGAGTGAAGTCTCTGAAAATGAATTAGAAAATCTTGCTCGAAGAATGAACAAGATAGCTGGACAGAGAAATTTCCAATCCAAGTATAAGAAAAAGGAAAAGAAAGATAAGAAAGATGGAGAAGTTACTTGTTATGAATGTAAGAGAGCTGGACATATAAGACCAGATTGCCCTATGATCAAAAAGAAAGAAAGGAAAGAAAGGCATTCAGACAGGAATAGAAATAAGTATTATAAAGCCAAAGCTAAGAATGTTCTGAAAGCTAATGACACCTGGAGTGCCATTAGTGGTGACTCTTCATATGAATCTTCTGATTATGAATCTTCAGGACAGAAGAATCTTGGTCTTATAGCCAGATTACCTATTGATAATCATTGTCTTATGGCTAAGGTACGAAATGCTGAATCATTGACCAATGTTTCTTTAAATTCTAATAATAGTAAGTATTATAACTCTTCTGATGAAGAATCTTCTTCTGATGAAGAAAATACTTTACCTACTTATGAAGAAGTCTCTAGGTTTGCTGAACTTCTTGAGATTGAGAATTCCAAACTCAATAAGAAACTTGATAAGGAAAACTCTAGGAATTCTATTCTAACGAAAGAGATATCAGATCTTTCTAAAGATCTTGATTGGAAAAATGCTGATTTTGAAAGTATTTCAAAAAATCTTGAGGAAGTAAGTTCTGAGAAGAACAAACTTTCTAAAGAATTAGAAAAAGTAATTTCTAATAAAAATGTTTTTGAGTCTAGATCTAGTTCTAAAACTAATGATTTTGAGGATAAAAACTTTTTTATAAAACTCAAGTCCGAAATTTTTTCCTTAAAGAAGTGTTTATCAAACTTTACCCATGGTAAGGAAAATATTGATAAAATGTATTCCCAAATACGACCTTTAATAAATAAATCCGGATTTGGTTATACCCATGCAAAACCAATTTTTAGTAACAATTATTTTGTTCATCAAAGTGCCCCATTTTGTACCAAGTGTCAATGTGGTGGTCACTGGGCAAAGAATTGTTCCTTAAACAAAACCCAATCTCTAAGATTTCACAAAGCTTACTTTTCTAAGAAGATGTGCATACCTAAAATTTTATTATCAGGGAATCTCGGATCCAAACAAGTTTGGATTCCGAAAGTCTAATTCTCTTCTTGATTTCAAGAAAATAAAGAGAGTACCAGCAACAATACATGGTACATGGATAGTGGATGTTCCTGGCACATGACTGGTAACAAAAGATATTTTGAAAAGATTATCAAAACGAAATGAGGAAAGGTAACTTTCGGAGACAATGCTAAAAGAGATATTATTCTTCAATTTATTGGAATGAAATATCAACTTGCTGATATTTTCACAAAATCTTTGCCTTCTGATAGATTTGAATATATTAAACAGAAGTTAGGAATGATAACCGTAAGGTAATCCTCCTTAATTAACTTTCTGTTGAAAAATTATCCTTACAGTAATAAATTCCTTTTCATAGGGGGAGTACATTTTTTTGATAGAATAAAAAAGTTTTTCAAAAATTCGTTTTCAAACTTTTCGGAACGAAGATTTTCGGAATGGAATTTTCGGAACTACAATTTTCCAGAATGAATATTTTCATATAAGAAAACTTCTAAAACAGAAATTTTCATATTAAAAACTTCTGGAATGGAAAATTTCGTACTGGTATTTTCATAATGGAACCTTCGTACTAAATCTCTCATAATAAGTTTTTTTAAGTTTGTTTTTCGTACTGAGTTTGTTTTCGGAAGTAAAGTTTTTTTTGAGAACTTTGTCTTTTCATAATAAAGTTTTTTTCGTAGTCATTTTTATATTACCCATTATGAATAATCCTCCTAAGCCAATCCGAAGGGTATGTTCTCCTTACTCAAGTTTTCGTAGTCACATTTTACTTGCTGGCATTTTCTTGTATTATGTTTTCGGATTATAGTTTTCTTAATTCTTTGTTTTAACAAAAACCTAAAAAGATCGGATTCAATAGAATTAGTTTTCGACCGTCAGATCTAATCTCAGCTTATCACAATCGTTCGATCAACCGAGGAAGTTGAACCATCATCTCATTGCCTATATAAAGGGGACCCAAATAGTTGTCCCACATCGGTTTTCAAGCTCTCGCGTCCTGAAGCTCTACCTCTCAGTTTTAAGGTCATTCCGAACTTCAGCTGTCTCCGTTCTGAACTTCTCAGAGGTATTCAGATCCGAATGTCTGTGGAGTTAGCTTCTCAAGAAATTTCATCCTCCAAACCTATTTCACAATGGTTAGTTTACAGAGAAAGGCTAGTCCATCCGGATTTCTTCAACAACTATGATTCTCTTATTTCAAAGAACATTAAGTTGAATGGCTGAAAAGATATTGTTTTATCCAAACCGGGGAACCAAAACGATGTTTTTACGTAGTTACTTATTGAGTTCTATGAAACAGTTTCCTTCTTTCAGGAGGATAATAGGGAGAATTTTTCTTTCAGGTCTTATGGCAAGACTTATAAGCTTTCTTATACCAAGGCAGCAAGCTCGGTAGGGCTGACTTATAAAGGAGAAGCCAAATTTATTTCTCATGTGTTGTCGGACTCTAAGGGTAGCTTAGACAAGGAAAAAGATGTGAAAACTCTCGGACTCTCAGATGAAAAAGCTCCGAAGATTGCTAGTTTTCCTACAAATTTCTGGATTCTAGAGTTGTGGGTGCAAGGTCTTATCGTACCGATGAAGGGTGATAAAGACAGTTTGAGGAAGAGTGAGATCTATATCTTAGATTTCCTGATAAATCTAAGGAAGTTTAACTTCATGAGGCTCATTCTTATAACCATTGAGAATCTTAAGAAAGGAAATCTCAGAGCCCAGATTGTAATGTACCCAGCAATTTTATCGAAGTTGATAGTTCGGTGCCTTGAGTCTTTCAAGGAAGCTTGCAGATATAAGCCAAGGGTTTGGAAAATTTTGTTGGTCAGTGATGATACCCTTAAGAGGATGGATGTGGCTTTCAACAAGGATACTGGTGAGTTCTTCGATTTACCTAATCAAGAAGAAGCGGCTCCGAAGGCTGCTGAACCGGAATCATCTAAACCAGTAAAGAAAAGAAAGTTGAAAGAAGTTGCAGTTGAAGTTGAGGATCCTAAAGCTAAGGAAGTTCAAACCGCACCTCCCAAACCAAAGAAGAAGAAGGCCTATCCTGATGAGGTTGTTGCGAAGTGGAGAGCAGATAAAGAGAAAAGGAAAGAAGGGGATCCACAGTTCGGATTGGACCCTGTAGAGGCTAAGGCATTGAAGGAGAAAACTGCTGATGAGCTTGAAAAACAAGTAAAGGAAAAGAACCTCAAGAAGAAAATGACAGAAGCTGAGGCAGTCCAAGCGTTGTTAAAATTTAATGATATGGTATCCAGAAGCATTCCAGTTTCGAGATCTTTCTCCTTGGAATTTCTACCTGAGACTCCAGGAAGAAACCTTGATTTTCCGGAAGAGACTAGAGCTGAGCCTGTTGAGCAACTCGAGCAAATTCAGCAAATGGGAGAGGAAGAAGTAGTTGTTGAAGGGGGTGGTGAAACATGAGATTTATTAAAAGAAGTAGATGATTATAAGGGGTCGCCTTCGGAACATCTGTCACTCTGAACTTCAGAGGCTGAATCCTCTAAGTTAGTAACTCCAGAGAAAGATAAGAATGTGGAAGATGTTGTTCAAAAAGTTGTTGATGATATTATTCAAGTATCTACTAGCGAGCATAAAACTCCTGATCAAGAATCTATTCCGAAAAAGGACAAGGGAAAGAAACTCCTTGTTGAGAGTCCAAAATCAGTGGCTAGCAAGAAAAGAGAATATGGAGATTCGTCTAAAAGGAAGTTGGAGCTTATTGAGGAAGAAAATTCTCCAAGTAAAGTTTCAGATTCGGAGTCATCCTCGTTGGGACATGACTTTGTTGTTCAATATTTGAGGAAGTTAGTTGGTTCCATTCCGACCATCTCGACTATAGACTCAAGATGCAAAATGCTCCAACATGCTCTGAATCAGAAATCAGATTCCGTATCCTTATTCATGGATAAGTATGTCGAGGTAGAAGCCGAATTCAAATCTTTTCTTGTTGGCTATGAAGCCCACAAGAGATCTTGCAAGAGAATGATGATCTGGTGGAGGAAAACTGTAGAAGAGATGAGGCTATTCGATGAGTTTCAAGACAATGTTAAAGATGCCTTTGAGACTGAGGACAAGAAGATAAATGAGTTAATGTCATCCTTTGAAGAGAAGCTGACAGATGAAAAGAACTTCCAGATTCAAGAAATCAGAGATCTGAATGGGAAGCTGAATTCCGTTTCTCAAAACTGGAAGTTTGAAAGGAATCATCGGAGTGAGTGAGAACAGAAGATGAAGGCTCGGGAAGAAAAGATAAAGGCTCAGGAAGAAAATATTCAATCCTAGGAAGAAAGAATTGAAGCTCAAAGTGCAAGAATAGTGGTCTTAGAGAAGCAAGCTGAAGAATATCATAAATACCTGAAGAAGATCAAGACTATTCTTAAGGGTCTCATGTCGAAGGAAAAAGATCCGAAATAACTAAATCCGATCTTTTTGTTGTATCTAATTTTCTTTGTTGCCGAGATTTTAAACCTAATGAAAATTGTGCCTCTCGTTTCTTTTGTTGTTATTACTAATTTTTCAGGTACTTTGTTATTTTTTTTCCATTCCCTCGATTTCTTTTTGAAAATCACAAAGGGGGAGAAGGAAAAGATCCTTAAGAAAAATAAGAACTCCAATGAGAGTTTATCTAAAGGGGATAAGGAAATGATCCTTAAAGGAAAAAGAACTCTAATAAGAGTCTATCTAAGGGGGAGTTTTTCATTAAAGAAGACTTTCTTTTTCGTAATGAAATGTCACTCCGGAAATCTAGAATACGATCATTAGAGTTTCAAAGCCTAAGGGGGAGTTAGTCGTATTCATCAATTTCTTTAAAGCCAAGGGAGATAAGCCTTAATGTTTTCTTTCTTCTTAGAATTTCTTTTTCATAAGGATGTTTGTGCTTTCCAAAAAGGGGGAGATTGTTGAGTCAATAAGGTTTTCCTTATGACTTTTCCATTCCTTCTTGTTTTGAAAATCACAAACACCTTATCTTTAAGAAAATTTCTTTCTTAAGTAAAATTGCTTTTATAAGGAAAATTACTTTCTTAAGGAAAATTTATTTTATAAGGAAAATCGCTTTTATAAAAAAACTATCCTTATCATATTTTCACCAGATTTTTCTTAAGTATGAGATTCAGATTCACTTCTATTTTTTCGGAATTGCTTGAAACTTTGATATGAAGTATTCTGTTTTAGGATCCGAATTCTGGATAAGATTTGTAAGGAAGTTTCACTTCGGATTCCAAATGAGAACTGTAATAAAGTATCATTCCGAATTCCGGTTACGAACTCTGACTAAGTCCTATTCCAGATACAGGATACGAATCCTTATGAAGTTCGACATTGAATTCTCATTACGAATTCTGGTAATGAATTCTCATTATGAATTCTGATGATGAATTCTCATTCCGAATTCTGAATACAAATTCTCATTACAAATTCTTAAGATGAAATCTCATTACGAATTCTGATGATGAAATATCATTACGAATTCTGATGATGAATTCTCATTACGAATTCTGATGATGAATTCTCATTATGAATTCTCATTCCGAATTCTCATTCCGAATTCACCTATTAAACAGAATCTGATCATATTTGCTTTATACACTCTAAATTAATTCAGACTCCGAAAAATATTTTGGTTAAGACTCCGAACTTTTATTCTACTGACACTCCTATAATTTGTCTACTCTTTATTATTTTCATTACACTCCGAACCTTCACTCCGAATTTTTCACTCCGAACTTTTGAGTTAGATTTTAAAACGATGTCGTACATTCTGTTACACTTGTTTTGTTATAAAACGATGTCGTCTATTTTGTTATAAACTAACCGTTGTCTAAGTGACACATGTACAGGTCCCTCCGATCTTTAAGGAAAATATGACCGTTGGAGAAGGAGCCGACCTTACCTATAAATAGGAGCTCATTTGAAAGAGATCAGTGCTGAAGTGCTAAAAGACTGACTGATATTCGACTCATGTGATTACATACTTGAAGTGATTTCTAGAGAGAGAGGCTCTTATTAACTCTCAAAGCTTTTTGTGACTCCGAATGTTGGTGACTACATTCGAGGGCTTCCGGGGATAGGAAGACAGAGGTGCTGACTACCTTGAAGTTCGAGGGCTTCCTTGCTAAGGAAGACAGAGGTTGCCAACTACCTTGAAGTTGAGAGCTTGCGGGGATAGCAAGACAGAGACTCTGATCTTTGTATCGAGGGCTTACCCAGGTGTGGGTAAGAAAGACTTTCTTGAAAGTATAAATCAAGGGACCTTTATCCAAGGTTGTTGGATACCCTTCTCTTTGGGTTAAAAGACTTATATCTTGTTACTTGTAGTTTTACTACTTGTTTATTTCCGCTGCATTTTGTTTTATAAGGAAAGTATAACTTTCTTATACTTCCTTACTTGTACTCTGTTTCATTTAGATTCTATACGCTTTAAGGTAGAATCTCATATTGTAATCTTTTGTTAAGTTTCAATTTCCGGAACCATATTTCCGGAACCTACTTTTGGAATATCTTTCCAATCTTGCATTCAGTGTTAGAGGTGTTGTGAATTTTCTTAGTTTAACTTTGTTAAACATAGATCTTTCCTTTGCTTAAGGAAAACATTGTTATTCTTAACTAACTTTAAAGGTTCCAAAGGAATTTTTAGAGTGTACAATTCACCCCCCCCCCCTCTTGTAAATTGAGCATCTACATCACTATTTCGATCCTACACACCATTCCAACATGAAATTTTATTCATTTTTTATAAATATAAACAGCACATTTCCCTAAATTTTATACTCCAAATAAGAAAAATTTATCTTTTTAATACAAACATATAATATCTTTTAAAACTAATTATATAAAAACAAACATTGTTTATCCGTCAATAATTAAATCAGTATTCCTTATGGTATCTTATTATTTTTTACATTTTATTAATTTATTATACAAATCATTCCTTCAATTTTATCGATAAAGTTTTTCAATATCATTCTTTAAATGTAATAATTTTTAATAAAAACATATTTATCTAATAAAAACTATTTCTTTAGAAGCAATGGTCTTTTCTCAGGTGAATTATTATCCTTAAAATCTATTATAGAATTATTTTTTATTTAAAATAAATTATTTATAATCAAAATGTATAGTTTTTAATTTCTAATTAAAAACTTTTTATATTAACTACATGATAGTGTTTCTAAACAAGTAACATCATTAATGGTATTATACATGATATTTATATGCCCTATTATAATAATAAAATAATGATTATATTACCCCTTTTACATTTTAAAAATTCATTTCAGAATAACTTCACAAGTAATACTTTTTATTTATATAGTTTTCATTTAGTATTTTACAAAATTCCTTCTCCACTAATGATGTTTTTTCTCATTATAGGTTTATTATAAAAATAACGATTCTCAATGGTGAATATGGTCTTGGGGATTTCCTAGTTATAAGGACATTAATATTTTCTATGTATTCTCTAATTTTAATTTATGATCTTTTAAGGTATGTATCCATCCATGGTATATAATAATATATGGAATGAAATAATGCTTTATATGTAATTCATGGTTTCATATACTTTGGATGTGATGTTACATTATGATTGAATAAATTTTTATTACTTGGAAGATTTGGGGAAATCCTATTTATTAATTCATTTATTATATAATAAATTTCCTACTTATGCTTTAATTTATTAAAAATAATAAAATATTTAACCTAGGGAAATAAAATTCATGCTTAAATTTGAGATATTACAAATATGCTCTGCATGGTATTTTTCAGTCCCTCTTCCTCACAAGACAAGGTACACACACCAACATCACTAACACTAAGCCGAAGGATATCACTAGTCAAAAATCAGAATCCTTTCCTTAACATCATTATAAACCACACAACCACAATTAAGAAATCAAAAAAATCATCCACCACCAATGATGTTCAGTTCGTGTTCTTTCATTTATTTACAAAAGTGTTTGATTATAAAATAATGATACAATACCAGCAACCCCAAACCATCATTTATCTAAACCTTATATTGTAGTTAACCCATCCAAATTGATCAATCCTAAGATATTCAAATAAACCTATATTATTTTATCTAGATCCTTGGATATCACCTACTAAAACATGTTTGACTAAAACAAAAACCCTAGGATAAATATCCTTAATCACATATCTAGATTTTCTACATGATGACCACTAAATCTTAGTTAGATATATACCACTATGACCTCATACCATAATAGGTAACCTCGATTTGAAATCATCCATTTCAATAATAAAGAAGATACTCATGGTGATACCACTATCAAGCCCTAGAATAAGATAAAATCCTCCCACCCCCTCCCCCCATGAAAATAAATCAAGGGCATATACCGAGAATATCGAGTCACATAATATTTTATAATTGGTGCATCCATGATGAACCATCCTCGCTTGATTTGATGTGGGTTTTACAAAAATCACTAAAAATTAACACCGCATATTATTCTTATATCAAATTCATCCACATTGTATCTAGCCATTTAGAAATCTCCACTATTTTTTGAGAACCTAATTATTACTAAGAGAAGCACCTTTCATTCTACAATTATGCCACTATAATCACATAATTTTCCATGTCCTCAAACCTCATGGATTACAACCACCACAAAACTATCATGGATAATATTCTCAAATGTATGGATCTCAAAAATGAAATACCCACACCATAAGAGTTTACCACACCACTCTTTATCTCAAATAAATGTATGGACGTACACAAAATACTTGGAATAATCACCCACTGATTCTGATCAAATGAGGGTGGTGTCAATTTCGAATAAAATAAATGATAAATGGGTCTCTTTAACATAATTATGATGTTCATTAATACCAAAAACATCGCTATGATTCAATATTTTCATTGACAAGGTATGAATGCTTCCCATGGAATATCCTTCTCACAAAACCAAAGATGATGTTAATCATATCTAATATAAAGTAAAAGTAAAAATGTATTCCTTTCCCCTAGTCAAAGTTGTCACATTGTGCTCAATAAAACCATTCTCTAAAAAGGTATTCCAACTAAACATTCTTCTATGTAATATCAAATATACTAACCAATATACAAAAAAATATCAATCTAGTGTCGAATTGAAAGTCAATGAAAAAATTTGACCTCTCTAAAAGAGTAACTTACGAATGTACTTTTATAAAAAAAAATCTACAGTACCTACACAGCAATGATATACCAATCCTTCAAAGTATTCAATGTTCAAAAACATGTACTATTAAATAAGTTTTTAATGTATTACTTATCTTACTTGGGGGTTCTTAATCACCACTAAAGGTATAAGTTATCCAAATTTCTTGACTGCACATTATCTCTCCGCAATTGTGAATTATCTTTCTAAAAAAGTATTACTTAAGGGGGCATTATCCAAACATTATGTAATCCCAAAAATTATCTATCCCTTCCCCCTCACTCTCTCTTTCTCTCTCCTAAGTGGAATCACACAATAATAGTTGATGTGAGAACAAGGATGATCACCACCAAAAGGAACCTATATCCCAAGGTGTATGCCTATGAGCTCCAATAGAATATCTAAAGCCTATAAAATGATACTGAAAAAAAATAATGGATAATTTTGGTATCGATTGACACGAGTGATAATGAAAAATTCACAAATCATACCTCAAAACAGGCCTCACACTTACTAATATGATCCATACATTAGGTAAAACTATTTATGGTCTAAAAATTATAATTTTATGCCTGATAAGGACCTCTTGGAGATGATAGTGCAGATGATTCAAAGTTTGTCCTACCTCTAGTTACTCATACACTAGCAATACCCATATCAAAACCACTTACAGGAAGGCCACAAAGATGAATGTGGGGACATCCTTGATTTTAATTTCATATTTTATGTGGGGGTATATCAACAAAATGTTTCTAGATGACCTCAAAAAAATGTGCACCTATTCTAAAACCAAGTGATGGGATTTAGAGGTATGATGATCAACCCAAAAATTAGAATATAATCCAAAAACAAAAAAAAAATCAAGAAAGAACTATCAATGAATTTATAATTAATAATAAAATAAATATAAGAATGGTTTACCTTATAGAAATTAATATTGATTTCTGATAATGATCATTTATGAGAAATCTATGGGTACCTCCCTCTTAGTATATCCATAGATTGTGGGAATCTTCTCATTATTGGGAATGATATTTGTTTTATCCATAGTTTTCTAAAATGATTAATAAAAATATAGAGATAAAAAAGATAGTGATAATCGTTTTGGTGTCAAGAGTATAATTATGATTGGATACAATGATTTCACATCGCCATATAAGAGTTAAACCACCTTCATATAGGCCTCTAAGGAACTCAAAATATTTTTCCTATTTAAGTAATATTTTATAAACATTAAATTACATTTCTAATACATGAAAAATGTATCTTCATTCTCTATTGAATTATTTTAATGTTTATATGAAAATATTATGTTTTAACTCCTCATAATAATTATCTTATAAGGACTATAACTGATGTATTATAAATAATTTGGAAGATATAAATTAAACCAATCATTATTGTACAATATGATAATACCATGAATAACTACCATGGAATATTTTCTTACATTATATACTAGTCCATATAAAGATAATACATGGTGTGGTCTAGACCACAATATTACGGTTAATCCCTTTAGTTCATATTACCACCAATCTCTCACATGCACAAATCCCTCATAGACATAATATAATTTTAATTTAGGTCCCATTATATATAAAAACCTGTGAAACTATATGAAAAACTCATTTTGGATATATTTCAAAAATTATTTTTTAAAATCTATCATATAGTTTCACCATATGTCATATCATATCTAAAATTTATGAAAATAGATCTAGAAATTGTTTTAGATGCACTCCAAAACACTTATGGGGTAGATATGAATGTTTATTCAACTAGACCATTATTTATATAACAATTTAGTGTATCCCTATGATCCTTTATAGAATTTAACATAAGTATGAACTCTTGAACTCTTATATTTATTAGAATTGAGGGCCCTTTCAAATCACTAATTATACTCAAGATATAAATATATCTAGTTTGATCTCTATAAAACACATATTTATCAATACCTATGTCCACCATCTGTATTATGCATAAAAAATAATATTTCCGTCCAAGATATAAAAAATCCATGGGGAATGAAATATGTAAATCCCATATATCCTACTCATTGGTTATTGATTCTCTAAGTGTAGACTAATGAGGTCAATGAACACATCACATGATATTAAAATAAGTTGATGAGAAGATCAAATTCCCATTATCTAGTTAGATAATCACATAACATGGACTTTATATACGTATGAATTTACTCTCCCTTTTCCTATCTCAATCAAAGGGACATATGTAATACTTGTCATATTAGAGGAAAAATTCCATCTTGGTTAATACTTAACAAACGAGTAGATCAGTAACTTACCTAACCAAACAATGACTACCTATGACCTAAGGATTGCATGAAAAAGGTATAAAGGAATAAAGGTTCTTATGTCAAATATATTTCTAACCTTATGTATGTGGATTTAATATGAAACTTGCACCACTAACATACCAAATAATACTTTATGGTACTATTTGTGGTTTACTTGAAGGGTCATCTAATGAAAAACAAATTATTTGTATGTATCATGTGAATAATATATATTTCTATATGAAATTATACCCACCTTGGTCTTGGAATTTCATTATAACCTATAATATTACATAAAAACATTGTTTGGGGATAAATAAAATTATTTATTTAAGATATTTGTTATAATTTCACTTCATGAAATATATATATAATAAAAAAAATCATAATGTGGATGATAAAATTAGTATAACATGATATATTTTATATTCTTAAACTATATTAATAATATCAACAAAATCATACACAAAAACCCATCAAATCATATCCCATGTGATATACTACTAGAGATACCATATGTTTGATAAGATTTTATGGTTTTGTTAAACTTATTATATCTCTATGTAATTCCTACAACATATTTATATAACCATGAGATAAAATCATCACAGAAAACTCAATTAGTGAGTAACATCTATAAATAAATTTTTTTTGAATAATTTTCAGATTTTAGAAGTTTATTTCTAATGTTCAACTCTTTGAACATAGTTTTCAAACTTATTTATTTCATAACATTACATTTTATGATTTTAATAACATTTTATGTCAAATTAGAACTATTTTTATGTTAATCATCATCATATTTTAACTTTTCATTTAAATGTTTCATTTTATAACATTTAGTACCAAAATATAACACATTAAATTATTTTTCTCTAGTAGCGCAACCTAAAATAATTGTGATATAATTTTTCATTAACTTTGTTAAAATAACTAAAATTAACTCTTGAAAATTTGTTTACTGACATTCCTTAAAATACTTATGAATAATTAGTGACTTTAACATTTTATTTTTACCAAAATAATCCATTATTTGTTTCAATTTGAACATGTATAAGTACAAATATACACACAATATCCTCTTAAAAACTATATTATCTCTAACATATCGTTATAATACATAAAAACTTCTTTGTGGTTAGGAAATAGAAATGTGTAACCCTTTTCTTCATCACATGGATGAAAACTGAAATCCCAATCAATTCATACATGGATTTTTATCACCTTGGTATTTGTTACATTTATAAAATATACATTCTGTAATATATTCCCATAAAATTCAAAGATTTTATTTATATAAAATTAATACCTAATATGGAATCTATGATTGTGAAAAGTATCTTCTACCCTTATATATATGGGGGTCCACCCCTCTGAAGGCCCACTTGTATTCAAGTGTGAAACTTGAAAGATATCTATTTTCACCAAATGACCATAGTAAACATATTAACATCTAATGAAAAATTTAATTCCATTCCAAAAAATGTTTATTTTAATCGATATATTCTAATAATTTTAGAATGGTACATTTTACATGTGACTGTGATGTCGATGGGATTTGATGACACTAGTGAGGCTTGTAATTTTCAAAAATTTATTGAATTTTATACCTTTTTGTGATTTTAATTCTATTTACTCACCTAGTTTTAGTAATATAAAATTAATTAAAATTATTATAGTAATTAATAACTTTCAATAAAGTAACCAGTAATGGTTTTTAATGTCCCAAATTGTTTTCAACACAATTTAAGTTCTCAAAACATTTTTTCTTAAACATATAGAACCAGAAAAACTATGTAATTGGAAGTAAAATTTTCATCCTATTTATGGTTTAAAACTTCCATGTAACCCTATTATACCTACTATATATCACATAAAATCCACTACATTATTCAAGATAATAATAGAACTTTCGTATACTAACATTTCTCACAAGGGTGAGCTTGATCTGAAAGGTGATATCAAATCATCTTTTATGAATCACTCCCTAAAAACTATCAATTTTTAGCACCAAGTAAACCAACCCATTTATTTAGAGTAATGAATTATTTTCATGTAATATCTCTTAAGAGTTAGGGAATTTAATTTCATAATGATTCCTCAGATAGTGAAAAGATATACAATAAAAAGGTAAGTTCCAAATTTTTCTCATCTTTACTATGTATTGGGTCACATCCATAGAGCGGTATCCATAAACCATATTTATGGTCCTTTGAAAATTTCGGAAGGGTGTAAAACATAATATTTTTTTATTTATAGATTTTATAACATCATGGATTCTCCTTTCACTATATTTCATCACAACATAGTAAATATCACTAGTAAATAACCCAAGGCCTTGGATAATAATATATTATAGATTTTATGAGTGAATATAGGTATTTTATATTTGATCCATACTTGAGGAATCATAGGTAACCTATAGATAATGCTTGTGGAATATCAGAAGAGAATTCATATATCATCTCTAGTAGAGACAGGGCTCTCGTGGCCATGATTGGTGATTCATTTTTCTATGAACTTTATGTGTCGTGTTGGATGACCATGTAATTTAAGTGGCTATATAGAATTTATCTATTACCTTGTTTTATAATTAAAGAGGAACAAAACCATGTGTTCATGAAACAAATCTAGTTGATGATGACATGTGAGGGTATAAACATGAGTATTACCCCACTAAATGAGGCTATTATGACGCATTTTCCTTTAAATTATATTGGGGGATGGGTAATATGTTACATGAATGGTATACTAGGGAAAATATTTTTTCATAACCATCATACACCTCATCCATAAAATCTTATGGATCTTGTTTTTTAATATGAATTTCTCTATATAAATCGTGTGAATAAGAAATATGAGCCTTATCACACATAGGCTCCTTTTATTGTGGTAGCGTATGTGGTGTTTATCGTATATTTTGAAGAATGTGTTTATTTAGGGAAACCTAAATCTAGTGTATCTTCCCAAAATAATGTTAATGACTAGGCCACAAAAAATATATCTTATATAACTATAACGCCCCGACCCCAGTTACCTAGAGTCGGTGCATTATTACATAACATTGGCATGATCACAAGAAAGATCAAATCTCAAAAGACCGATTAGTTTAGTAGCCTTGGAAACACTAGATATATTCATAAAGTTTTAAATTACATCATAAAAATGAAAACTACAACAACATAGTCTCCATAGTCTACACTCTTATCCCCTCATACTATCCCTGTAGGTCATTAATAATTTACTTCTTCACATCCGGGGAAAAATAAAACATAGAAAAGGGGTGAGCTCAAATGCCCGGTAAGGATAACAATATAGAAGAAACTTTCATAAATAAGAATAAACATTTAAGGCAATGTATAACTAAAACAATAGCCTTTTAAAATTTAACTTCAACATAGTATGGCAAAAATAAAATGAAATACTATCATTTACTTATTCACATGGAAATTCTACTAATCGAATAATCACATGCAATATCAATAACCACTTTCATAATGATTGAATGCATAATGCCAGACTATCATAACCACATAGCCAAGGCCTCATGCCAAGACTACAAATAAGATTTTGTCAAGGCCTTGTTCCAAGACACTAGTTTGTCTCATGAGACCTACCGACGCATCGAGGAGATATAGCAGGCTCCACCCGTCACATATTAAGTCCAATGCATTCCCATATGAAAAGGTTTAAACATAACATAAACATTCATATTAAAAATAGCATACGAAATGTAAATACTACATCCATAAACCCTAAATGGTATACAAATAACACATCCACGGTCAAACATATCACAGAACCTTCAATACATATAGAAGTTTTGTATCATAATAAATCAACTTCAAATAAGCGTAAAATCCATCAAAGGATGTTGACATAGATGAAATCAAACTCATTTTAGAGAAATATCTCTTTCTATTTTGAAATCATATATTTATAAAATAAAAAAATTTCTTTGAAAATACTCTTATAATCTTGTAAGGGAAGATTCAAAGATTTTATAATGGCGGAAAATAGCTGCACCCGCCGTATAAGTTTAAAAAAACATTCTTACCTTAATTCTGCCGAAAAGGTTAAAAATCACCTTGTTTGGAAAACGATGGAAATATTCTTTTATAAAAATCTTATAAAAAGTCAAAAAAGGGTATAAATTTCTTTAACCCATATTCTTGTAAATAGTAAAAATGTTTGAAATACATTCTTAAGAAACCTGGATGTGGATGATAAAGAAATCCCAGTAGATTATTACATATAAAAAACCTCAGATAATGAAGAGATTGTGAAATAAACATTACCTTGTACTTTTCCTTGGTTGGGGTAGGTTAACCTCCTGTATAATGGTGAAATAATTGTTATTAAATTATACAAAAATCATGTACATTAATATGATATCATATATGATCTTTTAACATTGATTTGTTAATAATATCTTAGTATTATTGTTGTTTCCGGTGTTAACTTACTCGTTTTATTTTATATGTTTTGTTACATAAGCTATGTTTGTCATGAGTAGGTTGTATATTAATCATATATAGAATGATATCAAGTCCTTAGATACTATTATTAATCATCAAATGATAATTAGACTTGGATGGATACGATGGAGAATGAATCCCATCGCGTTCGTGGAGATGGTAGTCCGTACATACGCATGAGCGACAATATCATTCTTTTGATATTAAAATAATATATAATTGGATGCTATATCATATATACAGAATAATTATCATGTTATATTTATTATTTACATGAGTTATACATCATTATTATACCCATCCAAATAATAATTTATTGAATAACTTTTACACCACGACGTGGAGACGGTAAGCCGTACGTACGCACGTATTGTGACATGTTATTCATGGGATAGATAGAATACTGAATATGGTTGTACCATATTTATAATAAACTCACAGTATATATAATATACTGGAGTTATTATTTTAGAATGGTAATAACAAATAAGGAAGAAGTGCAAGAAGAAAGGAACTTGGAAAAGGGTGGTGAAATCATTACCTCTTCTTCATGTTCTTCCTTTTGATTTGATCAAAAGGGCTCTTAAGTTGGCTTTCTGACTAAAGTAAGGCCTCTAGGATGAAGTGAGGGAAGTTCAGAGAGTATTTGGGAAAAGTTTCGCCAAGAAAAAAGGCTTTGAAGGTGTGAAATAATGAGAAGGGTGAGTGCCCTTTTATAAGAGGGGTGAGGGGCACCTTTGGAAAAGCTAGAAATATTATTTTATAATAAATTTGTATTCGGTTTATAATGGCTCCAAAGTAGACTATTTAAAGGTTAAGGTGGATATGGGTTGAAAACCACTCAACCAATAGAATTTATACAGGTTTGGGTTACTATATTAACCTTATCATTAAGTATTAACTCTTAGTTAATTAGTTTCACTTTTATAATATCTCTTTGTATTTTTATATTATATGGTTAATAAACTTGCTATAGACATCCAATCGACTCCCAAGTGTTCCATTAAGGATACAAATATCATGATATAAGTCTCTTGGACGAACCTTATATTTTTAGGAATTTAATATCAATTAATAATATAATATTTGTTTTAAAAACTATTTTATGTCAATTTTGACACTATTCAATAGTTGATTTTTGTAAAAATCATAAAAGAATGATTAATATGAAAAAATTCAATTGAATTTATCCTAATATGTCATATTATCCTATAAAATTATTTTAATTCATAAAAAGTCTCAAATTATATTTATTTGGGTATCTACAATATCAATCATTTTAATTTTTCACTATTATGATAATTACTACATCATCATTGTGTCATAAATAAATTAAATTATTTAATGTCTAAAAATTATAAATAAACTAACTTTATGTAGGAAATATTTTTATCTTTATAATTAATATTTATAGTCTAAAATACAACATATATAACCCTTTGTAAAAAAATTTCTAAAAGATATATGCTTTTGTCATTTTTGTATTTATTTTAACTTAATTAAAATAAAGTGTCCCTATCACTTACAAGTGGCACCATGGGGTCCCAAAATCGACCCAAATATGCCCATGGTCAGACATGTATCAACCAATAAGGTTAGGACACGTTTTAGGGTAATTTCTTATTATTATAATATTATTCGTTAACCCTTATTTACCAGATTTACCCTTTAACCATGGTAAATAAAATATTTACCATAGTAATTATTCAAAATGTCTAAAAATAAAAGTTACCTATTTACACAATTTGAACATCCTGATTCCAAATATGGAATCCATTTATTCCAAATTCAAAACATAGAAGTGGCAGAAATTAATTTAAAATTAATTCCCACTGTCAAAACAAAAAGTGTGTTATTAAGATATAATAACTATCAAAATATTGATACTTGTTTATGTTCAGTTTAATTGTGAAATTATTTCCAATGACTGAAATTATATTAAATGGTAATAATATATTCTAAATATACTTTAAAACCACTCAAATTAATAATTTATCACTGTTAATTATTTTGATTAAAAAAGTTGTTTTTAATTAAAATTTAGTAATTTTTACTATTCATCAAAATATTAAATTTATCCGAAAAGTACCAAAATTTCACCTCAGGCTAAATTTGATACTCTGAATCCAAAAAATAAGTCCATTTTGAGAGATAAAATTTCTACAATTTTAAAAATTTGGTATTACTATTCATAATGGCTAGTTTGATCGGTTGTGGTGTGTGTTAGTACTCGATGTTGCGTACAACACACGCTATTGCATTATTCAAAGAGAATCCTACTATAGAAGCTTGGGGTGTCACATTCTCCACTCCTTCAAATAATTTTTTCCTTGAAATTTCTAGAATACTACCGCATGAAAATACTCAGGTGGTTCTTCATCATAAGTTCCTCAGGTTTCCACGTTGCCTCTTCCATCTTATAGTTTCTCCACAAAACTTTTACCAGACGCATCGTCCGGTTTCTCAATACTTGTTCTCTCGTATCAAGAATATTGACGGTCTCTTCGCAATAAGACAGATTGGGTTCCAGTTCTAATTCCTCGTAGGTGAGTACATGCGTTGGGTTAGGCATGTATTTCCTCAAGAGAGATACGTGGAACACATCGTGAGCTTTGCAGAGACTTGGCGGCATTTCCAATCCGTAAGCTACAGCCCCAATTCGTTCTAGAATTTCGACAGGTCCGATGTACCTGGGACTCAATTTACCTTTCCTACGAAAACTTATGACTCCCTTCCAGGGAGATACCTTCTGGAAAACATAATCACTGACTTGAAATTCCAAATCCTTCCTTCGATTATCAGCACAGCTATTCTTCCTACTTTGAGCTGCTTTGATGTGATTTTTGATTACCTTCACCTTTTCCATAGTTTCCTCCACCAGTTCTGGGCCTACATGTTTTCTTTCACCAACGTCATCCCAACAGGTTGGATTACGACATCTCTTTTCGTATAACTCTTCATATGGTTCCATCTGAATACTCGAATTGAAGCTATTATTATAGGAAAATTCTACCAGAGGTAAATATTGATCCCACATACCCTGAAAGTCAAGTGAGCATGATATCAACATGTCTTCTAAGGTTTTAATAGTTCATTCTGATTGTCCATCTGTTTGAGGCTAGTAGGCAGTGCTCAAATGAAGTTCTATATCCAAGGATTTCTGAAGACTTTTCCAGAATCTTGAAGTAAAACAGGGATCATGATCAGAAACAATCGATAGGGGTACTCCATGAAGTCTCACAACTTCATAAATATATAGTTTTGCTAGACGTTCCAGTGGTACATCTTCTCTTATATCAAAAAAATGTGCTGACTTGGTAAGATGATCAATAATGACCTATATTGCATCATTCCTTCTTGGAGTCTTTAGTAGCACCATGACAAAGTCCATCGTAATATTGTCCCATTTCCACTCTGGTATTGGAAGAGGTTGCATGACTCCTCCAGGCTGTTGCCTTCCAGCTTTCACTTGATGACAAACCATACAACTTGACACAAAATCAGTAATCTCCCTCTTCATGTTGTCCTACCAAAAATTTTCCTTCAAATCTCTATACGTTTTGGTGCTCCCAGGTTGTATAGAGAAATTGTAATTATGAGCATCATCCAGCAATTCCCTTTTTAGATCAGGTATATCGGGAACACAAAGTCTCTTCCCGAATTTCAAAATTCCATCTTCATACACAAAGTCTCTCAATCTCCCATCATTCACAGCTTTAATATTCTTTAGAAATTCTTCATCATTGGTCTGAGAACTCTTAATCCTTTCTAGTAAATATGGTTTGGCAACCATTTGAAAAAGAATTGATGTTTCACCTTCCCTGGTTATTCCCATGTCCATCTTCACTAGATCCATGAAAATTGGATCCCTTTCAATTCTCATATTGTTCAAAACTCCATGATCTTTTCTACTCAAAGCATCTTCCACCTTGTTTTCTTTCCCCGGGAGGTAGTGTATCGTACAATCATAATCCTTGAGTAATTAAATCCATCTCCTTTGCCTCATGTTGAGTTCTTTTTGTGAGAAAATATAATTCAAACTCTTGTGATCAGTATAAATCTCACATTTTTCACCATAGAGGTAGTGCCTCCATATCTTCAAAGCAAATATCACAGCTACCAACTCATGATCCTGAGTAAGATAGTTTTGCTAATGAATTTTCAACTGTCGTGATGCATAGGCAATAACCCTATCATTCTGCATAAGGACACAACCAAGTCCTTTCTTCGATGCATCACTATAAATAATGAACCCATCATTCCCTGATGGTAGATTCAATATAGGAGCAATGACTAATCTTCTCTTCAGTTATTCAAAACATTCTTCACACTCTTTTTTCCAAAAACATT
Source organism: Viscum album (assembly GCA_963277665.1). Taxonomy (NCBI): domain Eukaryota; kingdom Viridiplantae; phylum Streptophyta; class Magnoliopsida; order Santalales; family Viscaceae; genus Viscum; species Viscum album. The sequence goes on along the minus strand of OY728148.1, from coordinate 1,093,721,040 downwards.
TAACCCCTTTACGTCTGAGCTTCGTTAATGGGTTAGCCAATTGGGAAAAATTCTGGACGAAACATCGATAATAACCTGCCAAACCAATAAAACTGCACACCTCAGTTATACTCATAGGTGCTGGACATTCTTGGATTGCCTTGGTCTTAGAAGGATCAACATAGATTCCATCTTTAGAGACAATATGGCCAAGAAAAGAAATCTCATGAAGCCAGAATTCACACTTGCTAAACTTCCCATATAATTCATGTCTTCTCAGAGTCATCGGGATAATGCGCAAGTGACTATCATGATCCTCATAGATTTTGGAGTATACCAAAATATCATCAATAAATACCACCACAAATTCATGGAGATATTCCTTGAAAACTCTATTCATCAGATCCATGAATACAAAGGGTGCATTAGTCAATCCAAAAGGCATTACAGTAAACTCATAATGCCCGTACCTGGTTCGAAATGTTGTCTTCGGAATGTCTTCCTTATTTACACACAATTGATGGTATCCAGATTGAAGGTCAATCTTTGAAAAGTATTTAGCTCCATGCAGTTGGTCAAATAAATCATCAATGTGAGGTAGGGGATACTTGTTCTTTATTGTTATAGCATTGATCTCCCTATAGTCGATACATAACCTAATAGATCCATCTTTCTTTTTAACAAAAATAACAGGGGCTCCCCAGGGAGAAACACTAGGGTGAATAAATCCCTTATTACTCAATTCCTCTAGTTGTTTCTTTAGTTAAACTAATTCTATAGTGGCCATTCTATAAGGGGTCTTCGATATAGGCCTTGATCCAGGAATTAAATTAATGGAAAACTCAACTTCTCGTTCTGGAGGATGTGCATGTAAATCTTCCAGAAATACATCTACATATTATTTCACAACAGGTACATCCTCTATTTGAACATTCCATTCCTCACCCATAGTCATTTCATTCTCTTCCTCCCTAATAATTGAATTTAGTTGAACTACTGGGGGTGGATCTAGATAAGAATTAGGTGGTGACGATTCTGCTCTAAAGATAAGGTGTTCCTTATCATCATCATCAAAAGTCCTAACCTATTTCTTCTTATAATAAATATTCACATCATAGTCCGAACGCCAATCCATACCAAGGATTATATCAAACTCAATCATAGTTAGGACGATGAGATCAGAAGATAAAGAACATGTATGTGCTCTAATGGGGACTGATTCAAAACACTTTGTTGCAATGATACTTCCCTTAGGAGTTTTAACTAACAACTCCCTTGTTAAATCAAATTGGAAATATCTAATTTTCTTATCAAACTGGGAAGATATGAAACAATGCGATGATATAGATTCAAATAATGCATTTTCTAAACTTGAGGAAACCATTAAATTACCTGCCACCACGTCCTTTGGAGCTTCTACCTCACCAGTAGTGATATCAAAAGCTTGGCCTTGATCCCTTGGCCTTTTCTAAGGTAAGTTCCCCTAACTATTAGGAAATTCATTTGCATAATGTCCCATATCCCTGAAATTGTAGCATTGAACATTGGTAGCTTCCTTCTTCCCTTTGCAATCATGAGCTTGGTGGCCTTTTTCACCACACTTGTAACAGACACCGATTCCTTTCAAGAAAGTACCAGGGTGTTTCTTCCAACATTTAGCACAGGATGGATATCCAACCTTTCCCTTCTTCCATTTATTTCCATTCCTAGACTGATCAGCAGATCTCTTCTTATCTTTCTTTTATTTAAAGTCATAAGACTTAGAGAATTCCTTTTCTGTCTTGATAGCACATGAGACAATGTCTTCGTACGATGAGAAGGATTGTGAGACTAATGCTCGACGGAGAAATGGTTTTAACCCATAAAATAAATGATCAATCTTACTTCTTGGGTTACATATATAATCTCTAGCATACCTTGCTAACCATGTAATGTTAGCCTCATATTTGTGACATTCTCATCCTCCTTTTGTCTCAGACTCAGAAATTTACTTTCCATATCTGCTCAATGGTCACGGGGAAAGTATTTTTCTAAAAACATATCATTGAACTCCCTCCATTACATATTTGATACTTCATCATCTTCCATCGTGTTTTGAATCAATGACCACCATTTATCAGCATCTCCAGTGAGGTGGTAAACTGCCATGATAACTTTTTCCCTTTCACTACTTCCCAAAGCCTGAAATATTTTCTCTAGGGAATTTATCCATTGCTCAGCTACTAAGGGATTTGTACTCCCATTGAACGTTGGTGGTTTTTTCCTCATGAATTAATCTAACATTGATCCTCCATGCTGTGGATCAGGGTGCTCCATACGGGTAATGTTATTATTCATAACCTGAGTGAGTTGTCCCAGTATGGTGATTAGTTGATCAGCACCAGTTGCATCACCAGCTCCACTATAATTATCTTGAGCAGGAGTTAAATCCCTACATGGAGTGGGTGCATTGATATGGTTTCCATTTCTTCCACTAGGCTCCATTTCGAAACAATGGCATAAACTAGATCAGTTTATGAATCAAAATACATAATTCCATACTTATAAAAAACTTAACGTAAATTGAACTATATATGGATATAATCCATAATCATAAAAATGTTTTCTTTAAGGAATTATAACTCATAAACCCTTCATACTGATTTGTAAAGAAAATGAGAGTTATCCTAAGCATATCCCCAGGGAGTTTCGTAACCAAGAGTGCAGCAAGGCCCGTTGTCGTGCACAAGTTCTCGTTCGAGTCTAGCTCAAAGTGGTGTTTTTGGGTGTTACCCCTAGGTACATCTGTGCCAGAGCCGCCTCTACCTGCTCGTATCCAGACAGGGATGTATTACATGGAAAACTCACAAAATCTCTTCAATACCAAAATTTTAGAAAGTTCTTCTATACTAATCTTCAAAGTCCATCTTAGGTCTGTGTGCTCTAATCAGAGTTTATCTAAATCTAGCTTCCAAGGTTTTTACTAAACTTCCTCTGATACCAACTATAACACCCCGACCCCAGTTACCTAGAGTCGGTGCATTATTACATAATATTGGCATGATCACAAGAAAGATCAAATCTCGAAAGACCGATTAGTTTAGTAGATTTGGAAAACACTAGATATATTCATAATGATTTACATTACATCATAAAAATGAAAACTAAAACAACATAGTCTCCATATTATACACTCTTATCCCCTCATCCTATCCCTGCAGGTCATTCATAATTTACTTCTTCACATCCTGGTAAAAATAAAACATAGAAAAGGGGTGAGCTCAAATTCTCAGTAAGGATAACAATATAGAGGAAACCTTCGTAAATAAGAATAATCATTTCAGGAAATGTATAACTAAAACAAAAGCCTTTTAAAATTGAACTTCAACATAGTATGCCAAAAATAAAATTAAATAATGTCATTTACTTATTCACAAGTATATTCTATTAATCGAATAATCACATGCAATATCAATAACCACTTTCATAATGATGGAATGCATAATGCCAGACTATCATAACCACATAGCCAATGCCTCGTGACAAGAATACAAATAAGATTTTGTCAAGGCCTTTTTCCAGGACACTAGTTTGTCTCATGAGACCTACCGATGCATCAAGGATCTATAGCGGGCTCCACCCGTCACATATTAATTCCAATGCATTCCCATATGAAAAGGTTTAAACATAACATAAACATTCATATTAAAACTAGCATACAAAATATAAATACTACATCCATAAACCGTGAATGGTATAAAAATAACACATCCACAGTCAAACATATTACAAAACCTTCAATACAATATAGAAGTTCTGTATCATAATAAATCAACTTCAAATAAGTGTAAAATCCATCAAAGGATGTTGACATAGATGAAATCAAACTCTTTTTAGATAAAGATCTCTTTCTATTTTGATATCATATATTTATAAAATAAAACACTTTCTTTGAAAATATTCTTATAAGATTTTAATAGAAGCTTCGAAGATTTTATAACGGCATAAAATAGCCGCACCCACTGTATAAGTTTAAAAAAACATTCTTATCTTAATTCTGCTGAAAAGGTTAAAAACCACCTTGTTTGGAAAACAATGGAAATATTCCTTTATAAACCATTTATAAAAAGTCAAACAAGGGTATAAACGTCTTTAACCCATATTCTTGTAAATAGTAAAAAAATTTGAAATACATTCTTAAGAAATATGGATGTGTATGATAAAGAAATCCCAGTAGATTATTACGTATAAAAAACCTCAGATAATGAAGAGATTGTGAAATAACCCTTACCTTTTACTTTTCCTTGGTTATGGTAGTTTAACCTCCTATATAATGGTGAAATAATTGTTATTAAATTATACATGAATCATATACATTAATATGATATCATAGGTGATCTTTTAACAATGATTTGTTAATAATATCTTAGTATTATCGTTGTTTCGGGTGTTAACTTACTCGTTTTCTTTTATATGTTTTGTTACGTAAGTTGTGTTTTTCATGGATAGGTTGTATATTAATCATATCCAGAATGATATCAAGTCCTTAGATACTATTATTAATCTTCAAATGATAATTAGACATGGATGGATACGATGGAGAATGAATCTCATCACGTTCGTGGAGACGGTAGTCCGTACGTAGGCACGAGCGACAATATCATTCTTTTGATATTAAAATAATATATAATTGGATGGTATATCATATATAAAAAATAATTATCATGTTATATTTATTATTTACATTAGTTACACATCATTATTATACCCGTCCAAATAATAATTTATTGAATGACAATTACACCCAGACGTGGAGACGGTAAGTTGTACGTAGGCACGTATGGTGACATGTTATTCAAGGGATGGATAGAATACTGAATATGGTTGTACCATATTTATATTAACATCGCAGTATATATATGATACTGGATTTATTATTTTAGAATTGTAATAACAATGAAGGAAGATGTGGAAGAAGAAAGGAACTTGGTAAAGGGTGGTGAAATCATTACCTCTTCTTCGGGTTCTTCCTTTTGATTTGATAAAAAGGGCTCTTAGGTTGGCTTTATGACTAAAATAAGGCCTCTAGGATGAAGTCAGGGAAGTTGAGAGAGTATTTGGGCAGATTTGGGCCGAGCCAAAAGGCTTTGAAGGTGTGAATTAATGAAAAGGGGGAGTGCCCTTTTATAAGAGGGGTGAGGGGCAACTTTGGAAAAGCTAGAAATATTATTTTATAATAAATTCATATTCGGTTTCTAATGGCTCCAAAGTGGATTATTTAAAGGTTAAGGTGGGGATGGGTCGACCACTACTCAACCAATAGAATTTAGACAGGTTTGGGTTACTATATTAACCTTATCATTAAGTATTAACTCTTAGTTAATTAGTTTCACTTTTATAATGTCTCTTTGTATTTTTATATTATATGGTTAATAAACTTACTATATACATCCAAGAGACCACCAAGTGGTCCCGTAAGGATACAAATATCATGATATAAGTCTCTTCGCTGAAACTTATATTTTTAGGAATTTAATATCAATTAATAATATAATATTTGTTTTAAAAACTATTTTATGTCAATTTTGACACTATTCAATAGTTGATTTTTTTAAAAATCATAAAAGAATGATTAATTCCAAAAAATCAATTAAATAAATCTGAATATGTAATTGTATCCTAGAAAATTAGTGTAATTCATAAAAAGTCTCAAATTATATTTATTTGGGTATCTACAATATCAATCATTTTAATTTTTCACTATTATGGTAATTACTGCATCACCATTGTGTCCTAAATAAATTAAATTATTTAATGTCTAAAAATTATAAATAAAATACCATTTTTTATGAAATATTTTTATCTTTATAATGAATATTTGTAGTTTAAAATACAACATATATAACCCTTTGTAAAAAAAAATTTTCTAAAAGATATATGCTTTTGTCATTTTTGTTTTTATTTTAACTTAATTAAAATAAAGTGTCCCTATCACTTACAAGTGTCCCCATGGGGTCTCAAAATCTACCCAAAGATGCCCATGGTCGGAAATGTATCAACCAATAAGGTTAGGACACGTTTTAGGGTAATTTTTTATTATTATAATATTATTTTTAACCCTTATTTACCGGATTTACCCTTTAACCATGGTAAATAAAATATTTACCGTAGTAATTATTCAAAATGTCTAAAAATAAAAGTTAACTATTTACACAATTTGAACATCCTGATTTCAAATATGTAATCCATTTTTCCAAATTCAAAACACAGAAGTGGCAGAAATTAATTTAAAATTAATTCCCGCTGTCAAAATAAAAAGTGTGTTTTTAAGAAATAATAACTATAAAAAGATTGATACTTGTTTATGTTCGGTTTAATTGTGAAATTGTGTCCAATGACGAACATTATATTAAATGGTAAAAATATATTCTAAATATACTTTAACACCACTCAAATTCATAATTTTTCACTGTTAATTATTTTGACTAAAAAAGTTGTTTTTAATTAAAATTTTGTAATTTTCACTATTCATCAAAATGTTAAAGTTATCCGAAAAGTACCAAAATTTCACCTTAGGATAAATTCGATACTCTGAATCCAAAAATTAAGTCTATTTTGAGAGATAAAATTTCTAAAATTTTAAAAAGTAGGTATTACTATTCATAATAGCTAGTTTGATTGGTTGTGGTGTGTGTTAGAACTCGATGTTCTGTACAACACATGTTATTCCATTATTCAAAGAGAAGTGTACCATAGAATATTGGGATGTTACATTATCCCCTCCTTCAAATAATTTCATCCTCGAAATTTCTAGAATACTACCGCATGAAAAGACTCGGTTGGTTCTTCATCATAAGTTCCTCGGGTTCCCACGTTTCCTCTTCCATCTTATGGTTTCTCCACAAAACTTTTTCCAGACGCGTCGTCCAGTTTCTCAGTACCTGTTATCTCCTATAAAGAATCTTGACGAGCTCTTCTCAATAAGATAGATCGGGTTCCAGTTCTAATTCCTCGTAGGTGAGTACATGTGTTGGGTCAGGCATGTATTTCATCAACAGAGATACGTGGAACACATCGCGAACTTTGGAGAGACTTGGCGGCATTGCCAATCGGTAAGCTACAGCCCCAATTCATTCTAGAATTTCGAAAGGGCTGATGTACCTGGGACTCAATTTACCTTTCTTACCAAAACGTATGACTCCCTTCCATGGAGATACCTTCATGAAAACATGATCACCGACTTGAAATTCCAAATCCTTCCTTCGATTATCAGCATAGCTCTTCTGCCTACTTTAAGCTGCTTTGATTTGATTTTGGATTACATTCACCTTTTCCATCGTTTACTCCACCAGTTCTGGGCCTACAAGATTTCTTTCACGAATTTCATCCCAACAGGTTGGTGTACAACATCTCTTTCCGTATAACACTTCATATGGGTCCATCTGAATACTCAAATGGAAGATATTGTTATAGGAAAATTATACCAGAGGTAAATATTGATCCCACATACCCTGAAAGTCAAGTGATCAGGATCTCAACATGTCTTCTAAGGTCTGAATAGTTTGTTCTAATTGTCCATCTGTTTGAGGGTGGTAGGCAGTGCTCAAATGAAGTTCAGTATCCAAGGATTTCTGAAGACTTTTCCAGAATCTTGAAGTAAAATGGGGATCACGATGAGAATCAATCGATAGGGGTACTCCATGAAGTCTCACAACTTCTTCAATATATATTCTTGCTAGACGTTCCAGTGGTGGATCTTCTCTTATAGGAAGAAAATGTGAAGACATGGTAAGATGATCAAAAATGACCCATATTGCATCATTCCTTCTAGGAGTCTTTGGTAGCCCCATGACAAAGTCCATCATAATATTGTCCCATTTCCACTCCAGTATGGGAAGAGGTTGCATGACTCTTCCAGGGTGTTTCCTTCCAACTTTCACTTGTTGAAAAACCATACATCTTGACACAAAATCAGCAATCTCCCTCTTCATGATGTCCCACCAAAAATGTTCCTTCAAATCTCTATACATTTTGGTGCTCCCAGCGTGTATAGAGAAATTTGAACTATGATAATCATCCAGAAATTCTCTTTTCAGATCAGGTATTTCAGGAACACAAAGTCTCTTCCTGAATTTCAAAATTCCATCTTCATACACAAAGTCTCTCAATCTCCCATCATTCACAACATTAATCTTCTTTAGAAATTCTTCATCATCGGTCTGAGAACTCTTAATCCTTTCTATTAAAGATGTTTTGGAAACCATTAAAAAAAGAATTTATTTTTCACCTTCCCTGGTAATTCCCATGTCCATCTTCACTAGATCCATGAAAATTGGATCCCTTTCAATTCTCATATTGTTGAAAACTCCATGATCTTTTCTGCTCAAAGCATCTTCCACCTTGTTTTCTTTCCCCAGGTGGTAGTGTATCGTACAATCATAATCCTTGAGTAATTAAAGCCATCTCCTTTGCCTCATGTTGAGTTATTTTTGTGAGAAAATATACTTCAAACTCTTGTGATCAGTATAAATCTCACATTTTTCACCATAGAGGTAGTGCCTCTATATCTTCAAAGAAAATATCACAACTGCTAAGTCAAGATCATGACTAGGATAGTTTTTCTCATGAATTTTCAACTGTCATGATGCATAGGCAATAACCCTATCATTCTGCATAAGGACACAACCAAGTCATTTCTTCGATGCATCACTATAAATAACGAACCCATCATTCCCCGATGGTAGAGTCAATATAGGAGCATTGACTAATCTTCTCTTCAGTTCTTCGAAACATTCTTCACAGTCTTTTGTCCAAACAAATTTAACCCCTTTACGTGCGAGCTTTGTTAATGGGTTAGCCAATCAGGAAAAATTCTGGACGAAACGTCGATAATAACCTGCCAAACCAATAAAACTGCGTACCTCAATTATACTCATAGGTACTGGCCATTCTTGGATTGACTGGGTCTTAGAAGGATCAACAGAGAGTCCATCTTTAGGGACAATATGGCCAAGAAAAGAAATATCATGAAGCCATAATTCACACTTTCTAAACTTCCCATATAATTCATGTCTTCTTAGAGTCTTCAGGATATTGTGCAAGTGACTATCATGATCCTCGTAGATTTTTGAGTATAACAAGATATCATCAATAAATACCACCACAAATTCATCGAGATATTCCTTGAAAACCCAATTCATTAGATCCTTGAATACAGAGGGTGCATTAGTCAATCCAAAAGGCATTACAGTAAACTCATAATGCTCATACCTGGTTCGAAATGTTGTCTTCGGAATGTCTTCCTTCTTTACACACAACTGATGGTATCCAGATCGAAGGTCAATCTTTGAAAAGAATTGAGCTCCATGTAGTTGGTCAAATAAATCATCAATGCGAGGTAGGGGATACTTGTTCTTTATTGTTATATCATTGATCTCCCTATAGTCGATACATAACCTCATAGATCCATCTTTCTTTTTATCAAAAAGAACATGGGCTCCCCATGGAGAAACACTAGGGAGAATAAATCCCTTATTACTCAATTCCTCTAGTTATTTATTTAGTTCAACTAATTCTACAGTGTCCATTCTATAATGGGTCTTCAATATAGGCCTTGATTTAGGAATTAAATCAATGGAAAACTCAACTTCTCGTTCTGGAGGATGTCCAGGTAAATCATCCGGAAATACATCTACATATTCTTTCACAACAGGTACATCCCCTATTTGAACATTCCTTTCCTCACCGACAGTCATTTCATTCTCTTTCTCCCCAGTAATTGAATTTATTTGAGCTACTGGGGGTGGATCTAGATTAGAATTTTGTGGTGATGATTCTGCTCTAAAGATAAGGTGTTCCTTATCATCATCATCAAAAATTGTAACCTCCTTCTTCTTATAATAAATCTTTGCATCATAGTCCGAAATCCAATCCATACCAAGGATTATATCCAACTCAATCATAGGTATGATGATGAGATCAACAGATAAAGAACAATTATGTGCTCTAATGGGGACTGATTCACAAAACTTTGTTGCAATGATACTTCCCTTAGGAGTTTTAACTGACAACTCCCTTGTTAAATCAAATTGGAAATATCTAATTTTCATAGAAAACTGGGAAGATATGAAACAATTTGATGATCCAGAATCAAATATTGCATTTTCTAAACTTGAGGAAACCATTAAATTACCTGCCACCACATCTTTTGGAGCTTCTACCTCACCAGTAGTGATAGCAAAATCTTGGCCTTGATCCCTTGGCCTTTTCTAAGGTAAGTTCCCCGGACGATTAGGTCATTCATTTTCATATAGTCCCATCTCCCTGAAATTGTAGAATTGAACATTGGTATCTCCCTTATTCCCTTTGTAATCACAAGCTTGGTGGCCTTTTTCACAACACTTGTAATAGACACCTATTCCCTTCAAGAAAGTACCGGGGTGTTTCTTCCCACATTTACCACAGGATGGATATTCAAGAATTCCCTTCCTCCCTTTATTTACATTCCTAGATTTTTCAGTACATTCCTTCTTCTCTTTCTTTTCTTTAAAGCCATAAGACTTAGAGAATTCCTTTTCTGTCTTGATAGCACATGAGACAATGTCTTCGTACGACGAGAAGGATTATGAGACTAATTCTTGACGGATAAATGGTTTTAACCCATCAAATAAAATATCAATATTACTTCTTCGGTTACATATATAATCTCCAGTATACCTTGATAACCTTGTAGAGTTAGCCTCATACTTTGTGACATTCTCATCCTCCTTTTGTCTCAGACTCAGAAATTGCCTTTCCATATCTGCTTGATGGTCATGAGGAAAGTATTTTTCTAAAAACAGATCTTTGAACTCCCTCCATTCCATATTTGATACTTCATCATCTTCCTTCGTGTTTTTAATCAATGACCACAATTGATCACCATCTCCAGTGAGGCGTTAAAATACCATGATAACTTTTTCCCTTTCACTAATTCCCAATGCCTGAAATATTTTCTCTAGGGAATTTATCCACTGCTCATCTACTAAGGTATTTGTACTCCCATTGAACGTTGGTGGTTGTTGCCTCATGAATTGATCTAACATTGATCCTCCACACTGTGGATCAGGGTGCTCCATACGGGTAATGTTATTATTCATAACCTGAGTGAGTTGTCCCAGTATGGTGATTAGCTGATCGGCACCAGTTGCATCACCAGCTCCACTATAATTATCTTGAGCAGGAGGGAAATCACTACATGGAGTGTGTGAATTGATACAGTTTCCATTTCATCCACTAGATTCCATTTCTAAACAATGGCATAAACTAGATCAGTTTATGAATCAAAATACATAATTCCATACTTATAAAACACTTAACGTAAATTTAACTATTTATGGATATAATCCATAATCATAAAAAAAAATTCCCTGAGAAATTATATTCTCATAAACCATTCATAGTTATTTTTAAAGAAAATGAGAGTTATCCTAACCATATCCCCCGGGAGTGTCGTAACCAAGAGTGCAGCAAGTCTCGTTGTCGTGCACCAGTTCCCGTTCGAGTCTAGCTCAAAGTGGTGTTTTCGGGTTTTACCCCTAGGTACATCTGTTCCAGAGCTGCCTCTACCTGATCGTATCCAGACAGGGATGTATTGCTCAGAAAACTCACAAAATCTCTACAATACCAAAATTCTAGGAAGTTCTTCTATACTAATCCTCAAAGTCCATCTTAGGTCTATGTTCTCTAATAAGATTTTATCTAAATATAGCTTCCAATGTTTGTACTAAACTTCCTCTGAAACCAACTATAACGCCCTGACCCCAGTTACCTAGAGTTAGTGCATTATTACATAACATTTTCATGATCACCAGAAAGATCAAATCTCGAAAGACCGATTAGTTTAGTAGCCTTGGAAACACTATATATATTCATAAAGTTTTATATTACATCATAAAAATGAAAACTACAACAACATAGTCTCCATATTCTACACTCTTATCCCCTCATACTGTCCCTACAGGTCATTCATAATTTACTTCTTCACATCTTGGGAAAATAAAACCTAGAAAAGGGGTAAGCTCAAATGCCTAGTAAGGATAACAATATAGAGGAAACTTTCATAAATAAGAATAAACATTTAAGGCAATGTATAACTAAAACAAAAGCCTTTTAAAATTAAACTTCAACATAGTATGGAAAAAATAAAATGAAATAATTCCATTTACTTATTCACATGGATATTCTACTAATCGAATAATCACATGCAATATCAATAACCACTTTCATAATGATGGAATGCATAATGCCAGACTATCATAACCGCATAGCCAAGGCCCCGTGCCAAGACTAAAAATAAGATTTTTTCAATGACTTGTGCCAAGACACTATTTTGTCTCATGAGACCTACCAATGCATCGAGGAGCTATAGTGGGCTCCACCCGTCACATATTAAGTCCAATGCATTCCCATATGAAAAGGTTTAAACATAACATAAACATTCATATTAAAACTAGCATATGAAATGTAAATACTACATCCATAAACCATGAATGGTATAAAAATAACACATCCACAGTAAAACATATCACAAGACCTTCAATACAATATAGAAGTTTTGTATCATAATAAATCAACTTCAAATAAGCGTAAAATCCATTAAAGGATGTTGACATAGATGAAATCAAACTATTTTTAGAGAAATGTCTCTTTCTATTTTGAAATCATATATTTATAAAATAAAAAATTTTATTTGAAAATATTATTATAATCTTGTAAGGGAAAAATTGAAGATTTTATAATGGTGGAAAATAGCCGCACCCGCCGTATAAGTTTAAAAAAACATTCTTACATTAATTCTGCCGAAAAGGTTAAAAAGAAACTAGTTTGGAAAATAACGGAAATATTCCATTATAAACCTCTTATAAAAATTCAAACAAGGGTATAAATGTTTTTAACCCATATTCTTGTAAATAGTAAAAAAAATTGAAATACATTCTTGAGAAACATGGATGTGCATGATAAAGAAATCCCAGTAGATTATTATGTATAAACAACATCGGATAATGAAGAGATTGTGAAATAACCCTTACCTTGTACTTTTCCTTGGTTGGGGTAGGTTAACCTCCTATATAATGGTGAAATAATTTTTATTAAATTATACAAGAATCATATACATTAATATGATATCATATATGATCTTTTAACATTGATTTGTTAATAATATCTTAGTATTATTGTTGTTTCGGGTGTTAACTTACTCATTTTATTTTATATGTTTTGTTACGTAAGCTGTGTTTGTCATTGATAGGTTGTATATTAATCATATCCATAATGTTATAAAGTCCTTAGATACTATAATTAATCATAAAATGAGAATTATACTTGGATGGATACGATGGAGAATGAATCTCATCGCGTTCGTGGAGACGGTAGTCCGTACGTACGCACGACTGACAATATCATTCTTTTGATATTAAAATACTATATAATTAGATGGTATATAATATATACAGAATCATTATGATGTTATATTTATTATTTACATGAGTTACACATCATTATTATACCCATCCAAATAATAATTTATTGAATAACAATTACACCACGACGTGGAGATGGTAAGTCGTACGTACGCACGTATGGTGAAATGTTATTCAAAGGAAGGATAGAATACTGAATATGGTTGTACCATATTTATAATAACATCACAATATATATAAGATACTGGATTTATTATTTTAGAATGGTAATAACAAAGAAGGAATAAGTGGAAGAAGAAAGGAACTTCGAAAAGGGTGGTGAAATCATTACCTCTTCGTCGGGTTCTTCCTTTTGATTTGATCAAAATGGCTCTTAGGTTGGCTTTATGACTAAAGGAAGGCCTCTAGGATGAGGTGAGGTAAGTTGAGAGAGTATTTGGGCAGATTTTGGCCGAGCCAAAAGGCTTTGAAGGTGTGAATTAATGAGAAGGGGGTGCCTTTTATAAGAGGTGTGAGGGGAACCTTTGAAAAAGCTAGAAATATTATTTTATAATAAATTCATATTCGGATTATAATGGATCCAAAGTGGATTATTTAAAGGTTAAGGTTGGGATGGGTCTAAAATCACTCAACCAATAGAATTTAGACAGGTTTGGGTAACTATATTAACCTTATCATTAAGTATTAACTCTTAGTTAATTAGTTTCACTTTTACAATGTCTCTTTTTATTTTTATATTATATGGTTAATAAACATACTATATACATCCAATCGACCCCCAAGTGGTCCATTAAAGATACAAATATCATGATATAAGTCTCTTGGAAAAACCTTATATTTTTAGTAATTTAATATCAATTAATAATATAATATTTGTTTTAAAAACTATTTTTTGTCAATTTTGACACTATTCAATAGTTGATTTTTGTAAAAAAAAACATAACAGAATGATTACTTTGAACAAAGTAAATTAAATAAATCCTAATATTTCATATTATCCTATAAAATTAGTGTAATTCATAAAAAGTCTAAAATTATATTTATTTGGGTATCTACAATATCAATCATTTTAATTTTTCACTATTATGGTAATTAATGTATCACCATTGTGTCATAAATAAATTAAATTATTTAATGTCTAAAAATTATAAATAAAATACCATTATGTAGGAAATCGTTTTATCTTTCTAATTAATATTTATAGTCGAAAATCCTACATATATTACTCTTTTTAAAAATTGTTTTGTGAAAAGATATATGCTTTTGTCATTTTTGTATTTATTTTAACTTAATTAAAATAAAGTGTCCCTATCACTTACAAGTGGCGCCATGGGGTCCCAAAATCGACCGAAAGATTCCCATGGTTGAACAGGTATAAACCAATAAGGTTAGGACACGTTTTAGGGTAATTTGTTATTACTATAATGTTATTATTTAACCCTTATTTACCGGATTTACCCTTTAACCATGGTAAATAAAATATTTACCGTAGTAATTATTCAAAATGTCTAAAAATAAATGTTATCTATTTACACAATTTGAACATCATGATTCCAAATATGGAATCCATTTTTCCATATTCAAAAAACAGAAGTGGCAGAAATTAATTTAAAATTAATTTCCGCTGTCAAAACAAAAAACATGTTTTTAAGATATAATAACTATCAAAAGATTGATACTTGTTTATGTTCGGTTTAATTGTGAAATTATGTCCAATGACCAACATTATATTAAATGGTAAAAATATATTCTAAATATACTTTAAGACCACTCAAATTCATAATTTATCACTATTAATTATTTTGATTAAAAAAATTGTTTTTAATTAAAATTTAGTAATTTTCACTATTCATAAAAATATTAAAGTTATCCGAAAAGTACCAAAATTTCACGTTAGGCTAAATTTGATACTCCGAATCCAAAAATGAAGTCCATTTTGAGATATAAAATTTCTAAAAATTTAAAAAGTAGGTATTACTATTCATAACGGCTAGTTTGATCGGTTGTGGTGTGTGTTAGAACTCAATGTTGCGTACAACACACGCTATTGCATTATTCAAAGAGAAGTGTACCATAGAAGCTTGGGATGTTACATTCTCCCCTCCTTCAAATAATTTCGTCCTCAAAATTTCTAGAATACTACCACATGAAAAGACTCGGGTGGTTCTTCATCATAAGTTCCTCAGGTTCCCACGTTGCCTCTTTCATCTTATGGTTTCTCCACAAAACTTTTACCAGACGCATCGTCCAGTTTCTCAATACTTGTTCTCTCGTATCAAGAATCTTGACGGGATCTTCGCAATAAGACATATCGAGTTCCAGTTCTAATTCCTCGTAGGTGAGTACATGCATTAGGTCAGGCATGTATTTCCTCAACAGAGATACATGGAACACTTCGCGAACTTTGGAGAGACTTGGTGGAATTGTCAATAGGTAGGCTACAGCCCCAATTCATTCTAGAATTTAGAAAGGTCCGATGTAAATGGGACTCAATTTACCTTTCTTACCAAAATGTATGACTCCTTTCCATGGAGATACCTTTAGGAAAACATGATCACCGACTTGAAATTCCAAATCCTTCCTTTGATTATCAGCATAGCTCTTCTGCTTCCTTTGAGCTTCTTTGATGTGATTTTGGATTACCTTCACCTTTTCCATCATTTCCTCCACCAGTTCTGGGCCTACAAGTTTTCTCTCACCAACGTCATCCCAACAGGTTGGTGTACGACATGTCTTTCTGTATAACGCTTCATATGGTGCCATCTGAATACTCGAATGGAAGCTATTGTCATAGGAAAATTATACCAGAGGTAAATATTGGTCCCACATACCCTGAAAGTCAAGTGAGCATGATCTCAACATGTCTTTTAAGGTTTGAATAGTTCATTATGATTGTCCATATGTTTGAGGGCGGTAGGCAGTGCTCAAATGAAGTTCAGTATCCAAGTCTTTCTTAATACTTTTCCAGAATCTTGAAGTAAAACAGGGATCACAATCAGAAACAATCGATAGGGGTACTCCATGAAGTCTCACAACTTCATCAATATATAGTCTTTCTAGACGTTCCAGTGTTAGATCTTCTCTTATAGAAATAAAATTTGCTTACTTGGTAAGACGATCAACAATGACCCATATTGCATCGTTCCTTCTAGGAGTCATTGGTAACCCCATGACAAAGTCCATAGTAATATTGTCCCATTTCCACTTCGGTATGGGAAGAGGTTGCATGACTCCTCCAAGTTGTTGCCTTCCAGCTTTCACTTGTTGACAAACCATACATCTTGACACAAAATCAGCAATATCCCTCTTCATGTTGTCCCACCGAATATTTTCCTTCAAATCTCTATACATTTTGGTGCTCCCAGGGTGTATAGAGAAATTGGAACTATGAGCATCATCCAATAATTCCCTTTTTAGATTAGGTATATCGGGAACACAAAGTCTCTTCCCAAATTTCAGAATTACATCTTCTTACACAAAGTCTCTCAATCTCCCATCATTCACAGCTTTAATCTTCTTTATAAATTCTTTGTCATCGGTCTGAGAACTCTTAATCCTTTCTAGTAAAGATGGTTTGGCAACCATTTGAAAAAGAATTGATGTTTCACCTTCCTTGGTTATTCCCATGTCCATCTTCACTAAATCCACGAAAATTGGATCCCTTTCTATTCTCATATTGTTCAAAAATCCATGATCTTTTCTGCTCAAAGAATCTTCCACCTTGTTTGCTTTCCCCGTGTGGTAGTGTATCATACAATCATAATCCTTGAGTAATTCAAGTCATCTCCTTTGCTTCATGTTGAGTTATATTTGTGATAAAATATACATCAAACTCTTGTGATCAGTATAAATCTCACATTTTCCACCATAGAGGTAGTGCCTCCATATCTTCAAAGCAAAGATCATAGCTTCTAATTCAAGATCATGAGTAGGATAGTTTTGCTCATGAATTTTCAACTGTCGTGATGCATAGGCAATAAACATTTCATTCTGCATAAGGACACAACCAAGTCCTTTCATCGATGTATCACTATAAATAATGAACCCATAATTCCCCAATGGTAGAGTCAATATAAGAGCATTGGGTAATATTCTCTTTAGTTCTTTGAAACATTCTTCACACTCTTTTGTCCAAACAAATTTAACCCCTTTACGTGTGAGCTTCTTTAATGGGTTAGCCAATCGGGCAAAATTCTGGACGAAACGTCGATAATAACCATGCAAACCAATAAAACTGCGTACCTCAGTTATACTCATAGGTGCTGGACATTCTTAGATTTCCTTGGTATTAGAAGGATCAACAGAGATTCCATCTTTAGAGATAATATGGCCAAGAAAAGAAATCTCATGAAGCCAGAATTCACACTTTCTAAACTTCCCATATAATTCATGTCTTCTCAGAGTCTTCAGGATAATGCGCAAGTGACTATCATGATCCTCGTAGCTTTTGGATTATACCAATATATCATCAATAAATACCACCACAAATTCATTGAGATATTCCTTGAAAACTCTATTCATCAGATCCATGAATACAGAGGGTGCATTAGTTAATCCAAAAGGTATTACAGTAAACTCGTAATTCCCGTACTTTGTTCGAAATGTTGTCTTCGGAATATATTCCTTCTTTACACACAACTGATGGTATCCAGATTGAAGTTCAATCTTTGAAAAGTATTGAGCTCCATGCATTTGGCCAAATAAATCATCAATGTGAGGTAGTGGATACTTTTTCTTTATTGTTATAGCATTGATCTCCCTATAGTTGATACATAACCTCATAGATCCATCTTTCTTTTTAACAAAAAGAACAGGGGCTCCCCATGGAGAAACACTAGGGCGAATAAATCCCTTATTTTACTCAATTCCTCTAGTTGTTTTTTTAGTTCAACTAATTCTATAGTGGCCATTCTATAAGGGGTCTTCTATATTGGCCTTTATCTAGGAATTAAATCAATGGAAAACTCAACTTCCCGTTATGGAGGATGTCCAGGTAAATCTTCCGGAAATACATCTACATATTCTTTCACAAGAGGTACATCCTCTATTTGAACATTCCTTTCCTCACCCACAGTCATTTCATTCTCTTCATCCCCAATAATTGAATTTAGTTGAGCTACTGGGGGTGGATCTAGATAAGAATTAGGTGGTGATGATTCTGTTCTAAAGATAAGGTGTTCCTTATCATCATCATCAAAAATCAAAACCTCCTTCTTCTTACAGTAAATCTTCACATCATAGTCCGAAATCCAATCCATACCAAGGATTATATCAAACTCAATCATAGGTATGACAATGAGATCTGCAGATAAAGAACATTTATGTGCTCTAATGGGGATTGATTCACAAAACATCGTTGCAATGATACTTCCCTTATGAGTTTTAACTGAAAACTCCCTTGTTAAATAAAATTGGAAATATCTAATTTTCTTAGCAAACTGGGAAGATATGAAACAATTCTATGGTCCAGAATCAAATAATTCATTTTCTAAACATGAGAAAACCATTAAATTACATGCCACCACGTCTTTTGGAGCTTCTACCTCAATAGTAGTGATAGAAAAATCTTGGCCTTGATCCCTTGGCCTTTTCTGAAGTAAGTTCCCCTGACGATTAGGACATTCATTTTCATAATGTCCCATCTCTCTGAAATTATAGCATTGAACATTGGTATCTTCCTTCTTCCCTTTGTAATCATGAGCTTGGTGGCCTTTTTCACCACACTTGTAATAGACACTCATTCCCTTAAAGAAAGTACTGGGGTGTTTCTTCCCACATTTACCACAGGATAGTTATTCATCCTTTCCCTTCTTCCCCCTATTTACATTCCCAGATTGATCACCAGATCTCTTCTTCTCTTACTTTCCTTTAAAGTCATAAGACTTAGAGAATTCCTTTTCTCTCTTGATAGCACATGAGACAATGTCTTCGTACGACGAGAAGGATTGTGAGACTAATGCTCGACGGAGAAATGGTTTTAAACCATCAAATAAATGATCAATCTTACTTCTTGGGTTACGTATATAATCTCCAACATACCTTTCTAACCTTGTAAAGTTAGCATCATACTTTGTGACATTCTCATCCTCCTTTTGTCTCAGACTTAGAAATTGTCTTTCCATATCTGATCGATGGTCACGAGGAAAGTATTTTTCTAAAAATAGATCTTTGAACTCCCTCCATTCCATATTTGATACTTCATCATCTTCCTTCATGTTTTGAATCAATGACAACCATTGATCAGCAACTCCAGTGAGGCAGTAAACTGTCATGATAACTATTTCCCTTTCACTTCTTCCCAAAGCCTGAAATAATTTCTCTAGGGAATTTATCCATTGCTCAGCTACAAAGGGATTTGTACTCCCATTGAACGTTGGTGGTTGTTGCCTCATGAATCGATCTAACATTGATCCTATATGCTATAGATCAGGGTGCTCCATAGGGGTAATGTTATTATTCATAACCTGAGTGAGTTGTCCCAATATGGTGATTACTTGATCGACACCAGTTGAATCACCAGTTCCACTATAATTATCATGAGAAAGAGGAAAATTCCTACATGGAGTGCGTGCATTGATACACTTTCCATTTCTTCCACTAGGAACCATTTCTAAACAATGGCATAAACTAGATCAGTTTATGAAACAAAATACATAATTCCATACTTATAAAACACTTAACGTAAATTGAACTATTTATAGATATAATCCATAATCATAAAAAAAATTCTTTGATGAAGTATATACTCATAAACCCTTCAAAATGATTTGTAAAGAAAATGAGAGTTATCCTATGAATATCCCCCAGGAGTGTCGTAACCAAGAGTGCAGCAAGGCCCATTGTCGTGCACCAGTTCCCGTTCGAGTCTAGCTCCAAGCGGTGTTTTTTGGTTATACCCATAGGTACATCTTTGCCAGAGCCTCCTCTACCTGCTCATATCCAGAAAGAGATGTCTTTCTCAGAAAACTCACAAAATCTCTAAAATACCAAAATTCTAGGAAGTTCTTCTATACTAATCCTCAATGTCCATCTTAGGTCTATGTGCTCTAATCAGAGTTTATCTAAATCTAGCTTCCAAGGTTTGTACTAAACCTTCTCTTATACCAACTGTAACGCCCCGAACCTAGTTACCTAGATTCGGTGCATTATTACATAACATTGGCATGATCACAAGAAAGATCAAATCACGAAAGACCGATTTGTTTAGTAGCCTTAGAAACACTAGATATATTTATAAAGTTTTACATTACATCATAAAAATGAAAACTACAACAACATAGTCTCCATAGTCTACACTCTTATCCCACCATACTATCCCTGTAGGTCATTCATAATTTACTTCTTCACATCCTGGGAAAAATAAAACATAGAAAAGGGGTGAGCTCAAATGCCCAGTAAGGATAACAATATAGTGGAAACTTTCATAAATAAGAATAAACATTTAAGGCAATGTATAACTAAAACAAAAGACTTTTAAAATTGAACTTCAACATAGTATGGAAAAAATAAAATGAAATAATTCCATTTACTTATTCACAAGTATATTCGACTAATCGAATAATCACATGCAATATCAATAACCACTTTCATAATGATGGAATGCATAATGCCAGACTATCATAACCACATAGCCAAGGCCTCATGCCAAGACTACAAATAATATTTTTTCAAGGCCTTGTGCCAAGATACTAGTTTTTCTCATGAGACCTACCGATGCATCGAGGAGCTATAGCGGGCTCCACCCATCACATATTAAGTCCAGTGCATTCCCATAAAAAGGATTAAACATAAGATAAACATTCGTATTAAAACTAGCATATGATATGTAAATACTACATCCATAAACCATGAATGGTATAAAAATAACACATCCACAATCAAACATATCACAAAACCTTCCATACAATATAGAAGTTTTGTATCATAATAAATCAACTTCAAATAAGTGTAAAATCTATCAAAGGATGTTGACATAGATGAAATCAAACTCTTTTTAGAGAAATATATCTGTGTATTTTGAAATCATATATTTATAAAATAAAACATTTTCTTTGAAAATATTCTTATAAGCTTGTAAGGGAAGCTTCGAACATTTTATAACGGCAGAAAATAGCCATACCCACCGTATAAGTTAAAAAACAATTTTACCTTAATTCTTCCGAAAAGGTTAAAAAGCACCTTGTTTGGAAAACGGCGGAAAGATTCCTTTATAAACCTCTTATAAAAATTCAAATAAGGGTATAAATGCCTTTAACCCATATTCTTGTAAATAGTAAAAATGTTTGAAATACATTCTTAAGAAACATGGAAGTGGATGATAAAGAAATCCCAGTAGATTATTACGTATAAACAACCTCGGATAATGAAGTGATTGTGAAATAACCCTTACCTTGTACTTTTCCTTGGTTGGGGTAGGTTAAACTCCTGTATAATGGTGAAATAATTTTTATTAAATTATACAAGAATCATATACATTAATATGATATCATATATGATATTTTAACATTTATTTGTTAATAATATCTTAGTATTATCGTTGTTTCAGGTGTTAACTTACTCGTTTTCTTTTATATGTTTTGTTACGTAAGCTATGTTTGTCACAGATAGGTTGTATATTAATCATATTCAGAATGATATCAAGTCTTTAGATACTATTATTAATCATCAAATGAGAATTATACAAGGATGGATACGATGGAGAATGAATCTCATTGCGTTCGTGGAGACGGTAGTCCGTACGTACGCACAAATGACAATATCATTCTTTTGATATTAAAATAATATATAATTGGATGGTATATCATATATACAGATTTATTATCATGTTATATTTATTATTTACATGTGTTACATATAATTATTATACCCATCCAAATAATAATTTATTGAATAACAATTACACCACGACGTGGAGACGGTAAGTCGTACGCACGTATGGTGACATGTTATTCAAAGGATGGATAGAATACTGAATATGGTTGTACCATATTTATAATGAAATAAAATTATATATAAGATACTAGAGTTATTATTTTATAATGGTAATACAAAGAAGAAAGAAGTGGAAGAAGAAAGCAACTTGGAAAAGGGTGGTGAAATCATGATCTATTCTTCGGGTTCTTCCTTTTGATTTGATCAAAAGGGAAATTAGGTTGGCTTTCAGCCTAAATTAAGGCCTCTAGGATTAAGTGAGGGAAGTTTAGAGAGTATTTGGGTGGATTTTGGCCGAGACAAAAGGCTTTGAAGGTGTGAATTAATGAGAAGGGGGAGTGCCCTTTTATAAGAGGGGTGAGGGGCACCTTTGGAAAAGATAGAAATATTGTTTTATAATAAATTCCTATTCGGTTAATAATGGCTCCAAAGAGGATTATTTAAAGGTTAAGGTGGTGATGGGTCGAAAACCACTCAACCAATAGAATTTAGACAGGTTTGGGTTACTATATTAACCTTATCATTAATTATTAACTCTTAGTTAATTAGTCTGACTTTTACAAAGTCTCTTTGTATTTTTATATTATATGGTTAATACACTTACTATATATATCCAAGCGACCACAAAGTGGTATATTAATGATAAAAATATCATGATATAAGTCTCTTGGCCGGACCTTAGATTTTTAGAAATTTAATATCAATAAATAATATAATATGTTTTTAAAAAAACTATTTTATGTCAATTTTAACACTATTCAATAGTTGATTTTTTTAAAACTCATAACAGAATGATTACTTCTAAAAAAGACAATTAAATAAATCCTAATATTTCATATTATCCTATAATATTAGTTTAATTCATTAAAAGTCTCAAATTATATTTATTTTGGTATCTACAATATCAATCATTTTAATTTTTCACTATTATGGTAATTACTGCATCACCATTGTGTCATAAATAAATTAAATTATTTAATGTCTAAAAATTATAAATAAAATAAAATTATGTAGGAAACCTTTTTACCTTTCTAATGAATATTTATAGTAGAAAATACAACATATATAACCCTTTTTAAAAATTGTTTTGCTAAAAGATATATGCTTTTGTCAATTTTGTATTTATTTTAACTTAATTAAAATAAAGTGTCACTATCACTGACAAGTGGCACCATGGGGTCCCAAAATCTACCCAAAGATGCCCATGGTCATACATTTATCAACCAATAATGTTAGGACACGTTTTAGTATAATTTGTTATTATTATAATATTATTTTTTAACCCTTATTTACCGGATTTACCCTTTAACCATGGTAAATAAATTATTTACCATAGTAATTATTCACAATGTCTAAAAATAATAGTTACCTATTTACACAATTTGAACATCCTGATTCCAAATATGGAATCCATTTTTCCAAATTCAAAACACAGAAGTGGCAGAAATTAATTTAAAATTAATTCCCGCTGTCAAAACAAAAAGCGTGTTTTTAAGATATAATAACTATCAAAAGATTGATACTTGTTTATGTTCGGTTTAATTGTGAAATTATGTCCAATGACTAACATTGTATTAAATGGTAAAAATATATTCTAAATATACTTTAAAACTACTCAAATTCATAATTTATCACTATTAATTATTTTGATTAAAAAAGTTGTATTTAATTAAAATTTAGTAATTTTCACTATTCATCAAAATATTAAAGTTATCTGAAAAGTTCCAAAATTTCACCTTAGGCTAAATTCGATTCTCTGAATCCAAAATTTAAGTCCATTTTTAGAGATAAAATTTCTAACATTTTAAAAATTATGTATTACTATTCATAATGGCTAGTTTGATCGGTTGTGGTGTGTGTTAGAACTCGATGTTGCGTACAACACACGCTATTGCATTATTCAAAGAGAAGTGTACCGTAGAAGCTTGGGGTGTTATAATAACCTTATCACCATATAATACTAATCAATGGTATACCTATTTTTATAATTTTTACTTGTGGTTGTTGGGAAAGATGGTTCATGATTCAAGTCTATTATTGAGAATTGAATTATGTGGTGGTGGTATTTGAATATTATTTATGCATTGATAATTGATACTAGTCTAGAAAAAATCATGAATAATGTAAACACACATTAGGAACTTTTCTAAGGCCTAGGTGAAGTAATTGTTAATTATCGATCCCTCCATACTACTACTTAAGAAATATTGATTTCTCCAAAATTAATTGAAGCCTAATCATATAATACTATCAAATCTAAAATAAATAATTTTTTATGATATTTTGGTTGTAGTTGAGTGATAATTATTGGAGTGTTATAGAATTAAACTAACATATCTCAATAATCACTCGAAGAGATCAATTAATTGGTTGAATTATTTCTATAATTTTATCTATCTCTATTTCCCTTCCTATGTATTATTTGATTACAAATATCAAAATTGTGGATATATATTTTTGTAATGGTAATTGTTGTGTACCTTTTCATTTTTGAGTTATATTAAACATGAACCATTAAATTTTTTAGGATGACATAACACATCATCTATATATTTTCATAAAAATAAACACTATGATCCAACAAATGAGTTCATGTTGATATACTGTAATGTTAAAAGGAAAATAATATGTGATATGGACGAACCCTTTTGAAAATGAGAAGAAATTGATTTGGTTATAAATTACGATTAATGTTCTCTTTAGTCAATAGAATGAAATGGTATGTGAAATTGGATTTCCCTCACTCATATACACTCAAACAGAAATTGGTAGGTCATGTTCACTTATATTGTCACCATAGACAAGTTTGTCCCATCGTGTAGAAATAGGAATCCAATCCCCTATATATTTTTAAACTTGGTTCGGTATTGGTAGGTCATGAAAAAATACTTTATCACTATAGACCAAGGTTAATACATCTAGGGAAAGAATGAGTATGGGGTCCCTCTAGGAACTATTCACTCGAATATGTTTTGGAATGCTTTATGTGTATACATCATCACTATTAACCAAGGTGATTATATTTGGGTATGAATGGGTGATAGAGGTTCAAAAAAAATTAATACATAAATTATGTCTTATGTGGAAAGGTTTGTTCATGTAGGAATTCGTTACCCTAAATGATACTCTTATTTCCTTTTTCATGTGATTAGGGTGAATATATGTTGTGAATGAAACAATACTATAAATGTTTCCTATAATGATTAAACCTATAGAGAATTGTATTTGATTTTTATGGATCCAATTTATGATTTTATCATCTTTGTGCCAATTTTGTTTTTTGAATTCCTTGTCTTTTCCTAATCCTAACAATGTTTTGGCTTAGAAGGTTGAGAGTTGGATTTTTCCTAGGTCACTCTTTATGGTATTTCATCTTGGAATGTTTTATATATATTTTTCTTTATTTCATATTTTTGGGTCTCGTTGTTTGGATAGTGTGGTGTTAATTTTTTTGGTCATACAGATTTGAATGAGTGTTTTAATAGTTTAAGTTTGTATAGCTTTATCCAAATTGTGTCTCATAGTATTAGGGCTTAGTGTTAGGCCTAAAAACAAGATGTTTTACACACATGGCCCCATGAGTGTCAAAATATTGTGAATAGAGGACTAAATTATAGTGAGATTAAACTACAGGGGTGGTGTTGAGAGTTTTTGGTTAAACATATTTTACTAATAGAGTGATCATTGTTTAATAGTCGTGTAGTTTTAACTAAAAGGATGAAAAACATGGGGTTGTCTTATCACAGAGTGAATTGATGAATTAACTTATACTATAATATATTAAGAAATTATGATCCATGTCTTGGTATAGGATAAGGGATTGGATCATCAAAATGTATCTTTGGATGATGGGAATCAATCCACACATAGTCCTTAATGATAAATTTCATCCCAATATAGAGGTGCATAATGGAAGGCCTGACATGAATTGACGGTATGACACATTAGGAGAGGGGTTTAAAAAGTATAAAATTCAAGTTGATGACTATAATGGGAAATCCAGATGTCCCTATATATCTTGAAATAATTATAATCAATTAGTTTCACTCAAATTATCCCTAATGATATAAGTGGTCGTTGAAGAACAATAATGGATCGAATCCATAGGTATAGAAGAAGAAACCTAGAGACATATACATTTTAATGGAGGTTTATCAATGAAGTAGCCAAATTTAGTGTCAATTTAAATTGGGAATCTAAAATACTATAGTTAATAAGTGATTGGTTTTAAATTTATCAAATAAATTCCTAATTATTTGAATGTAAATAATTAAATAAGATGGTTTGATCAAAAATTGTTGTTAGGGATATACTAGATGTAATTGTTTTTCTATGAATTTTTGGTTCAATTGTTTAATAGGTATTAAATTAATTAGATAAGTCCCCAATATAATTATATAATTTAATTTATAAAAAAACCAAGTATAATCATCAATTAAATTATATGATCACTTTTATGATCACTCCAATTAATTGGTTCATAACAGCACTCAAAATGGTTAGTCATTAAAGTCGACGAACACCAGTAAGATAATAAGTCAAAGAAAGAAACAGTAAAACTATAGAACATATTTAAGAATTTAATTATGTAAAATAATTTCCAATACACACCCAATAAACTCAACAAAATCAATCCACAAAATGTTTATTCTTCCATTGATGAAATTCTGTCAATGGAATGTGGACGTCAACTTATAATGGCGGAATTGAAGAAGAAAAACAAATACATAATGATCACTCAACCATTGTGTGAAGAATATCACTATATATGTTTTGAATATCTTTACTCACTAAAAAAAGCTATTAAAATGATATTAAGAATAATATAAAAAATTAATAAGATGAAATTTTATTAATAAACAAATGTGAAAGAAAAAATTTCTTGAGAAAAATAGACGATGCAATTACAAAATTAAAGTGTAAAATTACAACTGAAATAATAAATCATGCCTCAAATACCTTCAGAAAAACCACCTTAAATACGAATAAAAGAAGTCTAGGTTCAATCTCCCATTAAAAAATTACCTCCCCGTTAATTAGGAGAGTCAACGGTGGGTGAGAAAGTAATGGGAAACTGGAAATTTCATCTTTTACCAGGAAAATCAACTAGATTAATCCCCATTTTGGTGTGATAGTATTTCACTGAAGATGGAATAATATGAAGGGGATGTAGAATATAAATATTATCTTCATTGTTTCCTCTATTATGTTTCAAAAGTTATTCCCAATTAGATCATCCATTCCGATTGTATGATCAAAATAGTGGGCTGATTTTATGGGCCATTAAATCTGGCCAACAAATTAAATGTCATCTTGGGATCTCTAGATCTCCTTAAAAACATCATAATTAGCTACTGTCAGAGTCTAATTAAATAGTTCAAATAATATTATCTATCTACATGTTTTGTTTTATCTTAATTGGGCTTGAATTGCGGTCTCTACTTTTACTTGATGGGCTTAAGGCCCATTATTCTTTGTCTATAAGTTCATGTATTCATTCCCAAAAATGATCATCTACCATTATGATTCATCCTTTGATACTATAAGATAAAATGTTCCAATAAAAGTGATAAATAATGTCCCAAATTATCATATTAAAATAATCAAAAAAATTAATTCCATGAGAAGATGATTAATTGGGTCCAAATTAACACTTTAAACAAGAATTAAGAATCTAATGATAAATCAAGTTCAATTAATAAAATTCACTAAAATTAGTGCTTATCGTCATTGAAATGAATGAATATTAAAATATAAATAATTAATATCATCCTTTTTCAATTTCTAATCACACCCAAAACATGATTTTTTCTTGTCACGATAAAAAATTTAACAAAAATATGAAATTGAATTCAATTTTAAAAGCAATTTAAATTACAATGATCAGAAAAGACATCATGATATAAAATCATGAAACAAATAAAAATCATTTCATACAGGTTATGCTCGCTAGAATATCCCATGTTTAATCTCATTCCATCGATTAAATCCATTTATATATTTCATCCAATTTCATTTAAATGTGATGATTTGTTGTGCATCACAAAAGAGATGGTCCCATTTTCTTATTCACGTTGAATCAAATGAAAGAACTAGGTGGGAAAAACATTAACGAATAATATGAGTATCCACTTTTTTATTGTTTTTTAATGAGAATATAGATGAAAAAAGTAATTTTGGGAAAGAAAACTTTGGATTCATGATCCTCAACATTCAAGAACCACGCATATTGTCAATTCCAATCTCTAAAATAGAGATGTTATGCTTAACTATGGGCATGAAAACTGTGCATTCAAGGTCCCCAAGATCTAAACACCACACATTTGAACAAAACATTTCTTTATGTGGTAATTATTTTCATTTTATGGATAATAAAATTAAAATAAAAGTTACCCAAAACTCCATTATGATTAATGGGATCTAGGAACTCAAAATTACACCGAAGATCGAATATATGTGTATTATGGCATTTTGGTATAATGGATGAAATTGTTAGAAGGGAAAAATCACATCGGACAACCACAATTTCCAAAAACTATGCTCATTAACATAAATATTCATTTAAATCATAATAAAGTCATTAAAATCATTTGAATTTTATATTTCATGTTTCAATATATAAATTAATGCATTTAAGGATAATGAATTATTTATTTATTTTTGATGTTTTATCATAAAACACTAGTTTTTTTCAAATACTATATTTCCACTCCCCCTTAACGTAGAATTAAGCTACCTTATGTTTTTAAAGAGAAGAGAAAACAGATATTGGAATTGGGAAGAAATATGTGGATATGTTATTTGAAATAAAGGTATGAAATAAAATCACTTGGTTTGAAGTTGATGACCCATCAATAAGAAATTGATTGCTTTATCTTCAGGTTATAAGTACACTCCTAGGGGATGATTGGTGGATGTTTTTGAACAATATAATGACTGGGATTCATTTGGAAATATTAAAATGATGAAACTACTAAATATCACACACAAGAGACGCTAGAAAACATTGGAAACCCCAAGGGGTTCCCTTAAAAAACACAAAAAAACACGAACTAAAAAAATCAATGTAGAGGCTGGGTTTCCTCCTGAGAAGTGCTCAGTTTAAATTCATTAACTCTACTTCGACCCCCTAACTTATACAATACTAACTTGAAACATTTTATGTACCTAATTTTTTTCCAATTACACTATATTGAGAATGATTATTTCTCTATATGTTTTGTCAAGTACAATCATTTGTTCTATAATGAATGGGAAAATAAAATGAATATAAAAAATGGTTGATGTAGTTACTTATAATGTATTTTCTAAGACAAAAATTATCATGACTAATTCATTGGTTTAAAGAGAGGATGAAATAATAAAAAAATTGATCATCCACTATGATGGAAGAGTTGGGAGAGGATGTGTAGACCTTGATTTAGATATTAGTTTCCCTAAGACATTTAGAAATGGGTGGTGAATTTGAATCAAACATAGTTTAATTTTCAAAATTTATTAATAGAGTTGGTTTCTTTGTAATTGAAGTTTCAACCACCAAATTGGACAAACCAGTTTCAGGAATGTGTAAATTCTCAAATTTTGTGATTTCTCCCAATGGTTCATTGATTGATGATTATGAAAAATTATTAATGGAGAAATTTTTGGGAAAATAAATGCATGATGTGAAATTACCCTCTTGTGAATTAAAAAAATCAATTCACTTCTAAATTTTAACTCTCATTAAAAGTCTCATCATGTTCCTCTTATTGACTTTAAACATTCTCTAACGAGATAAACTCAATATCTAGCTCTGATTTCTCAAATTATAATGTGTAATATTTAATATTTTCCTCTCAATTTAAGGACTCTAATTGTTTTGGAATCATTAATTTAGGTTTTTCATTATTTTTCACATATATAAATTTTAAAAACATATATTTTATCATAAGAAAAATGAGTGTCACAAGGTTCTTCTATCAATTTTTAGGAAGGGAAAACCTGAGTGGGAATGATTTCTATAATTGTTTCTATTATTTTTTGTTATAATCTCTAAGATGAAACTTCTAAATTCATTTTATCCATTTTCTCCCAAAACTATTCAATTGTTTGTTAGGTACTGATTGAGATATGATTTTTTACATGATGGAATTCATTTTGAAAGATCACATTAACCATTCTTGAGAGGGATGGGAATTTATCCTTTGAGCATTCATCATCCAAAAGATTGTACATGTCCCCGCGTGAGGGTATTCATTTAACGGTTGATAAAATTAATTATATAAGTTAGGGTCATAAAAATATTTATTTCCAATTTGATTTAATCCTATGTTTATGTTGATTTAATATAGATGATACACCACAAGAGTGGATAGAAATTTATATTTGAGATTTTTAGGATACACAAAAGTAGAAAGAGGAAAATATAAGATATTTGGGGGTGGGAAAATAAAATATGGGGTGAGAAAAGAATGTGAGTTTCTATCATAACTTACTTGGGTCCCTAGAAACAACTCTAAATTTTAGTTACAAAAAATTTACACAATTGGTATAAGCATTTGTGGAAGTACAGGAAGGGATTGAATACACATGGACCAAAGAAGAAACCTAGAGAGAGGTACATCTTATGGTGGTTTTTCTATGAGGTGGACAACTTTGTTGTTTATCTAAATTGTGAAAATAAAATAACAAAGTTCATAAGATATTGGTTTTGATTTTAGGAATGAAACACTTAATCATTTTAATGGAAATAATGAAATAATATGGTTTAATCTATGGTTTTTTTAGGGATAGAATGGTTTTAATTGTTTTCCTATGAATTTTTTACTCAATAGTTCAAGAGTTATACAATAAATGAGATAATTCCACAATATAATTCTATGATTTAATTCATGAACATTACCATGTATAATAACAATTTAAATTATAGGATCACTTTCATGATCACTCCAGGGAATTGGTTCGTGCTAGCACTCAAAATGTGTAGTCGTTAATATTGGTGAAGAAAAAGATGGAAGTTAGTTAATGAAAGAAACTCTCAAAAATAGATCTTATTTATGAATTTAATAACATCAAATAACATCCAATACACACCCAATAAAATCTTTGTAATCAAACCAAAAAACATTAATCCTTATATTGAAGCAATTCTCTCAATGAAAGGTGTAAGTTGACATATAAAGGAGGAATTGAAGAAGAAAAAAAATGACATAAAGATCACTCCACTATTGTGTGAATAATATCACATAATAAGTCGTGGATAGATTCATTCCCTGTGTAAATGGTATAAAAATGTTATGAATGATAATATTAAGATATAATAAAAAGGAACTTTTATTAACAAACAAAGGTGAAAGAAAAACATACTTGAAAAAAATTGACGATGCAATTACAAAATGAAAGCGCAAAATTATAATTCCAAGAATAAATCATGACTCAAATAACATCAACACAATAACCTTAAATATCAATAAAATTATTCTAGGGTATATCCTCCATCAATAAATTCCCTCACCATTAAATAAGAGAGTCAAAGGTGGGTGATAAAATAAAGGGAAACTAGACTTTTCATCTTTAACCGAGAAAATCGACCAGATTAATCCCCCTTTTTGGAATTCCAGTATGACATTGAATAAGGATGAATATGAAGGGTTTGAATAATATAAATATGATATTATATGTTTCCTATAATATCTATAAGAATTTAGTGCCAATTAGATTATCCATTTAGATTTTATGATAGGAATTATGGGCTGAATTTATGGGCCTTCAAATATGGCCCAAAAATTAAATGTCAACATTGCTTCCCTAGATCTCCTCGAAAATGTCATAATTATCTCTTTAAATAGTTTAGTTAATTGATACCTATTATTTTGTGTTTCTTAATTTAATATTGTCACTTAATTGTGCTTTAATTGAGGGCTCCAATTTTACTTGATGGGCCTAAGTCCCATTATGCTTTTTCCAGATAATTCTACATTTATTCCCAAAAATGTCCATTTTCTCTTATGATTAATCCTATGATAAAAAAAAACATAAAAGTTTTCAAATATTTGATAAAAAATATCCCAAAATATCATATCTAAATAATAAAAATAATTAATTTCACAAGTAGATGATTTATTAGTCCCAAATTGACACTTTAAACAATAATTTCACCTCTTATGATAAATAAAGTTCAATTAATAAGATTCACTAAAACTAGTTTTTATGGTCTTTGAAATTAATGAATATTGAGGTATAAAAAATTAATATTAAATTAATTGGTCCTGAATTGTGGGTTCCACATTTACATTATGGGCCTAAGGGCCATTATACCTTGTGTAGAAATTCTTGCATTCATTCTCAAGGAAGTACATCTTCCCTTGTGATTCATCCTTTTATCCTAGAAGATAAAATGTTCCGCAAAAGTTATAAATAATATCCCAAAATATCATATTCAAATTAAAAAATTTAATTCTCTAATAATATGATTAATTAAGCCAAAATTGAAACATTTAAAAATAATTTCACATATGATGATTAATGAAAGTCAATTAATAAAATTCACTAAAACCGGTGTTTCTTTTCATTGAAATTCATGGGTATTAAAATATAAAAAATTAATATTATCCAAATTCAATGGTTAATCATAAATAAATAATTAATCCTTACAAATAAACATCTCTATATATCTGGATCATATATAAGATAAATAAAAATGATCTAGCCCTAACACCAGGATTTTGATGTAAACGTAACAGGAATTTGTAAATTCCTAAAATATAGTAATATGTGGGGAATTAAAATTTAAATTTTCGGCCATATTTAAAAATACAAGAATCATTATATATCATGTGATGGAAGGAATCATGTCACTTTTAGTTCTTAGAAAGAAACATCTCAATGCAAATTTGGATTATTCAGAGGAGAAATTGAAATGATATCATCCTAAAATAAATCTATTAAAGGAAGACTGATGTGAATTGTTAAGGGTATTTTCACCAAGTAGAATTATAGAATAGGTATTATGGATTATTGGCTTGGAAAATTACTCAATATTGGGGAATCACTATGTATCCGATAATGATATGGATCATTAAACATGTAGTTCTTGGATATGGGTGAGGAATTCCATTGTCCTTGTACAATATTATGAATGGTAAAACCATACACTAGATACTATTACATGGATCTATATATCATTAAATAATATCATGTCATATAGATAGACTGATCTGATCACTTTATGGGTCACTCAATATGGACATAATGTCATGTCGTTTAATAACATACAATAATGACTTTTTTCATGTAGTTTATAGTCTTATGACAAAGAATTCATGCCATGAATTTTATCATCATAATAAAATGAATTAATGTTGTGTAGTTTATTCTAATATGGTATGTAATTCATGTCATGTTGTTTATAATCCTGTGATAAGGTCTTCATGTTGGGTTTATATTATATATATTTTTCGGAACCTTGCATTGGTTAGAGGCATGATAGGCTCTCTATCCCTTATTACTAAGAAATATACACCATTGGGATTTACCTTTTGTGTGATATAAGTTCCTATATATTTAATAACCCATTTTATAGGTTTCCTCCTATGTATCATATGATTCGATAAAGATAACACTGATTATCATTAAATTAATGATTAGAGCTGACCACTTTTTTGAGGGATTAGTACATTATATTTGGATGAACTTCTATGTTATAGTGGGTGTGTAGCCTCATCTAGGAGCTTAAAATCAAACACACGCATAGTTATGTCATTATAGGTGAATTTCAATGATGATGATAACAAATATCTTGGTCAAACACATGATAGGATGGGTTGCATGGCAGTTGAATGGGCATGGACACATGAATTCCATCTCATGGAAGCATGGATACCTCACAATAGTTAAATTCATAGTCATAGGAAGGGGAATGGTTACACCTAAATCTACTGTAATGAAAATTAATTTAACCAAATATATCTAAAAATACCATAATTAATATCCAAATCCAAAAAAATACAATATCCAATTCGAATACTCATAATACAAATTCCATAGTTAAAATTTGATAACCAAAAAAATATTAAAAATAATATATTAAAATTCTAATATATTAAGACGTAGAAAGAAAATATTTTAAATAAAATTAATGATATATTTGTTAAACATAAACGAAAACATAAAAAATATTGTATTACTAAAAACAAATACTAAAATAGAAACACTTAAAATTAACATACAAAAAATTTACAAAATCTAGGAAGGTAAAAATTATAATTTAAACATAAAAAACACAAATTATATAGAAAATTCATAAATTAACAATTTCACTATAAAAATTACAATAGTTATATAAATATACATTTATAGAAATATTTTTTTGATAAAAATACAATTAAATCATTAAAAATGATGTGGAAAAAATCATGAAATAAATACCACCTCAAATTTCCCCATAGTTAAGATGATTCCTTTTCCTCAATTAATAACTTAGTACATATTCAGTGGTTGAAATTGATAACTAAAAATGAAAAATTTCAGTTCCAAAATGAATGTATTTTCAAAATGATTTTCCCTCATGGAATATATCAAGATTAAAGTGTGAATAACCTCTATAATTAAATTATATCAATGTAAAATTGGTTACTATTTATTAAAAAATATTAAAATTGAAAATTTTAAATAAAATTTAGAAAACAAAAATTTTCAACCAAGTGGAAAGTCCAAACTTATCTTTACCTCTAAGAGAAAAAACTCACATTATTAAAATCCATTAAAAATAGACACTATATTCGGATAAGAAAACATAACAATTACAATGGATCATAAATAAATCATCCAAGTGATTATATAAAAAATTCATAAAAAAATATAGGAAAATAGGTTCTACCTTGATTAAGATTTTTATTTCATAGTGAATTTGGATGCATATCTTAAGAGTTAAATTGAAAACTAAAAAGTTTAAATTCAAGGAAAATTCTCATAGTTTTACCTAAAAGTATTTCTTTCAAAATGGAAATAAAAATTAATTACCCAGTTAAATCCATAAGTTAATAAATATTAATCTCCTTAAAGTTTCATCACAACCATAAAATTTATGAAAATTTATCGCCAACTAAAAATTCTTAAGTTATGTTTAAAAACTAAAAATTGTATAAAAATTTAATTTATTTGATTTTTTCTCAATGAATTATATTTTTTCTCAATTTACACCCCTCCCACACACTTAAAATCCACTTTTTTTTCTAATGATTTATCCGAAAGTGTGACAACATTTAAATATTTACATTTAAATATATTTCGACCGGAAGAATAAAATAGATTCTTTTCTAAGGAATGATAGGAAGACACATAAAATAATTTCTTCACCCAAATATCACACAATAAGAACATTATAAATTGTATCTACTGACCATTTCTTAGCATGTTTAACATAGAAAAAAAATTCTTAGTTTTTTTTTGCATCGAGTTAGTTCAATAATGAAATTGAAAGAATCACAAAAACTAACATAAAATGACATCATTGGTTAACACCCAAGTAGCTAATATTATTTAAAAATAAGGGGATAGAAAGTGCCAAACCCCAATAGACCTATCAATGTCCCACTACTTCTCACTTAGTATCATTAGTATCCCCATTGAAAAATATAATAGGTGGTACATTAACAACATATTACCTCTTATGTCAATAAAAAATACTTAAAGGTTAAAACCATAATCACATAATTCCCACCTTTTACACTACCCTTAATGATAGACCCAATCAATGAATAGAAGATTAATAAAAAATCAATAATTCATCTGATGGATAAACATGAACATCATTACCATCACAAGGAAGCTCATTAAGGGCACGATAAACCTCACTTCACAAGTTCTAATAGAGCATTCACTTTATATATATATAATATAAATTTGTAAATCAAAATTTTAAAATTAATTTGAATAAAAACCAATTCCAAATAAAATCATAATAATCAATAATCATAGTCAAACAAACCAATGTAATTCCAATTTACTTTATAAAACCACATCAACCATTGAAAACAAAAGAAACCCTATAAATTCAACAAGGAAAACTCTCTTTGAAAACCCCATTTAAATTAAATCCCAATTTAAAAGTACTTTTATCAATGAAAACTATATCTATAATTTTATCCAAATTTTAGAATGAATAAAATATGCATTTCAAACAAATAATCAATTTACACATGGAAATCCATCCATTTTCTAAATCAAAACCTACAAAGTTTAAGAAAACAATTAACAAACCAACCAAGATATCTGCACCAAAATTAACTTTTTTAGGTAACAATTTAAAGCATAAATCATCAATGGAACTATTAAATAAAATAAATGTGGAACTTTTTCCCCTTTAATGAAATCCATCAGAAAGGGAACCCTACCATGGCTCAAAACCATTACAAACAAAAATTCCTAGTTTCTACCAACCCTAAACAAGAAAATAATCCCAACATAACCACTAAGGTTAGATGATTTAGGAAAAAATATAAATAAAAATAGGAAAATTCAAAGGGTACAATATCTCTTTAACTGTATAAGGAATCACTAAATCAACACTGCAAATCCAACTTGGAGAGATTGAAGAAGGAGAAGAATACATTAGAGATGAACCATGTATGAGAGGGTAAAATGGGGTGCCTAGGGGTGGATGTCCCCCAAAAAATATTGGGAGATACCAAAATACCCCAAAAAGGGATGGCTATATGGTTATATCACGTGGTTATCTAAACCATATGCAGAAAATACATCTACTACTGCCTTAAAACCCCCAAGCCTTGCACGGTTGTCTTGCAGAGTTTTCTGAATCATATGAATATTTTTTCTCCCCTGTGATATACATAATATAACAAAATGTATTCTACTAGGACTTGCATGGTTGGGTAAACCTTTCTCAAGTTATGAAAAACATCTTTGACCTCAAACCAACACCCAATGCATGGTTAGCTGCATGGTTGGAAAAAGCATGTTTCAACTATGTTCTCGGATCTATCCTCCAAAATAGAAATATTTTCAAACTTCATCACCTAATAGCTCCAAAAACTAAATTGTGTGAAAATTTAATCCCACTAAAGGTAAACTTTTTTCCCATAGAGTGTCTCAAACTCCCAACCACACCACTTTTCACCCAGAAAGTCCTTAGAAACAAAGGGAAAATGGGAATTCCATGACTAAATATTTACAAGGAGAACCTAAACCCCAACCAATATCTTAAAAAACACAAAAAATAATAAAATAAGACAAAAAAACCAAACGTTAGGTTAACCACCATTGAACAACTCTAAAATCAGTAATAGAAAATTCACTAGAAGATATAAGAAGCAAACTCCCCACTGAACAGGAGTGATGGAATGAAAAAAGAACATGTTGAGATAGCTACTCCTATTATCTTATTTGAAATTTATACAATCAATGTATCTACCACTCTTCTTAATATACTCCTAAATTCTAACACATGTCATTGGAAAATTCAAGGCACTACCTCCAAATCATCATAGGTCACTAAATACATGTAAAAACACATCCTAACTAATGATTTCCAAAAGTATCATTCCAAAAGATTGGGGAAACATATGGTGATATGGAACAGGTCTCTCTACCATTTTTAAATTCTATAATTTGGAGAGTCAAATGAAATTCACTTACCAAAAAACAAGTGGATTCTTTGAGAAACTATATTCCTAAACTCACTAAATGGAATGGGTTAAACACCAATAGAGAGAACAAGAATAGGAAACCCGAATCAATAAAAAAATGGGGATCTAACCTCCGGGTTAAAATTGAAATATGAGGATATTTAGATTGAACTATTTAAGATACTTTCTTACTATAATTACAACACATTATACAACTCGGTAGAATCCATATCCCATTCTAGAACAAAAAATACACCCAAAGTTTCATATAAACTACCCTATGTTTTTCCATTACCAAACCCAAAAAACAACAAACATTAATGAGAAGTGAGTATTAATTATGCCTAAACATCTCAAAAGATAAGAAAACACAGTCAAAATCCCCTTAATCCACTATAAATAAATATTGGACAATCCTTGAACCAAAATATTAATTACCAAAGGATATTATCCCAAAACAACGATCCTCTTCCAACTCTCCTATAGAATAGACGATGAAAAAGATCATCCATATTCAAGATTGGTCCACGAATTTTTCTTATGATGTTCATTTATCACATATAACTTTAAAAAGTTTCTAGTATATACACATATATGGAAGGTCTTTGGAGATGATAGACAAGAAGATAGAATTTCCCCATACTTCCCACACTGTAAACACACCAAAACCTTTTGATTTTCGAAAATTTGAAGGATGGGTTCTTAAGACATCTTCCCATCACTACCACCTCCCCAGTCCCCTGCCTCAGTAACCAGATTATCCTCACCATATCTAGAAAAAACATATATTTCCCATTATATTTTTCCCTGTTATGATTACATCAACAATGATGACATTATAAAACACTTCTATATAAGTAGTATGTCCAGATTAAAGTACATAAAAATTCAGTTATGAAAAAATTACCCAAAAAATAAACATGCATACATTGATTTATCAATGGAAAACTCTGGAGAATGATTCACTAAGATAGTGAAAATATTCACATATTCCTTCACTGACTGATTTCCCTAGAGAAAATCCAAAAACTTCATTTCCATCTCTATCATAACTTCTTTAGTATAGAAACATTGAATAAAGGAAACCATGAAATTTCTACAAGATTGTGACTCAATTTTTTGTTAATTAATAGTAACTTTCCTTCACTCTAAACTAGAAACCATTAAACAAGGTAATTGTGAACCTTAGCCCATATTTTTTATGTTTTTATATAAAACTTAATATCTCTTATACCATGGCTAGACACTCTATTACCTCATGGGATCCTTGATCACCATTGAAAAATGGAGGATCTAGTTTCTTGATAACGGGCCTAGGTTTATAGAATTTTCATATTTTTATTTAGGGGTTTGTGGTTGAAAGGGTATAAGACCGTCCTGACTCGAGTGGTAGGTTTAGGGGAATTCTTTTCCTACTCTTCCTTGCATTAGACCTCGAGTTACCATGGGTATTAGAAAGTCTTATTTTACTTTTTCTGGTTATGGTGGCTGTTTATTGAGATATTTTGGTGTGTAGTGGTATTTTTTTGAGTTTTAGGGTGATTTAAGGAGATTTTCTAAAATATACCACATTTAAAAGTGAATTTAGAAGAAATCCAAGGGGTTCAAGGTTAATTTTATAATGAACCAACCCAGACCGTCACCCAAATCATCCTGCCATATACCCAAGGAGTGTCCTTGATCAACCCAATATAACAACAATAATAAAGGGTATCTAACATAACTGTTGGGGATGGATTCTCTCTCAAGAATCCAAACTAAAATATATAATCATGGCATAATGATAGAGATCCATAGATATAATGAAAAGTAAAAATAAATAAATAACCAAATAATATAGTGTTATAAAATAACAATAAAAGATAAAAATATAATAGAATACCAAATAGGAAATACCAAAACTCAATCCCACTGGTTCCATGAAACCAAAGGTCTAAACACCATCTCCATGTAATAGTAAATTCACCACTATGATCCCAAAAATCTATCCACCCACCAATGAATACGGCAGTGGATCTATATTTAAAGCCAATAACTCAAGAAACCTACAACAAACATGAAAAAAACCCCAAAAATGTGAGTATGTGGGGTGTGAGTTGAATCCATTGGTATACAATAATGATTTTATTTCATTTCTTTTATAAAGATAACAATTATTATAGTTTTAAAACAAGGTGAGGAAAAATAAGTTTTCATTCATTTTTCAAAACATGCAGTTAAGAAAAACATCAAGTATGTCCTTCTTTAAAGTGTTATATTTCTGAAAAAATAACTACAATTTTGATTTTCCAAAATGACACCAATAATAAAGGAAACCAAACCATTAAATTTAAAACATCACACATTTGAAAAATAAACCAACACATAATTTATAATAAATCAAAAGATCCATCTAAGGAAAACACTTTGAAAAAAATCCCCCTTTTCCTTAAAATAATTTACACACCCTATATGAAGATAAGTAAGGAAACAAGGTAAACAATATTGAAACAAATCCATAGAATGTTTCAGATAATGATAATTTCAAGGATGTAACAAAAGTAGACAACATCAAGATTAAATCCACAAAATAATCAACACATCAAACAAGTCCATCCATGAAAT
Source organism: Viscum album (assembly GCA_963277665.1). Classification (NCBI taxonomy): domain Eukaryota; kingdom Viridiplantae; phylum Streptophyta; class Magnoliopsida; order Santalales; family Viscaceae; genus Viscum; species Viscum album. Next base: position 1,093,680,464 of record OY728148.1, on the reverse strand, counting down.
AGGCAACACATATATCAATATATATATTTATATAAAGTCATAACATATGATATATAGAATGTACAAACATTATAGGGACTAACAACACAACATAATAAATGTATATGTAGACCTACTATAGGAAGGAGAATGGTCACAAATCCAAAACTAAATCACTTTAACCATCCTTCTCGATGAAAATCCCACTAGTCAGGTGTTATGTAAAACTATGGGGGAAATAAAATCTGAAACCTTAACTATCCTAAAAATGTCCCAATACTCTCTATCTAGTAGCCACACTTTCCCGATGGAATATTAAAAGAGGTTGTATATGAATAAACTATGTCAACTCGCAAAAATAAAAAATCCCCAAGGGATAACACCAAAATCAAATCCTTACCACCTATCACACTACCCTTAAAGTGATCCACAATCTATAAACACCACATTAATCAAAAATAAAGCATACATATAACAAATAATCATAAGCATCATCAACATTACAAAGGATCTCATCAAGGTCACAATCAACATCACCTCAAAAGATTCAAATGCACATTCACTTTTCATATATATATAACATATACATTTGTAAATTGAATTTCAAAAATAATTTCTAATCCAAACAAAATAAAAAGAACATAATAATGATCATCAATAATAATTAAACAAATGGAATTTCTATTCACATTATAAAACCTCACCACCCTTTAAAAATGATGGAAACAGTTTCAATAAAATAAAGGAAACCCTTTTTGAGAACCCCATTTGTATTAAATCTGAATGAACTAGTTCTTTCCACAATGAAAACCATGTTTGGTATTTTATCAATCATTAAGAATGTATAAAATTCCAATTTACAACCAATCGTCAATTAATATTTGGAATTATACCCATTTTTCATATGAAAACCAAAAACAAATTATGAAAAATTTTAACAAACCAAACCTATAAAACCCACACCAATATTATCTTGGTTAAGTGTTAATTTAAATTATAAATAATTAGTGGAAATAATAAATTAAATAAAATTAAATGGAAACGCCTATTTTAAGTGTGGAACTTTGTCTCTTTCAATGAAATATGCCATAAAGGGACCCTTACGATTCCTCACATCATTAAAAACAAAAAATAACAAACAAAATAATCCAAATATGATATATTTGGATAGAGGAGATGGGTAAAAAAGATAAAACATGAGGAAGAGAGAAGGGGGATCATACTAATTGAACTATATAAATAATCACCAAAGAAACCCTCCAAATCCACCTTGGGGAGCTTGAAGACAGACTATAACCCATTGGAGAGTATACAAATAATATATGGTTGAATGGGGAATCTTATCATGGAATCCCCCAAATAAAAGGAAAGGGAAAAGACAAAAATACCCCAAACTGGTAAGGTAGCATGGTTTTCACACAATCTTTTCCAATCCATGATTTGACCATGCATCTTCCACATCCTTAAGACCCCCCATGCCCTGCATAGTTGTCTTTCAGGGATTTATTAACCATGTACATATAATGTTCTCTACTCTGACATACTTGTTGAAGTCACACGACTTCTACTGGGTCTTATATGATTGGGAAAACTATTCTCAAGCTATGTGAAACAACTTTTTCCTCAACCCAACACCCATCGTACAGTTATCCACCTAGTTAAAAACCCATGTGATATCTATAATATAATCCTTCCCTCCCAAAAATGAATTTATTCAACCCCTAGAAAACTCTAACTCCATGAATATATCTATAGGAAAAATAAATCCCACTTAAGGAAAACATGTAGCATGGAATATGTCACTGCCACACCATAAAAGGAAGAATCATTTAGAGAAACTATTTTTTCTTAACACAAAATATACAGTCACACCATGATGTCCTAGATAGATCCAATGACTATATATTAAGTGGGATAAATTTTGAATAATTTGAATATAGTTTTATAGAAGTTACTTATCTAATGTTTAAATTTGAAATTAAATGAAATAGAAAGTGCCGCTAATGAGAAATATTAATTTAAACATGGATGTTTCATTCATGGAAGAATATAAGAGAGTATAATAAATAAATAGAAGGACAAAAGATGAGAGTGTGTGTGAAGAATATTTTTTTCACAAATAAAGAGAGATAGAGATATATAAGAAGAAGAATAATAATAATAATAAAAATAATAATATTACTTGTTGTTTTTTTAAGTATAAGATTAAGAAGTGATATAATCACTTGATTGATGTTTTATTCAGTTGAAGAACCTCTTGTTTTTGAATAATAAATTTTATATCCTTGTATATGTGGGATCCTTTTAGACATGTTTGTAAACATTTTTTTATCATGAGTTCAAGGATAAACCTGGTATATTTTTTATTCACAATGATGACACTTGTTAGTTGTATGGTCTCATGTTATTGCAGATCATGTCATGCATTATAAACTCATTTTTAGTAGCGAACCTTGTAAAATATATATAATTCCTACTGTGTTTGTTCTTTGATGATTCTAATAGTGATATATTCATTCACTTTAACAAGTGGGGAAGGTTGTTTCTATGGAAAATTACAAATGAAATTAAATTCACTAATTCACCCCCTAGTTTCGGGTCTTTTTAATGTGGTATTTGAGCATTCTGGTTCCCTTTATAGAAAATATTTTCTTAGAGTTGAAATAAAAGGATTCCCACTATGTAAGATGAATTAGGTTCTGAATTTTAATATCATCATGTTAAACCTTACATCAATTAATATAAAGTTGATTTCCACATTCTTTGTAAATAATTATTATATATTTAAAGATTATATATTCCTGGATCTTATATCAACTATTCTGTATGTATTAGAGTCTATCATATATGGTTTTTATCCTTGTATTTAAAGTTATGTTATGACTACTTTTGATAATAAGAACATGTAGACGATGGTCATGATCAATATACAATATTCTCATCTCTTTTATAAAATTATTTTCTTAAAGTTAAAAGTAATAAAGACTGTAATAGGAACTTGGTATAAACTAAAATAAATTTAATAAAGTAGTGTGAAATTGAAGCATCTTAAGCAACACTCTTATAGGTTACAATTAAAAGGTGTCAAAATAAATAACTGCAGAAATTTGGGATGATTTATTCACTAAAATAGATTAAATTTTTATCAATGTAGGTGGTTTTGGTGATAATTTACAATATTATATTATTCTCAAGAAAATACTATATATACATCTAGACATGTTTGATGGAAATTTCATGGTTCTTGAAAATTGTTATCTGGGTATACTTTATGGAATGATTTGTAGAGCACCATAATTTCTTATGAAATGTGGAAGGGACGTTTCTTTGAGAAGAATATAAAGTAATATAGGTAAATTCCCTTTCTAGAATAGAAAAAAATAAATGAGAAAGAAATAAGTAGTTTTAGAAGATGATATTTATGATGAAGAAAAAGATATAAAAGTGAAATTTGAAAACACTTATCAGTAAAATATAAATGTTTGAGAAGAGGAAAAAGTAAATTTTAGGGGAAGTCCTCTAATAGTGTGTGTCAAGTGTGGAACTATTTGAAATGTTATAGAAAATTGTCCAAAGTTGAAACCAGAATAAGATTGGGAAGATGATGATGAGACGATACTAATTTCTTAAAGATAAAAACTATAATATTTGAAAATTCAAAGTTTTATTCAAAATGAAAAGGTAATAATTTCTCTATACCCAAATAGATAATATTCGTATCAAATTTTAAGGATGATATATGTAAGGATGATGAGGATGTTAAGATTTTTACTTAGGTTGATGAAAAATTATTGATTTCTAATGTGAATGAGAAACATTTCACTAGTGGTGAAAGAATAAATTCTGAAAGTGAGGAAGAAATGGAAATATAGTTTATATTGAAGCAAGAAAACACTGAATTTAATTCAAGTATATCAAATTTATATAATTTTATTGAAATTTTAAAGAAATAAAATCAATTTTTAATAAATACTTATTATATTCTTGAAAAAAAGTTTCAAAGATGATAATGCGGATTGATACCGTGCAAATTTTTTTGCATAAAGGGAAAACATTGAATTTATAAATAGGATATAATGATAAATAAAAGGATAATAATCTTGAAATTGTTTAAAAAATATCAAAGGGAAAAAATTAATTCAATTAATTAAAATTCAACTATAAAAATTACATTCTTGAAGTTCGAAAAATCTCACAAGAGAAGATTGTGGAAAGAGATGTGGATTAGAATAATGATAAGCACTATATAGTACAAAAAAATTATCTTAAAATGTTGAATAACTTATTGAAATTTATAGAGAAAATTAAAACTCAAAATCATATGAGATGAAAATAAATTATATGAAAAAAAACCCAATTCATAAAATTCATGAAATTCTCAGAACACTAATTTTTAAGTAAAACACTGTAACGACCTGAATCTGGAGCCAATCAAATGGTACCCCATACCCAGTTCTCCACATGACCTCAAGCGCATTTCCCCAAACTCCAGAGGCTACCAACTAGCAGAGAGGGCCTTGGTGAGTCATTGGGGAAACTATGTCCTCATTTGGTAAGGTATACAAGGAAAAGGAAATAATAGTCAATTGCGGAAGCAGTAAACAACATGCAACAACTAAAACTAAACAGCAGAAGAATGATTACATAATAATAATGATAATGATGTAGTTGGTAAAAGTACCTAAGGAAATATTCAAACACAACAACATGATGAAATACAACTGAGACTCAACGTAGTAAAATTAAACAGAAACTCCAACAGCATCGCAAGCATTGGCTCGGTCCCATGCTCTCCTACTCCAATGCAAGTCAAGTACCTAAATTAGAAGGGCTCTTTCCCTTGTCTATGCCTACAACAATATAATATGTTTGGGCTCAAAAGCATGACCCAAACAGGGTGTGAGACTATATCCCAGTACGAAACCACCCGAAGATCTGTGCCTAACAGTTAGTGAGTATATGGCAGGTAAAGTACAGTAATAGTAAGCAGTAAGTAGTAACCGGCAATACACAACAATAAACAATCCACAAAATCAACAAGCAGCAGCGATGAAAACAGCTAACCACAAATAAGAAACCCTCTGGAAAGTACTCACAGCCATCCCCTCTAGTCTTATCCAAAAAGTACAAACAACCCTCTGGGCAGTACACTCAGCCTAACCCCTCTGTATTGGTCATACGAAATTATAAGACTCTCTGAGGAAGCACGCTCAGTCAATTCCCCTTATAGTCTAAGGTAGTCAGGGACTCTCTGAGTAAGATCACGCGGTCAAATCCCCTGATATCCCCAAGGTCTAGAGACTCTCTAAGGAATCTCACTCAGTCAATTCCTCCTATAGTCTCAGGTCTATCACAAACTCTCTAAGGAACCTCTCTCGGTCAATTCCCTCTATAGCCTAGAATGGTTTAATGAATTAAAACAAAACAAAGACTCTCCGAGGAAGATCACTCAGTCTACCCCTGTACAGTCTATAAATCTCAAGACTCTCTTAGGAATCTCACTTGGTTTATACTCATGTGGTCTATAATATCCAAGACTCTCTGGAAAGCTCACTTGGTCTCTCCCCTATAGTCTATAATGTCCAAGACTCTCTGAAAAAGCTCACTTGGTCAATCCCCTAATAGTCTATAGCACCAGGTTTTCATGGCCCCATGAAAGTCAGTGCATAATAATGCTATATGGACAAAGTAAACCTACAGAGCCACTTGGCTAACCAGTCTATTGCATAACATGCTTGTTAGGAAACAGGGCTCCATCCTACGGTCACAAGGCATGGAAAGTAGGTACAACAGCCAAAGGCAGAACAAGACCAAATGTCTTAAACAGAATAAGCATGGGAAAAAAATACATGCCCATGAATTATCCTTATATATAACCAAAATTTACCTCTACAAAATCATACAAGCAAGGCAGGACCACAACAGGTCAAAACAGAAAATACGCAATACCCATTCAAGGGTATTGGTTGAAATTTCACATAATACTCAAAGAATTCGAATGGAAAGGAAAAAACCACTTACCTTGATTCTAGTAGATTGATATAGTTGAACCAAAAGGCTTGAATCTTCTTATAACATCGAATACATGATAAATTGTCCAAAACGCTCAACCCATGATATCTTGAAGAAGAGGGAAAATAATGGAATGAAACTCATGAAGAAGGAAGAACTCACCACTGCGGTTCCAACTCAATAGACGGCGGTAGATTCGGAGAACTAACGGAGGTTCAGGGGCTCGGAGAAGTCTCGGCACCGTACGGCTTCTCTCAGTCGAATGAGACATAGAAGAAGAAGTTTAAGTTGATCAGACGCGACCCAGTGCATTTAATGAAAAAAAATACACGGCGTATACTATTGGAGTACACGACATGTACTAGGCTTTTTCGTACTCTTCTTTAAGCGGCCTCCAAATTGCCTCTACACACCGTGTGTGTGGCCCAGACATGGCCAGCACACGGCATCACATAGCATCAAAGTACACTGCGTGTACTTATAAAGTACACGGCGTGTATTTTTAAAATTTCCAGATTCTTCTCTTTTTCACAAAAACTCCCGGAAAAGGAAAAAATACCTGATAAGAAGGTCTGGGTTCTAACAAACTTCCCCCCATAAAGAAATTCATCCCTGAATTTCCCTAGTGTGGTGTGGATGAAGAAACCCAAAATAGCTCCGGCCACGGCGATCGTATATCAGCCTCCCTCTCCCAAGTCTCATCCTATACTCACCCATGCTGCCCTACCACCCATACCAGAGGAACAAACCGGCCACATAGAACCTTCGTACTTCGATCTAGATTCTGGATAGGATGCTCCTCAAATGATGCATCTGCCTTGACCTCAACCTCCTTAGGTTGAATGATATGATATGGGTCTGAAAAGTAACATCAGAGATGAGAAACGTGGAAGACGTCATACATAGCCCAGTACCTCTAAGGTAACTGCAACCGATAGGCAACTGGTCCAACTCTCTCCAACACCTCAAATGGTCCAACATACCGTGGTGAAATCTTACCCTATCTCTGAATCCTATTCTCTCAAAAACTCGGTGCGACACACAGAAAAACTTGATCCCCAACTTCGAACTCCAGAGGTCATCTCCGCTGACCAGCATAAGACTTCTATCGAGACTGTGATGTATCCACCCTCTTCCGAATCAACTCTATCTGCTTTGAGGTCTCCTAAACAATATGAGGTCCCAACAAAGCTGCCTCTTCAGCCTCCAGCCAGCATAAAGGTGATTAGCATGGCCTACCATAAAAGGCCTCGTAAGGTTCTATCTGAATAGTCTCCTGAAAGTTGTAGGTTCCATCTGTTGTTGTAGGAGAACACTACAAGATGTATATTCTTCTCCCAAGAACCTCCAAAGTCCATAATTCAAGCTTTGAGAATATCCTTAAGCACCTGAATCGTGCTCTTGGACTGGCCATCTTTCTGGGGATGGTATGTTGTACTTAAATGTACCTGTGTACCCAAATCCTTCTAAAGCCCCTGTCAGAACCGAGAAGTAAAACACACATACCTATCTAAAACAATGTAGTTTGGAACTCCATGTAGACGTACAATCTCACAGATTTACAACCATCTCATATCATCAACACTGAAGGTCTCCTTGTTCGGTAAGAAGTGAGAAACCTTCGTAAGTCTGTCGATGACTACCCAAACAGCATCATTCTCTCGAGGTGACCTCAGCAACCCGGTCATGAATTCCATCATGACATCATTCCATTTCCACTCAATAATGGGAAACTGCTGTAAAAGACATGTCAATCGCTGATGCTCCACTTTCACCTGATGACAAGTAGAACATCTTATAACAAAACCAGCAACATCTCTCTTCATACCTGGCCACCAATACTAGCGATGAAGATTTTGATACATCTTGGTGACACCAGGATGAATTGCCCAAACTGAGGAATGAAAATCTTGCATCAACTCCTCACGTATGTCTGCTGGAACCCAAATGTGTCCCTAGAAACACAAGATCACATCCTCTCCCACTGTGCATCTAAGAGGAGGGTCCTCTCCTGACACACTCTCCCGCAGGACTAGGAATTCTGAGTCTGATATCTTCCTCATTTGTACCTGATCATGAAGTGTAGAGGTAATAACTACAGAAGATAGGAAATGATGTCCATGTCTGTCGTGCACCTCCAAATGAATCTCAAAGAACAAGACCATAAGCTTCCACTCATTGATGGCCTCCTGAACTGCCTGTATTTGAGTTCTCCTACTCAGTGCATCAGCAACTGCATTACCCTTCCCAAGAATATAGGCAAGCTCAATGTCGAAGGACTGAAGATACTCGACCAACCTGCGTTGTCTCTGATTCAGGTCCCGCTGAGTGAAGATGTATTTGAGACTTTTGTGGTCGATGAAAACCACAAAGTTCTCTCCTAGAAGATAGTGTCTCCGACAGTGTAAAGAATGAACAACAGCTACTAACTCCAGATCGTGCATCGGGTAGTTCCTCTCATGTGGCCTCAACTGCCGAGACCCATATGCAACAACTTCGTCCCCCTACATAAAGAAATCTCCCAGCCCGATACCCGAATAATCACAGTATATGGTATAGATCATTCCCGAATCTGGAAAGACTAGCATCGGTACTGACATCAACCTCCCCTTCAGCTCATGAAAGGCTGACTCACAAGAATCTGACCATAAGAACTTCGTCCCTTTCTTGGTCAGACCTGTCGATGGTGCTACTAGGTGTGAAAAGTCATTAATGAAGCATATTTTGTATCCATTCAGCCCTAGAAATCTCCGCACCTCAAAGACATTCTTCAGCTGCTCCCAGTAAACTACAGCTCTCACCTTCTCTGGGCCTACTGATACTCCTGTCTCTGAGATGACATGACCCAAGAAGTGAATCTGATCCATCCAAAAGTGGAACTTCAAGAGTTTAGCATAAAGCTGATGCTCTCTCAGTGTACTCAAAATGATATCAATATAGGTATCATGGTCGTGTCAAGTGTGATAGTACACCAAGATGATTTCCACAAAAACCACCATGAAAGAATCCAAGTATGGATGGAAAACTCGGTTCATCAGCGCCCTGAAAACTGCTGGTGTGATTGTGAGACCGAATGGAATAATTGTATACTCATAGAGACCATACCTACTCCTGAAAGTTGTAAGAGGTATATCAGATGGTCTAATGTGCAACTAATGATAACCGGATCTCAAGTAAATCTTCAAGAACACTCGGGCTCCCCGAAGCTGATCAAAGAGGTCATCGATCCTCGGCAAGGGATATCGGTTCTTGACCATCAACTGGTTCAACTTCCGATAATCTAGACAAAGACGAAGGGTACCATCTTCCTTCTTCGCAAAAAGGACAGGCGAACCCCAAGGAGCAGTACTGGTTCGGATGAAACCCTTTGCCTACAACTCCTCTAACTACTTCTTAAGCTCCTGCAACTCAGGTGTAGCCATCCTATAAGGAGGAATAGACATCGGTACCGCTCCTGGCATGAGCTCAATCGAGAATTCTACCTCACGCTCTGGAAGAAAACCTGAAAATTCCTCTAGCAAGATGTCTCTGAAACGGTCCACCACAGGGGGAAAATATAACTGCAAAGTCCCCTACTCATCTTGATATATACTTGTAATCTGGGCTGTAACTTCTCATAGCCTATGATTCTCGGGCCCTTCTCGACATGCATGGACATCCCACTCACCTCTATGAAGAAAAGATTCACCCTCAGGTGATACGTAACTCACTATGCTGCAATAATAGTTAACGACTACCTAGAAGGAAACTGGCCAGTTCAATCTAAGAATGACATCATAGCTCGTCATCTCTAGGACATAGAGGTCCCATAAAAAAGTGACACCCTGCAACCTAAAGAGGACACTCTCTGCACTGACGTACATCAACCGCTCTGGTCCCCAACGGTGTGTCAAGAGTCAAAGTACCAGTAGAGGAAAAGATACAGAGGACAAGGCTCTCTACAATAGCAACAGAGATAAAGTTATGCGTAGCACCAATATCAAAAAGAGATGAAGATAAAATAGAGGATACTAAGATTGTACCTCAAACTGTAGAAGGTCTGGGATCCTGCTCCTGATGGCTCTGCACCACAGCGAAAGTCAAGCCTGTACCGGAGCCCTATGACCCTGGATGACTACCCTGAGCTAATCCACTCTGCTGTCACTAGTAACCTGGTGACTGACCACCACGGCCACGACCCCCGCCTCTGCCCAAATGGTCGGAAGAACTCCAGTTCCCAAATTGGTGAGAAACTGGCGATACATCTCCAGAACACGGGGTCATAGAAAAGCCCCTACCACCATCCGTAGGTGAGAAGATCTGACAAAAACGATGTAGATGGCCCATCTTGCCACAAGATCGACACTCCATTGGGTCTCTATAGCACTAAGGCCCAGTATACCCACTCCTTCCACACTTCTAGAAAACTAGATGGCTACCAGAAGATGCACTCCTTCAACTCTGATCTCCTTGAGACACCTCCATGTGGTGCTTCCTTCCATCAGAAGGAAGAACCCTAGCTCTGGAGGTCGAACCTCCCCGGTTCACTGCCCCATAGTTCCTTAGATAACGCTCTATGATCAGCACCTGGTTGACGATAGATGATATCAAATTCAACCTAAAGATGTCCACCTGCGAGTGGATGTCGTGACTCAGACCATCCTCGAAATTTCATGCAACGAGCAACTAATCGCCTCCTGGAATAGGCATGATTCACTATAGCTCAGTAAAGCTAGACAAGTACTCAATAACAAAAAGAGTACCCTGCTCTAGACTCATAAACTCCCGGGCTCGATCAGCCCTCAAGGTCTCTGGGTAGAAGTAATCATATAAGATGCACCGAAACTTGTCCCAAGTCATACCCTGCTGGCGTCCTAACTGTGAGATCACCTCCCACCACCTCTTGGTGGAGTATCAGATCATATAGGTTGTGAGCATCACCCTATTCTCTGAAGGTATCTCCAGATGCTTGAATATCGTTATTATGGCTTCAAGCCACAACTCTGGAGCCTGGGGTCCACCATCCCCTGAGAATGTAGGAGGATGCTACTACTGGAAAACTCGCGTCAACTCAGTCATCGACGGGGTAGGAGACGGCGCTCCCTAGAAGGTATGCATCACTCTAAGGAAACCCTCCATAAACTATACATCGGCTCCCACAACTGGTATAACTACTGGTTCCAAGGCTAGAACAGCATGAGGATCGGTAAGAGGTCCCGGATCGGCCATATCTAGTGTCTGATCACCGTCTAGAAGCTGACGTATAACTGGAGGACGTCTCAGTGGAATAGCTCTGAAAGTTCAAAATCACACCTTAGATCAGGATTACCAAAGACCGAATAGAAGAGTACAGGAGGGAAATAAGAGAAAGAAACATTAAAGTTTTACAAAACATGACTACACGGCGTGTATAAACACTACACAGCATGTTCTTTTAAGCCATTCACATGGGTGTGTACTTCTGCCACAACTGGTCGTGTAACGCCCCAACCACATGGTGTGTTGTCCCCACACATGGCGTGTACTTGAATTCTATTTCCCTGCCTGAGTCTCCCTTCAAGGATAACCCACATGGTCCTCTTAATCATAGACTACACGGAGTTTTCACGAAAGATACGGTGTGTACTAGACAAAGTTTCAATGACCTATGTTGTTAGTTACAGGGCTTTTGTACCCAGGTTACACTACACGGAGTGTGAAAAAAAGGAAACGGTGTGTAAATTCAAGGTTTCATCCATTCGTGTCATTAGTCACACAGTTTGACACATTGTCTCTACAACACGGCATATACCTACCATACACGGTGTGTTCCTCAAGATTTTCAAAACCCCATGTTTCTGCCCACACAGTCGGCAACACGGTTTGAAAACTACATGGCGTGTATTCATAAGTACAAGCCATGTATTCTGGATTTTTTTCAGGCAGTAGCTGAGAAACTACTCCAAAGACCAGAAAAACATAGAAAACAAACATGATGGTTCCAAATTCTGATCTGTGAGGGTCCATACTCTCCATGAATCAAATCTTGGCGTCTCCTACATATCATATACAAGGGAAACAAGTCAATGATCCACCAAGTTCTGATTCACAAGGTTCTATAACACCTCAAGAATCAAAATTTGGCATTCATTCTAGTAAATCTATATATAAAAAAATTTTCTATCAAACAAAATAGATTCTACAGAAAAATCTATCACAACAACTTGAATAATCTACACAACGTCTATCACAACAACATGAAATCTCTAATGCATCCTAGATGACATGGCAAGAATGCATGGCATGTAATTTCCAACAAGTTCCTACATGATTCATGAGATGGAATACCCTCATCTCATCGGGTTGTGACAGAAATAGAATCGCAATAACAACAATGGTAATAGCACAAAGCATGTGAATAACTATATGTGAAATCAAATCAACTATAACATAGCAAAACCAGAAACTACAATAAGCGAGGTAGATTGGATTTTCCATGTACACGAGTTAGCTACTCCCGGGAACAATTTATTACCAAGTACCTATTCCATCCTATCCATGGATAATGGCTCCAAATTGTATGTCAAGAGAAAATAATCCCTCTGATACCACTTTGTAACGACCTGAATCTGGAGCCACTCAAATGGTACCCTATACCCGATTTGCCACATAACTTCATGTGCATTTCCCCAAACGCCAGAGGCTGCCAACTAGCAGCGAGGGACTTGGTGAGTCATTGGGGAAACTATGCCCTCATTTCGTAAGGTATACAAGGAAAAGGAAATAACAGTCAATGGCAGAATTAGTAAATAGCATGCAATAACTGAAACTAAATGGTGAAATAATGAATACATAATAATTATGTTAATGATGCAGCAGGTACAAGTATCTAAGGAAAGCAGCAAAGACAACAATGTGCTAAAATACAACTGGTACTCAAAGTACTAACAGTAAGCAGCAAATCTAGCAGCATCTCAAGCCTAGGCTTGGTCCCATGCTCTCCTACTCCAATGCAAGTCATGTACCTGAAGTCGAAGGGTGCTTGCCCTTGTCTATGACTGTAACAATATAATCTGTTTGGGCCCAACAGCATGACCCAAACAGGGTGTGAGACTAAATTCTAGTAGGCAACCACCTGAAGATATGTGCCTAACATTCAGTGAGTATATGAAAGGTAATGTACAGTAACAGTAAATAGTAAGCAGTAACCATCAATACACAGTAGTAAACAATCCACAAAATCAACAAGAAATAGTGAAGCATACAGCTAACCACAAACAGGAAACCCTTTGGAAAGTACTCACATCCATCCCCTCTGGTCCTGTACCAAAATTAACGACAAACCTCTGGGAAGTACACTCAGCCTAACCCCTCTGGATTGGTCATAATAAATTATAAGAATCTCTGAGGAAGCACACTTAGTCAATTCCCCTTATAGTCTAAGGTAGTCAGGGACTCTCTGGGAAAGATCACGCTGTCAAATCCCCTGATAGCCCCAAGGTCTAGAGAATCTCTGAGGAAGCTCACTCGGTCAATTTCTCTTATAGTCTTAGGTATATCACAAACTCTCTAAGGAAGCTCTCTTGGTCAATTCCTTCTATAGCCTCGAATGGTTTAAGTAATTAAATCAAAACAAAAACTCTCTGAGGAAGCTCACTCGGTCTACCCCCATATAGTCTATAAAGCTCAATACTCTCGGAGGAAGCTCACTCGGTCTATCCTCTTGCGGTCTATAATATCCAAGACTCTCTCGGAATCTCACTCAGTCTATCCCCTATAGTATATAATGTCCAAGACTCTCTGAGGAAGCTCACTCGGTCTATCCCCTTATAGTCTATAACACCAGGTTCTCACGGACACATGCATGTCAATGCATAATAATGCTATATGGACAAATTAAACCTACAGAGCTACTTGGATAACTATTCTATATCATAATAAGTATATTAGGAAATAGGTCTCCATCCTACGATCAAAATGCATGGAAATTAGGTACAATAGCCAAAGGCATAACAAGACCAAAGGTCGTAAACAAAACAAGCATGGGAAAAACTTCCAAGCGCAGCAATTATTCTTATATATAACCAATATTTACCTCTACACAAGCATAAAAGAAAGGAATAAACACAAAAGGGCAAAAAAGTAAACACACAATACCTCATTCAAGGGTATTGGTGGAAATTTCACAAAATACTCAGATACTTCAAACCAAAAGGCACAAACCACCTACCATGATGCTAAAATATCGATATACTTGAACCACAAGGCTTGAATCTCCTTAGAATGTAGAAGATCTAAGAAAACGTCCAAAACACTCAACCCACAATATCTTGAGGAACAGGGAAAATCATGGAATAAAACTCAACAAGAAGGAATAACTCACCGATGTGGTTCCAACGCAATCGACGGTGGTCGATTCGGAGAACAGACGTAGGTTTGGGAGCTTGGAGAAGTCTCGGCACTGTACGGCTTCTCTTGGTCGAATGATACCTAGAAGAAGACATTAAAGTTGATCATACGTGACCTCGGTGCATTTAATGAAAAAAAATACATGGCGTGTACTTTTGGATTACACGGCATGTACTAGTCTTTTCCGTACTCTTCTTTAAGAGTCCTCCACATTGCCCCTACACACCATGTGTGTGGCCCGGACATGGCCAGCACATGGCCTCGCACGGAAACAAAGTAAATGGCTTGTACTTATAAACTACATGGCGTGTATTTTAAATTTTCTAGATTCTCCTCTTTTTCTCAAAAAATCCAGGAAAAGGAAAAACATACATGATAAGAAGGTCTGGGTTCTTACAAAAAACTACTATAAATGGATATATTAAAAGAGATTTAGATATGTATTTATTTAATAAAAGTTTTCTAGGACTTTATTAAAAAAACATAAAAATACTCAAAAAATTAAGGCCAAAACATGAAGAAGTGAATGTTTCAATAAATGAATATCATAGTGTATTCAGAGGAAAGTATAAATTTTATGTATAATATTGAAACAATAGAGTCTTAAAGAACATAGAAAGAAGTTTTTGGTTAAATTACCAAAATTTATTTGATTATAGAATATTTATTATATAAATTTTTGGGGTGATTCAACCAGTTTAGATAAAAAACGTTTATAAGATTCTAGGAAATTTTATACTGAAGGTTGAGAAAAAAAATTCAATTGTCTAAATTGGTTTGGGGAATATGTAACCAGTTAGGTCACATTATAGAGATGTTATAACTACTCTTCCTAACTAAATATGTAAAAATTATAATACTCAAAATTATAAAAAGAAAAAAGATAAAGGAAATGATAAATATTTTTTTGGTGAAGTTTCACTTAAGGCATCATAGAAATAATGTTAATGGATTTTGGATAGTGGATGTCCATCACAAGAGATAAGAGATTTAAATACCATAATGGATGTTGAGAAGTGAAAGGAAAAAAATAACTTTCTAAAAATAATATTAATTAAAATAAAAGGAATTGGATTATATAATATTGGAAAATATAATTTTAAGTCTACGAACATGTTATAAATTATTGTGGTGAAACATAGTTTATTGAGTGAATCTCAACACTGTGTTAAGGGAAATAAATTTTTTTATCAAAAGGATTGGTTCATAGTGAAAATGTGTAAATATGGATATGTATTAATGAGAGGATAGTGAACATGATATTGGAATCAAGTTATCTAATGTATTTTTTCAGGTTGTTGTTAGTTTTTTTAATAAGTTTGGTTGTATTGTTTTTTAAAAAGAAGATTTGTTAAGAACTGTTGTTTTTTTGTTGTCTAAAAAGAATAACATCACTTTGAAATTTTTACAAAAAAAAGTGATTAGAATTATAGGATTGGATGAATGTTTTATAACCTGATTCCATTGGACTAACTTTTTATATCCAAGACATTTGGATTATGTTTTTTGTGTAATGTTATCTCTTATTATTCTCAATGTTCTAATTGGAAGGAATGTTTGATTATAAAATCTAGAAATTATTTGGTGATATAAAGGTCATATTTTCATGAGGTCTATAAATCTCATGATACCATCTTATATAAAAGGATAATAATTAAACCTCATATAAAAAATAAAGAAGTTCCTTAACAAGAAAGGGGGAGTAAACTATTTGTATAAACAAATCCATATTCAATAGGTGTTTTTAGATTATACTGAGGAATCATATGTACAAAGTCTATCAAATTGAAATATAAAAACAAGAGAAGAAAAAAATAACAGTGAAGTTTTTGAATATTGGAATCAGATGAATCCTAACTCTGAATCCATTGGATGAAATTTTGTTCAAATGCTGAAGAATCCAATCAGAACAATTCTTCAGACAAAGTCCATTGGAAAAACTTATTGTACAATGTCCATTAGAGAAAAATGTATTTATTTATGAGGATAAAATTATTACAATATGATTGAATTAAAATTAATGTATAAAGATCATTGGTTATAGGAAGGGAAATTAATCCAGTTTTTGAAATATTTTATACAAGTCATTGAACAAAGGCACAACACATGGAAGAAAAGGCATGAAGTAATACTAGACGCGCTTATGGTATAATTTGTTTACTGAAATAGAATTTTATTTGGAGTTTTAGAAGTTTTTTGGGAATTTTTCAACATTTTTTTTAGGAAATAATGAAATGGATATTCTTTCAATGAAATATTTTTTACAAAATTTTCTTACCAGCCTAACATTCAATGGTTGATATTCCTTTTAGTTCAAAAGTAATTAATTTTTTTTAATGATATATAATGTGATTATTATGAGTTAGTATTTTAATTATTCAAATATAAAAGTGGAAAATCATTATAGTCATCGAGTTTTAGAAAAAACTAATGAAGGTTGTGGTCACTAAATATTTCCGCGAATTATTTTTAGATGGTGATTTTAATTTTGAGTTTTCATTGAGAAGAAAAAAAATGGAATTCCTACATGATATCCCTAAAATGCTTCTATATAAAGGGTGTAACTAAATATTATAGTCTTTTTTCCTATTCATGAGTAAAAAATTTGATGTAATATAGAAATTGTTCCAAATTAATCAATCTAGAAAATATATCGGTCAAATATATTAAATCCATAATATTGAATTGGTAAGTTTATAAATAATTAATCTATTAATTGTTGTATAGTTTTATATTGATCAAAGGATTTGTATCCTTTTTTAGGAGGTGGTGGATGAACTTATAAGGAAAACCAATTAGATGGGATTTTATAGAAGAATTCATTATATGGAGAATTCCAAATTTTTATATCAGCTATAATAGAATGAAATAAGTGTAAAAATATTATATTGATTTTTAGGAGGCATTATGTGAACTTACTAGATGAACCCATTGGATGTAGTTTTCTAGATAAACTATTCAAACCAATTTTTTCAAAAAAAACTCATCAAATAATAGTTTCATAAATAATTCCAAGAATATGTTCTTACCTAATATGGGGTAATAATGTAAATAATATGTTTTGTAAAAATTGTTAAATTAAAGAACTACATGAATTGCGGTGAAATCATTCTAATCCTATTAGTGAAGGTTTCTAAAGTTATTGAAAAATATTGGTTATATATTTTGTTCCAGAAAGAACATGCACTATTTTATTGATCATAGTTATATGTAAGTGTAAGGATATTCAATACTTGTTGTAACCTCATAAAAAATGATTTTTTTATAGTTAATTGTATGGTATTTTATTATTTACAAATCTTACAGACTAGATACTTCTATAAATTATGGATCTATATAAATTCCTATGTTCCTATAGTTGTACTTGTGAGTTTATTTTTCAAAAATTTATAACTATTAAATAGAAGGGTAAGCTTGTTTCATAAAAAGAATAATATAAAACAAAAAGAGATCACTAATTCACCACCTCCCCCTCTTAGTGATCACACAGATCAAGCTCAGTCCTTTCCATTATTATTAGAGTAACGGTGTCTCAAATTAACTCTTTGGAGAATTTTGAAGAAAATAGATGTTGCTAAGGATGTGAATAATTCTATTAATAATAAAAGGATTATGGTTTTATATTGAAATAATTATCATATTATGAATGATAAAAGGTTACAATATCTTATGTATCTTAGTTATGATTTTTTTTTATATAGAAACATATGGTTTCCCACCTGGTTTTGAAAATACTCCCCGTACAGATGTTGATCATAAAAAATTGGAGAACGATGGGTGAGAAAATAATAATATATTATTCTACCTCTATGAATGTGAGTTTATTATATTTAAAGTAGTTAAAATTACTAAAGTAATTTGGGAGAAGTTTATGAACATATATGAAATAAATACAAATGTTATGAAATTCAAGTTACCAATTTTTAGGTTGGAGTATGAATATCTAAAAATGGATGACTATGAATATTTTAGGGACTTCTTTATAACGGTGAACAATATTATAAGAACCATAATATTTCTTGGTGAGAAGTGTTAAGATTCAACCATAGTTAAAAAGATCGTACAAATTCTTCTTGATAAGATTGATAAATAAAGTTTCATCATTGGATGCTAGAGATCTAGAAACTCTATCTTTGAATGAACTATAAATCACTCTCATCACATATGAAATGATAAGAGAGAAATTTATAGTGAGTAAAGATAAGTTTTAGTTAGAAATTTAATTCAAATAATTCAAGAAATAAATATCAATGAAATTTATCTAAGATGAATATGTTAGTGAATCTAATATCAAATAAGAGGTTAATAAAAATTAAGAGGAATTTTTGTCATTATTTTCTAAAAATTTAAAAATGAGTGCTTGAAAGTACAAAGGGAATTTACCCCTAAAATGATTTGTCTATGGAGCTATTGGGAACATTGCTATAAATTTCCCTCAACGAAAAGAGGATTAAAAATTGATGATTATGATAAATAATTAAGAATATCCTTAAAGAATAATGAAAAAAATAAAAATATTATCTTAAGGGAAATGATAAAAGGTTCTCTAATTCCAAAAGGAGAATCATTTTTTCTAAATATGTAAAAGATGAAAATTTTGAAGAATATGGGGAAAACATCATTGATAAAACTGATAAAAATACTTATATTACAAAAGTAAATATTGACAACTTAATCGATTATGAAAGTAATATTTATAAATAAAAATAGAATATGATTATGTTTATGGGGAAATAGAGATAAAAGAATGTCTTTGAAATATTGTATGACTTTAAAGAATGAATAATAAGTCAAAGTGAGAGAATCTCTCAACAAACAACCAAGAATATTTTCTTGAAGAAAAATCCATGTTTCTAAAATTGATTGATAATAAAAAAAGGTTGATTGATGGGAATAATAACCTCAACATTGATCTTGAATTATTTTTTAAGATGGAGGTGGAATAATTATAACTTTTTCAAAAAAAACATTTTAAATTTGAGCAAGGAGTTACAAATTTCCAAAACAAAATTATAGAAGTTAGTGAATATTTTTAGAAGAGTAAACCTAAGAAGGATTGATAAAAGTTATCTTATAATGTTTATAATAAGAATGAATATTCATAGAAGTAAAAATAATTTAATAAAACCTTGTATATGGATAAAACAAGTGTATTTTAGAAACCTAAAGTATCTAGGGATACAAAATCTTAGTAAATTTTTTACTACATGTGACTATGTTAATGTTGAAAATAAAATCTCAGAAATTAACCAAAAATTTTATGTGTAATAAAATAACAATCTTAAAGGTAAGAATGTTTATAAATATTAGAAACAAAAATCTTTACAACATGATAGATACATAGGGGTATATGATTTCTATGGTTACTGCTAGAATTTTGGAGGATTTGGGATACAATATATATGTGTTGGATTAACAACCAATATTTTAGTGAACCCAAAACAATATAGAGGAATTTTTTTAGGGGGAGTCAACCCACTCAAAAAAGATAGATCGTGAAAGTTGGTATGAAGATCAAAAATAGAGTCCAACCTTTGGAAACTATTTGAGATGTTTTTGATCAACATATAAATATTACTAAATTATGTATTTTTGTGACGTCATCACAAAAAAAAATTATACAACAAATATCATGATAAGTGTGGGAAGAAAGGAAAAGTAAAAAAAATCTTTAGTTGTTAAAAATTATCTCAAATCTATAAAAATGATAATGAAGCTATATTTGTTTAAAAGATTATCATCACATATGATAATATAATTATAGCTATTAAACAATGTCAAATATTTTAAAAAAGGTATAGTGAATTTTGGCAATAATGAGTCACTCAGAATCAATGGTGTTGGATCTTCCATAATTAGTGAAAAAAATTTAAAATCCAAAAGATCCTTGTTTTTAAATGGGATGAAATAAAAATTTTCAAGTGTTTAATATAAAATAATGAAGTTGATAAATTTCTTTTTAAAAAATATTGTTTTTTTAATAGATTTGAATATGGGAAGATTGTAAATAAAGGATAATGAATAGAGGGTGTTTTTTATCAATTTGGTGGTATAGAAAGTCCATTCTATCTTATCGAGATAAAATAAAATCAGTTATGGCATAAGAGGTTGGCACTCATGTGTCAGAGGAATATGAGAATGTATACAAAGAGATATATCATCCATGATATTATTGATATAGCATGAAGAATATATTGGTGTTTTTCTATTTTCTACAAAGGGAAGATAATAAATTCTCTTCATAAGAAAGTTAAGATACGTTCAACTCTTTCATTGAAGATGATTCACTGTGATATTTTTGGTCCAATAAGTAAACAATCAACATATATAGATAATTAAATTATTTCTTTCAATTTTTATTATACTCTAATTACATGTGTTATGTTTTCAAAAAATAAATCACAATCACCGAAAAATTTTAAGATCTTTATGATAAGAGAATAAATATAATGTTTATATTTTGTAAATACGTTAAGAATTGATAATAAAATACAATATAAAAATGTTGAGTTCTGATATCATATTTAAAAACATGGAATTATTCATGTGTTTATTGAACCATAAACACCATGAAAAAAATGGTTTTTTTAATGAATAAACATAATTTTGGTGGAGATGGTGAAAATATTGTTTATTGATCAGGATATTTATCATTATTTTTGGAGGTTGGCTATCAATACTATAGTTTAAATTCAACATCTATTTTTATATAGACCAAACTCTAATATGGATTCTTGTGAAATGTTTTTGGATGAAATTCTATGTATAAAGAACCTAACGGTGTTCACAAGTCCATGTATTATAAAAGTCAATTGTTAAATTCTTAGGATGTTTGATCAGAGAGGGGTTGATGGAATAACTCTTGGGTATGCTCTTGATGGTTTAGGATAAAGATGTTTTAACAATGAAATAATAAAGATAGTTTATTTTTCAAATGTAAAAGTTCTTTAAAAATATTATAAGAGTGTTTCATAAATATGTACATATGTGGACGAAGGGGAAGATGATGTGGTTGTAGTTGAGAAACATGAAAATTATCATAATGGTTGTAACAATATTTTTTTGCACAATATGAGGATTTAGACTCAGATATATCAATTTATGAGGAACAAATTCATACATCCCATTAAAGGATAAGAATATAGGTGGAATTTCACAACATCATTGAAGACCAATAAAAACAGGCTCAAACCAAAAGTGATTCAAATTTGTTCTACATACTTATTAATATTAATAGTATAAGGCAATATATATTGATGAAGTTTAAAAAAATCATGAGTGGATTTATATGATGAATAAATAGTTGGATCATAATAAGAATAATGATACATGGTAACATATACAAAAAGCGAACAATAAAAATATGATTGGAACAAATTGGGTGTTTTGAAATAAGATAAATGAATATATTGAAGTAATAAGAAAAAAATAATGACTATTTTATAAAGGTTACTCAAATATTCAATTCATTTATTTTTATTAGACATTTTCTCCAGTTTGAATATTTGAAACTATCATAATATTTCTTGTTATCACAACACAATAAGGCTATAAATTTTTTAATATGGATGCAATGTTATCTTTTCTTAATGGAGAGCTTGATGAAGAAGTTTATATTGAATAGTCTTGTGGAATCATGACTGGAAAAGTATAAACTTATTTATATAAGTCAATAAAGGCTCTATATGGGTTGAAGTAATCTCTAAAATCATGGAATTATAAATATGATACTTTCATAAAAATGTAGACTCCATGAATGGAAGATTTTATAGTAATCTGTACTTCAAATAAAATAAAGATATTTCCCTTAATATGATTATTTATGTTGAAAATATTATCTTTTTTGGTAATGATGATGAAAATTGTGAAAGGTTTGTTGGATAGATAAAGGACCCATCAAATAATTTCATGCTCAGAGAAATGAACAACTTTATTATCTTATAAAGAATATAGAATAAAGAATATTTTTTTCTCAAGTGAAGTATGTTAAAAAAATATAATAAATTTTTTCATGGATTATTCTAAACTAATTTCCACACCAATTTTAGTGGTAATGAAGTTGTAAAAATATGGATAAGGGGAGGAAGTTGATCCTAAGATGTTTTGGAAGTTTGTTAGATGTTTTTATATTTTGAGACTTCTAGGATATATATTTGTTATATTGTGACTTTATAAGATAGATTTTAAAGTGCTCTAATATAATATCATCTCTTTGTATGAAAAATAATTCATAGATATATCAAATAATAACTATTTTGGTAAAAAATATAATAACATGGTAAAGATTTATTTTTTTGGATATCCATATAATCATTCATTAGGGAGTATTGATAATAAAAGATCTACATCTAGTGGATTTTTTATTTTGGGGGAAATTTAGGTGAGTTAGAATTCAATGATATAAGATTTTGTGACTCTCATTACAAATGAAGATGAGTATGTGGCTACCACTCAAGATGTAACATAATTTATCTGGGATAATATTCAGTTGTAATATGTGTTTGTTGAAGTGAGGTTACACCTACTCTTATGTTTTGATAATCAATGTGTGAAAAATATCACTAAAAATATTGTACAAAATTTTTATTCAAAGAAAATTGATATAAAATATCACTTCATAATAACCCCGGTGGAGAAGAGTAAACTAAGATAGAAGATGTCCCCATAATAGAAAATATTGTTGATATATTCACTAATAAATTTATGAAAGAAAAATTTTATAAGTTGAGGGTTAAAATGGATGTAATACTTCCCTCTTTTCAATTATAAGGTGGGTAATTTTATCCCCTCCCTTTCCATGACATTGTATAGTGTTTTCAAGGGGAGAAAATTATGTAACATAAATATATACATTGGTATGTGCTTAAAACTTGTAAGTAAATTAAATATTTATGGGGGGTTTAAAAATGAGTAACTTGTGATTTTAGGATATATGAGTTATTGTAACAGTTAGTTGAATTGGATGTAGGAAATATTGTTCTTTTAGTAAAAATTGAAAAACATGTAAAAGTTTGAGGTTTGAGGAAGTATGTAGGAATAATTTTATTAAGTCACCGCCTATAGATACCATAGATTTTTTAGTTCATGAATATTTTTACCTACATTATGTTTTATCATGTAGACTATGAATTTTTGGATATGTAATTGTAATACCCCAGAGTTTACAAATGATATTTGTTTGAAATAAATAGGTGTTATATTATATATTATTATACACATATAGCACATAAATAACCTGACAACAGTTTATTTCAGTAATAAATATTTTTACATTAATTAGAAACTAAACCCAAGAAACTTCTAAACATTAAAATGGGGGAAAATATAAATTAAGAAAAATAGAATATAAAAATTCAAATCCTTATATACTATTAGAATCATAGCCACCGTGGCCAAATCTATAGAAAAAAACAGAATATTATCAAACCAATTGATTTTCTAGAAAATGGAAATGTAGACCCTCAAGAGTAATTGTGTTGAATAATGAATAAAGTAATGAAGTATTATTTATAGGAGTGAATATGAACATTGAAATAAGGACAAGACAATTGGAATAGTAATGTGAACATTCGGAATAGTAACAATATCATTGGGAATAGTTACCTGACTATTGGAATAATAATATGACCACATAATAATAGAGAGAAACATTTAAAATATTTATCGTGTCAAATTTATGTAAATATAAATATTATAATTTTATAAATAAATATCCTGATTAAAATCTCAAATAAAATAAATTACATTTTTAATAAACTATATTTTAAATAATTTCATAAAAAACATAATTTTGATATTAAAAATTATTATAAAATTTTCTATAAAATTATTTTGTTAAAATAAATTCCATTTCTTGATATCATCATGTTTTAATTTTCTAACCTATATTTTGTGGTAATGTTTTGAAATACATTAATTTTTAGGTGAATATTAAAAACAAAATCTTCCATTACCTGTTTATTTTAAATTACATCATTCATGATTTAATAATGGCCTAATAAATTTTAGATAATTTGGACCAACCAACAATATATTAAATTTTCTAAATTATTAACTTAAATAAAATAAATATTTTTTCAATACCCAAGAAGTATTTTCAAAAATTCTAAAGTCTAAATTATTCTTCTAAAATAACAATTTTTCATTTTTCCCACTTTCCTTTTTATTAAACTATTTAATTTGAATTATAAAGTAGTTTAAATTCCCAAAACCATTCTATTATATTGATATAATATTAATTATGTAAAAAATTAACTATTAAACAGTTCGCCTTTGAAATATTATTTTATTCAATATTTTATTCTGAAAATACCCCTTTTTCAACTATAAATAACCCCTCTCCCTCCCCTTGGAAAACCATATCACATAATGTTTAGAAATACAAATATATTCCCAAGTCACTTATCTTACGACCCTTATAATACATTCAAATGTTATGAATTAATAAAACTCAAACCTTTCAAGAAGTTAAGGGTCGTAGAAAAAGAGCCGCTTCAAGAAAGAGGTAATGCCTTTTCATCCTTTTATTCAATTTTCCTTTTCTAACATCATATCTTCCTTATCTTACCAAATTAAAAACTTATTAAACTAATTATAAAAAAATTTAACATGATATTTATAATTTGAGTATTCTACAAAAATCTATTTTTATATAATCATATATTATACCTATCATGAGTCTTCTTCAGAAAATTCCTCGTTAACAGTCAGTTAACTCCCAATGAGGCTGTTCTGAATTATTTTTTTACCACCAACCTTATAGATGGTTGTAATAAATTATTTAGGATATATAAATTTATAAATATATATATTTAAATATTATGAAATTTATTCTACTTGTGTGTAAATGACCTTGAAAATAGTGAAATCAAAGTAAAATGAGATATTTTTATGGAAAACATGATATAAAAATGTTTCCCTTTTAACTATGGAAATTAAGATATATAATACAATGTTTATAATTGATAAACAGTGGTAAAAATGAAAATAATTGACTTCTGGTTTAATTTTTTAATGAACCTATGTTTATTATTCAGGAGGAGGAAAAATGATGAAATAAAAAGGGATTTAAGGTGGGGGGATTCTCAAACCCAAACTATTTATTTTATGCTATATCCTATTCCACATTGATTTTACTATGAATATTCCAATAATATCCAAAATATCTCCATTAAATATTATTTCCCTTTTAATTTTGTGATATACATCTTCCAACCCTTCTAGAATGTTTTCTAAGTCTTTTTCAATGTTTTTTTTCAAAAAGACGTAAATTTTAAAAAACACCTCTCGAATCCTCTTGAATTGTTTCTCCTTAAAAAAAGAAAATTAATTTTTATGACAAAGTAAGATCCTTTATATTAATTTGGGAATCCTAATGTTCATTTCATGAAATATGATATGTGAAATCCTTTACAAAACTCATTCCTTTTTATTGGTTATTTCATGATTATGATAGTTATCCTTCCATCTCACTTGCAAAATAATGAGAATTTCAACATGTGATGGGTGCACTTAGAATTATATATACCTCTAATGTATTAGGTTATGTGATATATCTCATGATATGATGGGTAATATTCATGAACATGATGTTGTATTTAATAATAATGATGATGTTACGATTTATATACATATGTTATATGCGAACATGATGCTAGCTTTGTTCACAACTATGTGTGGTATTTCACCAATATATTATGATGTTTTATTATTATGAAAATTCCCCATTCCAATCATTTATCAAGTTTTTTTATCACTATTATTATGATATTCCAATGATTACGATATTATTATTATGATTATGATCAACCATGATCTATTAATTCATGTCCCTTATTTATCCCCCCTACTAGGATTTTAGCACACCCATTTCTTTGATATATATCATCATATGAATACAATTACTAAGGAGATCATGATAGCTATATAATTATAAATAAGAATAATGGAAATAATTACTAATTTTTATTATCTACAGTTGATGTCTGGTATTAATTTTTCTAAGACACTAAACCTTTGGGTCATGGAATGTGTCACTATTATGTTGTTAATCTTAAAGGTGAGGTAATAGTCATCTAAAAAAATTTGGGTCGCTATAGTTGGTATCAAAGCGTGGTTTATTTGATTTTTGAATTAGAAATAGAAAATATTATAGAATACCATAGGTATAAGTATATGTACATGGAAACATCCTAGAAGAATAATTTTAGAAAAAGGATAAACATTGGGTTCCTGTAAGATATGCCATTAAAATTAATTTCTGAAAAAAAAATTATTTATTCATGGTTTCTGAAATATGATTTTTTCAAACCTTTTCTATTTCAAAACATGATATAAACAATTATAAACTAAGATAATAACCCATTTGAGCGACAATCCAATAATTATCTAAATAAAATTCCCAATGCAATGGGATATGTAGTTTACAACTTCATCGAAATGGTTATCCAGCTATCTTAGGCTATAAATAATAACAAAACCATGTGTAATTTCCAACTTCTCCCAAGAAGGATCAACTAGTGATTGAGTCCTTTAAGACAAAATGACCACTGGCATTTAGTGGATATTCTAATCCACTTGTTATGTAATGGTAGGTTAACTCAATGGAGAAGATCTTTTTTTATCCACTATTCTGAGAAATAGAAATTTACCTTAATTTTATATCATTTATATTGGGAATATGATTAATAGTAGGTGTTTATAAAGAACACCAAGTCGAAGGATGAAGTGGAATAGATTGTGTGAGAAGACTTTATGAAAATATTTCTTAATAAGTATTTCCCTAAAACTCTTCAGAAAAATATTGAGAGTTAATTCCTAATGATTAAGAAAAAAAGGGTGAATCACTCATGGATTACAAGGAAAACCTCATAATGATTTTATGATATGCCATAGGATTTGTTATAAAAAAT
Organism: Viscum album; assembly: GCA_963277665.1. NCBI lineage: Eukaryota > Viridiplantae > Streptophyta > Magnoliopsida > Santalales > Viscaceae > Viscum > Viscum album. Next base: position 1,093,653,195 of record OY728148.1, on the reverse strand, counting down.
TATAGAAAATATATAGATTCTTTAATGGTTTAAAAACAAACCTTAAAAGGCAATATATATCTAAAACATTGGAAGTTACTAAAAATTGGTTTTTTTCTCTCAATGTAGAGATTGATTTTCATGAATAGTCCCATGATTATGAATATAAGAATATAATAATATAGTTTTAAGTTGGTGGATCAAATAAAAAAGGAAAAGGGGGATCCAATAACCCATATTTAAAAATTGTGGGAATAAGAATCATGTGAATTACCTCAAAAGTATGAGGTATTTATTCATGTGTGGGAGATAATTCCACCAAGATCATATATGTTTAAGTGACATAAAGAATCCAGAAATCATGATGGAGGGAAGGAGGGAACATCCTAATGTACCACGCATGGTTGAATTCTTCACCTATAGGGAGAAATGGAACTATGAAATCCAATGCATTGAACCATGGATCCATTAGGGTAATCAGTGTTAGAAACCACCAATCCCAAAGAATAAAGGTAAATCTCATTCTATCACTACTACTAAAGTGTACTATAAAAATCAAGTAATGTAACAGCCCAAGATTTTATAAAAAATATTCTTTTTAATTTCACTAATGTCTTGTGTTGTACGCAACAAAAAAAGGAGCTTGCACAACACGCATCCTTGACTTGCCTTGCATTACACACAATCACAACCTTCCTCGATAACGTGTGTAGTACGTAATACTGAGTTTCACGAAACAACGATATGCTATTAAAATATTATTAAAACTAGCCGTTATGAATAGTAATAACCACTTTTTAAAATTTTAGAAATTTTAACTCTCAAAATGGACTTCATTTTTGGATTCGGAGTATCGAATTTAGCCTAAGGTGAAATTTTGGTACTTTTCAGATAACTTTCATATTCTGATGAATAGTGAAAATTACTAAATTATAATTAAAAACAACTTTTTTAATCAAAATAATTAATAGTGATAAATTATTAATTTGAGTTGTTTTAAAGTATATTTAGAATATATTTTTACAATTTAATACAATGTTGGTCATTGGATGTAATTTCACATTTAAACCAGACATAATCAAGTGTCAATCTTTTGATAGATATTGTTTCTTAAAAACACGCTATTTGTTTTAACAGCGGGATTTAATTATAAAATTAATTAATGAAATTTCTATGTTATGAATTTGTTAAAATAGACTTCATTTTTGAATTCGGAATATGAAATATAGCTTAGGATGAAATTTTGGTATTTTTCTGAAAACATTCAATTTTTGATGAATAGTGAAACCACTAAGTGGTAGGTTAAAAACTGAATTTTGCATAAAACTTAATTTTACCGCTTCTGTGAATGGAATTTCGAAAATCCGACAGACACGGTTCATATCAAGGACAAAAATGTGGTTCAATGAGATGAAAATAATTTTTGGTGAATAGTAACTTTTTTCTTTTTTTACCACGGTTAATAGTAAATAGGGTAACTAAGGGTAAATATGATATTACTATTACCCTAACACATGTCCTAATTCTATTGGATAAGTGTAATTCGACCAAAAACAACCTTATGAATATAATATGACCATTTAGGTCCACTTGGATTAGATTATGAAATTTAATATTATTTTATTTAATGAATAGTTAAAATAGTTAAAATCAAAGTTTAATAACTAAAACATTTATAATATGGGGTTATACATAAGATAAATTAGACTATAAATATTCATTAGAAAGATAAAAAGATTTCCAACATAATTATATTTTATTTATAATTTTTAGACTTTAAATAAATTAATTTATTTATGACACAACGATGATGCAGTAATTACCCTTTTAAGGAAATATTAACATAATTGATGTTATAAATGCTCAAATGAATGTAATTTGAGACTTTTTATGAATTCCATTAATTTTCTAGGTTACTATGATATATTAGTGTTGATTTAAGCAACTTGGTTCGAACATATAATTCTGTTATGACTTTCACAAAAATCATATATCAAATAGTGTCAAAATTGACATAAAATAGTTTTTAAATCAAATATTATATTATTAATTGTTATTTTATTCCTAAAAATCTAAGGTTCGGCCAAATGACTTAGATAAGGATATATATATTAATAATAAACAATTTGGGGTTCGTTTGGAATGTTATAGTAAGTTTATTAACCATATAGTGAAAGAAAACAAAAAGACACGGTAAAAGTTAAATTATTTAACTTAGAGTTAAATCTAATTGATATGGTTAAAATAGTACACTAAACTTGTCTAAATCCTATTGTATGATGGGATTTAGACCCATCACCACTTTATCTTCGAAATAAGACCCTTTGGAACCATTATAAACCGATTTTGACTTTAATATAAAATAATATTTTGAGATATTCCTAAGGTGCCCCTCTCCTCCCTTATAAAAGGGCACCTCCCCCCCCTCCTCCTCACACGAATTTGAGCACTCAAGCTCGGCCAAACCCTTCCATTTTCTCCTCTCCACTTCAACACAATTCCACGACCATGGGAATGATATCATCGCTCGTGCGTACGTACGGACTACCGTCTCCACGACGCGATGAGATTCATTCTCCATGTTAACCATTTAAGAATGATTAAAAAGTATATATAAGAAATAATAATGAAATATATTACATTATAAAGCTAGTGGATTTATGTATATATGTATATGTATGTCATCTACTTACTTCCATTCAAAACAATAAGGAAAGGAAAACAGCGTTCATGCGTACGTACGGACTACCGTCTCCATGAACGGTGTTTTTCATTTCATTTATCTATATTATATATATATATATACTGAATATATATGATAGATAAATCATATTTTATATTCTGGAAGTAAGTAAATCATGATATAAGTAATAATAATGTCAAGAACAACAAGTCAAAATACCTACGATAAATGAAACGATTTTACCCAAAACGCTTCTTTAACATGGAATTTACAAAAGAACGGGTAATATAATGTCATAAGTGAACCATATATGATATTATTCTGTAATAAGTCAATGACATTATTTAAATCATTATACAGGAGGTTCGGACACATACGAAGCAAATCGGACCTAAGGTAAGGGAAATATCACAATCTCATTTTTATCCGAGATTGTTTATACTTTGGTATTTACTGGGTTGTATTTTATCATCCACATCCATGTTTCTTCAATATGTAATATTATTTCCATCCACCTACAATTTTTTAAATCCAATTTTACCCTTCGGTGAGTTTTTAGTAAAAGATATGAAATGAATCTTTTGTCGTTTTTCATACGAGGTACTTTTTGACTTTTCCGACAAAAGTACGAAGAATGTTTTTTTTAACTTATACGGCATGAATGGATTTATAAAAAATTATTTCCAAGAAGCTTCCTTTACAAGTATTCAAGTTTATTTTCAATCAAATTCTTTTAGTTTAAAATTGTATGACATGTTAAGAAAGGAGAAGTGTTTTTGAAGTAGAAAGGATATTTTCCTCAAGAATGAAGTTCAAGTATTTTATAAAAATTATTTTCCATCTAAGATAATAAAAGGGTTCTGTTTTTATCCCTATTATTACATGGATTTGATTATGTTGTGATGGAAACATTTTTATGAATTCCTTTATCTTATATGAATTGTTTTATGATGTCATGTTGTTTAAGAATCCCATTTTTATTACATGGGTTATGCGATGATGTATGATTTATGATTATGTGGCACACATAAGAAAGGATTCATTATAAGATGGGTGGGACCTATATCTCCCTCCAATTCATTGGGTAAAGATTTTATATCTCATGAGATAGACAGGGCTGGAACGGTAGGTTATACCGGTTCAGTGAAACAGGACTGAAACGAGGGTTACTCGATTCAGAAAGGGACTTTGTCCACTAAGATAGTCTTGGAAATGAGTCTTGACTAACAAGAAATGATTCTCTATGATTATGTGTGAATGCCACAAAGTTTAATGTTTTATGTTATGATTATTGTGATTACATTTCACTACCATGATTTATCCCATGTTATGAAATTATGCTCTCTTTTGCAGGTATGATTTCCAAAATGTTATGTTCTTATGAAGACGATGTGATTGATATTTCTTTTGTTTACCCTTACTGAGCATTTGAGCTCACCCTTTTATGTTTTCTTTTCCCCATGATATAAAGAAAGGTTTTAGGTAAAAAAAGGAAGATCTTTATGGGAGATGTTGAAGATCTTTCACCACGATTAGAAGATTTTATTCCGAGTTTCCAAAGACACTAAACTATTACGATCCTTGTGTGTGTTTTGGTTATGTACTAAGTATTCCGCAAAAGTAATGTAATGTTCATGTACGTCAAGCTTCGGGTCTCTACAGTTGGTATCAGAGGGAGGTTTAGTCATCCTTTGGAAACTAGGATGCGAAAACATTAGTGAGATCCCTAGAGATATTTCTACGGTATGTCTAGGGATGTCCCTAAGGATAAGTATATGTATAGGTTATAGTACTAGAACTACACTAATGATCATAGAATTAAACCTAAGATGTTAGATATTGAAGGTACTCCCCCTTTATTATGTTGTTTTCCCTAGCATGATTTTTTCCTCTCACACTATTCTTTTTGGGTTTTAGACGATGGCTGGAACCCGAAGGAACCGTGTTGATCAATGCAATGGACAATGCAATGATTGTCCTCCTGAACAAACAAATGTTATGGGAGATGGAGTGAAAAATCTTATTGCTATACTTACACAAGCTATGAATCATTCTGGACTTCCAAATGAGCAGAGAAGGGAACAATATTCTATTGAGTCCTTCATGAGGCAACGTCCACCTTCTTTCAGTGGGTCTTCTAATCCACTTGTTGCTGAACAATGGATCAGTACCACTGAAAAGATATTTTCAGTTCTTCAATGTTCTGAACATGATAAAGTCATCATAGCAGTATATCGTTTGGAAGGTGAAGCTGATCAATGGTGGAATCTTATCAAGAATACAAGGCAAAGAGATGAAATTGAGTCCATGGAATGGGACAAGTTCAAGAACTTATTTTTCAATAATTACTTCCCTCGTATTCTTCGAACAAAGATGGAGAAGGAGTTTCTTGAACTAAAGCAAAAGGATGATGAATCTGTTGGTATATACGAAGCGAATTTTACAAGACTTGCAAGGTATGCATTTGGAATTATCATCCAACCTGAAAGTAAAGTTGATCGATTTTTCAGTGGCTTAAAACCAAGTCTTCGAAGAGAATTATCTATAAGAGACTTCAGTAGCTATGAAGAAATTGTGCGTTGTGCTATCAAGGTAGAAATGGAAGTTGGTGTTACATATCCATCTCACGGTTTTGACATGAAACGAAAGATGGAGTTCAAGGAGAAATCTCAGAATAATGGTGAAAATAAGATAAATGGTTCCTTATGCACAAAGTGTGGAAAGAAGCATGGTGGAGATTGTCTTAAAGGGACTAGAAAATGTTTTAATTGTGGAAAAAAAGGTCATCGAACAGCTGAGTGTCAAAGTAATGGAAAAAGGGTTTCTAATGCTGTGAATAAAGCAAACACTGCAGAGAACGCACCACCAACACTTCAATGCTTCAAGTGCAAGGAAATGGGGCATTATGCTAATAAATGCCCTAATCCAAGGGTTAGTGATGATCAACATGAGCAACAACTGAAGTAAAAGGACAAAGGGAAGTCACATGCGATCACTATTGGCAATGTTGAATATGACAACGATGTGGTGGAATGATTAAGTGTTTATGTAATGGGATTCCAAAATAATGTTGTATCATTGAGTATTGAAATATTTATTGATGTGGTATTCAAATTGATTGAGATATTTTTTTTGGAAATAAGATGATATGCGCATAATGAAGGGAAAACGAGAAAATGAAATGTTTAATAGTATTCATGAGCTCATGATTGATATAAGGACTAAGTGATATCATGGTTTGAGTATATAGAATTTTGAGGATTTTGGTATGTGGAAAGTGTTAACTTTAAACTGCATTCATGTTTTCACTAAGGTATTCAAGAGAATACATGATTAAGGACTTTGAATGTTTGGAATGTGACCAACAAAACATATCTTATGATATATGGGGATCAACGATGGTATTAAATCTCTGGTAATCGTTTTCACTATGTTATGAGAGTGGACTGTAGTATTATGGATAAGCCTAAAGATTGAAATGGATTATGTTGGACATAAGTGAGTATTGTTTAAGGATAGAAGTTTTTTTTATATTATTGATGGGATGTTATAGTAATGTAGTTTTAGAAAAAGGACAACCTGCAGGACGGGCGACAGCCCATCGCTTCGGACAAGGCTGTGGGAATTGAACCCACAACCGAAGTGCGACTGGCCTTTATCGCCTACCACTGGCCTACAGGAAGTCCCTGTTTAGTAGAAACTAGTTTTATTATATTAAGCAGTATGATATATGAAGTATAAGTCCATTTTAGGAACCATATGTGATTAATCTCACTATAGATCGACTTATGTATATAATTTTTGCTAACCTTTTGTTTGAGACAGATGGAATGACCCGTCATTCTATCACATGATCTGCTAACACTTCACGAATAACAAATTAAACTTCATTTATTTAAGAGATGAAGTGGAAATTGTTCAAGGCATGAACAACAGTGAGATTGTACCAAAATAAAGAAAGTATTTATTCTAATTCTAATTTTCAACTTTAGGGAAATGATCTTGAAAACCAAAAAAGTTATCCTAGTGATCTTATACCTGATGAATCGGATGGTACCTTAGATCGTCACAAATTTATGGATTTTTGATTGTTGGCTTTTCCATATCCATGTTCTCTACCACTCTCCATCATAACATGATGGTTATATTTTTCTCCCATATCCATATTTTCACCTATGTGAAAACCCAGTGATTAGTTTATTTGGGTAACCGTTAAGTTTCATACTTTTGTTTTAAAATATTGGTTTTGGTATTCCTTTTTACGATGTGGGTTTCTATTAAAGAAAATTTCGAATAGTAAACCATTTATAACCCCGACGAATTTCGAGGGCGAAATTCATTTTAAGGGGGGTAGAATGTAACAGCCCAAGATTTTATAAAAAATATTATTTTTAGTTTCACTAATGTCTTGTGTTGTACGCAACACAAAAAGGAGCTTGCACAACACGCATCCTTGACTTGCCTTGCATTACACACAATCACAAACTTCCTCGATAACGTGTGTAGTACGTAATACTAAGTTTCACGAAACAACGATATGCTATTAAAATATTATTAAAACTAGCCGTTATGAATAGTAATAACCACTTTTTAAAATTTTAGAAATTTTAGCTCTCAAAATGGACTTCATTTTTGGATTCGGAGTATCGAATTTAGCCTAAGGTGAAATTTTGGTACTTTTCGGATAACTTTCATATTCTGATGAATAGTGAAAATTACTAAATTATAATTAAAAACAACTTTTTTAATCAAAATAATTAATAGTGATAAATTATTAATTTGAGTTGTTTTAAAGTATATTTAGAATATATTTTTACAATTTAATAAAATGTTGTTCATTGGATGTAATTTCACATTTAAACCAGACATAATCAAGTGTCAATCTTTTGATAGATATTGTTTCTTAAAAACACGCTATTTGTTTTAACAGCGGGATTTAATTATAAAATAAATTATTGAAATTTCTATGTTATGAATTTGGTAAAATAGACTTCATTTTTGAATTCGGAATATGAAATATAGCTTAGGATGAAATTTTGGCATTTTTCTGAAAACTTTCAATTTTTGATGAATAGTGAAACCACTAAGTGGTAGGTTAAAAACTGAATTTTGCATAAAACGTAATTTTACCGCTTCTGTGAATGGAATTTCAAAAATCCGACAGACACGGTTAATATCAAGGACTAAAATGTGGTTCAATGAGGTGAAAATAATTTTTGGTGAATAGTAACTTTTTACTTTTTTTACCACGGTTAATAGTAAATAGGGTAACTAAGGGTAAATATGATATTACTATTACCCTAAAACATGTCCTAATTCTATTGGATAAGTGTAATTCGACCAAAAACAACCTTATGAATATAATATGACCATTTAGGTCCACTTGGATTAGATTATGACATTTAATATTATTTTATTTAATGAATAGTTAAAATAGTTAAAATCAAAGTTTAATAACTAAAACATTTATAATATGGGGTTATACATAACATAAATTCGACTATAAATACTCATTAGAAATATAAAAAGATTTCCTACATAATGCTATTTTATTTATAATTTTTAGACTTTAAATAAATTAATTTATTTATGACACAACGATGATGCAGTAATTACCCTTTTAAGGAAATATTAACATAATTGATGTTATAAATGCTCAAATGAATGTAATTTTAGACTTTTTATGAATTCCATTAACTTTCTAGGTTACTATGATATATTAGTGTTGATTTAATCAACTTGGTTCGAACATATAATTCTGTTATGACATTCAGAAAAATCATATATCAAATAGTGTCAAAATTGACACAAAATAGTTTTTAAATAAAATAAAATATTATTAATTGTTATTTTATTCCTAAAAATATAATGTTCGGCCAAATGACTTATATAAGAATATATATATTAATAATAAACAATTTGGGGTTCGTTTGGAATGTTATAGTAAGTGTATTAACCATATAGTGAAAGAAAACAAAAAGACACGGTAAAAGTTAAATTATTTAACTTAGAGTTAAATCTAATTGATATGGTTAAAATAATACCCTAAACTTGTCTAAATCCTATTTTATGATAGTATTTCGACCCATCACCACTTTAGCTTCGAAATAAGACCCTTTGGAACCATTATAAACCGATTTTGACTTTAATATAAAATAATATTTTGAGATATTCCTAAGGTGCCCCTCTCCTCCCTTATAAAAGGGTACCTCCTCCCCCTCCTCCTCACACCAATTTGAGCACTCAAGATCGGCCAACCCCTGACAAAATCCCTTCTCCACTTCCCTAGAATAATCCTATAGGTCCTGGTCTTCTTCAAAGACCAATCTTAGTTCCCTAAGTGGAGGATTCAAAGAGGCGTTTCAAAGAAGAGGTAATATCCATTACCGATCTTTTCAATTTCTTTCTTCTTCAACTTCTTCTTCTTTAGTTGTTTCATGATAAAGTAATAACATCATTATTTCTTATATACTGATATGTTATTATAAATATGAAACAACTCTAATTCACCTTCTATCCATCCTACGGAAAAATGAAATCACCGCGCGTGCGTACGTACGGAATACCGTCTCCACGCCGTGGTGTAATATATTTTCCGTCACCACCTTAATTGGATTGGTATAATGGTGTAATGAGTAACTATATATGATTATTATAAAGTGATATTGATACTGAAATAGTATACATACACTTCAACACAATTACACGACCATGGGAATGATATCATCGCTCGTGCGTACGTACGGACTACCGTCTCCACGACGCGATGAGATTCATTCTCCATGTTAACCATTTAAGAATGATTAAAAAGTATATATAAGAAATAATAATGAAATATATGACATTATAAAGCTACTGGATTTATGTATATATGTATATGTATGTCATCTACTTACTTCCATTCAAGACAATAAGGAAAGGAAAACAGCGTTCATGCGTACGTACGGACTACCGTCTCCATTAACGGTGTTTTTCATTTCATTTATCTATCTTATATATATATATATATACTGAATATATATGATATATAAATCATATTTTATATTCTGGAAGTAAGTAAATCATGATATAAGTAATAATAATGTCAAGAACAACAAGTCAAAACACCTACGATAAATGAAACGATTTTACCCAAAACGCTTCTTTAACATGGAATTTACAAAAGAATGGGTAATATAATGTCATAAGTGAACCATATATGATATCATTCTGTAATAAGTCAATGACATTATTTAAATCATTATACAGGAGGTTCGGACACATACGAAGCAAATCGGACCTAAGGTAAGGGAAATATCACAATCTCATTTTTATCCGAGATTGTTTATACTTTGGTATTTACTGGGGTGTATTTTATCATCCACATCCATGTTTCTTCAATATGTAATATTATTTACATCCACCTACAATTTTTTAAATCCAATTTTACCCTTCGGCGAGTTTTTAGTAAAATATATGAAAGGAATCTTTTGTCGTTTTTCATACGAGGTACTTTTTGACTTTTCCGACAAAAGTACGAAGAATGTTTTTTTAACTTATACGGCATGAATGGATTTCTAAAAAATTATTTCCCAGAAGCTTCCTTTACAAGTATTCAAGTTTATTTTTAATCAAATTCTTTTAGTTTAAAATTGTATGACATGTTAAAAAAGGAAAATTGTTTTTGAAGTAGAAAGGATATTTTCCTCAAGAATGAAGTTCAAGTATTTTATAAAAATTATTTTCCATCTAAGATAATAAAAGGGTTCTGTTTTTATCCCTATTATTACATGGATTTGATTATGTTGTGATGGAAAAATTTTTATGAATTTCTTTATCTTATATGAATTGTTTTATGATGTCATGTTGTTTAAGAATCCCATTTTTATTACATGGGTTATGCGATGATGTATGATTTATGATAATGTGGAACACATAAGACAGGATTCATTATAAGATGGGTGGGACCTATATCTCCCTCCAATGCATTGGGTAAAGATTTTATATCTCATGAGATAGACAGGGCTGGAACGGTAGGTTATACCGGTTCAATGAAACAGGACTGAAACGAGGGTTACTCGATTCAGAAAGGGACTTTGTCCACTAAGATAGTCTTGGCAATGAGTCTTGACTAACAAGAAATGATTCTCTATGATTATGTGTGAATGCCACAAAGTTTCATGTTTTATGTTATGATTATTGTGATTACATTTCACTACCATGATTTATCCCATGTTATGAAATTATGCTCTCTTTTGCAGGTATGATTTCCAAAATGTTATGTTCTTATGAAGACGATGTGATTGATATTTCTTTTGTTTACCCTTACTGAGCATTTGAGCTCACCCTTTTATGTTTTCTTTTCCCCAGGATATAAAGAAAGGTTTTAGGTAAAAAAAGGAAGATCTTTATGGGAGATGTTGAAGATCTTTCACCACGATTAGAAGATTTTATTCCGAGTTTCCAAAGACACTAAACTATTACGATCCTTGTGTGTGTTTTTGTTATGTACTAAGTATTCTGCAAAAGTAATGTAATGTTCATGTACGTCAAGCTTCGGGTCTCTACAAGTAACATATGGTAAAATTCCTACTTACACAAGAATGAAAAAGGTTTATTTTATTATGATTCTATAAATTTCTTTATAACCTATAAGTTTTCTAGAACTTCTGAATTTAAGCCTTGATAGCCTTATATATTGATATATGTAAAAACACATAGTGGTGCGATCATTTATGTCTATGTTTTATGATCTTATCTTGTTAGAATATATGGGAAGAATCATCCAGTGAATCGTTTAATCTTTCCCTAGGTGGAATTTGATGTTACACTGGGTATGGATTGGATATCTTTATATAGATCACACATCATTTTTTTGGGAAAAGTAAATATCTTTCTATATTCCAAAACATCCAATCCTGCTACACAAATTTAATGATGATAATGACTCTCCTAATGAAAATCCATCAATGATGTGGGACATGATACCCTATGAATACACATACAATTTATAAATGGTTGATTTGAAGGAAAGTATCAACCTTAAATAAATTATCATTATAACGGAATATACTATTTTATTACCTAGATGTTTTCCAAAGATTCCACTAGATCATGACGTAGAGTTGTCAATAGATCTTATATCTAGATCAACTCGTGTCTTCAAATTCTTCTATATGATGGACCCTATCGAACTGTAGAAGTTAAATAAGTAGTTTCATGTTCATTTATTCAAATGTTTCATACACCATAGTTAATTCTTTTTGGGTGTGATGTTTATTATTATGAATAAAAAATATTGATCAATGTGTCCATGTATAGATTATTGGGAGATCAACCAGATCACCATAAGAAACAAGTATCCCATTCCAAGAATTGATGACTTGTTTGATCAACTATAAGGATCTCATTACTACTTAAAGGTGTATCTCCATTATAGAAATCATAATCTGAATGTAAAGAAGGGAGATATTTGGATGATATTATTCCATAAACGTTATGGGAACTATGAGTTAACATTGATTCCCTTCTAACTTACTAATTCCTCTGAAATCATTATATATTTGATAAATATAGTCTTTAGAAACTACCTTGAAAATTTTTTGATACTATTTTATGATGATATTATCATTTAATACAAGATAAATGAGGAAGATAAAGATCATCAAAGGATTCTATTAGAAACATTAAAAATGGAAAAACTTAGGCTAAGATTAATAACTGTTTCTTTTAGATGATTAAATCCACAATTCTGGGGAACATTATCAAGAGTGAACAAATGTATATAGGCCCTTCATAGACAAAAGTAATTGAGGAATGGACCAGACCCACTAGTGTCAATGAAATCTATAGTTTTAATGTCTGATTAGGGTACTATTGACGTTTTATGTTAATTTTATTATGATTTTATATCCCACTAACTAAATTAACATGGTAAGGGGTAAATTATGTTTCTACAGAAGAATGTGCGGAAAATTTTAAGGCTATAAATAATATTAGAATCAATACACCTATTCTCAAGAAAATATAAAGTTGAGAAGGTTTTGTAATATATAGTGATACTTTTAAGAAAGGCATGGTATTTTAATCATATATAATAAAAAAGTGATACCTATTCCACCATACAGTTGAAGATCAATGAGAAGAACAACCTGATGGATGATCTGGAGTTAGTAGTTGTAATACTCACACTAATGATTGCTTGGAACTATCTATAAGGTGAGGAGTGTGACATATATATAGATAATAGGATGAAAACTTATATATTAACATAGAAGTATCTCAATATGAACCATAAAATATAGTTGGATATAATCAAGGACAATAATTTCATTATTAACTATGATCGAGGTAGGAGAACAAGGTAGATGATGTTCTTAGTAGAAAAGAACCTGCTACTTTATTCATGATGTAGATTGAGAAAGAACTTATCTTTATGGATAGGAAAATGATATATTTGGAAGTCATAATGGCAAGAAATACATCATATATTACCCAAATTATTTCCAAACTATCTATCTAATAGAATATGAAAGAGGAATAAAGGGATGATATGGAGCTTCAAAAAAGGGTGGATGTAGTAAATTAAGGGAATATTCATTAATTTCATATCAATGATGATCGGTTGATTTAGATAAGAACTAAACATTTTGCAGCATCATAAACTGAGATAAATTACGAAATATTGGATAATGTGAAAATCTCATCTTTCTCTATTCATCATAGAAGTGCCCAGATGTGAAATGATTTTGAGAGAACCTCTAGTAAGATAGCATGAAGAGGTAGATTGCTAATTATATCTCATGTTTCTCATTATGTCATCATGTTAATGTATAATTTAAAAATTCTCATTGGATGATCCATCCATTACCCATAACCACATGAAAATGGTAGAATATCCTCGTGGAATTTTTCACTGGTCTCCCAAAGACATTGAAAGGAAATAATATGATACAGGTTGTGGTATATTGACTCATTAAGAATAAGCTCTTCATATTTATTCAGGAATAATTATTAATGGAAAAACATGCTAGGATATATGTATAGGAAGTGGTGAGGCTATATGGGACACTACTTTTGATCATCTCTAATCATGATCCAAGTGTTACTTATAAATTTTGGATAAGTATTCAATATTATTTTAAAACTGAATTGAATTTTATCATGGCCTATCACCCCAAAACTAATGTCCAACCTAAAATGAGTATTTATAAACTCGGGGATATGCTTAGATCCTACTCAATGGAACTCAGGATTATATAATCAATATATCCCCTTATTTTAGTTCTCATACAAAAATATCTTCCACTCAAGTATTCAAATGTCTCCATATAAAGCTCTATATGGAAATCATTGTAAAAATACTACTTGTTGGGATAAAGTTGGTGAATGAAAGCTACTTAGACTTGATATTTTGTAAGAGATTATGGAGAAGGTTCAATCCATCCAACAATATATAAAATATGCTCATAATTGGAATAAGAGCTATACTTAAAACCATTTAAGGGACTTGGGGTTCAAATTTAGAGACAATGTTTCCCTTAAAATGTCAACATGGAAGAGACTCATTCTATTTATAAATAAATGGAAACTTATCCCTAAGTAAAGTGTCCACTTCAATATCCTTGATTGCATAGGATCATTACCCTACCAGCTATCACTTTCACCAAAAATATTTCAAGTTCATGATATACACCATATATCTCACTTGTGTAAGTATAAACCCAAACCCTCACTTGTATTGGATCCACAGTTGGTACAACTGGAAAATTTCCTCTCTTATTAGGACAATCCAGTGAAGATATTAGATAGTAGAGACGATGTTCTATGCAATAAGATAACAACCCACCTTGTCAAAATGTTGTGGTGGGACCATAAATACAAAGAGGTGATGTTGGAGCTAGAGTGAAAAATGGGGTATAATTACCCTCACCTATTCTCAATAGAGAATATGTGTTTAAATTTTGGGGAATAAATTAATAAAGGTATGAATAATATAACAACCCATTGTTTATAAATGAAATATGTTTCTTTAAAAAAATGAATGAAGGAATGTTGCATAGAACATTGTCTCTACTACCTAGAAAATGGAAATATGTGACCTTGAGATCAATTGAGGTGAATAATGAATGAAGGAATGAAGTGTTATATATAGGAGGTAATATAACTATTGGAATTGTGACACCCAGATTTTCAATTCCATTCATTGTTTCAAATCCTCTTTTGGTTCATAGCTTTCTCATGGTTTCCAGGTGTTCCGGGTTTGAAATTTTGGTTCGTATTGTGTTATTGATCTATGTCCATGGTCTTTTGGGTCTTGTGGGGTACTTGGACTCTTCTTTTTCCAAAGGGATGGTATGAGTTTTTTGTTTTCTGGAGTTGTATTAGTGATACTCTTTGTGGCACCACTTGTGGGGTAATTTGTTGATGTGGTTTATACCCATGAGTTGGATGAGTTTTGACATGAAAAGAATGCTTTGTTTTGGGAACTTGTTTCCCCTATACTTGGCCAATCTTTCCCCCTTGTTTTCCCCCTTTTACACCCATGAAATTGGAGTCGAAACATCAATTTTTGGGTTTCCAAAATAGGCTACACGGTTTAGCTGCATGGTTTACTATACCGTGAATCCAAACCAGTCAAGGTGTCTAGGTCATTAAAATATTTTTTGAAATTAAAACTTTTCCTTCACGAATATAACCCAAATATTCCCCATTCTTCAACAATTCCACCCTAGTAGCCATAGTAGGCCTCCAATATCCCTCAAGCTTCCATGCAATGCATCTTTTATGGGGTTTTTTGAGAAAACATCAAGTTTTCTCCAAGTAAGTGTTTCTCTCTTCATTTAATTCCTTCTCATTAGGGTTTCATCCCTCTTTCATGAAAATCTAAAATTTCTAGAAGTTAGAGTTCGTACCTAGGGTTTTATTTGGTCTCTTTTTGGTCAAATAATGTGTTTTAGGGCTCAATTTCACTCCCCTGTGGTGAGGCGATGGTGTGGTTGAAGTTTCACACAACAAATCAGTTTTTTGAAAAAAAAAAGGTTAGGTGGTTCCATGTGTAAGTATCCTAAGATGAGTTAGATTTACTTTATTTATATTTTTGTCCGGTTCTTCTTACATTATTTTTGTTTCAGGAACCATTTTTTGTAGTGTTGATTAAGCTCTTAATGTCAATGTTTCTTATTTGTTTGAAAATGTGTGTTTTTATGTGTATATTTTCTGGTATTATTTGAGGTAATTTTATATCACTTTATAGTGGTTTAATAAATGTTTCTTGGGATGAAAATTCTATTTTGGATTGGTATTTGAATGGTTTTTTTCTTTGAAAGAGGTTTTTGAAATGGTTTTTTGTGAAAAACATGGTTATACCCCATGGTTTTGTTGTATGAAAATTAAAAATGATTTAGTGAGTTAAGAAAAATGGGAAAATTATGTACATGTATTGTTTTGTTTATTGTATTCACTTAAGATGGGTTTTTGAAAGGTAAATAGTTTATTTAAGATGTCAAAAAAATTTATAATTTTTTATAAATTTCTTAAATGTTTTATCAAATTTCAAGAAAGGTGTAAAACATGTTTGTGGGCTGTTTTCCGTTAGTATGATGTGAAAAATGAATTTTTCATGGGAAAGGTGTTTTATGTGACATGTATGTGGGCTGTTTAGTGAATGTGTGACTAGGAAGTGGTATTTTCATGTGAAAAATATATTTCATTGATTTTGGAACTTGTTTGAGCACAAGAGGGAAAACCTGAGTATATAGGTGGGTGGACGTGTACTAGTATGCTAGTGATCCTGTGGGGTTTGGCCTCAGTTCCACATAGCAATTTTTACACTGATAACACTAACTAAACTATTATGATGATGATGATGATGATGATGGGGAACCACTATTTTATGTGTATTTTCCCTACTAGTGGCTCGTGTATGGAAGAACGGATATTGTGATGGTTACTTTCACCAAGATAAGAGCTACCTAGGACCCACAACAAGCTAGTGCCTAGGGGTTATTTCTTGTTGCATGTACTCATTAGATAATTTATGATTACCATAGTAATACAATATTTTTGGCTATAAAATTAATAGATTTGGCTTTACATTTTGAAAGCATTGATTATTTAAAGTATCTCACTTTAAACTATTTTTATTTAAAGTTGCATCTCTTTAAAATTATTTATAACATATCATGTTAATGAAAAATTACAAGATTTTAATATTCTAATGTTTATCACATTGAATCCTTTAGTGGTGTCATCCTACCAGGCTTTGTATCACACCCTACATACACCTTTGTGGTTAAGTGGACTTGGTTATTTTTGTTGCAAGTTGGGTAGAGCTTTTAGTGCCAATGGTTCGGGTTTCTAATGGTCCTTCATGATGCAGTGTTGTGAAGATGTCTTGAGGTTGGTGCATCTTTCTATGAAGAGGTTATTAGGCTATCATTTGGGTTTTTTTTCATTTTTTTTAGTCTTTGAGAATTGTTTTAAATTATTTAATTCAATTGTGAATTTTTTTAAAAGATGGTTTGTTTTGAAAAATCCATATTCTTATACTTGATTTGTTTGTTGTTTAATGTTTATAAACATGGGTAAATCATTAAAAAAATTTAATTTTATCATACTTGGTCACTTTTTCCAACATGTGGGGATCAGGAACGCCCTTCAGGCCTTGTCATGGGTCATGTTTGGTGTTGGTTTTGATGGAGACCAGATTCAGTTCATGAAAAAATGGTATCAAAGGAGGTTCGCTCCCTTTGGGTTATGTTATCTGGGGAAGTGTCGTGATAGTTTGGAACTAGGATTATCGAGACTTAACATTTCGGTTATGGATAGTGTTCTTGTCCAGCACACATCATGATGGGAATCGAGTTTCCCGGGGAATTTAGGATTTATCTGAGTCCTTTGGTTTTCTTAGATTGATGATGATTAGGGGAAATGAAAAGAGAGTAAGGTTAATGGTATCAGTAAGCTCGTGGGGCCTAAAGAGCCATGTGGAGCTGAGGATAGTTCTCTAGAACACTCTCTGTGATGGTGAAGTTAATGGTGTATGGCCACCAACTATATGTCCTAGTCAACCATTGAAACTAGTTTCCCCTCGCATTGTCTTGTGTCCATTAGTTTTGAAATCTTGGATATTTGGTTTTGAAGCAAAAATGATAGTTTAAAAAAGCGTAAAGTTTTTAAAAATGGTTTTTTAATAAAAATGGAATGATTTGATTTGTGAAATGTTGGAACTGAATTTTTAGAATTGTTTTCAAATGGAAAATTTTGTGTTTACACCTCTTTTGAAAGTGGGAACTATGTTAAAGATGGATTTGAAAAAGTGTTCCCAATAGAGTTTTCTATACTATTGAAAGGTCTTCTGATGGGATGGAATGTTTTGAAGGACATGTGTGGAGTTTGTAAATGGATTTTTATTTTGTAACTAGAGATCTTTTTGAAGGTTTTACAACTCATTGGAACCTTGTTTTAAATTAGAATAGATGAGTTTTCAAAGGAATGCGGGGTTGATTAAAGTGAGTTTTCATAAAACCAGACACGTTTTTAAAGGAGTTGAGATGTTTTGAAATTGATGTGAATAGATTGAAATTTATTTTTCATTCGAATGATTTTGTATTTCTTAATAGTTTTGTAAGATGTTAATTATGATTTTTATTTCATGGTTAGCGGTCTTGAGAAAAAGGAAGTGTTGGTTGACTATTTTGGTATTGAAAGGTGGAAAGAATTTTTGTTTTAACCTTTGGTATTTCCAAGAGTGACCACATGCATGGGGTTATATGGAATGATGGATGGTTAATGGAATGACTGGATGATTTCTATGATGTATATGAGGAGGGTTCCCAGGGTGTCATGGAAACATGCATGTGTGAGTCCCATGGGGTACCATTATTGGATATGCTAACTACCGAACCATTTGATTTCAAAGAGATTATTTTAAAAGAAAACATGATGTCTTGATGACTAGTTTGGGATGGTTTGTCTTATGTGTTTTTGGAAATTTTTTGGTTGTGAGATGTTTTGAGTCTAAGAACCCCTCTTGTTTGAATGGTGTTTTGGGTTTGTGTTTCTTTGGTAAGTTGGGTTGAAGGGTTAGTTAGTGGTATCTTCTTAGAAATGTTTCATGATTCCTTTACAGTGGTTCCCTTCATGTGTTTGGATCTATTCTGTGGCATGTTTTGACCAATGTACAAGATTTTTTGTGTCATTGGGTTCTCTCTTTGGGTAAGGTATGCCCCCATTATGGGTTAGTGCACAACTAAAGTGCATCCCAATTTGTTTCATTTTTGGAAGATCCTCCAATTAATCAATATAAGGAATATTCTTTTTAGGCATGGGATATTGGTTTTACACCTTATCCTTTCATGTTTTTTTGAGTCCTCTTGTAGTGGGAGAGTGATCATGGAATGTTGAATGAGACCTTGGTTTCTTAAGTTACCTTACTCATCGAAGGTGGAAGTTGTATAGGGTTGTTATTTTGGATGAGTGTCTGTATGGTGTCTAAGAGGGCATATGGTTTCTTCATAGTCTCTTCGAAGTAGGAGTTCACGTTAAACCACTAGTGTGGGAAATATGGTTATGAGAGGTTGTTATGGTCACTTTATGGATTTGTGTGATGTTTGGGGAGGTCACATATGGTCCCTCTCAATGCATTTTTTCTATCAGTCGCAATGGTTATGTTCAGTGATGCCTTGTGATGTCATGTGCTCGTTTGACTATAAATGTGAAGTTGTATAATATTTTTTGAGTCATTGTTTTCTCAGAAGTGTGTCTCTTTTCGGTAAATCTCAACAATATTTTTTTATAGGAAGGTGCTTCTATATAAACTTTTCTCTTTCCATTTCTCATCTAAAGAAAAAAGGGGTGATGTGTGTGAATCTTCTAAGAACTTGTTTCAGTGAAATTTAGGGTTATGTTAAAGTGAGTTTAGAATTTTTTATGTCTCTATGAATCCATCTAGGATCAGGGTATAGTTTTCATGGAACCAAAAGGAAAATTTCTATTTGGGGGGTTTCCAAATCCTAACCACGATGCTAAATATGCTTCAATAATTTGAGCTCCGGCCATAGGTTCTGGAGTGAAGTTGGCACATAGTCAGTAGAAATCCTTGGTTTGTTCGAACCCCTGTAAAAAAGTTCTATCCTCAGTAAGAAAGATGTGAATATTTTAAACCTCTAGTGTCTTCATATTTCTTATGTTGTTCATGTTCAATGGAAATAGGTGAAGGGCCTCATGCCCATGTAGTTTCCCAATGTCATTCCACCCCCATTGGTTTCCATTGGGTTTTGGGATAGAGTTTTGAAATTTGGATAGATAGGTTAAACACACAGTTAGTAGTAACCATGCCCCAAAAACCATGCAGATTGAAAGATTCACATAGTTAGCGCATGGTTTCCCAAACTGTTTAGAATAAACATACGTCCTTCCCAACTCTTTAAATTATGGGGTTTTTCTTTTTCAGATCTTGTTGGCCAGATGAGATGGTTGGTTTTTATGGTGGGGAGACCCACTATGATTCTTATGTATGTTCTTTTGGAAATTTCTAATGGAATTATACCCCTTGAACTAGGGATTCTGTTCGGGCCTCCAACTGTTAGTGTCCTAATTCTGTCTCAGAAAACATTAAGATGTCTCTTATAATGGGGATCCCATTTGTGTCTCCTCATACAAGTAACATATATTTTTCCTTATTCTTGTCTTAACAGAAGGTGGTCTCTTTTGTATCTATCTAACTACCAACATCTTCCTTGGGTAAGCATTGATATTGAAGAGCGCCCAACGGTTTAGTTAAAGAAAGGTAAGTGCAACCTTGTTCGTTGTAGTTGTTCTTTGGGTAAGTTTATTAAGTCTTGTTGTGATAGTGTTTGAGGAGTTTTCTTATGGGATAAAGTCATAATGTGATTTATTGTTTTAGGAAAGTGGTTTATGTTTTTTTTTTTGAGAGTATTCCTTTCTTAATTGATCACTTGAGGTGCTTTGGGCTTTCAGGGTCAGATGAAACTTGGAAAGGGTGTCTATTTTGGTCTATCAGTTGGGTTGGGATTTTTTACTTTGTCCTTTCTATGGCTTTCTAGGGGTGGAAATCTTTTTGGTGGGATGAATTATCACACTCATATTTTCAATTACATGTTTTGTTTCAAATCATCTTTTGGTTCTTTACTTTCTCTTGGTTTCTAGGTGTTTTGGGTTTTAAAGTTTGGTGCCTATTGTGTTATTGATATATGAACATAGTATTTGGGGTCTTGTGTGGTACTTGGACTCCTTTTCAAAGTGACATTATGATTTTTTTGGTTTTTTGGAGTTGGATTAGTGACACTACTTGTGGGGTATGTTGTTGACATGGTTTGTACCAATGAGTTGGATATGTTTTGGGATGAAAAGAGTTTTTTGTTTTGGGAAGTGTTTTACCCTATCCATGGTCTATATTTCCCCCATGGTTTCCCTTTTGACCACCCTTAAATTTGAGGCAAAACATCACTTTTTGGGTCGCTATAACAGGCCTCACGGTTTGGCCGCACATTTTACTATATCTTGCAGTCACACTGTACAAGGTGTCTAGGTCATTAAAATATTTTCTAAATACCTATTATCCCTCCTAGAAATAAAACTAATCTTCCACATTCATCCCCCATTAGATCCTAGTATCCATGGGAGGCCTCCAAGCTCCCTTAAGATCTCATGGAACCCATCTTTGATAGAGTGTTTT
This sequence comes from Viscum album, assembly GCA_963277665.1. Taxonomy (NCBI): domain Eukaryota; kingdom Viridiplantae; phylum Streptophyta; class Magnoliopsida; order Santalales; family Viscaceae; genus Viscum; species Viscum album. The sequence continues at coordinate 1,093,631,854 of OY728148.1, read as the reverse complement.
GTGGTGAAGCTTCAATATTTCTTCAAGTAAGTGTTTCTCTCTTAATTTACCTCCTTCTCCTTAGGGTTTCATCCCTCTTTTATTAAGTTATAAAATTTAACGAAGTAATGGTTATTACCTAGGGTTTTATTTGGTATCTTTTTGGTCAAATCGTGTGGTCTGGGGATCGATTTCACTCCCTTATGGTGCGGTGATGGTGCGGTTGAAGTTTCACACAACGAATCAGTGTTTTGACACAAAAGGTGGGTGGTTTTATGTGTAAGAATCCTAAGATGAGTTATACTTAATTAATATATATTTTTATCATGTTTCAATTACATTATTATTGGTGAGGGACCATTTTTGGTAGTGTTGAATAAGCACTTAATTTTAAAGTTGCATATTTTTTTGAAAATGTGTGATTTTCATGTGTATATTTTGTGGTGTTATTTGAGGTAATTTTATAGTACTTTAGAGGGGTTTAATAAATGTTTCTAGGGCTTCCAATTATGTATTTGATTGGTATTGTTGTGATTTTGGCCTTGAAAGAGGGTTTTGAAATGGGTTTTGTGTGCAATCCTTGGTTATACCCCTTAGGTTTGTTTTATGAAAATTGAAAATTATTTAGTGAGTTAAACAAAGTGGGAAAATGATGTACATGTACTATTTTGGTGATTTTATTCACATAATATGGGTTTTTAAAGGTAAAGAGGTTATTTAAGATTTCAATAATTTTTATAATGTTTTATAAATTGCGGAAATGTTTTATCAAATTTCAAGAAAGGTGTGAAATGAGTTCGGGGGATGTTTTGTGTGATTATGATGTGAAAAATGATTTTTTATTGTGAAATGAGTTTTATGTGACATGTATGTGAGATTTTTGGTGAACTTGTGACTAGGAAGTGGTATTTTAATGTTAAACATATATTTCATGGCTATTGAAAATTTTTTGTGCACAAGAGGGAAAACCCGGGTATCTAGGTTGGTGGACGTGTACTAATATGCTAGTGATCTCGTGGGGAATAGTAACCTGACTGTTGGGAATAGTAACCAGACTGTCGTAATGGTAATATGACCTTGGTATAATAAAATTTAAAATTAATAATATTTATCATGTGTAATTTATAGAAATAAAAATATTATACTTCCCTAAAAATAGATATCATGATTAATAACTCAAATAAAATATAAGCACATTTTTAATAAATTTTATTTTAAGGTATTTAATAAAAAAACAAATTTATATACTAATAATTAAAATAAATTATGTTAGAATTTATTTTGATAAAATGAATACCATTTTTAAAGTTATAATGTAGAATTTTTCCAAGGGTTATTTTTTGAAATTTTCTGAAATAGTTCAATTTTTAGGTGAATAGGAAAAATACAGACTTTTTTGTAATCGATGTATTTTAAATTACATCATTCATGAAATAATAATACCCTATGAATTATTGAAAATTTCAATCGATGAAAAAAAATATTAAATTTTAGAAATGAGTCTTTAAAATATAATAAACATAATTTCTAAACCTCAAAAGTATTTTCCAATTTCAATATTCTAAAGTATTCTATTAAAATAAAAAATAATTTTTTCACTTTAATTTTTGGTAAAAAATTGAGTTAAGATTATAATGGGGTTCAAAGTCCTAAAAATTATATTATATTGATATATGATTAATTATTAAAAAATATAACCATTACTATGTATAACTTAAATATAGTACTTTATTCAAGTATTTTATTCTAAAAATGCCTCTCACCTCAAGTATAAATAACCCCCCTCTCCCCCTTGGAAAACCACTTCACTTCTAATTTTCAAAGAAAAATATCTACCCAAATTCCCTCTATTAATCCACATACAATCCATATTTATGTACTGGAGTAATCAAACTTCAATGTTTCAAGAAGTTAAGGGTCATAGAAAAAGGATCCACTTCAAGAAAGTGTTTTTGTACTTTCATAATTTTATTCCATTTCCCTTTTCTAATTTCATTTCATCCTTTTAATTTATAACTTAATCATTAATAAACCAATTATAAATTGTTTTATGATAATTTTTATAATGTTAAAATGTTAAAAAAATTATATTTCTAAATAATAATATATTATTCATCTTGTGCCTCTTTTTTGGAAAGTGTCCTCTTAATGACCAGTTAACCACCAACAAGGAAGTTTCAAATTATTTTCATATAAAAAAACTTATATATGGTTATAATAAACTATTTATGATATATAAATTTATAAATATATTTATATTATGCTTCTATAAGTAATTCAACTTATGTATAAATGACCTTGAACAAAATAACAAAACTGAATCCAAATAAAAACAATTTAAGGAAAACATAATATCCAAACGTTCAACTATTAATGAATAGAATTTTAATATAAAATATAATGTTAATAATTTATAAATAATTGTTAAATGAAAATAATTCTACTCAATTTTAATATTTTAATGAACCTACTTTTATTATTCAGGATGTGGAAAAGAGGTGAAATAAAGCAGGTTTTAAGGTAATGGGATTCTCAGACCCAAACACTTTATTTTGGGTTATCTCCTATTTCACATTGATTACAGTATGAATTTTGATAAAATATAAAAAAAAATTACTTTTAATATTATTTATATTTTATTTCATCAATATAAATTCTTTTATCCTTCCATAGTGTTTTCTAAGTCATTAAAAATGCTGGTTTTTAAAAAGACTTTAGCTTCTAAAATACCTCTTAAATCCACTTGAGTTTTTTCTCCTTAAAAAATAAAATGTCCATTTTTCCAAATTATGAACTCCCTTATTCATATAGGAATACTAATGTTCAGTTCATGAATAATGATACGTGAAATTATTTACAAAACCCATTTCTTTCCATGGGTTAATTAATGACTGTGATTGTTTCCCTTCTATGTATAATGAATGATTCTAAGAATTTTATAATGTGAAGGGTGGGATCAGAATTATGTATACCACCAATGAATTAGGTAATGTGATATATATAATTAGATAATGTGTATTATTATTGAACTAGATTCCATATTTTTTCACAATGATTACGTCATAATTTATGCACATATGTAATGCATGAACATGATGCTAGTTGTATTCACAACTATGTGTGGTATTTAAAAACTATGTTAGGATGTTTCATTATTGTTACATGTGCTAAATTACATGACATTATCAAATTTTTCCCTCATGATTTTGATGATGTTCCTATGTTTATGATATGATGATTATTATTATTATCACCTATGTTCTATTGATTTGTGTCCTTTATTTCTCCCCTTACAAGGCATTTAACTCAACCATTTTATTGATATATATCCTCAGGTGAATACATGAACTAAGGAGATTGTGAGATATATATAAGGATATAGAATAATAATTTAAATAATTATTAAGTTTTATTATGTAAAATTAATTTATGATCCTAATTTTCCCAAGACACTAGACCTTTGGATCCCGGATTGTTTCACTATTTTGTTGCTTGTCTTAAAGGTGATGTAATAGTCATGTAAGGAAAATTTGTTTTTTAATAGTATTCTTAAAAAGTTTCAGTGATTTAGGTTTCTTGTTTGAAAAAAAATCTAAAGGGGAATATTTTTGTGACCAAATAAGCTGAATGAGTTTTTGGGTTTTCTAGAGGTTGTTTTGAAGAAGTTTGGTTGGTTTATTTTTTTTAAAAAACGTATACTTAATTTGGTTTTCTTTTATTATTTTAACAAAAATCACATCACTTTGTAAATTTTTCTAACAAAAGAAATATTATGGTGGTGTAATTGAATCTAGTGGATCAAATAAAAGTTTCTTAACCTGTGCCCATCAGATGAACATTTTTTATCTATGAATTTCTGATTATGTTTTGTGACAACATTTTATCTCTTAAAGTTTACATAGATCCAATCATATGGAATACTTGAATATAAAATATAATGATGATTTGTGGATCTAAATTTCCAATTATCATGAGTTCTTAAAATCTCATGTCACAAGATTGAGTAAAAGGGGATAAATTGAGCCTAAGATAAAAATAGAAAGAAGTTTATTAAGTATAATGGGGGACTAAACTATTCATATAAATAAATACATATTAAAAAATGATTTTAGATTATTTTTAGGAATAAAGCATAAAAATTCTCTCAAATAAACATATAAAAAGTTGAGAATAACATTTTTTAATAATGATGTTTCTAATTATTGACATTGGAAAAAGTCCAACTCATAATCCATTGAACGAACATTTCTTTAGATGATAAAGAATCTAATGAGACAAAGTATTCATATGAAGCCCATTGGAAATAAAGGTATAATATCCATCTAACAAGAATGTAAAAATTTATGAATTTTATTTTCTTACAAGATGATTGGATGAACTATCGGGTATAAAGATTAGTAGTCAAAGGAAGGAATATGAAGGCACTGTTTGAAATGTTCTGATGTAATTCATCAGATAGAGGCACATCAAATATAATAAAATTCATGAAGTTCTATAAAATTCACATGTTTTATAAATTAATGAGTAAAATAGAAGTTAGTGTCGAAGATTTTGAAAAAAAACTCAGATAATTTCCCACCAATTTTTTAAGGAATATTTGGACAGAGATTCTTTGGATAGAATATTTCTTACAAAGGATTTCTAATAGAAAAACAATCAATAATTGATATTATTTTTTGTTAAAAAGTATTTATGAATTTCTTGTAAATATATATATTGTGATGATTCTGAGATGGTATTTTAACACTCTAACCATTATAGTGGAAAATCATGATACTTTTTTAGTTTTAAGGAAACTTGAAGAATAGTGTGGTCATTGAAATTTTCATTTAATTATATTGATTCGGTGGCCTAAATTTTGAGTTTTTATTTAATAGGATATCATAAAGGAATTTTCTCATATTTTCCCTCATTATTTTTTATATATTGTTCGAGTTTAAAGTGTGATGTTTTTATTATTCAAGTGTGAAAAGGATGAAGTGATAGAAAAAATAGTTCAGGAAATACCAATCAGAATAATCTACTATGCGAAGATCTGAAAGACATAATATTGAGTAGGGATGCTTGAAATCAATGGGTCTCTGGGATGAAGGATAATTTTCTTTTGAATAAAGGATTTTTAGAGGATTTTATGAGGCATCATATGAACTTACAATATTAACACAATAGATGTAATTTTCAGAAAGAACTTTTCGTACATAGGACTGAAAACATTTATATCAGGTGGAATTGGATGATCTGGGTGCAAAAGAGTTTTCATTGTTTTGGGGAGGAACTAGATATAATTACTAGATAAACACATCATAAATAGCTTTCTGGATGAACTCATCAAATGGATATTTCATAAAAAAATCCAAGAAGAAATTATTTCCTACTATTGGGTAAGAAAGTAGAGAAGAATTTTTTATAATAAGTGAAAAGTTGAATAATGACAAGAAGAAAATTAAAAAATATGAGCCTGCTGGTGAATGTTTCTAAATTTAATAAAAAACTATTTGTTACATATTTTGTTCTAGGTATCATAGGAAATATTTTATTTCTCATAGAGGAATAAAATTTAAATTATATTACCTATTTTTTTAATAATAAAGAAATGATTTTTTATCATACTATGGACAAGCTACTCTTGTTTAGTAGAGAAAATTGAAAATTATTGTGTTCCCAAATTTTTTCTTATCAGTTTGTTTTCAAAAAAGTTATAAATACTTAAGAATATGATACTTTTAATTAATAAGACAAAAAAATGAAACAATATTATTTATTAAAACCTCCACCTTTTAGTGACAAAATACATATTTCTTTGGCCTTTCAATTGTTATCCGAGAAAGGGTTTCCTTTTTTTACTCTTTAGTGAAATTCAAAGAAAAGAAAAATTGTTATGTATGTTCATAATTATAGGAACAGTAAGGGGGTTATATGTTTTATAGAGATAAATATAATATATTAAAATATATAATGTTATCATATCTTATGTCTCATGGTTATAAGGTTATTTAAGTTATAACAGATAGTTTCCTAGATCAAGTTAAAAATTATCTCCTTTAGGTTGTTGATAAGAAGAAATAGAAGAACGATGGGTGGGAAAAAAATTCTATACAATATTCACTATACGAATGTGTGTTTATTATAGTTAAAGTATTTGGAACTACTAAAGGAATTTGGGATAATTTTATGAACATATAAAAAGGAAATATTAAAGTTAAAAAGTCCAAGTTACAAATCAGGAGGTCGGATTACGAACATCTAAAAATGGGTGATCATAAATCTTTTGGTGACTTCCCTATAAAGGTGAATGATATTGTAATCACCATAATATGTATTGGTGATAATCTTGAAGATTTAATAGTATTTGAAATGATATTATGAATTATTATTGATAATTTTGAAAGAAAAATTTTCATCATTGGTAGAAAGAGATCCTAGAATTAAATATTTAGTTATTAAATAATTCACTCTTATCACATAAAAGATGAAAATAGAGAAATTTATGCCTACTAAACAAAAGTTTTATCATGAAATTTCCTTCAAATATGTCTAGTAATGAAAATATAAGAATGTTCTCAAAGATAAAGAAGTTATTGATTCAATCACTGAAGTCGAGTTTAATAACTATTTTAAGAAATTTAAGTCCTTGTTTTCTAAAAATATAATAATGGGAACATGAACATAAAAAATTAAAGTTACCCCTGAAATTATTTGGTCATAGATTTGTTGAGAAATATGATAAAAATTTCCCTAAATGAAATACAGATGAGGAAATTTATGATGGTGATAGGAAATTAATAATATACTTTATGAAGAATAGATAAAAATAAAAATCATACCCTAAGGTAAAAGATAAAATTTTCTCTAAATAAAAAAGGGGGAGCTTTTTCCTAAATATAAAAAGGGTGAAAATATGAAAAAGAAACTGAAAACATTAGTGATAAAGATATTAAAAATACTTATATTATAAAACTGAATAATAAAAATGTCTCTAGTAATTAAAGTAATAGTTATTAAGAATAATGTACTCGTATAAATTTAATGGTTAAAAGGAGTTGAAATAATGTCTTTGAAATGTTGAAAGACTTGAAAGTGATAAAAATAAGTTAGTGAAAGATAATATCACTACAAATAAACAAGAATATTACCTTGAATAAAAATGTACGTTAAAAAAGAGAATGATAATATGGAAAGGTTATTTGATGAGAAGAATAACTTAATTATTATTCTTAAATGAAAGTTGAAGGTTATGGAGTAAGAGTTATAAATTGTACAAAAAAACTTATTAATGATACTTAAGGAGTTAAAAATTAACAAATCATAGTTATAGATGTTAATAAAAGTTCTAATAAGAGTAAAACTAGTAAGAATCCATAAAATTTATCTCCAAAAGTTGATAAGAATAATGATGATTTTTATAAGGAAAAATAAGTTAATAAAATATTGTATGTATCTAAAATAAGTAGAGTTGATCAACCTGAATATTCTAAGGTTTCATATTTGGAACCAAAATATACTACTATATGTGATTTTATTAAGGAAGAGAATAAAATCTTAGTAAGTGGCCCAAACTTTGATGTGAAAAAATTACCAATGTAAAAGGTAAAAAAGGTGATGAAAATTAGTAAGAAAACTCCAAAAATCATACAAGCTACAAAGGTAGATATGGTTTCTATAGTTATTATGGGAATTTTGGAGGATTTGGGTAAACTGCATATATGTGTTGGTTTAACCATCAATATTTTAGTGAACCTAGAAGAAGTTGGTGGATACGTTTGAGGGCGGATTCAACCCACCCAAAAGTGATAGCCCAAAAAAGTTGTTGTGATGATTGAAAATAGATTCCAACTTTTGGAAACTAACTGTGAAATATGCGATCAAGCTAGAAAAAATTTCAAAGTGTATCTTATTGTGATATCAGCAAAAATATATATACAAAAAATATCAAGATTCATGTGATAATAAAGGAAATGTAAAATAAAAAACATTAGTACTATAAAATACTCTCAAATATAAAAAAGTAGAATGACCTTGGATTTTGCATAGTGGATTTACATCTCTTATGGAAATATATTTGAATATATTAAAGAATATAAAATATTTTTAAAATGGTATAATGAATTTTGGAAAGGATGAGTCACTCAAAATTAAAGGCATTGTATATTCCACCATTAGAGTAGAAAATTTCAAATCCAAAAGATAATTTTTTGTTGATGGTATTTAAAAATTTATTAAAATTTTCAGAACATTGTGATGAAGGTAATAAAATTGATTTCAGAAAATATAATTTTCATGTTAAAATATTTTAATATGGGAAAGTTGCAATGAAAATTCAATAAACCATGGGAAATTTGTCTAAATTTTATTGTAAATAAATTTCATGATATCTTATCAAGGCGGACAAAAATCATCTCTAACATAAGAGGCTAGGGAACATATGTTAGAGTAATATGATGAAGTTAAAAAAAAGAGATGGTATACATGATATTTATGATATAAAAAGAAGAAAATATTGGTATTGTTCTATTTTATATAAATAAATATAAAAAATTTAATTTATAAGATATTTCAAATATTTTCATCGCCTCCCTTAGTGTAACACCCCAAGCTTTCACGGTACGTTTCCCTTTGAATAATGCAATGGCGTGCATTGTATGCAACTTCGAGATTCTAACACACCACAACCAATCAAACTAGCTGTTATGAATAGTAATACCTACTTTTTGAAATTTTATAAATTCTATCTCTCAAAATGGACTTCATTTTTGGATTCGTAATATCGCTATTAGCCTAGGGTGAAATTTTGGTACTTTTCAGCTAACTTTCATATTTTGATGAATAGTGAAAATTACTAAATTTTAATTAAAAACAACTTTTTTAGTCAAAATAATTAATAGTGATCAATTATGAATTTGAGTGGTTTTAAATTATATTTAGAATATATTTTTACCATGTAATACAATGTGGGTCATTGAACATAATTTCACATTTAAACCAGACATAAACAACTGCCAATCTTTTGATAGTTATTATCTCTTAAAAAAACGCTTTTTGTTTTAACAACGGGAATTAATTTTAAATTAATTTCTGCCACTTATGTGTTTTGAATTTGGAAAAATGGATTCCATATTTGGATTCAGGATGTTAAAATTGTGTAAATAGGTAACTTTTATTTTTATACATTTTGGATAATTACTTCGGTAAATATTTTATTTACCATGGTTAAAGGGTAAATCCGGTAAACAAGGGTTAAAAAATAATATTATAATAATACTAAATTACCCTAAAACGTGTCTTAAACCTATTGGTTGATACATGGTCGACCATGGTCATCTTTGGGTCGATTTTGTGACCCCATGGATCCACTTGTAAGTGATAGGGACACTTTATTTTAATTAAGTTAAAATGAATACAAAAATGACACAAGCATATATCTTTTAGAAAAACAATTGTTAAATAGGGTTATATATTTTGGATTTTAGACTACAAATATTCATTAGAAATATAAAACGATTTCCTACATAATGATATTTTATTTATAATTTTTAGACATTAAATAATTTAATTTATTTATCACACAATGGTGATGCAGTAATTACCATAATAGTGAAAAAATAGAATAATTGATATTATAAATACCCAAATAAATATAATTTGAGACTTTTATTTAATTACACTTATTTTAAAGGTTGATATGACATATTAGTATTGATTAAATTAACTTTTTTAGAAGTAATCATTCTGTTATGATTTTTACAAAAATCAACTATTGAATAGTGTCAAAAATGACATAAAAGAGTTTTTAAAACAAATATTATATTATTAATTGATATTAAATTCCTAAAAAACTAAGATTCGGCCAAGAGACTTATATTATGATAGGTATACCATTAATGGATCACTTGGGGGTCTCTTGGATGTATATAGTAATTTTATTAACTATATAATATAAAAATACAAAGTGACATGGTAAATGTCAAACTAATTAACTTCGAGTTAAAACTAAAAGATAAGGTTAATATAGTAACCCAAACCTGTCTAAATTCTGTTGGTTGAATGGTTTTAGACCTATACCCACCTTAACTTTTTAATAATCAACTTTTGAGCCATTAGAAACCGAATATGAATTTATTATAAATTAATACTGCTAGCTTTTCCAAAGGTGCCCCTCACCCCTCTTATAAAAGGGAACTCCTCCTTCTCATTTCTTCACAGCTTCAAAACCTTTTGGTTCGGCCAACCCCTGCCAAAATACTCTCTCAAATTCCCTCACTACAACATAGAGGCCTTAGTTTGATCATAAAGCCAACCTAAGGATCCCTTTTGATCAAATCAAAAGGAAAAACCCGAAGAAGAGGTAATGTTTTCACTACCCCTTTTCAAGTTCCTTTCTTCTTCCACTTCTTCTTTCTCTGTTATTACCATTATAAAATAACAACTCTAGTATCTTATATATACTGTGATGTTATTATAAATATGGTACAACCATATTCAGTATTCTATCCACCCTTTGAATAACATGTCACCATACGTGCGTATGTACGGCTTATCGTCTCCACGTCGTGGTGTAATTGTTATTCAATATATTATTATTTGGGTGGGTATAATAATGATGTGTAACTCATTTAAATAATGTATATAACATGATAATGATTCTGTATATATTATATACCATCCAATTATATATTATTTTAATATCAAAAGAATGATATTGTCGCTCGTGCGTACGTACGGACTACCGTCTCCACGAACGAGATGAGATTCATTCTCCATCATATTCATTCAAGTATAATAATCATTTGATGATTTAAAAATAATTTTTAAGAAATTTATATCATTCTGGATATTATTAAGATACAAACTATCCATGACAAACATGGCTTATGTAACAAAACATATAAAATAAAACGAGTAAGTTAACAACTGAAACGATGATAATTCTAAGATATTATTAACAAAGAAATGTTAAAAGATCATATATGATATCATATTAATGTATATTATTAATGAATAATTTAATAACAATTATTTCAACATTATACATGAGGTTAACCTACCCCCAACCAAGGAAAATTACAAGGTAAGGGGTTTCTTAACTCACTCTTAATTTCATGAGAATTCCATTGTTCACCACTTAATTATTTCATGTGGGGTATGTATACTTCCCATGATTATATTAATTGTGTAATATACTTTAATTTATGGGTATTTACATCATCATGGTATGATCCTTCTTTCATGGGTGTATGTTTCATAAGTTACCTAATCGATAAGGGAATTTGAAATTTCAATTTCCACTCATTTGGCTTTACGTATATTTCATTGATTATATTACCCCAAGATTATATGTGGAATCACTATTCATTTGATTATGTCATAATTTCCACTCCCATTCCTGTGGTTATACTTTTGATACACATAATCACTCCATTGATAATTTCTCAAGTCATCGATGTGAATTTGATAAGAGTAATGTTAACTCATTCTCCATTTGTTGAGTTAAACATCCAATTCATTGGTGTTGTTTTTACAACATTATGTGTGAATATCTTCTGATTGTTTTACACTAAATATCAAATCAGATTTAGTGTATTTATATTTTTCACACATAACTATGTCGTTGATTTATCCTTAACCTAAGGATACGACCTTTATGAGAGATTTCATCTCAATTTACATTCCATTGAGACTTCTTTTATGATATACACTAAATAACTTTTATGTGGTGTATATAATGTACTTTGACATAGTATATCATCAATCTCTTTATTCTCATGATATTAAAAAGTTTTGATTACCTAAATTATTTGTATTCAAGTGTCTCTCTTTTGGTTAGAAAATCTAACTAAAATACCATTTTTAAATGTTTTAAAGACTTATTCTTCTAAATATTTCTCATTAATGTCCATGTTTTAAAAATGGTTTTAAGGATTTATTTATATGGACATTAAAGTTTTAAATTTAAAACTCCTTTTAAATGTTTCAAAGTGGTTTGGGACACTTTGATTCAAAAATCTATTTTTAAATGGCTTCTTTACAAATAGTGTGACTTTTAAATGTTTTCATGAAAAAGAGATATCTCTCTCAAATATATGAAAATCCAGTGCAAATGTATACTTATTTAACGTAAGCTTAAAAATGTTTTCATAAAACCCGACTCTCGAGTGTGGTAGATAGGAAGGGATTGGGAGTGGACCCATCATGGCCTGTAATTAGTCGAGTAGTCTGAGAATTAGTTATTTTGTTTTTAGAAGCTTGCATAATGTTTTCAGAAAAACACTAGAGTATATTTTAGCAATTTTAAATGTAAGTATCTTCTAAAAAAATTGCATCGGTAGGTCTCATGAGACAAACTAGTGTCTTGGCACAAGGCCTTGGAAAAATCTTATTTATAGTCTTTGCACGAGGCCCTGGCTATGTGGTTATGATAGTCTGGAATTATGCATTCCATTATTATGAAAGTGGTTATTGATATTGCATGTGATCATTCGACTAGTAGAATATCCATGTGAGTATGTAAATGGAATTATTTTATTTTATCTTTGCCATTTTATGCTGATGTTCAAGTTTAAAAGGCATTCGTTTTTGTTATAAACTGCCTTAAGTGTTTATGCTTATCTATGAAAGATTCTGCTACAATGTTAACCTTACTGAGCATCTGAGATCACCCCTTTCAATGTTTTATTTTTACCAAGATTATGAAGAAGTAATTTATGAATGACCTGCAGGGATAGTATGAGGGGATATGAAGACAAGATGTTGTTGTTGTTTTTTTTCCCTTATGATGTAATGTAAGACTTATGAATATATCTAGTGTTTCCAAGACTACTAAACTAATCAGTCTTTTGAGACTTGATCCTTTGTGATCATGCCAATGTTATGTAATAATGCACCGAATCTGGGTATCTAGGGTCGGGGCGTTACAGTTGGTATCAGAGGAAGTTTAGTACGAACCTTGGGAGCTAGATTTAGATAAACTCTAATTCGAGCACGTAGACCTAAGATGAAGTTTGAGGATTAGTATAGAATAACTTCCTAGAATTTTGGTATTGTAGAGATTTTGTGAGTTTTCTGAGAAATACATCCCTGTCTGGATACGGGCAGGTAGAGGCGGCTCTGGCACAGATGTACCTAGGGGTAAAACCCGAAAACACCGCTTTGAGCTAGACTCGAACGGGAACTGGTGCACGACAACGGGCCTTGTTGCACTCTTGGTTATGACACTCTCAGGGGATATGCTTAGGATAATTTACATTTTCTTTACAAACCAATTTAAAGTATTATATATATAAGATGAGATTAAATGACCTTGGTTAATCCAAATGTGTTTCAAATTGAGAATATGGTGACATGTTAATCTCTAAATGATTGTATGACTACTCTTACTCACACAATGCTTTCTGGTTTTATTAAATGGATGGATTCCAAAGAAGTCATAGTGACTTTGAGAATGATTTACAAGGTGGGAAAGGTGGTGGAAATGAGAAACATAATGGAATGTTGATAGGCGTAAAAGATATCGTCTTTATGCCAAACCAATTTTCCAAAAATATGATCAACAATATATATATTAACCAATTACCGGACTCAACAAAGAAGAGAAAGGTGATGAATGATAAGAGCTCCAGTAGTGGAGACCATGGAGAAAGAAATCCTCAATTTCCATCATGTAGGAAATGTAGAAGGAGACACCCAGGAAAGTGTCTCAATGGGACAAAGAAATTCTTTACGTGCGGGAAGGAAGAACATAATGTGAAGAATTGCTGAAGAAAAATGAATAGTACTATGGAAGAAGATAAAAATACTCCCAAGAATCCATTTACAGTAATTTGCCATAAATGTAGGGGACCTGGCCATTACCCGAGTGAATGTCCTATTCTATAGGATATTTTCTTGGTCAGAGAAGAAGCTATATGGAAATAAATGGTTGGATAAATGTTTAAAAATTATTATTGATCCTTGTTGAAGGGTTTACCTTGGAATAATTTTCTCTTGTATTTGTGACCCTAAAGTTTACCATGTGAGAATGGTATTTATGGAAGAATTATCTTTTCTCTTGTGGATATAGTTATAAATAACCATTTGGTTTTATATGATCATTGGGTTTGAGGAAATTACAAAAAATTATAATTTGGGATTAAAATTCAAGGTATGAGATAAGATTTGTGGTTAAATTATGTTATGGTTATTTTGAGGAATTTATCTCATTTTGGTAATGTTATAAAACATAGTTTTTGAAAAAGGACAACACGTAGACCGTGTGACAACACGTCGCGTCAGACAAAGCTGTGGGAATCGAACCCACAAGCAAAGTGCGATTGGGATTTATCACAATCCTCTAGACTACGTGAAGTCCCTGGTTAGGGTGACTATTATTTTTAGTTAAATGATTTTATTGATCAATAATAATTTGATTTGGGATCTTATGTCTTATCATATGAATACCCTTAGTATAGGAAAATGATTTAGTGATTAAGTGATAAATGTTATTTTGGAAGTTGTTCACCTTGTTGAGAACACTATATGCCAAAGGAAAATAGAGTAGTATGGGATTTTATTTGAGGAGTAATGGTGGATGTTTATCTATGTTTTTATTGTGGATTTATAATGATTTGGGTTATTTATGGAAATGATTAGGTTAATTACTTTTAAGTATGTGACTTTAATAGTAATTAATGTCATTTGGAGATACAATTTAACGTGGAAGACTACATTCTTAATAAGTTTTGGTTTTCAATATTAGTTTTGATTTTATCGAAGGATTTTAAGGACAATTGATTATTTAATGGTATTTATTTAACTTTGGGGCATTGTTGGTTTAATTTTGGAAATTAAGATTAGTGTTTATTTCTCTCAAGGAATATCCTTTTGGGAGATCATTGGATCTTGTACTAACCATTTTGGTTTTGATTAATCTCTAATGACAATTTAAATATATAGTTCATCCTACATGGATCATGTTATTCTATAGAAGTTTATTCTAGCTCTTTCAGTGTGACCAAGTATTCTTGAATACTCATCGTTTAAAAAAACTAAGTTAGTGGTGGAAATTTATTAAAGAATGAAACTCTAATTAAAATGTAAGTATATATCTTTATATTCTTAGTCAATATCATAAATTAATTCCTCATCCTTATGTAATGTAACTTAAAACAAAAAAAATGATGTTCGTTTACTTTCCTACTAGGAGACTAATGGTCGTGTGTCCTAACACAAGTTTGTGGTTTTCTTATTGTTAACTTTCTCCTGATCATGATTTCTATCCCTCTCCATCAGAACTTGACACTTATTTTATCTTCCATATCCATGTTTTTCTACATGGAATCCGAGTATGGGTTATCTTGGGTGACCTTTATACCTCTCATTCTTTCTTTTAAAGTGATAGTTTTATTGACTCTTTTTCCGATGTGGGACTTTCCATTATATTATCAAGACCAATTTTAAAATAAATTGCGAGGATGCAATTTATTGAAGGAGGGGAGAATGTAACACCCCAAGCTTCCACGGTATGTTTCCCTTTGAATTATGCAATGTCGTGCATTATATGCAACTTCGAGATTCTAACACACCACAACCAATCAAACTAGCCATTATGAATAGTAATACCTAATTTTTTAAATTTTATAAATTATATCTCTCAAAATGGACTTCATTTTTGGATTCGGAATATCGAAATTAGCCTAGGGTGAAATTTTGGTACTTTTCGGATAACTTTCATATTTTTATGAATAGTGAAAATTACTAAATTATAATTAAAAACAACTTTTTTAGTCAAAATAATTAATAGTGATAAATTATAAATTTGAGTGGTTTTAAAGTATATTTAGAATATATTTTTACCATTTAATAAAATTTGGGCCATTGAACATAATTTCCCATTTAAACCAGACATAAACAAGTGTCAATCTTTTGATAGTTATTATCTCTTAAAAACACGCTTTTTGTTTTAACAACGGGCATTAATTTTAAATTAATTTCTTCCACTTCTATGTTTTGAATTTGTAAAAATGGATTCCATATTTGGATTTAGGATGTTTAAATTGTGTAATAGGTAACTTTTATTTTTAGACATTTTGGATAATTACTTCGGTAACTATTTTATTTACCATGGTTAAAGGGTAAATCCGGTAAACAAGGGTTAAAAAATAATATTATAATAATACTAAATTACCCTAAAATGTGTCTTAAACCTATTGGTTGATACATGGTCGACTATGGGCATCTTTGGGTCGATTTGGGGACCCCTTAGATCCACTTGTAAGTGATAGGGACACTTTATTTTAATTAAGTTAAAATGAATTCAAAAATGACACAAGCATATATCCTTTAGAAAAACAATTGTTACATAGGGTTATAGATTTTGGATTTTAGACTATAAATATTCATTAGAAAGATAAAAATATTTTCTACAAAATGATATTTTATTTATAATTTTTAGACATTAAATAATTTAATTTATTTATGACACAATGGTGATGTAGTAATTACCATAATAGTGAAAAATTAGAATAATTGATATTATAAATACCCAAATAAATATAATTTGAGACTTTTATTGAATTACACTAATTTTATAGGTTGATATGACATATTAAGATTTATTTAATTAACTTTTTTCGAAGTAATCATTCTGTTATGAGTTTTAAAAAAATCAACTATTTAATAGTGTCAAAATTGACATAAAAGAGTTTTTAAAACAAATATTATATTATTAATTGATATTAAATTATTTAAAATCTAAGGTTTGTCCAAGAGACTTATATAATGATATTTATATCATTAATGGACCACTTGGGGTTCGATTGAATGTATATATTAAGTTTATTAACTATATAATATAAAAATACAAAGTGACATGGTAAATGTCAAACTAATTAACTAAGAGTTAAAACTAAAAGATAAGGTTAATATAGTAACACAAACCTATCTAAATTCTATTGGTTGAATGTTTTCCGACCTATACCCACCTTAGCCTTTGAATAATAAACTTTGTATCCATTAGAAACCGAATATGAATTTATTATAAATTAATATTTCTAGCTTTTCCAAAGGTGCCTCTCACCCCTCTTATAAAAGGGAACTCCTCCTTCTCATTTCTTAACACCTTAAAAACCTTTTGGTTCGGCCAACCCCTTCCCAAATAATCTCTCAACTTCTCTAACTACAACCTAGAGGCCTTATTATGATCATAAAGCCAACCTATGGAGCCCTTTTGATCAAATCAAAAGGAAGAACCTGAAGAAGATGTAATGTTTTCACCACCCCTTTTCAAGTTCCTTTCTTCTTCCACTTCTTCTTTCTTTGTTATTACCATTCTAAAATAATAACTCCATTATCTTATATATACTTTGATGTTATTATAAATATGGTACAACCATATTCAGTATTCTATCCACCCTTTGAATAACATGTCACCATACGTGCGTACGTACGGCTTACCGTCTTCACGTCGTGGTGTAATTGTTATTCAATATATTAGTATTTGGGTGGGTATAATAATGATGTGTAACTCATTTAAATAATAGATATAACATGATAATGACTCTTTATATATTATATAACATCAAATTATATATTATTTTAATATCAAAAGATTGATATTGTCGCTCATGCGTACGTACGGGCTACCGTCTCCACGAACGCGATGAGATTCATTCTCCATCATATCCATTCAAGTATAATTATCATTTTATGATTTAAAAATAATTTTTACGAACTTTATATTATTCTGGATATTAATAAGATACAACCTATCCAGGACAAACATGGCTTATGTAACAAAACATATAAAAGAAAATGAGTAAGTTAACACCCGAAACGACGATAATTCTAATATATTATTAACAAAGCAATGTTAAAAGATCACATATGATATCATATTAATGTATATTATTCATGAATAATTTAATAACAATTATTTAAGCATTATATAGGAGGTTGACCTACCCCCAACCAAGGAAAATTACAAGGTAAGGGTTTTCTTAACTCACTCTTAATTTCGTGAGAATTCCATTGTTCACCACTTAATTATTGCATGTGGGGTATGTGTACTGCCCATGATTGTATTCATTGTGTAATATACTTTAATTTATGGGTATTTACATCATCATGGTATGATACTTCTTTCATGGGTGTATGTTTCGAAATTTACCTAATCGATAAGGGAATTTCAAATTTCAATTTCCACTCATTTGGCTTTACGTATATTTCATTGATTATATTACCCCAAGATTATGTGTGGAATCACTATTCATTTGATTATGTCATAATTTCCACTCCCATTCCTGTGGATATACTTTTGATACGCATAATCACTCCATTCATAATTTCTCAAGTCATCGATATGAAATTTGATAAGAGTAATGTTAACTCATTCTCCATTTGTTGCGTTAAACATCCAATTCATTGGTGTTGTTTTTACAAGATTATGTGTGAATATACTTTGATTGTTTTACACTGAATATCCAATCAGATTTAGTGTATTTATATTTTTCACACATAACTATGTCATTGATTTATTTTTAACTTAAGGATATGGCCTTTATAAGAGATTTCATCTCAATTTACATTCCATTGAGACTTATTTGTTGATATACACCAAATCACTTTTATGTAGTGTATATAATTTACTTTGACATAGTATATCATGAATCTCTTTATTCTCATGATATTACAAAGTTTTGATTACCTCAATTATTTGTGTTCAAGTGTCTCTCTTTTGGTTAGAAACTCTAACTAAAATACCATTTTTAAATGTTTTAAAGACTTATTCTTCTAAATCTTGCTCATTAATGTCCATGTTTTAAAAATGGTTTTAAGGATATATTTATATGGACATTAAAGTTTTAAAATTAAAACTCCTTTTAAACGTTTCAAAGTGGAATGGGACACTTTGATTCAAAAATCTATTTTTAAATGGCTTCTTGACAAATAGTGTGACTTTTAATTGTTTTCATGAAAAAGGGATATTTCAATCAAATATATGAAAATCCAGGGCAAATGTATACTTATTTAACATAATCTTAAAAATGTATTCATAAAACCCGACTCTCGAGTGTGGTAGACAGGAATGGATTGGGAGTGGACCCATCATGGCCTGTAATTAGTCGAGTAGTCTCAGAATTAGTTATTTTGTTTTCAGAAGCTTGCATAATGTTTTCAGAAAAACACTGGAGTATATTTTAGCAATTTTAAATGTAAGTATCTTCTAAACAATTGCATCGGTAGGTCTCATGAGACAAACTAGTGTCTTGGCACAAGGCCTTGGAAAAATCTTATTTGTAGTCTTGGCACGAGGCCTTGGCTATGTGGTTATGATAGTCTGGAATTATGCATTCCATCATTATGAAAGTGGTTATTGATAATGCATGTGATCATTCGACTAGTAGAATATCCATGTGAGTATGTAAATGGAATTATTTTATTTTATCTTTTCCATTTTATGTTGAAGTTCAAGTTTAAAAGGCTTTCGTTTTAGTTATAAACTGCCTTAAGTGTTTATGCTTATCTATGAAAGCTTCTGCTATAATGTTAACCTTACTGAGCATCTGATCTCACCCCTTTCAATGTTTTATTTTTCCCAAGATTATGAAGAAGTAATTTATGAATGACCTGCAGGGATAGTATGAGGGGATATGAAGACAAGATGTTGTTGTAGTTTTTTTTACCTTATGATGTAATGTAAGACTTATGAATATATCTAGTGTTTCCAAGACTACTAAACTAATCGGTCATTCGAGACTTGATCCTTTGTGATCATGCCAATGTTATGTAACAATGCACCGACTCTGGGTATCTAGGGTTTGGGCATTACACTTAGAGTTGATTCACTCTGATATCTATGGGCCAATGAGTTAACAATAAACATATAGAGATAATAAAATTATATTATTCATTGATTATTTTTCTCACATTACTTGTATTATGTTTTTAAAACATAAATTAGAGGATTTGAAAAAAATTATTAGTTTTAATAGAATAGGACAAAAATAAAATATATATTCTTTGAAGAAGTTACAAGATGATAATAGTGTAAAATTTAAAAAACTAGGAGTTCATAGATTATATTTAAAAACATGTAACTCTTCATGATTTTAGTGCACTATACACACCATAGTAAAATGGTGTTGCGGAATGAATAAACATAAGTTTGGTGGAGATAGCACGAATTTTTTTTATCGAAAAAGATAATTCATATTATTTTTGAATAATGGATATCAGTGTACTAGTTTATATTCAGAATCAATTCTTCTATATAATGGAATTAGATATGACTTATTATGATTTTTTTAAGATGAAACTCCAAGTTTGAAGTTCCTAAGGTTGTTTGTACATCCATGCATTATTAAAGAAAAGGGTGTAAATCTTGATAAGTTTTATTAGATAGGTGATTATTTAATATTTCTTAGAAACACTTATAATAATAAATGATAGAGATATTTTAATAAAAAAACATGAAAGATGGTTTATTTTTCAGATGTGATATTTCTTGAAAATATGATTAAAAGTTTCAATAATAGATGTAGATATAGAAGATGGGGAATATGAGGTGGTTTTAGTTGAGAAACAATAAAATGATCTTAATTATAGTAATAATTTTTATTCTATATAGGATGATAATTCTAACTCAGATATTTCAATTGATAAGGAAAAACTTTTAAAATCTCATTCTAGGTTAAGGGAATAGTTATAAGTTCATAACATCATTGGAGATCAAAAAAATGGATCCAACCAAATGAGAATAAAATTATATTCTACATAATTATTTTCATTTATAGGTTGATCCAAAATATTTTGATAATGCTTAAAACTTCTAGGGATGGATTCATTCTTTTAATAATGATTTTGATCATATTTAGAAGAATGATATATGGGAATTTTTATCCAAAAAACAATAAAATTGTGGTTGGTACAAAGTGGGTGTTTCGAAATCAGATATATAAAGATATAGAAGTAATAAGAAATAAAGAATTATTTATTTTTAAATATTAACACAAATTTAATGTATTTATTTTGATGATTATTTTTCTCAATTTTCATGATTATATCCAATCAGAATATTTCTTTCTATTTCTACACAACTTGGTCATAAGATTTTTTAGATGTATATAAAGTTATCTTTTCTAAATAGATATCTCGATAAAGTTTTTTATATTGAAAAACTATGTGAATTCATGATTAGTAAATATGAAATTTGTGTACATAAGAAGGAGGGTTTTCTGGGATAAAAAAATATTTGAGGTCTTGTTATACCAAATTATTCCCTTTCTTAAGAAAGTTAATATTTAATAAATGAATATTCAAAAATAATCTCTAAATAAATGAATATAAAAATATTTCCCTCATTTTGATTGTTTTTGTGATTATTATTATCTTTATTGTGAATTATTAAGAAACTTGTGAAAATTTTGTTGAGGTGATGGAGAAGTCATTTAAAATTTTCCTACTTGGAGAAATGAAATACAATTTTTTCTTAAAAATAATATAAAATAAAAAAATATATTCTCTTTTCTAAAGAAAATTACATTAAAGAGATTTTTAGGAAGTTTGGAATGGAATATTCTAAACTAGATTCTGCACCAATTTCAGTAGAAACCAATTTTTCAAAATATGGATAAGGGAATGAAATTTTTTCTAAATAGTTTTTTAAGTTTATTGGAAGTTCTTCGTATCTGATGACTTCAAGAATAGATGTTTTTTATTCTATTACTTTACGTACAATATTTATAAGTGCTCAAAAATAATTTCATCTCTTGGTATTAAAAATTATTCTTTGATATATCAGTGGAACAACTTATTTTTTGTATAAAATATTATAGCTTATGAAATATTAATTTGTTTGGTTATAGATATTCTGATTGGATGGGGAGAATATATGATTGAAGATTGACATATAGTGGAGTTTTATTTCTAGGGTTATTTTTTGTATGTTTGCATATAAATAAATAAAATTCCGTAACTCTCATTATATTTGAAGATAATTGTGTTCTTAACACTTAAGTTACAACACAACTTATATAAATAGAGACTCAATTGGATGATTTTTTTATTTGAAGTGAAGTCACCCCTACTCTTGCGTAATGATAATCAAAGTGATATAAATATCAATAAAAAACAATACAATATTCTCATTCAAATAATATTGATATATATTATCACTTCAAAGATATCATTTAGAGAATATTGAACTAAATCTAAAATATTCCCCTATCAAAGAACAAATTATTGATATAGTCACCAAGGATTTACTAAAAAATCATTTTATAAGCTGAGGTTGAACATAGACATAAAAACTCTCCTCTTCAAGGATAATTTATTGATTATATTCCCTTTATTATCTTGACTTTGGATAGTGTTTTAAAGGGGGAGAAAATGGTGCAACATTAATATATACATTGGTATATTCTTAAAACTTTTAAAGAAAGTGTATATTTATGGGGATTTTATAAAAGGGGTAAGTCATGAATTCATAATATGTAAAAAAAATTAACTATTTGTTGAAGTGGATGCATGAAATAATTTTCTTATTTGAATAAGTGAAATGTTTTTCAAATTTTTAGGTTTAATAAATTATGATAAAAGAATTTTCATAAGTCACTATCTTTGGACAACATGTTTTTTTGTTAAATGATTCTTATTTCCAACATCAAGTTTGATCATGAAGGCATAGAAATATTGGACAAGTAATCCATATATTTATTTAAAAAAAATTATTGATTTATGTTTCTTGGTTTAAAACAAAATAATAAATGGGTAATCTTTTGGGACCAAGTTGGATAAAAAAGTTTTTGAGGTTGGCTGATTTTTTTTGGAGAAGTTTGGTTGGATAGTTTCTGAAAAATTACAATTATTGGAAATGGATATCTTTTGTTATTTTAACAAAAATAACATAACTTTAATGTGTTTTATAATAAAGTATATTATATGAAGATGAAATCATAAGAAGATGATTGGAAAGAACTTTCCTAAAATGATTCTATTTGATAAACTTTTTATATCCAAGAATTTTGAATTATGTTTTTGGGATGAAATTTTATCTCTTAATGTTTATAAAGTTCCAATAAGATAAAATATTATATTATAATATTTTTTACTATTTAAAAATATAAACATATAATTTTCCTAATTTATGTAAATATCATGTCACTATATTGAGTAAAAGGAGAATAATTGATCTTGGGATGAAAAATAAAAGAAGATTCTTAAGTATAAAGGTGGAGTAAATTGTTTGTATGAACAAATACATATTCAATAAATGTTTTCAAAATATATTGAGGAATCTAAAATATATATTCTATCAAATTAACATGTAAAAATTTTAGAAGAAAAGTTGATGATATTGAATTTTTTGAAGATTGTTATCAGATAAAGTCCCACTCATAATCTATTGGATGAACTTTTTTTAGATGCAGAAGAATCTAATAAAACAAATTATTTGGATGAATTCCTTTAAAAAAAAATTAAAATATCCATAAAATAAACATGTACACAGTTATAAAGTTTAGGATCCTATAATATGATCAGATGGCCTTTCTGGAATAAAGATCATCAGTCATAAAATAGGCATATAAAGTCACTTTTTGTAATGTTCAGATGAAAGTCCTCAGATGGAGGCACATCGAATGGAATAAAAGGAAAGAAGTAATATCAGATGAACCTAGGGTATAATGTTTTGAGTGAAATAAAAGTTTATGTTGAATATTTGGGAATTTTTTTATAGAATTGTTTTCCAATTTCATTAAGGAATATTTTTATGGAAATTATCTAGATGGAACATTTATTAAAAATGTTTCATTATGGGAAAAAAATAAATTTACAATATTATTGGTGGTAAAACAATTTATGAATTTTTAATATATATATATATATATATCTAATGTGATGAAGCAGATCTAATATTTTAATTCTACAAATATCATAGAGAAAAATCATGATACCTTCCTAGTTTTAATGAAAGTTGAATAAGTGTGAGGTCACTGAAGATTTTAGTCAATTATTTTAAGTTAGTGATATGAATTTAAAGTATTAATTGAGTGGGAAATCATAATGGAATTCATGAATTTATTACCTCATTTTTTTCAATATAAATTGTGAAAGTATAAAGTATGGTGTGTGTATTTTTCTTGTATTTAAAGTTTGAGGTGTTTTTGGAATAGTTTTGGATGAACCAATTAGATAAATATACCAGATGAAGATCTGAATGAAATAATATTGAGATAAAAATTTTGGAAAAAATTAATCTCTTGGTTGGAGAACAATTTTATATCAATCAATGGGTTGTAAACATTTTAAGGAGGAAAAATATGATGTTACTAAACAAACCCATTAAATGGATTTTTTCAAATGAACTTGTTAGAAAAAGGTTTCAAAAGTTTTAAATCAAGGGTAATTTGATTAACTATCTGTAATAAATTTGTACAAATTTTATGAGGAAATAGAAATACTTAATTAATGAACCCATTGGGTGGATATTTTCCGAAAAACTCATCAAATGGATGTTTCATATAGAATTATTAGAATAAGTTATTACCACTACTCGATAAGAAATTAAAGAATATTTTTTTCAATATATTCAAAAGTTATGAAGTACAAGAAGTTAAGTGAAAACATTCTGAGCCTATTGGTGAAGGTTTCTAAAGTTATTACAAATATATTTATTACATATTTTGTTCTATAAATAACATGTATTTTTGTATTGATCGTAGTGAAATAAAAGTGTAAGGATATTATATACTTATTGAAACCACCTAAAAATGATTTCTTCAAATAGATTGTATGGTATTGGATTATTTACAAACCTTACCAAGGAATACATACAGTTTTCGAGTGGGGAACCTTGAAAATTATTGGGTTTCTGTGGTTGTAAAAGAGATTTTTTTCAAAAAAGTTATAACTATTTAATAAGATGTGAAGGTTTTTTCATAAAAACGAAAATATACTATTAAAATAGATCACTAATTCACCCCATCCCCTATCAGTAATAAGATAGATCATGCTTTTTCCTTTCATATAATAACACTTATTTTGGGTTTTTGACGCTAAAAATGCATTCCATATAATCTTTAAGAAGGAAAATAAATTATGGAATCGAAGGACTGGTTATCTTGGAAAAATAACATAAGACATATTACCTGAGGATATAATCTTCATGAAGTTCCTATACTAAAGGTAAAAATAAATTTTATGTTATCAATCGGTACAAAGGTAATTATTGTTAATTCTTCACATAATAGAGTAGAGATTCAAATATATCACTTGTTATATCTCATTCATTCATATATTTTTGGGAATACAAGGAATAAATTTACAAATAGAGATAAGTAATATATTTCATTTATTAGTTTCTTCACTCATATAACAAGAATTATGTTCATGAAGTATAATCTAGAGGATATAAAGATGGTTCATAGTTTTTGAAGTACTTATGAGAAAAATTCTAGTTACTCATTAAAGGATATCCTGATAGACAATTAGGATAAATATACTAGTAGGACATTTTAATTATGTCTTTAGAATAATGGTTTTCATTATGAACATAGTAAACCATACACCTCATACACAAATGGTGTGTTTATGTGGAATAACAAGAGTTTGGAGGAGATGGATGGAGTCAACCAATTGGTACAATAGTTTATATTGAAAATCATTGTTTGTATTGACCAAATTTAGAATTTCAACATAAGATATTTATTTTAATAATTCAAAAAGTATTAAGTACTTAATGTTATTATTCATTCCTGGTATTATCAAACTTAAAAGTAAAAATCATTGGATGTTTGGGAAGAGAAGATTTAATAGGATCTTTCATGGTCTTCCTCCAAATGGAATAGGATATTATTATTATAATAAAGGTATTGGGAAGATTGTGGATACTAAAATTGTAAGGGTTATAAAATATTTAGATAACAAAAATGAATCATAATAATAATTTTCTATAAGTTATGTTAGTGAAGTTCTTTTAGTTGAGAAGTAGGATGCACTACTGGAAAAAATCCCCATACCAACAGTTAGGAACTGTTGGTATAGGCATCCAAACCGTTGGTATAGGCTATACCAACGGTTTGGAGAACCGTTTCCAAGTAATCCATTGGGATAGGTCTATACCAACGTTTTTCGGAAAACCGTTGATATAAGTAATATGAAAATTTGTACCAACAGTACCATAAAACCATTGGTATATGTAATTCAAAAAACAATCATTCGGTTGGTTTTGATCCCAGCACCTCCCATTTGTGATTGAATGACCTAACCACTAACCTAAATTACTTTTGTAAAAATAATTTCATAAATATATATATATATATATTATCATAATTATTTTAAATTTTTATTTATTTAATTTCCCTTATAAGAAGATTCCATTAAAAATACATGTACCTATACCAACTTCTCTCAAACCCGTTGGTATAGACCTATACCAACAATTTTGAGAACCGTTGGTATAGGTTCTTTGATTTTGGGACCTATACCAACATTTTATCCAAAACCATTGGTATAGGGTCTCTATAATGGACCTATACAAATGGTTTTGTCCAAAACCTTGGTATAGGTCCAAATTAGTGAACTATTCCAATGGTTTTCCCAAAACCATTGTTATAGATCATATTTCTAGTAGTGACGATGGTGAAAAAGATAAATTTAGTCATGAAAAAGAATAGATTATATATGGTGATTCAGATATTTCAAAGGATGTATAATATCCTTTTTCAACTCTTCCATGGCTTAGAAAGTAGTTTTTAGTCCAAAATATAATTGGAAACTATAAAAAACCATTTATACTAGGAAGAATTTGATAATAATAAATCATACCTCATTATATTATAAGGTTGAACCAAGAGATATGAAAGAGGATTTAGAGAATTAAGAGTGGATTAATGCTATGAATGAAGAGTTTTATCATATCGAGAATATTGTTACTTAGGAGTTGGTACCTATGACAAATAATATATATTTTTATCAGAATAAATTTGGTGATTCATAAAGAGCTGAATAAAAGTGTAAAAATTACAATAAATAAGGAATTAATAGTTTTAAAAGGGTACACACTTTGTAAATGAATTTATTTTGAAGATAACTTCACACTAGTTTCTAAGCTTGAGACCATTAGGATATTTCATCCTATAATAGAACAAAGGAAAAATATTATCTTTCAAATGATTTTAAGTCTGTTTATCTTAATTGAGATCAAAACGAGGAAGTATACATAGTGAAACTAGATGGATTTTTTATTGGAGAATATAATATATATATATATATATTCAAGTTAAAGAAAGAATATTATAGCCTAAATTAATATATGAGAACATAGTATTCAAATCATGATTCATTATTTAATGTGCTAAAGTTAAGGAAAGAAATAGTGGACAACAAACTCTAAAATCAAATAATTTAAATAGGTATATTTTACTATTATGATATTTTTAAATGATATCATCTTTTTTATAAATATATAATGTTATTTTAAAGAATTTTATTTGTAAATAAATAATGTGTTTGAAACTTCTATGATTGGAGAGTTGAGTTATTTCCTGGGTTTCATTTTTACCAAGAAATGGATCATATTTTCTAATATAATGATAAATACACCCAAAAACACTGGAATAAATTTAGTATAGATGAATCCAATTCAATTTATACCCCAATTTTAGTAGTAATATAGATATCAACAGATATATAATAAAAATAATTTTATTTAAAGGACTTTAAAAAACGTATTGAGAGTTTACTTTACTAGACAACTTCATGACTAAATCTTTTTTACGATATTATGCTTTGCGTCAAGTTTTATAGTACACTAAATAGATCACATATTACCACTAAAATGAGGATACAAAGATATATTAGAGGTATAGGGAATTATATGTTGAAAAATTAAAATAAATTTGGGATTAATCAGTATAAATTTATTGATATATATTATGCTATAATGATGATGATAAAAGGTCTAAATGTAGTGGAGTATTCTTTTTTGGAGAAAATTGTGTGTCATGGGATAATAACAAAAATATAGATGTGAAGTGATTCTATGATAGAGTATGTTATTTCAGCTCATGAAACAACCAAATTTATGTGAAATACCCTCAATTGGAAGACCTTAAGAAGAATGTGAAGTTTTTACTACTCATGGGATGTGATTATTAAAGTGTTATAAAACTATCAAGGAATATGGGTTGACATTCTTGATCAAATAACTTTGATATCAAATATAACTTTCTCAAAGAGATGGTGGATCAAGATGTATTGAATTTGGATTTTGTTTCATAAAATAAGAAAATAATGGTTGTGTTCACTAAACTGAAACTGAAATAATCATTTAAAAATTTTAGGATGATGATGGAAGTTCAACTTCATTTCACTCAAGGCTAAAGTATGGTGATTCGGTCCCCTATATCACTTGTTATTTTTAAATTTTTTCTCAAAGAGTGATAAGGTTAACATTAATACCTTTATGTTTATTCATTTATGTATTTATAAAGGGGAAATATTAATATTTTGGGGTAATCCAAATATATATTTTTTTACATAATGGAGAGATATTTCTTATTTTGGGGATCATATATTTAGAAGATGTTTCTTAAAATAGGTATGTTATGAAGTTTATATTTCTTTGTATGTATTGAACTATTATAAAATCATTAATGAACATGAATACATGAACTTTTTATACAAAGGTTCAAATGAATTGTTTTGTGATGTTAAGTAACTTAAATAATGTTGATCTAAGTGGGTTGTAGAAGCTATGAAGAAGTTGATGTAAATCACTTTTATGGAGAATATATTATTATTTTTAAATTTTCTTATTTCCAACATCAATTTTTGTCACATAGTTATATTAATATTTAGTTATGATTTATTTCTATGTGTTGTGAGTTTAAAAAGTATTTTATATTCAGGGATTTATAAAATATATATTGTAACTTGAGACACCCCAGAGAGGGGATTGAATCAAGGTGTTTTCCAAGTTATACTTTTATTTCTCTCAAATACCCTTAGATCGCATTTCCTCATTATAAGGAACTTTTCAAATATTTTATTATATTCTTACAAAATCCCATCAAATCACTAGCATGGATATAGAAATGTAAAATTTATACTCCAAAATATTATTACTTGTTTCACCTACACCAGGATACATCCATGGATTATATGTCACGACCCCCTCCCCACAAAGGGTACCCCTCCTGGGCCGGAAATGTGATATGGGGGGTAATGACCCCCGAGTCCCACCTCCAGTAGGCCCTAGGTTGGAGACTAGAACCGAGGGTATAGTAAAGGAACAAATTGGAGGCATTACCCTCTAAGAGAACATATGTGGAAGAGAGAGATAACATAAACACCAACCAACTACAACTCGGAACTAAAATATAAAATAAAACCCAAGTGAACATATGTAATTTCAAGAAAAATTATTACAACTGGATAGGGAAAACCGGAAGTACCCAAAATAAAGTAAAACAACAACAACCACAAGCCCGAACATCTCCTGCAACCACAAGTTAGTAGTAACATACCTATTCTCCAACCTTCTCTAAGTGACCTGAAAATTTGTTTGTATATACATAGGGTGAGTATAACCGTATACTCAGTATAATCCTCCCCAAAGCCTCTCATGCAAAAGTAAAGAAATCATGCTAAAGCACAATGAACAACAAGTGAAACTAACTTGTAAACTAAACAGGTAAACTAAGTTCCCAACCTCACTAGGGCTACTCTCACCAAGTAACACATATAAGAATATATCATATAATAAATAATATCAAAGGTACCTCGCTACTAATTCCACACTGGTTTGCCTCTTTTCTCCAATTTCACACGTCCTGGGCATCTCTCTTCAAAAAGGCTTTCCCGCAGACACCTGGGAGAAGCACCACAATATGCCGCTTGTGCAACAAAACCACCACATCCACACACCAAAATAACTAGGTAGTTTTTGAGAGCCACCACATCTTGAATAACATATATCATAGATCATGTATTATACCTCAAGCCATTACAGCCCCTACACCAAGTAAGGATCTTCAAGCCATCACAGCCTATACATGTTACACCTATAGTAGTCCATAGAAAACTATATCTAGAATATATGTTTGTGAATAACCACAATCCATTATAGCCCTCTACACACTTATATGGGGAAAACTAACCAACATGCCTATCAGCACAATTAACTACCAAGAGAAGAGAGTGGGGCCAAAGGGGGTAGTCATCCATCCATCCTCCAACCAAAATGTTGGGGAAAACACCCCCCCCCCTAGGGCTCAGAATACCAGGGGTTTCAGTTTCCATTACTGACAGGGTGAAGTAGTGTATAGAAACACAAAAAATACAGGATATACTATATCTCACAGTGGCACTATGTTTATAACCTAGACTTAGACAGAACTGCTTCTAACGTCTCTCAAAGTCCAGAATGATACTTCTAATACTAGCTATCATATAAGAACACAACCATTTAAGGATCTTTATTATATTACTTCATTCCATTTTTATCAATTCAAATTTATGTTAATTAATTCTTTAAGCATTAATTATCCATGAACAATTCCACATTAAATTTTATTAGCATCACCCCCAAAGTCCATTGTTCCATCAAAAATACAACCTCATGATTATGTTCTAGAAAACTCCATCCACATGGGTTAACACCATTTATTCAATTATTAATTACATAATTACTTTCCCACGTTCCTAAGAATTCTAGAAAAACATTCTATGCTAATAAACACAAGGGGGCTCAACACGGTGAGTAGATATACTACCCGTCGAGTCTTTGACGCTTATACCAAGATAATATACCCATCCTCCCTTAAGAAGCTAAACACGGAAATCATGTGGCATACCCTGTGTGTCTTCGCCTCTTTCGGAAGAAGGGTAAGTAAGAAAATCTGCCTTGAACAGTGAGAAAAAGTAAAGAAGATAAACATACAATAATAATCCGCAAGCATCAAACAATCAAATCTATCCCATTCCATCATCCCTGGTGTCCTCCCCGACACCCACATGCATAAACTGATGCATCTCTCCACTCTAGGAATCATCTGCCTCCACAACCAAAAGCCTTCATGCCCCCACATATCACAACAGCCATCCAAGATCACATCACAACACAAGCAGTAGGAATACAAACATCACATCCATTGGGCTCTTGACCCTTTAACAATCAAGAGGGTAACTCGAAACCCTTTAAAGAATTATCGAACAATCGTTTCTTTAATCCATCTTGAATTACTAGATTTATTATTTGTAGGTTCCAAATTCTAGAAACCTAATCAGTAAGCTATCACAATTAATTATACATTCTTATTGCGCAAATTTGATTAACATCAAATTACAACAAGAACCATATTCGTTTACATGCCACTTTATCTTTATCCAAACAATTATCAATTAATCCCAATTTATGTTCTTTATCGATTTCCATCAAGAACGAATAGCTAATCAAAGAAATCATATATATCACACTATCTAGAATAAAAAGGGGAAATAATATACAATCGATATCAATTTATTTATCGGGTTAAAATATTTATTATTCCAATTACATTGTCATCCAGTGGGATAAAACATGATAACGATATAGTTTCACGTAAAATAATATAGAAGCATTGAATCCCCTACCTCAAATAGTTCTTGACATTCTTTATCCACACAACGGGTCACGATCCTCCTCTCGTGGCAACTGCATCCACCCGAGGATGCCATGGTATGACTGCACCAACCAAAACCCTAGAAAACTCTATTATAAGTATGGAGATTTCATTCCATAATATGGAAAGGATAAACAAGAGAAGATGAATCCCAAAAGAATGACGATAACACATACCTTATATCGATGAATGATCGATACTGCTTGGTTGCCTCAAAATAAAGAGGAACCAATACGAGGAGGAAAGTTTGGCAGTCCAACTACTATGAGAAGGAATGGGATGTTCGAGCATCTCACACCTGAGAATAAGGATAAAGAAATAGGGAGGAAGATATCCATTCTCTTTAGAAGATTTAACGGGATGACGGTTTAAGATACGCTTACTTTCCCATTAAAATAGGATCGCATTAACCCATGTGGTTTGACCAAGTAAAAACATCCTGAGCCATAGGAATAATTAATATAGGAGTTATGGCCATTGAATCGGCATTAGAATCCTTAAAATGAGGCTTTAATGCATTTTACATCAAAGTAAATGTCAAAGTGGAAAAACTGTAGGAAGTTGGAAATACTGTACACCAAACTCAAAATTTGGAAAAGGAAATAGAGGTTGCTGTTAAAACGTCAATAGTCTGGAAACACTATTCACTAAACCTCACTGATAGAACATTGTTCACTGAACCTCGTTGATAGAACAGTGTTCACTGAA
The DNA here is from genome assembly GCA_963277665.1 of Viscum album. Classification (NCBI taxonomy): domain Eukaryota; kingdom Viridiplantae; phylum Streptophyta; class Magnoliopsida; order Santalales; family Viscaceae; genus Viscum; species Viscum album. Next base: position 1,093,599,536 of record OY728148.1, on the reverse strand, counting down.
CCTCACAGATAGAACAGTGTTCACTGAACCTCACCGATAAAACATTTTTCACTGAACCTCACTGATAGAACAATGTTCTCTGAACCTCACTGATAGAACACTGTTCACTAAACCTCACCGATAGAACACTATTCACTGAACCTCACCGATAGAACAGTGTTCACTGAACCTCGCCGATAGAACACTATTCACTAAACCTCACCGATAGAACACTGTTCACTAAACCTCATCGATAGAACATTGTTAACTGAACCTCACTGATAGAACATTGTTCACTGAACTGGAAAACTGGCAATGTGTTAGGGATAAGTCACCTGGACCTCCCAAAACACCTCAAAAACCATATTTTCACAAAGGAATGGATCGAAGAGGTCTGGTCCATTACATCATATACCTCTCAAAACATTCTCATTCTTGAGAATTTAAAACCCACCTAAAGAAAAAGAAACGGGGTCTGAACAACCACCCATCGAGATACCTCTCAAAAGAGAGCAAACCAAAAAAGAAACAAAAGAAAATTTATAATAAAAACATGAATGGTCTAACAAAAAAGGGGACATCATTAAATGAAAATATTTAAACATCAAACAACTCTAGGTAATGAGCACGTATATGTCACTCAAGTTCCCAGGTACTCTCTTCCAAGCCACCGTGTCGCCACAAGACACAAACCAAGGGGATATAACACCTGCGCAACACCTTCTCTTTACAATCTTGGATCTCCAATGGTCACTCCTCAAAGGTCGCATCATCATCAACATAGATGTATCCCAAATTGATGATGTGAGAGTCATCATAAAGATAAAGACAGAGCTGTGATACATGGAAAACATCATGTATCTGACTCATCTATGGGGGAAGTGCTACTTGATACGCCACAGCACCAATGAGAGCTAACACCTCAAAGGGCCCAAAAAATCTGGGAGAAATCTTACTCCCATGACCAAACCTTCACTTCCCACGATGGGAAGTCACCTTAAAAACACATGATCCCTAAAATTAAAATCTAAGGGTCTCCTCCTTTGATAAGAATATGATTTCTGACGATCTAGCACTATCTTCATCCTCTGAAGAATCACCTGAACCATCTATGTGGTATTTTGTAATAGTTCTGGTAAGAGAATTGCTGACTCTCTAACCCTACTCCAACAAAACAGAGAATGGAAAGGTTGTCCATACAAGGCTTTAAATTGTGTCATACCGATGGTGGAGTGAAAACTATTATTGTAAGCGAACTCCATCAAGGGTAAGTGCTTCAACCACAAACCTCAAAAATAAAGAACACAAGAGCGTAGCATGTCTTCAAGAGTCTAAATGGTTCACTCTGTCTGACCGTCCATTAGAGGATGAAAAGTAGTGTTAAGGCATAGTTGAGTACTGAACACATGTTGGAGACCTCTTCACACCCTGGAGGTAAAAGGAGGATCTCGATCAGAAATGATCATCCTAGGGACTCCATGAAGTCTCACCACCTCCTCTAGATACCGCCTCGAGAAAACTTCCACTGAGATCGACTCCTTGATCACTATGAGGTGGGACGATTTTGATAAATGATCCACTACCACTCAAATGGCATCATGTATTCCTGGAGCTCGAGGTAAACCAGTAACAAATTCTATTGAGATACCCACACACTTCCACTGAGGAATATCTAGTGGGTGGATTAAACCACCAGGGACACGGTGTTCGGCCTTCACCTTCTGGAAGAGAAAACATCGAGACACAAACTTTGCAACTGCACGCTTTAGTCCAGGCCACCAAAACTGACTCCTCAAGGCTTGGTACTTATTTTTCATGCCAGGATGAACTGCTAAGGGAGAAATATGGAACACTCTGAGAACCATATCATTCATCTTCAAAGGAACAAAAAGCCTTCCATGATACAACACTATGGTTTTTTCATCCTCATTCCAACCATCAAGGGCCTCACCACAAACAACTCGGTCTCTACAGACCTCTACCTCTAGATCCCCCAACTGGGACTCTTCCACCTTCTGCATCAGGGATGACTGTACCATTATCTAAAACAGGCAACCTCTACCCCCAACATCTCTCATATCAAGATGTAATGCTGACAGTTCTTCCATTACTCTCCAGAATCAACGGATTCATGCACAGCATCACTACATGACTTTCGACTCAGTTCATCAGCTATAACATTTCCATTTCCAGGTGTATACAATATTTTGAAGTCATATTCTGGTAAGATCTCCATCCACATACGCTGTCATAAGTTCATGTCACGCTGGTAGAAAACATGCCTCAAACTCTTATGATCGGTGAAAACCACAAAGTGCTCACCAATAAGGTAATGTCTCCACAACTTCAGAGAAAACACCATAGGTACCAACTCAAGATCATGAGTTTCATACTTACGTTCATGGGGATTCAACTGCCGATATCCATAAGAAACAACTGATCTTTTCTGCATGAGAACACAACCTTACCCCAAATGTGAAGCATTGCAGAAAATATCAAATTGAACTCCCTTAGGTGGAAGACAATGAACTGGAGCACTTAATAACTTCTCCTTTAGATACTCAAAAGATTACTGACACTAATACACCCATATGAATGCCTAATCCTTCCTAGTCAATGCTTTTAGTGGAGTCGCAACTCATGAGAAATTGGCTATGAACCTCCTGTAGTAGCCTGCAAGACCAAGGAAACTTGTCACCTCTAACACTGTCTTGGGGGATTCCCAAGATAAAACTACTTATATATTTGACGAATCCATGGATACTCCCTATTGGGACACAACATGCCCCATGAAACGGACTTCTCAAGCACAAAACTCACACATCAAAAACTTCCCAAAGAGCTGATGTTGACGAAGAACTCCCAAAACGGCTTGTAGATGATCTACATGCTCCTCCTCAGATGTAGAGTACACAAGGATGTCATCGATGAAAACTACCATGAACTTGTCCAAGAACTCACAAAACACAGCATTCATCAATCTTGTGAATATAGCTAGATCATTCTTTATTCCAAATGTCATTACAACGAACTCATAATTCCCATGACGACAACAGAAAGTAGTCTTCAGGATATCCTCATCCTTCACACGCATCTGATGATACCCTAAATAGAAGTCGATATTTGAGAACCAACTTTCACCCTTCAGTTGATCAAATAAATCATCAATCTATAGAAGAGGATAGTGATTCTTTATTGTCACTTTGTTTATGTGGTGATAATCAACCCACAACCGCAAACTGCCATCATCCTTCTTCACGAACAAAATTTGTGCACCCCACGGTGACACACTTGGCTGAACAAAACCACACTATAATAGATCATCAATCTGTATACGTAGCTCTCGTAACTCATAAGGGGCCATCCTATATGGAGACATGGAGATTGGAGACGCTCCTAGCAGTATCTTGATCCCAAACTCGATTTCTTGTCGAGGGGGTAATGCTACAACCTCTTCTAGAAAGACATCAGGGTACTCCTCTACTACCCTAGGAAATTCCAATTATTGAACCTCTGAAGAACTTAGAATCATCTCATCCATCATGGATGATAAGGATGGAACGTGCCTATGACCCATATGAGGATCTCGCTCACCAACAAACACCACTGGCTCTCTATCCACACCAATGAAAAGGATCTTTTTCCTGAAGCAATCCACGATAGCCTACACCGAATACAACCAATCCATGCTGAGAATGCCATCATATGTTTGTATTCGTAAACATAGGAAATCTCCCCGAGAGTTGTCTTTCCCCAACACTATCTCACAGTCTCTACTTACATCAAACAAGTCAGATCGACCTCCAACTAGTGTAGTAAACGCCAAAGGAAGTGGAAGCCTCTCTACCTCAAGTCCCAAAGCATGGACAAGGGTAGGTGATATGAAGGATTGTGTCACTTATGAATCAAACAAGGCATACACCAAGGTATAAAACAAGAAAAGGTTACCTCGAACGATGTATGGCTCACCTAGATCTGGCAACGCTATAGCATGAAGCTGACTACGGCCTCCTCTACGGCCTCTCTGGCCCTAATGACGACCACCACCAAGGCTTCTCTCTTCTCTCTGAGGACAGGGAGCATCATGGGGCAATATTCTATTTGTCCCATCTACCCTCTGTTGATCTAAAGATGGTGCAACCTGCTACTACTGCTGCCTCGGATGGAACAGCCTCAACAGAAGAACCTGGAGCGTAGCACCTGGTGCACTATGACTGCTCTGAAAGGTTGGGAACTCTCGCTGCTGATGACCATGACCACCATAAGAAAAACAACTGCCTGATCCCTTGGAATAGGATTCAGAGTTTCTACCTCAGGAGAAACAAGATGTGAAGGGCTGTGACCTACCCCCTGCTGAATGGAAACTCTTCTACCCTGAAAACCAGGAACCCTGGACCACAGCTCTACTTTGTGGGGGATCATGACGATTCCCCTCTCGTGATGATCCAATCCTGGAAAAACTCCTCTCAACAACCTCTGCCCTCGCCAATACCTCAAGATATGTTTTCATTATAAATGGGGTGACCTGGTGCTGGATCTCTGGATGAAAATCCTCCTCGAAATGCCTCGCCCTGGCCTCCTCATCTAGTAATAGGTCTGAAGCATATCGTAAAAGGTTCTTGAAACGGATTCCAAACTCTCGAGCACTGGAGATCCCCTATCTAAGGGTAAGAATCTCCTGGCGACTGGATGCCTTCGCAGTCGAAGAAAGAAACTCGACTCTAAACCTGTCTTAGAACTCCTCCCATGAGATTGCTGACTCCTCATGATCCCTGAAGAACAAAAACCACCACTGCCTCGCAGCTTCATGTAGCATCATCACAACCAAGGACACCCAGTGCTCTTTCCGAGCACAGATCGAACTGAATCCTATCTCGACCTCCTCCAACCACTCTTCCATTACTGAATCTGAAACAGAGCCTTCATACATCTGCAGGCTCTGGTACTAAAACTCTCAGAGTGTCTTCCTCCAAGTGTCATCATCATTAACCTCAACCCTGCGGTGATCTTATGAAACAGCCTACTGGACATTTTCTATGAAAACCTGATGAGGACGTCGACCTGGAGCCATACCTATAAAATAAAAAACCGTTAGAGTTCCTAAACATGGAATATTGAAGAATCAACCTTAATTATTTAATTTTTTTCTTTCATTGATTTTAGGTTATCATATCCCAAGTTTTACCCATTCAAACATAGGCACAAAGAATAATGATTCGTGATCCTTTCCAAGGTCTCTACCCTACAACTAGTATCACCTTGTTTAGTAGCCATTGTAAATATAAAGGTCCATACATTAAATCATTGGGGGTCCCTAAACACCTATGTATCAGCCGGTATCTAGTGTTTACCTCACTTGATAAACATTAATGACATTGTTTCCCTACCAACCCATGCAACCTCACCTGTGCCTAACTCCAAACTACATCTTATCCCTCAACTTCCCTCAGATACAACTCTGTCACGACCCCCTCCTGAAAAAGTGTACCCCCCTGGGCTGGCAATGTGAGAAGGTAGATAATGACTCCCGATTCCCACCTCCAGTAGGCCCCAGGTTGGAGACTAGCACCGAGGGTATAGTAAATGAAAAAATGGGAGGCATTACCCTCTAAGAGAACACATGCGGAAGAGAGAGATAAGATAGACACCAACCAACTACAACTCAGAACTAAAATATAAAATAAAACCCAAGTGAACATATGTAATGTCATGAAAAAGTACTAAAACTGGAAGGGGAAAACAACAAGTAGCCAAAAGAAAGTAAAACAGCAGCAACCACAAGCCCGAACAGCTCCTGCAACCACAAGCTAGTAGAAACCAGCCTCGTCTCCAACCTGCTCTAAGTGACCTCAAAAACAGTTTGTATATACATTGGGTGAGTATAACAGTATACTCAGTAGGATCCTCCACGAATCCTCTCATGAAAAAGTAAAGAAAGCATGCTAATGCACAGTGAACAAGTGAAACTAACTAGTCACCTAAATAGGTGTAATAAGTTCCCATCCTCACCAGGGCTACTCTCACTAAGTAATGCATACAATAATATATCATATAATAAATAATATCTAGGGTACCCATCTACTACTTCCCCACTGGTTTTCCTCTTTACCCCAACGTTGCACATCTCGAGCATCTCTCTCCAAAAAGGCTTGCCCGCATACACCTAGGAGAAGCACCACAATATGAACCTCATGCAACAAAACCACCACACCCACACAGCAAAGTAACCGGGTAGTTTCTGAGAGCAACCACAACTTGCATAACGCATATCATACATCGGGTATTATACCTTAAGCCATTATATCCCATACACTGAGTAAGGATCCTCAAGCCATCACAGCCGATACACGTTACACCTATAGTAGTCCATAGAAAAACATATCCAAAATTTATGTGTGTGAATAACCACAAGACATTACATCCCTCGACACACATATATGTGGAAAACTAACCAATGTGCCTACTAGAAAAATTAACTACCAAGAGAAGAGAGTGGGGCCAAAGGGGGTAGTTAGTCATCCATCCTCCCACCAGAATGTTGGGGAAAACACACCCCCCCCCCCCAGGGCAAAGAATCCCCGAGATGTCAGTTACCCTTACTGACAGGGTGGAGTAACATATAGAAACACAAAAAGTACAGGATATACTATATCTCACAACCACACTATGGTCATAACCTAGAATTAGACACAACTACAGCTAACGTCTCTCAGACTCTTGGCTGCTACTTCTAAGACTAGGTATCCTATAAGAACACAACCATTTAAAGAGATTTATTAGATTAATTCATTTCCTTTTTATCAATTCCACATTATGTTAATTAATTCTTTAAACATTAATTAGCCATGAACAATTCCAAATTAAATTTCATTAGCATCACACCCAAAGTCCATTATTCCTTCAAAATTACAACCTCATCATTATGTTCCAGCAAACTCCATATCCATGGGTTAACACCATTTATTCAATTATTCATTAAAGAATTACTTTCCCACATTCCCAGGCATTCTATAAAAACATTCTATGCTAATAAACACATGGGGTCTCAACATAGTGAGTAGATGTATTACTCATCTAGTCTTTGCCGCTTATAGCAATAGCATATACCCATCCTCCCTTGAGAAGATAAACACATAAAGCATGTGGCATACCCCACGTGTCTTCACCTCTTTCGGAAGAAGGGTATGTAAGACCAGCGGCCTTGAGAAGTGTGGAAAAGTAAAGTAGATAAACAACCAATAAGAATCAGCAAGCATCCAACAATCACATCCATCCCATTCCATCATCCCTGGTGTCCTCCCAGACACCCACATGCATAAACCGATGCATCTCACTACTCTAGGTGTCATCTGTCACCACAACCAAAAGCCTCCATGCCCCCACATATCACAACGGCCATCCAGGATCATATCACAACACAAACAGTAGGAAAAAAATCACATCAATTGGGATCTTGACCCTTTTACAATCAAGATAGTAACTCAGAACCATTTAAGAAATTATCAAACAATCAGTTCTTTAATCCATCTTGAATTAATGGATTTATTATTCGTAGGTTCCAAATTTGGGAGACCTAATCAGTAAGCTATCACAATTAATTAAACATGCTTACTATGCCAGTATGATTAACATTAAATTACAACAAGAACCAGATTCTTTTACAGGCCTCTTTATCTTTAGCCAAACAATTACCAATTAATCCCAATTTACGTTCTTTACCAATTTCCATCAAGAATGACCAGCTAATCAAAGCGTGCCTAGATATCAAACTATCTTGAAAAACAAGAGGCAATAACCTATGATTGATATCAATTTATTTATCGGGTTCAAATATTTATTATGTCAATTCCATTTCCATACAGTGGGATAAAACATGAAAAATATATAGTTGCATGTAAAATAATAGAGAAGCAATGAATCCCCTACCTCAAACAGTTCTTGACGTTCTTTATCCATAAAATGGGTCACGATCCTCCTCTCGCGACAACTGCATCCACCCCAAGGATGCCACGGCACAACCGCACAAACCAAAACCAAATAAAACTCTATTAGAAGTATAAATATTTCATGCCATAATATGTAAAGGATAAATTAGAGAAGATGAACACCAAAAGAACGAAGATAACACATACCTTATATCGAAGATTGATCGATACTTCTTGGTTGCCTCAAAATAGAGCGAAACCAATCCGAGGAGGAATGTTTGACTATGCAGCTACTTTTAGAAGGAATGGGATGTTCGAGCATCTCACACCCAAGAACAAGGAGAAAGAAATAGGAAGGAAGATATCCCTTCCCATTAGAAGATTTTACCAGGAGATAGTTTAAGATACGCTTAATTTCCCATTAAAAAAGGATCGCATTAGCCCACGCGGTTTGACCAATTAAAAACATCCCAAGCCATATGAATAATTAATGTAGGATTTATGGCCTTTGAATCGGCCTTAGAGTACTTAAAACAAGGCTTTAAATCCATTTTACATCAAAGGAAATGTCAAAGGGTAAAAACTATAGGAAGCTGGAAACACTGTACACAAAACTCAAAATTTGGCAAAGGAAATAGAGGTTGTTGTTAGAACCCCAGTGGTCTGGAAACACTGTTCTCTTAACCTCACTAATAGAACATTGTTCATTGAACCTCACTGATAGAACACTATTCATTTAACCTCACTGATAGAACATTGTTCACTGAACCTCACCGATAGAACACTATTCACTGAACCTCACTAAGAGAACACTGTTCACCGAACCTCACCGACAGAACATTGTTCACTGAACCTCACCAATAGAACAAATTTAATTGAACCTCACTGATAGAACACTGTTCACTGAACTGGAAAATTGGCAAACTGTTGGGGATAAGTCACCTTGACCTCCTAGAACACCTCAAACACCATATTTTCACAAAGTAATGGACCAAAAAGGTCCAGGCCATTACATTATACACATTTCATTGTCCAATTTTACAAAAAATACACTATAAGTCACTATTTTTGGTGGATATAGATTTTAGGTGAATTCACTCCTCACCAAGGATCACTGTTTTTAAAAGTGTATAGAATGTCACACCTCACAAAGGCTTATTACTTAATAAATGGACTATAGAATACCGCACTACCTCTAAATGATAAATCACTTGTCCTCCTTAATGAACTGATCTAGATGATAATAGTTTATATACTTGTTGTACTCTTCTCAATTTATTGACATAATGGTTACTCCATGTTCAACAAATAGAACTATTGGGATATAAATCTTATTTTTAGATGTGATACTCCAAAGTATACCAGTATGGTGATCTCAAGTTTAATAAAATTTGTGAGAAACTCATTATTATAAGAGTTGAATATTTTATCATTAATTAAACTTTGTATATCAATAATCAATATTTTACAAATAGAATAATTCCCTTATTGGAATTATCTTCAGTATATTACATATCTTCCTTACACCAACAAACAAGATGTGTCCAAGATAATACACAACAATGATCATCAATAAAATTATATTTAGAATAAATCAAACACATTAATTTATATGTTCAATAAATATAATACTTATTGCACATTCTTCTACTTACTTCTTAGAACACATAGTTCCCTTTTCCTCTATTATCTATTTTTTACTAATTATAATCTATACAAAAAGTTACAAAATATATTCTGGTAATTCTCAAATTCAAATTCAAAATATATATCATAATAAACTTTCAACTTATTCTACTTAAAATTAATCCTTTTGAATGTATTACAATATATCTCAACCATTAAACTCCATTAGAGTTTTTGAAATTTATTCCATAACTTCCAAGTAGCTGTTGAATTGAAAAATTATCAAAACTCGATGTAACCTCCAATTTTACAAACATCAGAGAATGAAATTTATTCATCACCCATATTTTGGAATCTACATTAGACCAACCATGGAATGTTACTCTAAATACCATGGTGTAATGCTTCTCCTAACAAAATTCCCCACAAAATGGCTTGCTTCATTCATGCCTCTCTATTTTCTCTTAAATTCTTGAAAATATGATATTTAAAACACCTTCATCCGTAGAATATTATTTCTCCTAGAACCCATTTTGAATACCCATATGTATTATTCATCCACATATTTGATGAAACTTATGTATAGACTTATCAATTTTTATCGAGATCCAACACATCTTCCAAAATAGCCATTATGGCCCTCCTCACCTTGCACATGGATTCTATTGATGTAAAATGGCATTTTAAATGGAATGAAAAGAATATTATCCCCATTTTTGTTAAGTTATAGACTACCTTGATATTCAAAATTTCATGGGAAATAGCATTCATTGCATTTCAATATCCCTATATCTTATATTATACTCATTGATTAAATGTGTCTAAAATTCCTTCTATCATGGCATGTTCATTTCACAGCAAAATGATTTTGAGAGGAACACTTTGGTATATACTCATAACTAATAGGGGTGAATCAGTGTTGGAGAATTTTTAACATACTATAACTTTTTAACACTTTACCTCTTAGACTTTTTAGGATATTTATTAAACTATTTTATTTTCCATAATGTATGCAAGTATATAGAAGCAAGTAAAAGATGAAAAGTGATACATATAAAAGTTTCACTAATCGATAAGAGTAGCTAGTACTTTTTTCATATGGTTATGTCTAATGCATGGATTATCCACTATAATGAGATAAATGTTATAGTGGTTTTGGTAGAAAAAAATCTTTAGCTTAATTATGGTTCCTGATACTTTGGGAGGGTGATAAGAAAATAATTTTGAATCCTTGAACCGGTGATGAACTCATCAAACTAGAATCTCTAGGCTGGTTTTCTTATACAACCTATGTATACATACTCCAACTTCTTCTAAGTTAATTTCTAACACCTTTAAGGACTTAAACCTATTGAGACTTCTTTTGGATGTCACAATGTTATTTTTTCTTTTCCCTCTATCAAAGTTTCCTACATAGAAGTAAACAAGAAACTATTATTCTTCTTAAAAATAGTAAACTAAAATCTACACTTATCTTTTTAAATTATCTAGAATTTTATCTTTAATTATACCATATAATACAATCTATCTGATGCAAGTTTGTATGGTGATAGTTCATTTGATCATTTCTTCTTTTTCTTCTTTTGGCACATTTTATCTAGAATAATCCACCTGATGAGGTATATATGGCGTTGTTAGTCCAATAATGTGTTTCATGTGCCTTCTTTTTTACTCTATTTGATCAATTTACAATTGAAAAGTAAACATTATATGATATCTATCCAATATAATATTATTTATTTTTGGATGATTCATTTTTTCCCTATACAGTTATTTCACACTTTTCAGTACTTCATAGACCAATACTTTGGCCCAGATAATAAAAAATATCCAGAGTTTTGGTCGGAACTTCCATACAGTTCTTCAATTCATTATCATAACACATATCCACAATAAAATATATATTCTTTTGATTTTATCTTAAATTTTATAGGTCTTTGAATGGGAATCAATAATTCCACACTAACTGTCAAGACACCAACCCCTTTAAATTGGGAAGGTCCTTCGAGGTTTATAGGGTGAGGTGAAACTTTAAATTTAAACTTCCCACAAAAGTGTTAATAATCCAACTCAAAAATTATTCAATACTTGACCACATTCAGGCTTCCAAAAATATTGGAGTCCACCAAATATTTATAGGAAACTTCCTTAGATCTCAATATCAATGTTCTTCTTCTATCCTTCTAAAATATAAGCTAGAATCGTGATTATCCCATAATGATTATTTAAATTAAAAAAATAATGAAAACATTATATAGACCTTTGTACTTTTCATGTATTATGATTTGTTTCACTTATTCTATCCAATGAAACTTCATTTTTTATTCTATCACAACTTCGTAGTAACATCAAAAAATACTTTCTTGAGACTCTTCTTTCATCTAATAAATTATTTTTCTAATGAATCTATTTTATCATTCCTTGAAAGAAATTTCGTCATACTTTCACAAATATATTCCTATATCAAATGGGTTCTCGTATTTTTTTAGTTTCCCTCCATATGATAAACCCTTAAAGAAATACTCTTCTCCTCCTAGATAATTAATTCATATAGATATTGAATTCATATGATTATGTAATACTCATCCTTGTGTTTACTTGAACTTTTTTCATTACATTTCTCACAAACATAAACCTCATGAATCTATTTGAAAACCTCAACAACCTATGTCAGATGATATTTCATGAAAACTTCAGTCTGAGCAACATCATTGAGAAACCTTTTCCCAATGACAACATATAGATAATTATTAATTCAATGGTATTTATATGTTTCCTCTAACTATTGACATCATTAAGAAACTTTTTATTGGTCATCAAAGAACTTATATTTGATAGATTTTTTATATTGACTCACTAATTTTGTATGAGAATATTCTAACATCCCTTTTTCAGTCACAACCTCATCCATTCTTTATTTAGTAATTCATTGAATCTTATTCACTTCACATATTGATCTTTGTACAAGTCCATCTGATGGACTTTGTGTAACTCTTCATTCAAATTTAATCATCACTTCATAATTTTCAGGAACCATATTTCCACTAAGTTCTTCCAAAACATTAATATATTCTTGAATTTAACATTACACAACTACTCCTCAATCATTCCTTTAGACTTAATTGTATTTAACTCTCTTTTAGATAATTTTCTCTTTATTTTAATTTCAACATGAATCATAGCCATAAGAAATTGTGATTTTTGGTCAATGAAAAACACATCACTTAGTAATGTTTGATATTATTTTTTTATCATAATATATTTAATGTAACCATGAATTTAATTATTTAAACATTTATTTCTGACATTATTTTGATCAACTCAATTTTTTCACAACTTTCGAATGTCACTATGAATTTTCTTTCATTGTTCTCTCAATATTTCATATGATCAATGGCCTTTTTTATAAAGACATTAAAAAACTACTTCTCCTAGACTCTCCTTCCAATGGAATATTTAAAAAACCTCTGGCTAATGGTACTACTTGGAAACCATCATTTAATTATCTTGCCTCAATCCACTTCATTTGATGAACTCTGTACACTAGCCTCAACCTTCAATGTCTCTAATATTATCATTATTATTTCATTCATCACATACTTCTCCTTCCTTTTGTCTTCACCTTTTATATCCTCTAATTGTTTATTTAACTTCTTAAAAAATCATCAAGGAAACTTCATATTGTTGTCAACACACATGCTTCACCAAAAAATCAAGCATATGTTTAAGATATTACACTCATCTAACCAATCCTCAAAATAAAACTCAAAGTCTTCAAAGAACTTTCTCCTTTAAAATAATAAATAACATCTATATCCACTAAAGAAAATAAAACCATTTATGTTTTTCTTAATTTAATAATACTTGAGAACTTCCTTTTTTCTTCCTCCATTCATCGAATCTACATCAACTATATTACCATGCTTGGATAATTCAACTAAAAATTAAAGGATATTATTATTTATAACATATTAAATTGATTGAAATTAATAAAAGATTTATATTTCATTTAAAATAGTTGAAAACCAAAGGAAACTATTTACAACAAATATAACCCATACAAAAAAATTGGTCACTTCAATCTCCCCCTTTATAGAGACCAAGGAATAACTATATAGATATTTAAAACAAATTTATAAATATTTATTTAATTACACAAACACACGACTGAGGACCATAATAGTTTGTTGTATTCGAAAAAATGGAATGAAATCTTCTAACATAAAGGAATATCTTCAAATTTTATCAAAAATATCTTCCCCTTTAGTACTTCAACTTAAAACCTATCTCTATAAACTATGTAAAGGAAACATAAAAATGGTGATATTAGATGAACATCAAGGGTAAATAAGGGATACTTTTAATAATAAAATGAATATAAGGATATGAAAAAATGATCATTACATTTTAATATCATACCCTGAATATCAAATATTATAATCATGATTCATGTAATAAAGATTCGAAGTTCTTAATACAGAACTCATGTGAGAATAACACTAGCATAAAACATAGAAATGTGGAATACACCTAAAAATTGAAAATATTATGTCAAGGATAGCCACCAATCCATTCATAACATGTTAGGAATGGGATGACCCCTCAATGTCCTACTTAGGTCTTCGGCTAACAACCCATATACCCTATTATTTTTGGGCTTGGGATAATAACTTGGGCACCAAATTATTTTCATGCTTGGGATAACAACTCATGGACCCCCTTTTTTGGGCTTAGGCTAACAACCTGTATACCCTCTTGTTTTTGGGATTGGGATAACAACTCGTGTATCCTCTATTTTTTAGACTTGTGATAACAACCCATGTACCCTATTATTTTACATATTGGGATAACAAATCATGTACCCTCTTATATCATATAACATTTATCATTACCGAGTTCATTTTAGGTAGATATAGGTCTCACCCGTCACATATGGAAATCATACATATGTCTTATAGAAGATAATAAACATTCAACATAGTATAACCTATTAACTGAAATGGGTATCATAAACATTTAATCATGTCTTAACCTATGTAAAAGTTATAGGTTTCATGATCTTTTTATAATTTCGTTACCCATGAAAAGAAGCATGTTTCAAATCATGTTACCTGTGGAAGATAAATGTGTTTTATAAATATTATCACATAAAAATATAAACCATTCACAGAAATAAATGTGAATGTTACCCTTGAATCATATCCCTGTTAAGGAATTATTAAAACCAAAAGATTTCATATAGATAAAAAATAAATTTGAAATGTCATTTAAAATATTTCTTTAGGAAAATATTCTTTCATATTTTAAAAACACTTTTTATGTCATCAAACATTTTTAAAACATTTATCTTTGAAAATAACTTTCAAAAATTATAAAGGAAGCATCAAAAAAATTTGAAAATATTTTTAGTTGAAAATCACATTTAAAAATTATAAAGTAATCTTCAACTAATGGAGTGGTCATGATGATGGATAATTTTATACATGACATATATATAAAAACAAAGATTCCTTTCATATTAAATATATATTTCAAGAGATCCTTGATTAGAAAATAAAAAGAAGATTTATTTTAAAAAAATAAAAAGGTAATAAAAAGGTAAAAATCTATTTTAAAAATCATAAGATGATAGTAGAAATTTATTGAAATTTGTTTTAGAAAACAAGGTTTTAGGAGGAAACACATTTTCAATCGAATGGAGAAATAATGTTGGATTTTCTAAAAAAACGTTTTTATAGTATCTTAAGTACTGAAGAGTGAAAAAATGGTATCATCAGTTGAATATATCATGAGTAACTAGAGGATAACAAATTTTGGGAAAATTCTTGAGAGTTAGATCATGATATTTCAACATTAGAGACTTGATCATAAATAATCTTGATAAACGTTGAGATTGTAAAATAAAACTCTTTCCAATTTAGTAACCTTGAACCCTAAAAACCATGTAGGAATAACATAAAATGAAATTTAAAATATCATTAAGATTAATAAATTTATGATATTAACTTTTAAAGGGGCTGTATATATACCTCATGAAATAATATAGGTTCATAACATTACATACATCTAAAATAAGGAAATTAAGAAAACAAACCTCTTAATAATTGGGTAACTTTTGAATAGTAAGCCCCATAAAATAGAGATACATAAATGGATACGTAAATACAAATACATTTAATTATAATAATCATAAAATAAATTCATGTGATGTATAATAAACTCATAAAATAAATTTTTGGTGAATATGACATGTGTCCCACTGATGTAAAAAGTGAGATAGAAATTCTTTACTACTTGAGTAACTTTTGAATAGTGAGATAAATAAAATGATAACAATAATTGAAACATTTAATATCATGAAATAAATTTAATTCATGATATAACATTTCACATGACATTATATATACTACAAAAATTAAATGAGTGTTTAATATGTCATATGACTCGAAGAAATAAATGTGAGACTAGAAATCCCCTTACCTTAAGTCTTGAAATCCTTTGTACACATTCCAAATTCCAATATAATAAATATAATATTATTATAAATATATTATAGAAACATATTTATATTTTTAATACAATATTTGGTTTCATTATTCTCTTTTATTACCCGTTTATTAACAATACTAAGTTAAAGTCGTGTTTCAGGTAATAACAGCTTTATTTTTAAAATATGCTTTAATTTTCTATATATTTTGTCATATTACATTAATCATGATTTAATTATATAAATAATTATAACTATGACATAAATATCATATATATTCAGTATATATGTATTTATAATAATCTCTAAAATATAGAAATAGGAAATGAAATACATCGTTCCTGGAGACGGTAGGGAGTATGTACGCATAAACGTTGTTTTAATTTTCATTTCAGATTGAAAGAAATAAAATTATAGGTTATATCATTATTCAAAAATAATTTTTATATTATTTATATCATATATTTTTATTAAAATCATCATTAATACATTCCATGTATATAGTGAATGAATCGCATCGCTTCGTGAGGTGGTGGTCCGCCGTACACACGGACGACGTTATCATATCCCACAAAATGGAATTTATGAATTTATGTGTTATATAATAATTAATAAATCATAAATACATCATAAAAATCATATATATTATATATAAACAACATTTAAATCATTATACTCAACTGATATAGGTGGTAATGGATGAATGAATGAGAGGGGTTTGTGAGGCGGTAGTTCGTCAAACACACGAATGATGATTGTGTATTCCATTTGATATAAATGTGTGTTATTTTAGGTTTAACCCTTAACATATAAAAATATAATTATATTTAATATACTAATTTTATTATCTGATAATGATATAAAAATAATCTAAGGGTTTTTAGAAATAAATAAAACAAAAACATTCATTCATGAACATTACTTCTTCTTTAGGTTTTTCCTTTTGATTTGAACCATAATCCTTCATTTGTTTGATTTATTCCAAAATTAATGATTATTGGATGAGATTTGAGAATGTTTTTAGTTTAATATTTCTTTATTTGGACAATAAAAATGGCTTTGGTGGTGTGAATAAGTGAGGACGGTGAGTGCCTGTTTATAGTGGAGGATGAGTAGCATTCTTGTAAATACCAAAAATTAAACACTATTGGGAGGCCTAACTTACATTATTTTCCTCCAATAATGAAACATTTTTTATAAAAATGGGTTTTATTGTCTAAATAGGGACATAAAATTGGATCTATACAACTTTTAGGTCACTTCCACATCTTATCTTTTATGATTAACCACTAGTTAAACTCATTTTTACCTTAATCAATGTGATTAACAATAACTGTTTTTGCTAGTCACTTTGGTAAAAAAATAATTGAAAATTGTTAGATAATATAAATTATTCTGATTCAAATTAATAAATCCATTTTTTCCAATTCAATTCCAATAATTTTTCAAATTTATTTTAAAATTAATCTGGCAGACGAGATGAGAATGTGGGTTTTTAAAGAGAAAATGTTCAAAAGATTGAAATGTTTTTTTATATCCAATTTCAATTTAAAATTCATTTCAAAGACCTAAATAATATTAATATATGTATAATTTAAATAAAATATAGTTTAAAATTTTTTAAAATAAAAATTATCATTATAAATTATTTAGATCAAAATTCAGTTTTCAATTAAAATTCAGTATTTTCACTATTCAAGAAAAAATGAAATTTCTCTAAAAAATAAAAAAATCACCATAGGATAATTTTGATATTTAAATTTAAAAAATAGAGTTTATTGTTTCAAATATAGTTAATAAAATTTTCAAAAAAAAAGTTTTAAAAATAAGTGCGCCATTAAATGCTGGAAAAACTACCTTTTAAAAAATACTTCTTTATGTGTGTTAAATTGAGTTTATTCTTATATATTATCTATAAAACACATAATATGAGTGTTAAATATTTTATTAAATATATAATATTTATATTTATTTAAAACCATTCACTAAAATTAGTTTGTTTAATTTTTTGAGATAAAACGTGTTTGTGTATAAAAAGGATTTTTTAGAAAAGGAATTTCTTTATTTTAAAATAGTTATTAATCTAATTTATAATGAATTTGAATCCAAAGAATTAATTTTATATGAATGTGTAAACAATATTTTAGTAATTTAGTTAATATTATTCATAAATATCATTCCAATGCCTACATGACAACTATAATAATATTTTAATAGTAATAACAGCAGTATATTGTTGTTCGATAAAACTCGGTATTGTGTTTAATGTAGGCTATTGAAATAACTCAGTATTGCATGTTCCACAAGATAAAATCTATGTTTAATGTATCTCAATATTAACATGATGTATCATCAAACACAAGACATCAAATAATTTTAAATTATTCCAAATATTAATAATTCATAAAAACATTGGGTGTTACATTCTACCCACCATAAAATGAATTACTCCCTTGAAATAAATATGGGTCATCAAAGGTTTAATACATTATAGTTTCTTTCATAGAAACCAAAATAGAAATAATAAATACTAAAACATACTTTAAAAATTATGGTTGGAAATATAATGGTTACCCAAAATAACTCATAATTATATTTTTATATAGGATAACAAAGGTGGAAAGTAATGATATGCACATTGAATAAAAGAATTAATAATTATAGGGAGTGAGTGAGTTCATTGATCAGAAGAATTTTAATGTTAAATATAAATTTTAGGGGCTCAAAACCATAAATTTTTTATGATTTAAAAGACTGTTGGTTCATCATAAATGAAGGGAACTAGGATAATATTTTTCTTTCAAGACCCTTTTTCTAAATTTGAACAATTTTCATCAAAATATATACTTGTTTTTAATTATTCTCATAAGAACAATATTACCCAATGTTATTGCCTTGATCAATTTATAATTCATCTCTTACTCTAAGAAATGAAAGTGAAATATTTATTCCCGAACCACTAACGGATCAAAAGAACCATACATATAATGATAATTCATTTTTTCTACCATTATTTATCATCAAAAAAAATGGTTAGAATGGGTTATCCAATATAAATAAAACTCCAAATGGTGAAATAATATATTAATATATAAAACCTCATTTACAATCCAACATAAACCATTTCGTAAATGGTTTATCATTTGACCCTTTAAAAAATATTAAAATCCAAATCTTTAGAAATAAGGTCACTAAACAATATGATGTGTGTCCTAATTGTCACATACCAACATGTGAATACCATAAAATGTATTCTATTATAACATAGTAATAACCTTAATTACCATAAATCATTACTAAAAATATATATTTCTCCAAAAGATAATTCACCCTTTATTCCTTAAATAGGCTCGTATATTATAAAAACATTTCTATTTGAATATTGGTTTTATACTTTCTCTGGTATAATATCAACATGATTTCATTACCCTAAAATACATATAAAGATATATAATCAATTCATCAAATCATTTCAAGTTCCACTAAAGGTTGACAAACATGATTTTTATAGATATTTGTTTCACAAAATACCCCATGAAATTCACCACTATGGAGTGACCTATTTAACATGATTCAGCTCATCCATTATGATTGCATGATCTTTTCCTTTTTCCTTTTTCTTTAGAGGTTTTTGGAGTTGATTATCATTATTAACCCTTATATTTGGTTAGTTTTTAGCATAATTCCCAATCTCCTTTCAATTGAAACACTAAAGTGCAGGAGATTCATTCTATGGAACTTTTTAATTATTCTCATCATTATCTAACCTTCTCCAAAAACTTCAGTATTTAGTAACACTATTACCACCCTTTCTAAACATAAAATAATTACTAGTCCCATTATTACTATTACAGCCATGTTTCTTCACACAATTTGAAAATAAATAAGATCTCATCTTATTCTCCCCATGGTTCTTATATTTTCATTTTAATTCCATTTTTCTCTTTTCATCAAAACCATAAGATTGATACGTAACTAAAAACTCTATTTCCACCTTAATAGAACGTATAACAATCTCTTAATAGCATCTGGATCACATTATGGATAACACCCTTTGAAGATTTGGTATTAAGGAATTGAAGAATCAATCAAATTTACTTTCAGGAAGAATTATATTACCCAAAGAGTACCTCACAAGTCTTATAGAAATTTTCTTCATTAAAACTAATATATCCATCATCATTATATTTAAGATCTAGGAATTACTTCTCTATATTTTTTTGTAGAATGCGAGGGAATTACTAACTAAGAAATAACACATTAAACTCTTATAATTCCACAGATTAAATTTATTCTAGTTCCATCATGTTCTTAAAAATTTTCCACCCTTGATCATCTTCGTCTTTCAAATGACAAATAGCCAAAATTACTTTTTTAGGCTTCAAACATTGAAGAATTTAAATTATCTTTTTAGTGGTTCTAATCTGTTTCATAGAAACTATTGGAATAAAGGAAACACTAAAAGAAGTTGCACATTGCCTCATAAAGGACTGAACATAATGTTATTCAATACTTTTATCATTTTGAAGTTCAACATGATTTATAGCATGGGAATTTTGTGTGAGAATAGCAATAATTTTATCCATTACAGATCCCATAATGTTTTATTTCTTGGGAGTAAAATCATTGCATTGTACTTTATATTTTTCATTAACACATTATATTCATTTTCAATCCATTAGCTAAAACTAGAAAGTATAGCATGAGAAACATTAATCATAGTGGAAAACCACATAATTATGGAAAATAAATTATAGGGTGTCTAAATCAGGACACCTTATTTTCAATCTATGACACCTTAGGATTAATCTAGGTCATTAGTAGTCATAATATATTTAAATCTACCCTGATGATTCCTATAGAGTTTTTGAATTGCCAAAACATGTACCTTAAGAGTGTTAAACTATGTCGGCAACAAAATCCATTGACGAACACAAGTTCCCAATCAAGTCCAGATCAATATGGTGTTTTCAGGGTTGTTACCCCTATGTACATATTTTCTAGAACCACATCCACTTGTAGTATCCAGAAAAAGATGTAATTTCTTGGAAACCACTATCTCAATCATTTACCAAAATTCTTGTACATTTTACTAAACTTTGACTATTTCTTATAATTATTCTTAGAGACATCCATAGACATATCCTTAGAAATATCCCTAAGGATATCCCTAAAGTTTTCCCATTCTTGTTTCTAAATGTTAAAAAATAATTTCCATTGATCCCAACTATAGAGTCCCAAGAAAAACATACATAGATATTACATTATTTTTTATGAATATTCATTGCATTACATAAACACACCCCCAAGGACTATAATAGTTAAGTGTCTTTGGAAACTTATAACTCAATATTCTAACATGGATAAATATATTCAATTTTTCCCACAAAGATCTTCCCATTTAGTACTCCAGCTTAAAAGATTTATTTATAACATATGGAAATGAAACATAAGAAAGGGTGATATTATATTTTTAATAAGGGTAAATAAATGAGATATGTAAGCATAACATGAATATAAGGGTATGACAACATGGTCATAACATTTGAAGATCATAACTTGTATATCAAATATCTTACTCATGATTCATGGAATAAATATTGGCAGTTCATACTAAATGAATAATAATTAAATCAAATATCTTGAGTCATGAGAGCATAACATTGAAATAATACATAGACTTTTGGAATACACCTAAGCATATAAAATATTATGTCAATTCTTGCCACCAAGACATTCATAACATGTTAGGCTTGGGCTGACCACCCATTAAACTTCTTTGGGATTTGTCTAACAACCCATATACCCTCTTTTTTTCAATATTGGGATAAAAATATGTGTGCACTCTTGTTTTAATTCGTGTGATAACAACCCATGTACCCTATTGTTTTCATTATTGGGCTAACAACCCATGTTACATCCTATTATCAGGATTGGGATAACAAATCATGTACCCTTTTGTTTTAAATCTTGGGATAATAACCAATGTACCGTCTTCTTTTCTGTCTTGGGATAATAACCCATGTACCCTCTAAGCTCATATAATATTTATCATTACCCAATTCAATGGAGAGATATATATGACCCACATATTACATAATGAAATTATAAATATATGTGCCATAAGGATATAAACATTTATTATATCATAACCCATGAACTAAAATGGGTGTCACTAAAATTTAATCATATATTAACCTATAGAAAAGATATAGGATTAATGATAATTTCATCATATAATAACCTATGAAAACAAGTGGGTTTCAAAGAATTTGACTCATGGAAGATAAATGGCTTTCATAAACATAATTCCATCAAAACATAAACCAGTCAAAGAAAGAATATGAATGGTACCCTTAGATCATATCCCAATAAATTTATGAGTAACACCAATAGATTTAATCATAGATGTTAAATAATATTGAAGATAATTTAAAATATTTCTTGAGTAAAATATGATTTCCACTTTGAAAAACACTTTTTCAAACATAAAACATTTTTAAAACATTTTTCTTTACAAATAACATTGAAAAATTATAAATAAAGATTGAAAAAATGTTGAAAATATTTTAATTTTAAAATATCCTTGAAATTTTATAACATAAGATTGAAATAATGGAGTGTTCATGATGGTGGATAAGTTTTTTCATGAAATATACATAAAAATAAAAATTCCTTTCAAATTTTCTATATAAGTGAAAATAGTCTTCATCAGAAAATGATAAGAAGAATCATATTAAAAACATTTTTTAAAAAGGTAAAATATGGGTAAATTTTTCATTTAATAATCCTAGGATAATATTATATCATTCTTCAAAAAAATTTAGAAAAAATGGTTTTGGTGGGGAAATAGATTTATGACCGAATGGAGAAATAAATTCATATTTTCTAAAAAAACATTTTCATAATATATAAAGTATCAAAGAGTGTGAGAAATGGTACCATCACTTGAATATATCAGGAATAACCATAGTATAATAAATTTAATGATAATTTTTTAAAAAAGGTAATGCCTTGGACCAAAACGACCAAAGCACAAATATTATTAAAAGAAATATTACAGGAGTCTAAAATATGGGATCATATTACAATATTTTTCATGAATGGAAATAAGGGAATCGGGAAGGTCTTAAAACTAGGTAATGTATTGATTTACTCTCATGTTGGTCAGACCATCTGTAACTGTGTTTACTTCTTGATAAACATGTGTGATGATATAGTTAATATCGATAAGCGAATGATTGCATTCCATCAAAAGGGTAGTAATTGGCCAAGAAAGATGTGTTATGCTATTCCAAATCACTTGAACTATAGTCATTGAGTCACTTTCAATCCATAGGTTTTCCCAATCAAAGATATTATTATAGGCAAAAATATGTATCAAACTCTGCATCTCAGCTTCAAGGGAGGTGGTAATGCCTCATTTACCCATGAATCATCGAAGAATATGATCGAGGTGATTTCTGAAGATAGCACCACATACTAAAGGTCTCGTATTTCCCTTGTAGGTTCCATAAATATTTATTTTGATCCATCTTGGTAGGGGGGTTCTCTAGAACACCTCCAGAGTGTGATGTGGCTGAAAAAACATTTTGTTAGTCCATAGGTATTTTAGAATCCCAAAGTCATGAATGGTGTTGTGGCAATGTCACTTTTTTATCATGGAATCTTCTTGTATGGCAATGAGGATCTTCATCTGACCTGCATTTTGATTGAGTGAGTAATTATTATGAATAATAATATTCTGATCATAGCAGATCACATGGTGAAGCTTAGAAACCGTAGCAAGGAAGAGGTTAATGATTTGTTGAGAGCCTTCTATTTATGCACATTTTTTTAGTTGAGCTTTGATGGAAAAAGGAGTCAACCATAAGCAAAAATAATTGTCAAGAATATTGTTCCAAATAGAAGAAGTAGTAGGATAATAGAGAAAGAGGTGGTTAGCATCATATCTATGTTGATTACAGATTTTTCACTTAGAAAATAGTTGGATGCCATAATATTAGAGGTACATTTTAGTGGGAACTCTGTTGTGAGAAAGACGTCAGATGAGAATGAATCACAAAGTTTTTATCCAATGATTTTTGAATCTTTTTAACAATCTATAATCGCTCTTAGAGTTACAGAAATAATGATTGTAGAAATTTTTTGAGTTAAGCATACCATTGTGAGTAGGTTCCCAAGTTAAGAAATCACTAGTGTGAGAAAAATAGTAGTTTTCAATGACTTTTAGAATAGTATTAGGGAGGTGATCGTGAGGAAATTTTAAAATGTATCTGATAGAGCTGTTGGTATTATCAGGAGCATGATCGGAAGATATCATGGAAATTAAAGGCGTGCTAGTCCGGTTATCCAACCAAAATTTCATGGAAACTTTTCTAGAGACCATTCATCTATAAATATTCATAATATTTGTAAAGGAGTATTTTATGGAAGAACATATTTAGGAATTAATGAAATTAGAATTTCACATTTTTAGTTTTCCAAGAAACCTATTTTTGATAATGGTAATAGCTGCAGAAGTATTTTGAAAAATGTTCCAAGTGAGTATTTATTGAATGGAATCATTAATGTATTTGATATTTTTTATACTAATACCACCATTTTCAATGGGCTTGCCACAATTTGACCAAGGAAAATTCAAAAGCTTTATTTCTAGAATACTACCAATCCAGATGAAATTCATTATGGTGGTGTTCATTTTTTTAATGAGACCAGTAGGACAATTGTAGACCATCATGGATTAAACCATCTTGGAGACAATAGTTGATTTAACAAGGCACGTCCTACCTACCATAGAGACAGATTTACCTTTCTAATAAGATAGATTTTTTAGAACTTGGTCAATAGTAATTGAAAAGTGACAAGCATTGGGTGTGCCCCAAAAAATGGGAACACCATAATGTGTGAAAGGGAGAAAACCTTCTTTCAGACCTAGGTCACTGATAATGTTACATCTTCTACTAGGAGGAAATTTTTTCCAAAGAAGATGTAGAATTTTTTCTAACTAATAGTTTGACTAGAAACCTCTTCATAGTGTGAGAGCACATGTTTCAGATTAATAATGTTTTGTTTTATCACATTGAAGTTAAATTATGATGTCATTAGAATAAAAAGATGAGTATGAGAGTTTACACTCCTAGAGACATGTATGGGATTTAGTTTAGTATGGTCCACCAAATGGATGATCAGATGACTGAGGTAGTCTTTTGCTATCAGGAATAGAATAGTAGATAGGGGTCACCTTTCCTGACACCTTTGGTGTATTTAAAATATCCCTTGAGAGATACATTGATAAAAATTGAGATACAGGCCGAGTTGAAGAGAGTTCTGATTTCAGTGATAAAAGTGGCATTAAAACTAAAACCTTGAATGAATTTGAAGATAAAACTCCAGTGTATGGTGTCAAAAGATTTTCTGATGTCATGGTTAATATATATATTGGCTCCTCTATTAGTTTTATTCATATTATTAACACACTCTGAGGCAAGTCAAATGTAGTCTTGAATGGATCTACCCTTTATAAAACAAAATTGGTTCCAGGAGACCATTTTTTTCCTAAGAGTGGAAGTTCTGTTGCAAATGGTTTTGGTGATGATTTTAAAATGAGTGTTGATAAAATCAATGGGTCTAAACAGATGATTCTAAGAAGCATTATCCACTTTTGGGATCAAAGTGAGAAACAGGGAATTCCAATCATGAGGAAGAATCCTATTAGAGAAGAAGGATTTTACAAGTTTACAAACGTCGATCTGAATCACATCCCAATAATTTTAAAAGAAACCATTTTTGAATCCATCAGGACCCAGATAACATTCAAGATTTAGACTAAAGATAGTGTCTTTAATTTCATTATCCAATAGGGTGTTGAGAAGGAAGGAATTTTCCTCATCAGTGATCACCAGAGGAATAACCACTGGTGGGAGGTCTTTGTTTATATCAGGACCATTGAAGATGGATTCATAGTAGGAGATGATATGGTGATCGATTTCATCTTCATTTTCATGGATCCTTCCCCCATCCACTAAAACGTTTAACAGCCTATAGGCCTTCCTAATTCCTTGAAGAGAGTTATAGAATTTAGTATTTATATCACCTTATGTTAACCATTTAACTTTAAAATCTTGGTTTCTCATATTTTCTTTAAATGTGAGAAAGGATTTGAGTTTAACCACAATGTTTAGCTCTTGATCAGGGTCGGTGTTGAGGTCTTAGTTGGTGTCTTTGATCTAAATATCATTGATATATTTCTCAACAATCATGATGTCATTATTAATTTGTTTGGATTTAGAGTTGCACCAAGTTTTGAGAGTATATTTGAGATGTTTTAATTTGAGATTATAGTCAAACACAAATTTTTTATGAGACATTGAGGACTAATAGTTTTGGATGATATGAGATAACTCATCATCAGAGAACCACGCATTGTTAAATTTGAAAGGAAAATGGATTTTCATGTATTTGGTGGAAACACCAACCAGGATGGGGTGATGATCATATTTTAGCCTATGAAGAGTAGTGCTGGATATAGTGTCCCATTTATCTAAAGTATGGATATTCAGTAAGTCTTTATCCAACTTGGAGGCAACTAATTTGTTGTAGTGTCTTCTATACCAAGTGTATTTTTCAACAGTGAGATTAATCTCAATGAGATTGCTATCATCTAATGAGGCTTTAAATTGTCTTGTGGAAATAGAATCATGAGAAGGGTCAATTTTCTTGCTTGCGTTGAGAATGGAATTAAAGTCACCCATAATAAACCAGGGATCATTAATGTTGGTGTCAAGAAAATAGAGATCATTTCAAAGCATTCTCCTTTCAAGGTATCTATTCATAGCATAAAAAATGAGCATAAAATATATGTGTCGTTTATATTAAATTTGTAAGTAAAAATCTGTTTGTAGATATTGAAAACACTAATATTTTGAAAAGTAGAGTGTGAAAATATCTGTAGAGATTCATCATTGAGGTTATTATTGATTTCACCAGTAAAAAGATAATTATTTTGACATAAATAATAGTATTTAGAGGAATAAGTAGTTTTTGGCACCATAATAGAAAATAATAAAGGATGATGAATGTCAATTATTCTCTTTAACAAAATGAAAGTGACAGAGTTAGCAATACCCTGAAAATTCCAAAAAAGGATCTCCATTAAGACTTTTATTTGGAGTAAGAACTCCCCTTTTTTCTTTTTTCCATAGACTTTGTTTATGTAAGACCTTATAAAATCTTGAATATTATTAGACTTTTGATCCTGTTTAATTCAAGACATAGAGGCGTTATTCTTTGTAGGTTCAGTTATTGGATCACTCATAAGATAGTCTATAGATCACTTGGAACACAGCAACAAAGCATTGGAATTATGGTTTGAAATAGAATATCCATACTTTATAGTGCAGTCTTCACTATCTATAGGTAGAGAAGTTGTACCTGGAGCCTTTGAAGTGTATGTGTTCTACTTTTTTATAGTGTCCAGATCAGATGGACATCAATGCATCCGATCCATATGTTTATTCACAATCTGCATGAGGTTAGAGTCCTGTCTTGATAGTGTTGTACCATGTTTATTATATTTTGATACCATGATATCAATAATAAAAGACTTAGATTTTGACTCATCCAAGGATGCCTTAGGATTAAAATTCATTCTGCTAGAATCAACAGGACTGCTAATTGATTTAGTTTGAGTAGAGAGACCATAAACTAGTTTATTATCTTTCAATTTGATTTCATTCTTTATCCATAAAAAAGTGTCTCTGTTATCATGTTGTATTTTTGAATCCTTAAGGATTGGATTTTAAGATTTCATATTACACAAAAACATAGAAACAATACCATCACTACTTTCAATGGGTTGAGACCCATTAAAATACGAATTTGCAGTAACATAGATGGTTGTACCTAGGTCATTTTCCTTCTCCACCCTAGATTTCTACATGGAAATATGCTTAGTGAAGCTATTGACATTCTGTATTTCTGTGGGAACCTGTACCGAGGGTGTGGTTCCCTTCAATGGATTAATAGATTCCAATTCCTTGGTAACAGTTTTAGTCACTCTAGTAGTAGTGATCTCGGTTTTATCATGAATGTCCTTCTGGTTAGTCATAAGTTTTATAGATTTATAGTGTGTATAGTCGAATCCTATTTTTTAGATAAAATAATAGATATGAATTGAGATTGGGTAAGAAAGTAAAATTCATCTGTTTTGTTGTTGGATTCATTCTTTATCTCTGAAGTATCGATGCATGTAAAAGTCATGGGTTTTTGATCTAACTAGTACCCGAATCTAAGGTTTATTCCTCCACATTTTGAACTGAAATTATCTCATGTCAGTCACTATGATGAAGATTTGCAGTGCATGTGTTTCATTCATTTAATTTCACTTGTACATGTAAATTATCCCTCATACCCAGGTTATGATCTGCATCTTGGATGAGGATAGATCTTAATATCTGACCATATGGACAAGTGTTGTGTTCTTCCTTCCCATTGGATAGCCTTACGGTGTCTAAAACTAAATTTTATATTTATTCTAAGAAACCTTGGTCTTTAATGGATGTGTCTTCTTCTTTAGCAACATCTTCCCAGTTTATACCTGTGGTATCCCCTATGTTTTTAAACTATCTTTTTTGACCTAGATTTCAACTTTTTTTGGGAGGTTTAGGTATATCCATCATGTGAGCTCTATCTTTTCTATTTATCTTTATTTCCATCCAATAATTTTCAATTGGTTGGATTACTTGTCTTCTAATCACCCTATAATTAGATGTTGTATGACCAATGATCTTACAGAGATTATAGAAGGGAGGTTTCCTCTCATATTCAATTCTAATTTCATATTTTTAGTTATTAGAAGTGAAATTGATGGTATTAGTCAGCTTTGAATCTAAGTTAATTACTACCATAACTTTGTAAAAGAGTCCTAGGTCAGCATTTAAGATTATGTGGTCAATTTTTAGTGGATATTATATACAGGAAACAATATCATTTAGTATTTTTGGATGTCAAATGAACCAACTATGGCCATAATGTTTTACCCAAACTTGTGCCATTGTATTCCTATATGTGTGTGGATTGAAAGAAGAGTCCCAGTCAGAAATTATAGGTAATATCAGTTTTAGATTAATATTTATAGTCTTCTAAGATTTCTCTATGTAATATTGTGATTTTAGCATAATGTAAAAATAACTTTTTCTTATTCGAATCAATTTCCATTTCGAATAATTCCAAAAGTGAGAAATACACATATGTAATTCAGATAAAGGCCAAGGACAGTCACCTTTGAGGTAGGAGATGTGGCCCATGACAAAATATTTGCAAAATTGTTTGTGTTATTGAAGAGCATCCAGATTTTCTTCCACCAAGAACCCACCCTCATCAAGCCTCTTGATAAGGGGGTTTCATCAATATTTCTTTGCTTGGATCAGTATTCTTCAGCACATCCAGAAAAAAGATCCCTTGGAATCTACCAGAGAAAGAATGTGTGTGAGTATTTTCTTTAGGTTAACCCTCCTTATGGTTTTCTATGACAGGTAATTGAAAATGGGGCACCTATTTCTTCCGAGGAGGTGCGAAGTGATGGGGTTCAAACCACCGAGGCTTGAGGAAATCCACCATGAATGTTGAGATCGAGAGAGTCGGGTAAGGCAGCCCTAGTCCCTCGAGGTTATTAATGATAAAAGGTCTCCCATCTCTCTAAAGTCCCATTTTCATATCTTCAATTCAGTGAACCATATACATTTAATGTATTTAATGATAATTCTTGATAGTTATATCATGATATTTCAACATTGGATACCTGATCATAAATAATCTCGATAAACTGGGAGATTGTAACATAAAACTCTTACCACTTTGGTAAACTTGACTCATAATCCCCCTGAAGGAATGACATATAATTTTATTATGGTGAATATATTTATGATATTACATTTAAAAGGGTATTTATATACAACTCATGAAAGAATATAGGTGCATAACATAAATTGTGTCTCAAAGAATGAAAATTGAGACAAAAATATCTTACTAATTCTCTAGCTTTTGAACCGTAAACATCTTAAAATAGGTATAATAAATTGAATATTTAAAAAATAATAATTATAATTATAATAATAATAAAATAAATTCATGGTTATTATATAAACCATATAAAATAAATAGTTGGTTAATATGACATGTGTCTCACAGGAGTAAAAAGTGAGATAGAAATTCATTACTACCTGAATAACATTTGAATCATGAGATCAATGAAAGAATAAGACCAATTGAAACATTAAATAACATGAAATAAATTAAATTCATTAAATAAAATATCATAGTGAATTATATAAACCACACAAAATAAACGAGTGGTGAATATGGCATAAGTCTCACAGAAATAAAAGTGAGACTAGAAATCCCTTTACCATAAGACTTGTCTTCCTCCATACATGTTAAAAAATACTATATAATTAATAAAAGTTTATTATTAATATTTTAAATAATAATATTTATATATATCATACCATATAAGGTTTTATTGTGACCTTTTTATTGCCCATTTATTAACAATCCAAGTTAAAGTCATGTTTTGGGTAATAACCCTTTGTTTTTCGTATAAGATTTGATTTTTATATTTTTTGTTCTCTTACTTAAATCATGATTTCAACATCTAAATAATTATAACCATGATTTTGATATCACATATATTCATTATAAATGTATTTATAATAATCTATAAAATATATAAATTAGAAATGAAATACATCGTTTATGAAGATGGTCGTTCGTAATTACGCATGAATGATGTTTTCATTTTCATATAAGATTGAAATAAATAAAATTATATTATAAATTATCATTAAATAATAATTTTTATTTGATATATGTCACAAATTTTTATTAAAATTATCTTTAATACATTAAATATATATATATCTTTAATAAAACACATCGCTTTGCAATGCGGTACTCTTCTATACACACGAACGACGTTATCGAATTCTCACAAAATGGAAAGCATGAGGGTATGTGTTATATAATAATTCCATAAGAATAAATACATAATAAATATAATATATGTAATATATAAACATGATATCTATCATTATTATCAACTTTGAAAGGTGTTAATGGAATAGCGAATGACATCAGTTCACTAGGCAGTAGTATGTCGTACACACAAGTGGTGATTGTGTATCCCATTTGATGGAAGTGTGTGTGGTTGTTGGTAGTACCCTTAACATAACAACATAGAATTATATTTAATATATTTATTTTATTATATAATTATTTTATGAAAAACAAATTGAATGTTTTTTAGTATGAATTAAAACAAAAATGTTTGTTGATAAATGTTTCCTCTTCTTCAAGTGTGGCCTTTGGGTTTGCACAAAAGGAATTATTTGGTTGGTTTTATGGAGAATGTAAGGATTATAAGATGCGTTTAATGAATTTGAGAGTTTCCTTTATGATCCAAATGTATTTATAGGTGTGAATAGATGAGAGGGGTGAGTGCCCTTTGATTGTGGAGGAGTGACATACTTGTAAATACCAAAAAGTAAACACTATTGGGAGGTCTCCCCTATATAAGTTTCCTCAAATAAGGAACAATTTTAGATATAATATGGTATATGGTATAAATATGTACATTAAATGGGTTTTTTAAAACTTTTTTTCACCTCCATGCCTTATATTTTAAGATTAACCACTAAGTAAACCTATTTTTACCTTAATCATTGTGATTAGCATTAACTATTTTGGTAAAAATTTATGTTGACAATATTGTATATTATAAATTATTATGATTCAAAATATTGAATCCATTTTTCAAAATTACAATAACCTAAGTGGTGGAGTTTTATTTAAAATTAATCCAGTGGATGGGACAAGAAAGAAGGTTTTAAAAGTGAAAATGTTCAAACGTTTGAAATGTTTTTATATGAAATTTAAATATGAATTAGATTACATGGACCTAATTTAGATTAATATATGTATTAATTAAGTAAATATAATTTTAAAAAAAATATAAATATAAATATAATTTGTAAATTATTTATATGAAAGGTCAGTTTTCAATTAAAATTCAGTATTTTCCACTATTCATCAAAAAATCAAATTTTTAAAAAAATACCAAAATTCATCATAAGATAATTTTTAAATTACGATTTAAAAAATAGTGGTTATTTTTTAAAATATAATTAAAAAATATTTCCTCAATTTGTTTTAAAATATGTGCACCGGTAAAAGGTGGTAAAATGACGTTTTAAAAAACAACTTTTTATGTGTAAAATTGAATTTTTTGTTGTCTATTGTCAAGAAAACACATAAAATGAATTTTTAATAGTTTATTTAATTTATATTATATATATTTCATTAAAATAATTCATAAAATATTGTTTAAATTATTGAGATAAAATGTGTTTGAGCTTAGAGAAATAGTAGTTTTAAAAGGAATTTCTTTATTTTCAAATAGTTATTTCACTCATTTCTAAATAATTGGTAACCAAATAAATAATTTTATATACATGTGTAAACCATATTTTAATAATTTAGTTAATCTTATTTATAAATTCCATTCTAATGGATGGGTGGTAACTATAATGATATTATATTATTATTATTATTATTATATTTGTTTTCAGTAAAACTTGGTCTTGGGTGTAACACAAGCTATCAATGGAGCTTGGTATGATGTGTATCATAAGATAAACTCAGTGTTTCATGTAACACAAGAATAAATTGGTGTAGATTTAAATGAAATCTAATAAATAATTTTACTTTATTCTAAAACTAATAATTCATAAAAACTCTAGGTGTTACACCCTTTGAATTTGATGGAAATACCTTCAAAGTAATTTCCAAATGAATATATCAATACATGTATATTTGTATCCCTTTCATCTCAACCTTTCTTTAATTTCACATTATATCCCCCTTATTGAAAAAAAATAAAAAAGTACATGATAAAAGGTATCAATTCATTATTGATAATGTTCCATCCATCCTTTCACTCTAAGTCTATGAGATCCATGATCAGTATATAAAATAAAAGGATTTCATTTTGTAAAAAGATGTTTTCTTTACCAAATGATCTTTATACCTCATGGAATGATAACTTCTAAAGTTTTCTTAATGGATTTTTTACTTTTATTAGAGGCTGAATATACTAATTAAGACATGAAACACTTTTATGATAGATCAACATAAAATATCAACACTAACATAAAAAAATGTTTTGAAATAATTAAAGTATAAAAAGAAAGATAATAATCCTTGGTACACTTACATTAATTCTAATTTTCTTAAGAATATGGTTAATTCAATTTCTCCCATTATATTTTAGGATATTTATTTTATGTAACCAAATATGAGAGATTAATAATTCTATACATTTACCAATTAATTTATATTAGGTACATTATAGAA
Organism: Viscum album; assembly: GCA_963277665.1. Lineage (NCBI taxonomy): Eukaryota > Viridiplantae > Streptophyta > Magnoliopsida > Santalales > Viscaceae > Viscum > Viscum album. The sequence goes on along the minus strand of OY728148.1, from coordinate 1,093,566,110 downwards.
TAATTACATTTATACGAAATAATAATTCATTAAGTAGCTTAACTATACTTCACATGTCTCCCCCTCAATAATACATTTCTTATAATATTAGTAATGATGAATATATTTAATAGATATGATTTGGAAAATTCAAGTAGATAATGAAATAAAATAGAACTTCCTTATATATTTGTCCAAACTTTGTTAATTTACACATATATATAGTGGATGATCCTTTTAATAAATATCATTGCAATTAGAAAGTAATGTTATATAATGATGCAATATTATTTCACTTTTTTATCATGTGTTGACAGCAAAAACTTTAACTTCACATAGTATGATTATTCTATAAGTTTTTAGCAAAAACAAATTATGAAAAATTCTAGAATGAAGACTTATTTAACAAATGTTTTCAAATGATGGAAGTCATTTCATTATATCATGTTTTCCCCTAAGATCATGATTCAACATTAATTACTTATTTTTAAAATATAAAATACAAAACAGGATGGTTAAGGGAATAAGGTGTCTCTTCCTTACTTATTAGTTTGAACCAAAATGTTGAGATGGTTTTCTCAACCATGTTACTCTATATCTTCTAATCTCCATGATTTTAAATATTTAATTTACTTTGGATTTATCAAGGCGTAGTATAGATATTCCCATATTCTCTTACAATTTTTTTAAAGAATTTTTCTTCTAAATTTTCTTCATGGATGATTTATTCTTAATCCTTTTGGGGACTACTTATTATTCTTGTAAAATGATTAAATATCCTTTTTCACTATTTCTATCTTTCTTACATCACTCGTAGAGAACTTCATTTACACAATATTTTTCTTCTGTTGAAAGCCTCTTATGTACTTTGTATTAATCATGCGAAATATTTTCTTTCCTTTATTCACTATCCTTTTTTTCTTCTTACATTCTCCTTTTTTTCTCCAAATATTCATTCCAATTAACTAACATATCATTAGAGACATTGAAAAAAAAAACATGAATTATTTTAAGTTCAATACTTTTTATTAGTTATTTTTTATAGGGCATTTTTTTAAATTATTTGATTTTGAATCTAAGGACATCTCATCTTTCCTTCTTGAAATCTTCTTGGGATAATTTTTTAAAAAAACAAACTTCTACTTACTTCCCAAGGTTTCTTGTTTTTTCATAACCAACATATGTGATCATATTATCTTTATATATTTAGATATATGTCATGATGAGAATGTACCATTATTCTGAACAATATTTTTCTATACATCAAAAATATTTTCAAGATTTCCATATATACTTGAAGTATACATATTTTTCTTAACCTATAGATGTTTCTTCTTCATGAATGAATTTATCCCCCTTGGTATGGGATTCCATTGTGCTTTATCTTTTAGAAGATTTTACCAACAATATAATGAACAATGCTCAAATCTTTTGTAACACCAACATTGACCCACATACAATTGTTTTTTATATCAAATATATGATGTTTTTACGAATTTTTTACAACTTTTTGGGATCTTCATGGGGAACCAGATACCATATTCTTTTTTATATCTACCCTAGTCATGGTGGTAGGCTTCTTATCAAATGTTTTCATCCATAATGGTAAAAAAATCCATCCTATAATATTCATGGATGGTACATCTTTCTTCATTGATTATTGAGATAGATCACTAAACAAATTCATAATATTTTTTCACATATTTGGGGTCTTTTAACATTATAATACTCTAATGAGAATTGTATACCTGCAATAAATTTCTCTTTTTTGGAGACATAATATATGTCTTCTAAATATTAACAAGGTTTAACTTCCAAATATCAACATCTCATATTGAGGGTGTTTCTCTTATCTTCAATCTATTTCATCATCTCTTCACAAACCTTATTTATTATTTCCAATTATTCTTCATGAAACATAACTTTTTTGTAACTAAATGTCATTTTCATTTATATTATTATATTTTACTTTGAATTTAAACTTCTTGACCTCAATCCTATTTTTCAACTTTTCATAAAATGCATGGATATTTTTTTTCTAAATTTGTATTGCATCAATATTTCTTTTTAATTTATTTGAGATATTTTTATTCAAACTATTAAAAAATTATTTCAAATTACACCATTATTTATTCAAAGGATCCAACCTATTTGGATATATATATATATATATATTCTAGAACATTTTCTTGTAAATCCTTTTACATATTATATGTTTATTCTTACAATGGGGTGATCTCTTCCTATATTTATTGAAATAATCCATAGAAAAGAGAGACTAATTATATGGGAATACAACAGAAAATATAATTCAATATACTAAATAATTTATCTTTAGAGGTCTTATATAGATAAACACCACCACTTATGCTAGGTTATTTTTCTTGAAGATAATTTATGAAAAACATTTATCATACCTCATGATCACATCACATTCTTGATTCACTTGAGGTTAGAATTTTTTCCTTCTCCTTGGTGATAAGTTGAACCACCTACTATTTACTTTCCAAACCAAAAATAACTTTTTTTAGAAAGAAATAGAGAATATGATAATTCCACTTCTTTATATAAGTGGGGTTTATTCTTAAAATTTCTTTTCCCTTTCTTTTTCATGTTCATCATTTTCTTGGTAGAAATAGGATTTTACTCTCTGATAACTGAATCTTCACCAAAAATTCACATCATTTTTAATAAAATAATGAAACTCAAATATTTAATATAGAATAAAATCTTATTATAGAATATAATAGGTTTGAATAAACCCCCTAATACCAACTGAGAGTACCAATTTAAAATATACTCAACACTGATAGGTGGTAGTGAATCAGTATTGGAAGATTTTTAAGAAACTATAACTTTTTATCCTTTTACCTCTTATACCTTTTAGATTTTTGATTAACCTATTCCTCTTTACTTATCATATAAAATTATATAAAAGAAATTAAAATACGTTACATGAAATTTTACAATGTTTACTGATCAATAAGATTGGTTTTTCCTTACTGCATTTGTTGATAATGAGTACATGGATTATTTTTTATAATGAGATACTTGTTATATTTTTTTACGTTTCAATACACATTAAGATGGGGATAAGAAAATAAATTAAAAATACCTATATAGGTGATGACCTCCTCAAATTGGAAGCTCCTCACTGGTTTTGTATAGGACCTCAATAGAAAGAATCCAACCTATTTTAAGTTAATTTCTAACACCCAGAAGTTATTCCATATATTAAGAATTTCTTTGGATGTTATAGTGAAACATTTTCTTCTTCCTCTATCAATGATACCTATAAAGTAGTGAGAAATAAACTCTCCTTATTCACAGTAGAAAATGGATGCTTCCATTCCTTCTCTTATTCCTTTATATAAAACTTGTTCATATCATCTTTCTATATGATCCTATCTATTTTATTCAATTTATTTTGTTGATAGTTCATCCAATCCACTCTTCCCCTTCTTCTTGTGGAATTTGTTTATCTAGTACTATTAGTGTAATGGTGTTCACTCAGTATTGTTCATAGGATGATGTGTGTCTGGAACCATTATCTTCACCATAATCTGTTGATCTCTAAATCAAATTATAACTTCATCAGAAATCTATATTTTCCATTCTATTTCATTAAAATGATATGTTATTTCTCTATCGTATGCTTATTCTCCATCAGGTACTCCTTCTATGTTGACTACTTCTTAAACCAACACTTCAACACAGAGGAGAATAGCTTTCAATATTTCTGGTCTACACTTCCCTATGCCACTTTAATTATTCATAATAACACATAATTTCAATACAATATATTATTAAATCATCTCTTTAATTATATAGGGCTTTACCCATTTATCTATAACTCCACACTAACTCACAATGAAACAACACCCTTTATATAGGCACGGTTAATTTGGGTTTATACGGTGAGGTGTGAAATTTTAATTCAAACTTCCCAAAAATGTTTTATGAATCCAACTCAATACTTATTCAATTATTAACTGCATTCAAAACTGCTAAAAGATATGAGTCAACCAATATTCATAGGAAATTTCCTTGGATCACATCACCCACATTCTTCTTTTATCCTCCGGTAATCATGGCTAGAATAATGATCATAACTTCATGATTATTTAAAGGTTGATTGTCTATCTCAACATCTCTACAATAAATATATTTAAAAAACCATAAATAAATTAAATCCTTCTCTTTGATACACTTTTTTCACTTATTACATCTAGTGAAACTCCATATAGTGTTCCTCTACCACTTCACATGAACATCATGAAATACATTTTCAAGTGTCTTCTTTTGTCCAATGACTTCTTTATCTGATTACTCTATTCAAAATTCCCAATAAATTATTTTTAATATACTTTCACAAGGCTTTTCCTACATTAAATGGGTTATTAAATGTTTGTTAGTTTTACACCATCTGATTAACCATCATAGATTTATTCTACTCTGTCTATCTAGTTGTTTTTTAGAAATCTTCCATAGGAAATTTAATGATTATTATGTTGTTCTTTATAGAACTTTTTCTAATTAAATCTCTAAGAAACTTATTTCCGATGCAATTTTTTAGAAACCACAACAACCTTTGTCCAAGGACCATTCATGGAAACTTCAGTTCGATTAATATCACTCAGAAACCTTTACCTAGTGACTTCATATGGAGACTTATTCATTTCATTATCTTCATATACTTCCTCTAACTATTTAATTACTTAATAAACATTTTCTTTATCATTTGAAAAATTTTATTCAATAGATAAATATTTTTGACTCTCTATGTTCTTATAATAGAACTTTTACTTTTTTTAGCTACAGCCTATTTAACACTTTTTCAGTTATTCAATGTTACTTATTAACTTAATATCTCTATAATTATTAAATTATATATAATATACTTTATATAGATATTTATATAAGTTCAATCAATGATGAACAACGTTCAAGAACCATAGTTTCATGAGTTCTTCCACAGATTTAATATCTTTATGACTTGAACATTGAATATCCACTCTTTAATCTCCCTTTTGGATTTAATATTATTTAACTATCTTTCATAGACATTTCTCTTCATATAAATTTTAGTTTGAATCACAAACACAAGAAATTTTGATGTTTTATCAATGAATAACATATAACTTAGCAAAATTTGATAGTGATTTTCAATTATAATTTATCAATTTTATCCATGAATGTAATGGTTCAAACATTTATTTCCACTAGTTGGTTGATCACTCAGTTCATTCACATTAATCTGATGTCACTATGAAAGTTCTATCAGTGGTATCCCAATCATTCCTCTAACCATTGGGATTTTTTATGATGTATTTATAAAATTATTCCCATTAGACTCTTCATGTGATGTCATAATTCTGAAACTTTTAATCGATGGTACTACATTGAAATTCTTGTTGGATTACCTAGTTTTTGTTTACTACGTATGATCACCTCAGTACACTAGACTCTACCATGAATGTCTCTAGTCTCATAATTATTATTTCATGCACCCCATTTCTATTCATCCATTCATCTTCACCTTCTATGTATAATAACAATATGTTTCAAAATTTCTTGATGAAACTTTGTAATTTTGTTATCACATATCCTTATCTTAACATCAATTACATATTTGAAACACTCACAAATAATCATAAGTAAACTCAAATTCATCAAATGACTTTCAACCTTAAAGTAAAGAATAATATATATCCCCACTAAAGTAAAGAAGACCATTTATAATTTCCTTAAGATAATAATACATGATCACTTACTTTCTTCTTAATCCATTCATCCAAGATACATCAGCTTTATTATCTGGAACGGATACTTTAACAGAACTTTCTAGATTCTTATTCTTTTAAACATCTTCAACATATTGACATCAAAGAAATACTTCTATTTCACTGAAAACCATCAAAAATTGATAACTATTGATAGTAAATACAACCCACATCTAAAGTGGACTCTTTAGCTTCCCGCTTGAAATGGAATCCCAAATATCGAAAACTTATGCACTATATTTGTTTCCTGATCCACCATGAAAAAAATGGTTCTAAGTTCCCAAAACTTCTCTTTTATGCACTTAATTATGTAGGAATTTTAATTTTCCATTTTTTTCAAAACATAGAAAATCTAATTACATCTATTAAACTATTAAATAACTTCTTTTTGAACTTCCCGATTGACTGCTATAACATAAAAAATTCACAACTTCTATAAAGTAAACCATTAGTGATAACTTTAGGAATGAATCATAATTTTTGGAAAAATATATCTACTTATCATAAATTCTAGTTCTTCAAATAAATTAATGACTTCTTAAACATATCCTAAGAAACTTATGTAACATATTTGGAACATCTTTACTTCTAGAATAGAAAACCTTCTCACAACATTTAGACTTCTGATGAACAAAATATTGTTTAACAACATTCAATGATTTTCCTTCAATAATTCTTCAATGATTTTCCAAAAATTAAACAAACAGCCTCATTGTTTCAAAAATTTGTCCCATTTCAATTTTTTAATAACACTTCCAGAAAATATATGAAAAAATAAAGTGGTAGAAATAATCTTTCCACATTTATCTTTCAATACAAGATCTTTGAAACTTATGGATTTTATAAAATTCTTTCATATCCCTTTATAAATAAAATAAAAAAGGTTCAATCTGCACCAAATGCATCATTTTATTTTTACCATCTTTACTCCATCTTTTTTGATAATCATCTTACTCTAGATTTTTAAGATAGAAAAAAAACTAGACATTATTTCAAGAATTTCCAAATTTAGAGGGACTATGATACCCATTTATATTCCCTTAAAAAGAACCTCCAAATATAGAGTTACTATTTTCCCCCTTTATATTCACTTCAAAACTTCATAACATTCTATGTCAATAATCCTCAAACACTTTTTACCACTTTCTTTCACTATAAAAACATTAGGCTATTTCAACCACTAATTGGACAGCATCAGAACCATTGATCTATGTTTTGATCATCCTTATCTATAAATATAATTTGTAATATACTTTTTACTATCATTTTAATTCCTATCAAGTAATCCTAGTGATTTAAATTACCACTTAATAATAAGTCATCAAAAAATCCTCTAAGAAAACGAATTCAAAACTTGGTGTAGGAAACAAAAATCTAAGTTAAAAACATCAATTTTCTCCATGTCACTCACTTTTTCCATAAACCAACACAATTAGATTAATTAATTTCCTAAAATCATTAAACTTTATATGATCTCAATAAAAATTACACAAAACTATCATCACATAATCAATTAAGTACAAAGTGGATGATACATACCACATGTTGAACCAATTGATACCACTTATTCACGATAAACTAATGATTCCATTTGATATCCTTGATCTTACTTTATTTATATGATTTATCTATATCTTGATATGGTTAATCATCTATTTAATTATCATCATTAATTTCCCTTAATGTCTCTCTTAATAATAACAAAATTATAATCTTTAGCATATAGAAACCATTTGTTGGTTGTAATATATTATTCTAAATAGATTTCAATATCCTAGTAAGAAACTAGTTTATAACACTTGGTCAGTTTAAAAACAAATAGAAAATTATTCCTTCATGATGGTAGATATGACTTCATCAAGGTTTCCATCTACTTATTAAATGACGGCATCACATGGTAAGGTATTAATAATAAATTTTGAGTAAAAAGCCTGGATTAATACCATTTGGAAAACTCAAAATGGTTTTGACACCATTTTTTCAGATGACCCCCTCCCCACAAGGTGTACCCCTCCTCGGATGGCAATGTGAGAAGGGAGATAATGACCCCTGAGTCCCACCTCTAGTAGGCCCCAGGTTGGTGACTAGAACCGAGGGTATAGTAAAAAAATAGATGGGAGGCATTTCCCTCTAAGAGAACACATCCGAAAGAGAGAGATAAGACAGACACCATCCAACTCTAACTCAGACAGGAATATAAAAGAAATCCCAAGTACACATATGTAATGTCAGGAAAAACTACTGCAACTTAATGGAAAAACTGCAAGTACCTAAGGGAATTAAAAATAGCAACAACCACGAAGCCCAAACAGCTCTTAAAACCCTAAGGTATTAGTAACCGGCCTGATCTCCAACCTGATCCAAGTGACCTACAAATGGTTTATATAGACATAGGGTGAGAAGAACAGTATACTCAGTAGGATCCTTCCTAAATCCTCTCATTCAAAAGTAAACAAATCATGCTAAGGAACAGTGAACAATAAGTGAAACTAACTCAATCTATAAATAGGTATACTAAGTTCCTAGCCACACCATGGATAATATCATCAATTATCACATACAGGAGTATATAATGTAAAAAATAATATCAAGGGTACATAGATACTACTTCCCCACTAGTTTTCCTCTTTTCCTCAACATCACACGTCCTAAGACATATCTCTCCAAAAAGTCTTTCCCGCAGACACCTAGGCAAAGCACCACAAGATGCACCTCGTACAATAAAACCACTAAGTCCACGTAAGAATAGTAACCGGGTAGTTTTCGGGAGCCACCACATCTTGCATAACCTGTATCATACATCGGGTATTATATCTTAATCTATTACATCCCACACACCAAGTAAGAATCCTCAAGTCATCATAGCCTATACACATTACACCTATAGTAGTCCATAGGAAACTGAATCAAAAAAATATGTGTGTGAATAACCACAATACATTACATCCCTCTACACACATATATAGGGAAAACTAACTGATGTGCTTACCAGTAAAAGTAACCACCAAGATAAGAGAGCAGGAAAAATGGGGGTAGTTATCCATCCATCCTCCAACCGGAATGCTGGGACCTCCCCCCCCCCCCCCTGGGGCTCAAAATCCCCGAGGTGTCAGTTGCCCAAACTAACGGGGTGGAGTAGCATATAGAAACGCAAAAATTAGAAAATATACAATAGCTCACAAACACACTATGGGCATAACCTAATCATAGACTCAAGTGCAGCTAACATCTCTCAGATTCCTAGCTTCCATTTCTAATACTAGGTATCCTATAAGCACACAACCATTTAAAGAGAATTATTACCTTACTACATTCCATTTTTATCTATTGAAATTTACATTAATTAATTGTTTAAACATTAATTAACCATTAACAATTTCAACATTATATTTCCTTAGCATCGCACCCAAGTTCAACTATTCCTTTAATTTACAACCTCAACATTACTTCCTAGTAATCTCCAACCCCATGGGTTAACATCATTTATTCAATCATTTGTTAACATCATTACTTTACCATATTCCCATGCATTCTAGAAAAACATTCTAAGATACTAAACACAATGGGGTTCAACACAGTGACTAGATGAACTACCCGTTGATTTTTTTTCTTCTTATAGTAAGAGTGTAGACCCATCCTTCTTCAAGAAGTTAAACAAATAAAGTACATGGCATACCCCACGCGTCTTCACCCATTTTGGAAGGAGGGTAAGTAAACTAGCTACCTCGAGTAGTGGTTAAAGTAAATAATATAAACAACCAAAAAGATTAAAGAAACATCCAATCACTCAAATCCAACCTATTTCATTGTCCCTGATGTCCTCCTCGACACCCACATGTATAAACTGAATCATATCACCACTCTAGGCATCAATTGTTGCCGAAAACAATGGGCCTCCCTACACCCACATATCACAATAGTCATCCAGACTCACATCACAACACAAGAAGTAGGAAAAAAACATCATATCAACTGGGATCTTATCCCTTAAACAATTAATAGGGTAACTTAGAACCCTAAGAGGAATTATATTTTATCAAACAACTAGATCTTTAATCCATCTTGTATTAACCAATTTATTATTCGTAGGTTCCAACTATGGGAAACCTAAAGAGTAAGATATCACAAATTGATTAAACATTCTTACCACATCAATTTGATTAACATCAAATTACAACAACAACAACCAGATTCATTTACATGACTCTTTATATTTAGTCAAACAATTATCAATTAATTATAGATTTAAGTTCATTACCAATTTCCATCAAGAACAAAAATCTAAAAAATCAAGCATAGATATCACACTATCAAGAAAAAAAAAGAGGAAATAATATACAATTGATATAAATTATTTATCTTGTTCAAATATTTAATATGTCAATTCCATTATGATCCAATGAGATAAAACATGATAAATCTACATTGGCATGTAAAATAATAGCGAATAAATAAATCCCTTTCCTCAAATAGTGCTTTATATTCTTTATACGAGAACAATCCACACAACGGATTGTGATCTCCTCCCACGTGACAACTGTATCCACCCGAGGATGCAGAGACACCACCACACTGGTCAGCACCCACGAAAGGTCAATTAAGAACATGGAGATAGCATTCCATAAAAGTTAAAGGAGAAACAGGAGGAGATAAACCCAAAATAATGGTGATATATCATACCTTATATCAAATATGGATCGATAATTCTTGGTTTCATAAAAAAAGAGGGTGCACTTGCAACTAGAAGAAATTAAAGGGGCACCAATCCAAGGAGGAAAGTTTGATTGCACGACTCCTATGGGAAAGAATGAAATGTGTGAGTGTATCTCACCTGATAACAAGGAGGAAGAAATAGGGAGGAAGACATCTCGTCCCTTTAGATGATTTAATGGAGCAATGGTTTAAGATACACTGGATTTTCCATTAAAAGAGGATCGCATTAAACCACAAGGTTTGACCAAGTAAAGGAGTCTAAAGCCTTAGATAAAATTAATATAGGAGTTATGGGATTTGAATAGGACTTAAATCCCTTAAAACAATGCTTTGGATGTGTTTAATTTCAAAGAAAAAGTTAAATTGATGAAATTGGAAAAATCTAGAAATTTGGAAAAGGAAATATAAAACAGTTCTGGAAACACTGTTCATGAGTTGTGACACGGTTTCTATGATATCGTGACTATGACACCATGACCATCACACCATTTTGTGATAATATTTCTTGTGACACATTGACTGTAACACTGTTTCTATTACACTGGGAGTGTGACACTATTTCTGTGACACTGTGACACTATTCAAAAAACAGGTAACACTGTTCACAGAACTAGAACTTTGTCACAGTGTTGGGGATGAGTCACCTTGACCTCCCAAAATAGCTCAACAACCAAATTTCATAAAGGGAATGAACCAGAGAGGTCCGGGTCAATATATCAGATAACTCTCAAAACATTCTCATTCTCAAGAATCCAAAACCAACCCAAAAGGAAACTAAAAATGGGTCTGAACAACCACTCCTCGAGATACCTCTCAAAAGAGAGAAAGTCATGAGAAGCAACAAAAAATCCATATTATAAACACAAAAGGTCTATAACCACAAAGTGAACATCATTACATGAAAATTTTTAACCATCAAACAACTCTGGGTACTGAGCATGTATCTGTGGCACACGTTCCCAGGTACTCTCCTCCACACCACCATGTCGCCACAAGACACGAACCAAGGGGATGGAACACCCGTGAAACACCTATTTGTGGTCTTGGATCTCTACAGGTCGCTCCTTCAACGTCGCATCATCATCAACATATATCTTTTGCCAATCGATAACATGAGAGTCACCATAAAGATAACGACGGAGCTGTGGAACATAAAAAACATCATGTATCTGGCTCATCTACGGGGGGAAGTGCTACTCGATACGCCACGGCTCCAACACGAGCCAACACCTCGAAATGCCCAACAAACCAGAGAGAAATATTACACCCACGATGAAACCTTCACTTCCCATGATGGGGATTCACCTTCAGAAACATGTGATCCCAAAAATCAAACTCCAAAGTTCTCCTACTTTGATCGACAAATGATTTCTGACAATCCTGCACTATCTTCATCCTCTCACGAATCACCTGAACCATCTCTGTTGTATTCTACACTAGTTCTGGTCCAATAATTGCTGACTCACTGACCCTAGTCCCACACAACATAGAACGACAAGGTCATCCATACAAGGATTCAAATGGAACCATACCGATGGTGGAGTGAAAACTATTGTTGTAAGTGAACTCCGCCAAGGGAAAGTTCCTTATCCATGATCCTCTAAAATCTTGGACATAAGAGTGTAACATGTCTTCAAGATTTTAGCTATTATAATCTGTCTGACTATTTGTCTGTGGATGAAAACAGTGCTAAGGAATAGCTGAGAACCAAAATCATTTTGGAGACCTTTCCACACCCTAGAGGTAAAACAAAGATCTCGATCAAAAATGATCTTCCTCAGGACTCCGTGGAGCCTCACCGCCTCTTCCAGATAATACCTCGACAAAACTTCCACTGATCATGAATCCTTGATCGCTCTGAAGGGGGATGATTTTGTTAAATGATCCACTACCACCCAAATAGTGTCATATCCTCCCTGAGAACAATGTAAACCAGTAAAAAAGTCCATTGAGATGTCCTCCCACTTCCACTGGGGAACATCTAATGGTTGGAGCAGACCACCAATAACACAATGTTCGGCCTTCACCTTCCGGCAGACCAAAAATTGAGACACAAACTTCGCAACCGCATGCTTCAGACCAGGACACCAAAACTGACTCCTCAAGGCTCGTTACATCTTTCTCATGCCAGGATGCACCACTAAAGGCTATCTAGGGAACTCTCTAATAACCATCTATTATATCACTAACGGATCAAAAATCCTTCCTTGATACAATTCCCAGTGTTGTTCATCCTTAGACTAACCATCAGGGGCCTCACCACAAACAACTCGGTCTCTCCAGACCTCCACCTCTAGATCCCCCAACTGGGACTCTTCCACCTGGTGCACTAGACATAACTGCACCATCATCTGAAAAAGACAACCTATTCCCCCAACTTATCCTATATCGATGTGTAATGATGAATGTTCTTCCATTACTCTCCAGGAATCCCCAGCTTCACGCATTGCATCACTACATGACTTCCAACTCAGTGCATCAACTACAACATTACCCTTTCCATGTGTATATGATATTTCAAAGTCATATTCCTGTAAGAAATCCATCCCTCGACTCTGTCACAAGTTTATGTCATGTTGGTAGAAAACATACCTTAGCCTCTTATGATCGGTTAAAACCCCAAAGTTCTCGCCACTGAGGTAATGTCTCCACAACTTCAGAGTAAACACCACAGCTACCAACTCAAGATCGTGGGTGGAATAGTTACATTCATGGGGATTCAACTATCGAGACCAATAAGAAATTACCGATCTCTGATGCATCAAAACATAGCCCAAATCAAGATGCAAACCATCATATAAAAAATTTAATTTTACTCCCTCTGCGGGAAGACAAAGAACTGGGGCACTTATTAACTTTCCTTCATATACTAAAAAGTTGTCTGACACTGATCAGTCCACAATAATGTTTGATCCTTCCTGGTCAATGACATCAAATAAGTCACAACCTAATAGAAATAAACTATGAACCTCCTGTAGTAGCCTGCAAGACCAAGGAAACTTTTCACCTCTACCACTATCTTGAAGGATACCTAAGACACAATAGCTTTTATCTTCGATGGATCCATAGATACTCCCTGTTGGTACACAACATGCCCCAAGAAATAGACTTATTGAACCCAAAAATCACATTTAGACAACTTCCCATATAGATGATGTTGACGAAGAAATCCCAAAATGGTGTGTATATGATATGTATGATCCTCATAGGATATGGAGTACACAAGGATGTCATCGATGAAAACCACCAAAAACATATCTAGGAACTCAAGAACACAATGTTCTTCACTCCCATGAACACAGCTAGAGAATTTTTCAAACTGAACAGAATTACAATGAACTCATAATTCCTATGAAAATAACGGAAAGTAGTCTTCGGGATATCCTCATCCATCACACGCAACTAATGATATCCTGACTGCAAGTCAATCTTTGAGAACCATCTTTCACCCTTCAGTTGATCTAATAAATCATCAATCTGTGGAAGAGGATAGTTATTCTTCACTATCAATTTGTTTAAGTGGTGATAATCAATACACGGCCGCAAACTTCCATCATCCTTCTTCATGAAAAAAAATTGGTGTTCCCCATGGTGACACAATTTGCCGAAAGAAACCATACCGTAAAAGACCATCAAGCTTTATATGTATCTCTTGTAACTCAAAATGGGTCATCCTATATGGATACATAGAGAGAGAAGATGATATTGTTTGTAGCTCAATCCCAAACTCGGTCTCTCGTTGAGGGGTAATGCTACAACCTCTTCTGAAAAGACATCAGGTTACTCTTCTACGACCCTAGGAAATGCCATATACTGAACCTCTAAAGAACACAGCATCTTCTTAGCCATCAGGGATGATAAGGACGGAACACACCTCTGACCCATCTAAGGTTCCCTCTCATGAACAAACAATGCTGGCTCTCCATTTGCATCGTAGAACACCACCTGCCTCCTGAAGAAATCCATTATAGCCTGCACCAATTAAAACCAATCCATGCTGAGGATGAAATCATATGGTTGTATCCGTAAACATAGGAAATGTCCCCTAGAGTGGTGCTTCCCCGGCACTATCTCACAGTCTCTACATACTTAAAACAAGTTAGCTTGACCTCCAACTGGTGTAGTCAATTCCAAGGGAATTTGAAGCCTCTCTACCTCAAGTCCCAAAGCTTGGACAAGGGGCAGGTGATATGAAGGAGTGTGTCACTCCCAAATCAAACAAGGCATACACCCAAGTAGAAAACAACAAAAGTTACCTTGAATAAAGTCTGTCTTTCTTGGAACTGGTAACACTAAATAATGAAGCTGACTACAACCTCCTCCACGACCTCTCTGACCCTGATGATGACCACCACCATAGCCGCGCTCTACTCTTTGAGGATGGGGAGTTTCACGGGGTTGTCCTCTGTCTACCCCATCTACCCTCTCTTGATCCAAAGCTGTTGCAGCCTGCTGCTGCTGCCTCGGCTAGAACTGCCTTAACAGAGGAACCTGGAGCAGAACACCTGGTGCACGATGACTACTCTGAAAGGTTTGGAACTCTCACTTCTGATGACCTCGACCACCAAAAGAAAAACAAGAATTTGATCCCTTGACATAGGCCTAAGAGCCGCAACCCCCAGAGAAGCGAGATGTCGGGGGATGGGACCTACCCCTAGCCGAACGAAAACTCTTCTACCCTAAAAACCAAGAACCCCATACCACAACACTACTTCATGAGGAATCATGATGAATCCCCTCTCGTAACGATCCATTTTTGGCCAATTTCATCTTGAAAACCTCTACCTCACCATCACCTCAAGATATGTCTTTAACATAAATGGGGTGACCTGGTGTTGGATCTTTGGATGAAAAGCCTCTTCGAAATGCCTTGCCCTGGCCTCCTCATCTGGAAATATCACTGAACCATATTGTAAATGGTTTTTGAAATAGATTCCAAACCCTCATACATTGGATCTCCCATATCTAATGGAAGAAGCTCTGAGCAACTGGACGCCTTCGCCATCAAAGAAAGAAAATTGACTCTAAACTTGTCTCAGAACTCCTTCTCTGAGATCGCTGACTCTGCGTAATCCCCAAGGAACAAGAACCACCACTTCCTAGTTGCTCCATACAGAATCATCACATCAAAAGAAACCCAGTGCTTCTTCCGAGAACGGATCGAACTGAAGCATATCTCTACCTCCTCCAAAAAGTCTTCGGTGACTACATCTAAAAAAGATCCCTTGTACTTCTACAAACTATTGCGCTGAAACTCTCAAAGTGTCCCCCTCCAATTTTTTTCTTCATCGACCTCTACCCTGTGGCGATCTACTGGCACAACCTACTAGACATATTATGTGCAAACATGATGAGGACATCGACCTAGAGCCATGCCTACAAAATAAAAAATAGTTAAATCTCCTAAACCTGGAATATGGAAGACTCAACATTAATTAATTAATTTTTTTCTTTTATTAATTCTAGGTTAACCTATCCCAAGGTCTACCCATTCAAACACAAGCTCAAAGAATAATTATGCATGACCCTTTCCTAGGTCTCTACCCTATAACTTGTATCACCTCATTTAGTAGCCATCATAAACATAAAGGTCTGTGCATCAGATCACAGGGGTCCTAAATGCCTATTTCTGATCAGGTCTCCAATGTTTACATCACTTGATAAACATGACTGACACCATTGTTCTACCAACCCATCCAACCTCACCTGTTCCTAACACCAAACTCCACCCTATCCCTCAACCAGACCTTTGATACAACTCTGTTGCTACCCCCTCCACATAAGGTGTACCCCTCCTGGGTCGGCAATGTGATAAGGGAGATAATGACCCCCGATTCCTACCTCTAGTAGGCCCCAGGTTGGTGACTGGCACCGAGGGTATATTAAACACACAAATGGGAGGCATTACCCACTAAGAGAACACATGAGAAAGATAAATATAAGACAGACACCAACCAACTCCAACTCAGACAGAAATATAAAATAAATCTCGATTACACATATGTAATGTCATTCAAAACTACTACAACTAAATAGAAAAATTGAAAGTACCAAAGGTAATTAAAAATAGTAGCAACAATGACGCCCGAATAGCTACTCTAACCCCAAGATTGTAGTAACCAGCCTTATCTCCAACTAGCTCAAAGTTACCTGAAAATAGTTTATATATACATAGGGTGAGTATAACAGTATACTCAGTAGGATCCTCCCTAGATCCTCTCATGAAAAAGTAAATAAATCATGATAAATCTTAGGGAACAACAAGTGAAACTAACTCATGGCCTAAATAGGTATACTATGTTCCCACTCTCACCATGGCTACTCTCACCAAGTAGAACATTCATGAGTATATAATATAATAAATAATATCAATGGTACCCCGCTACTACTTCCCCACTAGTTTGCCTCTTTTCCCCAATGTCACACATCCTAAGCCATCTATCTCTAAAAAGTCTTGTCCGCACACACCTAGGAGAAGCACCATAACATGCACCTCATGAAAAAAAACCACCACATTCATGTAAGAAAAGTAACCAGGTAGTTTTTAGGAGCCACCACAGCTCGCATAACATGTGTCATATGTTGGGCATTATACCTTAAGCCATTACAACCCACAAACTGAGTAAGGATCCTCAAGCAATCACAGCCTATACATGTTACACCTATAGTATTCTATCAGAAACTATATCTAGAATATATGTGTTTGAATAAACACAATACATTAAAACCCTCTACACACATATATGGGGAAAACTAACTGTTGTGCCTACCAACACAAGTAACCACCAAGAGAAGAGATTGGGGAAAAGGGGGTAGTCATCCATCCATCCTCCCACCGGAAGATGGGGAAAACGCCCTCCAGGGCTCATAATCCCTAGGGTGTCAGTTTCCTTAACTGATAGGGTAGATTAGAATATAGAAACACAAAAAGTACAGAATATACTATAGCTCACAATAGTGCTATGGGCATAACCTATTCTTAGACTCAACTGCAGCTAAGGTCTCTCGGATTCTCAGCTGCCACTTCTAAGACTATGTATCCTATAAGAACACAACCATTTAAAGAGATTTTTTACAATACTTAATTCCATTTTTAACAGTTTCACTTTACGTTAATTAATTATTTAAACATTAATTAACCATTAACAATTTCCACATAATATTTCATTAGTAACACACCCAAAGTCAATAGTTCATTTAAATTAAAAACTCATAATTATGTCCCAACAATCTCCAACCCCATGGGTTAACATCATTTATTCAATCATATATTAACATCATTACTTTCCCATATTCCCAGGCATTCTAGAAAAACATTATAAGCTACTAAATAGAAGGGGGATCAACACGGTGAGTAGATGAACTACCCGTCAAGTGTTTTCCACCTATAGTAAGAGCGTAGACCCATCATCCCCCAAGAAGCTAAACACAAAAAGTATGTGTCATACCTCAAGCATCTTCTCCCCTTTTGGAAGGAGGGTAATAAAACTAGATTCCTTCATTATTGGGGAAATTAAATAAGCTAAAAAACCAATAAGATTCGTAAAACATCCAATCATTCACATCCAATCTGTTTTATCATCCCTGATGTCCTCCTCGACACCCACATTCATAAACTGATGCATATTTCCACTCTAGGTATCAACTTCTGCCAAAACCAATGGGCCTCCATGCCCCAACATATCACAACAGTCATCCAAACTCACATCACAACACAAGAAGTAGGAAAACAACATCATATAAACTGGTCTCTTGGCCCTTAAACAGTAAGAGGGTAAGTCAGAACCCTATGAGGAATTATCTTTTATTAAAAAAATAGTTCTTTAATCCATATTGGATTAACAAATTTATTATTTTTAGGTTCCAACTACATGAAACCTAAACAGTAAACTATAAAAAAAAAAAATTAAACATGCTTACTACATCAATTGGATTAACATTAAATTAGAAAAACCACAAGAAAATTAATTTACATGCCTTTTTACCTTTAGTCAAACAATTATCAATTAATTCCAGATTTGTGTTCATTACTAATTTCCATTAAGAATAAAAAGGTAAAAAAATTAAGTATAGATATCACACTATCTAGCAAAAATAAGAGGTAATTACATACAATCGATATTAATTATTTATCTGGTTCAAATATTTAATATGTCAATTCGGTTATGATCTAGTGGGATAAAACATGGTAACTCTACATTGGCTTGTACAAGAATAGATAAGAAATGAATCCCCTAATTCTAACAGTTCTTGACATTCTATATACAAGAATGATCCACACAACGGATTACGATCTCCTCCCACATGACAACTTTATCCACCCGAGGATGTAGAGACATCGCCACACTATTCAAACCCCAAGAAAAGTCCATTAGGAACATTGAGATATCATTCTACAAAATTTCAAGGAGAAACGGAAGGAGATGAACCCAAAAGAATGATGATATATTATACCTTATATCAAATATTGATTGATACTACTCGTTTGCATAAAAAACAGAGGGTGCACTTGCAGTAAGAATAAATTCAAGGGGAACCAATCTATGGAGGAAAGTTTGATCGCACAACTCCTACAGGAAGGAATTAAAGGTTCAAGCATCTCACACTCGTGAACTAGGAGGAAGAACTAGAGAGAAATATATCTCATCCCTTTAGATGATTTAACGGATCAGCGGTTTAAGATACATTTGATTTTCTTTTAGAAGAATATCACATTAAACCACACAGTTTGACCAAGTAAAGGCATTTTGAGCCTTAGAAAAAATTAATATAGGAGTTATGGGCTTTGAATAGGCCTTAAATCCCTTAAAATAAATCTTTGAATGCGTTTAACACCAAAGAAAACATTAAATCGATGAAATTGGAAAAATATAGAAATTTTGAAAAGGAAATATGGAATAGTACTAAAAACATTTTTCATGAGTTGTGACACCATTTCTGTGACACCGTGACTGTGACACCGTGACTATGACACTGTTTATATGACACCGTGACTGTGACACAATTTTTGTGACACTGTGACACCATTCATAAAACTGGAAACACTGTTCACAGAATAGGAAATTTGAAAAGGTGTTGAGGTTGAGTCACCTTGACCTCCTAGAACTTCTCAACCACCAGATTTCACTAAGGAAATGGACCTGAGAGGTCCGAGCCATTACAATTTTTACTCTAAATTTTGATCAATGCCACTTCTATTTCACCATATTAGAATGTATAACTAGGTTCACATTTGACTCTTTGTGGGGATTTTTCGATATCATTTATTCAACATGTTTGACTTGAAATCACATAAATTTATTTATCACTATATGTATCAACATATTTATCAAGGTTTTTAGTTCAATATGTCTCAACCTACAGGTTGTCTTAGATTATTTTTACTAACATCCATAATGGATAATTATAATAACACTTGTTAAATTTTATATATTCTCAATAAAATCTATCATTATTACTTAATTCACGTCCTTATTAAGAATTAATCTCCTTTTAATACATATAACCCCTAGATTATATATTCCCCTAAATCTTACATCACCCCTATTATCAAATATAAAAAATTAAGTGCATAAGAATAGGGGTACCTATTACTACCTCTAGTTGAGGATTGTGTTTATTCTTATTAAACCAACCTATTTCATTCATTTTTTCTTGAAAGTTTATTTAGCATCATTTCATTCAAAGATACCACTAATGCACCATTACTCAAGACTTTGTGATTTATCAATCTCCTTTTCATTTGAAATTTTTAGCATTCCCTATGTGGAAATATTCTCAATTATCTCACTTATGAAAGTGTCCTTTCCTTTCATAATTATACATCCACTTCCAGTTCTACAAGTCTCTCCATGATCATTCCTTTTCACATTTCTAAAATATTTTTTTGTTCATTAATTTTTATTTTACTATCCCTGGGGTTTTATACCTCTTTAATCTAAATTTTATAAAATTTATTATTTTCATTCCCTAAAGATTCAAATACTATGATATTCCTTGATATATGACACAAATACCTTTTCTAATTTGACTCATTTTTCATCATACGCATGAATATATTCTTTAATATAACTGATTTTATTTCCATACCAACTTGATTTCCATTTCTCATATGGGATGTTTCTTACCTTTCATTCCTTATATTCTAATCATATTATAACA
The DNA here is from genome assembly GCA_963277665.1 of Viscum album. Taxonomy (NCBI): domain Eukaryota; kingdom Viridiplantae; phylum Streptophyta; class Magnoliopsida; order Santalales; family Viscaceae; genus Viscum; species Viscum album. The sequence goes on along the minus strand of OY728148.1, from coordinate 1,093,545,474 downwards.
TCTTGAAATATTTCCATTATATCCACATTCATACTATATTGAACTATAATAATCATTACTTATTCTTATCCTCCATTGATTCTAGCCAAAAATTCCATTTTTCACTTATTCATCAAGTAACCTTGTATTTAAAAAGCAATAAAAATGACTCCAGAGGTATAGTTTAAATTTATTTTATGGATTATATCATTTTTCATTATTTTTATTTTTTCTCAAACCTCCTAAACCACTATTATAAGTATAATAATCAAAATGATATATATTATACCTTCTTTCTTATATCCTAAAAGAATTTTATCTTATCTTGGTTTTATAGTTTGAAATCAACCTAATAAAATCTTAAAAAAACTTATTGTATGTCCAATAATTAAAAAAAAATTAGAACCTATAATAATTAAACTTTTGACTCCACTTGGATAATTCAAACACTATATTCACTTTCTTGATAGATTTCCTTAATTCATCTTCATGAATTCCTCTTATATCATTTTTCTAATTAATTATAGATTTCTTGATTTCTAAGGACTATGATGTTTTAAACATCAAACATTCTTTTCCTATAAAAATTGTTCATTGAAAATTAAGATATTATTTAATATTTATCAATGATATAGAAAATCTACACTAGATTTTATTATTTCATACAGCTCAGTCTTCAAAAAAAAATTAAATTAACATAAATAAAAAATCACTTTAGGTTGAGATGATATCTTTCATATAAAAAATATTTTAATTTGTCTTAATATCCTCTTTTTAGAAGCCTCACTTATTATTAATTTATTTCTTATAAAGTTACAAAATAACTTTCAAGATATTTAATCATCTTCTATTTATATATAGCTAGTAATTCTTAATCACTGTGTTATATTTAAATTCACCTTCTACTACTTTCAACTTTTATTCAAGATTATTGATCATGAATTTCTCTCCAACTCCATTATTATCAACCATTTATTGATCAAGAAGACATATTTCTTGATCTCCCATCTCAATGAGATCCTTAGGGAGCCCTACTATTAAATCATCAAACTATTTCACAAGTTTCTCAAGACATTCCTTATTTTTATAAATATCTTAATAACCTACCTTCATTGAAGACTTGGTTAATTATTCTACTTTTTGATTAAAATCAATACCAAAATATGATTCTTTATGATTTTCATCCTGATCTTCAACTAGTTGTTCAAGATGGAGAATTTTAGCCTCTAGTTTTTTAATATACTCAATGGAATATTTCAACAGCCCTCCAATACTCCAATTATTCTTTTTTTAAATATCCAATTATTAAAGAGGACCCTTATTATATAATTCAAGATCAAAAAATAAATAAAGTTTATTTCTGTGTTAAAATATTATCATATTATTTTGAGAAATATGATTCATACTATATGGCAAAAAAAACTTCTAGAACGAACTCCAAAAACAAAACTTGTTTTCAAATATTCACAAACCAATTATACATATTTTGGGAATTTTGAATTTAAAATTTAAAAATTAAATCTCAATAAACTAGAAACTTCTTCAAAATCAAATCTATTCTTCATATTATCTTCTAATAGATATCCAATATTAAACTCTATTAGAGATGTTACATATTCTTATCACTGTAAATAAAATAGTATATTTTCACCATGTTGTCTAGTTTTAGGAAAATGAAGTTAGTTAACCCTAAAAGGTGGATTTAGTTGAATAAATGTTCATCTAGTAGCCTTGTATTAGTAGATCAGTGGAAGAAAGCTAAAATATTCCTTCACTGAAAGGTGATCCAGTCACTGGCAAGTGATATCATTAGGAATGTGAGTTAAACAATATAATTTGTATAGATTTAGTCTTTTATATGAAGAATAGTGGAGTACGATTGTGTTAATTCTAAGTATGATCATTTGAATCATGTACCTAGTGATTGGTTCATGTTTTGTAGGAATGAGTGAAGAAGATAGAAGTTACAACTACCAGATGCTAAATGAAATTCCAAATAAGTTAAAAATTGTTAAAAATTCATGATGAGGAGGCACTAGTTATGATTCATTGAATATTTCCTTTTAGTTTTTCAATTAAATAAATGTTCATTAAATCATCACTCATAACATTATATCACCCATTTATTAATAAAAATACACATAAAAATAATTATACTTTATATAGAATAATTCTAGTATATGAATTATCTCCAATATGTTTTCTATCTTCTTTACTCTAATAAAATGGATATATCAAAGATAATTCACAACTTAGATTTTTAATATAATTTTTATCTGCTATAACATAATCAAACTAATTAAAATACACAAAAAAACACTTATTATTGAACCTCTCTCTTCTTCCTTCATAGACCACACTATTCAATTTTTCTCTATTCTTGATTTTTTACTACTTTTGATCTATATATAAGGTTTTGATGTAAATTCTGGAAATTTTAAATTTCAATTTAAAAACATATATATCAATTAACTTTAAAATTATTCGAATTCAAATCCATCCATCATATAATCTTCCAATAGATATCCACCATTAAATTCCATTAGAGTTATAATACCCTAGGATTTTAATTTATATTTCCTTTTAAAAGAACACTATGTTTGATAGCATACACCACATGTAACCTAAAGTTTAAAAAACCATGAAATATTATTATCTAAATATTAATATCATCTACTTGAAATTTATTTGGTGGGTATAAATAGGAATAACCACATTATGAATTATAATTAAGATGATTTTCCTTAATAAAAATAATATATTCAATCTATAAATTTAGAATTGATCTATGTTGTTACCAAAGAACATGTGTTATGAGATACATTAGGGAATTCATAGCTATTTAAAAATGAATCTAGTAAAAATACTCCTATGGTTAAATGTTTTTTAAGGTAAAAACATTCATGAATGGGTGTCACCTCATAATGGTTTACATTCCACCAAAGAAGATGATGTGGTAAATTCTTCACAGTGTATGTTAAATAAAAAAACTCCATGTCTCAAAGAAAACCCTGATAAAACACATATATTAGTAATAATATTTCATGAAATTGATGTTTCTACCATCACATCACCTATAAATACTTACCTTCATCTAAATTTTCAATGGATGTAACCTTTGGGATTCAAAAAAAGGCTCTGAATTTGTGAAACTTTTCCCTTCACAAGAAAATAGTGAGATAGACTCCTATAGGTAGCCATATTTTGTGAAACATCCTCCCATGGTTTTTTGAGAAACTTTAACCACAGTAAAGATGCCTTTCATAAAGGTACAGGGCCATAAAATTCGATGAAATCCAATTGCAAGTCACGGGGTTTCACAAGACAATTATACTTTGTGAAACCAACCCCATTAGAACCAAGGATTTACTCTGAGGTTGGGCCACCCTATTTCATGAAAGATATACAATCATGATACCCCTAACCTTCAGGAAACCCTAAAAATTTCCAAACCCCCCAACCTTCATGAAACCAGTCCACCAGGCCTATCTATGGTGCCTCCTTTCAAAATACACACTTTAATGAATTTCAAGTGTCCAGGGACCCTATAACCATCCAAACCTGGTCCATCTAAACACTAATATTCTATGAAACTGGTATAAAAAACCCCTTTTTTCTAGACCCTTTGTTTTAAGCACATCCTAGACCATTACCGCACCTTTTCCTTCTAAGCATAGGCCCTTTAATACCTCTTGATCCTAAGAATAGTCACACTGACATATGGATCCTGATTTTCTACTTCACTATGGTGATGTTATGCCATGCACCACTTAGAGTCACCTGATTAGTATGCACATAAGCCCCAAATATAGCACCATCAAGGTAAAAATATTAATATTATCTTTTTTGAGGGCTAATTATATTCCCCCTCTCTTATTTAGATTTAGTATCCCCATGTGTAGGCCCCCACAATGTTCAAATTTCATAACATAAAACTTATTATCCCAATGTCTTATTCATATGAAGTTAGACTACACAACAACGTCCACATCACATGATACAAAACTGTATCCCTAACATGTGAAGTAAACATAGGATTCCCCATGTATGACTATCAAGGGATGACCCCCACACCTCCTACTATGTGTGATCAACACAGGATTCCCTATGTACAATCATCATGGGATGACACCCTCTTCCCAATAGTAGGATGTAACTCCCATTCTGGGTAACCTCCATGCATAATCCCTACACTATACCTTATTGTTTTGGATTCCATGACATAGTACCCTCACCTCATGACACTAAAATTAATAGACCAGTCCCATCAGACAAATTTAAATTGAGGAATATTACTACATGGGTTTTGATTCATGTTTATTAAAGTAGGGTACATAAGACACCTCCTTGAGGTCTAATCCCTAGATCCCAACACACCTAAGGTACCTCCCTTAGGTTCAATACTGACTCCAACACTCCCATAAAATCTATATGTCCTCCTATTAGAATACTTCAACTTCAAAGTGTGGTCATCCCCACTTTGGGACACACTCATCTTGAAACACCTATCCCCACATGCCATTGAAATTGTGACATTCCTATCCCCAAAGGATGATAAACTTGTGATCTACATATCCCCATGAGACCTTAAACCTATGACCTAACTATCCCCCACAAGATGTTAAATGTGTGACCTACCTGTACACACAAGATGTTAAATATGTGACATATCTTTCTCCTTAAGACATTAAACCTATGACCTAATCCAAAATCTATACACCATATTAATAATTTATGATGTTCCCAGGTAAAAACCCTCAGAATTATTATGACCCTCTAGCATCAAAAACCCCATTGACAACATGTGATGCCTTGGATTTTTCACCTAAGAATCCTCACACAAAAGATTCCATCGACTTTAAAAGAGTATGACTATACAAGTTCCCAACACACCTATTGTCGACTGATTCTTAGACATACCCTGCATTTCCATATAATCTAACAATATATTGTTACCCTGTTATAGAGGCATCATAATGAAATGGATTCCACCCAGCGATAGAACTGGGAATTAGTTTCACAAACATAAAACAAATCATTAAGGGATGCCTATACTTGAAAAGTGGATCCAATGAGGAATCTATGGAATGAGGAACCAATATCAAATCATCATGTTTTGATCAAGGATCCAACATCCCCAACCACATTGGAAGAGGATTTCTACCTTTGGAAATTGAGAATGTGGGGAAAATAACATCATGTCACCAACTATGACATATAGCCCCAGTGGAAAGAATCAAAAAACATAAATTGTGAACCTATTGTTAATGTATTCTCCTTAAATAATGAGTAGATAACTAATGTTAGGAACCATATTTTTTTAGCATGATTGGATCCTAATATCCAGCACCAAGACCCTACCAAAAAAATTATGGTCTTAATGTGAATCTATTCTATTATAATTGTGAGAAAGTAAAGGATATTTGGAATTCTTGATCTAAGACATTTTTGATGTGGATCCTCCCTCTACGTTGGATAAGGATTAATAACACTAGGAATACTAGGAATTGCTTTCATGGTGTGTTTACTGACAGATAGATCCATATATCTGTAGGACCTAATCCACAAGGAACACATGATGACCTACCGCCAACATTCATGGGGTCAGGGTGACTAATGGTATGAAGATTCTACACCACCATGCTCCCTCTATGATGACTACCTCTTCTATGATTACTGTGTGACCTTTCCACATATCCCCATCTGATCTTGTCCAAATAAGTTTCATTAATAACTTTTTATGTATGATCAAGAATGGATCATCCCAAATACGGATATGTCCCAAAATGATCCAGAGGCCGTGACAACATTCCAACACTGCCTTCGGCAAGGGTCACTCTAGGGGGAAGTCCCCCCTTTCACACCCCCACCCACCCACCCACTCAATCACAATGATGAACCATTTTAGGATCCTCTATCTATAATTATCCAATATGTTCCTCCATTACACTAGGAAATTGAAATACATATAGGTCTCATCCACAGTGACCACCACCCAGGAGTTTCCCAGGAGGTCTCCCACCCGGCCACGCCAATGATTCCAACTGGCTTCGTAGGATGAAGAGAAAGAAAATCCCACACCTACACCACTATAATTGATCCATAATAACTAACATCAGTTTTGGGGGAATTATATAAACCCTACCCATTAGCATGTCTCTTTTCAACTCCAATGGCCCCAGCCACCATCGATGAATCTTATTTTTCCCCTACAACCACCATGAAGGGAACCATAGTTTCTCTCTTGGGATTGAGACCCAAACCACAACTTAGGAGAATTAGGTTAACTCTCCTTATCAATATCACCACAAAAAATCATTATAGGTCTATCCCATTATGAATAATTTTTCCATTAAGGTTCTCTATATGATAAATGCATTCCCTGTTATGAAGACCCATCCCATGGTAGGATGTAAAATAACCACTATAGAGGGCATGCCCACAGTGTTGAAGGAAAGATGTAAGGAAGGAATCAAAGTGATTCTTATCCACTAACACTCATTGAGATTCCCCTACAAAAGAGATAGGGTCATTGGAAATATCATGTCACCAAGGATATCTTATACATTGAGATGATAGATGACTCTATGAAGGCACATTCACCTCCACTACCAGAGTTGGGGGAAGAAGACCATTGATTCAGGCTAACAATACCTGAATATAAGGTATATAAAATCCCAAAATAACTATAAAAATATGTGAAAGTAAATTATATTTTAGCCTCTTTTCATGGAATCACAGTGTAACCATCTCTACCACAAACATCTTCCCTCCTCTCAACCTCCACACTATAAGTGGGAGAGACATCAGGGTCTTGGTTGATACCCTCATATGGTAGGACAAACATCGTTGATCCCTAGAAATATGTTTACACTCTCGATCATCAGAAGGTTGTGAACACCCCATACTACTTGGACATGGTCGTGAAGATAACACGACCTATGAAAGGCATTCCAATATCCATGGGACAATTGGTCCATGTGACATCCCACTTACTAAAAAGTCAACAGTAAGCCAGATCTATGTCAATGCCACTATCATCTTTCTAGCTAGTGAAAATTGGATCTTGTGTCAATCATGAGCGGTACAATCCTCTATGTAATGAGAAATAGGAATTGTATTGAATCATATTAACTATCTAGCTACCTGTTGTGTTTTGGCCACCTAAAACCATGGATTTTGTCATCCTAGACTCCCTCCCCAAGTACTATATGGAATTATTCGGCTAGAACATCTATGTAATGATCAATCACCTTTGGGATAATTAGATAATTTACAAAAGAAACCATGAGAATCTCGATGCCATCCACCAAAAATGTGATAGGCTTAACATCACAGTGCTCCCCGCAGCTCAGTGCTCTGAATTGTATGGATACTGCAAAAATATATAGCATAATTATGCCAAAAGCCTCACTTTACTCTGGTGATTCAAGGAAGTCATCTCAAAATGTTCATATTAGAGGATAGGGGTAGTAATTTTCCCTCCATCTAAAACATGTCCCATGGAAACAATGGGATCATCAGTCCAACCCACCCGCTGATGGTGAATGTTATTCTCTGACTACCACCATAGTAAATGTCATCACTATTTCACCTCTATAAGATCAGATAAACCAACCCATTGAAATAATTCATGATAGGGAGAACCCACATCAAATAGTGGCATAGTACTAGGAGGATGCCTTGACAGGAGCTCGCAGTCATCAGTAAAGAGTGGTACAAGACCTTGAGAGTTCCACCAATGATATATTGTCACCTACCTATTGACACACTAAAAAAATTCCAATTGGTGACATTTTTTTTCATTTGTGAAAATTATAAACGTCACTAATTCATTTACCTACATTTCTGAAAAACGTCGCTAACAAATGTGTATTTAAATTAGATATGTTTATAAATGTTTGAAATTTAGCGATTCTTATAAATACATTTAAATAGATATGCTTAAAAATATCACTATATGGAGACAATTAATTTAATAATGTTTTTGAGAAACATCGGTAAATAAACATCTCTAAATTAGTGACATTTGTAAATGTCGCTATTTAGCGATAATTAATTTTTCAACACCTTTTCTAAATGTCAGTAATTAAATTTCACTAAATTATTTTCATTTACTGACATTTCTAGAAAATGTCGTTATTTTTTTGAATTTTTATATTCTATTTTTAGGGAAAATTTTTATTTGGGTTTTTTATTTTTTATTTTGAATTGATTCTTTTACCCACCATTTCTATCTGCACCCCACCCTCATGTTCTCCAAAATATCTACCCCTCCTATCTCCCCTATACTCCCCTCCACCTCTCACCTATAACCCACTGTCATGTTCCGTTCCCCCTGCCCTCCTGCCTCTAAGCCCCGACACCCCCTCCTGTTCTCCACAATCTTTGTCCTGCCCCACTCCCCTATACCCCACCCTCCCTCCTGTTCCCTTGCCTGCCCCACTCCCCTATACCTTCCCTCCCCTCTCAATCCCCACAATCTTCGCCCTGCCCCACTCTCATGTACCCAACCCTCCTATCCCATTCCCTCACCCGCCTTGCTCCCCTATACCTACCTCTCACTCCCTTCCCCACACTCGCCCCACGCTCTGCCTCCCACTCCCTCTCTTGTTCCTTCCATCTCATCCCACCCCTGCACCCCTATAACCCACCCTCCCCATCGCGCCCCCCCCCCCCCACATTCCTCCATGCCCCCTATGCCTATCATTTCTCTACAAAAAAATCCCATCTCTTCATAGATTAGAACCCACATACTTTCAAGGCATTCACAATGCACAAGACGAACTGACCTATCTATTTTTAAAATATAAAATTATATTATATTTATATAATTAAAATAAGCTACATTAATAAATTAATGTATTATATATATAATTTTATGAATTAATATACATATATGTGTGTGTGTGTGTGTTTTTTTCTTTTAATGTTTATATATATATGTTTATATATATTTATATATATTTATTTATTTATTTATGTTTGTATATTAAAATATTAAAAAATTAAAATGTTATATTTATATATAATTTTATATATTGATACACACACACACACACACACACACACACACATATATATATATATATGTTTATATTTTATATTGTATGTTTATAAATATATATATGTTTATATTATATTATTATATGTGTGTGTGTGTTTATATATAAATGTATATATATGTTTATTTGTATGTGTGTTTATGTTTTAAACTATTTATAAAATTAATATATATAATATATATAATTATATATATTAATATAAATATTTTAATATATATGTTTATGTTTAATATTTTATAATTATATATATATATATATATGTTTATATTATTTTATATATATTATATTTAACATATATGTTTTTGTTTTATATTATATATATATATATGATTATGTGATATGTGTGTGTGTGTTTATATATCTATATGTTTATATTTTAAACAATTTATAAAATTAATATTATATATATATAATTTTATATATTAATATACATATATTAATATATATGTGTGTGTTTATATTTTATATTTTATGTGTGTGTGTGTGTAAGTTTATATTATATTATATATGTGTGTGTGTCTATTTATATTTTATATATGGGTTTATATTCTATATTATAAATATATGATTATATTATATATATATATATATTAGATATCTATATGTTTATATTTTATATTATATATTTTTTTATATTTTATATTATATATATTTTTTATATTTTATATTATATATATGTTTATATTTCATATATATCTTATGTTTATATTAATATATATGTTTAGATTATATATATATATATATGCTTATATATATATATATGTATATATATATGTGTGTATGTACACATATATGTATATATATGTGTGTATGTACACATATATATATATATAATTATATATATATATATATATATACATATATAATTATACATGTTTTAAAATAATGTTAAAAATGCTACTAATATATCCATGATTTGTTAAAAAGAGAACTAAATTTAAAATATATGTCTGTTTTTATATATAAATAATTTTATTTATTTATTTATTTATTTATTTGTTTATATATATGTGTGTGTCTGTGTGTTTATATATATGTGAATGTTTTTATATATATTAATATATATATGTATAAATATATATTTACATCGATGTGGGAAGATGAGATATATAAATATATATAAATTTAGTGACGTTTCTTCAAAAGTGTCACTAAATTAGAGACGTTTTCATGAAAAGCCTCACTAAATTAGCAATGTTTCCTCAAAAGTGTCGCTAAATTAGTAACGTTCCCTAAAAAGTATCACTAAATTCGTGACATTTCCTAAAAATCATTGATATATTAGCGACATTTCTTGAAAATCATCGATAAATTAGAGACGTTTCCTAAAAAGTGCCTCTAAATTAGAAACATTTCCTTAAAAACATCAATAAATTAGTGATGTCTCTATATAAAAGTCTCTAAATTAGTGATGTTTCCTTCAAAACGTAGTTAAATTATCAATATTTCAAGTAAACATCATTAAATTAGCGGCGTTTCTGTAAAAATGTCACTAAATTAACGACATTTCCTTCAAAATGTCTTTAAAATAGGTAATTTTCCAAAAATCATCACTACACTAATGAAATTTGTAAGAAACATATCAAAATTTAAAAATTAGCTACATTTTTAAAAATATTCTCTAAAAACATTGCTAAATTACAGGTGTTTATAGTGACACCTAAATAAAAGAAAAATGGCCCATTGAGAATGTCAGACTATATAAGATCACACCGAAAACTGAATCAGATACAAAGTTGGAATCTTTACTCTAAGAACCTGAAGGATACAATAGTCTTACTACTAATATTATCTCTAAGCCGCATCTCGGCCATGATAATACTAAAAGGGACCCCATATCTCCTCTAATTGGGTACTCAGCCCTCCTTCGATAGGTGCCCAGGATTGAGCCAAGGGGCCCTGCATATATGATCTGAGTAGAATCTGGAGGATACAGAAAGTGGCCAAGATATGAGTCACCCACTCTATCAGGGCAGCGTGACTACCCATACTGATATCGAGGCCTCTAACACCTATGACACTAAGTCGGTCAAATAATTGGTGACCACTAACCCTCACTTGCATGGGTAGATAATGTCCGTCCATTCCTAGAATTCAGAAATCTAGGATTTACCCCATTTAACAGGATGGGGGATCCACCGCCGCACCTGGACCACTTTGCATCACAGTGTGGCCCAATGTTGGGGAATCTAGAACAACTAGAAGATTTCGTGCTCGAGTTTTTTGTCCAAATTTTGAAAGTAACTTCCTTTTTGGTACATCCAGCTGGCCATGAGATCTATTATTGGATAGTATGATCTCTATAGACATTGATTCTATTAGTTCATCTCCACTGTATACAATAATATCACCATTGACTTCTTCAAATATAAGAGTAGGCCTAATGAGCGAGCTTCTGACTTCATTATCTAATGGAAGGGGATCACGTACTCACTCTACATGCATCTTTCTCAGGATGGCCTATTGAAAATATGCATAGATAATATAAAATATGATTTGGCCCCTGCCCTAATCACCCTGAAATTTCAATGTAGATTTTGAGAGTTCACATAAATGTCTCAATGTATGTAGGAATCCATATTTTGGACTAAGAAGAGATCGCACCTATTACCACTTCTAACTCTCGTCTGAAGGCATTTGAAATCATAAAGATCTACTTTCATGCATACAGAAAATCTTTAACTAGTTTTTCTAGAGGCACCTTTGTTGGGTGTGCCTCACCAGGTGCAGCCTTGCTAAGATCATCAACACTTAGCATAGTGTATCCATGGGAAACCTCACTAATAGAATTCCACCCACCCTATTTGGTCCAGGAACCTAGGGTTCCTTTCATGGAATGGAAGTACAATAACTACTCCATCAAGGATGCACAGGTCCTAGGGAACTTTATTTACACCATAGAAAAAGGGATCCTAAAACTGCCAAAATGCAGGAGACCCCAAGAGGCTAAACTCAGTGATTATTCTAACCACTTCCCATAGCACAAGATCATCGGAAACTCCATAAAATAATGTTTTATTCAAATATTTTCTATAAGAATTAATTTATCATGACCTAGTTAGGTTATGTGACTTCCCGACATTAGTAGAACATGTCCTCACTGACCCTGATTGTGGTAGTGAAGACCCTGGTGAGTGGCAGTAGGCCCAAGACTATAGAATCCAAAAGTAAAATGAATGGTTAACTTTAAATATAGTCACTTCTGCCCATGGTTTCATCTATTCCCACTTGATAAAACCAAAACCTCTTATAGTTAATATAACTCCTCCGACCACTGCCTCTACATCTATGTCACAATCCTCCAAGTCTGAAAGGAATAGTCATCAACATCCTAATGGGGAATATGATTACCCTAGCAGTTCGCAAACTCGTATACACATTAGGTGAATTCATTATACCTGGATTATAATAAAACTAGATAACTCATTTGGTCTTAAATTATTCCATTGACTACAAATAGGGATACACCACCACCAATACTATCACACTGGTAGATACCTTCATAGATCTCAGTGAGAAGAAAGGAAATGTGACACCCTCAGGATCCTTATGATTAAGTTGTCTAAATATAGTTAGGGGCACAATGGAAGATAGAATATATAGGCTATAACTACAAACCAAACTATTTGTGCTACTGAGACTAGACATCAAGCCTCGTGTAGGGCTCCGTAAAAACAACCATCCCAGTTTGATTCAGCAGGTGCACCTCCACAACCGACTATACTGGTTTATCATGTGACTCATCTTCAAGCACTCCATGATAATATGTATCCAACTAGGGCCTACCCTTATCCACCAATTACTCATCCATTGGGTGTTCATCCTAAACTAGATAAACAATAGCAAAGTGTGACCAACACTAGCCGGGCCCTAGAACCTCAACTGATGGAACCCACTATAATCCTTATCAATGAGTTACCCTTTGTAGGTAGAAATATGTTACATACATGAAAATATGATGTTTTGAAACACCTTTATAGCATATCAGTGAGGCCTTCAATCATTAATATTATATGTCTATCAAAGGATATGTTTGATTCCATTATAAAATCCTATAATATCCCCTTTAGTTTTCAAATAAGGTAGATACCATCTAGGTTTATTACTCAGAATAAACTAAATAGGAGGAATGTTAGGCCATCATTTCATTTTCTAAAGTAGATGAGGGTGATACCATTTATGGGGGTACATGCACCCACTATATCCCACCAGCCAATTCAATGGCATGGAGATCCACCATTTCTTAGTGGTAGCTAGATCTAGGATCAACTTTATCCCTACATGAACACTCCATAAGTTATTTCTAATAGAAATAGACATGACTCCATCCAACTTGATGATTCAGGGATATGATAAGAGTGAATAAATTGTGATGCAAGATTAAACTAAAGACCAAATTAGGTGGCTAATTATAAAACACTTAATTTATGGTATTCTCATAGGATACTAACAATAATGACCTTCTAGAAAGTCCATGGCTTCATTTTTGTGTAGTAATCCCCTCTTCATACCACCAGTGCCTTAAATAGTCCCTTGATGGTCTATTAGGAGTACTTCTGGGTGGAATTTATCCCTTTACCTCTTGTGGGGCTCATTCTTGGATAATGGTTACTAAAATAAAGAGGTAAATCAGATCTAGATCTATATCGTAGAGCATTTTAATTCCCCTAATGACCTAATAGATACTATTTCAGATCCCTGGGTAGACTTGAAAGTAGTTTCTTTCTCCTGATAAATCAATTAGAAACCACAACACTAGACTGGGGAAATTATTTCATAGCCCCCAAAAAGAATGAGTGCTCACTAATTACCCCATACTACTAAAATAGAAATTTCTGACTAGTAATAGAAAACACTTATCCTATAATTTACCAAGAATTTCTCCCCATGGCTAGTAATTCATAGTAGTCTCACATGTTTAAAAAAATTAGGTCTAAATCAAGAGAATTTGACTCATAATCAATACTTCAACATCAAGAGTTGATCTTATGGTCAAAACCCATATGGTACTGCCTTGTTAACCTTTATCATTGCAGTATTTGTAGATTGGGATTTCCTGGTTGAGGACTCTCCTCCCATCATATTAAATTCTTTTACTTCCCTATGATCTGAAGTTTTGGGAAAATTTCCTTCCCCCTATAACCCTGAAGCATTAGAAAATGAAGATTATTTGGATTATTCCCCTCCTACCTTTGAAGAGGGTGTATCCACCATTATTGATGTGTTAAGTCTGGTAAATTGTGGCAATGAAGAATATTTATGGATGACACTAATAAGAATAGTTATATGACAATAGTAAAAATAGTAGTATGGGAAATTCCTAAAGAATCATTATGATGTGTTCATTAGGATCTATAATGATATGTTAGGACTTAATCCCTAGGTTTTCTTCCATCACCGTGGACTCTTAGTGGGTCACCATGGTTTCATATTATTTTACAGAAAGATTCACCCTTCCCATTATTCCATGGTCGAGCCCAAAGTTGATAATCTTATTAGGAATAACATCATCAGAGAGGTCTAGTACCCTATTTGGTTGGCCAAAATTGTCCCAATTTAGAATAATAGTATATCATATTCTATATTGAATTGTGGGATCCCAACTGCCATTATTTAAAGGATGAATTTCCCCTTATAGTGAACGATCTATTGATCAATGTTATAGTTGGTTTCAAGGCCCTCTCATTAATGTATGGATATTCTTAGTATAATTTTATCTGGATGCCTCATAAGGATGAGGAGTATACTACATTTCGAGAACCCCATGGAACTTTTTTCTACTGAGTGATTCATTTCATCTTGAAGAATGTAGGGTCTACTTACTAGTGTTCCATGCACCATATAATCAAGACACTATTGGGGATGTTGGTAGAGTGTTATATGGATGATTTAGTGTTAAAGTACCTCTAATGTCAAGACCACATCAAATACCTTGATAAACTGTTCGACTTCTCCCACTCCCATCACTAGAAAATGATCCCCTTTAAGTGTGTTTTTGTGTTTACCTCGAGAAAGTTTATCATATTTTTCATATGAAACAGAGACATTGAGATAGATCCTATGAAAATATAGGATATCAACCAAATGAATCCTCTATAAAACCTTCAGGAGTAGCGAGGTATCTAAGGACACTTAGCCTATATTTTCGAATTTATTGAAACTTTGGTAGGTATGTTTAATCCTTTTTAGAGGCTTGTGAAGAAAACATCCACTTACCAATGGGATGAGGACTGCTAAACCACTTTTTAGGAAATTAAGTAGTATATACTAAGACCTCTAGTCTTGATATGACATATCCTAAGAAATACATTGGTCCTTTATGTGACCACACTAGAATGATCCCTTGGCTCCCTTAAAGCACTGAAGAATAATGAAGGTATGAAAAATGTCTAATATTATCTTAGTAACATGAACCTCAACATAGATATAATATACTCCCATATCAAGAATATATTCCTCATGATGTTCATTACATTAAATAATATGTTTCATTTCATGCAATTCCACAAAAAACAGCTTGTTTGCCAAGTTAACCCACTAAATTACATTATCAATCGCCACATTCTGAAAGAGAACCTGGGGCACTGGGTAGTAACTTTTTAGTAGTTTGACATCAAATTTATTCTCTATAAAGTTTTTAAGGACTAATAACTAGAAAATTTATTGGTTATTCTCCCAACCTTTGAGAGGATACCCTTGGATGTTGATTTACCAGATGAATCCATCCACTTCATGGATCAGACTACCCTTTACAGGAATATTCACTTTGAAAGTGCTTCCCATAGCTCAACCGATAAAAGGATCAAGGACACCAAACTCAATAGGGTGTTCATGGGGATTGTCTTCATCACCCCTATATAGGTTGTCTATCCATAATCATTCTAGTTGTTAGAAGGACTTACTAATAATGAAGCTGAATATCATGATCATATTTCTGGTCTTGAGTTAGACCTTGAGATTGATGTCCCCTATTTTCATGTGAAGGGATACTCTAAATTGGTCATCAAGTAGATCAATGTTGACTATTTTAGAAATAATGATATTTTTCTATTGATAGAACAAAATATTCAGCTAATGTCCCAATTCCCATCCCAACCAAAGGTTACTCATATTCCTTGAGCACAGAATAGTAAAGTAGATGCATTGGCCAACCAAGCCATGTCTTTAGCAGATCCTGACGTGGATGACTTGGTTATTCATGTGGCGCATGGGTGGTTCATTTCTCACACCACTTGTAATGGATAGAACTAATAGGTAAATTAGTTTTCTATTGATACTTATGCACCAGGGACCTCAAATTCCCCTGCAATCAAAAAAATACATTATTTGATGATTATTTTCATTGAGTATCTATAGTAAAGTACTCTCCTACCAGGCCAACTAATAGTGAGTAAATATATTTTCATGTAGCAAAGTTCACCCTCCAAAGTCTACCTAACCTTGAGAAAACTATTTATATGCATAGTTTTGAGGTAAATATTCTTTGTTACATCTAAGGGAAATAGATACCTCTGGTCATGAATGAGGTCCATCTTGAATCCTATGGGTCCCATTAAGTAGTATTGAAGACCTCTCACCAAATTTTATGGTTTAAATACTTCCATAACACCATGGTTTATGACTGCATTGAGTTCATCATGATATTTCATGCATGAGGATCCATGTAACCTTTGTACATTGACCTCCAAATCTTCTCCACACCACTAAATATTCTTGACCATTTATAGTTTTTTTACTCAATTTTGTGGGTCCCTTACCATAATCTATATCTTGATAGTATAGATTAATTCTAATGATAATGAATTTCTCCACAAAATGGGCAGAATTAGTTCCCCTCAATGAATTCAAAACAATGTTTGTGATCTAGTTCATGAACTCCCACATCATTCATTATTTTGGGTTTCCTCACACTATTCTCAATGATGATGTAACTAAATTCTAGGATACTTAGTTAAATAATTTGTTTGAAAAATATAACATCTGATCCAATCAGACTTCCTGATACCATGAACAAGAGAATGTGAAAATTGAGGTGTTCAACAAAACCCTCTCTAACATTCTATATATGATGGTATTCCAGAATAAGAGTAGATGGCCCAATAAACTCCCCAATTACCTATGGTCTTATCACAGGATAGATCTAAATTCTACCCAGAAGGCCCCATATTTCATGTTTTATTAGATAGAGGTTGTTTTACTTATATAGGTTCAGCTGCCATCATTTCAGATGGTCTTTTATGGCTACAAAACACTATAGAATGTACAATATGTATATTTAGAAATGTTGGAATCCCTATAGAAAAATAGGGTACAATAACTATATAACTTAGAGGTGAAATAGAACTGGGTAGTGTGGCCCTTCAACAAGAAGGTTTTCCTTCATTCCGTATTTTAATGTGATATGGTACTGTCACTCAAAATGCTGATGATACCTACAAAAAAATTCATAAAATTATAACCTAAGTGGGAAGTACCTTATGTTATTCATAAGTTCTATTACAATGGTGTATACTCATTGATCACCATTGGAGGGGAGCATGTTGCACATCCAACTAATGACATTTTCCTCACGTTCTACTCTACATGAACCACCTTATTCTGAGATATATGACCATAAATTAGAATTAGCCATTGTCTGAGCTCAATGAATTTAAAAAAATAGCATCCATGGTCTGAACTCCATGACCATAAAGTATAAACATCCACAATTCAATATATTTAACTTTAAACTAATAATAGTCATGGTCTGAGCCCTATGACCTTAAAATTGTAGATGCTTCTATAGTCTGAGTCGTATGAGTTTAAACTACACTGTCTAATGTCCTCAACACACAATGTTAAACTGTAGCATTACTCTATGTGACAAACAAGGGATGCCTCATATAAAAAAATTTAGAAGTAAAAAAACCAATGTCCTCAGAACACGATGTTAAGTTGTAGCCTTGTACAATGTAATAAGCATGGGATGCATCGTATGAACAATATTAGATGACCAAAATAAACATCCTCAGTGCATGATGTTAAAGTGTAGCCTTACCCTACATGATGAATATAGGATGCCACATTTGATAATCATGAAATAATTCCATATCCTTACCTCATGATTTAAAACTATATGATTCTATGATCTGTCACCAAAGAGGGTACCACTCACCTAGAATTGGTCTCCTACCATGATATGTTCCAAAACTATGTTTGGTTTTATTCCCTATCCATGGGATTTGTAGTGAGGCATAAACCTCTTGTATTTGTGTACAGCCACAATTTTCCTCTACAAAATTGATTTCCTATTATACATTAATCCTTTCATGACCCCTTACCCATTGTAATAAAAAATTTCAAGGGCCTCCTCATCAGTTGTGAGCCCTAGTAATATTTTTAAACCAATCATCATATTGGGATTCCCTCATGACCTGATATAAGGAAGAAAGATTGGGAATCACAATGCATGATCCCTGAACAAAATTCCCTAGCACATGATGTTAAACTATTAACATACCCTATGGAACACATATGATATTCCTTGCATAATAAATGTGGATGCCTCATGTGATGGGACATGGTACCTCATGAGAAAATCATGATATGATTCCCCTGTCAATAAGGTGGAAAAGGTATTTTTTCACCATATGACTATAAATTATTTTTCAAACATCCTTACCATAAGATGTCAAACTATATAGTCTACATCCCTATCACACAATGTGAAACTATGTGATACCCTATATCCTCGCTCAAGAGGATCACCCCTTTATTCGAGGTTTGTCTCCTATCATGACATATTCTAGAACTATGTGTGGCTTAATTCCTAATACCATGGGATTTATAGAAATTATTAGGTTTTACACCCTAGTCCCATCCCCACCACTAACTCATCCTAGGGTATTTCTCCTCATAGTTGGGATCAATCCTTTCCTAGTAATATACTTATCCAACGTGTTTAGGAAATCAGTAAATCTCCCAAATCATTTATCTTCCATTGAGACATTCACCAATTACACTTTCATTTTGTGCTTCCTTTAATTTAGATCCTCATAATCATCTTGATCTGTATAGGTCCCCCTAATGGTGATGTTACCTAGACACACAGGCTCACCTAACATCTTGGGTACATTCCTTGAAGGATCCTAGATGACATTTGGTGGCTCCTATGTTTCAAAAATGTTAAATGGATGATCCTACATCTTTTTTTCCATCTATGATTAGTGTGGTTATGGGACCTGTGTTCTAAAAATGGACAAAAATCATTGTCTTCCCATCAGTCACCCCCATTTCACAGTATAATTATTAAAAGTTATGATTTTACTTCCGTCCCACCTCATGGTCCAAAATATATGACCAAAAACTAACAACCCCAGTCTGAATGGAATAACCTTAAACTACACCTGGAAACCCTTATCTAACTAGAATAAACCTAATCTTCCCCAGGAAACCCTAGTCTAACTATAATAACCTTAACCTACCCCATAAAATCCTTATCCAAATGGAACAACCATAAACTACCCCAAGAAATTGTTTCATACTTCTTTCATGTTGAAAACCTAAAGGGGAAACCTGAGTGATAGTCAAAATCCCACCCACCAGGTCTCTCTCACAACTTGGGGAAAATTATGGAATGAATAAAATGGTACAAATCTAGAGGTACTTCCATCATCCCTTGAAAAAACATGGTTGTGATCGCTGGACCAACTGGTTCGAGAACAAATTTAGTCCAAACCTCAACTCCTTCCTCCATTAACATTGGTTTGTATGTCCTGGTACAGAGATATTAAATTTCACAATACACATCCTCACCACATGATGTTAAAATATGTGGAATCATGGTTAAAGTTATTCAAACTTATATAGCATCAATTGTGTCATAACTGTATGATATTAAACTACATTTCCAACATCCTAGAAGAAAATCATTTAACTGGACACCCCCAATCTTCATTACATGATGTAAAACTTAAAAGAATCTCATTCCCTTATCTGAGAACCCATTTTCCCTTCCAAAATTAGTCTTCTACCATTCTATGTTCTAGAACTATATGTGGCTTGATTCCCCATTCAGGGGGATACATAGTGACATCTATACCCCTATCTTTTGTCCAGTTTCAAATTCCATCGATAGGGGAATTTTATACGACATTGGGTCTTCTATAACCTCTCTTTACATTAATTTTCCTTTCCTGTTGGGACATAAAAACATCCCCATAACACATCTTTCCCCTTGGTTAAAGCTATGTAAACATAAAACTATAACAATAAAGTCCTCATTATATGACATTAAACTACATGTTCAATGTCCTTGATGCAAGATGTCAAAATCCATTCTCTCCATACTTATTGGGTGATTTAAAACTAGAAAGTGTATCAGGACCTTACCTAAGAACCCATTTCCCACTTTTGTGCTAGTCACCTACTACCCAATTCAAGTTCCTTGACAGTCTCTATGAATCCATGATGACATTCCGATTGAAATATGAGTTTTTCCTTTATTTAAACCTATATGATAACCCAATGTTCTTAGAAACATGGTGGTGTAATCTCAAGAGTATTGAACTCCATACAAAGATCCCCTCAGTTCATCCTCATTCTTCACACCATCCTTGATTTGGACCTTTTTTTTCTTTCATGTCTGAATGATACCCCTAACGATAATGGTTCCTCAACACACTAGCTCACTTATTATCTTTTTTACATGCTTAGAAAGACTTATGATGATATTTTGATAGGTCCAATGTTTCAAACATGGTCAATAATCAACCCGAATTGTTCCCCATCCTTGATATAATGATAACAGCATTTCTGTTTTCAACATTTTCTAAATTCATCCTCTATTATCATGTCATCCCCTTGGGTTCCATATCTTGGGTATCTTGATTCATACCCTTAATACCAACCCTTTTTTGGGATAAAATCCAATGACTCTGGTGTTACACCATTAATACATCTACACACATTAATAAAGAAATCATATTGTGGAGAGAGTCTCACTCTCTAACCAAGTATTTTTTTTTTCAGGATACTCTTGGGTGGTAAATATGTAATCCAGACACAAAGAGTTCATCCCATTTCTAGAAATCTCATATAAGTGAGTGTTATTTGATTTTTACCTTTTTTCCCAAACTGAACATGACTCATATGGTCTTAGGGATTCATTATTGGTTTTATAATTAATAGAATCAAGATGAATCGAAGAAAAATATGTTCATTTGGAATATTTAAACAAATAACTCAAAATGTTTGAGGAGGTTCATCTACATGATGGAGCCACTCCTTTATTTCAACCAATTTAAATCTACTTAAATTTTGGACTAGGCTAAAAATCTCTCTAACCCAACCAGTATTTTTTGGGTATCCGCTAGGGTTTTATGCTGCTCGGTTAGACCAGTCACTTCCTCTTTGATAGTAGAGAAATTATAATCATCCTGAACAGACACTAGGTCTTTCTCGACTTAGTACTTAGCAGATAGAGATGCTACCCCTATGGCCCTAGCCTCATGAATCTCCAAATGCACCCTCAGTTGGTCGATAGTCTGTGCATTGGAATTGGAGTCAACTACAGTTTCTATGCATGCCCCTCTCTATAGGTGATATGGGGTCCCACCATCATTTTTATGAGCCTAGGGACTGGTGGTGTAGACTCCTATGAGATTCATGTTTTTTCCTATTTGATATTAGGACCAAATTCCCTAAATTAGTTCAAGTAGGTGTCCCCCCCATGATTCTTCTTTGAGTAAACCATGTCAGTTGGATACATATGAAGTAAATTGATCCATTGAATGATCCAGATGAGAGTGTGTGCCTAGTAACACCTTCACCCATCTAGTCAAGGTATGTGAGATGCCATGATAGTGGAACAGGTCTTCTAACTTTGTAATATATTTCACCACCTATTCTTAGGGAGAATATAATTCTTCCCTTTCATGGACCACCATGGGAAGGACTATCCCCACATCCTGAAGACAAAACCATATCACATGGATAGAGGTGAGTCATCTACAGATCCATTTGTTCTCTGAGGAATTTGGGAAAATAGTTTCATCAAGGATATCTAAAAAATGTATCCATTTCCCAGGATCCAAGACATGTTCCCTTGGAATAGACTTAGAGGGTCCATCATCCTCCTGAGTTTTTTTCTTGAAAGTTATGTGTATGGTGTTGATCCTCTTTTTAGAGATGAAGGGGATAAAACTCCTACAATCCTCATTGTTAGTCTAGACTTACCTCCTTAACATGATATACCTAATAGATAATGCCCCTAACCCCATGGCTATGGGCCCCATTCCTCATCATCGACGTAAATGACCCAACATATCAGTATATCCCTAGGATACATGATTTCCCAAATAATCATGTATTCATGAAATATATTATATGTGGAGTTGGTCAATGGAAATGGGTTCCTTATCCTATCGTCCTATAACACAAAGATGTTCCATATGTATTGGAATAATAAGGAATGATTCTTGAATTATACCCATATTTAATCCTTTATAATGAGTTGGTAAAGGCTCCATAACTTCTTGGAGAACTAGTATGGGGTGTACGGGTTGCAGATTTATTTTCAATCCACCATCACCAATAATAACCTGACTCAAAAAGTAGGGAGGTATAAACATTTATCCACCATCCCCAATCCATTATCTATAACTACCTCCATTGGTAGGGTAACATATAGAAGATTAATTATCTACTAGATCAATTTGTACTATCATTCGATTTGGACCCAACTCGAGAGGCTGACTCTCAGTTATGCTGCGCATTAAAGACTAAAATTTTATGCCAAGGGAAGATAGTATTTGGGTTCTCATATTCTAATATGTGAACAATGACCTAACCATATAATAAATATAATATAAATCACACAAAAAATGGGGTCTTACTCTAATTGAGGTGGCATGGTATCTTGTATAGATTCCCCGACACTACTTTGGATAGGTTGATACACTACCCTATTATTTGCACCAATACCATGTTGAGGGATCTTTCTTGTATCCCCAAGATATAATAATAGACTAGGAGTATCTATACACCTATAAGAACTATAATTAATCCTTCAAGTCTGACTTTGGGGGTCTCGGTCTTGACACTATATCCTCACATGCATCATAAGATCACCTCCAGAATCCTAGAGTACGAGTACTATTAACCTCGCTAATATTATTTTGGACACTATCATGGAAACTACATAATCATGTCCTCATGTTCATTTTGAAAGAAGATGAACCACTTTTTAAAAGTTACATCCTTCATCCTCGCATTTTCGTTTTTATCACCATGCACCAAATTCAATAGAATCCTTAATATGGATAGATTGTACTCATAGTACTCCCAAAAATCCTCAACAGGGAAGATTTCATCATATATTCCACCTCGCATTAGGATTCTAGAAATCTGTTAGAGGTCCTAAAGGTTGAAGTCGGCCTCCCCATAGTGCATGTGGAATTTTTTATTCCCTAGAGATCACCAGATCAACAGCTCAGGTAAGATATTTAGGTGATGGTTTACAAGGAACTCTGAAGTCCATGCCACTTTTTACTGACGCTACCTCTTCAGCTACACCTCATGATTTTAATAGGAATGGCATACCCAGTATTCTCAATCCCACTCATCCATGAAATTTTTAACCCAGTGTAGATCCCACTACTCATTCCATCCCTAAAGATGGTCCACCAAACCCTTCTTGAGAATAGTCTCATATTGGTGAGGGGATGTATCTTCATCCAATGCCTCCTTGTTAATGATTTTTAGTGGGTTCCACAGCAATTCGGTAGTAATAAATGCATGGTTCTTCACAATGTGACACAGAAAAGCTATGTTCCATTGATAATGTCCAAGTGATCTCCTAAACAAGTGGGTGGGTCTATCCAGGTCAGCATTATGGGTGAATATTTCATCCCTCAGTCTAAATTCAAATATCAGTTTCATTTTTCATAAATGATATTATTTTTTTGACTCCATTAGTAATTTTTTATAATATCTTGCTTTTACATTGTTCTTAATATTTCCCCAATCATAATGTTTTAATCCATCTCCTTTCATCGAGTAGCAGCAGCCTTGGAACCTTCAACTTCCATCTTCTAAGACATAGAAAGTGTATAGGAATTGGTTTATGAAGGTCGATTCAGTAAATCCAAGTTAATTTTTTTTCAAAGGTTTCATGGAAATCTATTTGAGAAATATCTATTCCCCAAGGTGTCAATATTTTTCAATAAATAAGGATCAGTATCAAAGAACACTCAAGAATTTCTTGAGTTTTAAAAAATACCTGAAGGGTATATCTTTTTCAAGAATTTCATGGTCCCCCTGGGACCCCCGCCGCAATTTATAAGCAATGTTTCAGATCTATTTTCATGAAAATATCTTAAAAATCAAAAAAAATTGATAGTTTCCCCTCATAATATGAACCTCGCAACCATCATCATCTTCCATTATTAGGTGGGGAATTATTTGATGCCGAGAAACATGCATTATGAGAGACATCAAGGAATTCATGGCAGGTTCAAATAGAATAGGGAAAAAAACAACCAAAAATACACTTATGGGTATATATTTCTAAAGTTCAAAACCTTAATTAATGGGTGGAACCTTGCAAAAGTTTCTAAGACAGTGCATAAGTTAAGGTGGTAAATTCTACACATCATATGTTTGTTTGTGAAACTCCACATCTTGATAAAAACCTACATGAAACAAAACTATAATGAATTATTTTTTATAAAAAAAATACTTTTCCACCATTGAACCACCTATAAATACCTCACCCTATTCAACGTTTAATGGGGCACAACCTTTGGGATTCTGATAAAGGCTCATAATTCATGAAACTATGAACTTCACAATCAAAAGGAAATATGGACTCCTAGACGTAGCCATATTTTTTCAAAATATATTCCCATGTATTTTTTAGAACCTCTAACCATGGTATAGATTCCATTCAAAAAGTTCCATGGAATTCTCATCAGAATAAATCCCTTTTCAGTTCTTTGTTTTTTGTGAGATAATTATCCCTCAAGAAACTAACCCCTCGGGTACCAAGACATTACTCTGAGGTCAGTCTACCCTATTTCATAAAATATATACCATCATGGTTCCTATGACCTTCATGAAACCCTAAAACTACATGAACCCCCAACCATCACGAAACCCATCCACTTTTCATCTCTTTGTTTCATCCTTTTAGTAAACACACTTTCATGAATTTTGAGTGTCTAGGGACCCTATACCAATCCAAAACGGGTTCATCCACACCACGATCATTCATGTGAACGGCATCGTCAACCCTTGTGTCTATCCCCTTTTCTTCAAGAACTTCCTAGACCATTACCTCTATTTTTTTATCCTAATTATATAAATTCTAAATCTTCTTAATCCTCAACATAAGTACCCAGACATTAAGATCCCTATTTTGCACCATGGAAGTGTTTTTCCCACGTGCCACCTAGAAGCACCTGAGTAGTACGCACATAATCCCCAATGTAGAACCATCAATGGAAACAAATTGATTTTACCCTTGATGAGGGATAATTCCATATCCTCTTATCCTATTTTTATATGTTCTCTTAAGGTGTAGACACTCACAACATCCGAGTTTCCTGATGTAAAATTTCTTAACCCAACATCCTTGTCATACAATGTTAAACTGCATGACTATAGCATCTTGACCTGGATACCACTTAATGTTTTCCCAAGATAGTGTGCACAAGACCTCAAACATGCCTCCCCAAATGCCATATTCTAAAAACTATAAATGAGCACATAGTGTGTGTTCGTGGGGAGACTATGTAACAACCCGAACTATTATAAATAAAATTCCCCCTATGATTTGATTAAATGTCTTATTATGTAATATGGTTATAGAAAAAACATGCACTTATTTAGTTTTATTATATTATATCAGATTTAAAATACATTTAAATAAATTTACCATTTATAAAATAGTTGTTGAATAGTGATCATATGATTAGTATAGATATAGAGTTTTAACAAATCGAATTGAGATAGAAAAAGGAAGTGATGGCCTCAACCAGTAGGATTGTACCCTATAAATCCCATTTATCAGATATTCTGATAGAGATTGAATCACTGTTATTTTCCCTTGACCAATCCCATGTTGTGATCCAACAACTTATGCCTGAGAAAACCCATTTATGGGAAAATTTCAAACTCATCAAGATCACGACCCAAACCATGTACACAGAACCACCCCAAGAAAGTCTCACCATCACACACCTTACCCTTATGGAATTTTCTAATGTATTAAAGAGATATATATCAATACCCTTATAATATGAGTATATAAATTATTATTTTATATAATAATTTGTTTATTTTCATCCAATTATTGTTACTTTATAAATGATTTTTATTTTGATACAATAAAACACAAATTTTTATTTTTAATTATTATTAAATTAAGAAATTTATTTTGATATATTAATTTATTTTATGAAATAAAAAAAATTAATATTATTAAATATTTTTTATTAAATATAAATGATCATATAATTTTTTTGAAGTCAAATGTAATTTTAATAAGGGTTTAGAAACTGTTATTGTCAAAATACCCAGAATTTTCAATAATTGTCAGTTATTATTTTAAAAGTTAAAATTAACATGTTTATAAAATTATATAGGTAAAATTAATATTATTTTTGGAATTATAACATCAAAATTTTCCAATGGTTAACTTTTCATTATTTTCTGAGATAGTCAAATTTTTGGATAACAAATAAATACCATATAAATACAATTTGTGTTTTATGAAATCATAATGACCCAAAAGAGATGTAATAAATACTATAAAGTTGATATATTACAAAATATATGTTTTACTTTAAAAATAATTTTATTTCATGATTATTTTACTAATTCTATAGATCCTTTATGAATCCTCCAAAACAAATACCATATTTTATGATTTTAAAATCATTTCATTAAGAGTATGGCACACCTCCACATAAGAAAGTGTATTATTTTATTATCTTCACCATTGGACTTATAAAATAATTAAAACCAATCCTATTTGGTATAATCCATGGGAAATAACGGTGGTAAAGTTTTTGGCTTTGGTTATTTTATTTTATAGAGTTGAAAACCTATGTTTGAAAAATATTAAAGAAATCCACACTCTTTTCATATATAAAACCACCCAATATCTCACTTATCTTCACTAAAAATTGTTATATCTTGTCATTACTTTTCCCTCCCATCTATAGATTCCTCTTAATGCTCCCCCAAGCTCTCAAGAATCTCCTCCCAAGAATTTGGAGTAACACACTCAAGTAAAAAATCTTTTCCTTTCTCCTCTTTATTCAAGTATCTTCATTACCTTGCGTATTTTATCTTCATTTAATTATAACAGGATATATTATTCCATATAATTCATATTTTAAAATTTATTTACAAATTATTAGAGACCTGTTTTTCTTTCATCAACCCATTTTATGAATTTTTAAGCAATATTGTTATGTTGCTGAAATTTCACCATGATTTTCCATAGTAAAACAATTGCATAGTGATTACCATACCCATTTCTTATTAAGGAAATTAAATTTTATACACTGATACATATTTTAATTGGGACTTACTTGTATGTATTCCACACTCCTTGATCGTGGAATAAAATATGATGATAAATAAATCCATTTTGTATGATATTTGTGTAACACTTAAGCATGAGAATGAAATGAAAGTGGCGAGTGTGCCTAGAATTATATATATCTCCAATGAATTTGGTAATTTTTAGTCTCATGAGAGATCATATTGGGATAAAGAGTGAACTTGACTACTATATGGGACTTTTTTCACCATTTTTTCTTGGCAGTTTAGCCTTAACCTATATTTATGATGTAGTGTTTTAATTTGTCACCACATTTCCTATATTTCCTTTTTGTTATATTATTACTTCATGTCTTATTATTCATATGTATTATTCTTATCTATTTTATTCCCCATTAATATTCCTATTTTTTAAAATGTGTTATCTTCTTCATGTTATTCCATGTTTATTCTCTTACAGGGCTCTATAGCTCACACTTTTCTTATATATGTCCATAGGTTGTCCTGTGTAGTTTTAAGTGCGAGCATGTTAAGGGATTTTTCAATAAAGATATTGTTTTTACTATTTAAATTATTATGTAATGTACCTAATTCCCAAATAAATTAGACTTATCAATCTTCCAGGTTTTATTAAGTGTAATATTATATAAGAAATAATTTATTAATGTATAATATAGAATATGGTTGTTATAGACTATTCCCTCATTGATCAGAGTGTATCACAACAAGATATAAAGAATAAAATAAGAAATGGTAGAAGGAGACACTATATGATAGGACCAATAACCTGCCATAGTAGAAGGAGTATCAACAGGAAGATAATAATGGAACAATAAAAAAACATGCATGAGTAATAAACATTAAGCTGAAGCTATGTAATAAACAGTTAAAATGTAATTAATATACTATGTCATGTATCTATATAAAAGTTTTCATGGGGGTAGGGGATATAGGCATATACCACATGTTAACCAAAATATAAAAAAAGGCCAAAAACTTCAATGACTAGAATCTCAAGCATAGGTTTTGTGCTCTTCCCCTATACTCCATCCTATTAATGTAAATCAACCATCAGAAGGTGAGTTTTTTCCTTTATCAATACCTACAACCATAAAGTCTGATTAGGTGTTAAAGGCAGCCCAAGAATCATGTGAGATACAGTATCAATAAACCACAACCAAGAGTGTCTAGATAAATCCGGTATGTGAATTATAAAATGGTAAGTGTTCAATAGTTAATCAATACAAAATAAAAATAAATAAATTAGTACATTATAATAAGTTCTACTTTGACACCCCTCCAATTTTCCTACTTCAACCTAAGCTGGCGAGTCTGGAACAATGGATCCTGTAAAGTTAGAGTGAGTGATGTAAAGTGTAAGATGGGATATCCCCAATATTGTGATTGGGCTTGGTGGACACGTCCCTACATTTCCAAAACAAAAGGATCATTTATTATTTAAAAACATACATTTATCTTTTAAAAAAATTGAAAACCTATTTATAAAATATTGAGAGTCACCCTAAGCCCATCCGTGGAAATTCTGAAAGGATTTCCATGTATCCCTCAAGGGGCTCAGAATATGCCCAATGCCTAGGGAGTTCGTCCATGGTGACCCAAGATTGAAGTCCCAAGTGTCACCTTATCCATGGTGTGATAATGTCAAAACCAACCTTTGATTCTATACCTGGTATCACATGTAGGGGCCTGAGTCTCTCTTTTGGAATGGTACAACCATTACTTCATCAAGCCCATCCAAGGGTTCTCCCCTGGGGAACCAATGTCACTCATCTAGAGGTAAAATATTAAAACCCACGGTGAGCCCATCCCAGGAATTGCTAGTTTTGAAACTATCATGTTTATAAAGCATTAATAAATTATAACTATAAGAAACACTGAGATCATTCAATGGGTCCTTAATTTCGAACCCATTGTATCACCCATGGAACTTGATTAGGATATGAATTGGTTAGAAAATCCACTCTGTTTAACAGAAAATAATTTCTACCATGAATTCATATTGTTCAAGTAATTTACATTGTTAAATCTATTTATATCATAAGGAATAAGGAACATTGTCTAGTCTCATAGAGAATTCAATTAGTTCAACAATCCCATTTATAGTATTAAGTTAGGTCCTAATCTATATATCATCATCAATTCACCTTAATTAATTACATCACTACATTATTTATAAGGGAAGACAACTAAAGTGGTTTCTAGACAATTATAACAATTGAAATTAAAAATCAAGGGTATAACAAACCCATTTGAGTGGAAATAAACAAGGAAATCAAACCCATGGGTTGATTCTCTACTTCTTAGTGTCTCACCAAACATGATTAAGTGTTTAAAATAATTTATTTATAAATTTTGAGGTTTTTTCAAAAGGTTTTGGCACACTTCCCAATGGTGTAAGATATAAAACGTGATGAAACCTGGGTAAAGAAGCAAGATCGCCTACCTTATTCTCATAGCACTTCTCTCACCCACCGTCAACCTTTAATTCAGGCTAGAATGGAAGATATCAAAGAAATCATCAAATACCCAGAAAATAGGGCAGATGATCTTGAATCGATATAGAACAATATATATGAAGAGGAACATGAAAAATAATTTAGAGGATTGAGGAGATTACTAATAGATTTTATGATGGATTTGACAGTGAGTGATTTGATGATCGGATGACAGATATCTCTTAATCCCTAGGTTGAGATAGAGGAGATACCCACGTGAAGGAGGAATAGCATGATATAAATGAAGAGGACAAATATCAAGTTTGATTAAATTGTTAAAGAGGGGTAAAATTTTAATTTCACCCACACAACATGGGGCACAAGGATTGGCCACACGGTTGGCCAAATTATGGGCCAACTGTTCACCAAGACACAACTTCAAGGGGAACCCTTCATGGATAGGTGCACAATTTGTCCAACTATGTTAAAACTATAAAAAATCCACTATAAAAAACTATAGATATCCCACATGATCCTACTTCTAGGTTTTCATGGTTTCATACAACCATGTGGCTCCTAGTACTCCATTATCTATAGTCACACCGTTAGAGAAATTGTTGGGGCTAGGCTGTATGGTTTATACTAATTGTGCGGCTAAATCTGTCTCTTCCAGTTTCGGGGTTGTGGGCTCTGAATGAGCCATGAACACACCTAATACCTCCTAGACTCCATTAGGCACCATTACTATGGTGGAACAAATGAATATAAACCAAAAACAAATGTTCCACATATTTCAAAAAATTTGAGGCGTTATAACCAACCCTCTTTAAGACAACACATCCCGGAGTTTCCCTTCCGAGGGCAGCAGAATTTCTTCTGAGAAAAATTTTTGCCACTACGCACATACATCAGCCTCCCACTCCCAAGTCATATCTTGTATGTGCCTGTTCTTACGTAGCACTCAAACAAAAGAAACTGACTTACCTTGGATAGCCTTTATGCTATGATCAACAATACATATTAGATAGTCCCCAAAGGACACAACCGCTTCCTTCTCAATATTTATGAGGTCAAATGATCGATATGGGTCATAATGATGCTATTGAAGTTGTGATATGTTGAATACATCATGCATGGAATGGTACCTTTGAGGTAACAACAACTGATTGGATACCAGCTCGACTCTCTCCACTGTCTCAAATAGTTAGATATATCAAGGTAATAACTTCCCATGCCTCTGAATTCATCTATGAACAAAGCTGGGTGATATGCGTAGAAAGACTAGATGTTCCACCTTGAACTCCATAGATCTACAGAAATGATCGGTATATGATTTCTACCTAGACTGTGTTGTATCTATACACTTCTGAATCAGCTGGACTTGCTCTGAATTATCCTAAATGATATGAGGACATAATTGAGATTCCTCACCTACATTTAGCTAGCACAATGGTGAATGGTACCACCTACCTTAAAGGTCCTCATTTGGATCCATCTGAATTGTTTCCTAAAATCAATTTTTGTAGGAAAAATCAACCAGAGGATATGCTTTTCCCATGAACCTTTGAAATAAAGGATGTAGTCCTGTAGCATATCCTCTAACACCCGTATCATTAATTCAAACTACCTGTCAGTCTAATGGTGATATGATGTGCTCAAGATCACCTATAAACCTAGTTCTCTTTTCAACCCTTTCCATAACCATGAAGTAAAATGGGAATCTCGATCTGAAATGATAGAACAAGGAACACCATGAAGGCATACTATATACTAAATGTAAATCCTTCCAAGATCGTTAATAGAGAAGGTATCCCAGATATGTAGAAAGTGTGAAACCTTGGTAAACCTATATATGATCACCCAAACCAAATTTATTCCTCTATAAGATATCATAAATCCAATCACAAAATCCATTTTGATGTTGTTCCATTTCCATTCAAGAATGGATAGAGGTTGTAGAAGTCTAGAAGGTCACTGGTGCTCTGCCGTCACCTTCTGATAGGTGGAGCACTGAGTGATGAATCTTGCTATCTACCTATTCATACCTAGACACCAATACTAATTATGTATATCTTTGTATATATTGGTAAGTCCAAAATGAACTTCCCAAATAGAGGCATCAGATTCACACAACCACTCTTTCTGTATATCATAAGGCACCCAAACATTCCCATAGAAGAGTAAGGTCTCCTTCGCATCAAGAACCCATCCTGGAGGAGCGTTCTATCCTATAATATCTCCCTCAAAATGAGTCCATAGAACTCCAATAATTTCCTTATTTGGACCCACTCTAAAAGGGAGTATTTTACCATCAGATTTGTTTAAACAAGTTGCTCATGATATTCTTGAACCTCTAGGTGTAGCCTAGAGAATAGAGTCATCATCTACCACTCACTACTGGCATCCTTAATGAACTGTGTATGTGTTTTCAAGATTATGGAGTCAGTAATAGAATTAATCTTTTTGGGTGTGTAAGAAATCTCAATGTTAAATGATTGAAGGTATTCCACCTACTTGTGATGCATCATATTCAAGTCTCATTGTGTAGAGATGTATTTGGGAATATTTCTAATCCATGTAAACAATAAACCACTCACCCAATAGGTAATGACTCCAACAGATCAAATCATGGACCATGACCGCTAGCTCAAGGTCATGGGTAGGGTAATTCCACTCATGATGCCTTAACTAGTAGGACCCATATGCTAAGACTCGATCACCCTACATCAAAACTGCACCTAGCTTGATCCCTAAATCATCATAATAAACTGTAGAACTTCTACCAAACTCTAGAAAAATTTGTATTGTAGCTTAAGTGAGTCTTACCTTTAACACCTAAAAAGATTCTTAACAAGTTTCATTCCATACTAACTTCAAACCTTTCTTATTCAAGATTGTAAAAAATGATTTTAGGCATGAGAAATCCTAGATGAATCATTTTTAGTATCTATCTATACCCAAGAATCATTTTATATCAAACACATTATTGGGTTACTCCCAAGAAACAATGGAACTTGACTTCTCTAGGTCAATAGAAATACCTACCTCTAAAATAATATGACCCAAGAAGTGAACCTTACTGATCCCAAAGTGGTATTTGTTGAGCATTGCATATAGTTGGTTCTCTATTATTATACTCATCATGATCTCAAGATGGGTAGTATGGATGTTTATGGTGTGTGAATACACTAAGATGTCATATATGAAGACAACCACAAATGAATCAAGATATGAGAGAAAAACCTAATTCATTAGAGCCATAAATACTTCCAATGAATATTTCAGACTGAACGGCATAACCAGATACTTGTACAATTCATGCATACTCTGGAACACTTTACATAGTATGTCTGATGGTCACACACAGACCTAATGGTAGCCCGACCTCAAATAGATCATTGAGAGAATTATCACTCCTCAATGTTGGTCAAAGAAGTCGTTTATACAAGGTAGTGGATATTGGTTCTTCACTGTGACCTGGTTCAATCAGTGGTAATCCATGCATAATCTAAGGGTACCATCCATCTTCTTGGATAAAAGGATAGGAAAACACCATGGTGATGTACTGGATTAGATAAAACCTTTTTCCTCTAGATCTTCAAGATTCTTCTTGAGTTATTGAAGCTTCGTAGGTGCCATCCTAGGGGGAGGAATGGAAATAGGTGCACACCCATCACAAGATCAATGGTGAACTCGATCTCTATATTAGGAGGTAATCTAGATAATTCATCAGGTAATAAATCTCTGAAATAATTCACAATGGGAGGGAAATCTACTAACTGTATTCCTTGATCACTCATAAAGAGACTGTCCATATGGGCTATCAATCCACCTAGACCAGTACACTTGGGTCCAACTTGAATTTCTTGGATATCCCATTCACCCAAATGGATATATGTGTTTTCTTCAAGAGGTCCAAACAACACCCGGTGTTGATATAAATCCACATGAGCTTGATAAGGCATAAGATAGTTCATACTAAGAATGAGTAAGATACTAATGTAGAGGATACAAAAATGGTAACTCATATAATATATGGTCCTAGAATATTCTCCTATGACATAGGATGAATAGTATATAAATGGAATGAACTACTACCCGAAGATTCTTCCTGATGAGCCTAAATAGGTCCACTTTACTAGTGTTAAAACTTTGATCCCTAAACACCTTATCCAGAACCACCTTCTTGTCCTGATCAACATTTATAAGACCAACTCCCTTCCTGAGATGAGTATATGGTTCTACACCTTAAGGTAGAGGTGGAATAGATCTCCTCTCCCTTTTAACTATTGGAAAGTATTAGAATAAATGATAGAGGTGACCCATCATTCTGTAAGCCCAACACTCGACCAAATTCCATATACAATGGGGCTATTTTCCCTATACTAACACATGGGTAACACACCACATTGCTATCAGTACATTCCACCCTATTAGTACTTCCCCCACATATACCCTTGATAGATCACTTCCTACCACCAAAAAACCATTACTCTACCTAGAATATAAACTACCCTATTTCACATCACCTGATTCCCTCAGGTTCTTCTCAATGATTAGGGCCTAGTTTACTATTTTAGAAATGGTGGTTAGCAAAAATATGTTCACCTATGATTTTATGGAATAAGAAATCCCATCGTCAAATTGCCTCATAGTAGTCATCTCATCACCAAACAAGGTTGGTGAGAAACACTACAATTCAGAGAAGCGAGATGAGTATTCCATTACTAACATGTCACCTTTTTTAAGGTGCATAAACTATTGATCATTATCAATTTTCAAGGTTTGTAGGAAGAATTAGTTGAAGAAGGTTGTCTGGAATTCCACCCCAGACCATGCCCTGATGTTGACCTACCTAAGTAAGGATGCCCCACCAATGATTGGTGGAGTCACATAGCATGTATGTCACTAGATTGACCCTCCACTCTAGAGTCATATTAATGTTCTCAAAGATGGAAAACATAGAAAGTAGCTAGGACATAGCATCTTCAGGTCCTCCATACACCAAGAAGGTAGGAGGATGTTGCTGCTAGAACTCTCGGGTCATCTTTGTCATATTTGGGGCTGGTCATAGAGAATGTTGTATGGTCTGCATAAACTAGAAGAATCTATCATGGAACTGGGTATTGGTGCCTAGGGGAGGATCTATAGGAGTTGTCTCAGGTGGAACTAGAGGAGGTATTACAGGTGGCTCAAGACCCACCACCTATGAAGTATGCTCATTGCCACTCTCCTAGAATATAGTATGAGTTATTCATAGTGGAATTTATCTACAATTTCTAAGATCACACCTCATATAGAGTTTATAACTGATAGGTAAATTGATAAGAAAAGGACATATACAAAGCATGCCTATAAGAACAATACAACACTTACCATGCTCTAGGATATAGGTTTGGGTGATCGAAAAAGGGTCACATAAGAATCATAGAGACATAGCATACTGCCCACTACTAAGGTCAGGTCAGGGTTAACATCTATTATTAAACATATAAGGTGTCTATTTCATTCTAAAGGGTGTATTCATTTTAATTCATTTTTGTATTTAAATTCCCTTCAAATGGTTGGATAAGATGGATCACCACTTCCAATTTAAAAGGGTGCATACACCTTATAAATTGAAATGTGAGATCCACTTAATCTTAAACATACCACGTTATAGCCAATACGACTGATGGTCTATTGATCAATGTTCCATAATTGACTAATTAAGGTTTCTGGTTTAACCTATCCAGGAAATCACCATTAGGTTAAGGCAAACACGTTAAGTGTTAGTTATGTTTTTCAATCCTGAAAAGTAAATTGGAATATTTTTATATATAACAAACAAGTAATGAAATGAATAATAAATAAGGCACATATAGAAATCACATGAGAAATAGGAAATTCATGCTAATAAGTAGATATGGAATGGCATAATATATGACATTAAAATCCTAGAGTGCCTAGTATGATGCATGCTTTTATTATTATCTCATATCATTAGTCCAGAGTTAAACATCCCTATTTAATAACATCAAAATTAATAATAGCACAAATAATTTGAGTGACCCAATGGTTAAATCCATAAAATGATAAAAATATAAGAAATAATAGCATTTACCCATCTTAGGAATTTGGGATTCTCCTATACGTGGTTCAGTTACTCACAGTCAAAGGCTCATTACAAAGTCCCAATGTCCTAGTCTCTTATCTAAACCTAAATAGTAATATTAATGAAAAATAAGGTTATAATACCAATTTTTAGCATCCATCCAAGGATTCCACTTAATGGTTCCCTAAGAGGGTGGCCACAAGACCTCAAGCGTGCCTCCATGAACACTAAAGGATGACAACTGGCATCGAGGCACAAGGGTGTGTCAATGGGGAGGATATTCCCTCATTGATCAGAGTATAGAACAATAATATATGAAGAATAAAATAATAAATATCATAATAAGACACTATATGACCAGAACAATAACCAATTGTAGTGGAAGTAGTATCAACAGTCAAATATCATCGAACAATAATAAAAAAACATGTACGATTAATAAACAATTAGTTGAATATTTTTAATAAACAGATATAGAGTAATGATGATTATATGTCATGTATCTATAAAAAAGAGTGCACATGGGACATGGGATACAAGAATATAACACATGATAAAAAAAATATCAAACAAATTCCAAAAATTGCTATGATTATCATCTCGAGCATAAGCTTGATCCTCTTCCCCCATATTCCATCCGGGAAATGTAAATCAAACATCATAATTTGGCTTCTTCCCTTTATCAATACCAATAACCATAAATACATCATGTGTTCCAAAATCATCCCAAGTAGTGTGTGAGATACAATCTCATTATTCCACCTCCAATGATGTCAGATCAATCCAGTACGTGCATTATAAAATAACCAGTTTTCCATAGTTAATAAATACAGAATATAAATAAATAAATAAATAAATACATTGGATTGGGTTTCACTTGGACATCATCCAATTTACCTAATTTATCCTAAGATGATGATTCTGAACCAAGGAATCCTATAAAGGTTGAGTGAGTAATGTAAAGTTTAATTTGGACTGTCCCCAAGATTGTGATTGGTCTTGGTGGACACATCACTATGTTTCAAAAAATCATTTCTTATTTAAAAAAATTAATTTATCTTTTAAAAAAATTGAAATCCTATTTATAAAATATTTAGAGTCACCCTGATCTAGTCCATGTAAATTTATAGAGTAATTCCAAGTATCGCTCGTGGGTCTTGTCATTTTCCAAATTCTTAGAGAGTCAATCCGTGGTGACCCAAGAATGAATCATCAAGTGTCCCTCCAAGCATGATTTGATAATATCAAAAACTAACCTCTGAGTCCATACTTAGTATCCCTTGTAGGGGCCTTAGTCTCTATCATGGCATAGTACAATCGTCATTCCATCGAACCCACCTAAGGGGTTTCCCCTAGGGAACTGGTGTTACTTGCGTGGAGTTAAAACAAAAGATGCACGACTAGACTATCCCAAGCATAGCTAGTGTCACCCCTAGTGTTTAAAAAGCATTAATAAATTCTAAATATAAGTCACACTGATTCCATTAAATGGGTCCTTAATTTATAACCCAGTGTATAATCCATGGCACTTGATGAGGATAGAACTTAATTAGAAAATCCATTCTGTTTAATACACAAAAATTTATATCATAAAGGAATTTGGGTCAAGGTGTTTCCATTGGTAAATCATTTTATTTCATAATAAATAAGGCCCATTTTCTACTCTCTTGTCCAATTCAATTAGTTCAGCAGTCCCATTTATACCATGAAGGTAGGGTCTAATCGATGGCACATAATCAATTAAACTTAATTAATTACCTCACAAAATTAGTTGTATTTAAAAACACCTTAAGGGGTGTGTATCAAATTAGAAAAAAATTAAATTAAATATAAATGGTGGATTTCACCCATTGGAATGTAAATAAACTAGGTGATAAACCTAAGGGGTTGATTCACCACTTGTCAGGGTCTCACTAAACATCATTAAGTGATCAAACTCATTTACTTAACAATTTTGAGGTGTCATTGGGAGGTTATGGCAAGTGGAACAATGACGCAAGATATAAAATGTGACGAAACATGGGGAAAAAAGATATACCACCTATATTAGCATCATGGTTCTTCCCACATCTAGAGTTGTCCTTTAATTTGAGCTAGAACAAATGATATTGAATAAATATTCAAATGCCATGAAAATAGGGAAAATGAGATGGCACCAAGATATTGAAAAATATTGGAAGATAAACTTCAAAATAGAGGGATAATATTTAAGAGTTGGAATAGGAAGAGGAATTTTTATTAAATAATTAAAGAGGGGTCAAATTTTAATTTCACCGCACATCAAGGGGTGCACGATTTGGACACACGGTTGACCAAACTGTGCACCAAGACACTGCTTCAAGGGGAACCCTGCATGGATAGGTGCATGCTTTTTCCAACCGTATGAAAACCATGAAAAAATACACTATTAAAAACCATATATCTATTGAAAAGGTGTGTTCTTGGGGTTTCACAGATTTGAGGAAAACGTGCAGCCCCCAGAACCCAATTATCTAATGTTTCACGGTTAGAGAAACCATGTTGGATAGGCTACACAGTTTCTACTTACCATGCATTAAAGTATGAATTTTCAGTTTTGGGCGTCCGAGCTCTGAAAAAGCTATGGATAGACTTGATATCTCATTAATATAATTAGGAGTCATTATTAGGTCTAAAAAAATTAAACAAAAAATGGTTTGTAGCTTTCCAAAAGGGTGGGATGTTACACTGAAAATATCCCCATCACATGATATAAAACTATAGACCTACCCAATGTGGTGAACCTAGAATGCCTCATATATTATTGGCATGGGATGACCCCCACACCTCCTACCATATTTGATGATCATAGGATTCCCCTTGTATGATCATCATGGGATGACACCCTCTCCCCAATAGTAGGATGTGACTCCCATTCCGAGGAGCCTCTATGTATAATCCCAACACTATCCATTTTTATCGACCCTTCAATGATGAAAGAATTCTTACCACATTATGTTAAACTTCATAGACCAATCCCGTCACATGACCTTAAATTTAGTTATCAAAATATGTGGATTTTGATCCTTGTTTCCAAAATCATGGTATATAGGACTCCTTCCTAAGGTTTAATCTCGACATCCTGACACACCTGGGGAACCCCCCTAAGGTTCTATCTAAATTTCAATATTCCCATAAAATTTGAATGTCCTCATATTGGAAGACTGAAACTTTAATGTGTGGTCATCTCCCATTTTTGAAATACTCATCCTAGCCTACCTGTCCCCACAAGTCATTAAACCTATAACCCTCATATCCTCACAAGATGTAAAACATATGACCTACCTATCACAAAAATAAATTAAACCTATGACCTAAATATATCTACAAGATGTTAAAATTATGACCAACCTATCCCCATAATACATTAAGCCTATAACATAATCCAGAATCATTACCCCATACAACAAACATGGTATTCCCATGCTAAAAAATCCTTGGAAGTTTTACACCCCACTAGCATCAACTACCTTCTGGTTAACACATGATACATTGGGTTCTACAAATAAGATTCCCCACACATGATATTATATTTACTTAAAATAGGATGGCTTTATAGGTTTCCAATATGCCCAACATCTACCGATTCTTAGAGATTCTGAAAATTACCATCTACTCCGACTACAGGTTACTACCCTATCAATATAGAGGTGACGTAATTAACCAGATTCCACATCAATATGGGGTTAGTAATGAGTTTAATATACATGAATCATATAATTGAGGGAAACTCATACTCAGAAACAAGATCCTAGGTGAAATCCTTGGAAGGAGGAATCGACATCCCATCATCCTGTTTTGATCAAGGTACCAACATCACCGACCACGATGGCAGAGGTTGCCCGCATTTGGAAAGCAAGAACATGGGGAAAATAATAGTGAATTTCCACCTCTTTTTCATATTCCCTAAGTAAATCATCAAAACATAATCTAATTTTATTTCTAGGTAAAGAATAATATTAAATTTATTTTATGCACTAAAAATACTTTTTATCCAAAAATGGTTTGTAGGTGTTTTATACGTGGGTAATTGGAAGTAATTTATGAAAATTTTAGAAAATATAATTTAAAAAATTAAAATCATTTTTAAATCGTCATTTTGAAATTATCTTATGTTGAATTTTTTAAATTTTCTATAAACATTTGTTTTTAGGTGAATAGTGAAAAATGTATATTTTTTGAAAAAAACTTTCATTTATTTAT
This sequence comes from Viscum album, assembly GCA_963277665.1. Lineage (NCBI taxonomy): Eukaryota > Viridiplantae > Streptophyta > Magnoliopsida > Santalales > Viscaceae > Viscum > Viscum album. The sequence continues at coordinate 1,093,505,110 of OY728148.1, read as the reverse complement.
TTTAATTACAAAAAAATTATTATATTTTAGAGAATATAGGAAGTAATATAAGTCTAATTTGGTTAAAACATAATCCAATTAAGTCCATTATAATCAACATTATACTTGATTTTAGTGTAAAATAATTTTTATGTTTAAAAGGGTTTATTTTTCTAAAAAACTTTTGTCGATGCATTTTGAAAACCTATATTAAATTAATTTCATCTAATTATAGGGATTGAATATTGAAAATTGGATTTTATATTTATAGTCATGATTTATAAATTTGTTAAATATTTCAATTTCATTTTTGTTTTTAATGAATAATAAACATAATAAGAATTACTCACTATGACAATGGGTGAAATGGTTTAAACTGGGTTTAAACTGTGGGTTAATGCTTCAAGATCACTCTAAAAATTTCATTTATTTTATTATAAGATTTAATTTAGAAAATATTCTTATATTCTAATATTTTTGAATTTTGGTACCATTTTTCTTTGATAATAACATTTACATATATTTATGTAAAGAATAAATACAAAATGTCACACTCAATCTTTTAATAACTCTAATTTGTTTTCATTGAGGATGAAAGAAGTTATGAATTTTCTAAAATATTAAATTAAATATTAATAATTTTTTATATAATATTAATTTATTTTTTAATTTTTATTGATGGTTTAATTTCTTATAATTCTTGTGTAACACTGATGCAGTACTTGTGCAAAGCTATAGAGAAATAAAGTAAATGATTAAAAAAAATAAAGTTAAGGTGTTTTTGATAAATTGTGGTTTTAAAAAAACTTCATGAATAATTATAAAAAATTATTTTTTAAATTATTTATATTCTAATTTCATTATATTTTGATGCATTTAGAGGCAAGTTTAGTTAACATCCCCAAAAATGACCATAAATGGTATTTAATGTTAAAAAAATATTTTTGAATATTTATAAAATAATAAAAATTCTATAAGAATTAAAATGTGTGGTAAAATTTAAAAACTATCATTTATTATCCATGTATGTTCCACTTTTAATTTTTAAAATTACTTTCATGGCCCTTAAGGATTGAAAATTTTGTTACCATGATTAGGGTTAAAGGGGGTTAATGAAGAAGTTAAACCAAAATATAAGATTTAAAATGACATAAAACTTATCTAAATTCTATTTTTTGATCATATTTCTACCTTATCACTCTAATAATATTAATTGTGAAAATTTTGAGCCATGTTAATAGAGTAAAACATATAATATATAATAATATTTCAAGTATTTTCAAGATTAACACCCACCTTACTTAAAAAAGGGGACCCACTCTCCCTTATTATTCACTAACATTGAGCCACTTATCCCATCCAAGACCCAAAATAATCCATCTTATATTCCTTATAAATTTAATATAGCTTATTTTATTCCCATAATAACATAATAAGAATTTTTGAGGTGTAAGACAAAGGTGGATTTCCTAAGAATAGGCATAACTCTTTACCGGGTTATTTAATTTTGTTTATTATTATACCTACTTCAACTATGAAATAACAATGATGATATACAAAAATTAGTATCTTAAATATAATTAAATTTTATTATTTTTATGGTAAAACCACTATTCATCTCCTTTTCTAACCAATGGGAAATCAAAGCATCACTTATGCGTATATCCAGGCTATCACCTCCATGAAATGATGTATTTCATTTTTCATCACTGCCCTTCATGGGTTTTTATTATGATAGATATAATATCTATATATTATATTAATTAAATAATTATACTTATATAAAATAATATATTTCTTACCTTTTCACCTTCTCATCCATTAGAAAATGATAACATCGCACATGTGTACTTGTAGACTACCACCTCCACGAAACGTTGTGATTAATTTTTCAATTATATGTTACAAGGATGGTAATAAGGATATATTTATTGAAAATATATGATATATATGATATAATAATTATTTTAAAAGTTGAAATTTTATTTACCTTTCTTTTTTCATCCATTGAAAAGTGGAAACATCACTCATGCATACGTATGGACTACCATCTCCATGAAGTGATGAAATTCGTTTTTCATAACTACCTTATATGGATGATTATAAAAGTTTATATCAATAATAAATACGATAATTATGAAATTATTATGATTTTATAAATGATTAAACCATGACCAAGGTTAAAGGACTAGAACTATCGAATCAAAACATACATGAAAAATAGAACAGTATACACATGGGGTGAGGATGTTAATAAGGAATCATTAATAAATGGGTTATATAATGTTATAAGTGGATCATATATGGTATTATAAATATTAATTTCTCTCTTATATATATTTATAGAAATTAAAATTTTATTGTACAAAATCTTAATAGCATGTATAAAGAATGTTTTTTGGAGGTAACAGTAACTTCTTCTCATATCCACTTTAATAATACATGTTTTACATTATGCTCCAAATTTATTTTACATGGTGTATATGTGAACCCATTGAAATTTTATACCATGAATTATTCCTTATTTAAATAATTAAAATATTTTTATTTAATTATTCTCTTTTAAATTTTTTTGACTCAAAAGTTACCAAAGCTGTAAGGATTTATTTCACAGTCTCATTTTTAATCAAGATTGTTTATGCTTAAATTTTAATTGAAATAATTTTATGACCTATTCTCCTTAAACCACATACATATCCAAATATTTAATTAATTTATAGTTTTTCCATGTTTTCATCCAATTTTTCTTTTATTTTTTACTTAAAAATATCATAAAATTTTATTTACTAAAATTCAACCTTATTTCTTTTTTGGTTGAAATTTTTTTATTTAATGCCTATGTTCGATAAAAAAATCAAAAATGTTATTTTATATGAATAAATGATTATTTAAAGTAATTTTAAACTATATTTGAATTTAAATTCAATGTTTAAAAAATGAATCCTCTTTTCATTTTCTAAACGAGGTACTTTTGGACTTTTTACCAAAAGTGAGAACTGAATATTTATGTTTAAATTTTACTGAATAAAGAATTTTCCTTATTAACATGACCATTATTTTCGTTGAAAATAATTTCAAATTTTGCATTGTTATTTTTAAATGAAATCATTTTATTAAAATTCTATAAATTTTTTTATTTTTTTAATATGCCGAAAGAAAATAATATTTTCCCAGTTTTCAATTAAATGTTTGAATGATATTTTAAAGTAATTTTTCATCTATGCCAACATCATTTGATATTTCATATGATTCTATAAGGATAATATCTAATTATTTCATCAACATTTTTTATTTAGAGTTCTTATTATTATGTTGAAATTTTCATGAAACTCATTTATTTTCCACGGATTTTGTTATGATTAATTAATGGTTTTATTAATTATTTACTAATTCATGGTTTCACAATCATTATCTTTATCATGATCACATTCCATATCACTATACATAATTTCATTGGGCATTATTTTTTCCTCCATGACCATATTTTAAATGTCAAGGATTTATACAGTATCATTCCCCCTACTTTGATTTTTTCTTAACCGTATACCATTTCTATATACGATGTCTTTTGAAGGAAGCTTATTAATAATGTAATTTCTTTTAATAGATAAATATTTATATTTTAAATTCTTGTTTCAATATGTATATTTATTTATTCATAAGTAATATTGAATATATATTATATTTTTTATTAAATATATAAGGAATGTATTAGACATATGTAAGTGTCGGGTGGTGCCAAGTTTTAAATAGCCCCTCAATTAATTGAAAAGTCTCATGAGACAAAATATGGGGCCATATTTATTGGGTATTTTTTGTATAACTAACCATATATTGAAAGTGTATTTTCTAAGGCCTTAATAGTAATATTCATGATGTCTTGGGTATGTCCTTTAATTTAATATATGAATGTCTGAGATTATGCATTTGTTTAATTGAGTATTTAGTTATTATTATCCATGTTATTTTTTAGTTAATATTATCCTTATATTTATTTCATTCAGAAGTTATTTATTATATGGAATGTTTCTTACTTATCTACCATTTCATGTTACCGAGAAGATCTAGGTTCTATTAGAAACCGGTCCTCTATTTATTAATAACGAAAAGTAAATAGATAGAGTCAAACAGCACAATGGACTTTACATAAATGAGAGTGGGTTGTACCCCTCATGTCATCATCAACAAACCTAGAACAGTAATCAGGAATCCTGTAAGACCGCATGGTACTCATCTCAACAATTTTCATCTTCGAAAGGGTGTCAGCAACCTGGTTGACTTCTCGATAGGCATGTGAACCAATTATTTGAATATACCTAGAGAGATGGAGGAATTCAATCCATTATAGAAGGACCCTAAAAGGAATGTATCTGGAATTAACTTTGAGAGCATTGAATGCATGTTGTGAATCAGAATCAATCTATAAGGGTGACCAATTTCGGTGAACAACATGCTTAATTGAATAAATGATAACCCAAAGTTCAGCTTCATAGGCAGTACCTTACCCGATGAAATGATGAAATCATCCTTTACTCATTATCTACTCATGATAGAATATGATATATTTAACCCAAACTGAGCATTTTATCTCACCCTTTATTTTGTTTTCTTTTCACCGTGATATGAAAAAGAGATCATTGAATGAAATCTAAGGACACAAAAAAAATTCATGTTATATTTTTATATTTCCTTTGTTATATGGGAATAAATAATGTATTTAGTTTCTAAGACTACTAAACCAATAAATCCTTGGTTATGTGATCTCGTATATCTTGTACTAATGTAACTTGGGGGTATTGGAGTCATGATTGATTCTCATGGTATCAAATCATGTTTCATAGGGACCTTGGGGACTAGATTTTATATTAACATATCTAACATCATCATTATGATAATCCCATATAATATTTGAGAACCTTTTAGGAATTTTTATTCCATGGCTCAAAGTTCATAATGAATTAGAGATAACTAAGTGTGTGTCATTGTTTAGAGATGGTTCCTAGGGAAAGTATGGGAATCAACACTCATGGTCAATATATAGATTACCCTAATGATTATGATAATGAAGGGGGTGTTTTATGTAATGTACCACCCCGACTCACTCCATAAATAGTTGTTAGAGCAGTTTTCCATAAGAACTTGGGTGAGTCTCCTTGTATTCTAGAGGCTACTGAATATTAATGGGGGTATAAGGTGATACTATGAGGAGACTATTCCTCAATATCAAAGTTCAGAACCATAAATAAATAACCAAGATTCATACACATCATATTATGACAAAAGAATAAAAAAATTAGAAAAAAAGCATATTATAATAAGATGAATTGTTGGAAAGGATCGAATAGCCATGAAATACATACAAAACTAGTATACCACATGGCCAATCGCATATATAAAATAGAAAACTAAAAAATAAATAAATTTTTCTCTACTAACAATTACTATCCATGCCACATACCCAATCTTGAAAATCATATTGAGCTACCCCATCCCAATCATCAGACACTACATGAGTAGTTCCACTCAAACCTAAAATCTTAGGCCTCCGCCATAAATGTTGTGCATTAATTCTTAAACTAAAAATCATACAAAATGTATTCATGTACACTGAGGTGCACATATATGGGGTCAGAAATAACTCTCAGGAAGTCACCCCCAATTATGAACCTAAAATATGTTATCATAAGTAAAATTTCATGACATATGCTCAGCCTAGCCAAAACACAACTAAAATAAAGACAAATAAAACCACTATCGATCCTTAGGTCCATAACTTCAATTGACGATACCTATTTTGGCCATAAATGGAGTGTCTTTGAGCATGTCTCAATGATCGTACATCCAATGTAACATGTACAACCCACCTTTATGGAAGCTCCAACTAAACCACACAACTTATCTCATTATCTATTACTTAATACCTATATTCATAAATCACAAGTACTCATCCAATTATTTATTATATATAGAACCAAGAGTGTTAGCTTGATATCTAACCCATGCGTTAAAACAATAATTATCTGAGAGTAAATCCAACATCTAACTATACATAAGGATTGTTAGTGCCCAAGGTGTCAGCCCAACACCAGCCTAAATATGAGGAGCTCAATTTCTGCATTATATTTCATATAGTATCCCATAGATACACAGAATGTCCATCTAGAAATTAAACCATATAGTATACTATCATCATCAAAAGCCCCAATCTGACACCAAATCTATATAGTACACTACTCATTCTTGGATCATCAATATGGTATATCAACCACATATGTGGATCTCCATGTCTATCATTCTTAAATATATCAAAAAATAAATGTTCATGGAACCTTGGTCTAACACCCAACCCATGAAAAACTATCAATACTGATACATAGCACCATGTCCAATATCATATCCAATGGGAATGGATCCTCATGTATTGCCTACACAATCATAGATGTGGATCATCACATTAGACATCTATAACCATACATATGGAGAATTATGTCCAACTCTATCATCCATAGATGTGTAACATCATGTCTAACATTTCGAACCATATATATGGGGAATCATGTCCAACTATCTCAATGATGGAAACCCATATTAGTAAACTAGGATCCAACATATATCCACATAACCATATCAAAATAGCCGAGGGGGAGTAAACCAATTCTCTACCTAAATAGATAAGAGAAAAAATAACAAGGGCTGGATTAATGCTCATTACCAGAATTAACATCTCAACCCCATTGTCTTATAAATTAGTTCAGAACCCACTAGGCCACCTATAACAATTACAACCCAAACACATGTAACTGATCAAGGTCGTTCTATCGATCAGGAGCCCACATAACTCTCTAGGTAAACATGTAATTATAGGAATCCCTCTTGGGATCCTTGGAACTAGTATGGAAGTGGATTCATCCCTCTAAGGATCTTGAAGGTTAGAACATATGTTGGGTCATCTCTATTTCGATCCTCATTCAAAAATAATCTATCGAGAAAATTCCCTTCTCTCGAGGGTTTCATATCCCATAACCCAATCTATACAATCTCATGGATTCACAAACCTGAGGGGGTAAAAAAAATAAAGGGTATGGTCTCAAATCATCCCATTTCCAAGGCACCCTAGGTTGGCCCAAATACCCAACCTATTAGTCACCTCAAGTCGCAAATCAATTCCACTAACCAGGAATGGTCTCAATATAACACCAATAAATTACTATAATGAACACATACCATATATTCTAATCATTCTCAGGAATTTCTCCTATATATCACCTTATGAAGCACCCTCAAGAGATAGAATGATTCAGTTATTAGATAAAAACCTTTATGTCACAACTTACTCACCCCAAATAGCTCTTTATAAGTCCTTAAAAATATCCAAGAGTTCCACCATAATGTTCTATGTTGAAAAATACTCAAAATGGACTCCTCTTATGTCCAATTATAAATCTGGGGCACAAAATCACCCAAAATCTTCAAAAGGGTAACAAAAGTGTAGTAAATGGCGTGTAGCCCGAGTACATGGAGTGTACTACAAAACCACCTACCCATCCATGTACTTCTACACGAATTGGAATACATGGGGCATGACCATGTATTGCTATACATCCAAGTCATACATGGGATCTGGTCATGCACTTGCACATGGTCATTTCCCCATTACATGGGGCCTTTCCATGAACATGGACGCATGTTCATGTACCAATACTATAATGACCCAATCTTTATGTACATGAATATTACATATTTTTAGATGAATATTCATTACATTTTACCAATTAATTACTGAGGACCATGATAGTTTAGTGCCTTTGTAAACTTGGGATAAATTCTTCTAAATTGGTAAAAGATATTAAACATCTCCCATAAATATCTTCCACTTTAATACCCTTACCTAAAAACATTCTTTATAACCTAAGTAAAAGACAACATAAAAAAGGGGTGAGATCAGATGCTCGGTAAGGGTATAAAAAGGAAATATGTAGGAATATCATGAGAATAAGGGTATGAGAACATGATCATGAAAATATAATATCATACCCTATATATCAAAAATCAATGAATAAATATTGGCAGTTCATAAGATATGAATCATAAGGAAATCAAATAATACAATCCATAAGATCATAACATTAACATAAGATATGAAATTGCGGCATACGCATAAACTTGTAACTTTGTGAACATGTATAAATAGTAAAAGGTTTAATAATTAAATTAAGAACATGAAATCAGGCCCATTCATAAATATATGGACATGAAAACCAGGTCCACTCATAAAATTATAGACATGAAAACTAGGTTCATGCATAGAATTGTGAACATGAAATCAGGCTCACGCATAACATGTATACCTCATGAGTTATCCATTATCACCCAAATAATTATTTGAAGATATAGGTCACACACATCACATAATGAAATCATTCTTATGTGTTCCAAAAAAAATTAAATTCCTTTATCAAATCATATCCCATTGAATAAAAATAATTTTTTAAACATCATTTCATCATAACATAATTCATGAAATACAAATGGATTTCATAAATAGAATTCCATAATAAACACAATCAAAACATAGTAATAATAGGGATATTTTACTTGAAACATATCCTTATTAAACATTGTCATATTATATGGAAAATAAATTTGAGAAAACAATTGAAATTAATTCTTGAGGAAAATGTCATTTCTTCTTCAAAAATGTTTTCTTTTCTTAAAATGTTGTGTAATTTTAAAAGAAAGGAATTTATTTGAAAATAACCTTTAAACATGTAATTTAATATTCATTGAAATAAGGTATTAAGAAAGTATAAAAATTCATTCATGCTATATAAGATAAAAAACACTCTTCTCATACTTTTACCAGAAAAATAAAAAAGTACCTTGTTTGAAAATGAAAAAAATATTCCTTTCCAACTCTATAGTAAAAAAGTAATAAATGGGTAAAAATAACTTTTAACATACATATAATAATATTAAAAACATTTTATGAAAACATTTTTATATAACATGTACATGGATGATAAATATACCCCCAGTAAATACATAAATACAAACAATCTCAGATAACAATGAGACTGTGAAATTATCCCTTTCCAATTTATAATCAGTAAAATTGTATACCTCATAAAATAAATAAATTTTATTAATATTTTAAATATCATAAAATGAATAATTATAATCATAAAAACATTCATGGTTAGCATAAACACCACACAAAAGAAATATGTGGTGTATAAGGCATACGCCCCACAGATATAAAAGTAAGACAAAATAATCCCTTACCTTAGGTCCAATTTCCTTTATACGTATAAAATATTCTTTTATAATGGTTTAAAGAATTTTATTAACTTATCCCAAAACCATATTTATATTTATGATATCATATGTGATCATATTAACACTTGTTTAATAAAATTTCATTATTACTCTTCTTTTGGTGTTAACTGCTTTATTTTCTCTTTCATGTGTTTTTATGTAATTCCAAATTCTTGAAAATAGGATATAGTTCCATAATTTAAATAATAATATTAAGATATCATATATCTTATTTATTAATTATATAAATCTATACAATCATTCATGAATGGTAAGTCGTACGTACGCACGAGCGGTGGTATCATTTCCTTAATAGTAAAAAGTATGGAAGTAGATGGTATATTTTTTGTTAAATAGTAAATATCATAATCATATATAGTTATTATTTCCATAATTATAATAATCCAAGTAATGTGGTGATGAAAAACATATTACACCATGGTGTGGAGAGGGTAAGTCGTACGTATGCGCGCTTGGTGATTTTGTTTTATATAGGATGGATAGAAAGTGGAATAAGGTTATTACATACCATAATAACATATTATTATATATTTGATATTGAATTTATTACTTTATAATTGAAACATCAATGGAATATTAAGTAGAATAATAAATTATCTTGAGAGAGTCAGTAAAGGAGATTAAATCTTCTTCAACAATCTCCCTTTATATCTCCTCTTAAAAGAACTAAATTTGAGATTTTGAGAAGAAAAAAACACTTTAATGTAACTAAGGAAGTTTATAAAGTAAATGGGTAGGATATGGATGATATTTAAGGCTCAAAGTTAATTGAATAGGTGAGGGAGGAGGTACCCTTTTATAATTGAGGTGAAGGGCACTTTTGGGATCTCCAAATATATTAATTTATAAAAAATTGAAACTCATCCAAAAACCTCAAAAATGTCTTGGTTTTAAATATGGGATGAAATCAGGTTTTAATCTCATCAACCAATAATTTTTAGGCAAGTTTTTTAGGTCAATTTAAACCATATCATTTCTATTAACCCTTAGTTATTCTATTTTAATTGTAACAAAGGTAACAAATTGTTCACAACTAAAATAGTGAAATTTTTACTTATTTTATGTCACTTAGACCATAAATGAACAATTTAGAAAATTTAAACTATATAATAATAATTTAATATTTTTTAAAACTTTTTATTATTTTTAAATAATTTAATAAAACATTATATTGATAAAATATCAATAGTGTCAATTTTGACACTATTAATTTGATGGATTTTTAAAAATATCAAGATAAGATATTAAACTTGAAAAAGATATTTTATTATATATATAAGTGGTCAAGGGAATCTATAAAATTCTTATAATATACTAATTATCCCAAATTATATTTATTTTAATATTTTTAATCAGATTAATTTGATATTTCTATTAATAAAATAATTACTACATCAGTATTGTAAAATTATTTAATATACTTATTTGTGGAATAAAAATTAAATATAAAATATTATAATGAACATAAATCTTTTAGATTTAGTAATAATACTTTTAGTCATATATATCTCCTAGAAAATCCTACATTAAAAATATCATATATATTAAAAATTGAATGAGAAAACTTTAACATCACTTTAAATAAAATATTATAAGTGTCATAATATATTTCCTATGGCTCAAAATGGTCCATAACTCCACCTTTAGATGATTTCAGATGATATATACTCAGAAAATAATATTTTTTCAAGTTTTTTATCTTTTAATGGTTATTATTATTTTAAAAAAAATTGTTTATTAATTTTCTATCAACTAAATAATTTCTTCACAATCAATGTATAAGCCTTTAAACCGATTTTTTTATGTACTAAAAATTAAAAATAAATTACCCAGATAAATTTAAAAAAAATTATCTTTAAAATGAGAATTTATAGTTGAATTTATCTTTTGTATAACTGTATTTTAAAAATGGTTATATTATTAAAAATTTAGTAAGACATATTTAACTTTTCTTTAAATAAAATATGTTAAATGTCCTAATCTCATCCAAGTGGCTTCAAAAGGGTATAATTTCCACCCAAGGATGTTTTAGGTCGAAAATAACCCATATTGTTAAGGTAATTTTATAACATTATGTTTACCATTAAATTCCTGATTTACCTTTTTACCATGTTAATAAAAATTACTGAAGTTACTATTCATAATCCCCAAAAAATAAAAAAAATTATATTAACATTATTTGGACATACCGATTCCAAAATATGTAATCCATTTTTAAAAATTAAAAAATACAGATTTATAGTCATTAATTTAAAATTAATCCCATTATTGGATTGAAAAAATGGGTTTTTAAAAGTTAAAACATTGCAAAAGATTGAAATATTTTTACATAAAAATTCTTGGTAAAATTAATACCAATGCCCAAAATTATATTAACTGATAAAAATATATTCTATTTTTTCTTTAAACCCATTCAATAATATAATTTATCCACATAAATTATTTTGATGAAAAAATTTGTTCTCAATTAAAATTTAGTATATTTTTACTATTCATTAAAACATTATAATTTTAAAAAAAATTAAAGATTCATCCAAAGTAAATTTTTATACCCTTAATCCAAAAAAAATTATTTTGTTAAATTTAATATATAAAAGTGTCAAAAACTAGATTTAATATGGGTGCTCCATCAAAAGGAGACAAAACTACATTTTTTGAAAAAAAAATTACTTTATCCCAAAAATTGAATTTATTCCTTTATCATACCTATAAAATATTTAATATGAATTTTAAAAATTATATTTAATATATTAGAAATATATTACATTAATAAAATCTATCAAGAGTAATTTTATTATTTTATAAACTCATTTATTTACATTTAACAAGTTTTTCATAAGAAATTTAACAGTGTTCATACCCACCATTATAATGAATAGGTTATAAGGAAACATCATAATATTTAGTTGTTCTCTTAAACTTGGTCTTTAATGCAATGAATTCTATCAAAATAACTTGAAATTGTGTGTACATAATCCAAGCATAGTGTTTTGTGTACCGAAAGGTTAGATGATGTTGCGTGTAGCGTAAGCTAATATTGGTGTAGCGTATAACAAAAGACATAAAAGAAATTAAAATTAATATATATTATAATAATGTAATGTTGTTACATTCTACCCTCATTAAAATTAATTTTTCCCTCAAAATGTTTTGGGATTATAAAAAGATAGAAACCCACATCATAAAAAAAGGCTGAATTTTTTTTTGATAAGGAATAGTAGGAAAATAATAGTTTACCAATGTAAATCATGACTGGGTATCTATATAGAAGAACATAGGTGTATATTTTTGTATGGAGGAAAAGAATAAATAATCATAGAGATTGATAAAGATCACTGATCACAAGAACGTTAGTGATCCAGAGAAAGTTAACAATTAGAAAACCATAAACTAAATATGCATAAAAGATGTCATAAATATCATCAAAATAATGATAATAGGACCCCCTTTTAACTCACAATAAATTTTCATAATGTTGAATAATTTTCATGATAATATATACTTACTTGATTTTGGTAAAATCTAGTCATTGTTTAGGGATTGAATAATTTCCACATCATCTCTTATTCAAAGAAATGAAGATGATTTTTTCGTTCCTAAAGTGTTAACAGAACATGTGATCCATAAATATAATGATAGTTCATTCCATCTATATTTGTCATAAAAAAGGTTATCATAAGTTATCAAATATGCATAAGTCTACCTTTAGTTATATAATACTTTATTCTAACAAATTCCATCTGATGTTTAACTTAAACTTTCCATAAATTGATAACCTTACAATCCTTATGAATGTTGAAAATTTAAAAATATAGAAAGAGGTTAACTAAATCGGCTTAACATTTGTCTCCCATATCTCATAAGGTAGTTCTTGGTTGTCGCATTCCAAACATGTGAATACCTTAATCATATATTATCTTTACCATACATACTTATTGAAAACATGCATGTTTCCTTATTCTTAAGTCTAAAAATTTATAAGCTTCATCCATGATATCATAAAATACTTTTCAAAAATCCTTAATCAATCCTAAGGAAATCATTACCTTCTAATTTACTTATTCATATCCAATATATCTCTATAAAAATATTATTATCTCGTCATCAAGCTCATATTAAGGGTTATCCTTCCCTTAATCGTGTCCTTTCTAAAAACTTCAACTTATTACCTCAATTACTATTCATGTTTTCATGTACCATTCAGTATATGCTTTTATATTCTTATGGAAAAACTACAGAGGACCAATACATTGATGTTTCATTATTCTATAATACCATAAATGTAATTCTACAAAATTATTCTTGAAATATAATACATAAACACTCAATCATTCCACAACTTCACTATCATGCACTAAATCACCAATAGGGGTGATATGTGATTTGCCTTTATCTTTGGCCTTAAGATTTTATTGATGTTGATCATCATCGATAACCTTTGTATTGGGGAATTAGATAGAATAATGCCCCATTTCCTTTCTCTTATAGCATTGAAGTGTGGGTGGGGAATTTTCTTGAACATTCTCTCCATTTAATAGTCGTTTTACATCACTATGAAACTATTTTTCTTAATGTCTAGTCCTCCCCCACATGAAGCATCTTCTTGTTACTTTCAGTCATTCCCCTAAGTTCTCTTTTGTAAATTTTCATCAAGTAGGAGGTTTATAATTTTTCTTCTCTCTTTGTAGAAAACTACTAGAGTTTCCATTAAGCACTATATTATTTTTCTTATCTCTATAAACTTTAGAGTTACCAACTTCCATTTACACATTTAGTTCACAACAAATGACTTCTTCAGAGCTTCCAAAGTCCCTTATGGATAAGACCTTTTGGAGACTCGATTTTAGGCCACCAAAGAATCGATCAATTTTTCTATCAGGGCTGATGATTAACCCAGATTCATACCTTTCAAGTCATGTAAAATTATCTTTATAGGTACTAATAGATTCATCACCCTTTTTCTAAATCTCAAGGAATTACTTCTCCATATTGTTTCTTAGAATATGAGGTAATTTATTACTGAAAATTGTCCCTTAAAACTCTTCTCATTCCATAGATTCAATTTATTTTTTATCCCTCTTGTTCTTAATAAGATTACACCACTGATCTACTTCACCTTCTAGATGATAAACAGCCAACATGAATTTTTCATGTTCAGAACACTAAAGGATGAAAAATATCCTTCAGTGGTAATAATCCATTTTTTAGTAAAAAGTGGATCAAAAGACCGACTGAAATAAGGTGGAATTTTCCTCATAAAGGAATCAATAAAATTTTTTCCCTCCTCTGATCATTTTAAATTCTAGCATGATTTATAGCTTGTGTGAGAATAGTGATAATATTTTACATTGCAGGTCCCATAACATTTGGTTGCCCAGAAGGAGAATAATTATATTTCCCATTTCATTCATCATTAACATGGTTCCTTCAGGTTCCATCCATTATCTAAAACTCAAAAAGAATGGTGTGAGAGGAAAAATCATACTAGGAAAACAACTTAATCAAGGGAGAGTAATTTCAGTCTATAACATCTTAGGTTTAATATTACGTAATTCATGACTATTGCAATAATTCTATAACCTTAACCTATAATTAGATTTATCATTAGAACATACCTATACATATCCTTATAAATATCTCTAGGGATCTCACTAAATTTTTCAAATCCTAGTTTCCAAAGGTTGACTAAAATTTTCCTCTGATACCAACTATAACAACACAAGCATGATGTATATGGATATTATATATTTTAATATGAATATTCATTACATTTTACCATTGCACACATGAGAATTGTAATAGTTTAGTGTCATTGGAAACTTTGAATACATTCTTCTAACTCGGTGAAAGATCTTAAACATCACCCATAAAGATCTTCCCCTTTAGTACATATTGGTGGAAAAGTTCCTCCTTAGAAAGAAAAAAATAAGTAAAAACTCCATCCAAAGAGGCCAAAAATGATGCTTCACAAAACATCATCGCAAATCACTCTGGCATCACGACCGCCAGAGAGAAGCAGAATTATATGCACCTACCGCAGAGTAGATACCGTCTCTATGCCCCCGTAGAAATAACTAATGGAAGAATTTTTGGTTGTGATGCAATAGATTGAAGCCTGAATTATCTGCAACTGTTGTG
The DNA here is from genome assembly GCA_963277665.1 of Viscum album. NCBI lineage: Eukaryota > Viridiplantae > Streptophyta > Magnoliopsida > Santalales > Viscaceae > Viscum > Viscum album. The sequence goes on along the minus strand of OY728148.1, from coordinate 1,093,489,657 downwards.
GAAGGAGTGAAAGACTCCTCCATGATTCTGAGAAAATTGACCACATATCCCTCTAGTTGTAGATCATGAGTTGCTTCACACCACTTCCTCCACCCTTCACCCCCTGAAACCTATAAATACTCGACTCCCCCACTCTAAAAGAACCAATACCTGACCTTTCACCTTCTGTACTCTCAAATCATGAAGCACACATTTCTATGCGAACCATCGGAAGAAAACAAGTCATCTGAGGTACTTGAGAATTGAAAAACCCCTTTTTCTTTAATCAAAATTATCCCCTCTTCATAAAGGGATGCCCTTCGTGGATCCCATGGGCCACCTCAAATGAAGAAGACCCTTTTAGGTACTCTGGACATTGAGAAGCACATTATCTTTGTGAGGTACCCTCCATATATATGTTTACACCATTCTTATGCTAGAACACAATGATTTGTGAAGCTCTCTCCTTTGCACAGCCCTGAGCTCTGAAAGCCCCAGTGCTCTGTGAGACCATAAGCTCTGCGATCCATTGAGATCTATGAGCCCCAATTATCTACAATCTCATAAGCTCTATGAGCCCCTGAGATCTACAATCCCCAGTGCTATGTGAGCCCCAATGCTCTGTGAGCCCTAGTTCTTTGTGAGCCTATAAGCTTCGTGAGCCACTGAGCTCCATGAGCCCTAGTGCTCTGTGAGCCCGTGAGCTCTACGATCTCCTATACTCTATGATCTCTTGTGATTTGCAACCCCATGAGATTTTCAATGTCCCTCTATGTGGGGATTCTTTCTTTGCAAACCCTTATTCCATGCGTCCCTCCAGGATTGTACGAAGTAATTTCAAAATCCCTTAGGCATTGCTCCATGTTACGTTACCCTACCTCATGCTTCTTTGCATAGGCACGCTAACGGATATAGCTTCTCTGTAGAGCCACGCTAACATGATCCCCTCAATGGATCACTCCACAGCCCTGTCTCCACATAGCATTGTCAGTGTCTTCCCCTCACCAAGGGTTAAATAACACCGGTTATGTAATTCCTAAGGTTGAGAGTGAATCATCATCACCTGAGCTACATGAAGTTAAACTACCAAGCACTATCATCCCCAGCACATGACATTAAACTATAGCCTCACCCTATGAAATATACATGGGGTACCTTACCTTGAAAATTTTCCATGCCCACTAGTCTCCACAGGAGTGAGATCTTCCTCACATAGAATGAGATCCTCATTATATGGAACAAAATCTTACCATGGGGGATGGAAACCATCTTGGTATAAGCCCCTATCCTTTCTTGTAGGAGGTACCATCCTTGATCCTCCTCTCTTCTTCTATGCATAATGTCAAGAGGAGATATAGGCACAGGGACCTTCGATACCCCATCCCTCTCCCTTTGTGTTATATCACCATTAGGCCTCCATACTAGAGTAAGTTCCAATCTCCATATCTTTGGGCCGCTAACCACATGTAATCCCTACTCCATCCCTCGTAGGTGCACATTTCGTGACACAATCATCAGGTCTTTGTTTGATCTTGTTTCTCACACTGAGCATGACTCATGTGAGCTTAGAGTGAACAATGACCATGACATCCTCTTTGGGATGCCTCGGTGTGTAATCCCCATGCCCCCTTTTTTCCGAACTACATGGACTTTGATCTTTTCCCCTTCTAGGAAAGGTACGTAGGAAGTCTCCCTACGGTTCTAGACTTTCATCCATCAGTCCCAACCACTTCACGTCAGTTCACCCTCATACCTCATGGTGTTAAACTGTATTCCCTTCTTTTCCCTCATGAATTTAAACTATATGAATTCGAACTACGTGTGTTTTGATCCCTATCTCTTAGATACATTAAGTAGGAAACCTCCCTGAGGTTCATCCCCAAACACTGATAAAAATTGGTTTCCCCTTTGTTGGGACCCACATCTTGGGTTCTTTCCCTAATGGCGTCAGACCAACTCAGGGGCCTCTAACCACGGGTAACCCCCAGCATGTCATTGGGTCGCTATCCTTTTCTTACACTCCGATTAAATTCCCCATATGGAACTATGTTGGCTTTGATTCCCAACCAAGAGGATACGTAGAAATCATCCCTGAGGTTCAATCCCAACTCTCATGATACATCTTTCTCTCCCCCTTGATACTTTTTCTTTTGGTAAGGTCATGCCCCAGCCCAGAGGTTCCACTTCCTATGGGTCCCATCCATCCGTCCATTCTCACGGACTGCCTCTTCAGGTGTCCCATCACCCCACTACACTACATGTACTTTGATTACCTACAACATGGATACGTAGGAAGCCTCCTTGAGGTTCAAGCCCAATAATACTGTTATATTTATGTTGGTTCCATATCATTCACCATCCACTTCATTCAACCATCCGTTATCCATCCTGATTCTTACACGAGTTGCCACATCTCGGTGAAGTCATGCCATCCATTCGGTCAACTGACCATGTGTAAGCCCTAGAGAGTTCTATTCATCACCCCTTTGAACTATGTGGGTTTTGATCACTATTTCATATATAGGATACATAGGAAACATCTCATGGGTTCAATCCCAACCAGTGGTAAACCTTGATGTCCCCCTTTCAGGGGTGTTCTTCCCATGATCCACCCTCAATGGGGTCCAGATCAGTTATCACGGTGTGACATCCTCCCTCTATGGGACATACCACCTCAGATCCATCCTCATTGGGAGTTCTGGTCCATCATCTTTTATACCATCTAGACACTCCCTTCTAAGGATGTGCCAATCTGATCCACTCCTATCATTTTTCTGATCAGTCTAATCTATCTTCTCTAGACGTTAAACTCATAGAATACCCTATGTTAACACTGAAAGGTGAAGAAAACCTCATGGACATTCCTCTGGTATATAATTCCCCACATTCAATGTGGGATTATTCATGCCTTAGCACCCTCAATAATCCTTATCATAAGGGTAATAAACTTATACTCATCAGTGTTTCAGCATCGAGGCATTCTAGAAATGTCCAAAGTGACTACTCCCCCGGTTGAATGTTGCTACCCTGACATGACCACATGGATTGTACTAATATTAGCAGTGTAATTAACTGATTTCCATGAAGATATAAACCCATGCAATATTTTTACAAACAATGTCTTAATCTTTAAGGGAGACCCAGACTAGGTGACGAATTCTGAGGAGGAATCCATGGAAGGAGAGACCGATACCCATCATACCATTTTGATAAAGGAGAATACATATCTCAATAAGCGATGAATGACTCCTGCCTTTGGAAAGAGGAAATGCGGGGAAATAGCCAACGCATCGTAGCACGATGGCATCCACCCCGGAAAAAGCATCGGAAACAAAAATGGTGAACCCGACGTGAATATTCTCTTCAATATGGATATTAGTAGAATTTTAGGCATTAGTGGATAATCATGTCACTAGATCTAACTATCTGGTGCCAGGTCCTGCCAAGAAAATAGTGGGCCTGGTGTGAAACTCACCAGAGATTAGAGGAGTTGAATATTGGTCATCCCGGTCTATGATGTTGTTAGCTTGGGTCCTTCCTACCAATCATGGGAGATGGAATGGTGTTGGGGCACTGGACATCACTTTCCTCCATTCAGTTCTAATGATTGATTCTTTCTACTTTGCAGGACCAAAGCTAAAATTTCAAGAAACCAATCACTACCCACCTACCAACGTAAAGGCTAAGGTAACACCAATGCATAAATCCCCCGTGGCTCCATCTCTTCTATGAAGGCCTCCACATCCATGGATATTGGGCACCCATGCCCCATCTCACCATATGAACTTGTTCAGAGGAGGGTGATCAATGACCTCGTCCAACTGAATGAAGAATAAGGAATTATCCCAACTCAGTATATGGACCAACAGGACCTAGAAGATTCTATGCTTCATCGCCACCACTACTGCCACCTCCCCCAAGGGCCCATAGGGAGCCACTTCTCCCCACTTCAACCTATAACCATTTTAGGAGCCTCTCCTGGGAACTCTTTGATGACTCGCTCCCTTACGCCAATGAGGTAAGTGAAGTATAGGCCAGCCTGGAAAAGATCTCGTCCTAGGGATTGCCAAGGTGTGATTCCACCAGTCCGCGTCAGCACCACCACCTAGTACCATAGGCTGAGAAGTATGTGAGTTACACACATCACCACTGGCCCCATTCCAGTAAGTCGAACACCAATATCAGGTGCAAGATGAGGAGGGCGCCCTCTAGGGGCGTCATCATCAATGGTTATAGTGGCATGTGCCACCATCAACACATACTGTCAATTCCCTATTTATACTCAATAGGGTAACTTATACGCCCAACCTGGATTAAGGCCCCAACCACCCCACAAGTAGGTTGGGATGACTCTATCAGTCACCAAAATAGGTAGTGTCTGTTGCGGACTAACCCGTGGCGATAACATCAAGCACGAAGGTCCTCCCAGTGCCACCACAAATGAGAGTGTAGTTCCTCCCCACTCCTAAGATTGGAATGGAGGTCATCCCCATGCCAACACCAGTCTAAGATAATTCCCTTGCCACCACACAAACATCCATCACAAAGGATTCTTTCACACCCGTTATCACAGGCATGGATCCATTCCTCCTATCACAGGTCACCAATGTGATGATACACCTCTCCTAGATAACCATTAGTGTGGGGGTATTCTCCATGTTCATACTGCAACCAAAAAACGTTCTCCTCATCCTGGTAATCAAATAAGGGGAGGTATGCCTCACTTAATTAGCATCCCACATGGAGGTTTTCCCCATGTTCAGTTGTACCAGTATAAAGGCCTCCCTCTTATCATCACTTCTAAGGGAAACAAACATGGAAGTATTTACCATGCTCCTACCAGCTCTAGTGGAGGTCATACCTTCTCCAACACTTCCTGCAGAGATTCCCCCCATGCACCAACTATTGGACATGGAGGCCATCCCCATGTTCCTTTTGACATTTTTCCAGGCGCTCCTCGCACCCCGACTCACCTAGGCGGATGTCTTCTCTGCCCCAGTATCAATTTAGCTGATGGTCCTCCTCATATTGAAAACCCTACCCTATCTTGAAGAACCATTCTGAGGTAGGTGGGTGGGTCAATGCTGCCAATGGAATATTACTGAGAAGTTTCAGACCACGATTACACCCGTATGATTTTTAGACTCCGGGTCAGAGTGTTATTAGATAATGTAACCCTCAACTAGATCCTCTATGTTGGGGGTCGGGGAAGGAACAAGGCATATAAGCATCATCCTTATGGAAAGAAAGGTCCATCGGATCCCCACCTCCCTCTGAAGATACATCCCATAGGAGGAAGATTTGACCTCTTTCTAGGGTATGGCCATGAAATCCTCCCTATTTTCAATAGGATCATTCTCTACCTCAATAAGAGATCACAGAGAGTTGTTCTGGGGAACAATAGCAGACAAGCAATAGCATTACCCACTGTCAATAACCGTATCCCTTGCGCAGGAAGCTGTGGTCACCAGTCCATCTTACCGAGATGTGGTGGCACAATTATTTCATCCTTATAAAGAAATCCCAAGATGCAGAAGCTTGTTAGCTCGCTCGTAATATTCTCTATCAGCCGGTCTACTATCTCAATGGTCCACTTTAATTCTATTACCGCTCCCTCAGCCACCCCCAATCGATGAATGGGGAAACTAAGGGCTGGATCCTGAGTCTAAACTGAGGAGCTTGTGGGACATCCTTGTAGTGGACCATTTCCTAGATATGTTTTTTCCAGTTGAAACCACAAACATCATTATTTCAGAATCTCTTACTCAGGAGGAGGTCGCATGCTTTTACCAAACCCTCTAGGTAATGCACTTCCATCTCCATCATCAGTGAGTGGCTTACCCCGAGAGTTAGGAACACATTGAATATATTGTCCAACAATTTTGTATGGTCAATTTGGTTGTGCTTCCCGTGGCTCAGTGCCCTGAGTCACCTGGTCTCCATCAGACCATCCAGTAATGATGCATCCATATCTTTAAAGTGCTCCATGAGATTATTAAGGAGGCTTCCCCCCGCATTCAGATCTATAGTTAGGGGTAGTATGATGCCCTTCATTTCTGTTCTATCTAGCGCCATCCTGACTTTCCAGACGATATTGAGGATATGCCTTCAGGTGCAGTCATGGTCAGTATGGATGACCTATTATAGGAAGAGACTGTGTTAGAGATCCTTGAAGATAACATACCCCCCATGGGGTGCTTCACCTAAGGAAATAGGGCGTGATATGCATCACCAAATCCACCTGAGCTATGTGATAACCCTTGAGACCCAACTTAGGTTCCCCCAGCTGCTCCACAGGTCGTCCCCCCTGCAATCTCGCAAGTCATCCCACCAGCCGCTCCACGAGACATTGGGCCTTCTTATCATGTGGAGGAACCTTTCAATTCATTAGTATCTTAGTATCCTGGTCAATACAGGAATCCTCACCCTTATTATCCAATGTAAGTGCTTATTTCCCACCTTGAGGCCCTAGAAACTCGACAGGTGGTGATCCTGCCAGATGGAAAGTCATATTCAGCATGGGTGGATGATATACCGGCTCCCACAAGTTTAAAAAATCCAACATTTTTTCCATTTAATGGGACAGGTGATCTTCTGCAGCATCTATCCCACTTTATTTCAAGGTGTGGACCCATGCTCAGAACTCTAGTGCAGCAGGAGGCTTCCAAGATCTGGTGTTTCGTAAAAACATTGGAAGGGCCTACGTTCGTCTGGTATAACCAGCTACCCATTGGGTAAGTATCTGGTTTGGATGATCTTTATAGGCACTTTCTTTACCAGTTAAATTACACCACCTAGAAGATGAGTATTGTTGACCTCTTCAAGTACTTGTAGAGGCCTAATCATCATGTCACGGACCGTGTCACCAGGTGGAAAGGCGTCATGTATTCCCTTGATATGTCATTGACTTGGGAACGACTACTAAAAATGTGTGTGGGGAATTTAGAAACTAAATTGGTCCCTTCTCTCATCACATAGAACTACCCAAGGGGATTTCAGGATTTCTCTAACAAAGCCTAGTGTCTAGAGGAAGCCTTACAGCAGACATGTGTGTTGCCTCCTGTAGTTCCCATGAGAGGAACCGTTAAGGCCAAGCCCGTTGTGGTAGCACAAATAGAGGCCCCAAATATAATGGATTTACTACCAGTGGATCCACCTCTACAGCCTCGTCGAGGACCACCACCTCATGTGTAGCCTCTGGCCCAGTAGGTCTCACCCCAGAATCGGAAGGTGCCCCACGTAATGTGTTGCCACCACCTAGGCGAGATAATCAGGTTCTACCTCCATGGAATGCTCCTTTATCCCTTCATTAGGTCCAAACTCCAAGAACCCCCTTCCTAGATAGAAGGAACTAGACCCACTCATTTAATGAGGCTCAAGTCCCCGGTTATTTTCTTAGTGCCTTGGAACCGGGAATTCTACAGTTTCCAGAATTCAGGAGGCTCGAAGAGGCGGATCTCACTAATCACCCCAATACTGACCCTATCATCGGATCCTGGGGAAAACCACAAAGTAGTGTTATGTGTTTAAATACTGGATCCAAGACCATGTTTATAACAATACAATCAGGTTAGGCCCAACCCCAGCATAGGTGGCATGTGTGTTCATAAATCCTGATGACGATGGTGACAGCGAAGGTGAGTGGTAGAGGGATCCTAACTACGTGTCTCAAAAATATGATGATCGGTGGGCATATAGGGAAATCTCCCATGCCTATGGTATTATCCATACACGTTTGAACCAACATGAGCTTTCAAAAATCATCTTGTTATGCGCAACCACTACTTGTGAGTCAACATCTCAGTCTTCCTCTCCCTAGAAGGGAAAGCATCAACGATGTAAGGGAAAGAAAAGTCCCCCACTGATGACATCATCATCCCATACTATCAGAAATTTCATACCCTTGGAGTTGGTGAATGCCCCCAGAATCCGTCAAGTGATGGAGGATTCTTCTAGTGATAACCAAGGGTATGCTTCCGTTAATACCATGGAGCTGGTAAAACCCAGCATAGTTCCTGATGATGAAGAGTGCTGGAAAAATCCTCCCAACATCCCCAGCTGACACCAACGTCGACAGAGCCATGGTTATATGATTCATAGGGATGCATTGGTCAGTTCTTCCAGCCAAGTTGTGCATGTCACTGAAACTAGAAAATAGGCCTAGTATAAAGCGCAATATGCACAACCTTCTCATCTTGTTTCACCAAATCTTCCTTGACCACCGTTCATGTTACTTGATCAGGAGGATCCACCAAAATCGTGATATGATCATCCATGTTCTATTGTGGATTGGCCTCAATAATATTTCCCTCATTTGGTAGTCTCTCCATGCATTTTGACTAGTGACCAGCAGGACATTCCCAGCACCAACTAGAACCCTCCGGTTCAACCAGCATGGTCGGTCAAACCTCCTAAAACAAAGCGAAATCCTATCTACATAGGCTTATTCCTAGAATGAAAGTATGAACATATCAATAATATTTCCAGTATTATTGAAAATATCTCTATTCTGGTGGCTCTACTCTAATCAGTAGATATGCACAAATCCCTTGTGAAGGCTTTAAGAAGCCCCCTCCAGTTTGAGGTAGAGTTAGCTGCCATAGAAGCCTTCCATGATAAGGCAGTCGAGCATACATAATTTCAGTCCATTATCTCTTTCTCTATAGAGGATTAAGGATCTCTTATACAGGGGAACATATGACAATTGTACATCACTGGCTATTTCAACAATGTGGAGGTTCTTCATTGTCTTGTTGGCACAGGCTCAGGGATCAACCTTTTCCTGACATGGACACTCTGTAATATGGGGTTGTCTGAGGCTAATCTGAGTCCCTCTGACCTAAAAATTTAAGGTTATGACTAGACAGAATATACACCAGTTGGAAATATCTACCTGAATACCCATTTTGGTGTCCTAATTTCTAGAACCAAGTTCATGGTTGTCTCACAAGACTCCTCTTACAATGCATTGATGGGTAGGTCATGGCTCCACCTGCATGCAGTGGTCCCTTATTCATATCACCAATGCATTAAGTACTCCTTTAATAGTTGAGTAGGTGTGATCCAAGGTGATGTGTCTCCCTTTTCCTCTTGTGAATCCTACTACCTAGATGTAGACAACTACAAGATCAAGGAAAGGTAGATTTAGTCTAACAAGGTTGAACACGCTATGGCTGCGACCAACCCATGGAAAGACCTGGATGATGCCTACATTTTCTTGATCCACTGATTGGAGGCCACAAACCTAGACTTGGGGAAATTATTTTTTGCCTCTTGAATGGGGATGAAACACATTCTCAAGTATATGGGATGCTAAAATATCACCTTGTATTCCTATAAAAATCAGGCTCGGGTGATCCGAGATCCCCCTACTCCCATAAGGTATTGGGATGTCCTCCCCATGGCATTGGAAATACGCCATACTTTCTTGTTTCACTGGTATGGGATAAATTATATCAAGATGAAGTTCCACTATTACTTTGATATCATCAAAAGTGGACCCCTGGGTCGATGGTCATATGGGATCAGGTCGACAGCTTTCATTACTATGGTTTTGGTAGTACAGGAGATCCCTGATGTGGTGTCCACCACCGCTCAGGTCGGTACCAATTTCTCGTCAGGATCTGACAACTTGGAATAATAACCTCCCACTGAGGATCCCTCCTCTGTGAATGAATAAGAGGATTTTTAGTATGATCCTCTCACATTATAAGAGGGAGTCTCCACCACGGTCGATGAGTTGGTACATGTGAACCGCGGTAACAAGACGGTTCCAAAACCCACAATTATCAGCACTGCTATTCCTGTTGAAGAGAAACCATGATATGTGGATTTCCTAAAGAAGAATCAAGATGTATTTTCTTGGATTTATGAAAAGATTACAAGACTATATTCTTAGGTTTCCATCCACCACCTTTGTCTTCAATAAAATCATCACGGGTTCAAACAGCCTCTCAAAAATATGAACCCTTCTCACAGTGTCATAGTCGAGGATAAGGTTGATAAGATCATCAGATACAACTTCATCAAGGAGGTCCAGTACCCCATATAGTTAGCTAACATTGTTCCCATCAAGAATAAGAAAGGAAATATCAAAGTATGCATCGACTTCTAGGATATCAATTATCACTACCCAAAGGATGACTTTCCCCTTCCTGTGATGGAACTATTCATTGATGACAAAGCTAGGTTCCAGGATCTCTCCTTGATGTATGGGTATTCTAGGTATAACCAAATTTGAATGACCCCTGAGGATCAATATTATACAGCCTTCAGTGCACCACAAGGTAATTTCTTCTACCAGGTAATGCCTCTTGGTCTAAAGAATGCAGGTGCTGCCAATTATCTTGCCATGCAACATCTATTTAATTCAATTTTCAGGACATTGGTGGAATTATACATGGATGATCTAGTGGTCAAATATATCCAATACCAAGACCATGTCAAAGATCTCGAGAAAGTGTTCACCTTCCTCTGATCCCGCCATCTAAAGATGAACCCCTTGAAGTTTTCCTTTCGGATCACCTCTGGAAAGTTTCTCATCTTCATTGTCAGAAATAGAGGCATTGAGATCTATCTAGAGAAGATTAAGGCCATTAGTCAGATGTATCCTCTAAGCAACATTTAGGAGCTCTAAGGATTTTAAGAACACTTATCCTATATATGCTGATTCATCGCAAATCTTGATGGAATGTGTAATCCATGTTTTTAAATCATGAAAAATGGTTCCAATTATCAGTGGGATGAGGAGTTTCATACTAATTTTGAGGAAATCAAGTAGTGCATGTTACATCCTATGGTCCTAATGCAACCCATTTCTAGAAATACACTGGCCCATTATGCGACTGCTGTGGAATGATATCTCAGCACCCTTCTTGTCCAGAATGATAATGAGGGAATGAAGAACAGTTTATACTATATCATCTGCATTCTCCTCAATACAGCGGCCATATATTCCTCAATAGAGAAGATATACCTTGCAATGGTATTCATAATGAATAAATTGTGACATTACTTGAAGAACCATGAGATATTACTAGTGTCTTGAGTGGATCTGTTGATGTACATTCTGAACTGCCCCATGCTAACAGGTCATCTAGCTCGGTGGGTAGTGCTCCTCTAGCAGTTTGACATCAAGTTTTTCCCATAAGGATATCAAGGTAAAGGCATTGGAAAACTTTATTATCGCTCGTTTGACTCCCATGGACTAGTCTATTTATCTTGATTTCTGGATGAGGCAATACTCTCGGTAGATCAAGCCATTCTGTGTTGGAAAAATCATTTTGATGGCACTTCTGGAAGCCCTACCAGAAGAAGACTCAGTGATCCTATACTCAACAAAGTGGGATTGGGTATCATATTCATCACGCTGGTGAAATATATTCTACCATATTCATTCCTATTGTCAGAAGGATATACCAACAAGGAGGAAAATTACCAGGCTCTCATTACTGGTCTCAAGATGGCCCTCGAGATTGACGTTCCCCACTCAAATGTGAAACGGGACATTAAACTAGTTATAAAGTAGATCAACAGTGACTACTTAGTCAGGAATTCGAAGCTCGTACCATTGTTAGAATGTACCCTCTAGCTGGTGGCCCATTTCCTATATCAGTCAGAAGTTACACATGTCCCTCGTTCATAGAACGGTCAACCTGATGCCTTGGACAGCTTGGCCACATCTCTTGTAGATCCTAATCAAGATGATTTGATTATCCATGTGGCGCATTGTAGATTCATCGCTCCTGTTACTCTGTATGATGATGATGATAGCCCTCAGTTAATCCACCTTACTAATAGTGCCTCCACATCAGGACCCACAAGTACTCTTACCGCAATGTTGGAAGTGACTCCTGACTGGAGGATCCCCTTTGTTGAGTATCTTCAGCATGATAATATCCTAGAAGATCGAGCCGAGTGTGAGCGAATCCAATGGCGCACATTGTAGTTCACCCTCCAGAGTGGTCCCGTCTTGATCAGATCCTCTACAAATGCGGGTCTGATGGGATTATCCTCTGTTGCATTCAAGGAGGTGAGATTTCTCAATTCATACAAGAATTTCATGCTAGTTCCTATGGGTCTCATCATACAGGGCTGAAAATCTCTCACTATATCCAAAGATTGGGTTATTTTTATGCCACCATGATCTAGGACTATATATAGTTTTCCAAGAGGTTTCATGTATTCCAAATCCTTGATAATTTATTTCATCAGCCTCTAGAACCTCTCCACACTACCAAGTACTATTGTCCCTTTGAGGTATAAGGACCTGATGTCATGGTAATCTATCCACCAGTGATGTCTTTCCAGTGCAGGTTTATCTTGACCGCTACAGATTTTTTTTCAAAGTGGGAAGAGGAAGTTCCTCACATGGAAGTCAAGTGCCATTATATTGTTGAGTTTATGAGCTCCAATATCATCTACCAATTCAAGGTCCCCTATGTCTTCCTCACTGATAACGACACCAACATCTAGGAATCCAAACTGAATAAGTTTTATGACATGTAAAATATTTGTTCTAATAATAACTCCCGCTATCATGTGAAACAAAATGGGAAGTTAAAGGCATCTAGAAAACCCCTCTCTAACATTCTGTAGAAGATGGTTGGACAGAATAAGAAGATTTGGCTAGACAAACTCCCCAATGCCCTCTGGGCTTATTGGACGACGAATCATAATTCCACTCAGGTGACCCCATATTCTATGGTGTATGGAACATAGGTAGTCTTGCCCATCGAGATTCAGTTTCCTTCATTACGCATGGCTGTCTATGATCAGAATACACCAGAAAAAGTAGTCGAAATCCGTTTGTCTAAACAGGAAGTTCTTGACGATAATATGATTTGTTCCCTATACAATCTATAGAGGCTTCAAAACAAGATATCCAAAGCTTTCAATAAGAATTTTCACCTCTACTCTTTCTTACAAGGTGACATGGTGTTGGTCGTGAGAATTCCAATGATACCTGGTAGGAATCCAGTAAAGCAGGAGCCCAAATGGGAGAAACCTTATATCATTCACAAGGTCTATCCAAATGGTGCATACTCCCTAGTCGCCATGGATGGTTATCATATTACACCTCCAACCAATTTTATATTCCTTAAGAATTATTTTTCGTGAACAGTCCCACATGACTTTAAACTGTCCCGTCCTCATTGCATGACATTAAACAGAATTATAGAGGCCTGAAGCTTGAGATACATGGACATTACATTACTTTGGAGGATTACTTAATACATAACAAAAACAAACACTGAAGGACCGTAATAGTTTAGTGTCTTTGGAAACTCGGAACAAAATATTCTAATAGTGGTGAAATATCTTCAACATCTCCCATAAAGATCTCCCCCTTTTTACCTAAAACCTTTATTTATATCCTGTGGAAAAGAAAACATATAAAGTGGGAGCTCAAATTCTCAGTAATGGAAATCATAGAGAACATAAAACAATACATAAACATTTGAATGAAAAAACTTGAACATAAAATCTAAACATCAAAATCTTGAGCAAAGAAATAAATCTTGGAAGTACGTAAGGCATATATCAGTAAGGAACATAAATCATGATAAAATAGCATGGGAATAAAACATGTAATTTTGGAAAACCATTATGCACATGATATTATTTCCATTGTAGTCAAGGCATTGCTACCAATACCATCTTAGTGGACAAAGTCCCTTTCTGAATCGAGTTCACTCCTCATTCCAGTCCTGTATCACAGAACCGGATTAACTTACCGTTCCAGCCATGTCTGTCTCATGAGATATAAATCTTTACCCAATGAATTTTAGGGAGATATAGGTCCCACCCATATCATAATTAAATCATTATTACTTGTGTCACAAAATAAATTTAAAACATTCATCATAACTCGAAGAATAAAATGGGTTTCATAAACATCATCCCATTGTAACATAATCCATATAAAACAAATGGATATCATTTCATCATAAGAAAAGTTAAACCATGTAAATCATAGAGACATTATACTTGAAACAGACACATATGAAATAATTTCATCTTACATGGAAAATGGTTTTGATAGAACACTTGAAATAAATTCTTGAGGAAAATATCCTTTCTTCTTCAAAATCATTTTCTTTTCACAAAATGCCATGCAATTTTAAAAGAAAATTATTTTATTGAAATTGACCATGAAATTTTGTAGAGGAATATTCATTGAAATAAGTCTTTATGAAACCGTAAAAATCCATTCACTCCGTATAAGTTAAAAAACATTGTCCTCGTAATTTTTTCGGAAAGGTCAAAGAGTTCCTCGTGTGGTAAACAAAAGTAAGATTCCTTTAATAACATGTGGTAAAATTTTGAAAATGGGTAAAAAGTCCATTAAATATACATGAAAAAAATTTATAAAACAGGGACATGGATGATAACAAAAACCCCAGTAAATACTTACTAATAAACAATCTTGGATAAAAACGAGATTGGAAAAGTTATCCCTTACCTTATGTCTGATATGCTTCATATGTATCCAAACCTCAAATATAATGATTTAAATAATTTCATTGACTTATTAAAGAATCATATTCATTGTTATGATATCATATATAGTTTACTTATGAGTTTATATTACCCGTTCTGTTGTAAATTCGATGTAAAAGTAGCGATTTGGGTAAAATCTTTTCATTTATTGTGCGTGTTTCGACTTGTTGTTCTAGATATTATTAATTATATCCTGATTTCCTTAATTTAAGAATTTAAAACATGATTTATATATAATAAATATTTGTCATGTACATATATATGATAGATTGATAAATGGAATGAAATACACCGTTCATGGAGATGGTAGGTCGTACGTATGCATGAACGTTGTTTTCGTTTCCTTATTGAATTGAATGGAATTAAATAGATGACATACATATATATATACATAAATCCAGTAGAATTATAATGTCATATATTTCATTATTATTCATTATATATACTTTATAATCATTCATGAATGGTTAACATGAAGAATGAATCTTATCGCATTCGTGGAGATGGTAGTCCGTACGTACGCACGAGCGATGATATCATTTCTATGATCGTGGAATTGTATTTAAGTGTATGTATACTATTTCAGAATAAATATCACTTTACAATAATCACATATAGTTATTATTTACACCATTATACCCATCCAAGTAAGGTGGTGGTGGAAAACAGATTACACCACAGCGTGGAGACGGTATTCTGTACGTACGCACGCACAGTGATTTTGTTTTCCATAGGATGGACAGAAGGTGGAATATTTTTCTTTCATATTTATAAAAACATATCAGTATATGAGTGATACTGATTTTATTACTTCATAATGAAACAACTAAAGAAGATTAAGTAGAAGAAGAAATAATATTGAAAGAATCGGTAACGGATATTACCTCTTCTTCGACACGCCTCTTTGAAACATCCTCTTAGGGCACTAAAATTGGTCTTTAAAGAAGACCAGTAACTCTATAATATTTCTAGGGAAGTTGATAAGGGAAATGGGCATGGTTTGTCTGAACTTGAAGGCTCAAAGTTGTGTAAATATGAGAGGGAGTAGGTGCCCTTTTATAAGAGAGGAGAGGGGCACCTTTGGAATCCTCAAAAATATTAGTTTAATATAAATTAAAACCCCACATAAAAACCACCAAAAAAGACTAAATTATAATATTAGATGATATAGGGTTGTAATAGCATCAACCAATCAAATTTATACATGTTTTGATCATATTTTAAACCTTATAATTTTGATTTATCCTTATTTAATCTATTTAATTTTATTTGTGGTAATAAAATTTTAAATTTTAAATGGTTATAA
Source organism: Viscum album (assembly GCA_963277665.1). NCBI lineage: Eukaryota > Viridiplantae > Streptophyta > Magnoliopsida > Santalales > Viscaceae > Viscum > Viscum album. The sequence goes on along the minus strand of OY728148.1, from coordinate 1,093,473,870 downwards.
ATAATCCCTTATGTGTTGTTAATTTTACATAATTTTATACATTATGAAATTTTAGACTATATAAATTTCAATTTATAATTTTTAAAAAATTTTGTGACTTTTAAACAATTTAAAAATATGTTATTTTTATAAAATAACAATAGTGTCAATTTTGACGCTATTCATTTATTTGAATTTAAATAAAATCCACACAGAGGATATATTCAAAATAAAATATCTAATAGGTTCCTAACATTTCATATTCATCTATAAAAGTAGTGGAGCACATTAAATAGTTCATATAATATTTATTTTACTATTTGTAAAACCATTTATTTGATACTTCTCTTAATAAGATAATTTCTACAACATTTTTGTATAATTATTAAATATACTTATTTGTTGCATAAAAATTAAAAATAAAATACTAAGATAAAGAAAAATCATATGTATTTCATAATAATACTTTTATTCATATTTATATTCTAAAACACCCAACTTTTAAAATGTTATATTTATTAAATTATGAAGGTGACAACTTTGATATCATTTAAAATAATATAATATAAGTGTCATAATCACTTTTATAAGACTCCAAACGGTCATATATTAGGTCATTCGATTATTATGGTGTATATATACACTACCAATATGTTCTGGTCCGATTTGTGAGCCTTTTAATGGGTATTAATATTTCAATAAAAACTGTATTACTTATTTTTCACTAAATAAATAATTTCTACATCATTAATGTATAAGATATTAAGGTAATTAAATATCTCTTAAAAATTATAAATAAATTACCATGATAAATAAAAAAATTATCTTTCAAATGAGTATTTATAACTGAATTTATATTCTATATAAACTTATATTAAAAAGACATTAATTATTAAAGTTGAGTGAGACATATTTCACTTTCCCTTAAATAAAATAAACTAAAGGTCTTAATCACCTCCAAGTGGGTTCCAATGGATTCCATTTCGACCCAAATATTCCTTAAGACAAAATATAATCATCCAATTATATTAAGACAAGTTTTAGGGTAATTTTATAATACTATATTTACCCTTAATTACCCGATTTACCTTTTACTATGGTAAATAAAATTTACCATAGTTATTATTCTTAATGCCCAAAAATAAAAAATAGCCTATTAAAATAATTTGGACCCACTTATTCTAAATATAGAATCAATTTTTCTAAATTCAATACACAAAATTTTTAGAAATTAATTTAAAATTAATCTCGTTGTTAAGAAAACGAGTTTTAAAAGTTAAAACATTGCAAAAGATTGAAATGATTTTACCTATGAATTCTATGTAAAATCAATGCTAATGACATACATTATATTAGATGGTAAAAATATATTCTATTTATACTTTAAACCCATTCAATATTATAATTTAACCATATAAATTATTACGATGAAAAAAGTTGTTTTTAATTAAAATATAGCGTGTTTTTACTATTCATTAAAATATGAAAGTTATCAGAAATATATCAAAACTTTATCCAATGTAAATTTATATATCATGATTCAAAATAAGAAGTTTATTTTGTAAAATTTAACTTATAAACTTTTCCAAAATTATATTTAAAATGGGTGTGCCATCAAAAGGCGGCAAAACTGCATTCTTTGAAAAATACTTATTTTACCTGAAAAAATTATTTTGCTCTCATAAAATGTTCTATAAAATGTGTAAGATGAATTATAATGTCATAAAATTCAAAATTTATTTACTAATATTCATAACGGCTAGTTTATAATAATATTATAACTATATATCGTTGTTTAGTGAAACCTGGTATTGCGTACAACATAGGCTTTTGAGGAAGGTTGCGATTGCGTGTAATGAAATCCAAGTGAGGGTTGCATGTAGTGCAAGACTCCTTTATTGTTTCATATAACAAAATACAACCATATTTCATTGATACATTGAATATATATATGAACTCAATTTTGTGTAGAATAACTACTATCAAACAAACATGAAACTGTGTGTAATGCGATCTAAGATTAGTGTTGCGTATACCAAAAGCTAATACGGTGTTGTATATAGCGCAAGATAATCTTGGTGTAGCATAAAACAGAATATATGAAATAAATTAAAAATAATTTATCTTATAAAATCTCGGGTTGTTACATTCTACCCCCCTTAAAATGAATTTTGCCCTCAAAATTCGTCGAGGTTAAAAATCGTTTGTTGCTCATAGAAACCCACATCGTAAAAAGGAATAATAATACTTAATTTTAAAAACTAAAGTATGAAATGTAATGATTGCCCAAATTAACTCATCACTGGGTTTCCATATAGGATAACATAGGTGAAAATATGGATATGGAAGAAAAATCTAACCATCAAGTTCTGATGGAGATTGGTAGAGAACATGGATATAAAAAATCCAACAATCACAAAGCCATAAATTTGTGATGTTCTAAGGTACCATCTGATTCATCAGATATGAGGGCACTAGGAAAACATTTTTGGTTTTCATGATCATTTCCCTAATGTTGAATAATTTTCAAATCAAAAGAAATACTTACTTGATTTTGGTACAATCTCACCGTTGTTCGTGCCTTGAACAATTTCCACTTCATCTCTTAAAGAAATGATGTTGAATTTTTCATTCATGAAGTGTTAGCAGATCATGTGATAGAATGATGAGTCATTCCATCTATTTCAAACAAAAGGTTAAAAAAAGTTATCAAATATACATAAGTCCATTTATGGTGAGGTTAATCATATATTATTCCAAAAATGGACTTATACTTCATTTATCATACCGCTTAATAAAATAAAACTAGTTTATACTAACCAGGGACTTCTTGTAGGCCAATGGTAGGTCATAAAGGCATGTCGCACTTCGGTTGTGGGTTTAATTCCCGCAACCTTGTCTGACGCGATGGGTTGTTTCCCATCCTTCAGGTTTCTCTTTTTCTAAAACTACATTATTATAAAATTCCATAAATAATATAGAAAAAAAAGTTCTAGCCTTAAACAATACTGACTTATGTCCAACCTAATCCATTAAAATCTTTAGGCTTATCCAAAATACTTCTGTCCGAGCTCATAGTATAAAGAAAACAAATACTATAAATGTCATTAAACAAGCATGTGAATACCATCATTTATCCCCCATATATCATATGATATATTTTCTTGGTTAAATTACAAACATGTGAATACCTTAATCATTTATTCTCTTGAAAAATGAATACCCATTGAACCATAGTGAAAACATGAATGCTATTAAAAGTTAACTCTTTCCACATACCAAAATCCCAAATATTCTATATACTCAAACCATGATATAAATTTGTCCTTATATCATTCATGAGCTCATTTCATTTTTTTCTTTATCGCTTTATTATGCGCATATCATCTTCTTTCCAAAAAATATTTCAATCACTTTTCATGGTTACCGATGCCATATTCTTATAGAAAACCACAATGGACCAATACATAGATATTCCAATATACCATAAAATTACCTCAACAGCATTATTCTTGAATACCAATACATAAACACTTTAATCCATCCTCTTCAATGATTTCCATGGAATAAGTCCTTCCATTATCTAGAAGTAACCTCTTAGGTCAGGGCATTGAGTTGGGTAATGCCCATATTCTCCATAGATAAGTCATTGGACTCCATAACAGTCTATCACTCTATGACCCTTTTCTCCACATAGATAACATCTTCCCCTCCATTTTAGGTATTCCTCAAGGTTATTCTTCCCTTCTTTAGAAATCTCAATCTTCCTTTATCTATGATCCTCACCATGCGAATATGCATAAAATCCCATCTTCCTCTGATTTGATGACTTAGGAATACAACTAAAGTTCACCTTGTTAATCATATATCGATATGACTGATTCAGAATAATCACAATATCTTTCTCTCCGGGCATTAAAAAATTTGGTTGCTCATAGTCACTAATTTTTCCATTGGAGTCTATATTAACTGAATTCCTTCTCGTTCCCTCCATTGACTAAGACCAGAAACCATAGTGTAAGAAACATTTAAAATAACGAGGAACCAAATAATCATAAAAAGTCACTTATGGGATGTCTAAATTATCAAAAATTCTTTAATCCATAACACCTTAAGTTCACCCTAGGTTATTTCTAATCGTCAACATAATTCTAGGACTCTATCCTACACATATACTTAACCTTAGTGACATCCCTACACATACCTTAGAAATACCTCTAGGGATTTCACTAAGGTTTTTGCATCCTAGTTTCCAAAGGTTAACTAAACCTTTCCTCTGATACCAACTGTAGAGACCCAAAGCTTGGCATACATGGACATTACATTACTTTGGTATAATACTTAATAAATAACAAAAACAAACACCGAAGGACCTTAATAGTTTAGTGTCTTTGGAAACTCGGAACAAAATCTTCCAATCGTGGTGAAATATCTTCAACATCTCCCATAAAGATCTCCTTTTTTTTAGCTAAAACCTTTCTTTATATCCTGGTTCAAAGAAAACATATAAAGGTTGAGATCAAATGCTCAGTAAGGGAGATCATAGAGAACATAAAACAATCCATAAACATTTGAATGCAAAAACTTGAACATAAAATCTAAACATCAAAATCTTGAGAAAATAAATAAATCTTGGAAGTACGTAAGGCATATATCATATAGAAACATCAATATTGATAAAATAGCATGGGAATAAAACATGTAATTGTATAAAACCATTAAGAACATGATATTATTTCCATTGTATCCAAGGAATTTCTACCAAGGCCATCTTAGTGTACAAAGTCCCTTTCTGAATCGAGTTCACTCCTCGTTCCAGTCCTGTATCACTAAACCAGATTAACTTACTATTACAGCCATGTTTATCTCATGAGATATAAATCTTTACCCAATAAATTGGAGGGGGATATAGGTCCCACCCATCTAATAATTAAATCATTCTTACTTGTGCCACAAAATAAACTTAAAACATTCATCATAACCCAAAGAATAAAATGGGTTTCATAAACATCATCCCATTGTAAAATAATCCATATAAAACAAATGGATATCAATTCATCATAAGAAAAGTGAAACCATGTAAATAATAGAGACATTATACTTGAAACATACACATATTAAATAATGTCATCTTATATGGAAAATGGTTTTGATAAAACACTTGAAATAAATTCTTGAGGGAAATATCCTTTCTTCTTCAAAATCATTTTCTTTTCACAAAATGCCATGTAATTTTAAAATAAAATTATTTTATTGAAAATAACCATGAAATGTTGTAGAGGAATATTCATTGAAATAAGCCTTTATGAAACCATAAAAATCCATTCACGCTGTATAAGTTAAAAAAACATTCTCCTCATACTTTTGTCGGAAAAGTCAAAGAGTTCCTCGTGTGGTAAACAAAAGTAAGATTCCTTTCATAACATGTGGTAAAATTTTAAAAATGGGTAAAAAGTCCATTAAACATACATGAAAACATTTTTAGAAAACAAGGACATGGATGATAACAAAAACCCCAGTAAATACTTACTAATAAACAATCTTGGATAAAAACAAGATTGGAAAAGTTATCCCTTACCTTATGTCTGATATGATTCGTATGTATCTGAACCTCCTGTATAATGATTTAAATAATGTCATTGACTTATTAAAGAATCATATTCATTGTTATGATATCATATATAGTTTACTTCTGACTTTATATTACCCGTTCTTTTGTAAATTTGATGTAAAAGCAGCGATTTGGGTAAAATCATTTCACTTATTGTACGTGTTTCGACTTGTTCTTCTTGATATTATTACTTACATCCTGATTTCCTTAATTTCATAATGTAAAAAATTATTTATATATAATAAATATTCAGCATATACATATATATGATAGATTGATAAATGGAATGAAATACACCATTCATGGAGACAGTAGGTCGTACGTACGCATGAACGTTGTTTTCATTTCATTATTGAATTGAATGGAATTAAATAGATGACATACATATATATATATATACATAAATCCAGTATCATTTTTATGTCATATATTTCATTATTATTCATTATATATACTTTATAATCATTCATGAATGGTTAACATGAAGAATGAATCTTATCGCGTTCGTGGAGACAGTAGTCCGTACGTACGCACAAGCGATGATATCGTTCCCATGATCGTGGAATTGTATTGAAGTGTATGTATACTATTTCAGAATCAATATCACTTTACAATAGTCACATATAGTAATTATTTACACCATTATACCCATCCAAGTAAGGTGGTGGTGGAAAACAGATTACACCACAGCGTGGAGACGGTATTCCGTACGTATGCACGCGCGAGGATTTCGTTTTCCGTAGGATGGATAGAAGGTGGAATAGGGATGTTTAATATATATAATAACATATCATTATATGATTTATACTAATTTTATTACTTCATAATGAAACAAATAAAGAAGAGGAAGTATAAGAAGAAATAAATTTGAAAGAATTGGTAACGGATATTACCTCTTCTTCGACACGCCTCTTTGAAACCTCCTCTTAGGGCACTAAAATTGGTCTTTAAAGAAGACCAGGACCTCTATAATATTTCTATAGAAGTTTAGAATGGAAATTTTCATGGGTTGTCAAATCTTGAAGGCTCAAAGTTGTGTAAATATGAGAGGGAGGAGGTGCCCTTTTATAAGGGAGGAGAGGGGCACCTTTGGAATCCTCAAAAATATTAGTTTAATATAAATTCAAACCACACATAAAAACCTAAAAAAAGACTCAATTAGAATCTTAGATGAGATAGTGTTGTAATCGCATCAACCAATCAAATTTATACATGTTTTGATCATATTTTAAACCTTATCATTTTGATTTATCCTTATTTAATCTATTTAATTTTATTTGTGGTAATAAAATTCTAAATTTTAAATGGTCATAAATAATCCCTTATGTGTTGTTAATTTTCTATAATTGGATACTTTATAAAATTTTAGACTATATAAATTTCAATTTATAATTTTTAAATATTTTTTTTATTTTTAAACAATTTAATAATATGTTATTTTTATAAAATAACAATAGTGTCAATTTTTACACTATTCATTTATTTGAATTTAACTAAAATCCACACAGAGGATATATTCAAACTAAAATATTTAATAGGTTCCTAACATGTCATATTCATCTAGAAAATTAGTTTAGGACATTAAATAGTTCATATAATATTTATTTTAATATTTGTAAAACCATTTATTTGATACTTCTCTTAATAAAATAATTTCTACAACATTTTTATATAATTATTAAATATACTTAATTTTGAATAAAAATTAAAAATAAAATACTAGGATGAATATAAATCTTATATATTTCATAATAATACTTTTAGTTGGATTTATATTCTAAAACACACAACTTTTAAAATGTTATATTTATTAAATTATGAAGGTGACAACTTTGAGATCATTTAAAATAAAATAATCTAAGTGTCATAATCAATTTTATAAGACTCAAAACGGTCATATATTCTGTCATTGGATGCTTATGGTGTATATATACTCTTCCAATGAGTTCTGGTCAGGTTTTTGAGCCTTTTAATGGGTATTATTATTTCAATAAAAACTATATTACTTATTTTTCACTAAATAAATAATTTATGCATCATTAATGTATAAGTTATTAAGGTAATTAAATATCTCATAAAAATTATAAATAAATTACCATGATAAATAAAAACATTTTATATTTCAAATGAGTATTTATAACCGAATTTATATTCTGTATAAACTTATATTAAAAATACATTAATTATTAAAGTTGAGTGAGACATATTTCGCTTTCCTTTAAATAAAATAAACTAATGGTCTTAATCACCTCCAAGTGGGTTCCAATGGATTCCATTTCGACCAAAATATGCCTTAGGAAAAAATATAATCATCCAATTATATTAAGAGAGGTGTTAGGGTAATTTTATAATATTATATTTACCCTTAATTACCCGATTTACCTTTTACTATGGTAAATAAAATTTACCGTAGTTACTTTTCATAATTCCCAAAAATAAAAAGTATCCTATTAACATAATTTGGACGCACTAATTCCAAATATGGAATCCATTTTTCTAAATTCAATACCCAAAAGTTGCAGAAATTAATTTAAAATTAATTCTGTTGTTTAGAAAACGAGTTTTAAAAGTTAAAACATTGCAAAAGATTGAAATGATTTTACCTATGAATTCAATGTAAAATCAATGATAATGACATACATTATATTAAATGGTATAAATATATTATATTTATACTTTAAAACCATTAAATATTATAATTTAACCATATAAATTATTACGATGAAAAAAGTTGTTTTTAATTAAAATATAGCGTGTTTTTACTATTCATTAAAATGTGAAAGTTATCCGAAAAATATCAAAACATTATCCAATGTAAATTTATATATCCTGATTCCAAAATAAGAAGTTTATTTTGTAAAATTTAACTTATAAACTTGTCAAAAATTATATTTAAAATGGGTGCGCCATCAAAAGGCGGCAAAACTGCATTCTTTGAAAAATACTTATTTTACCCAAAAAATTTATTTCGTTCTCATACCATGTTCTATAAAATGTTTAAGATGAATTATAATGTCATAAAATTCAAAATTTATTTACTAATATTCATAATGGCTAGTTTATAATAATATTATAACCATATATCGTTGTTTAGTGAAACTCGGTATTGCGTACAACACACGCTATCGAGGAAGGTTGTGATTGCGTGTAATATAATCCAAGTCAGGGTTGCGTGTAGTGAAAGACTCCTTTGTTGTTGCGTATAACAAAATTCAACCATATTTCTTTTATACATTGAATATATATATATACACACACTCAATGTTGCGTAGAATAACAATTATCAAACAAGCTTGAAATTCTGTGTAACACGATCCAAGATTAGTGTTGCGTATACTGCAAGCTAATACGGTGTTGCATATAGCGCAAGCTAATCTTGGTGTAGTGTACAACCGAAGATATGAAAGAAATTAAAAAGAATATATGTTATAAAATCTCGGGTTGTTACAGTCATGATCCTTCTAGGATGAAGGATTTAAAACTACTCAGCACTTTTCATGCATGATGATAAACTGAAAACTGGATGGGACTTCTCATTTATGGCCTAGCCATAGGTCCCTCAACCTTTTTAGCCTCATGGAACAAGTTCTCACTTACGATTGTGCAGTGTGGTATAGACCTACATCCTCCTTCATGCCAGGATGTTTTTTCCACACTACACACATCTCCATGAGACACCCCTCTTTTATCATTGTCCATACAACAAGATGTTAAATTTCATGGGTACCACCACACTTCACACATCCCTCCAATTAGGTTTCCATCATTTATCTACATACTAAAGGACCCCCTCTAATGACCTAGTCTGATGCCACATTTCCTCACCTACCATTTGGGGCCAACATCTCGTAGGATCCCGAATGACAATTTGTCACACAAGTCCCGCATTACAAATATGGTCAAAAATCGATGCTCAATTGTTTTTCCTTTTCTAGGTCACACGAGAGGAATATTGTGTTGCAAACATGGTCAGTAGTTATCCTCAATCATTATTTCCATTATATGATCTCTTAAATTACATGAACAATGATTCACCATTTTCGCTCATCTGTCCCATGCACATGACATTAAACTGGGCATCTACAGTCCGAGCTCTATGACCATAAACTAAGATCTATCACATCCTTGTTGCATTAAGTTAAATTGAATGGAATCTCAATAATTATGTATTACTTGATTCACATCCTCATGAGATACATAGGAATGCCCAAACATTTCATTTTCGGGTCCATCCCGAGATCATCTATTCTTTTTCTCTACCACTTTTCCAAAGTTCTCTCCAAGAATTATGAATGGTGTGGCGTATGTGGTCTTATGCACTGATTCATATCAGGTTATTCTCCATGCCATACACATTACTCTTTGAGATACCGCCTTCTATTTTCATCCTTATTGCATGTTGTTAAACTCCACGACACTTCAGAACTATGTGTGGCTTGATTACCATCATCATGGGATATGTAGAAATGCCAGAGATTTTTTCTTCGGGCCTAGCCTTATTTGTTAGAAACCTTCTCTTCCTTATGGAAACTTGGCCTAAATCCTCTGCGGGGAAAAAGGTGGGGTATGTGGTGTGGTTAAGACTCATTTTTTCCTCATTCATGTCGGGTTTGTAACATCCAATCTATGTACTCCCCTCTTGAGATATCTCCATCCACCTATCCTCCACTCATATTCTGGATTCATCTTCTCTCAAATTGGGCTCCCCAACCCTCTTTGTCAATTCACCAACGTGCCCAAGAGCACTCTGGTTTAGGACCTAGAGTGTTGAATTCTACATATACATGTTTTCATCCATTTCCATGCTTCATTTTACCATTTATTTAAACTTTCATCAACTTTCACATTCGAAAGGACCCTCAAACGACATGGATTCTAGGCCTCAGTTCTCTCTAAGCATCTTGGGCTAGCATCCTCGAGGATTTAGAATGAAAATTTGACACAAGTCCCATGTTGGGAATATGGTTTGTGGACTATGGTCATTTTTTTGTTCCCATTTTAGGTCACACGATATTGATGCTGTGTTTCGAACACGGACAATAATTATCCTCCATTATTATGCCACCCCCATCAAGCCTTAAATATTGGTTGCATGATTCACATACTTCTCCAATCTATCATGTCCAAGTGGAATTTTGACACTCTTGGTGTTATCCCTTTGTGTTTTTTGTTTCATTAAGAGGAAAAATCCACAGTTCAGTGTCATTATAGGCTCCGTGCTATTTCTCCTTTCTCTGTATTCTACATGTTGTGAAGATCTTATCCACCCTTGTTTCCCACATCCAATGCAGCTCATGTGGACATAGGGTTTTGGTTAAGGTTTATGCCTTCTTGAAAGAGTCTCACTTATTTCGATCTGAGCTCTATGACCATAAACTAAGATATTCCCTCATCCTTATTGCATGATGTTAAATTGAATGAATCTTCCTAGAACTATGTATGGATTGATTCTCATCCTAATGGGATATGTAGGAATTCCTTGACATTTCTTCTTCGAGTCCACCTCAGGCTCCACTAATTATCTCTTTGTTTTGCCTTTGGTCCATGAATCTTATAGGATTACTTGGTGTGGAGTATGTGGGATTATTTTCTCATTCATGTCGAGTTTGCAATAGCCACATAAAATACTCCCCCTTTAGGATCTAGTCTCTTATATCCATGTCCTTATCGCATGACATTAAACTGCACAACATCTTGTAGAAGAACATATGGCTTGATTCCCATTCTCATGGGATACATAGGAACGCCCAAAAATTTCATCTTCGGGTCTAGAACCATATCATCTGATCTTTTCCGGCCTCTTGGCCTAAGGTTCCACCCCTCTAGGGTTGCGTTCGATGTGGTATGGCATGATGTCCTCATTTGTGTTGAGTATTCTTTATCACCCCTTGCACATTCCCTTTAGAATCTCGTTCTTCTGCAGGCATCTATGCCATGGGATGTTGAACTAGATTTCCTAGTCCCAAATGACTTTAAACTGTTGTGTCTTTGTGAATGATGTTAAAATACATGGGTTGGTCCTATCATACAACCCTAAACTATGACACTAGAGTCCTAGCCACACGATGAAAAATAGAACTTCATTGTGGTGAATTCTCTTGAGGGGACATAATGTTTAGTATCAATCATATTCAATGCCATTTTTCAAGGCCTACATGTGGATTGATTCCTACAGCAATGCCCAGACTCTCTGTCCTAGGTTTTTTGCTTCATAAAAAAACTCATCCACCCTAAAGAACAAACAATATCCATCCAATGCCACTTATTTTGGTGCATGGTCCAAAAATTCATGGTAGTATTATCCCTGGCATTGGTACCCTACTATGCCAATCTTCAGAACTATGGGTGGCTTGATTTCTATCCTTATGGGATATATAGGAATTCACAGACATTTTGTCTCTAGGTCCAACCCCAAGTATCTCAAATCTTTCCCTCTTTCTGTCCCCCTTGGACCAAACTCTATCAAAAACATGTGGTATGGTGAGGACCTCTTGGATCCTCATTCACATCAGGGTTTGGAACAATCACACCATGTGTCACCCTTGTTTCTTCCCAGCCTGTTCTGAGATTTATAACCATCAGCTAAGATCTTACTGCAATAACTATGTATGGCTTGATTTTCATCCTCATGGGATACATAGGAAAAACCAGACATTTAGTCTTTAGGTCTATCCCCAGGTACTACAAATACTACATTCTTCCACACGCATGATATTAAACTTCATACCCTAGTCCAAGCATCATGACTTTATAATGTGTGGGGGTTTTCAGCAGGAATGTTTCTTAAGATGGAAGTCCTCTTCGGTCCTCATCCATGTCTTGTTTTTCTAATTCACCACCCTTTTCACATTCAATTAAACCAAGTCCCCTCTCAATGGTTCACTCTATAACCTTAAACTAGGATTTTTCACCCCTAGGACCCTTGTCCTTATAAAGGGATTCAAATACCTCTATCTGACATGTCACATTGGCTTACACAAACGCACTATGGAGTAGAGCCAAAAGTTATGGATTCCACATGGACATTCCATCATTTCATGTTCACACTTCTTGATCTCTTTATTTGTATCACCATCCTCTTCCATGTCTAAAGGGACCCCTAAATGGTGTGGATGATAGGACACACTTATCTCCTTCATCTTGTGCCAACACCCCAGAAGACCTCAGATGACATTTTTCTATAGGTTTTTTCTTTCAAACATATTTAGTGGTCGACCATTATTTGTCTATCCCCATACCAGGATAACGCGAAACAGATGTTTTTCTTCAAACATGTTCAATATTTATCCTCTATCATCATGCCACCATCATTGTAATCCAGATCTCAGGAACCATGATACACATCCTTCCACTTCTTCATGTTCAAGTGGAACTCCCACAGACTTAGTTTTACCCCTCCATGCATCTATGAGCATTAAGTAGGAAGGTCATAATTATTGGGATGCCATTAAACTAGTGTTACATTTCCCCTAATGTGTGACTCCCTATACTAAGAAAATACCATCACTACCCATTGTTTACCACAGCAAGCATGACTCATGTGGGCTTAGTGGTTTCAGTAGGATGTGTACTAGTGCAGCTGAACCATACATAGCTTGTCATCTCGCATGACATTAAACTACACTGTTATAACTACATGAAGTTTGATTCTAGTTCTCATGGTATACATAGGAATTACAGAATGTTTTTTCTCGGGCCCATCACAAATTTCAACATCTTTGGTCTATTGACTTATGATTTCCCTGAGGATTACGTGGTGTGGTATAGACTCTTATGGTCACGTCGGGATGTGTACTGGACCACAAATTTTCTTTATATTTAACATCATTCTCAAAACATTTCGTAAAAATATGTATCATTTGAGGTCCACCACGACTAGAAAATAAGGCTATAGCCACGGTTTTAAACTATGTCTATAAGCCTGAAAACCGTGGCTATAGGTTGTAGCCATGGTTAACTCAACCGTGTCTAGTATTGGCATGGCTATAGGCCTATATCCATGATCCAAACCATAGATATAGTGTTATAGACACAATTCAAACCATAGCTAAAACCCTATAGCCAGGGTTTGAAAACCGTGGCTAAAACCCTATATCCACGGTTTGAAAACTGTGGCTAAAACTATATATCCACGGTTTGAAAACTGTGGAGAGGATAAAAGAAGTCATCATCTATAGTCTCAGTTTAAACCCTAGATATAGACATATAGCCATGGTTTAAAATCATGGCTATAGATCTATAATGATGTTTTAAAATATTGGTTATAGGTCTTATCATTTCCAAAAAGAAAACCAGCACTGTTCAGCTGGTGCTGGCCCTTTTCACCCCCCCCCCCCCCATATCCCCTTGCAAACCTACACACCCCTGTTGGACAACCCCATTGCACCCCCCCCCCCCATCTTAGACACCCCCTAGATAGACCCCCTCCCCCCATTGGACAGACACCCCCTAGACAGAAGCCCCTCCTGGACAACCCCCCCCCCCCCTCCTGGACACCCCTAGACCGACCCCCCTCCCCCTGGACAGACACCCCCCATGGACAGCATCCCCCTCCTAGACAACCCCCCCCCCCTCTTAAATTGACCCCCCCCCCCTCTAGATAGTCACCCCTCTGCACAGCATCCCCCCACCCCATGCACAACCCCCCTTGAACCCCCCCCCCCCCCCACGCATCCCATTCACCCCCCCTGCACACCACCCAGTCCCCCTGCACACCCCTTGACCCCCTACTGGACCCCCCTTGCCACCCCCTGACAAACCCCCTGCACTCCCCCCCTGCATATCCCCCCCCCCCGGTCCCCTTTCAGACACCCTTACACCCCTTCACACCCCTGATGGACACCCCTTGCACCCCCCCCCCTGTCCACCTGTACACACCCCCTTGCACACCTGCACACCCCTGCTGGACACCCCCACCCTGCACCACCCCTGTTGGACACCCCCTACTAAACCCCCCTTTCACCACCCCTGTTGGACATCCCCTGCTGGACCCCCCTTGCACCACCCCTACTGGACACCCCTTTCACCGCCCCTGTTGGACACCCCCTTAAACCACACCTACTGAACCCCCCCCCCCCCCCCCCACCCCACACCACCCCTACTGGACACCCCCCGTGCACAGCCCCCGTGCACCCCCTATCTCCTTGCACACACCCCCTTACACACCTCTATAGAACACCCCCCCCCCTTACACCACCCCTGTTGGACCCCCTTGCACCACCCCTGATGAAAACCCCTTTAACTTCCCCTGTTGGACACCCCCCTACACCACCCCTACCAGACACCCCCCCCCCCCTTCACCCCCTATCCCCTTGCACACACCTCCCTACAAACCCCTGCTGGAAACCCCTTTCACCACTCCTGATAGACCCCCCTTGCACCACCCATACTAGACACCCCCCTGCACAGCCCCCCTACTTGACACCCCCTGCACAACCCCCTACCCCCCCATACACAGTCCCCCGTGCACCCCCCCCCCCCCCCACCTGCATAACCCCCCTTGCACCCCACTTAAACATCCCTTGCACCCCCCATCGTCCCCTTGCACACACACCTACACCCCCTGCTGGAAACCCCCATTGCACACCCCTATCACCTTACACGCCCCACTTGCACCACCTCGGTTGGACCCCTCTTTCACAAACCCTACTGAACACCCCCACTGCACCCCCCCTCCTAGACAGACCCCCCTAGTAGATTAATTCTCTCATATCTATAGTGTTGGAGGAGAATTAACAGTAGCATAATGGCCACAATAGTTGGAGTAGTTATCTACTAACACAATAGATGAAATCAACAATCCATTCAAAAATGGTGTTTGTTGTGTGGTTAGAGTTGATTGGAAGAACGGAGGAAAATTTCTCAAACTGAAAAACATAAAGAATGATGAAGTTATTGATGGAAGAATTAATTATGCATGGAATACCTTGGTTTTTTTATTTTTATTTTTTTGAACTAAAAAATAATGGGCTTACCTATATTCCATTCATAGTAGTGTAGATTAAGATATTTGGAGGTGTGGTGGTGTGGTAGTAACTACTCTGAGAATCTAGATATAAATTTGTTTGATTATAGTGGTGATTCAAACAATATATACATTAAAGTGAATATCCTTTCTAAACCTAAGGCTGTTAAGGGAAGTGATTCAGAATAGTCAATTCTTGTTTTTTAGCTTTGGGAAACCACTGTTCAAAACCATAGATCTAGCAAGAAAGATAGGAAATTCCAAATAGAATATGCCTCATTGGGAATTCTATTTTGAAAAATAACATGATGCATACATATTGGAAATCTCTAATAGTTTAAGAGATAACACACTCTGAGAATAAAATAAGAGAAATATTCGAGAAAGATCACTTCAAATGCCTATAAGTTGTCAAATTTTGGAATGAATATGCAATTCTTGATGATGAAAATGTACAATTTAAACATGGATGTTATGGTTTGTCTAGGAATTATAGATATCATACCTTCTAATGTTTCTAATCATTTTCTCTATGTCAAATAAAAAATCTAATTTTATTGTCTGTTTGCTTTAGTTTTTTCAAAAAAAAACACTACTAGTGGTGCATGTTTGGTTATGGGACTGGTTCAGATGTCGATGGTAAATTTGAAATGAAATCCAAATGGGAGATTATTGGGGCACTGGTTGATGTTTTCAAAGCTAGTTGAGGAATAATTCAATTATAATAAGATGAGAGATCCTCTAAAATTAGTGATTAAGAACAACACTTCCAACATTATGCTTCAATAGGTATGACAAACAGAACATTTCTTAAAATTCATATTCTCATTGAGTACTTTTTTCCTCTATCTTGGAATGAAATGTGAAGAGAAAAACCAATAATGTTTAAATATCATCAAAAAAATCAATAGAGGAGGTCATGTTTTGTGATTTTATAAAGTGGAAGATGGAACTATATCAAGGAATTTATAATCAATGACAAGGTGGTAGTTATATTTGAATTATTTAGTCTTTTAATATTGAGTAAAAGTTGTAATTTCAAGAGGTGGAACCAAGCAGTATTCAAGAACTAGTGGTTTTGGTATTGGTTATTACCATAGGACTTAAAAGGCAGTATATGTATCATACTGAGTGATGAAATAGTGGACATCTTCACTAAAGTCTAATGTGTGACTCAGAAATATAGTGTCAACAAAGAAGTGGGTGTGACCCATGATTGTAAATGCACCTTTCAAAACCTAATTATAACACATAAAGTGATTAGTTTTATAATATGTTATACTGACAAAATGTCATTTGTATGCCTAAAATTTGGGAGTATCCTTTTCACACTTCCTTTCCCCCCCCCCCATGCCCACCACCCTGCACACACCCCCTGCCCACTACATGTACCCCCTGCCCACCGCCATGCACACACCCCCTGCCCACCCCATGCACCCCCTCCACACCCCCCTGCACACCCCCTACACACCCCCAGCACAACCCCATTCCCTATGCACACCCCCCTGCACTCCCCCAGCCCCCCTGCACACCCCTTTTCCCACCACCCCTGCCCACCCCACACCCCTACCCACCCCATGAAAATTCCACTTCAACCACTTAATGCAAGGTAAAGCATATCAAAACACGCAGATACATGTCTCTTAATACAAGCATAATTATTCATTTTATTCTAACAAGGTCCTCTCAATTTAAACACTCAAGGAAAGGCTTTCCACTATGACAAGTCATTCTATCCAAATCATGCTATTCACTTAGTGGTGACTTGGTCATTATAGCACTTGCCAACTTGGTGAGTTCCATCTTAAAAGTCTAATGGCACTTAAAGGGTGTTTTGGTTCAAAAAATTGTTTTAATAAAAAGAGGTCACCCTCCCCCTGTCCTTCCAAAAGAACCCAGTGAAGGAATTAGAACCAAAGTGGAAGGTTCTCTACAAGTTTTCTCAAACTAGGATAGCCAAAAGAGTATGAGATATAGATAAAGTCCTTTTTCAGGATATGTATGTGTTATATATTTTGATTAATAATATGATGTTAAACCTACCAAGGTAAATGATTTTTTTCATGGATCACTACTAAAAAGGGAAAGCTAATATGAATTATTATCCTTATGTTAGGCTGATCTCACTAATTTTAAGGAAGATGGAAGTTGATTTGAATGAGGGAGAGGTAGTGAGATTCCATAAGAGTAATACCCTATCTGTAATTCTTTTGAAGACCATTGGGAACTTCTAAGATAACAACTCAAATTCCTTAAATCTATTTAGTTGGGAAGGAGTGGCTCAAATTTTAATTATGTATCCTTACATATTCATTCCCTATAGTGTTATATGTTCACACCAGTCCTTATGCAAGATTTCAAGAGGAATATTATGGGTGAGTTCCATGATACTAGAGAATATGTAAGGAAGTTTGGTATTGAACCTAATAGAACCTTAAATTAATTAGTGGTCTTTTATGATGAATTTAATGGGAAGTTGAAAGGAATCATGAATGTCTCTAAGGATGATCAATGTATGGTTTTTAGATCTCTTGTTCTAGTGTCTAGAAACTACTAGCATTTTTTAACCTATTTGAATGAGGGTTATAAATAAGTTCAAGGGCTATACTCATATTCTTCCTTGAAAAAGATAGTGGTTATTAGAAAACCATTTTTTAAAACAAAAATGAAATTATGGAAAAAAGTTCTTAAAACAATCAAGCAATTATAAGCACACATATCCCCAATACATATATTCATACTACTATGAGTGAATATATATAAAGGGGAAACTTATATATGTATATTACTACCTATGCATACACATGTAAGACTTGATCAACAGAGTCTTTAATCCACCAAATATAAATCCAAAACACACTACAAAATTATAAAGAACCCAAAAATAAAAAAAAACCCTAATTAAAATTAAGTATAAGAATAAAAACAGAATAAACCTTACCCAAATCCAATGTTTAACTCACTGTATTCGATGGTGGTGGATAGAACCGGCCTCATCATAAGAAACCACCTATAAGAAAATAGTGAAAAAAGAAATGAGATATAACGAATTCTTATATATATGTGATCAGTGTGTCAATTGTACATGATAAATGATACATGAATCTATAACCAATAATGAACAAATAATATTCAGATTGATATGTACGTCCCAATACTAAATAACATGATCATTATTAAATATCTTAATTTTTCAAACATCACCTTTAATTGCCTATTCAAAAATAAAAAATCACCAAAATATAGGAATATATAAAACTTCCATCAGCACTTAAAAGCAAGAAATAGGGATTATATATTGTTCTTAACCTAGAAAATCCATTCCTTGAATGTATAATATACCTTAAACTTTTCATTCCTATATCCTTCTTAATTTTTTAGATTGAAACCTCATTTTTTAGAATGTTCTTCTTCTATAATTCACCTTTATTCATAGTTTATATAGGTTTATCAATTTTATAAAGTAGATAATTTTCCTTATTTTATTCTTACTCAATCCGCATGGATTTTTCAAACCAGTTTGCGAAAATGATTAGACAATCTTTTGGTGAATGATCTTCCTTATTCTTGATTTTATATTCCTTCTTTGTAGAAACTATTTTCGAACATGCGATAATTGGTTCTTTCCTTTCATTTTTCAACAATTATTATTGTTATGGAATCTATGTCACAAATTCTTAACAATTTGGACTACTTGGTTTTCCTTCCAAACACACTTTCAAATGCCTTTAGAGTACCCTTTTTATGCTCCATTTCAAACTCCACACTATAATTGTCAAGCACTAGCCCACTACAATATCAAATATTGATACTTAACCCAACACATTGATCGGAATGACATCTTAGAAATACAGAATCACTAAATAGCCTATTTACCAATATAAACTCGTCATAATTAACTGAAAGCACTACCCATACCAACCACTATAGGTTAATCATTAATTTTGGTGAATTATTTGAACCAAATATGGTTCAACCAACATCCATCTCCAGACACTAAATTCATCCATTTACTATCTAAGTTCACACATTTCACAACCTTGATAATGATCACCATCCCTTGATATAGATTTCACTCAAAAGGACAAGTATGTGTCTCCCCACTATAGTATTATTGATACCATCATCAATCCTACATACACATTCCTAGTGCCTCATATCAGATTATGATCACTATAGAAGATCCTAGCCTAATAATCTCAACAAAATTTCTTCATTTAAAAACTATAATCTTTTAAACACACATTATATCCAACAAAAATAATACATTAAAATATATTAGATAGAGAAATCCATGTTATAGAAAAAATATCTTTAGGAATACCTCAAAACGTATGGTACTAAATGAACCTTCACCTTGGATGGATTATCCTAATAGAATAATCTCTATAGAAACCCACATCTCGACACATTCATGAAACCTATTTTTTCCATCCCAATATAAAGGTAATGAATGTACATTATTGATACATGATAAAGAGACCAGGGTTCATTTATTTTTCAAATATTGAGTTGAGATATTACTCCTTCAATTTACTTTATTACCCTCATAGTAAGGCTCAACAACCAACATTCATTCCTACCTGGTTTCCATCCTTCTCCATGAACCTTCCTATGCAATGGATGTATCTACATAGATAGATCAATCTTTCTTGAATATCTCCTATTAGGTTTACAGATAAAATTAAGCTAATCATACCCACAATTAGTACATAAGACCATTTAAAAAATATAATTCCTTTATGAATAAATTTCATTTGAATTATGTAATGAAATAAATAAACTTTTCAAATTTAGTGTCATACTCCATTACTGATCCCCATAATGATATAGCTCCATGAATTCCCAAAACATGATCTTATTTTGTAAATCTATCATAGCCTCTCATAGAAGAGTGAATGAAACTTGATCCATAAAACCTCTTCATTCCTTATTTTATGATCAAATGTATTTATCCATTCTGATTGATCTCCTTTGAATTTAGAAACTTCTAGTTTCACCCATATATCCTCTAGAGTTCCAGTCTTTTCAAATAGGAAATAAAATTTCTTCAACATATTCTAAACATCCTATGATCCCATGTCACTACTAAAAATCAGATACTGCTACTCCTGGAAATCATGGATAACTTATAAAATCATTGCTTTTCCTTTTTTAAGGCCTTAATCAATGGATCAAAGTAGTTGTAACATAATATGAGGGAAACAACCACTTGATCATGTTTCCCATGAGAATATAATGACATCCTAATTAGATGCTTTGTTGATTAATTTTGACTTAACATCATCCTGTAATAACAATATTACTAATTAGAAACTCATCGCGCCACTATCCTAAGCATGGATTATTACCACAAAATCATGAAACTACCTTTAATCCTTACTTCATAACAAAATATCATTTCCAAATCAAATAACCCTAAGTTTTATCAAAACATTCTAAGGGTTAATCTCCTACACACCAAGTATAATAATCAAACCCCACACATTCACCCCTGATAATAAGAAACCAGACACTCCCCCTAACTAATCTAACAAGAAACTTCCTAATAAAAATACATAATCAAATCACACAAAAATCACTAAAATTCCCTAAATCGAGAGTTTTGCATAAAAACATCAAGAATACTCCAACAAGATCCACCAACTTAATGGATTACCACCAATCCAAACCCCCAAAGAAAAATCCAAACCATACCCAATACATAGCCATCATACTCTAAACTACTATGAATCTAATATCCTAACAAACCAACTAAAGGTTTTAATCTACCATATAAACATGATTAAGATATCATAAATCAAACAAAAACATGTGAAAACCACTATATTAGATTCTATTAATTAATACACCATCATTAGGTTATTCTAGAAAACACCAATTCATATATTATTGATGTTTTAATTAATCAAAACCACTTTCAAAATTAATTTTACAAAAACACGACCACAAATAATACTTTCTTAAAACCATTTTCTAAATAGACTTTCCTTTTTTAAAACAATTTTTCATAGAAAATATGTCATGAACATATAGAAAAATAAAAATATTTCAAGTACAATTCATGAAATCAGATTCTATTTCCACCCCATTCTAAGAGTCAAACAAAAAATAACAATATCAACCCAAAAATAATACTGGAATAAATATCTCAATGATAACAGTGTAAATCCATAATGGAAAACCACACCCTTGGTGATTTGGGTTTCCACCATAAAGGTGTTCTTGATGCATACAACTGGTGTACATCCTAATATCCAACCATTGGAGAAAATACCCATGAGTGAAATTTGAGGGGTTAAAACCCTAAATACTTTTGGTGGGTAATTAAGAGGTCTAACCGGCTAAGGAGGAGGAGGATCCCTAGAGGTGGGGTAGCCACATTGGAGGCGCATCGGAGGAGGAGGTGGGGTGGATATTTCGGGGTAGCATCTATGGGGTGGAAGTGTTGGGTGGTAGCGTCGGGGGAGGACGTCACAGTGAGGATTCTACCTTGAGCAATGTGAAAGAGGTCGAAATTTCAGAGAGGAGGGTCATGGTGAGAGAGGTCGATGGTAGCATAGAGTAAATTAATTGGATGTGTTGGGAGGAGGGCGCCACAGTGAGAGATGTAGACTGATAGGAGAGAATGATCACGGCGGATTGGGGGATGAGGAGAGGAGTGCTCAACACAGATCAGAAAAAAAAATATGAACTGGGATGTTTATCCATGGATGGTTAATTAAATCATGGCTATCAAAAACCTATATCCACTTACCTATAAAACAGTGGCTATAGGTCTGTGGATATAGATTAAATTTCTAGTAGTTCATTCCAGAGAGGTCCCTCCTGGAAGTAGGCCAAATCCTGGTTCAGACCGTTACACTCACCCTGTGCACTTTCGTCGTGATGGTGTAATTCCAAGAGTGTTAGACTCCATTAAAACATCTTTTCACTCCACCCCATGCTTTTCATGCCCTCCTATTTGGATCATCATCCTCTTTCACATCTGAAGGGACCCCCAAAAAACATGGATGCTCAGCCTTTTGGCCCACCTTCTGTTTCGGGCCAATGTCCCTGAAGATATTGTACAGACACTTAGATTTAGGCCTCGTCTTTTTGAATATGGTCAGTGGGTGGTCCTCGTTTTGTATTTCCCCATTCCAGGATAATGTGATATCGGTACTGTTTTTCGAATATGGTCAACAATTATCCTCATTCATCATTCCACTATCACTACATTCCAAATACTGGGTATCATGATTCACAAATTCCATCCCCCTTTGTTTGGATTTATTCTAATGCCCCTGGTGTCATCCCTCTCATGCACTAGAGTACGTTACGAAGAAAATTTTGGATATTTTGATAGCTTTACTCTTTGTTCAAGACCCCTATTTTATCTTAGAAACTCTGGAGGTCATTTTAACCCCAAGTATTCAAAGATTAGTCAACACTCTCATACGTGAAGTGAATAATTATGTAGTCATACATTTTCTATCACACCAGGTATGAACCATGTGATCTTAGGGATTGAGTACTGTTTACTTCAAAATTATGATCGAGATGCGCTAAAATAAATAAACAAGTAGAAATATTTTCATGCACTTACTTAAAATAAATAAATAATCATGAAAATTTGTTTGTGGCTTTGTGTATCTTATAACACCCATGGATTATCCCCACCAATAGATGGATTAACCTCCCTGATAGAGAATTCCAGCTCTACCACCATTTGGTGCGTGGCCTCCAAAATTTTCTCACATCTGTTGAGATCCGTCTCCTCTTCTCCAGATACGGGGCACAGTTTATCATCCCTATTTAGGGCCTAATCTCTGTTAGCTTAGATGTTGGCCATTTCATGGGACTCATGCCCTAACCATTCCTTGGCTTCAGCTACCTGGGCTAGTAGCCATGCTATGAGCTCTGTTTTGGTGTTGATGAAAGAGGAGATCTCATTTAGTTTTTTCCCCAAGCACTAGATCTTCTATTCGACCTCTCGATGCCTTTGGATGGAAACTACCTTCCCTTATTGCCATCCCACACTGTGGCCACCCTATCGGAGAGGTAATCTCGAATGAGCATGTGAGGACGTCAAGAATCTACACTTCTAAAACACAGTTCATGGAGCCTGGGGTGAAGTATTCCAATCTGGATGACCCACTCTAATAACGAAGTGTTATCGATGAAGTGATTAATCAATTTATATGATTAGAAAAGGAAGGCCTTGCTATCCTATTCATCGAAAGAAATCTCATCCCAGTCCTTAGGATCAGCATCTTCATAATCAAGGAATAGCACCATGAATTTGGCAACAGGGTCTTCCTCTAGTGTTTCATCAAGAAGGTTGGGTTCCATGTCATTGGGTTGATCCTCATCATCAGATTCCACCTCGATGATCTCAGTTTCCGGTCCTCTGGTGTTCTTTTCAGTAAACATGATCGTTATGGTCTGGTCAGTGTGGGAATCTGGTTCCATGATGATCATCACCCCCTAGGTAAATGAGCAACAGGAGCCCCGACCATCCTCTCTAGTGCAGCCCAGACAATTTGAAGAACTGTTCGTACAATAATAGACAAATGTTAGTTGGCCAGATTCGATAGATAATAGTTATAGATTCCATAAATAATAGTAATTACATTTTTTGATCATTGGATTCTATTATTTAGTTACTACAATTGGGATTCCAAGATGCGGGCCCCTGTATATAGTTAGGAATTCTGAAGACTCCGGTAGAACCACCATGGATTTTACAGCCCCGCTAGACTTTGAAATCACCATTGTCCGAAATACAGATCTTGGAATTAAATCCCCTATCATGTGGGAACATGTTTTCCTTACAAGTCCCAGCTGCACCAGACAAGTGATAGAAAAATAAAAACATTTGGGTAGCCTAGAAAGTATCATAGAGGAATAGTTTGGAGTTTACCTCAAGAGCCTCTATGATCTCTTACAACTCTGAAGTTCTAATCTCACCTTCCTCTAAAGGGGTTCCTCTTCTAGCATTTTCCCCCCAGGAGTAGTCTTATGACTCTTCAGGTGAGGGGAAGAGCTCCCTCAACTCAATGGAAGACAACTATGGTGGGACTATTTGATTGATCAGTACTTTCACTTGGTCTTTCATTAGACATGGAGTGCCCCTAGAATGCACGTAGTCCTCTATCTCAGCAACATATTGTTCCACATATTCCTGAGATACTGAAAATTCATACTTGGCATGACCAATCTTTGATAAATCCATCCTGAGGTGGTTGAGGTACTCCCACATCTCTGAAATGTTGTGAAATTGCTTGTTGACGTCCCAGGTGTCTCAAACCTTGGGAATGATGGAATCCAGAGGCATATCTATATGGAATAGCTACTTCCTAGGGGCCTGTATGGGTATCCTATGGAATCATATGGATGGAATTCTTCCCACTTGACTCTATTCATCTGGGGATGTCATGTCCATTGTTTTTTCTGCCCTTCACTCGGTGAAGGCCCCAAAATCGTCGGCCCTATCATGGCCCTACCACTATGATGCACATCGGTTTGGCTTTCACAGTGTGTTCTTTCCACTTTATGACCTCAGATTTGAGATGGGGGAGTCTCCTCTTCTTCAACACAAATGGTTTGTTGCTTTAACATCTCCCCTAGGTAAGCTGACTCCCAGTTTTTATCATATTCATTCACCAACCCAAAAGTAGCAGTAGGCGGAGGCATTTCATTCCTCATCTTTCCATCCTCCTATGTAAACATGATTGACATCTTCCTTATCAAACATGGGTGATACTTATGGAGTTCCCCCAAGTAGACTCATGGGGTCAGTATCTATATGCACTTAAATTGCCTCGTGAAGCAGTGCAGGGTAAACGACTCATAGATGGGAACAAGGTCCACTCATGCTACCAGAACTCCACCCCAAAAGTCCAGTACATAGGACTAATGTTCCTCACTACCTTGTCTGTTATTGGTGAATACTCCCATGGGTAACAGGAACGTGTGGAAGTTGAATTCATTCACCTTCCAAACATTATTCATTGTGATCAGCAAAGTCATCTTGGCCGTAAAGCTCCCCACTACATTCAGAATGGTTGGTCGGAAGTTTGACCTGGGAGGGGAGATATCATTTGGATACTCGTATATGCTAATGTGCACCACTATCTATCCATATAGAAAGTGGAGCAGTCCGTACACCCACGGTGGCTTCCTCTCTTCACTAATGTGTCCCAGCACCTTGTACCGTTTGGGAAGCACTGGGATTCTGAAGTTAAAGTACTCCCCCATTACCAGTATGGATGCCATGATGAACGTGCTTGGTTGCACACCTATGTTTTTATCCCGAACTGGAAACATCCAGCCATAGATGAGCACTGAAATGAACCCAGCCAGTCTGACGACCTGTTGTTGCTCGGTCTTGACACTATACCCCCAAATATTCCATTGGCTATCCTCTAGGTTGCACCAATATGAATTATCTTTGTTTCACTGAGTTCCCCCATTAAGATAGTTATGAGGCCTTGTTGGTATATTCTTGGGTGCCTCCTCCCTTTTGGTATCATGCCTCAGTGATAAATTTATAATATTCTTAAACCACCTCTTGAAGTGGACATCTCACACCAACTGCTTGTCCTCACCTGGCACCAGGTCTATGAGTCCCTTTTCCAACTATGGAATATACTTTGTATCCTTACATACATTTACTATCAGTAATAATTCATCATACATCTTCCCCAAAATTGGGATATCAGAAATCCAGTGGAGATCCAAAGGCTAATACTGACCTCCCCATGGTGAAGGTGGAATGTTCTGGACATTAATGACCACCTACTCGGAGACTTGAAATCCGGTGGAGATCCAAAGGCTAATACTGACCTCCCCATGGTGAAGGTGGAATGTTCTGGACATTAATGACCACCTACTCGGAGACTTGGGAACAATTATTTTTGGATGATAAATATTAAATTGGGAAGCCCACGCTATTTCATAAAGGCCTACTCGCTTCATCTCTAATCCAAAATCCTCACATGTTGCACTGAACCAGTAGGCCCAGGTCTAGTCATCCAAAAAATTTCTCCCTGGCGCAGATCCCACTCATCGGTCCATCCCTTCTCTGGGTTCCCCAAAGCCGCCTTCAAAATGGTATAAGATTGTTAGGGATATAACTCATGAAATAATTCCTTCCTATAAATATTGTTAATGTGATTGTACAAACAATGATCATTAACAGGTGTGTGATCTTCTCATTTATGGCCAGAAGCAGCCCTAAACCACTGGTACTAACACGACGTGCTCCTGAACTAGTAATATGGTTCATCCCTAATTCCCTCAGGTATGAGAACATCATCCCTCAGGCTAAAGATATGAAATAAAACCCTTTTTTAAAGAGGATAATTTTCTTGGATCTCCGAGAGTAACTCTGTTAGGGATTTGTGATCTGAGTGGATTCTTACACACTCTCCAATCCCTAAACAAATTTCCATTTCCTTCCTCTAAAAAGAATCATATAAGCACCCCAAGAGTGACTTCTTGGTTGGATATTTCATTAGAATATTTTTGATATATTCTTCACTGATTATGAATCTCAATTGAAAATCATAGCCACACAATGTGAAGCTCAATCGAAAATCTCAACCACAAAGATCAGGCACAAAGTCACCTTATAGAGCTTAAGGATTGCGAAGCACTCGGCCATATATTGGAAGAACTCAATGCATGTCACAATGTATCCTAGGATCGCAATGAATCAAATACACTGAGTAGCATCACAAAACATTGGTTCGTGTAATCTAGTTCACAAAGTGAGATCATAGAGCATGCAGAGCATCAGAAATCGAAATCTCAGGCATGGAGCAAAGGAGAATGTGGAAAAAGGAGGGGTCACAACCTTTTATTTAGAAGCCCTGACCCCCAATATTTTTTGTACATAATGATGTGTCATGCTGCGTGACATGCTTTGTGGCACACTCTGTAGATTTCCCAACCCACACATTGTGCACTGTCACAACAACTTCGCTTCAGGATCCACATGAATTTGGGAGATTTTCCCTCAGAATATGACCCTTATTTCTCCATGGATCCCATTCTAAGGGGGGAATTTGTTGGTGCTAAAGTTCCCACATGGAAAGAAAAAAATATAAGTAAAAACCCCCCAACCAAATAGGCCAACAAGGATGATTCGCAAAGTAGCATCTCAAAGCACTCCAACACTGCGACCACCACATAGAAAAAAAATTCTTTGCACTTTTTGTAAAGAATAGACCATCTCTGTGCCCCCATGGAGAAAACTGATAGAAAAAGTTGTGGTTGTGATGAAATTTATGGAACCCTAAATTATTTAAGACCACCAAAAAGGGAGTGAAAGACTCCCCTATGATTTCGAGAAACTTGACCGCATCTTCCTTTGGTTGCAAATTGCAAGTTTCTTCGTACTGCAACATCCACCCTTCACGCCCCCCTAGTGAATATAAATACCCAGCTCCCCCAACTCATAAAGAACCAATACCTTGACCTTTTTCCTTTTTAGATCTCAAATTGTGAACCACCCTTTTCTCTGTGAACCATCGGATGAAAATGAATCATCAGAGGTACTTGACCATTATGAAACCCTTTTCATTTACTTTAAATTATCCCCTATTCATAAATGTATTTTCCTCATAGAGAACATGGGACACCACAAAGGAAGGAGACCCATTTGGGTACTTGGGACTTTGTGAAGCATCTCATATTTGTGAGGTACCCTCCAGATATATGTGTACACCATGATTAATCTTGAACACAACGCTTTGCGAAGCTCTTTCCTTTCCACATCCCTAATCTCTGTGAGACGTTGAGCTCTGCTAGCCCTAGTTCTCTTTAAGACTCTAGGTTCTATGATCCCCTAATCTCTTCAACCCCCCATTCTCTGTGATCTCTAGTGCTCTGCAAGACCAAGAGCTCTATGATCCATAGTGCACTGTGAGCCCGTAAGCTCTGTGAGCCCCTAAGATCTACGATCCCCAGGGATCTGTGAGCCCGTAAGATCTGTGAGCCACTGAGCTCTACGATCCCCATTGATATGTGATCCTATAAGCTCTATGAGACACTAAGCTCCAAGATCCCTAGTCCTCTGCGAGCCTGTGAGCTCTATGAGCCCCTATGCTCTATGAGCTCCTGTTCTTTGTGACCCCATGTGCTTTCAAAATTACCTCTCGGTGGGGTTTCTTTATTTGCAAACCTTTCTTCTATGAGGCCCTCTAGGATTGTATAAACAAAATCCCTTGGGCAGTGCTCCATGTTATGTTACCCTACCTCATGCTTCTTCTCATATAAATGATAATGGCTATTTCTTCTTCACATAGCCACACTAACATGATCCCCTCAATGGATCACTCCACAACCCCATCTCTACACATAATTGTCGGTTCCTTCCCTTCACCAAGGGTTAAAGCACATCGTTTATGTACGTCCTAAGGGTGGAGAGACAATCCTCATCATGCGATCTATAGGAAATTAAACTATCAAGAACCATCATCCCCAGCATATGACGTTAAATTGTATCCTCGAACCATGAAATATAAATTTGGTTCCCCACCTAGATCATTTTCCATGCCCAATAGTCTCCATGGGAGTGAGATCGTCCTAACATAGAATTAGATCCACCTTTCATGGAACAAAATATGTTCGTGAGGGAGGGAAACCATCTTGTTGTAAGCCCCTAGCCTTTCTTGTGGGCAGTAGTATCTTTGCTCCTCCTCTCTTCTTCCTTGAGAAGAGGCCAGAGGAGATATGGGAACAAGGAACTTCAATACCATGTCCTTCTCCCATTGGGATTTATCTCCATTGTTCCTCCATCCTATAGTAAGTCCCAATCTCCATCTCCATGGGATGATAACCACGCGTAAGCCCCGCTCCATCCCTCACAGGCACACCTTTCGTGATGCGATATTCAGGTCTTTTTTGGATCTTGTTCCTCACACCGAGTATGACTCACGTGAGCTTAGAGTGAATAGTGACCGTGAAATCCTCTTTGGGATGCCTCAGTGTGTAATCCTCATGCCCCATTTTTTCCAAACTACGTGGAATTTGATCTTTTTCCATTCTAGTAAACGTAATTAGGAAGCCTCCCTAAGGTTCAAGCTCGTCATCCATCAATCCTGATCACTTCACGTTAGTTCACCCTCATACATCATGAAGTTAAACTATATTCCCTTCTTGTATCACATTACGTTAAACTGTATGCATTCTAACTATATGGGTTTTGATCCTTGTCTTCTAGAAAGGGTACATAAGAATCCTACCTGAGGTTCAACCCCAAACAGTAATAAACATCAGTGTCCCCTTGGATAGTACCCACATCCTGGGTTTATCTCGTAGCGGCTTCAGACCAACTCTTGGGCCGCTAACCATGCGTAACCCCCAACATGTCTTTGGTTTATTGTACTTTACATACACCCCAATTACATGACCCATCCGGAACTACATGGACTTTGATTTCCAACCATGGGGATACGTAGGAAGCCTCCCTAAGCTTCAAACACACCACTCATGTTACATATTGGTCTCTCCCATGAGACCTTGTGTTTCGGGAAGGTCATTACCCAGCCCAGAGATTATACTTCCTCCATGTCCCATCCATGCATCCATTCTCATAGGATGCCTCCTCAGGTGTCCCATCACCCCACTGAACTATGTGGAATTTGATTCCCTACCATGGGGATACGTAGGAAGCCTTTCTGAGGTTCAAGACCAACACTACCATCATCTTCATGTTGGTTCCATCTCATTCACCATCCACATCATGCAATCATCCATCATCTATCTGGATTCTAACCCGGGCCACCACATCCTAAGGAATTCATGCCACCCATTCGGGTAGTTGAACATGCATAAGCCCCAGACAACATGATTCATCACCCCTTCCAACTATGTGGGTTTTGATCCCTATTTCCTATACAGGGTACATAAGAAGCCTCCTAGGGATTTAATCCCAACCAATGGTAAACAAAGATTCCCCCCTTTATGGGGTTCACTTACCCTGATCCATCCTCAGTGGTGTCCAGATCATTTTTTACAGTGTGGCATCTTCTATCTATGGGACACACCACCTCGGATCCATCTGCATTAGTCATTTCGATACATCATCTAGTAAACCTTCCAGACGCTCCCTTATGAGGATTTAGCAATCCGATCCACTCCTATCAGTGTTCCGATCAGTCTGATTCATCTCCTTTAGAAGTTAAAATTGCATCATACCCAGTGATAACATGGGAAGATTAGGAGAACCTCAGGGACATGTCTATGGCATATAATTCCCCACATTTAACTTCGGATGGCCCAGGCCTCTGCACCCTCGAGGAGCCCAGTCATAAGGGGAAGTAACCCAGATGCATTAGTGTTTCAGTGTCTAGACACACTAGAAATTTCCAATGTGACAACTCCCCTGATCAAAGGTTGATGCCCTGACTTGACCCCTTGGAATGTCCTGATAAAATCAGTGTAATTGACTGGTGTCCAAGAAGATATGGTATCGGGGAAGTGTTTCACGAACAACGTCTTAATATTTAAGGGATACCCAGACTAGGCGACGAATTCTGAGGAGGAATCAATGGATAGAGAGATCGACATCCCATCATCCCATTTCAATCAAGGACAAAACATATCTGAATAAGTGACGGATGCCACCCATCTGAGGAAATAGGGAAAGTGGGGAAACAACTAGTGCATCGCAACACGATGGTGCACACCCCAACTAAAGCATCGGAAACAGTACCCCTACCTAAAACCATTATTTATAACCTGAGGATATGAAAACCTAAAAATGGGGTGAGATCAGATGCTCAGTAAGGGTATAAAAATAAAATACGTAGAAATATAATGAGAATAATGGTATGATAACATGATTGTGAAAATATAAGATAATACCCTGCATATCAAAAATCATGGAATAAATATTGGCAGTTCATAAGACATGAATCATAAGAAAATAAAAGAACATAATTTATGATATCATAACACTAACATAAGACATGAAATTGTGTCATACAAAAAAACTTTTAACTTTGTGAACATGTATAAATAGTAACAGGTTTTCTCATTAAATTAAGGACATGAAATAAATCCCTTGCATAAATATATGTACATGAAAACTATGTTCACTCATAAAATTATGGACCTGAAAACCAGGTACTTACATAGAATTATAAACATGAAATCAGGTTAATGCATAACATATATACCTCATAAGTTATCCATCATTACCCCAATGCATAAAAGGGAGATATAGGTCTCACCTATCACATAATGAGATAATTCTTACGTATTCCACAAAAAAAAAATTCATTCAACAAAGCATGTCCCAAGGAATAAGATGGGTTTCTTAAACATCATTTCATCATAACATAATTCATGAAATACAAATGGATTTCATAAATATAATTCCATCATAAACATAATAAAAACATAGGATTTATAGGGATGGTATACTTGAAACATATCCTTATTAAATAATTTCATATTAGATGGAAAATAATTTTGGTAAAACACTTGAAATAAATTCTCTAGGAAAATTTCCTTTCTTCATCAAATTTTTTTTCTTTTCTTAAAATGTCGCACAATTTTAAAAGAAAATAATTTCATTGAAAATAACATTGAAAACATATGAGGGAATCTTCATGGAAATAAGTGATTAATTAAATATAAAAATCCATTCATTCTGTAAAGGATAAAAAACATTATTCTCTCACTTTTTTAGGAAAAGTAGAAAAGTAACTCATTTGAAAATGAAAAAAAAATATTCCATTAAAACCATGTAGTAAAGAGTAAAAACTGGGTAAAAATTAATTTTAAAATTACTAAAATAATATTCAAAAAATTATGAAAACATTTTTATAAAACATGTACATTGATGATAAATATACCCTAATAAATACTTACATATAAACAATCTCAGATAATAATGAAATTGAAAAATTTTCCCTTTATAATTTATAATATGTAGAATAGTATACCTAATAAAATAAATAAAATTATATAAATATTATAAATATCATAAAATTCATAATAATAATCATAAAATCATTCTTGGGCAGCATAAATGCCACACAAAATAAGTAGGTGCTGTATAAGGCATGTGTCCTATAAAAATAAAATTGAGACAAAATAATCTCTTACCTTAGGTATGATTTCTTTTTTACATATCCAAAACTCATGTATAATGGTTTAAATAATGTCATTAACTTAATAAATAACCATATTTATATTTATGATATCATATTTTATCATATTAACACCAATTTAGTAATATTTCATTATTACTCTTCTTTTGGTGTTAACTGCTTTATTTTATCCTATATGTTTTGTCATATAAATCCAAATACTTGAAAATAATATATAGTTATATAATTTATAGAATAATATTAAAGTAATATATATCATATTTTTTCATTATATACATTTATATAATCATTCATGAATGGTGTACATGGATATGAATCACATCACATCGTAGAGATGGTAGGTCATACGTACGCACGAGCAATGGTATCATTTACTTAATAGAAAAAAGTATATAAGTGGATGATATATTTGTTATTAAATAATCAATATCATAATCATATATTGTAATTATTTCCATCATTATACTCATCCATATAAAGTAGTGGTGAAAAATGGATTACAACATGACGTGGAGATGGTAAGTCATACGTACACACACGTGGTGATTTAATTTTTCATAGGATGGATAGAAAGTGGAATAAGGTTGTTTCAATTCATAACAACATATAATTATATAGTTTATAATGAATATATTACTTTATAATTGAAATAATAAAGGAATAGGAAGTAAAATAGGACATTATCTTGAGAGATTTGGTAAAGGAGATTAACTCTTCTTCAGCGAGCTCTCTCTAGATCTCCTCTTAAAGGCACTAGAGTTGGTCTTTTGAGAAGACCAACACCTATAAAATGTGACTAAGGAATTTTATGAGGTAAATGGGTAATTTATATCTGATATTAAAGGCTCAATGTGAAGTCAAGGGGTGAGGGAGGAGTTTCCCTTTTACAATTGAAGTGGGGGGCACTTTTGGGATCTCTAAAAATATTAATTTATAATAATTTCAAACCCCATAAAAAACCTCAAAAATGTCATAGTTTATGATATGATAAGATATAAGGTTGTAATATCAACAACAAATTATTTTTAGGTGAGTTTTTATTTCAATTTAAACAATATCATTTCAATTTACCCTTAGTTATTCTATTTCAATTTTAACTAAGGTAACAAATTGTCTAATATTAAAACTGTGTAATTTCTACTTATTTGATGTCAATTAGACCATAAATGAAGAATTTATAGAATTTTATATTATTTATTATTTATT
The DNA here is from genome assembly GCA_963277665.1 of Viscum album. Classification (NCBI taxonomy): domain Eukaryota; kingdom Viridiplantae; phylum Streptophyta; class Magnoliopsida; order Santalales; family Viscaceae; genus Viscum; species Viscum album. The sequence goes on along the minus strand of OY728148.1, from coordinate 1,093,439,999 downwards.
TTATATTTTTTTTTAATATTTTATGATTCTTAAATAATTTAACAAAACATTATTTTGACAAAATATCAATAGTGTCAATTTTGAGACTATTAATTTAATAGATTTTTGAAAATATCAAGATAAGATGTTAACCTCAGAAAAAGTATTTAATTATTTCTATTAGTGGTAAATTTAATCTATAAAATTATTTAGAAATATTAATTATCCAAAATTATATTTATTTAAATATTGTTAATCACATTAATTTAATATTTCTAGTAATAAAATAATTACTACATCAATTTTGTGTAATTATTTAATATACTTATTTGTTGAATAAAAAATATAAATAAAATAATATAACAAAGATAAATCTTTTATATTTCATAATAATACTTATAGTTGAATATATCTCTTGGAAAATCCAACATTAAAAATATTATATGTATTAAAACATGAATGTGAAAACTTTAACATCACTTTAAATAAAATATTATAATTGTCCTAATCTTTTCCATATGGATTCAAATGGTCAATAACTTGAATTTTGAATTATTATGGTCGATATATACTTGACCAATAATATTTGAACAATTTTTTTGGTCTTTTAAATGTTATTATTATTTTAATAAAAATTATTTTATTGATTTTTCATCAATTAAATAATTTATGCACCATCAATATATAAGAAATTAAAGTAAATATTTATTTCCTAAAAATTAAAAATAAATTAACATGAAAAATAAAGACATTTTTTATTTAAAATTAATATTTATAGTCTAATTTATATTCTATATGAACTTATTTTAAAAATGATTATGTTATTAAAAATTGAGTAATACATGTTTAACTTTTCTTTAAATAAAATATATTAAATGTCTTAATCTCATACAAATGGCTTCAAAAAGGTATGATTTCGACCCAAGGATGGTTTAGGTCGAAACTAACTCATTCGATCATATTAAAATAAGTGTTAAGATAATTTTATAATATTATTTTTACCCTTAATTACCTGATTTACCTTTTTACTGTATTAATAAAAATTATTGAAGTAACTATTCATAATGCCAAAAAAATAATCCTATTATCATAATCTGGGCCCACTAATTCTAAATAACTAATAAATTTTTAAAAATTCAAAACATAGAAATTTCAATAAATTATTTAAAATTTATCATGCTGTCGGAATGAAACACAGAGTTTTATAAGATAAAATATTATAAAAGATTGAAATGTTTTTACATCAAAATTCCTGGTAAAATTAATTCCAATGACCAATATTATATTAAATGATAAAAATATATTATATTTTTACTTTAAAACCATTCAATAATATAATTTATCCAGATAAATTATTTCTTTTTAAAAAGTTATTTTCAATTAAAATTTAGTATATTTTTACTATTTAAAAAAACATTAAAATTTTCAGAAAAATATAAAAAAATTATCCAAAGTAAAATTTTATATCCTGCTCCCAAAGAAGAAGTTTATTTTGTTAAATATAATATATAAAAGTGTAAAAAACTATATTTAAAATAGGTGCACAAATAAAAGGTGGAAAACTATATTTTTTGAAAAATAATTATTTTTATTGAAAAATTGAATTTTTTCTTATATCATACCAAGAAAAAATATAAGATTAACTTTAAATTTTATATTGAATATATTAAATATATATTAAATTAATAAAATCCATTAAAATGGATTTTTTTATTTTATAATCTCACTTATTTTCATTTAAATATTTTTTTATAAGAAAGTTTATACTATTAATACCCACCATTATAATGACTAGGTTATTATGTAACATAATAATATTTAGTTATTCACTTAAAATCAGACTTGAATGAAATAAATTCTATCAAAATAACTTGAAATTGTGTGAAACACAAGCCTATTAAAGTGTTGCGTGTACCGTAAGCTAAGATAGTTTTGTGTGTATGGAAAGATAATCTTGGTGTAGCATAAAACACAAGACTTAAAAGATATTAAAATGAATATATCTTATAAAAATCTCAGGGTGTTACAACTACATAGTGTGTACTCCAAGTACATGATGTGTAGTTCCAAAATTCCATCTTCCCAGCTACATGGCCACATTGCCATGTATTACAACATGGACATGTACCACTACATAGTGTGTACTCCAATTATAAGGAATATAGTTCCAAAAAATCTATATTTCCCAAAGAGGAATATCACAATGAGTGTTTTCTTGAAACCACTCATCTTGTGATCAGGATTTCTGAGAAAGAAACCCCTACAAACCTCCCGAAAACCCTATTTTCTCCCGGATTAAGCATAGATCAACCCCCATGGGGTCCTTAATAGTCATAAAAGGGATTTAAAACATTAAAAAAACACATATATGATAATTAGGGATTAAAAATAAAAATATTCCAACCTCATTATGAAAACATTGAAGCTTCAGGGCCAAATATTCACTTGGAAGTCACTACACCTCAATCTAGTCTCGATCACCATCATAGATAATGTCTGATGACAACTTCTTACCCCTTAACTCTTATTATATCTATCATGAAAAATGGAGGAAAACTCCCCCGAATTCAAATCATAAGAATCCAATATGGGGTTGGGGTGTTTTAATCAATTTAATTTATTTATTTATTTATTTATTTAAATGTCCACTTAAAATACTCATCCAGAGTCCAAGAACTCAAAGTAAGTTTACACTTTACCTAAGAAAAACCTAATATTCTAGATGCAACCATGGATTCAAAATCTCAATTTGACTCTCCATTCAAATTATATCACCTCTTAAACCCACATGAAGAATATAATATTTAATTAATTAAATATTAAAAATTACAACAAAATTTGAACTACTCAGAATTCCATTAAACTTTTATCCTAGGTTAAAACCCCTATTATGGGACTAATAGAGTGGTTATAAATTTTTTTGAGATCATATACTAGGAAATATTGATTATTTTACCTCTATTGAGCACCCAAAAGAAAAAAAATTAAATATCTACTAAAATTTCAATAACTTGAAAAACATGGGTTTTTATAATCTCCCCACCATAATATTTTTACCTTGGGGAACCTTTGTTTTCCTCAAAACACAAATATAGACCCACATTATTAATCAATTCAAGCTCAACTAATTTTTCTCTGCTTTGGGATGAAAATTGAGTTTCTCTACATGAATAGATAAGTTGTACAACCCATCAATGGTCAACCCACTGCCTTCCAGCATCAATAACCTACCAATACAATGGATAACTACACCCATACATCCTAAGATTTCATATAATCATCTAAAATCATTATCTTACTCACGGTTCTCCCCACCATAGAACTCACCCTACAATGTAATATTCAAATCCATGATAATTCCCACCATCAGAGTCTTCTATTAGAACTCATCCTTAGTAGTCCACCAACTCACTTGATGTAGTCCCCACTTCATCCTCGACCCAACCGACATAAGGTTCATGTCATCATGACTGATTTAATTCTCCCAACCATTGAATAATACTTATTTTTACCTTTCAACAAAACACCAACTCCAAAAACTAGGCTCTAATCACTATCAAAACTCAGAACTAGGTGTGGTCTCCTCACTCTCACCCAAGTGACGAAATAAAAAGTCAAATTTACCCATTCCTGGATTCCAATAATAGAATATATGGTATTAATTTACATCTCTTACATCATAAGGACCTCACTCACAGATTAATGATGGATCACTTCCCACTATGCAGCTTCATTTATACCACTCTATGAGTATAACCTCCCATGAGGCCCCTCGTCAAAATAGAACTGAAATTTAGATAACTAGAATATAGCTTATTCTCTCTCAGTGTACTAAAGATAATATTAATATATCGGGCATGATCATATATGGAATGGTATTGCACTATTATTTCATCAATTAATATAACCAAAAACCAATATATTCCCAAAACATCGAGATTTTATCCCTAGATCCTTGGTCCACCCTTCCCATAAGCCTATCATCACACCCACATTGGTTCTCAGCCTACTCATAGATACCTTAACAATTAAATAATTCTAAGAATATTCTTATGGAAAACCCAATATATAAACAAAATAATATATCACATCACTACATGTTTGTACCTCTATGATATCATTAACGTACAATAACCATGCACTCTTGCGTAACACAAACACAAGATATGTTCTTACTCTTTTGAGTCACACCCCATGAAATATTAACTCAGAATACCTAACTACTTACCATGAAACACCTCCTTTTCTTTTTTTATAGCTCATAGACACCATACAAAATCTACTTTAACAACTATTACCTGATATAGTCACCTGAAAAGTTCTACCCATCAAAGTCAGCCTGAACAACCAAGCACCATAGGTGATTCCTCATAAACCAAAGGCATCATCATGCCCATACCAGAAACCCCAAACACCTACTATAAACCATTCTCAAACCCTAAATCACCAACTTGTTCTTCCACTTAAATTAAAACACCATCTTGGGCTGACCCCACTCACGAGTCACCCTCAGAAGTCACCAATCACCAACTATCAAAATCCGAGTCATGTCAAATAAGTTCACTGGGCTCTCCCACATATCCCTACAGGTTAAGTATCACCACTGGTCACCTGGTCCAACCATATAGGTCTAGTAAAACTCACATAAGTCCACTACTATTTGGATCTCAAGCATTCTACCATCCCAACATCACACTACAGCATCATGCTAAACACCCACTCATGGGGTTCCTCAAATGATGGCATCACATGATGACCATCACCTCAAACTATCTCACACATCCTATTAGAGTATCTAAATATTATACTTCTCTTTAGAGGATCAGGGAATCATACTGAACTTGAATAACAACTACCAACAAAGCAGGACCAATGGTTATGCACATATTCCATGCTCACCCACCAGGTTCACTACACCAGCTGTGCATGAGGACCACATCATCATATTAATCAACAATAATATCACTATATATCTAAATGATCTTCCATTAGAAAGAGATCCATATAAAATTCATCTTAGTTTAGTACAATTCCCCCAAATACTTATATGATAAAATAAAATATGACCATTTTTTAAAACCTTAAACAAATAAGTCTCTAATATCAGTAAAATCAAACACTAGCATGCCTATAACATATAAATTCTATGTTTCTATCAAGATGTATGAGATTCCCCTTACCTACACCATCCATGAGTCAAAATCAAATCACTATCCTCTTTCCAATAGTCCAAGACTAAAAATAAATCACAACTCATAAAATGAAAACCACATGTGCATCATCCAAAATGTAAAACATATACAACTATAACAATAAAAACCTAGAACATCAGTCCCATGACTTGGTAACCTATAAATCCCACTAGAACAGGTGTTATTGATGCACCGTCCTGATATCAATCATAGGATCTGACAAATTCTTATATCTCTAGTCTACCAAATCTAAAATAGTAAATTAAAAGGAAAGTGAATCCTATAATACCACTTTATAAAAACACACCCTAATTAAATCCATGAATAGTTGTCAAACTGGTTCTCCACAAGACCTTAGACATGCATACTCTTATACTAGAGGCTATCAACTAGCAGTGTGGTTCTAAGGTGATATTGTGAGGAAACTATACCCCCATATTAGATTTCAAAACCATAAATAAATAGCCAAGAACCATACACATCAAAGTACATGGAAATAATAAATAAACTGAAATAGAAGCATGTTGTAATATGATGAAATGTTTTAAAGGCCTGAATTGTCATCACATATATACAACACTGATTTCCCACTAGGATGATCACATATAGAAAATAAATAATTCAAAAATAAATACATCAGACTCTACTAAAAACTTTGAGTCATGCCATATAACTAATCTCTTGAACCCTATTGTGTTACACCATCCTGATCATCTAACTCCACACGAGTGGATACACTCAAAAATGTAATATTGGGTCTCCTACATAACAATCATTCATCCATTATAAACCTAAAATTATAAATAATGTTTACATACACATCGTTGTGAACATACAGGGGGTGAGAAATAAATATTTTTTGGACACCCCCAATGGTGAACTTATAATCTGTTATCGTAGGTACATGATCATACCATATGATTAGACTTGTTGAAACACAACTAAAATAGAGACAAAAAACCACCATTGATCCTTAAGTCCATCAATTTGATTGATCATACCTACTTTAGATAGTGTTGGGGTGTTGCTGAGTTCTTGTTGATGATCGTACATCCCAAGTAACATGCAAGATCCACCTTCTTGGTAGCCATAAATAAACCATGTGACTTCACTCATTATATATTACTTGATACCTAGATGCATCAGTATTGGCTACTAATATCATGCAAGAGTAAAAATAGTACCCGGAGTTTCTGTGTGACATATTTCCCATATGTCAAAAAAATAGTTCTCAAAGTATCAATCTAATATCTAACTATATGTCAACACTGATGGTTCCCAAAGCGTTAGTCTATAACTAGTCCAAAGATGAGGAGCATCATTCCTACGTTATATTACATATGTTATGATATCTCTTCCTAGAGTTTCATTGTGTAACATAAACCATAGAGTATAATATCAATTTGTATAGCCTTATTATGACACCAAATACATATAGTATATTATCCATGTCTGGATCCTTAGTCCTAAATCTTAACCATGTATATGGATCGCAATATCCAACATTATCAACTATATAAAAAATAAAATGTTCCTAGAACCTTGTTCCATCACCCAAACCATGAACAAAACTATTAGTACTAATACAAATCATCAGATCTAATATCATATCCCATGGGAAATTAGCATCATTTCCAACATACTCAATCGCTGATATGGATTGTTATGTCAGACATCTAGAACCAAACATGTATAGAATCATATCAAAATATATAATCCATAGATGTAGAGTATCATGTCTGGTATCTAGAACCACAAATGTGGAGTATCATGTCCAACTCTCTCAATGATGGAAACCTATATCAGTAAACTATGATCCAAAATGTGGCCACTAAACCATATAAAAACATCTAAATGGGCGTAAACCAACTCTCAACCTAAATGAACAAGAGAAAACAAATCAAGGGTTAGATAAATAACTATTATTATTATTAAAATCTCAACACAATTGGTTCATACATCAGTTTAGGCCCCAATGGGACACTTGAAACCATTACTACACAAAAATACATACCCACGCATGGTTGATATATCAATAAAGAATTAAATTAGATCTATAGAAAATATGAAATTAGAGGAATTCCTATTAGGATCCTGAAAAAAAAATACATAAGTAGAGGAATTCCTCTTGGGATCCTTTGGGTTAAAAATATGTGGGGTAATCCCTCTTGGGATCCCCAGTCACAAATAATCTTTTAGGCCAATGCCCGTCTCTCAGAGGTCACACCTCCCAAAACAAAATTTCTATAATCCCATAGATTTAAAACGTTATAGGGTAAAACATACAAGGAATATGGAATCAATCTTATCCCCTTTCAAAACCACCCTAGGATAGCCTAAACACTCAACCTAACTATCACCTAGAGTCACAACCCAATTCCACTAACTAGGGATAGTCTCAATATAACACCAATTGAGGACTCCATCAAACCCATACCACATTTTCCAATTATTCTCATGACCCTTTCCCAGATCTCATATCATTTATTACCCTCAAGAGATAGATGGATTCAATTATTGGATGAAAAAAATTATATAACAACTTACTTTCACTAAACCACTTCATAGAATTCCCCAAAATTCTCTAAGGGTTTCACCATCGCATTCTATGAATAAAAATACTCAAAATGGAATTATCTTATGTCCAATTATGACTCTAGGGCACAAAATCACCCAAAACCTAAAAGGGGTAACAAATGGGTAGTAGATGGTGTGTACCCTGAGTACACAACATGTACTCCCAAACCTCGGGCCAGTCCATGTACTTCTACATGGTCGGGAACACATGGGGTCTGGACATGTACAACTACATGGTCATGGAATAAATGTGGTCTGGTTGTGTGCTTCCACATACTCATGTTCCCTTTATATGATGTTTTATCACTTATACTCATCCATATGGTCACATACCAATACACAGTGTGTAATCCAAGTACACGGTGTGTAGTTCCAAAACTCCATCTACCCAGCTACACGACCACATGGCCATATAACACTACACAAAGTGTACTTCAAGTAAACATTATGTAGTTCAAAAAACACCATCTTCCCTAAATGGAAAGAATACATAGGGTGTCTTATTAAATCTGCATGTTCTGTGATTGGGATTTCTGATTGGGAAACCCCTACAAAACTCCTGAAACACCCTTTTTCCCAGATTGAGCATAAATATACCCCCGGGAGTCTTTATAACCCATAAAAGGGATTTAAAACTTTAAAAACACATCTATTTAGATTAGTTAATAAAACCTCAAAAATATTTCTACCTCATGGTGAAAACAATAAAGCTTCAAGTAAAAATTTTCACCTAGAATCCACCCCACCTCAATCCATCCTTGATCGTTGTTGTGGATATAGTCTGGAAAGACCTCATTATCTCTTCCCTATTATTTTGGATATAGTTCACAAGGGAGGAACCCTATCCCCCTTGTTCTGTATAGGAATCCAAAATGCAGTATGGGTGTTTTAATTAATTAAATGAATTAATTAATTAATTAAATGTCCACTTAAAACAATTCACTCGAGTCTTGAAACCCTAAGCATGTTTACACCTCACATGAGAAAAACCCCCCATTCCAAAATTAACCATAGAGATAAAATATAAATATTATGATCTTTTCAAAAGATATCTTCTCCCAAACCTACATAAAAAAATTTATATTTATTTAATTAAATATTAAATACTCCCCCAACATTATAAATGCTCAAAATTCCACCAAACTCTTATCCTAGGGTAAAACCCTATTTTAGGACAAATGGAGTGAAAATAAATATTATATGATATCGTCTACTAGGGTAAAATGAACATTTTACCCCTCATGAGTACCCAAAAGTAAAAAATTTTAAATTTATAGTCAAATTACAAAATCTAGAAAAACACAGGTCTTTAATTTATAGCTAAGTAGTTCATAAAAATATTAGGAAAACTGACTCGGGTTATGATTAATTTCCTTACCTATATGTAGAAACCAAACATGAGAGAATTCAGACTGACAGATCTTATAATCATCGTTAACCAACTGTCTCAAGTTATGGAAAACAATCCAAACCTCACTGAACTTCCTAACATTAGAAATAAGAGAAAAATAGAGTTGAATGGAATTTTAGGTGTAAAGACCATGGTAGGAAAAAATATTCAACATCATACACGTTCAGAATATGATATGAAACACTTGGTTATATTATTAAAGGGAATGCGAATTTGTTACAAGTGTGGAGAAAAATGATATCATGATTATAATTTCAAAGGAAATAATGAATCTAATAATTCTTAATGCCTTAACTATAATAAGATAAGGAATTACGAAAACAAATGCCCCAATCATCAAGGATGACCCTAATAATTTTTGTGGTATTTATTGATGAAATATTGAAATACTTTAATTATTATGAAGAGAACGATATTCATTTGATAATAATTATTGAGGATTTTAGAAGAAAATATGTTGTATAATAAATTTGGTAAGTGTGAATGTTGATTTTAGGAAGTTTCTTTTCTTGTAAATACTGTATTCATAGATGTAATAATGGTTGATCTTTCTAAGAAAAAAGACAATAAAATAATAGCAATTTTGGATGAATATAACCTTTAAGGATTTTAATTTGAGGTAATCATGGATAAATTGGAGAATAAATGATTATGATATGGTTTTATTTATCAATGGTAGTTTGGTATGGGTATTAATAGAAAAAATCAATGATTTTTTCTAATAATAGTTAGTTTTATGGAAAATTTAGAAAATGTGAATTTTTGAAACATGTATGGAATGGTATAAAACACCCTAAAACGTATTATAACTTGATATTTTTTAAAGAATTTATAGATTAAATTACAAGTTAGAGTGTGATATAAAAATGTGATCCTTGGTGAATTTTATTTTATTTTTTGTAGTTTATATCATGTTAATTCATGTTATTTGGGGAAACTTATATTTTGGAATATGTGATTAGGGAATATGTACGTATTTGATTATGTGATTGTATAAATGATAAAGGTTATTAGGGGATAAAATAAATAATAATTTATTAAACCTTTCTGATTTTTTGGTTTTAATTTATTCAAGCATATTTGATAATTTTGGAATCTATCTTTGGTTATTATTTTATCTTTTCCAACCATTTTGGTTTTAGATGGGAATAATAACTTTTAATCATTTTTTTGAATATATAGTTGATTTAATGTTTATTTAAGTGATTTAGGAATGAAAAAATCATCAGAATCATCATGATGCACATATAAGGATAAAATCATGCTTATTGACTGGGAAAAAATTATGTAAGTAAATTTTATCATAATTTTTAACCCAATGGTAAAAGAATTTCTCAAACTTGAGAAAAAAGAAGATAAATTTATCAACACTTATGTATAAAATAACACACATCTACCAAGTTACATTTTCAAAAACTCATTTTCAAGTATTAGTCTTATATAGGTATATTCATAATAATTTTACTGGTTATAACCTATAAATTAAAGTTCATGAGAAATCTATATTCTATTTTATTATTATGTTATTATATATTTTGTTTAGAAAAGATGAATTCAAATAATGATGATGAAATTTATTTAAGGACTATATAATGTAATACCATGATATTTTAGTATATATTTTATTCTAAAAAATACACCATGTTCGATAGTGCACACCACACAAAACCTTGATCTTAAATGAACTGTGAAACAATATTATTTAAATGTGATTGTTATAACTTAGTCATTAGGGTGAAAGGTATGAATAGGAATAAACAAATTATGAATTTTATGTATATGAGTTTTATTTAATAAAAATAATGAATTCAATCATTATAATTAAATTTCATCTAACTATTTTTATTAAGAAAATAATAAAAATAAATTCATTTTATGCTTTAAAAATTCTTTTCTTCAAAAAATGGTTTTTAAGAATTTTATAAATGGGTAATTATAATTAATTTATAATTTTTCTAGAAATTTTATTTCACAAAATTAATTTAATTTTTTAAACAATCACATAAAAATTATCTTGGGGTCATTTTTTGGAATTTTTATAAAAAAACCGATTTTTAGGTGAATAGTAAAAACACTGATTTTGGAGAAAATGATATTTATTTTCTTTTAAATAAAAAAAATTATATTCTATTTTATATTTTATTAGAATTTTAATAATTTTATTTTCATTTAACACAATCAAATTAAGTCCACGATAATCAACAATATACTTGATTTTTATGTAAAATCATTTTTATGTTTAAAAAGGGTATTTTTCTAAAAAAATGATTTCAATGCATTTTGCATATATATATTAAAATTAATGTATAATAATTATTGTAAATAAATATTTAAAAATGGTATTTATATTTATAATAACTATTTTCAAATCGGGTAAATAGGTCAGTTTTATTTTTGGTCACAATGAATATCATATATAGTAAGAATTAGTCACTATAATAAAGGATAAAATGGATTAAACTAGGTTAAAACTATCGGTTGATTCTTTAAAATCACTATAAAAATTACCTTTAATTTATTATATGGTTTTATTTCAACTATAATCATCATATATTCAAATATTTTTCATTTTTAGTTCATTTATATTTGATAATGACAATTATTTTCTTTAAGTAAAGAATAAATACAAAATGTCGCTCTCATTATTTTAATGTATATAATATGTCTTCTTTGGTGATTAAAGAAGATAGTAATTTTTATAACTATTTATATTTAATATTAATAAATTATTTTTATGGTGGTAATTTTTTTATTTTCTAGTGATAGTATAATTACCTAGAATTCTTACATAACATCAATATAGTGTTTGTGTAAAGCAGTATGAAAAACAAGTAAATAATTTTAAAAACATTAAAACAAATATTTTTTGGATGAATTAAGGTGTTAAAGTAATTTAATTAATAATTATAAAGTATTATTGTTGGTGAAATTATTTATATTATAATTTAATTTTTATCTTGATTCCTTTAAATACAAACTGTGTGAATAGTCTTGAAAATGACCTTAAATTGTAATTAATATTTAAATATTATTTTTAAGTCACTAAAAATAATAAAAAACCTATAACAACTAAAATTTATATCAAAATATATTATCTATCCTGAATAATATATGCATGTTACACTTTCAATTTTTTAAATTATTATCATGACCCTTAAGGATTGAAACATTTGTTACCACAATTAAGGTTAAAGGGGGATAATGAATAGTTTAAACCAAAAGATAAGGTTTAAAATGACCTAAAAAATTGTCATAAATTTATTTTTAGAATATATTTTTACCTTATAAATATAATATTGTAAATTATGACAATTTAGATTTACTTTAATTGATTTATACATATAATATATAATAATATTTTATGTATTTATATGATTTACAACCGCCTCACTTATAAAAGGGAACCTCCTCTCCACTCTTATTCACAAAAATTGATCCAATCAGTTAATTAAATACCTAGAAAATACCTTCCTAGATTATTTCTATATTTAATTGATCTTCTATTATTCTTCTATGTCCATCCAAAGAATTCTTAATGTTTAATCCAAAGGACAATTTCCAAAGAAGAAGTATAACTCTTAACTGATTTCTTTAATTTTTTTTCTCCCTATACCTCCTTTACTTCCATCATAAAAATACTGATAAAATAACCTAAATATCTTCCATATTTTTTAAATTCATTATATTTATGTAAAAATCCTTATTCATATCATTTTCCTTCTAATTATAAATGAAAGCATCACTCGTGTGTACATACGGGGAACTGCCTCCACAAAGCGATGTATTTCATATTTCATAAACACCCTTCATGGTCAGTTTTTATGATAGATTTAATATTTATAATTAATATTAATTAAAAAATTATTATTCTATAAAATTAATATATTATCTAATTTCTTACCACACCATAAGTTGGAAAATAATAACATCGCTCAGGCGTACCTGTGGACTATCACCTCCATGGAGTGATGTGATTAATTTTTCATTTCTATATTAAATGGATGGTAATAAAGATATATTTAATGAATATATATGATATATTTTATGTAATAAATATTTTTCAAAGGTGAATTATTATTTACCTTTCTTTTTTTTCATCCATCGAAAAATGGAAACCTCACCAGTGCGTTTGTACAAAATACGGTCGACATGAAGTGATGAAATTTATTTTTTATCACTATCTTATATGTATGGTTATAAAAGTTTATATAATGAATAAATATGATAATTATGCAATTATTATAAGTATTTATATTATAAAATCATTACCAAGGTGCAGGTATTGGATCCTTTAAACCAAAACATACATGAAAAAAGAAATAGTTAACTCTTGGGATAATGATGTTAATAAAGAAATGTTAATGAATGGGTGGTAGAATATTATAAGCGAATAATATATGGTATTATAACTATTAATAAGGATATTTTATATATTAATAACAAATATTAATTTATTACACATGATTTTAATAATGAATACAAATAAATTTGGTCTTTAGGTAAAGGTAATTTCATCTCATTTCTACTTCAATGATCATGTTTTACATTATGCACTTAATTTATTTTACATGAAATATATACTAACCCTTTAAAATTTTATGTAATTAATTTTTATATATTCATGGTATTCAAATTTATTTATTCATTTTTTATCTTTTAATGGGTTTCGATTCAAATATTTCTAATGAAATATGGATTTATTTCACAATCTAGTTTTTAATCAATACTGTTTTTGTTTAAATTTTTATTGAAATAATTTTATTACCTATTATCCTTAAGCACCTTATATTTTCATATATTATAGTTTTTTATTTTTTTCATATTTTCAACCAATTTTTATTCTCTTTATTACATAAAAAAATTGGATAAAATATTTTTATGAAAAGTCAACTATTTTTCCTCTTTGGTCAATGAACTTTTTCTTCCATGTCCATGTTCTTTAAAAAAATTTAAAGAATAATTTTTATTTGATAAAGTTGTTATTTAAAGTAATTTTTATCCATATTTGACTTTATTTTAAAATTATTAAAAGTAATTTTCTTTTAATTTTCCTAATAAGATACTTTTAGACTTTTTATCGAAGGTGTGAATGAAATATTTGTTTTTAGAATTTTCCAAAAGAACATATTTTACCATCATCATATCCATTATTTACTTTGAAGTTTCCTTTACAATTTTCCATGTTTTTCTTCAAATAAAATCATTTTATCAATATTCTAGTGATTTTTGGTCTTTTTAAGATACCTAAAGAAAATGATATTTATCCAACTTTTAAAAAAGGTTTGGATGTTCTTTTAAATTAATTGTTCTTCTATTTCAACATCTTTTGATGTTTCTTATGCTTCAAATGGAATAATATCTAATGATACCAACTTTTTATTTATCTATATAGCCTATGACTATGTTTAGATATTCATAAAGCCCATTTATTTTCCATTTTTTATGTTATGATGAATTGATGGATTTCTTTCTCCTTTACAGATTCATAGTTTTATAGTCATTAACTTTATCATGATAAAATTATCTATCACTATTAATAATTTAATTAGAAATTATTTTCTTCTATATGTTTATATTTTAAGTATCATGGATTTATATGGTATCATTTCCACTACTTTGATGTTTTCCTAAAATTATACCATTTTTATATATGGTATCAGTTGAAGGAAGATTTTTGATAAAGTTATTTCATTTAGTTGGGAAATTTTTATGTTATATATTCTTGATTCAATATAGATATCTATTTATTTATAATGATTTTTTTATACTACAACTAATTATTTATTTTTTATTTTCAAGGAAATTCCACTTTTCTAGGGTTAAGTGGGAACCCTCACAAAAATACCCAGCATGAACCATCATACAAGAAATGGAAAATACCAAAAATAAAATGTAACTACTAATATCCAAAAAACCATATCAAAACAAATAATTAATGAAAAACAAATTCATAATCATGCTTTATTAAGGGAGATTATACCTTAGGAACTCATGCTCTAAATGAAGCTGATAAAAATATATTTTTCACATTACTCTTAAAGATGGAGAGGTCACTTCTATATTTCTAGAATAATTATATTATATCATTTCTAGGATGAATCTGGATACCCTCATCAATATCAAATGTGATAATTTTCACAACCACCAAGTAATAATCCATATGTAACTAGTCATGATCAACATCCCGATAAATGTAATTAAGTTATGAATCAACCCATTCCTCACATGATTAATCATGTCCATGAGTATATCTCTCCTCATAAAATCTAGCACACTTCTCCTTAGTCAGTTTGGTAGTGGTATGAAATGAAGAGAATTAATCATGAAAATATCTACCTAATTGTAGGTAAGAATAATTTATTTTCCTAGAGAAATTTTGGGGAAATAAATTATATCCTTATTCTAGATTTCTGGTTTTCTCATTAACGGTTTTGGGGCTATATATCTTCTAGTCTGGTGGCACTTTCGGTTCCTAGATTAAAGATTTAGTGACTTCAAGACCCATTTTTAGATGGGGTACCTTTACTAGCGGATAATTTGACTACAGACCTAGGAAAATATTAATAGTCCTTCTATGAATATTCCCTATTTTCTAAGTCCTTGATGGTAATATTCATGATGTCTTGGTTTATTCATTTGTGGTAAAATCATGAATGTCTGTAATTATGCATTTCATTCCTTGATAGTCTTGTTATTATTATCCCTGTTATTTTTTATTTAATATTATTCATGGATTAATTTCATGATCAAGTTATTTATTGTATGTAATTTGTTTTATTTATCCATCATTCCATATTGTTTTTGCCTTATTTTCTAATGATAGCTTCTATTATAAAAAACCATTACAGGTTATTTGAGCTCACCCTTTTTTTCTTTACTTTCCCTAACATATGAAAAAGGTATCTTTGAATGAAATTTAAGGAAAGAGAAATTTATTCATGATTTCTTTTATATTTAAAATGTAATATGTGATTAATTTATGTATTTAGTTTCCATGACTGTTAAATTGATCAATCCTTTGTGATGTGATATGTTGTATGATGTACCAATGCAGTAAGCACCAATTATGGTGTACTGGAGTTAAGGTTTCTTCAAGTAACATCAATATAATAACATTTTATTATATTAATGGTATTGATTTCATAATGTTAGGATGGTAAAAATATATTTTAAGGAGGTATAAGTATAAATAAACTTGAAATAATTCGGTTCATACTTATACCTCCTCCTTGGATTTCTTCCATTGGTTTGAACCTTATTCCATTTAGTAGTGGTATTTTGGTAATACTAGGAAATCTAGGATATGGGTAGGATAGTTTGGGAGGTATTAAAGCATATCTTGTTAGATCTAGGGTGCTCAAAGTGTATTGAGAAATCAGAAGATGATGTGTCCTTTTATAAGTGGGAGGAGTGACACCCTTATAAATATCAAGAACTTTGAAATATAATAAATTTCTTTCTTATGGAAAGTCTAATAAATTTTTTCCAGTTAAAAATAATGTATAAGATAAACTATAATTACACTCATCTAATAATATTTAGACATGTTTAAGCAATATTTATAACCATTACCATGGTAACAAGATTTTTACCATCGTAAATATTCATAATGGCTAAGAGGAAATAGACCTTATTATATAATCTGAATATATTGATCCAAAGTATGGAATCAATTTTACAAGATTCAATTTAAGGAAGTATTAAAAATTAATTTTAAAATAAGTATGTGTAACGTATTGAAAAAATAGTTTTTTAATCCATTTTAACCATAAAAATAATTGTATAAAAAATCATGTATAATTTTTATTCCCCAAGTATTAATTGGATTTTTTTTATAAAAGGATACATATTTGGCTTTAAAATCAAACCAAAACTGAAGTGAACCTTCTGATTACTTTATTTGAAGATAACAAATAAAAATATTTTTTATTTTAATTAAAACATTCCTTAGATTTCCTAAAATATCAAACATAGATTAATAAGTTCAAAATTATATTTTTAAATGATTTATTTTATTTCATAAATTTATATTTTGTATAATAAAAAATCATAAAAATTAACTTCATTATTATATGATTCTAATTTTATAAAGGTGAAAATATTTCCAAAATTAGTATTTCTCATTATTCACCCAAAAATAAATTCAAAATAATCTTGATTATTCACAATATACTAAATTCGACATAATGAATTCAAAAATTATGTTAATTTCGTCAAATTAAAATATTAAATTTTATAAAATTATCATTTAAATGAAAATAAAAAGTATAAAGAAAAACTGCTTTCATAGAAAAATAACCCTTTTAAAACATTAATTATTCTGAACTTTATTTCATATCATTTACCAATGAGTGTTAATTTATTTATTTAAACATTGTATGATCATAATATATTTATTTTTACCTTTATTTTTAATAAATTGTTATTCACTTTAATTTTGTGTTATATTTATCACAAGTTATTCAAGAGGATCTTTATTTAAATTGATACATATTAAAATATCAGGGTTTTAAATTATATCACCTAAATAAATTGTTACATCAACATTTTTATCTCATTTCTCACAGACAAGGGTTTTAAAAAGATTTAGAATCAATTCTATGGAGTGTAAGAGGGCTTCAAAAACCATTAATTTTAAAGGTATCCCTAATAATGGAACCTGAAAATAGAGAAAAATATTAGAAATATATAGTAAAATATAAATATACAAAACTATAAATAAATACCTTTTAATAGAAAAAAATAAATTTCCATTTAAAAGGAACTTCAGTGACTATTTTTAGACAATGAAACTTATCATATCCTAAATATTTCTAAAAATGTGCACTTATTATTTTTGTGAATAATTCTTATGAATGAGTTTCATAAAGCATACCTTGATAGCTAAGTGATATATTCCATATAAGACTTAATGAATTTATCTTTTTCTTACTTGAGTCTAAGAAATTATTTCACCATCAAGATATAAAATATTAGAAAATATACCTACTTGATTTATTTCTATTCCAAAACTAAAATTTGGTCCTTCGGTTGTGTTTTGAGTAATTTCCCACATTTTCGTCATCTCATATTTTAAAATAATAAATATCCATGAATAATTTTTCATTCCTGGAGCACTAAAATTAACTTTAAATAAATCATATTATAAATAAAAGGATGACAAGTTATTCTACCTATTTATATCCATTAAACAAAATAAAAATGGTAAGTACAAGTTATGGTAATACCTAAGATGAATAAAATTATATATGAAGGAATTAATCTTCAAATCCTCAGCAATAACCCCCTAAGTTTTACTTAATCATTCCAAAATTAACTAACCCTAAAACTCTTAAAAATATTCCAGATCAAATTTGAAACCCAAAGACTATAATAATTTTTAACATATTATTACAAATTAAACATAACTTTTATCTCTAAGATAAATTAATCACTTATAAAATCATATACCAAAAATGTATATATAACCTAATCATATAATCTCTAAAATACATTAATATTTCTCATAAATAACTTGAATCACTATATATCGATAATAAAATAATATATTTTTTAAAAGGATAACTCAACCTTTATTCCACAACTAATATCAACCACATGGAATTAAATTACAATAATTGATAAAAAAATATCATTTACCTTTATTCAGGTAATTTTCCAAAAAATATTGTGAACTTATTCTAAAAAAAACTTTAACCACCTAATCACCAAAATAATTTTTTGTAATCCCAACTTTATCTATATGATAAAACATATTTTACTAAAAATATAATAATACTTTATCCCAATTAACTATAATTACCTTAATATAAAATATCTCATTAACTCTAAATATTATCCTTACATTACATCTTTTATCCATATTATAATAACATTCTTCGCAAATAAACTTTATAGAAAATCGCATGATAACCATAAGGGTTTCATATACCTAAATCATCTATTAAAACCCAATAAATGTCTCTCAAAATATCATTAATCATATTTGAATACAATTACATAAGTCCTAAAAAGGGTATTTATACTTTTGAACTTATGATCATTCTTAAATCTTGTCAATCTTTAAATAAAATACTAATGCATCATAACTCTTGAAACCCTATATATAGGCACCTCAATGATTCAACTTCCTTTATAAACCTTTAACTGAGCCATTTTGTTTTATTCCTTAATACTTTATTTTTATAAATAAATATGAATCATGTTATAAGATTCATCAATCTCAATATAATAATATTTTATTTCTTTAATCACTAGAAAAACTATTAAAACAATTATACGATTTATATGTTCTTCATAGTTTTTTGTCCTCAGTTGTATAGAATATGAATTTGTTAAACCTTTAATCATATTATATTCATAATCCTCTTCATAGTATTTCCACTTAGGGAAATTATTTTCATAATTAATGTACACCCTAAATTTAAAATGTTAAATTGACACCTTTCCCCTCAATTTTGTTAACTAGACTATTTATTTTTCTTTATAAGTTTATCTCTCTATGGAATCCTTTACCAAAAATGAAACATATTATTCTTCATTTAAGACATTTCTCTATGTGATTCTTCCTATATTTATGGCATGTATAATGTTGAATACTTTTTATCCTTATGATCTATGACACTTGAACATACATGAAACTCCATTTTTATCTTGTTTGGTGTGTTAGGAAACTGAACTAGGTTCAGTTTTTTCTCATAACTTGAGATATATGGTAAAGAATAACTACAATACTTTTAACTCCATATCCAATCCAATTTGATTTATCATTTATAAAACCACAAAATTATCCTTCACATCCATTATTTAAATTTTTCCTATGGGTTCCAACCAGTTATTATAACAAAAAAACATGATAGTGTGACTATATAAAATAAAATCATAATAATTTCTCTTATGATGAGGGTAAATAAAAATATGTCCTTAAACCTATCATTTTTTATTAAACTCTTTTTTTAGCAAAAAATAATATAATTTATCCTTAACAAACTAACCTCTAAGGTTATAGAATAATTCTAAAATATGATCAAATAATATCCTAACCTTTAAATTTATATAAAACCTTGATTTATTATGAACTATAACACCCTAAATCCAAACACTACGATATATTTTTAAAATAATATTCCTTATATACTGGATTTGATACCAACTATAACACTTTAGAGATTAAGAAACCTATTATTATGATATTAATAACAAGGATTAAATTTTATTAAATTTACAACATCTTTTAGGTTTATAATTTTATAGAATAAGGGAAAACATTATAAAACAAAGTGTAAATTTACACATAGTGTAAATTTTTTCCATAAAAACGGGTTTTTAAATTTACACCCTGATTTCATTTAATAAATTTTTTATTCATTTAATATGAATCACCATAGTAAAAATATTGACATTGATTTAGTTTATTCACATCATTATATCCTGTGAAAAACATTTGAAATGTAGTATGATCACCAAAATTTTAGTAAGGTATATAAAAATAAACATGTATGTCTAGTGAAAAATATGGAAACTCAAAAAAAATGTTTAACTTTTTCATAATAAAATTTTAATGTATATGATAATTTATAGTCACATATAAAAATAAATGTTTACTCAAAGAAAACCTTTATAACTGATATCAATAATATAATCCTAAGGCATTATATTCAAACCTATGTTAAAATATTTTATATAACCCTTTCAATAAGATTACCTATTTTGTTATCTCTAACATTTTGTATTTGAAGACTAAATTATTACTCAATACATTTTAGACCTATATCCTGAGATCACCCATTATCATATATAATTTCCAAGTATTATACCATTAAGAAAAAAATTATAATCCCACACTTTACTATCATAAAACCCTTTAAGAAACATAATTTTACTTATGAGAAAAAGAAATTTCCATTTTTGCATAAACAAATTAGGAGAAATATCATTTTCCATTGAAAATACTTAAAAATTAAAATTTACTAGAAAAATGGTAATAGTAAATTATTGTAAAAATCATAAAAAGATATAGATTAATCTTGATAATACTAATGACTATTATGATGAGAAAATATTGTCATGTAGTAAATGTTAAAAACATTCTTTTTTCACATTTTTAGAGAGTCAAAAGTGACCTATATAGAAAACATAATAAAGATTCATATTTAAACTTTTAAAAAGAAATTAAAAATAGTTTAAAATAAACTTTTAAAAAATTAAAGTAAAAATAATAACATTCTACAAACATTTTTAGGAACATGTAAATTGAGGGAAAAGAGTTAAAATGAAGACTTTAAAACAAGGTTTTAAATAAAAATCTATTACTTTGAGACCCACCATGATTCATAAGTTATTTAAATCCTAAATAATAAAATTATATAAACTATTTACTTGATTAAGATCCTTTTTCATGTTAATTACATAATAATTATTCATATTATTTAATTTATTACCACTTTATATTTAGTTAATAAATCATTTAAGTTTACATTAGTGCTTTTGAGGTTTTTCGGTCCAAAACATATTTAGTGTGTTGAACATGGTCAAAGGAGTAATAATTACATA
Organism: Viscum album; assembly: GCA_963277665.1. Taxonomy (NCBI): domain Eukaryota; kingdom Viridiplantae; phylum Streptophyta; class Magnoliopsida; order Santalales; family Viscaceae; genus Viscum; species Viscum album. Next base: position 1,093,418,288 of record OY728148.1, on the reverse strand, counting down.
ATCTAAAGAATATTAAAATTTTAATAATTATAATTTTATGATAAATATACTTTTAAAATCATCCATTTAAGGTGGTCATGAAAAATAAAATGCATCATTTCATTGAGGCGGTTGTCCGCACGTATACATGGGTGACATTTTCGCTTTTCTAATAGATGAAAAATAAAAAAGTAGATAAAGGTTTAATCTTATAGAATAATAATAATATAATAAATATAATATTTCTTTCATTAAATTCATTATTATTAATATCCATGTGAGGTGGTGATGAAAAACTAAATACATTACTACATGGAGGATGTATTTTGTGCCTACACATAGGCAACAATTCTATTTTCTAATGAATGGGAGGGTAAAAAGTAAATGATATATTATATTTAAAAAATAAAAAATATGTCATAAAATAATTTATGTCTCAAAAATACATATTGATAACTATTATTTTAATTTTTTAATGAAAAATTAACCACATTTCTTTATAGAGGCGGTATCCTGCACGTATGTGCGAGTGATGTTTTCATTTTCCATTGTATGTAAAGAGGATGGAAAATGTTTGTACCATAAACATAATAACATTTAATTATATTTAATATAATAATTTAATTATATTATTATGGTTATATTATATTTTAAGTAGGTACAAATACAAATAAACTTGAAAGAATCTGGTTAGGACTTATACCTTCTCTTTGGATATCTTCCTTTGGCTTACAACTTAATCCTTACAGGATTGATATTTTGATGATAATAAGACCTTTAGGTAGTGGGTAATATTTTGGGAGGTATTTTTACATGATTAGTAAATATAGATTTCTCAAAGTTTGTAGATAAGTGAGAATAGGGTGCCTTTTTATAAGTGAGGGTAGTGAAACCCTTATAAATATTAAGAAATTTAGAATATAATAAATGTATTCCTTATGGAAAGTCAAAAAAATAGAAAATTTTATAATATATGATAAGTTAATGTCTAGATAAACTCATAAAATTATATTTATACATTTTTAATTTATATTTAACTCCTTATCTCATAGTTTAACCCTCCCTATGTTAACCCTTTCAAACCCTATCATAACGAGCTTTTTACCAAGGTAACTATTCATTATGACTAAAAATAAAATGGGAATTATTAAATTATTGGAATATTTTTATCCCAAATATGGAATCTATTTTAAAATATTTAATTTCTATAAGTGGTAAAATTTTATTTTAAAATAATTATGTGTACTATAATGAAAAACAGTTTTTAGAAAAAATATATTTTAATCATAAAAATGATTTTATACCAAAATCATGTATAATTTTATTTCTTGTTGAGTTAATTGGATTGTGTTTTAAAAAAATAAACTTATTTTAATTTAAAATCATATAAAAACTAAAATTAAACTTGCGATTAATTTATTAAAAGAGAAGAACCAAAAATTGTTTTATTTGAATAAAAACATTACTTAGATTCCCAAAATTTCAAACATAGATTTATAAGTTTAAAATTATATTTTTAAATGATTTATTTTAATTATTAAATATACATTTTTATATAAAAATGTTTAATAAACATTTAATTCACTCTTATATTTTTATAATTCCATAAAGGTGAAAATATTTTCAAAAATGGCATTTTTTCTTATTCACCCAAAAAATCAACCTTTTTTGAAAAATCCCAAAAAATCACCCTTATCTAATTTTGAAATTATTAATTAAGAAATTATGTTAAATTAATCAAATTAAAATTCTAAAATTCATAAAATTATCTTTTAAATGAAAATAAACAAATATAAACAAAAATATATTTCATAGAAAAATGATCCTTTTAAACATAAAGTACTCTTAATCTTAATTCATATCATTTATTGATAAGTGTTTATTTATTTTCTTGAAAATTATATTGTCATAATGTATTTATTTTTACCTATAATTTTAATAAATTATTAGTCACTTTATCCTAGTGTTTCATATATCACGATTTATTTTATATAATATTTATTTAATGTAATACATATTAAAATCTTAGAGCATTACCAGTATTCGTCGTCATTAAACCACTATATTGCACTATAAATTAATACTACCAACTCTACCAAATCTATATTTACTAAGTTCACCACCATACTATGTATACATTGCATTGGCACAACATATATGAGCATAAATCCCATATATGGGTGTGTATAAATATACCCAGTAAGATTCCCCAAACACACAATGGATAAAAGAAACAACATGTTAGTTCAAAACATAGGGAATATATAGATACGTTTTAATGTCATGGAAATCAAGGATAATTGAATAACCCCTTCCTTCATAGTTTAACTTCATAAAATATTGTCTCTTGCAAGGAACATGAGATACTCAAAATATCAAAAGAAACATAAATCTCAAACCTAACAACATAGTTGTAAGTCATATATAGTTAAAAAAATGTTTGATATGTTACAATACTTTAAAAATCTATATTACACATCTTCAAAACTACCTAGTCTTCATAAACTTTATAAAACCTCATTATAACCATAATGGGGGACCAAAACCTATCTAAGTAATGTTTTTTGGTCAAGGGAGTACCAACCCATATGAAGGACCCACACCACATCAAGTGGAAGAGTAAATTAAGGTAGTACCAAATCTAATGGATGAAGGACCTCCACATCATATCATGGGGGGTTATTAATTTTGATAGGTGGAGGAACCATATCATATCATGTAGGGAGTATCGACTTTGACTGTAGTATAGGATGCTCCTGACACATTAAGATTGAGGGAGTACCTAACCCATGCCCAAATTTCTAGATATATAAGACCCATGAACAAGACTAATGGGGGTTCCAACTCCATGATTCTAGTGGGGGAACCATGCCATATCATAAAAATATCTCTAGGGGAGTACTATCCTCATGTCTACTCTAAATGTCTTACCAAAATCATATTTTTTAATATATTGATTTAAACTACTCAATGTTCCTTTATAACAATTTTTGATGATAAACATAGTCATTTTATCATGATCTATATGGAAAAAAATAAGAATGGTATATTTTATTAACCAATTAAAATACATGGGTAAGAAGATAATAAAAACACCAAGGTACATATAGTACATGTAATGTACTATTCTATAAATGATTTGTGAGCCTCAAAAAAATGTTTCGTATAGGCATGTATCACCTATTAACCTCATTCATGTGCTATACTACTACAATACATGTTCACCGATAGAAATATTGTGCAAGGAAATATGGTTAGTTAGGTATATTTTCTAATACCCCTTATGCAGTGTGATCCACTACACGCAATAGTGGCTCATAATTACACACCGTATGGTATCTAATCCCATGTGGAAACCCTATATTTCATTGAGGATGGGATACAGTGTGTTGTATACCATATAATATTTAACTAGCCATATAAACCTTGGTGCCACAACAAAATCTACACAAAACATGTGTCTTAGTGATGACATTCTTTATTGGTGGATTTTATTCACCAGACCGGCCATAATGTCTAGATATCATAGTTGACTTGAAGGAAATATTGTATCTCCCAATCCCTTTTCATGTATCATCATCCTCCTTATCTAGAAACCCATACCATCATCACCACACATACATTATTTCATTCCATCATCATCATCTGGTGTTATGCTCAAACTCCACTAGACCTAAACCCCCACCATCATCCATGCTGCTACCAAGTGACCATCATTGTACCATCATCCCTTCACTAAAATTTCAAACATACATCCCTTAGATTCCAATCCATTCCACCATATCATTCATCATCACCAATACACTGGATATTTTAAAGTTTTATGTAAAATACATCATCGTTAAAGGGAGAAATAAGAGAGTGAGAGGATAATTTATGAATGAATAATTCTTCTATTCATCATGTTCATCAATCACAATGTTGTTTTCCAATGATATTTTTTTGAAAGTGAAGAAAATGAAAACTGGCAACAAAAATAGAAAAATTTCCATGATGATTGAATCTCTAAGGTAGAAAAAACTAAATATCCAATGAATAACCTCAAAATAATCATGACGATTAATTATAAAGTTAACATTTTAAATAATTTATGCAACATAAAGAAGTATAATTTCAATCATGAAAAAAATAGATTGATTTTAAAATAAAAATTCCTACCTCATGACCCAACTATCTTCACTTTAATTTTTTCAATGATACCATGTGATCTAATAGTCATTTCCCCCAAGAATCTAATGCAAGATCCTCCTCATCCTTGAAGAACATGATCCCTCTTCTACATCCCTCTTTATCTAGGTTTTATTTCATTGAATTGATGGATAACGCAAGATAAAAAAAATTTAAAGGGGAATCTACATCATGAACATGGGTTAACTGGTGATTTTTAATTAAAGATCTGAAACTGGCTTGACCTAGGGCCTAAAACCCAACTAACTATTACATATATTTTAGCTAAAACTCAACGTCATGAGGAAATACAAATTATTATAATTCTCATAATACTTCATTTATGTGATATTAATATTCATTCTCATGGGAAAAATATTTATTTATTTATTTAATATTAAATATCCCCTAAAATTCTACTATATTAGAATCTCATTGAAACTCATATTAGAGGTAAACACTGTATCTAGAGATAAATGGAATGATAAAAAATGTATGATATATTTTACTAAGATAATATCATCATTTTACCCCTTTATAGGACCCGATACATTGACCTCAAAAAAGAGTAAAGTCTCACTTGAAGAAAAATTGGGGTCACTAAAAATTACTTATGACATTTCATATTATAGACCATAACTTAATCACATATTAAATTATTGATTATCATAAAATAGCCATAACCCCCTATTTTTGGTGAAAATTTCATGTGTTGTATCACCTTTTATGATCTCATTATATTAAATAATATAACTATAGCTGGCAAGATATCACCAACTATAACAATAAAATCATTATTATGAAATGATTATATCCAAGAAAATTATAGAAATAAAATTGGATATCATCACCTGTGAAATTCCATGTCCACATTTATTATTCTATAATAGGTGTTAATGACATTATATTGATAGAAAAATTTATGAATAACATATTATTGATCATAAATACATTTATCAATGTCAAATATAGGCTGATACAATTTACTGAATAACTACTAAAATTATGATAATCACTTATAATAAAATAGATTGAAACTAGTTAAAACACATAAAAATTATCATTATCAATAAAACTGATTGATCATAATGATTTTATAAGATAAAGGATGGCTAATTTGATGATGTAATCTAGTTTTTAATGAATATCATGAGCCATGTAAAAAAATTCCATAAACCTAAGGTGGAGGAAAAGATTATTCATACATATTTCTTAACAAAATCATATAAAATGGAAAGTTTGGATGAAATCATAGAGAGAGAAAGAGATTATAATATTGGGCATTGAATTTTATATTGTCTGAGAAAATAATTCTAGAAAATAAGTCTTGAAGCTTCCATTATATGTGTGGAAAAATCCCCCTAACATTATATGACATGTGGATTGGTTCAAGAACTCTGGGGCATAATGATAGTGTCTTTAAATATAAAATAATAAAAGGTGGATAAGTATTTCAATATTTATAACCTCTAGATAGTTTTAGTTTTATAATTTTATTTATTTTTGTTTTCTTCCTCATCTATTCATTATTATCTTCTCATGTAACAATATTAGATCTATTTTCCAAGAGTTTTAACTAAGGTGATCAATCCAAAGAATAAAAATTGATGTTCTATAATTGAATTCAAATTACTATTTAAATTCTCATTATATTTTTACTCTAAGTTAATAGTGTGTTGTATTGAAGAGATAAATAGTAGGTTGTTATTATTTTACTCTTTCCGTATATTATTTATATTCAATTTATTTTTGAACATTCACATTTCTCATTATAGTCCCATTTTTTATATGATGGAGTAAAATCTATTAGTAGAGATAAGTTTCCTGATTGTGGTCCATGTATAGTGGAATTCTCTTTTTAGTTTGGTTAGATAAGAGGATTTTTCAAGGATTTATCTTCTTCATCAAGAATTGTTTCCAAAAACTTGATATGGGAATAAATGAGAGATTCATACCCACAATCTTGGTGTGTTCATGATTAAAAATAGAAAAAAGAGAGTTGGTTTAAAAAGTTGAAGTGTATAATGGATTTTGATAATGTTTTTTGTATTAGTTTTCAATAGGTAATAAAGTAATTATATGATGAATGATAATATAGAACCTGAAGAATAGGAAGATTAAAGTGTCATAAAATATGGAGTTTGTTTTGAATTTTTATTCTACTATAAATAAAGAGTTAGTTTATAAGAAGAGGTATAGTTAGACTTGATAATATGAGGATATACATATTGAAGAAGGTAAAAACATCTATGTGAGATGACTATGGAATGATAATGTTCCTAGTGATTTTGAATTAAAAGGAATCTATTAGAATAAATTTTTTGGCTCATAAAGTGTGAATATATTACAATGTCTTGTTAGTAGATAAGTAAATTTTATGTAGGATGAATATCATGCTAAATCATATGACTCAACAAAGAATAAAGTGACAGTTTCTTATGATAGAGCTTGATGGAATGCTAAAGAAGAATAAAAATGGCTAAGAAATATGAGGTTATTCATTATTTTTAGGGCATGAATAAAGTTTTATAGGGATATTGTAAAACATGGGTGATATTTGAAAATATTTTTTGAACTAAGATAAGATATAAGTTGTATTAACTGATAATTATTTATTTCAATCTAATTATATGAATTTTATGGGTTTTAAACTAGGAAAGAATTGAGACAATAAAATCAACATTGAAGTACTTGAAATGATGTTTTATATAAAAAATATTATTTGTGAATTATATTTAAGAGTTTCCTAGAAATATAATGAATTATTAAAGTCTATTGATTTTTTTGAGTTTATTTTAAGTTGATGTATGTGCGATGAAAGTTTTTTTAGTTGGTTAAATGTGACTTTAGAAAGCTAGAATTGATACATAAGAATAATTAGAGACTTATCCAATCTTCTTAAGAGTAACTCAACTTTTATACTACATGTGTAATGTATTTGGGAGTATAAAAATGGAAAATGTGTATATAAGATCTTTAAGAGTGAAAGTTTTAAAAGTAATAAGATATATAAAAATAAGCCTAAGTTTTCACTATAATATGTAAGAGTAAATTGAAACTTGCGTAGGGTTAATCTGGTGATACATAGTATTGTTTCTAAAGTTTCATATTTTACATAAGAGTAAATTTTAGGAGATATAAGAATAACCTGAGTTTTTAAATAATACAAAATATCTCTCCATAGGAAATGTATAATTAATCAAGTTTTCTTAGATGATATGTAAGATTAAATTTGATGGTTTTATTATGTTCTTTATGCTATGAATATCATGATACAATATTATAAGTCATTATTCAAGATGTTAAATTATTTTATTATTAGAATGATGATATTTCACTAAGATATAGATGTTTTATATGTAATTAAATTTTTATGTGACCATAAAGACATGGAAACAAATTTGTGGGGTTTTTAGAAGGAAGAATGAAAAAATAAGAGAATTTAATAGGAGATTCAAATAAAGAATATCATATAAATATTTTTTATCATCATTTTGTTATAATTAATAAGATTAAAAAACCCCTAAACCCCATTTATTAAGATCAGTGATGGGATTTCACCTTTATCAATATTTTATCGGTTTAAAATATAAAGATTAGGGGGCTGATTTTTATAGAAGTTTCCAAATTTTTATTATAAACAAATACTTTTGGTATTTCAGGGATTTAGTAGAATTTGATGACTCAAATAATATATTTATGAGAGGATATAGAATTTGGTGATATTTTTATTGAATAACTTGATCATTTAATAATATTGATTAGAAGGAAGAGAAAGTGAAACCAATATGCAATCACTATTAATTATTTTCATATATATCAAGGTGAGTAAATTTAGTTATTAATCATCAAAATTATTTCTTCTATAGAGTAATAATACAATGCATGATTTTATGTCGATACACATTCATTGATCATTATAAAGTTGAGTAGAGGATGACGTGCATGCCATTAAAAGAAAAATATCTTTTGGTAATCTAAGTACTTTGGTTAAGGAGGAAGAAAAAATGTTTATACTAGATCAATGTGGATGATTACTAAATATTTTTTTCATAAGATGTATTAAAACCACTATTGCAAACTAAAGAGATCTAATATAAAGAACATGTCAATAGATAGTAAATCAATTAGGAGATAACTTTTGGGATAATGACAATACCTTCCCTATTGTACTTGCTTTTTATTATAGTGGATATATGTGTATCATAATTGACCAAAATAATAAAGGACATAGTCACCCACATAAGTGGGTAATGTTTTTAAATAATGTGTTTTTTCTCTTTAATTTATTATTTTTTATATAATGTGTTGTTTTGGGTTTTTATTAAATAATTCTATTAATCCTAATAGTTGTATAGGTTTGAATATTTAAAATTGGTTAGGTTGAGTTAAATTATTTTTGTAAAATTATTCCACATTGATTCATGAACCCCCACCCCCCACTCTTAGTTTTTCTACATAAACCAAGGTAATATCAATTAGTATGAAAGAAAAAGGTTCCACCTCTTATTAGATTTATTTTTTCAGCTTTTTTGGAATTTTTTATATAAAGTGTATATTTTAAGAATTTTTTGAGTTCTTCATCAAAGAAAATATAGAGGATATATATTTCAATTCCATTAGTAACTATAATAAGATAGAGTCTAAGAAGTTGATAAATATCTCATTTGTTAGAATAGGATAATAAGATTTACCAATATTTGAAGGTAATCAAAGTGGAGAAATTTTTGTTATATCTATTGATAATTATCCTCTTAAAGAATATAGTTACAAATATAAAGATTTTTTACCTACAAAATTACTTGGTTATTTTTACTCTAAAATAATTTTTTTTTAAAATTGAAGCTTTGGTCGAAAACCCCAGCACAATTTATTGAAAGTCAAAAAGGATTACAAGAGGCGAAAGGATGGGATTTTTTTTACAATATCTATCCAAAATATATAAAAAATTATAAGGAATAGAGTCCATCCAAGTAATGGTATGATGAACTCCTTTGTTGGAAAGAGAATCAGCAACTGCATTCGCTTCACAGTAGGCATGAGTAGCTATATAATCAATCCCATGAAGCAAGTTGATGTAGTTCATCCAATGAGCAATAAGAGGCCAGGCTAGATAGATGTTGCCATTCCAGATGGCATGGATGATAGTGGTTGAATCACCTTCAATCCATAGCTTTCTCCAGCCTCTTTGAAGTGAAAAATCAATATTTTGAATGACCCCAAGAATTTCTGCCTCCAGAGATGAAGAGTATCCACATCCAACATAGAAACATCCCTGACATTGGCCAGCCGAGTCTCTAAAGATAGCACCACAACTGGCAGGGCCTGGGTTACCTTTGGAGGCTCCATAAACGTTCACTTTGATCCATCCTGGCATTGGTGATTTCCAAAACACTTCAAAGGAATGTTTAGGCTTTGGGAAGATGCCAGGAATATGAAGATGATGAAGGATCTCAAAGTCTCCAACCGAGTTGTCACAGCAGTCGTTTTGAATTGAGGCAGCTTCATGAATCGCAAAAAGAATCCTAGATTTCCCTAAATTAAGATTGAGAGAGTTATTATTGTGAATAAGATCATTTCTAACATACCATAGCTCATGTAGAAGTTTAGCCACTGCCGCAAGAAACAGATTCTTAATCTGCAGAGAAGCTTTATGTCAAGTGCAGTTTTTTAGAAATAAAGAGATTGAGTCAGTAAGGAGATTTCGGTAATTGAATAAATCAAAAATATAATTCCAAAGGGCAGAGGTCGTCGCACATGATAGAAAAAGATTATTGGCATCTTCCTTGTGCTGATTACACAGGCGACATTTAGAATAGAGTTGAATGCCCAATATTTGCAGACTAGTTTCACTAGGTAATCTATTATGGCCAATGCGCCAAATAAGGGTGAGCCTAGAAGGCTTAATATAGGGTTTGTTAAAATGATTCACCCAAAGAAAACATGATTCATTATTAGAGAAATTATTCTTATAAATGTTTTTGGAATCTAGAATGCCATTAGTAGAAGGTTCCCAAACAAGGAAGTCACCATCAGAGGAAAAAAAATAATTATTAATAGTTTTCAAAATATTACCAGGGAGATAACATTGATGAGAATTTAAGACCTCCTTTATAGTCTGTTTAGTATATTCAGGAAGATTATTAGAGGGTAACAATGATATTATTGGGTTTCCACACCATTTGTCACACCAAAAATTAATGGAAGAATCAGCACTGACAATCAATCTGGAATTATGCATGATTTTTTGGTAGGAGTCCCGGATCAAAGGCTAGATGGAAGAATTAATGAAATTAAAATTACCTTTTAAAATATTAGAGAAGAATATATTTTTCAAGAACTCAGAATATTTAGAAGTGGAGTTAATAATGCGCCAAGTAAGACGAGCCTGAAGAGAATCATTGAAAAGCTTTAAATTTTTAATGCCAATTCCACCATTAGCAATGGGTTTACAGCATGATTTCCAAGTTATAGTAATAAGCTTCTTATCAAAAATACTTCCAGACCAAATGAAGTTTTTTATATAAGTATTAATTTTCTTGAATATGCCGACAGGCCATTTGTAGACCATAAGGGAATAGACCATTTTAGAAACAATGGTTGATTTAACCAAACAAATTCTCCCAGCCATGGAAAGGGATTTCCCTTTCCAGCTGGAGAGTTGATTTGTGATTTGTAAAATGATATTAGAAAAATAGGTATCTTTGGTCCGACCCCAAAATATTGGAACACCCAAGTAAGAGAAAGGTAAACGGCCCTCTTTAATACCCAGATAAGTGATGATACCATATTTCCTTCTTATAGGAAAATTCTTATCAAAATAGATATATTATTTGTTCTAGGAGATATCTTGACCAGAGATCTCCTCATAGTGAGATAAAGCTTGCTTGAGAGCATGAAGATTTTTCTAGTCTCCTTTTATGAATAGAATAATATCATCAGCGTATGAAAGATGGGTGGGGGCATTTAAATTCCTGGCAACTTGAATAGGTTTAATCATATTTTTATTAACCAGATCGTTAAGGAGCCTGCTAAGGTAATCCTCAGCAATAACAAAGAGGATGGTAGAAAGCGGATCCCCCTGCCTGACTTCTTTAGAGCATTTAAAAAACCTCTAGGGGTACTGTTAATCAGAATAGAGATATTAGCCGAGTGAAAAAGAGTCTTAACTCTACCAATGAAGGAATCACAAAAGCCAATGTTTTTTAGGACTTCGAAAATGAAATTCCCTACAATGGTGTCAAAATCCTTTCTGATATCCATTTTGATATCCACACAACCCCCTCTAGTTTTTTATTTAAACTATTAGCACATTTAGAAGCAAGAAAAATATAGTCTTGAATAGACCTTCCTTTAATAAAACCAAATTGATTCCAAGAGACGATTCTATTACAGATAGGAGAAATTCGGTTAGCAATAATTTTGGTGATGATTTTATAGATGGTGTTAATCAGAGCAATAGGTCTGAATTGATGGATCTCAGAAGCATTCTCAACCTTAGGTATTAAGGTTAAAAAATGAGAATTTATTCCATGAGGAAGATATCCATGAGTGAAAAAGATCTTAACAGGTCTAAAAACATCATTTTGGATTATATCCCAATGATTTTGGAAAAAAACATTATTGAAACCATCCGGACCCGGAGCACTGTCTCAGTTAAGACCAAAGACAGTGTCTTTAATTTCATGATCAAGAGGAGTACTTAAAAGAGACTTGTTGTCTCTTTCATCTACCATTAAAGGAATAATATCAGGTTTAAGATCAATATTAATATTTGGACCATTAAAAATGTTATAAAAGTACGAGGTAACATGATCCGTAATGGCTTCTTCTGAATCAATGATCAAGTCATTATGAATGAGCAAGGAAAGAGGATGACTGTCCTTCCTAATTCTTTGAAGACAATTATAAAATTTAGTATTGCGATCACCATAAGTAAGCCATTTTGTCTTAAACATTTGTTTACGAATATTGTCTTTAAAAGAAATCAAGGAGTTAAGTTTAGAAGAGATATTAGCTTCCAATTGAGGATCCATATTAAAATCAGAGTTAGTGTTTTGAGTTTGGAAGCGACTGAGTTCATCTTCAAGATAGGAGATATCCTGATCTATTTGGGAATTTGTAATTTTTCACCAGCCTTTAAGAGCTTTCTTAAGGACTTTCAATTTGTGTAAACAAGCAAAAGAATCTTTATGGTCTTTCATGGAGTTCCAGGTGTTATAAATAAAAGTGACACAATCAGGGTTCAAAGACCAAGCATTATTAAATTTGAAAGGAATGACAGGATTTCGATCATTCATAAAGATGCTAACAAGGATAGGATGGTGATCAGAGTTGAGTCTAGGAAGAGTAAAACTAGATATTTTGTCCCAGATGTCAAGAGCCTTCATGTTAAAAAAAGCCCTGTCAAGTTTACTCGCAACGGTTTTATTGTAATGTTTTCTATACCAGGTGTATTTTGCACCAATAAGACAGATTTCTAAGAGGTTACAATCTTCAATAGTATATTTTAATTCCCTGGAAGATATAGAGAGGTGTGAGGGCCCAATTTTTTCATAAGGGGTAAGAATGGCATTAAAATCTCCCAAAACAACCTAGGAATCTTGAATAAGTTTAGCCATATCAATGAGTACAAGCCATAAAGTTATCCTATCCTGATATCTATTCTTGGCATAAACCATAGTGAAAAAGATATTTTGTCCATTCCATAAGCAATCACATGTCACTTGCTGATCAGAAGTTCTAAAATTTTTAATATTATTTAATTTATTATGGGAAAAAATCCACATTGAGTCAACATGAGGACCGTTTTTACAAGAACCTGAAAAACTATAATTAAGAGAACCAAATCTCATGAAGTTCATTTTAAAATCAACTTTAGGTTTAGCAATGGAAAAGAGAAGAGGTTTGTGAGTGTTAAAAAACCTCATAAGTGTTGTGGAGGTGTCATTGTTAGCCACACCTTGGCAGTTCCAATAGAGGATATTCATTTTCGATTTTGTTTTGGGTTAGAACCCTTCTTTTTTTTGATTTAACAGAACCCTTCTTCTTTTGGGATCTCGTAACTATTGAAAAAGAAGAAGATTTTTGTTGACTCTCATCAGTTTCAGAACTGTGAGAGGTACCAGAATCCAGATCTGCATTTGGATTAGAAACAGGAACTGGAGTACTCACTGGGTCAGTACTATCCAGTGTGTGAAGTTTTTCAGTACCATGAGCAGAGGCTTGATCGAAAGAGAGTTGTTTTACATCTCTAACCAGAGAAGGAATATTTCCTGTTGAGTAATGAGGTGGGATAGGCAGATCTAAAACAACATCATGGGCATGGGGATGCTCTGGATGAGAATGAGGCTCAGTCAGAGACTGGACAATTTCAAGTTCTGCAAGTTTTGAGATATCATTTATGGGGAGACAGTTTTGAGAAGGACCTTGTTTATCAGCAGGAGAGATGGGAACTATCCTACTAACCAAGCAGGGAGCATCTATTTGAACAGATTCAGTAAAAGCTTCAGAAATAGGTAGTGGGGTGTGTGAGATACTGTGTTCCAAATGAATGAAATCAGGATCAGCATTCACAGTATGTGAGACAGAATTAACAGTAGGATTAACAGCATTTTCAACAAATACAGTAGAAGAATTATCCAACTTATTCTGCATAAGAGCAGAAATCTGCATGTCAGAAGGGGTATTAGTCACCACCTTATTGACAGAGGGAGATTCCACTTTCAATATAGAGGTAGAATTAGGAGCGTGTGATGAAATATGAGCAGCAGTAATACCAGAAGAGTCAAAAATAGTAGATTGAGACTCTATTATAGAAACATTAGAAGCAGTAGTAAGACATTTAACTTCAGAATTGAAATGCACAGAGCTACCTAGATCTGCAGCGTTTCCATACTCACCAAGTGACTTGTTAGAAGCAATAGTATTCTCCTTGGGAACTGAAGGTACAGAGGCCTCCAAGTCCCTACAATGAATCTCATTTAAAATTGATGTACTAGAGGAAGAGGCATTATTAGCACGATTGAAAATAGTAATAGGGTTGTTCTTGTCTGAAATACCTCTATTACATACATCTACTATTCCTTCTACATTGATGGGATTTTCATTGTTTTGTAAGGTTTCTTCTTCCTCAACCAAGACATCCCAAGATTTTCCTTCTAAGGAAGAAGGGACACAGGATTTTTTGACCCAGATATCATGCTTTTTTAAAGGGGGTGGGCAGGTTTATCTGTGACAATCTTCCTTTTTTTAGCATGCTTTACCTCTTGACAATCATTATTAATTGGAGGGTCTATTTGTTTCCTAACTACCCTACAATTAGCAAAGTTATGCCCAACCAGTTTGCAAACTTCACAAAAGGGTGTATTTTTTTCATACTCAATACTTAGTTCCACTCTGTGATCAGGGGAATTAAAACCTATGTTAGAAGGTAATTCATGAGTTAAGTTGATTTAAACCATAACTCTAGCATATAGGCCTAAATCCCCATTCAATGTTCTATGATCAATTTTAATCAGGGATCCTATGCAAGAAGCAGTATCATTTAAAATCTTCGGATGCCAAAAAAACCAATTAAGCCCATGAATTCTAACCCATACATGTGCCATATTGTTTCTGTGTGTGTATGGGTTAAAAGAAGGATCCCAATCCGAAATTCTAAGAAATCCAGGTTTAAGCTGGAAATTTCCAATCTTCCATACCTGATCAAGCTCACCTTGAGAGATGAAGAGGATATGATAATAACCTTTACCTAAGGGAACCATTTTCCACTTTGGAGAACCCCAGCAGTGAGCAATCCTATTCTTTAGCTCGAAAATTGGCCATGGTTTATCCCCTGTGTTGTAAGACACTCGACCAAGGACCGAGTACTTGCAAAGTTATTCCCTCTACTTTAGTGCTTCTGGATCAGCATCAACCAAGAAACCACCATCTTCCAATCATCTGAAGAGGGGCTGCTTGCACTCCTTCACGCTACTAATATCAGCTCCCTTTAGTGCATCGCGGAAGGAGACAAGAAGGGAGCGAAGGGGGACTTGAAGGTTTCCTACTTCGATTTTCGAAGAGTCATAGTCTAAAGAAGCAATAACAGGAGTGGAAATGAGTTCCCACTCTGGATCGAAGCCAGCCATCATAAATCGCAAGAGGAAACAATGGCGAGGTCTAGGGTTTGGAATCACCCGTTGGAGCATGGTTCGAGAGCTCCCATCCCTCGCTCATTCTCTTCCTTGTCATGTCAAATAAATTATTACATGAAAAATACCCTTATTAAAGTTCTCTCTTTCACATTTATGTTTATCAAAGGTCCACATGATTAAAAAACAACACTAAAGATGGTGATAGTCTATATAGAAAAGAAAGTATCTAAAAAGTTTCTTTAGTGAAGAAATTTCATAAAAGATGTGGATTTTAAGGAATAATTATTGTGGCTATATAAAGAAAAATTATCCATTATTTAGGAAGAATTATAAAATTCAATTTATTAGAAAACTAAGTTAATAAAAGTATCTGAGGAGAGGATCCATGTATTGTAAAAAACACAAAAGTTTTCCATTGATGTCAATAATTACCAATAAGAGATAAAATAAAAGTAGATAAAGGAGATTGATAATTTTTACATTAAAAAAGATAATATTTTGTAAATATTGTACTAAAGGGATAAATATAGAATGTGATTAATGAGTGATATATGTGTAGGATAAGAATAATACCCTCAATATAAAGTGTCTTGATTTGGAAGTCAAAATAAGAAATATGGAAGTGACATAAGATGAGTCTTCCTAAGATACTGAGAGAATAGTTTCTTCCATAAAAGTTCCTGATGATAGTGTATTTTATAAAATACATCATATTATTTAAAATAATATATTAAAATAATCTATTTATATACCTATTATAATCTCAAGAAAAAATTAACCCCTGATCCATAAAAAATTGTATTAATTTTATTTCAATAGATAGCATTGTAAAGATAATTATATAAAAATATAGATGGCGAAAAATTATAAAAAACCCATAATTACATTAATGGGGATTTTATCAAGATTATAAATACTATTTCATTAAAAATTTCTTAAAATAAGGTTTTTTTGTGTAACACCCCAAGACTTTATAAAATATTTTTTAGAATAAATTTTATTTTGTTGTTAGATTGCTTTATACACAACCCCATGTTAAGATTACACTGCATAAAACACTAATATTAGCATACATTACATGAAACATAATTTTTGTCATTCTATACATGTAACACTAAAGTTATATAATGTTATATGCAACAATGACTTTGTTTAATGGCTTTCATTACATGTAAGAACGAGTTTTACCAAACAACAATATATTATTAAAATATTATTATTTAATATAATAAGATATAATTTAGCCGTTGAATTTTAATTTATTAATAGTATTAATTAACTTATAAAAATATATTATAAAATTTATTGGTAACAAATTAATCATAAATGAATATAAGAACTAATTGATTATAAATGGAATGCTTTTATAAAAAAACTATTTTTATTATCCTAAAGGATTTTTCTCCTAATAAATTAAATTAATTACTATTAGTGAATAATATTAATTAAATTTATATATTATATATTAAATAAAATATTTTGTACATTCAAAAATATATATTTTACAGTCATAAGATAAGTCCAAATTCAATTTTATGCTTAAAAAGATATATTTTTCTAAAGGCAGTTCTGCTGCCTTTTAATGGTGCACCCAATTAAAAAAATAGAAATTTTAAAAACTATTATGAAAAAATAAAATTATTTTTTTAAATCTAAATTTCAAAATTATCTTAGGGTGAATTTTTGGAATTTTTCTAAGAATTTCTTTTTATTGATAAATAGTGAAAAATACTGAATTTTAAATGATAACTACTTTTTCATCTAAATAATTTAAAGTGTTAAATTATATTTAAATAAAAAATATATCAAATATACATCAATTAATCAAATTTATTTCATTGTAATAAATTTCACATTGTACTTGGATATGAAAACATTTCAAACTTTTGAACATTTTCACTTTAAAAACTCGCTTTCTCACCATGTCTATGAGATTAATATTAAATTAATTTCTTCCACGTATGTGATTAGAATTTTAAAAAATGGAATCCATATTTGGAATCAAAATAATTTATAATATCTAGTAAGTTAAACTTAGTTTTTTATCAAAAATATTAGTGAAAGTAATTAAAAATAATTACAGTTATTAAGAGAAAAACTTGCTTAACAAGGGATTATACCTTAATCTTAAGGTCCAGAATGACCAAAAAGCATGCCTAAAATAAATTTTATGTCAATATTTAGAACATATACTCACTTTTATCTAATGTTTTACATTAATGGAGATTCATGATGTAAGTGATACCTCTTAATAGTGATTATCATTTATATTTAAAAGAATGTCACTCTTCCTACACTATAAAAAGGCAGTCACCCATCTCACCTATTTACACATATCAAGACCTTTTATTATCCAAAACCTTCCCAAATAAGCTTAAGAATACCTCCAATAATCCTAGAATCCTAACTTTGGGAATAAATTCAACCAAGGAAGTCTTTTTGTATAAATCAAAAGGAGTTACCTAAAAAAGAGGTAATGTTCTTCAACAAGAACATTTTTTTGTTTCATTATCCACAACTTAAATTATTAATATATATTTCTTATATAATAACATAAGTATTATAAATATACTGATGTGTTATTATCTTAATTTTAATACCTTTACTATCACACACTTCTATCAAATGGGATACACAGTCATCATTTTTGTGTGTGGAGGACTACCGCCTCGCGAACCAATGTCGTTCGTTCTTCCATTAACACCTTTAAAGGTTGAGAATAATAATGTTTTTGTACTTTATATATGATATATATGAAATTTATAATGTCTTTATTCTTTTTATTTATTATATAACATATAATTTAGTGCTTTCCATTTTTTTGGAATATGATAACATCATTTGTGGACGTGTGGACTACCGCCTCCTCAAAGCGATGTGATTCATTCACACTTTACAAGAAATGTATTAAATATGGTTTCAATTAAAATATATGATAAATATTAAATTGATATTATAATTTAATTATAATATATATATATATATATTTCTATTATTTCTTTTAATACAATAATAAAATGGAAACAATGTTCATACGTATGTGTGGCCTACCATCTCCATGAACAGAGTATTTCATTTTCTATATACAAATTTTATGGATTACTATAAATACATATACAATGAATATATATTATATTTAAATCATGGTTTAAATTATTTATATGATAAAATCATGATCAATATAATAGGATAAAAATAACAAGTCAAAACATACTCGAAAACTAGGCAATTAACACCTGAAATAATAAAAATAATGAAAGATTATTAATAAATGGGTGATAAGATATTATAATAAGATAATATATGATATTATAAATATTATTATAGTTATTTTATAAGTTAATAACATTATTAAAACTATTATAGAGGTATTTAAGGAGCGTTCAACCAAAATGAAGTGTAAGGTAAGGGATTTCGTCTCAATTTACATTCTGTCGAGAATTATTTATTATTATGCACAAAAACATTTTAATTTAGTGTATATACTATTAATTTATCATTTAATATCAAGATTCACTCATACATAATGGTATTTGAAGTTTCACTTTGAATTATCCCATCTAAGGGGTTTAACTGGAAAATTACCAAGTGGTAAAAGTTATCTTTTCAATCTCACTTCCATTTGTGATTGCCAACTTTCTATTGAAACAATCACTTCCTTATGTCAATTTTATATTGGAAATTAAATTTATTTTGAAAATATATACTCTTTTTTGATGGGTATATATATTTCCTAAACCATATACCATTTTTACATATAACGTCTACATTGAAAGTTATTTGATTAACTGGGGAAATATTGATAAATCTGTATCCTTTACTCAATAAGGATATTTGATAAGGCACATTATTTATAAGTAAAATATATTATTTTATATATACGGAATGATTTGGACAGTTAAAATATAGTTTGGTTGCATTTAAATTAAGCCTCTCTAGGCATCGGTAGTCTCATGAGATGAATCAGTAGGCCAAATCAAATGGGTTTGTGCCTAGTATGTTAAACCGTCTTGTGAAATTTCTTGACAGTAAAGGTACAATATACCTAGGAATCATGGTGTACAATAACTAATAATTTAATTTTTTTGATAATTCATTTATTATTATTATCCATGATATTTTTTATTTGAAATTATAAATGGATGCATTTTCATTCTCTATTTATTAATTAAATAGAATGTATGTTTAGTTATTTACCTTGTCATATTGATTAATCATTATTGATTCATGATAACTTCCAAAATACTTTACCTTACTGAGAATTTTAGATTATCCTTATTATTTTTCCTTTACCTAGGTTATGAAGAGTGATCCTTTGAATTATTTTCAACGATGCTGAGCTTTTACTTTTATTATTTTTTATTTTCATTTCCCAATGTAATATGGGTATCATGTATGTAATTTTCTTTTACAAAACTACTAAATTGTTCAGTAATTTGGGAGTTTATTCCTTATAATCAAGCCAATGTAATAAAGTAATGCACCAGCTTCAAGATTCTATGGTTGGGGCATTATAGTTGGTATCAGATGAAGTTTAGTAGAAACATTGAAAACTAAATTCATAAAACATATATTAGGGAATATAACCCTAAGATAGAATTTTAGGATAATTATAGAAGAACATCCCAAATAAAACATATTTATGATTTTGATATTATATACACATAATTTTTTCAATTTATGTTAATTGTATCACTTGTTTTGGGATTAAACATTATTTAACATAATGTTATGATCTAATCTAGTGTATTCCATTGTTTAGAAATGCTTCCTGGAAAGAAAAAGGGTATCAATACTCGTATCTAATGTAGAGGTTTCCCTACTGAGGAAGCATATATATCTAGTATTAGAACTAATAAAGTTATGGATATATTTGGAAATATTAATCATTTTATGGAAAATAACCTTTCTTAAATGGAGTAACCTGTTCCACGGTGATATTATCTGATGTTGGATAACTTTATGTGACAGAGACCCCGATCATTTAGTGGAACTACTGATCCAATTGTAGGTGAAAATGGATTATGTATTTAGATAATATCTTTGTGGCATTGGGATGTGGTTAAAAGGATAAGGTTATAATTGCATTGTATTCTATCAAAGATGATGTTGATCAATGGTGATCATGGATCCAAAATACTTGGGAGGAAGAGGATATAGAACTTATGGAATGTAAATATTTTAAGAATACATTATTTAAAAAATATTTCCCTCATGATAAAAAAAACATAGATGAAAAGGACTTTCATTAGCTAAAAGAAAAATGAAGGAGAAAGTATTTCATAGTATAAATCTACCTTTACAAGGTTATCTAGGTATAAAATAGATTACCTATGCAATAAGAAGTGAAATATTAACCTCTTCTTTAAAGTTCTTAAGACAAGTCACTAAAGGGTGGTAGTGTATCAAACATTTTCTTCATATGATGAAATAGTTTCAAGTTCTATAAATATTGAAAAATAATTCTCTAAGTCTTATATATTCAAATGTAAGGAAGAGAATAATAATATGGAAGAGAAAATCACGGATAACGGAAATTAAGGAATGATTTTCCCACATGTGATAACTATGGAAAGAATTTCCTTGGGAAATGATTGAAAGGTTTGGGAGTTTTCTTATTAGTGTGGAGATAAGGGTCCCCAAGAAAAATAATACAATTGAATGAAAGAACATACTTCTATTCAGTGTTTCAACTACAAGAAGATGGGATACGAAAATAATAAATTCCCCAAGTGTCAAGTGAATCCTACATAGAATAAGCTAACAGATCAAGTTTAAGCTTATGTTATTGATAAAGCTGAAGTGGAATGATTAATGTGACTATGTATTTATATATTTGAGTAATGTTGTAAAATTATTTTATCAATGATATCCTGGTCATAAGAATTGTGGAATGTATAATGATTTTACTATAATATTATTTCATAAAGGATTTGAATTCATTTATTATATCATACCATGAAAAGTGATTCTATAGAAAGATAAAATTTCTATAAAATAGATGGTTGAGGGAAATATAAACCTTAATATATTCATGATGTTAAGATAATGATGCCTGGATAAAGTGATGATTAATATGGATAAATTAAATTGGATAATACTAACTACCTTGGAAATTATTCTAAAGTTTTAGACCATAATAATTGGAAGTTTCATAAGGATAACTATTTATGAAATGTTCTAAGTTGAAATTTGGATGAGGGTTTACAGATTATTTTATTACTTCACCATACGATGCAAAATGTGCTAAGAAATGATGTAGAAATAGTTAAAGAACAAAAAAATGATAATATTGTGCTTGTGAAATAAAAATTTATCAAGTAAGTATATTTCCTTATATTCATAGAAAATGAAATAATTCCACAACTCTATTAAAAAGGGTCTTGAAACACAAATTTTGTACTATTATCATTGTTTTTTATGATATCAATGGCCCTTTTCACACTTATGGTTTATCAATTTATAGTCAACTAATTTATCTTAAACATATTATCTATTGCTCTCCCTTAGTATTTGAGTGTAAGTTTTCTCTTCCTTGTACAATTTTTCATTTCCCAGTTGTATTCTCCAATCTGAAAACCTAGTTATGAGATTATTCCAGACGACTTTTATACTTTCCTTTCTCTCTTATTAAAATCATATTTTATTAAATCTTTTACAATATATTTTTTTTAACAATAGTAATATAAAATATAAAACAATAAATTATTTTGAAAAAGTTTTAATTATAAGGACACAATTAACTTATATTGGAGAGAATGTAACGCCCCAATACTTTGTAATATTTTTTTTAGAATAAATTTAATTTTTTTGCTATCTTGCTTTATACACAACACCATTTTAAGAATACACTACCTACGGCTCTAAGATTATCTTGATTTACATAAAACATAATACTTATCATGCTCTTAATGTAACACTAAAGTTGGATTATGTTACATGAAATAATGACTTTCTTCAATGGTTTTCATTACACACAAGACCGAGTTTTACCGAACAACAATATATTATTAAAATATTATTATCTAATAAAATAAGATATAACTTATCCATTAATTTTAAAGTTATTAATAGGATTAAATAAATTATAAAAATATATGGTTGAATTCATTAGTTAAAAATTAATCATAAATTAATATAAAAACAAACTTAATATAAAGGGGATGTTTTTAAAAAAAATATTTTGTATGCTCACAAAAGAATTTTATCACAATAAATTAAATTAACTACTATTATTGTATGATATTAATGAAATTTATATGTTATATATTCAATCAAATATTTTTTAAATACATCGAATATATTTTATAGTCATAATATAAGAACAAATTTAATTTTACACCTAAAAAGCTATATTTTCTAAAGGTTGTTTTCCTCCTTTTAATGGCCCACCCATTTTAAAACTAAATTTTGGAACTTTTTATAAATTTTATTTGAAAAAACTAAATTTTATTTTTTAAATAGAAACATAAAAATTATCTTAAGGTGGTTTTTTTATATTTTTTTGAGAAGACTCTTTTTTTATGGATAATGAAAAATACTAAATTTTAGTTTCAAACAACGTTTTCATCTAAATAATTTATACTATTAAATAATATTTAAAGTAAGTTTTAAAGTAAAATTAGATAAATTATACAAAAATTAATCCAATTTAGGCCATTTTAATAAATTTAACATTTAAATTGGATATAAAAACATTTCAAACTTTTGAATATTTTCACTTTAAAAACCTGCTTTAATGTCATGTGTGTAGGATTAATATTAAATTAATTTCATCCAAATTTTTTATGTTAATTTGGTAAAATGGATTCCATATTTGGAATAATAAAAATTAATAATATCTATGAAGGTAAAATTAGTTTTTTACCCAAATTATTAGTGAAATAAATTAAAATTAATTATAGTGATTAAGAAAAAAACAATCTTAACAAAGGACTAAACCTTGAACTTAAGGGAAAAAATGACCAAGACACGTGTAAAAAAAATTATGGACATATTTATGCCATATACTACCTTGGATCTGATTTTTTACATTATTTTTGGTGCATTATGTAAGGGATTCCACTCAATATTATTTACCTTTTTATTTTTACAAGAATATCACTCCTCCTCTACTATAAAATGGCACTCAACTCTCATACTTATTCACACATATCATGCCCCATGGAAAATCCAATAACAGTAAAAAATAATCTCCCAAAATCCATAAACTGATCCTATAAGCCTCAATTTTTTCACAGATCCAACCAAGGATGTCTTTTGATATAAACCAAAAGGAGTTACTGTAAAAAGATGTAACATTCTTCAACGATCACTTTTTTTTATTTATTTATCAACCTATTATATTATTATTATATATTTATTATATAATAACATAATTATCCTCAATATAATTTTATTTTTTTATCTTAATGACACAACCTACACCTACACACACTTCCATTAAATGGGATACGCAATCATCGTTTGTGTGTGCGGCAGACTACCACCTCATAAACTGATATCGTCTATTCTTCCATTATCACCTTTCAAGGTTAGTAATAATGATGTATTTATAGTTTATATATTATATATATAATATTTATAATTTATTTATGTTTTATTAATTATTATATAACACATTTCTTAATACTTTCCATTTTGTGGGAATACGATAACATCTTTTGTGGACTGGTGGACTACCGTCTCCTCAAAGCAATGTGATTTTTTCATGCTTTACATGGAATTTATTAAAGATAGTTTTAATAAAAACATGTGATAAATATGATATTAATATTATAATTTAATTATAATATATATATATATTATTTACATTTATTTCTTCTAAAATGATAAGAAAATGGAAAAGGTGTTCGTGCATACATACGTCCTACCGTCTCTATGAATGGTGTATTTTATTTACTATGTATATATTTTATATATTACTATAAATAAATATAAAATTAATATATATAAAATTTAAATCATGGTTTACATTATGTAAATTATGAAATCATGATTAACTTAATAGGAACAAAAATAATAAGTCAAAACATACTCAAAAAACTAGGTAATTAACACCCGAAGCAATGAAAATGATGAAATATTATTAATAAATGGGAAATAAGATATTATAATATGATAATATATGATATTATAAATATTATTATGGTTATTTAATAAGTTAATAACAAGAATAAAACCATTATACAAGAGGTTAAATAGTATTCAAACAAAAGGAAGTGTAAGGTATGGGATTTCTTCTCAATTTACATTCTATTGAGACATATTTGTTATTATGAACCAGTCCAATTTAATGTGGTGTATATACTGTGAAATTTTCATTTAATATCATGATTCACTAATTATTCATGGTATTTTAGGTTTTACTTTTAATTCTCCCATCCAAGGGGTTTGACTTGAAAATTACCAAGTGGTCAAAGTTATCTTTTCAATCTAATTTTCATTTATAACTGCTAACTTTCTCTTGAAAAAAACACTTACTTATGACCATCCTAAATTTTAAATTAAATTTATTATAAATATCCATACTCTTATGTGATGGGTATAATTATTTACTAAATTGTATGCCATTTATAAATATGGTGTCTACTTTGAAATTTATTTGATTAACTAGGGAAATATTGATAAATTTGTATCCTTCATTCAATACAGATATTTGATAAGAAAATTTGTTTATGACTTAAATAGATTATTTTATATATGAGTAATTATTTGGACTAGTACATTACAGGTTAGGGACCATTTAAATAAATCTCCTCAATGCACTAGTAGTCTCATGAGATGAATCAGTTAGACAAATCATATGGGTTTCTACCCAGTTTGCTAAACCATCTTATGAAAGTTCTTAATGATAAAGGTACCATGTAATTGGGAAACATAGAATCAAATAATTAATCATTGAATTTATTTATAATTTAGTTATTATTTTCTATGAGATTTTTTATTTCACATTATTTATGGATGCATTTTCGTTCTCATTTTATTAATTAAATGGAATATGTTTTCAGTTATTTACCTTTTCATATTGATTAACCATTATTGATTTATGATTTAATCTAATGTACATACCCATACAAGGAATTAGAGCTCATCCTTATTATGTTTCATTTCCTCAGGATATGAAGAGGAATCCTTTGAATGAGTTTCAAGGATGCTGAGATTTTACTTTTATTATTTATTTTATTTTTCCAATGTAATAGGGGTATCATATATGTAATTTGGTTTTTCAAAACTACTAAAATATTTTGTCCTTTGGGATTTGATTCCTTGTAATCATGCCAATATAATAAATTACTGAACTGGATCTGGGATTATGTGTTCAGGGTGTTATAGTTTGGTCCAAAAATAGTAAGCCATTGAAGCTGGAAAATTTGAATTTAAAGAAAAAATAAAATTTCATTGGTTATTTTTTGTGCTATGAAACTTTTTGGAAAAATGTTATTGATTTTTGGAATAATATTCAGATTTCTAGAAGAAAAATATTTCCTATATTAAAGAGTATTACTGAAAAGTTTAGGAAAAGTAGTATAAAGAAAATGGGAATTATAGTACCCTGGTATCTAGTATGTAACCCTTAATTGATTATTTTTATGGTTATAAAGTGTAAGGGTGGAGGTTGAGAGCGTTTGGAGAACTTTGGATGTTTTTTCAGGAAAAATGAAAGTCACACAAGCGTCACATGGTTTTCCTAACCATTCGGCCAAACCATGCGTAGTGGTCCCCTTAAGAAAGTAGCTCTAGCAAGGTTAGAGCATATTTTGGGAGACTATGCAAGGGGAATCCTAGAGGGTATTGGCTACTGCACGGCTATCTCACGGTTTTTCTAACCATGCGACCAAACCATCCACTGAGTCAAATATAGATCCTTAAAAATAGGATCTCACTCATTTTTTCCATAACTCCCTCATTTTTCCCCTAAATATACCTAATTCTACATTACTCTCCATTTAAGGTAGGATAACCTCCCAAGAATTTTGGAGTTAATCTGAAGGATTCCCTTGGAAAATTGAAGCTTGATTCTTGAGTTATGTTATCATTCTCCTTAGTTCTTGATCAGTTTCGTAGATCTACTTAGATCTACTTCTCCTCTCCTCTTGGTTTCTCAGATATACTCCTGTTATGTGTATATCTAGGTTTTTGGATTCCAAATATTATGAGATTTGGTCTTGATCTTACTAGTAGAAGAGATCTAAGGAGGTTTCTTGAAGAATCGGCCTAGTTTTTTTGGTGTTTTCTTCGTTCATTGTGGTTTTTGTCAAAAACCTTTGAGGTAGGAGGCTTCACTCTTGACTCCTCTTAGTAGAACTCGTTGTAATACTTTCAAATTGAATTTATTATGCATAATTTATTTTGATTTGATTTTTGAACACTTTTTGAAAACCTTCTGGAGTAATGGTTTGTGAAATCTGGAAAATTGGGGATTTTGAATGAGTGATTGTGTTATTAATTTTAAAATCAAGATTTTAAAATGGGGATTTTCTGGAATTTTGGCACATGGTTTGGATTTCATTTTTTCAATAAAAGGGAATTTTTTATTTAAGTAAAATTTCCATTTTGAAATTTTTTTATTCTTTGGTTTTCAATAAAAGTAAAATTTCATTTTAATGGTTTGAATTGGTTGAATACACTTGGTTTTTGACATAATGGTTGTGTGTGTTCACTGGTTTGCGGGATGGATAAGGGCTAGGGGTTTCCCCATCATTAACTGGATGGATAAGGGTTATAGATCTCCCCCATAAAAGGGTGTATGTGGGATGGATAAGGGTGAGGGGTATTATCATGAACCATCCTGGGTACCTTGGTAACCCAATAACCAAGACATCCCAGACATGACCCGAAGGGAATTCTCGATCCACATGGGTTGGCGACTAGAACCTGGAATCATACAATTTATAAGTGGGAATGATTTTTCCACAATAATTTAGAATAGAAATATAAAAGACAGTTTGCATATCAAAATGAAAAGTCCACTAAGAGTAAAAGTACCAGAATATAGAGAGGCATAAAATCTAAATTACTACAACCCAAAGTAATAAATAGTAAAATATCCCCAAGGTCCCTAAGGACACAACTCACCACATCCAAAGCTCAACAGCTAGATCCACCTCCAAGATATCCCTTCCCTCGAGCATAGAAGAAGAAAGTCTGAAAACACCCAAAGGCAAAACTAGGGTGTGAGCCTAAGCCCAGTAGGATACCACTGAAGATTCCATAACAGATTCCAAATATAGATTATCCAAATAATAGCTTTCAATTTTCAAAATAAACAGGTCTGGAAATTCAAAATCATATTTAAATAAAACATTCTAAACAGTTTCGATATGATGAAAAATTCATTTAAATCACATGATTTACTTTACAAGAGATGGAATATTTATAAAATAATGGATTAAGTAAATAATTTATATAAAATAATTTATCTAAATTCAATAGGCATGTAAATCATTTCCAAAAAACATTGGCATACATTTATATCTCAAAAACAAATAAACAAGTGAGAAACATGGTCATATGCCAAAAAGGTACGATAGTATTAACTAGTTATAGGATTCCTCGCTCTCTATGCGAACTCAGAAGAATTTGTATACACACATACCTATGGCACTAGCCAAAGGAGACTCATCGTCAACCCATCCAGGATGTGACACGCTACATGTAAGTTTTAGAATGTCGTCGTAGCATAGATTGTATCCAAATAAATCACTAACTACCTAAGGATTTTATATGCTCTTACATGATGGGTGAACTATTTTAAGACTACTTACAGTAATATCAATCTCATTATTCCTTTTAAAAAAATTCTAATTTCTTTCCATTTAAAACAAAAACATATTTTTTTCAAAAACATGCCTTTTCACAAGATAAAACCATTGGGTTTCTATCAAATCATTTTAAGCCATTTTCATGAGTTTGAAATCCATCCAAAAATAATTTCATCATTTTTAAAATTAATTTCCACAATTTAATTTAAAAAATTTCCATCAAATCTATAATTTAAACTAAACAATTTAAATCATCCAATTTCCATATACCTGGCACAATTCAATGGAATTGGGGGTTTTCCAAATTTCATTTCCAAAACTATTTCAAATCCTTTAATTCATTGGAATTTATTTTTTATCGAAGAAATTGAAATTAATATTAATCAATTGAATTTAAATCATCAATTAATATAAATAAATCAATTTTATGGTAATCAATTTGGAAAATTGGGATAGAACCGCCTACCACTTTTCTGAATAACGACACTCGCAACAGTGCTTGTCAATGAGAATGAAGGTGTAGAAGACCTTGAAACTCTCCCTAGTGAAAATATCCAACACCACAAGACATGGATCCATCAATACCAAGATTATACATTGACAAATAAAGAGGATAAGAAGATGAAAACTTCAATAACGAGGGGGAACACTTACCCGGGAATCGTACAGCAAAAGAATGAAGATCCCAAGTCATTTGGTTCGATCTGGAAGGAGTTGAGTCTCTAAAAAATGAATGATAACTTCTCTAGGTCAAGAGACACAAATTTTGGAATGAAAAGAACCAAGAAAAATATCCCAACGCATGACTTTAAACTAGGCGTGGGCCGAGTCACGAGGTGTACCTTAGGGTCACGATGTATAAGCCACACTGGATAAGTACACTGAAAACCCCCATCTATTTGGGTTAAAAATTCAATATTTAAACACTAAACGATGTGTACCTCAGGTATATTATGTGTACCATCTCACAGTATGACCCCCACTTCATGACTTGAATCCATCCCCAAGTACACAACGTGTACTTCAGGTATACGATGTGTACTTCAGGTACACGGCATGTGCCTATCCTGAAACCTATAGTAAAACCTAGAAAACTATTTTTAAATATTTTTGACCAAATGAGGACTTAGAAAAACTAGAAAATTACCTATTTAAGGTAACAGAATCTTACAAACTTCCCACAATAAAAACTTTATGTCCCCAGAAAGCCTATGAAGAATCATTCAGGGCAAAAAGATGAGGAAACTTCTCTCTCATCAGTGCCTCCCTCTCCCACGTCTCATGATAATCAGAACCATGCTTCTATAGCATTAAAACTAAAGGTATCATCCTCCCATGAAGTAACTTGGTCTTAGAATCAACTATCCTGACTGGATGCTCATTCAAAGATAAATCAGGCTCGGTATCAAGATCACTCCATCTCAAAACATGAGATGAATCAGATTGATAATTTCTCAACTATAATACATGGAACATGTTATGTATTGATGTCATCTATGGTGGAAGTTCCAAGTGGTACACAACTTTCCAAACCTTCTCAACAACCTCAAAAGTTTCCACAAAGTGAGCTGAAAGCTTCCCTTACCTCCCAAGTCATCAATGATCCAACAGGGGTGAAACATTCAAGGACACCAGGTCACCAACAGAGAACTCCAAATGTCTATGATGTCGATTAGAATAATTATTATATAGAATTTGTGCTATCAACATACTATTAAGAATTAACTGAATCTATCTTGTCATCTTCTCCACCAATCTTGGTTCAACCAAAGAACTTTCACAGAACTCCGACCAACACAATGAATATTTATAAGGTCGGACATAAAATGCCTCAAAAGGTTCCATTATGATTACGAACTAGTAACTTTTGTTATAAGATAACTAAAATGGCACTAAGTGATTATCCTAATCCATGCCAAATTTCAGAACACAGGCATGAAGCATATCCTCAAGAATATGTACAACGCTATTTATTTTTCCATCTGACTACGGATAGTTGGTCGTGATTAAACAAAACTGGGATCCAAGTTCCTCCTGAAGGCCTCTCTAAAAGTGATAATTGTATCAGGCATCCCTATTAGAGACTATATCATATGGAACTCTATGAAAACAAAAAATGTCTTTCACATAGAGAATGAATAACTCCTCAACTTTGGCTATATCGCGAATGGGTATAAAGTGAGCCGACTTGGTCATCATGTCGATCACAACACATATTTAATTCTTCTTTATCTTGGTAAGATACATCCCTGCCACAAAATCCATACAGATCTCATCCCACTTCCAAGTAGGGACTTGAAGCAGTTGAAGAAAACCCAGAGGTTTCTGAGGCTCAGTTTTCACCTGTTGGCACATATCGCAACAAGATAAAAACTTGGTAATGTACTATCTCATAATTATCCACCAAAACTGCCGCCTCATGTCATAGAACATCTTAGTGGTTTCTAGGTCCACATACCATAGATAATTATGAAAATACTCTATCACTTACTTTATTTCTGCTAATGGCACAACAAAGTGATTACGATAGCATAGAACACCCTCTTTGGAGAAAGACCATTGGGAAACTATCTCCCCACCATAAATTGATTATCTAATGCTATGAAACTCATCATAAAGATCTTGGTCTTCAAAAATCATATTGAGAATAGTATAAGTCAACTGAACACTGGCTAAAGTAACATCATCCTCTTCCTCCTGAACTCCAATATGCAATTATACAAATAGAACCATAAAATTCCACTCTTTTGAATATTCTTTCACTGACTAGGTCAGAAATTTCCTACTCAAAGCATCAGTAACAAGATTCCCTTTCCCTAGGGTATAGGAAATATCAAATTCGAAATATTATAGGTACTACATCCAGTGCCTCTATCTAAGATTCAAATATTTTTGGGAGAATATATAACTCAGGATTTAGTTGTCCAAATACACCGTAAACCTTTCTCCAAAAAGGTATTGCTGCCAAATTTTAAGCATGTTCATCACAGCTGCAAGTTCCAGATCATGGGTAGGATAATTCTTCTCATGTGGATTAAGCTGAAAAGATCTATATTCTACTACATTATCACTTCATATAAGAATGCAACCCAAGCCAAAACCTAATGCATCACAAAAGACAACATAGACTAGCCTTGCTTCTAAAAGATTTAACACCAGCACAATAGTCAACAGGCATTTCAGCTCAATAAAATAACTCTGAAATTTATCATCCCACACAAACTTCACCCCCTTACGAGTCAGATCTGTCATTAGAGAATCCAACTTTGATAATTAATTCATGAACCTGTGGTAATATTCAGCCAATCCCAAGAAGCTCCAAATCTTGAAGGCATTTCATGGTTGCTCCCACATCATAACAGACTTCACCTTCTCAAGATCAAATGATACACCATGTTTAGACACCATGTGTCCCAAGAATTTCCCTTCCCAAATCCAAAAGTAAAACTTTGAAATATTTTCATAAGGGCGGTGATTTCTTAGTAGGCTCAGAACTATTATCAGATGTTGCACATGATCCTCCTTGGACTTGGAGTAAATAAGAATGTCATCAAAAAAGACTACCACAAAGGTATCCAGATACTCATGGAAAATCTTTTTCATTAAAGCCATGAAAACTGTAGGATCATTTTTCAAACCAAAGGGCATAAAAAGGTACTCTAACTGCCTGTACCTACTATGAAAGGTTGTTTTTAGAATGTCAAGTTCTTTTATCTTCAACTGATAGTAACCAGATCAAAGTTCGATCATTGAAAACCACTTTTCTCCTTTTATCTAATCAAACATATCATCAATATATGGAAATATACATTTGTTATTTATTTTAACTCGATTTAGATTTTGATAATCAACACATAAGCAAAGGTCACCATTAGCATTCTTAGAAAAGAGAACTAGTGCGGCCCAAGCTGATGCTCTTGGACGAATAAATCATTTCTCAAGAAGGTCATCCGAATGAGACTTCATCTCTTTCAGCTCAGTTGGTTCCATGCAGTAAGAGTGGATAGAGACCAGTTGAGTTTCAAGCATTAATTCAATAGAAAACTCAACCTCTATCACTGGTGGCAGACCAAATAAATCTGAAGGGAACACATCAAAAAACTCGTTTACAACTGGAGAAAGATCACAACTCATTGAATCTTCCTCCATATCAAAATAAAACATTAATATCACTTTCCCCAACTTTGTATAAGATTTTTTGGATCTTCTTGACCTTGGGTCTCATTATCCTTGAAAAACAAGGGGAACACCACTGGGTGTAGTAATGTAGACCCGCCGAAGATAACAATCAATTTGGGATTTGTTAGAAATGATCCAATCCATCCCAAATATGACGTTAAGAGATTTCATATCAAGAACCAGAAAACTAAAAGCTATCTCAACTTCTAATAGAGAGAAGAAATAATCAGGACTATAGAGACTCTTCTCTCTCTTCATACCAAGGGGTATAGTAATATCAATTGCACAAGATAGTTCCCTATCAAAAGATTAATAAGGTTAAAAATAATGGTTGAAATAAAAGAGTGAGATGCACCAAGATCGAAAAGATCAGTCACTAATCACAAATCGATGGTAATGGTACCTCTCACAGTTGCTAGACCCATGTCTACTTCCTTTGGAGACTCTTCCAATATGTAAAGAATCTTTGTTTCATATTCCTATTGTTGTAACCCTTTATAATGCGAAGAAATTTTATTTTCCCATGGTGTTAAAAGGATATGATGATAATGTCCCACTAAGAGGGGTAGAGAAGTTATGGAAAACCTATGTAAGTGTCCTAAACATCCGCAGGAGCTATAGTTCTTAGGTGCTTTAGTGTAAACCCTCCTAGAATTTCATACCTTTACACACTTGTAGAAATTCAAAGAAATTCCTCTCAGATATGTAAGAGGTCTGGAATGACTCTACCGTAAAGAACTTCCACAAGGATCATCACACTTCTGTTTTCCTTTGAAGGAACCAATGCTTCCATTGGGAGAAAAAAAACTCCTGTTAAACATGACTTTCTAGCCAAATCCATCTCAACCATCATCTCTCTATCCAGCACATTAGCATAAGTGGGAAACTTCAACAAGAAAACCTAATAATGGATATCTTATCGAAGTCCCAACTTGAATCATTGAGCCTTAATCCTCTCATTAGATATAAACTCAGGAGAAAACTACACCAGCTTAGAAAAGTGATTTGAATACTCAGTCACGGTTTTGTCTATCTGCTCAAGAATAAAAACTATATAGCCTTAGCCAACACCATAGACTCTTGATAGAATTGGTTTGTGAAAATAACCATGAAGTCTTTCTATTCTAATCCCTCATGCTTCCCTATTGTCACCATCATGTTCCGCCATCTCCTGCTCGGTCCCTCTATCACTAAGGTGGCACACTTCACCCTGATCACTTTTGGTGTCTCCAAGAACTCAAAATGACATTCTATCTTTCCCAACCATTCATCATCATGTTGAGGATTAGTGTATCCTTTGAAGACTGGTGGCTTCTAGAAAAGAAACTCTTGAGAACAACTTTTAAGAACATCCCCCTGAGGATCCACAACTTGAGCCTGAGTATGAATTGGAGGTGGTGCCTGTCCTAGATCTTGGACAGTGTGCACAATCACCTGAACTAGATTTGGGTCAGCAATAGAATTTGATTGTTGAGATTCAACAATAGCCTTTTCCTATACCTAATTCACACGTCTCCTTGGAGGCATGATTCTATAAAACATCAGCGGATAAAAAGAGAACATTAGATTAACACTCAAACTGAGTAGAAATAGAAAATATTCTCAACATAAGGGACAAACAAGATTTTGATTTCAACCTATCCAAATATATATAGGGAAAAAACTAGAACTAATCTATAAGACATATTTCCCTAACCACCCCTAGTGACTTAAGGTTCATTGCAGTGAGAGCTATCCAGGAACACAATCACAACTACCTCCTATGTCCCGACAAGATTTCAAAAATGTATACTGAATTTAAGAAAAGGTAAGATCACCAGACTTCTTTGATACCAATTTGTCACGAACCAGCCCTAGTACCATGGTAACCCGATAACTAAGCCAAACCTTACATGACCCGAAGGGTATTCCTGATCCCCACAGACTAGAGACTAGCACCTGGAATCATACAATGTACAAGTGGGATCAAGTTTTCCACAAGAATGCGAAAACAAAATATAAAAGATAATATCCATATGAAAAGGAAAACTATACTAGGAGTAAAAGTACTAGAATATATAGAGGCATAAAATCAAAATTACTACAACCAAAAGTACTAAATAGGATAATAGCTCCAAGGTCCCTAAGGACACAACTCACCATGTCCAAAGCTCAACAGTTGGATCCACCCCAAGAGATCCCTTCCCTTTTCTCTAGCTTGGAAGAAGAAATTCTACAAACACCCGAAGGAAAAAAGTAGGGTGTGAGCCTAAGCCCAATAGGATACCAAAAAATATTGCATAATAGAAGAAAAATATAGATTATCCAAAAAATAGCTTTCAATTTTCAAAATAAACAGGTTTGTAAATTCAAAATAATATTTTAGAAAAACATGCTAAATAGTTTCGATATGATGGAAAATTCATTTAAAGCACAAGATTTACTTTAAAAGGGATGTAATATTTCTAAAATAATGGATAAAGTAGATCATTTATATAAAATAGTTTATATAAATTCATCAAGAATGTAAACTAGTTCCAAAAAACATTGGCAAATATTTATATATCAAATATAAATAAACAAGCGAGCAACATAGTCATCTGCCAAAAGGTACGATAGTATTAACCACCTATAGGTTTATGCACTCTCTATGTGAACTCAGAAAAATGTGTATACACATATCCCTATGACACTGGACAAAGGAGACTCATCACCAACCTATCGGGGATGTGACCCACCACAAGTATGTTTTAGAACATTTTCATAGCGAAGAGTGTATCCAAATATATCACTAACTACCTAAGCCTTGCATGTGATCTTACATTATGGGTGTATATTTTAAGACTTCTTAAAATATGATCAATTCCATTATTACTTTTAAAAAAATCCAATTTCTTTCCATTTAAAACCAAAATAGGTTTTATTCAAAAACATACCTTTTTCACAAGATAAAACCATTGGGTTTCTATCAAATAATGTTATGCCATTTTCATGAGTTTAAAATCCATTCAAAAATAATTCCATCCTTTTCACAATTAATTCCCATAAATTAATTTAAAAACTTTAATTAAAAACATTTTCATCCAATCCATAATTTAAACTAATCAATTTAAATCATACAATTTCCATAAACCCACCCCAATTCGATGGAATTAGGGGTTTTTCAAATTTCCTTTCCAAAACAATTTCAAATCCTCCAATTCATTAAAATTAGGTTTTTATCAAAGTAATTGAAAGAAATATTAAGCAGTTGAATTTAAATTAGAAATTGAAATAAATCAAGCTATTTGATAGTAATCAATTTGGAAAATCGGGACAGAACCACCTACCTCTTTTCTAAAGAACGGCACTCAAAACAGTGCCTTTCATTGAAAACAAAGGTGTAGAAGACCTCCAAACTCTCCCTAGTGGAAAGATCCAACACCACAATACATGGATCCATCAATACAAAGATGATCCATTGAAAACCCAAGAGTATAGGAAGAGAGAAACTTCAATAATGAGTGGGAACACTTACCCGGGAATCTCACCACAAGAATAATGAAGATACCAAGCTGTTTGGTTCGATCCTAAAGGAGTTGAGTCTCTCAAAAACACAACAAAACTTCTCTAGGTAGATAGAAACAAAGTATGGAATGAAAATGACTAAGTGAAATATCCAAACTCATGACATTAAGTTGTGTATGGGTCAAGTCCCGACGTGTACTTTAGGGTCACGATGTGTAGGCCATGCAGGATAAGTACGTCAAAAAACCCATCGCCTTGTGTTAAAAATTTGATATTTAAACACTACATGATGTGTACCTCAAGTACACAACATGTACCATCTCACGGCGTGACCCCTACTTCAAAACTTTAATATGTCCCCAAGTACACGACATGTAATTCGGGTATACAGTGTGTACTTTAGGTAGATGGTGTGTACTTCAGGTACACGGTGTGTACTTCAGGTACATGATGTGTGCCTATCTTGAAACCTATAGTAAACCCCAGAAAACTGTTTTTAAGGATTTTTTATTGAACTGGGACTTAGAAAAGTGGAAAATTACCTGTTCAAGGTAATAGAATGTTACATTTCTCCCCCATAATTAATGGGATGGATAAGGTTTAGGGCTCTCCATCGTCAATTGGTTAACTAGGGATGACTTAGTAAAAATATGACTCACCACTCATGAGTATAGGGAGATCCAGGTTACATGCATGGTTTCTTGTGTGGATGTGTCAAATATATTGGGTATGAAAATGAAATACTGAGAAATGGTTTTAAATAATTTTTTACTCATTTTTCTGAAAAAATAACTTGATGTAAAATTGGTTTCAATTTCCCTCATTTTAATTTGGTTACAAATAGATTTGGAACTTATTTACATTGTGTAATAAAAAAAATTAGAAATATTTTTATATAAACTATTTTATATAAATATGGATAAATTTTTTATCCTAGGGGTGTAAGTAAGGATGTTATAGGGGAAAACCTTCTTAGTTTTATACTCACCCATGCTTTGGTACATTGGTGATTTTTCAGATGGAGTATTTTGGGATAGGGGTAAAGGTAATGTTTCCAATGTTTTTAGCACTACCCCATGATACATGGATGTTCTATGATTTTGGAGCTTGGAGATTGTGGATCATGGAGTCTTGTGGTCTCTTGGGAGTCTTTAGTTATTAATTTTATGTGTACTTTGATACTTGTTTGGTCTTATGTTATTTCACAATTTGATGTGGTTTTGTGATACATGAATTTGTTTAGTTGTCTATATTTTGTTCATGAATCATTTAGTGAATGGTTTGGTAATGGTTTTTTGGTTTAATGTTTTATTTCTTAAAGGGTAAATCTTTCCCCATTTGTATTTGAAATCCTTTAGCATTTATTTTCAGTCTTCGGTATCTTGGGGATGTCGCTTAAGGCCTAGTAATGACTCATTGTACTCTCAAGCCAATGATAATTGGAGGTTCATTATAAATGGAATCATTTTGCTCTTTCCTTTGTGGTACACATGTTATTAGCTTGTTCGGACATTTCCTAACAAGTAGTCATTAGTGTTCTTGGTCTTAGATTTGGAATCCTTTCTCATCTATTCTTTGGTCTAAAATTTTAGAAAGGATTAGGATTTTCCGGACTTGAAATGTATAGCATAAAAGGGTGTATCTAACCCTTTTATGATAAACTTCAAGTTACCAGGGAGTTGGGTACATAAGTGTTTGGAGACACTTCTAGTATATGAAAATCTCATTGTCATGGGTTTAACCAATGAGACGAGCATGAAATTAATTATAGAGAAATTACATAACAATAGGAGTGCAAACATCATTTCGAGGAATGATTCACATTATGAAAAGGTGTTTATTTTTAAAAAATTATGAAATTGTTTTTTCAAACGAAATATTTTGAAAAACGAAAGGCCTATGGTATTTTGAAAATAATTTAATTTTAATAAAGAAATTGAAAGTTTTCAAAAAGGGTTGAACATGGAAAAAGATTGTTTTTCAGAAAACAATGTTGTGATAGTTGATGTGATAGAATTTGAAATGCTTAGACATCAGTTTCTAGAGAGTGAGATTGATCGATTTTTTGTTGGTTTAGAAAATGGAACCTGATAGGCATCGTAGAAACTAGTCGAAAGTGGCCACTAAGAATGTGATTGCAGTTGATCCACAGGTGAACCAAAAGTTGGTCCAAATCATCACTCAGACTTTTCAAACCATTGATTTGGGGCTGTAACCAGACACCATGTTTGTGATATCTATCACTTTTGAAAATCCAAGTAGAGGAAGTACTGTTTTCTTCACTAGAGGAGCTGATAATCTATCACTAAGATGAAGAGGAAGTGGGAGACTTTTTTCAAAAAGGTAGAACATATCGGAATCGGACCACAGGAGAAATTAACCTTCCTCTAAGACACAAGATCATGATTGCATATTTTCAGTGTGGTTCATTGAGTCACATAAAGAGGGAGTGTGCAACACTAGAAAAATCATTCCATAATTGCAATGAGATGGGACATTTTAAGTACTTCTGTCACAGTGCGCCGAGGTCAGGTGCTCGAGACACTTATAAGGCATTATAAACACTGTATACTTTGATGAAATGAGAACAATATCATCAAATAAACAAGGATCAGAGTGAATCAATAGAGAAATTTCATGGATCAAATTGGACCATCAATAGTGAGAGATACGATTCTTTTGAATTCTACCTTAGTGAAAGTGTTTTTTGATACTGGTGCATCGCATTCTTTCATTTCTTCTCGTTCTGTTGATTTTTTATGTTTAAAGTTGGAAATGATTCCTTCTATTTTAAAACTACCAACTCCACTCGGTGAAAGAGTATGTAAACACTTTTTGTGTAGAGAATGTGCTATAACTATTTATAGAGCTCAGCTAAAATGGGACTTCTCAATGTTAGACATGGATGTCTATGATGTAATCCTATGTATGGATTGGTTGAAAATAGTCAAGGCTCACATCGACTGTTATAGGATAACAGTTAGTTTCATGACTAAGGATGGCATCGAGCACCTCGTTAGAGGAGAAAGGATGGTTCAGAAATGTGAAAAGAGCTTATTGTCACCGATAGTGGGAATAATCTCTTACTATTTTGCAGTATTGACTTTGGAATGGATAGAATAGATTGAGGAAAATAATTTTCCAGAAATCATGGATCAATTTCTAAATTTCTTTCCCAAAAACTTCTCAGGGTTACCACCTATAAGGAAAGTGGAGTTTATGATTGATCTCCTTCCAAGGACCAGTCCTATTTTCTTTCTATCTTATTGAATGGAACCAAAGGAGTTACAAGAATTGAAAGTGTAGTTGGAGGAGCTAGAAAGGAATGGTTTCATTTATCCAAGTACGTCTCTCTGAGAATCACCGTTCTTGTTTGTGAAGAAATTAGATGGAACCCTTCGACTTTGCATTGATTATCGTAAGCCTAACCATGTTATGGTAAAAAAACAAATATCCACTTACACGCATTGATGATCAGTTTGATCAATTAAGGGGAGGTCATTGGTTTTCCAATATTGAATTGCAATCAGGATATCACCAATTGTGAGTTCGGAAGGAAGATATTACAAATACATCTTTCAAAATCATATATGAACACTACGAATATGTATTCATGCCTTTCGGTCTAATCGACGCACCATCGGTCTTCGTGGATTTTATGAATCAGATATTTCAGTGATATCTAGATTCTTTTGTTATGGTGTTTGTGGACGACATCTTGGTGTATTCAAAGACATGGTATAACTATAAGGAACACCTGGAAATAGTGTTGTAAATCCTGAGAGATCATCATTTGTATGTCAAATTATAAAAGTGTGATTTTTGGATACAGGAAGTACGTTTTCTTGGCAATGTCATTTCTGATAAAGGAATTTATGTTGATCCAGAAAATATAGAAGGTGTTATCTCATGGAAACCACCAAATAATTTCTTTGAGATATGAAGTTTTCTTCATCTAGCTAGTTAATACCGATGCTTTTTGCGTGATTTTTCATGACTAGATTCACCAATGATAGCTCTGAAAAAGAATATTTCTCTATTCCAATGGAAAGAGTAATGCTAGAAGTCTTTCTAGGAGTTGAAAGTTCAGCTTACATCAGCACCTATCTTGATTTTTCTAGAATTATGACAAGGGTATGTCATGTATTGTGATGCTTTAAGATCAGTTTTGGGCTATTTCCTCATGCAAGGATACCATGTGGTTGCTTATGGTTCAAGGCAGTTTAGGTTGCATGAGAATAATTACCCAACACATGATTTGGAGTTAGCTGCAGTTGTCCATGCTTTGAAAACATGGAGACATTATCTCTTTGGTGAGAAATTTACTATGTTCACATACCAAAAAATCTTGAAGAAAATTTTCTCATAGTGATATTTGAATATGAGGAAAAGGAGATTGATGGAGTATCTCCATATGTTCAACTTTGACTTGATGTATAAACCAGGAAAATAGAATTTGGTGGCAGATGCATTGAGTAGAAATTCATATGCTCAGTTGGTGAAAGAAGCTTCAGGTGAATGGAATTTGATGTCAGTACTAGCCGACATACATGTGGAATGTGAATATCGAGAGGATGTTGTTGTTTTCTTTTAATCTATTCTTGTTCCTGATTTGATAAATATGGTCAAATAGCCATGAACATCTGATGCATAATGTCTGGTTAGGAGTTCAAAACTCAATGGTGTGGAGACCATTAAGGGCTCGAAACTTGATGGTAGTTTGGTTTTGTGTTTTATAGATCGGATGGTTGTACCTATGGCTTATGAGGAACAATTTATTCATGCTTACCACTATTCGATATGGGTTTTATATCCAGGTACATGGAATGGGTATAAGGTGTTAAAGGCACAGTTTTGGTGGAGTGGCATGAGAAGGTAGGTGGAT
The DNA here is from genome assembly GCA_963277665.1 of Viscum album. Lineage (NCBI taxonomy): Eukaryota > Viridiplantae > Streptophyta > Magnoliopsida > Santalales > Viscaceae > Viscum > Viscum album. The sequence goes on along the minus strand of OY728148.1, from coordinate 1,093,377,690 downwards.
GAGTTCATCTCGAGGTGCTTAACATGTTAGTAAGTGAAAGAAAAGCATCAGAGACTAGCAAGGATGTTGCAGTATTTACCTATCCCATTGTGGAAATGGGAGAAGATAGAAATGTATTTTGTTATAGGTCTTCCAAAAACAGTCCGGAAGAACAATTCCATTTGGGTGAGAGTGGATCGACTTACCAAGTCAACCCATTTCATCCCTATTCTTGAAACTCATATGGTGGGGGATATATCAAAAATATATATCCAAAAAGTTGTAAAGAGACATGGAATTCCATTTTCAATCATCTCATATAGAGATTCAAGGTTCACATCTCATTTTTGTAAATCCTTACAGAAACCCCTTAGGACTTAGTTGATTATGAGAATAACGTATCATCCTCGGACGGATGGGAAATATGAGCAGATGATACAAACATTAGAAGACATGTTGTAGGCTTGTGTAATATATTTTGGTGGCTCATTGTAGGATCATATACCATTGGTGTAGTTCTCATTCAATAATAGCTATCAGGCCTCGATACATATGGCTTTGTTTGATGCATTGTAAGGGTGTCCTTGTTGTTATACACTATGCTGGTTGGAAATATGTTAAACTTAACTAGTTGGACCAAGACTTGTCCAAGAAACAACAGGGAAGATCCAAATGATTATAAATAGGATATATATGGCTCAGAGTTACAGAAATCATATGCATATCACCATCAAATACTATTGTCATTCGCTGTGGGTGATCATGTCTTCTTGCGGATATCTTTGAGGCTTGGACATCGTCATTTTGAGAAGCATGGAAAGTTATATCCTAGATACATTGGACCATTAAATATACTATAATGGATTGGAGAGTTGGAATATTGATTGGATTTACCACCACGGTTTAGTTTGGTGCATAATGTGTTCCATGTATCTCAGTTGAAATACTAATATCCTGATCCTGACTATGTGATCAGATAAGATCATATTGACCTAGATCACAATGATTTGTTGATACATATCCTGATATGGATTTTGGATAGTCAAGAGAAATTATTTCATGGAAAATCATCAATCTGGTGTGGGTTTCATGGCAGCATAGTCTGATTTAGGAAGAGACTTGGGAACACGAGAAGGAGATGAAAGAGCAGTGTTCGGAACTCTTTTAGTTTGGTGAGGGTTTTCTACTTTTCTAGGATGGAAAGACCAATGGTGGGGAGAATTTAGTACCCTCAGTTTCTAGTATTTAACCCTTACTTGATGCCTCTTATGGTTATAAAGTGTCAGGGTGGAGTTTGGGAGATTTGGGAGAACTTTGGAAGTGTTTTTGGGGGAAAATGGAAGTTGCATGGGCGGCGCACGGTTTGTCTAACCGTGTGGCCAAACTGTGCGCAGTGTTCCTCTTGAGGTAGTAGCTCCAGAATGGTTAGATCATAGTTTGGTATATCATACAAGGGTGATCCATGCGGTTAGTGGATACCACGCATTTAGCGCATGGTTTTCCTAACCACGCGGCCAAACCGTGCGCGGAGTCAAATATAGATCCTTAAAAATAGAATCTCACTAGTTTTTTCCATAAATCCATTATTTTTTCTTGAAACGGACATAATTCGAAATTACTCTCCATTAATGGTATGAGAACCTCTCCCAAGAATTTTGGAGTCGATCTAGAGGCTTCTATTGGTGAAAAGAAGCCCGATTCTTGAGGTATGTGATCGTTCTTCTTTGTTCTTGATCGGTTTCCTAGATCTACTTAGATATACTTCTCTCCTTCTCTTTGTTTCTTAGATCTAGACCCATTATGGGTAGATATGGGTTGGTGGATGACAAATATAATGCTATTTGGTCTTGATATTTCTAGGATAAGAGATCTAAGGTGGGTTCTCGGAGGATCGACCCGGTTCTCTTATGCGTTCTTCATTCATTGTGTTTTTTTCAAAAACCTTCAAGGTAGGAGGCTTCACTCTCAATTCCTCTTAGTAGAATTGGTTGGCATGATTTAAAATTTAATTTATTGTGATAAATTGATTTTGATTTGGTTATTTAACACTTTTTGGAAACCTTCTTTATTGACAATTTGTGAAATCTAGAAAATTGTGGATTTCGAATGAGTGCTTGTGTTCCTAATTTTAAAATATAGATTTTAAAATGGGGATTTTATAGAATTGTGGCACATGATTTGGATTATATTTTTCAATAAAATTGAATGTTTTGTTGAAGTGAAATGGATATTTTTAAATTTATTTATTCTTTGGTTTTCAATAAAAGTACAGTTTTATTGAAATGGGTTGAATTGGTTGAACACACTTGGTTTTTGATATAATGGTTGTGTGTGTTCATGGGTTTGTGTAATGGATAAGGGTTAGGGGTCTCCCCATCATTAATGGGATGGATAAGGGTTAGGGATCTCACCCATAAAAGGGTTCATGCGGGACAAATAAGGATTAGGGGTCTCCCCTATCATTAATTTGATGGATAAGGGTTAGGGATCTCCCCCATCAATTGGTTCACTAAGGATGACTTAGTGAAAGGATGAGTCACCACTCACAAGTATAGGGAGATCTGGGTTACATGCACATTTTTTTTGTGGATGTTTGGAATGGATTGGGTATGATAAAGTAATATTGATAAATGGTTTCAAATCATTTTTTAGTTATTTTTTTGAAAAAAATAACTTTCTTTAAAATTGGTTTCAATTGCTCTCATTTCATTTGGTTACAAATGGATTTGGAACTTGTTTACATTGTGTTACAAACTGTTTTTAGAAATTATTTTATATAAACTATTTTATATAAATTTGGATAACTTGTATATCCTAGTGGTGTGAGTAGGAAGTCATTGGGGGTAAACCTACTAAGTTTTATACTCACCCATGCTTTGGAACTTTGGTGCTTTTTTCGATTCTACCTTCTAGGACAGGGGAAAAGGTAACATTTCCCACATTTTTAGCACTACCTCGTGATACATGGCATGTTCAGTGATTGTGGATCATGGAGATTATGGAGCATGGAGTCTTGTGGTCTCTTGAGAGTCTTCAGTTGTTGATCCATTGTATACTTTTATACTTTTTTATTCTTCCATTATTGCACACTTTGATGTGGTCTTAAGATACAGGAAGTTGTTTAGTTGTCTTTATTTTGTTCATGCATCATTTAGTGAATGGTTTGGTTATGTTTTGTTGGTTTATTGGTTTATTTTTTAAAGGTTAAATAATCACCCACTTTTATTTGAAACCCTTAGGCATTTATTTCTAGCCTTTGGTGTCTTGGGGATGTTTATTAAGGCCTAGTAATGACTATTTATACTCTCAATCCAATGAGAATTGGCGGATCATTATAGGAATGAATCTATCCACCGAGAATATGTTATAAATTTTGGAGAATTTATTTATAAAATTCCATAATATTATTCATTATGATGAATAATGATTATAAATACCTACCATACATGATTGATATGTTTACGAAGATATCATACTAAAAATATGAGAAAGAAACAAAGTAGAAGTGAAAGTGAGTTTCCCTTTGGATATGTATAAAAAGAAAGTGTTGAACAAAATGCACCCAAGAATATTAATAATGGTTCTTCACTAAAAATAAGGAATAAGTTCTTCAATTATTTATTAAAAGTAAATTACATGCATAATTATAAAAAAAATCCATGAGTGTTAATTTTTATGGATGTAATTTGGAGAAACAAATAAGATAATCAATCCAATAAATAAATAAAAAGATATATTTTGTGAAATACATCTAATAGAATAAATAAGAATAAAAATCTCCTAAGATGTTACAAAAATGGGGTAAAATAATAATTCTTGAGAAGTTTTTTGGGATTTGTAAATAGGTTGGACACACTTCTAGAGATTACATGATAATAATACTAAAAAATAACGATATATTAAAGAAAATGAAGAAATAACCAAATAATTCATGTGTTATAATAGATGAGGTGAAGAATGAAATTCTACACAAGGAGAACAATAAAATAAGTAAGAATCTAATGTTTTTCAATGTGAATTTTTTTGGAGAATAAAAATAGGAGAAATCATGAAGATTCCTCATGTTTTGTACCTGAAAATAACGGGTTTTTTTAGTTAAGAATAAACTCTAATCCATGTTTCTCTCATTAACGAGCAAAGGATAAACCATCTTATTCTCATATATAGTTTTATATTTTTCTATATAGGTAATTAAAGGTGATGAATTTATGGGGAGAAATAAAGTATTGGTCAAGTAAAATAGTAAGAGGAGATATCCATCATAGATTGATTTATCTCCATGTTCCATTATTTTTTTAAGACAACTTATAAAGTAGATGTATAGATTTAATATATAAAATAAAACAATCTTAATGAATAATTTATTAGATATTATCCCCTTAAGGTGGATAGAAGTTTATAATTATTCCATATATCATTATTTTATTTGAAGCTCCAAATATATGAGATGTTTTATATTTCATTATTGAGGTATATTTTCCATAATTTCCCTTTATGTTTATTGAATTAATTATAAAATTCAGGGGGACAAATTGGATTGTTTAATTACTTTAAAATTGAGAATATATTGAGGAATACATGGTTTTTGATATAATTTTTGGGAAATTAGTTGGTCATTATTTTTTTCTATTTTGATAATTTCTCAAGTATATTTAGAGTTAGTTAATTAAGAATTCTCAATTCATATCATTATTTGTAATATATTACCAATAAGAGAGAGATTGTGTGTCTGTGTATAAGAGATAAAGGAATATTTAATTTAGTTTGGAATATGTGTTGAAATGAGTATTGAAAACAAATACAAAGGGGGGTGTTAGAGTGCAGAATGGGTTGTGATGAAGAGTGTTTTTTTGTTTCCAATAGTTGATAAACTCAAAAAAAATTGAGTGAAAATAAATAACCAAAATAATATGAAGATTAAAGTGTCATACAGTTTAGAGACATGTTTTTTTATAAATAATGAGTAATATAGTGAGAATATTTTGAAGTAGCCTTGAGAAGATGATGATTTTAATGCCAAGTAATGTCAACACATCAATATGAGATGATTTTGGAATACTTACGTTCACGGTTTTCTATGAATTACAAGGAAGTTTTTTGACTAAATATATTGGTTCATTAAGTGTAAATATATTTTTCTATATTTATAGTAGATAGTTGAATTTAATTGAGGATCAACACCCCATTAAATATTATGACATTGAAGAAGAATTTGAAAGGTATTTGTCTGAGTTCTTTATTATATGTTAAATAAGAATGAATATAGCTCAGAAATATGTGGTTCTTCAATATGTTTTTGGCATGAATAAATCCTTAAGGGGATAATTTCGTACATGGATGATATTTTAAGTATTGAGTTTAAGATAATATTATATAGGTGTTTCATTAATTTATAATTAATTAATGAACTATAATTGGATGAATTTGATGATTTTTAAGGTGATAAAAAATTAATGTATTAAAATATATATTTAAGCACATGAAATGAGTTTTTATATATTTCATATATTTTGAGAAGTGTTTGGGAGTGTTTTATGTAATTATAATAAATTATATACCAAAACAATATCATTCACACTGAGGTTTTAACATGGGTCATTAAATAATAGAAATTAATTTTTTTTTATGTCTGTTATTTATATATCCAAAATTAAAACTCACAGTGAAAGAGTTATAAAATAGTTTAATATATAACTGAGGTTAAAAGTCATTTTTAAACATTAGTTATAACAATAACCAATGATAAATAATTGATTTTGAAAGGGTTTTAACATCAGTAATTCATATAACCAACATTTAAATATAAATTTCACATTATGTGGGATAGATGTTTCAATTTTTTCATAGTACACTTTAAATTTTTAAAATCCTACCTAAGAATTATTACACCATGGGTAATTATTTTCAAGTACCACATATAAATTATAATTCCTTATATTTCAATATTTCATCTAAACTCTTCTTTGATCCACATCATCATTCTGTAACTTTTCGATTCAAATATTTTACTATGGTATTTATCATGATCTCATTATTTATTATCTATATTGTTGGTTTTATTTATCAATATTATTGTTAATTATTTTTTTATAAAGAATAAATCTTCTTCCAATTTATTTTATAATATAAATATTTCTTATGAGATTTATTGTTTGGAGTTTAAAATCCCTTACCAAGAATGAAACACCTCGAGATTTTGTGAATTATTTTTTTTCAAATAAATTTAATACTTTTGATATTTTTAGTTACATGAAACACCATGTTTATCTTGAATTCATCAAATAGTGAGTTTATATTTCATTACATGTAACACTAAGTGTAGCTTTCGTTAAACGTAGCGTCCATTTTAAATAAAAAAATACATATTAATAAAATATTATTATTTAATATAATAGTTATCACCTAGCTATTGGAATAGAGGGTATGAATAGAATTAACTAAATTATAAAAATATATGTTTTACACATGTATATAAAATTAATTCCTTGGTGCCTAATTAAATATAAATGAAAATAAAAAACATTTAAAAAAAAGGAAATATTTTTATGAAAAAAATATTTTTATTCACACAGACGTATTTTACCTTAATAAATTAAAATATTGGTGAATTTTTTTAATAAAATTTATATATTATATATTCAATCAAATTTTTATCATTCATATTATATGTTTTATCGAAAAAAGATAAAAAACCAATTTCACACCTAAAACTATATTTTCTAAAAAGCGTTTTTACCACCTTTTTCACACTAATATTAAAATTAATTTTTTCTAATTTTACAAAAAATATTTCAAAAAATTATATTAATTTTTTAAATTATTATGTCAAAATTATATTAGGATGAACTTTTGAGAATTTTATGAGAAGATAAATTTTTCGATGAATAATGAAAATATTGGTTTTCAGTAAGAATTGTTATTTCTTTTAAAGAATTTAAAAACCTAAAAATTATTTTAATATGGTTTTAAAGATAAAAATAGTTTAATTATATATCTACTATTAAAATTTATGTCATTGGAATAAATTTAACAATTAATTTTGATATAAAAAACTTTTTAAACTTTTGATCATTTTTCACTTTGAAAACTTGTTTTCTCATCGTATTTGGGAGATTAATTTTAAATTAAATTTTACAACATATGTGGATATAATTTTAAATTATAATTTTTTTATTATATAATAATTTCAACATAATTTTTTACCATAATTAATATTATAAATAGTAAAAATTATTTACCATGGTAAATGTTAAAACGGGTTTACTGAGGGTTTAAACATAACAAATAAGAGTTAAAAATGAACAAAAACTTTTCCAATACCCATTATATAGAAATATTTATACCTTATATATTATAGTATTGATAATGGTCCATTTTTTATCCTTTTTAATCAGAAAAATTTGGGTACACATTTTTCTTTTCAAAAATTACAAGTATGCCACTTACCTCACTTATAAAATGTCACCCCCTCTCATCTCCTCTTCACACTTCCAAACCCCATAGTTTTAGAAAATACCAACCCAATAACTTCATTAATTTTCTATTATAATCCTATAATCCTTATTTTTTCATTAATCTAACCTAATAATTCTTTTGGCACAAATCAAAAGAAGTTTTATGAAGAAGAGGTAACATCCCTAACAGAGTGTTTTATTTTATTTTTTTGTCCACTCCTTAAATTATAATTAAACTATGATGATATAATAAACTCAGTAGATTAAATATATTTATATGTTACTATTTTAATTTAATAGCCTAAATCCAACTCTTATTTCATAAAATGGGAAACAAAATCATCATTCGTATGTACGGAGGACTACCGCCTTGTGAACTGATGTTTTTCATTTTCCATAACCATCTCTTACAATTGGATATAATGATGGATTTAATTTTTATATATGATATTATAGATATTATTGTACATTTGTAATTAAAATAACACATATACCTTCTTACCTCAAAACATGTTGGAAAACAAAAACGTCACTCATGTGTACGGCATATTGTCTCCCCATGAACCGATATGATATGTTTTTAATTTCCATTTTACTTGGATGGTAATAAGGATAAATATATATATATATTATTAGAAATATAATTATAATTATATAATTATGATATCACATTTTTTTTCTTACTTTCCATTCCTTGGGAATACAATAACATCGCTCGTGTGTACGGAAAACTACCGTCTCTCGAAGCGAGGTGATTCGTTCTTTACATACACTATACATGAAAGGTAATAAGTATAAGTTTAAATAAAAATATGTGATATATATATAATAAAAATAATTTTGTAATTTTAATATATTATTTACCTTCATTTATTTCAATCCATCAAGAAAATGGAAACAACATTCATACATATGTATGGCCTACCATCTCTATGAACAGTGTATTCTATTTTCTATCTATAACTCTTATGGATTACTATAAAAATATATATAATTAATATATATGATATTTATATCAAGGTTAAAATTATGTATATTATTTAACCATGATAAAATTAAAAGGACCATAAATAAAAAATAAAAACTAACATGAAAATGAAAGAAATCATTGCTCGAAATATGGATTTAGCATGTAATTGTTGATAAAAGGGTAATAAAAGGTCATAATTAAATAATATATATTATTATATATATAATAATTTTTATTTAATATATTTATAATAAACTTATATTTATTATACATTCTGTATTAATGTGTAAGAAGGAATTTGGGACATAATGTAAGGGATTTTCGTCTCACTTTTTACTTATGTGTGACACAAACCAAATTCACCACCTATATAATTTATGTGGTTTATATAATTACAATGAATTTAAAATTTATGGGATTTCCATCTCACTTTTTACTTATGTGTGACACATACCAAATTCACCGCCTATATAATTTATGTGGTTTATATAATTACAATGAATTTATTTTATTATTATCCAGAAAATTATTTATATTTATATATCTATTTTAGGATCTCTATTTCATGTGGTTTACGGTTCAAATTTTTCCAAATTGGTAGGTATTTTTGTCTCAATTTTCCTTTCTTGAGACATATGTTATGTTATGCGCCTATATTCCTTCATGAGGTGTATATAAAGCCCCTTTTAAATGTAATATAATGAATTTATTTATTCTAATTATATTTTCAGTTTCATTTAATGTAATTTATTCATGTGGAATATAATTTAATGTTACCGAAGTGGTAAAGATTTTATGTTACAATATTATCATTTATCAAGATTGTTTATGATTATGTTTTTGATGATAAAATCTTTTGATACCTATCTAAATAAACTCATGAATTTTATTATGATTTGGTTATGTCATTAGAATACATTGTTTTATTTCATTTTCCTCTCTTTATATACTCAATAGTTTAAAATAATGTTTTTAAGAAAAATCATCTTTATCTATATCACTGGTCAAAAACCCATTTTTCTTCCGAAAAGATGTTTTATAAAAGGGTTTTATAAAAAAATTAAGATTATCCAAATGATTTATTAAATAAACTTTTTTGTGCTTTAATTTTTTTAAAACAATGAATGGAATCTTCATTTCATTTTCAAACAATGCTCGTTTAGATTTTTATGAAAATGTGAAAGAAATATTCTTTTTAACATGTACATAATGAAAAAAATTATCCACAATCATGAACCATAATTTATTTTAATATTAATTTATAATAATTTTTTTTTATTTTCGAAGAAAAATATTTTGAAAATATATTATTTATTTTTTGTTTTACAAAGTTATTTTAGAGAAAAGTTATTTTCCTCAAGAAATGTTCCAAGTGATATTTTAAAGTAATTTTCCATATAAGATAACATAATTTGATGATAATTATGATTTCATAGGGATATTATCCAATGATACCATTATTATTATTTTTCTATATGGTTTATTTTTAAGATGAAAAGATTTTTATGAATCCTATTTCTCTTCTATGGGTTATAACATGATCAAATTCTTATGAAACCTTCTTTATTTCATGGGTTATGATATGATGAAATGATTATGAAACAAGTCTATTTTACATAGGTTAGGATATGATGAAATTTTATAAAACTAATTTCATTTCATGGGTTATGATATTATGAATTTTTATTATCATGTGGCACACATACTTTCGATTTTCATTATGTGATGGGTGGGACCAATATCACCCTCAAATTCATTGGGTAAAGATATATATCTCCAGTGATATACAAGATTATAATGGGGAGCGAACCAAATTCATTAAAGAAATTTTTCTACTATGATGGTATTATGAGTGAACCTTGACTACTATTATGGTTTGTTGAGTGAACTCATTACACTGTAATATCCTTGGAAGTGATCCTTGAATACTATGTAAAGTATATTCTATACTTATATGTATGCTATAAATATATGTCTTATGCCAATTTTGTGACTTCATGGATCAAGTTATTTGATTTCCCTATGATCCTTGTCTTATAAACTTTCAAAATGTATTCCATGACTCAAGATTATGATATTTTATATGCATGTTATGGTTTTTAAATGTTATGTCCATGTCCTCATACCCTTATACTTATGTTATTTATACATACCTCTATTGTTTACCCATACTGAGAACCTGATCTCACCCTTATGATTATTTTTCCTTGGTTATGAAGAAATTTTTTGAGTATGGTATGTCTAAGGACATTATTATACGGGAATATATTTATGGGATATGTCTAATAACACTCAAGAAATAAAAATATTTTGTGTATAATCTCTAAAGTAACTAAACCATTATGACCCTCAGGTGTGTCTTTCTGTAATGTAATGAATATTCATCTAAAATATATAATATCTATGTATGAAAAGTTTGGGTCACTACAGTTGGTATTAGAGGAAAGGTTTCGTTGACTTTTGGAAACTAAGTTGAGAAAACTTTAGTGAGATCCCTAAGGATATGTCTAAGGATAAGTTTAATTATGATTTAAAGTATAGGAAAATTTCATAAATTTTTTTAAAGGATAGAGTGAGTCTTTTCCAATAAAATAAATCTATGTCCAGATACTAAAAGTGGATATGACACTTGAATAGAGGTACATAGAGGTAAAAAATATGAATATGGTGCATTTATATGGACTTGATTTTTACCTAGTGCATGACAATGGACAGTGTTGCACCCCTAGTTTGACACTCTTGGGGGATATAATTTGTAAATTTAAAAACATCTTATGAACCATCATGAATAGTTTAAATAATGACCATGAATGGCCTAGGTTAATCCTAAGGTGTCATAGATTGAAAATAATGCGTCATTATTTCGAAATCCTATAAGTGATTTTTAATGATTATGTGGATTTCCACTATGAATATTCTTACTCACACTATGTTTTTTAATTTTAGTAAATGGAGGGAACTAAAAGGAACTAGATTAAAAATAAATGTGTTTGACAATGTTTTTAGGATAAAAAAAATAGGGTGATGAATGGAGTGAAGGATGTTGTGATTATGACTAATTAGTTATCATGATATATGATTAACAAATTACACCTCAACCAATTCTAAAACTCACCAAATAAAATAATGATAGATTTTTTTGAGATTTTGGGTGGTGGAGACCATATAAAAAAATAAAATTTGGTTTACTAGATGTCAATAATGTTGAAAGAATCACTCCATGGAATTTCTCATAGGAACAAGAAGATGTTTTATGTGTGGAGAAGAAGTGGATAGAGTAATCATTTTCTTACTAAAAATGAAAAGTTTAGTTAATTAAATGGATGATAATAATGGTTTCCATAAGGAATCATTAATGGTATAATGTTATAAATGTGGAAAGTATGGGAATTATTTGAATCAATGTCCTAGGGGAACATGTTATGAAGAGAATAAGCAAGGTGGTATGAGTAATGTATATACTATTGATGATGAAGATACCATGAATGATATATAAAAGGAAAGAGGTATTGAGGAATATGATTATAAAGACTAGTTAATGATTTAAAAATTAAGTAAAATAATTGAAGTGTTTATGTATTGGAATTCAAGAATTATGAAATATATAATGATTTTTCAGTATAATATTTTCATTAAGTATTTGTAAGAATATTTTGAATGGTACGATGACCTAGAAATTTGATTTAATGGTTTATGAAAGACACATTATTATGGGAAGGTAACCCTTCATATATTCCTAATTTTGAGAAAATGGTGTTCAATTTAGATAAAGAAATTATTTATATGGATAAATTAAATTTGTTAGTATTGATGACCTCAGAACTGATAAATGATTTGTTGGCAAAGTGGTTTATTCTATCATTGATGGAGTTTACAACATTATTAGATCTATGTAATATATTCAATAATATATGTTTTTATTAAATAAATGAAGAATCATACATGTTTTCATTGAGGTTTTATAGTAATTATGGTTATTATCAAGATTTAGAAGAATATATTACTTAGGTATTCACATATTTGGCATGTGACCATTAAGAGCTTCTTGATGATATTTTGAGGATTAATGTTAGGTTTATTTTGGGAAATGTGGTGAAATTATTTATAAATTTTTAATTTTGGAAAGGTCATAAGGTTAACCATTTATGGAATGTTTTAAGTTAAAATTTTGATGAGGTTTTAAAGATTAATGTATTAATTAACCGTTTTAATATTTATATATATTGGATAACTTGTGCAAACCATTTTTTTATGATTATAACTAGAGAAAAAAGGAATGATTTATCATTATATTATGGATCTTTTGATCTATGAGTGCTTCAGGCATAAATAAATTGATATTCATTTCTTGGAGTAAGATATGAAATGTAAAATGATCAAATCACAACCAAAGGATGATATAGTTCTTATGAAATGGGATGAAATCAAGTAATTATATCTTCTCATTAAAAAACTTCCCAAACTTTAGGAAAAGGGTATTGAAAAAATGTTGTCCTATTTACATAATTTATAATGATATCAATGACCTTTTTCAAACCTATTTGGTTTATTTTTTGGGGGATGTTTATTTTTTACATGATCATTCACTTTCTTAGGATCAATAATCTTTGTCAGTCTCCGTCAGTATTTAGACAATAATATTTTATTCCAAGTTCAAATATTCACTTCCCACCTATGTTATACTATTTGGAAACAAAGTATATTTTATTCTAGATGACCTTCTCAAATTCCTTTCTCTTTTCAAGAATAATTCTTATTTACCCTTTTTATGAATTGGTTTTCCAACAAATGGATTTTCAAATGTTAAAAGCTTGTTTATCGAGAACATGTTCAAATTGTGAGGACGTGATTTATTTAAGGTGGGTAGAATGTAGCATGATGATATTTTTTGAATTATTATTTTTTATATTTTTTATTACACACAACATCATGTTTAACTTTCATTACACACAACATTGAGTTTAACTTGAATTACACATAACACATAGTGTAGATTCTATTACACGTAATGTTGTGTATCAAAGAAAAGTGAAACACTATTACAAAATTATTATTTAAAATGATAGTGATCACCTAGCCAATGGAATTATGGATATTAATAGGTTAAATAAATTATAAAAATATTTTTTTTACATAAGTATACAAAATTATTCATTAGTGACCAATTAATTAGAAATGAAAATAAAACCATTTCAATATAATGGAAATATTTTTATAATAAACTATTTTTATGAACAAAAATGTGTTTTACCAAAATAAATTAAACAAAACACTTTTATTTAATAATTTTAATTGAACATATATCATATATTCTATAAAAAAAATTTACATCTATCTTATTTTTTATATAAAATATATGAGAATAAAACCAATTTTACACTTAAAATTTTTATTTTTCTAAAAAACATCTTTGTTGCGTTTTGAACATTATTTTAAAAACATTTTCAATTTTATAAAATTTATTTGAAAAAACTAATTTATTTTTTTAAATCATTATTTAAAAATTATTTTAGGTTTAATTTTTTATAATTTTCTGATAATATACATTTTTTATGAATAGTGAAAACTGTGGCTTTTATTATGAATTTTAATTTCTTTTAATCATTTAAAAACATAAAAAATATTTTAAGATAGTGTAAAATTATTTAAATTATATATATATATATATTAATAAAAAAATTGTAATTTTAATCAATTAATATTGAATTTTGACATAAAGTTTTTTAGACTTTTGAACATTTCTCTTTTTGAAAATCCATTTTCACATCGTGTCTGCAAAATTAAATTAAAATTAAAATTTTCCACATATGTGAATGGAATTTTAAAAAATGGATTAAATATTTTTAATAATAATAATTTATATTATCTAATAATGTAAAATTAATTTTTTACCATATGAATAGTAAAAAGAGTAAAAAGTATTTACAATAGTTAAGGTAAAAACAGGTTTACCATGGGTTGAACTAAAATGATAAGTGTTAAAACTAAACCAAAACATATCCAAAAAAACATTTTATAATAATATTTAAACCTTATATCTTCTAGGATCTATAATATTTCATTTTGGATCCTTTTTTGTGAGAAAAAATGTGGGTACGCTTTTTTATTTTTAAATATTTCAAGTGTCCCACTCACCTCACTTATAAAATGCCACCCCCTATCTTATCTTATTCAAATTTCTAAAACACATTTATTAGGATAATATCTAACAAAATAAATTTTTTAATTACCTCCCCTCATATTAGAATAATTATTTTGGTTATAAATCCAACCTAAGAATCCTTTTGGTACAAACCAAAAGAAGTTATCTGAAGAAGAGGTAGCATCCCTAACCAAGCATTTTATTATATTCCTTATACCACCTCCTTAAATTATTATTAAAACATAACAATATAATAACCTCGATATATTATATATAATTATATTTTATTATTTTAATTTCATAACCTAATCTTTCTTCTCTTCTATTGAATGGGATATAAAATCCTTATCCATGTGTATGGCAGACTAGCGCCTTGCCAACCGATGTTATTCATTTTTCATCACCTCCTATCATAGATTTATATAATGATTTATTTAATATTTAATATATTATATTTATTATATTATTATACCTCTATAATTTTAATTCCAAATATACCTTCTTACCTCCAAACTCGTTGAAAAATAATAATTTATCTCAGGTGTACAGTGGACTACCACCGCATGAATCGAAAGGAAATGTTTTTTGTTTATTTTTTACTTGGATAGAAATAATGATAGATTAAATATATATATATATATGATATTGGTAAAAGATTTATACTTATTTAATTATGATATCACATGCTCCTTCTTACTTTCCATTCTTTGGGAATATGATAACGCCGCTCGTGTGTACGGCGGACTATCACCTCACGAAGCTATGTGATTTTTTCTTCACTTATGCAATACATGGAAATTAAAAAGAATAGGGTTGAATAAAAAATATATGATATATATATGACATAAAAATTATTCTATAATGATAATATATTTTTTACCTTCCTTTCTTTCTGTCCATCTAAAAATGGAAATAGTGTTCATGTGTACGTACGGATTATTGTCTCCATGAATGGCGTATTTCATTTTCTATCTCTAAATTTTATGGAATAATATAAAGATATATATAATGAATATATATTAAATTTATAAAATTATTAACATTATGGAGATTATGGAACCATGATAAAATTAATAGGACTAAAAATAACAAATAAAAACATACATGAAAAACAAAGCACTTATCACCCAAAACATGACTTTAACATTAAATTGTTATTAAATAAGCAATAAAAGGTCATAATTAAAACATATGTGTTAGTATATATATAATTATGGTTATTTAATATATTTATAATAAACTTATATTTATTATACATTAGTTTTTAACATATTTGAAGGAAGTTGAGACTTATGGTAATGGATTTTCGTCTCACTTTTTACTTTAGGGAGACACATTCCATATTCACCGCCTATTTATTTTATATAGTGTATATAATTACCATTAATGTATTTTATGATTTTTATCATGAAAATTATTTTTATTACATATCGATTTTACTATATCTCTTTCATGGGTTTTACGGTTGAAAAGTTACCAAATCGATAAGGGGTTTTTGTCTTAATTTTCCTTCCTTGAGACATATGTTATGTTATACACCTATCTTCTTTCATGAGGTGTATATACACACCCTTTGACATATAATATCATGAATTTATTTATTTTCATGATATTTTTAGTTTAATTTAATGTTATTCTTTCATATGGATTATAATTCAATGTCACCCAAGTGGTAAAAAATTTATATTACAGTCTCATCATTTATCGAGATTGTTTCTGGTTATGTTTCTGATAATAAAATATTATGATAAATAACTAAAAATAATAATTACTTATATTATACTATATTTATGTAATGATAGTACATTTTTTCCCATCATTTTTCTCTCTTTATGTACTCAATAATTTAAAATTATTTTTTATGAAAAATTGACTTCATCTCTCTCTTCGATCGAAAATACATTTTTATTACAAGTCCATGTTTTCTAAAAGTGTTTCTGAAAAAAAAATCATCATAATCCTAATGATTTATTAAAGAAATTTTTTCCTATATTTTATTTTTATGAAAATATTGAAAGAAATATTCATGTCATATTCCAAACAATGCCCATTTAGATTTTTACAAAAATGTGAATGGGGTCTTCTTTCTAATGTGTACAAAATGAAAAGAATTATCCACCATCATGAACAATCATTTATTTTAAGATTACTTTATAATATTTCAAGTTTATTTTCAAATCAAAGTATATTCAAAATATTTTATGAATTTTTATTTTTAAAAATTAATTTTCATAGAAAAGTGATTTTCCTCAATAAATGTTCCGAGTGATCTTTAAAAAACATTTTCCATCTAAGATGAAATAATTTGAAGATAATTATGATTTTCTAACGATATTATCCGGGGATAAAATTCTTATTATTTTTTGTATTGTTTATTTTTATTATTACAAGATGTTTACAAAACTCGTTTCTCTTCCACAGGTTATACCAGGATAAAATGCTTATGAAACTTGCTTATTTTATAATGTTATTATTTGATGAAATTATGAAATAATTATGAAACATGTCTCTTTTACACAGGTTATGATATGATGAAATGTTTATAAAAATCATTTCATTTCATGTGTTATGATATTATGAATATTTTATGATCATGTGACACATATACATATGATTTTCATTATATAATAGGTGGGACCAATATCTCCTCCCAATGCATTGGGTAAATATTTATATCTCATGTGATAGAAAAGACTAGAATGGGGACTGAACCCGGTTAAATAAGGGAATTTTTCTTCTATAATGGTCTTTGGAGTGAACATTGGATATTATGATGGTTTTGGGAATGACCTATTTCACTATTATAGCCTTACTAGTGAGCCTTTACTACTATGTAAATGATTTTCTATTCTTATATGTATGCCAAAAATCTATGTATTATATCAATGTTGGTCTTTTATGACTAATGTTGTTTTATTTTCTTATGATTAATGTCGATGAACTTCCAATAATTATTCAATGACTCGTGATTATGATCTTTGATATGTAGGGTGTGGTTTTAAAATGTTATATCCATGTTCTCAAACCCTTATTCTCGTGTTATTCTTATGTAACTCCCTTTTTTACCCTTAATGGGCATCTGAGATCACCCTTTCTTATGTTTCCTTTCTTTAGGTTGTGAACAATGATTTTAAGTATGGTATGTTTAAAAATATTACTATCTGGGAATATATTTATGGGATATGTTTAAGAACATTCAAAAAATATAAATATTTTGTATCTAATCTCCAAAGGCACTAAACCATTACGATCCTCATGCATGTGCTTTTGAAATGTAATGAATATTCATCTAAAATATGTGATATCTATTTACGAAAATTTGTGTCACTACAAAGAATAATTTATGATGTCACACAAGTTCTTTCCAAAAAAGAAAATATATATTAATAATCAATATTTAGTTTTTAAGGATACCTCCAAAAGCACAAAAATTAAGTCGAAGCTTTATTTTTATTTTTATAATTCTCAATTGTTTCATTTTATCAACTTTTAATCTAAGAAATTAATATTTATAGAATTATTTAAAAAAATAAGACACTCTGGATTCCATTTATTTTGATAACTATCATATAAAGTATCTTATAACATCATAATTCTTATAACCAATTTTATAAGTGACTTTTGTTGTTGGTTATCAAAATAATTGACATCAAAAGTTATGAAAGTCACAATTTTGACATCATTTATCAGAATAAATAGTATTTAAATCCCCAAAATAATGATTTTAATATATGTTTTTTGTATCCAATGTTAAAAACAACAATTAAAACATTGGTTTCATTTATGTCAGATAAAAAATGAAGTTGAAACTCAAAAACCAACATTAAAATATATTTTTATATTAATGATTCCTAAATATTTTTTAGATTTTTTGACTTAATGAAATATATTGTATGTGTTATGAAATATTTTTGACTTTATTAAATATGGATGGAGAAAGTTGGAATTGATATGTAAGAGTAATCAGATACTTGGACTATCTAATTAAGGGTAACTATAATTTTACACAACATACATAATATCTTATGAATTTTAAAATAGAAAATTCATACATAATATCTTATGAAGTGAAATTTTGAAAAGTTATGAGATATATAAGAATAAATCTTAGTTTTCACTATGATATGTAAGAGTAACTAAAATTATATATAAGAGTAATCTAGTGATACAAAAAAATAAATATAAATTTTCACAACTTATGTAAGGGAAAATTTTAGGATTCATAATAGTAACATAAGGTTTTAGAGGATAAAAAAATCTATAGAGTCTATGTAACATTAAATAAGTTTTCTTAAGTGATATGTAAGATTAAATCTAATGATTCTATGTTATTATTTTTATTATAAATACCATGATATTACGTGAAAAGTTGTGATTCAATCTATTAAAGGTTATTGTGATGATAAGGATAATATTTCACCATGATCTAACACTTTTCATTATAATGACATTTCTATGTGATCATGCATATGTGGAAAACAAATTATGGGATTTTTATAAGGTTGAATAAAGAAAGAAGCTAATTTTATAATATATTTAAATGAAGAATATCAACTGAAGATTTTTTAGTACCTTTGTTTGAGAATTTTGGAGATTTAGAAATGAATTATTGGAATCCATTTATAAATATTAATTAAGAATTTCTATGCAATTAATATTTAACTGGTTTCAAATATAAAGATCATGTGGAATATTTTCATGGGTGTTTTTAAATTTTAATTCTATAAAATATCCTCATGATATTCCTATAATTTAAATAAAAGAGATAATTCAAATAATAGATTGATGAGGAGAGATAGAATTTGAAATCATTACTATTAGATATCTTGTGGTTGTATAATATTTATAATAGATAATAGAATTATAAACTGACATGTAATCACAAATAAAAATTATCATTTGTGTCAAGATGGTCTAATTTATTATTTGATCATCAGAAGTATTGTTTCTGTAGAGGAAGAAGAAAATGTGTCATTTCATGTTTCTACACATGTTTTGGTCATTTTAAAGTTGAGGATAGGCCGACATGCATTTCATTGTAATGAAATTATATTTTGAAAATAAAATTCATTTGGTTGATAAAGAAGATTCATTATTGTAGTTAAATTAGTGTGAGGGAATGATGAAGATCTTGTTAATAGGATTTTAGAAAACCACCATTGTAAACTAGAGTAATATAGTATAAAGAATCTATTGGGAGTTAGTGAACATGTCAAAATATATCTTTAAGGTTAAGGATTATACCTTACCTATTGTATTCACTTTTGATTATAGTTGATATTTTTATCTCAGAATAGACCAGAACATAGTAAGAAATTAGTCTCCTCTATTGGGGAAAAAACTTTTAAATATTATGTATTATTGTTCTCTTTCATATACTTATTTTCATTTAGTGTGTTCTATTAGTTTTTCATTAAATAAATATATTCATACCAATAGGTACATAGATTTCAATATTTAAATGGGTTTAATTTTATTTAAAATAATTCAGTAAAATTGACCCACACCGATTCAACACCCCCCCCCCATGTGGTTGTATGATCCATTAGAAATATCATGAATGATACTGAGACATACTAGTGATTTAGAATAAACATTTATCATGAAAATAAAGGAATAAACACCCTAGTATTTTCCTTGGGATTATTTGTAATACCCCAAAATTTTAGTACTAAATTCCATTTAAATAAATAATATTTTACATAGCTTGTCTTACACATAACACTAAATGAAATTGAAGCACATTATAATTAAGATAAAACTATTTTAAAATAGTTTTTTGAATAATATGGTATAAATATAATTAACAATATTACAAAATCAATAAATAAAGTAGAAAAAATTATATTGAGTAGTTAAATTTTTTCCTTATAAAAATAATTTGTCCAAGCTTGAAAGGGAGGTAGCTTTACAAGAGTTTGTTCAATACCTAGATCAATCCAAACTCTAACTCATTTTCAGGAAACTAAAGAAGGGAACAAGGAAATTTTAAGTCAATCTACCTCTATCTTGTTTTCATTGTAGAAGATTTGGGCACATTTTCTTTCAATGCCCAAGAAATTTCAATGACGGATAAATCAAAGATGGAGACATTCAAAATCCTCAAAGAAGGTTTTTCAAAAATAGATACTTCAAATGTAGAAATAAATTTCAATGAAAGTGGTTTTTCTATGAAGAATAAGACGATGAAAATAAACTCTTTGAGTAAGAGGAAGCAAAATTAAAATTTGGGAACCATGCTTCCATGATGGTTACACTTGAGAAATCCAAACCATCAAAAGATAAGGTTGGTGATAATCTGTTTACCATGGATTCCATTCCCACATTGAAACTTAAGGATGCTTTTGTTAAGCCTAAGAATCAATATAATAGATGCAATGAGTGGAAAGTAATTATAGAATAGTAATTAGAATATTTTGATCAGCTTGAAGTGGAAATTGAATGACTTAAAGAATTTGTGAAATTGTAACCATCAATCCTTGAAAGGACGGAAGATATTGTGGAACTAAAACTTATAATTCAAGAATATAGAAAGTTCATCAATGACATTTCCTCCATAATGGAAGATAAATACAAGACTATTGAGGGTATATAGTAAGAATTTGTTACTATAAGAAGTAAACTTGAAAGGAAATTAGTTTTAAAAAAGAAAAGAAGAAAATAAAATTTGGAAAATTCTCAGTTTCTAAGTTTCTAACAAGAGCTAAGTGAGGTTCTGATAAAGTTGAAAATTTTTTGAATGACTAAATACTTGCATTTATGGGAAATAGTGTAATTTTTTGTGACGTCGAAACATCAAATACTTCAAATAAAGGTGGCCAAAATAAAGGTAAGTTTAAAGTGGGTCATGTTGAAAAGTAACCTGAAGTGTTGAAAAATAAATCCTCAATTAAATATCAAAGAATAAATTAAGACTATCCTTAGTTATCCATAAATGATAGGAATTCAAAATTTGGGCCTAAGGAAGGATACATGAGAAGGAATTGTAATTAGAAGACATTTCCACTTATGAAATTTCAATTTTGTGGCTATTTGGGCCATACCATGTCATATTACGAAGAGGAAAGGAGTTATATGAATAGGTAAGAGATAGAAGTTTAATAAATGAAAATATATTCATATCCTACTTCTTATATAAGAAATAATTTCTATGGATGTTGTTTTCACTATTCTAACTTTGTTCATAAAGTTGTGTATTGAAGGTAGAGGTATGATAGGAGAAATTCTTACAATGCATAGAGACAGTTCAATACTCATTAACCAGATGGTGTTTCTATTTCAAATAGGTTTTCTCCTTTGGAATAAGATTGTGAATATGAATAAACTATGTATTGGAGTAGATAATTAAAAGGCCATCAGTGTCCTAAACTCAATCCTATATCTCATGGAAAAAAATAAGAAAATTGAGAAATATAACTTTGCAGAATTAGATCTCAAAGCTACCAAGAACAAAAGCACATGAATTCTTGATAGTTTATGTTTGTCCCATATAACAGGAAATACATACCTACTAACGAGTATCAAGAAAAAGGTTTATGGAACATTAAGGTTCAGTAATTATGGTGCTCTAAAGATCAAAGAAAGTGGAAATATTGAACTGGCTAATGGTGAGTTGAATAATACTGAAGTTCTTTATGTGGATGGATTGTGTCACAATCTTCTGAGTGTGAGTCAACTCTATGACTCAAGACTTCTTGTGACATTCAATCGTAGGGGTTTTACTATAAGAGAAAATATATGTAATTCTCTTATCAAAGGATGCATAACAGAGGGAAACTTGTATCAAGTCGACAGTAAAGAAAACATTTTCTACATGATCATTGAAGAAGAAAACAACCTTTGGAATCAGATATTGGGGCACATCAATAAAAAATACTTGTAAAAGATATCCAATCTGAATATTTTCATGGATATCCCCAACCTGAAGCATGAATGAGAAAAGGCTAGTGATTCTTTCATACGGTAGAATCTGGTCTACAGTTCCTATTGGGCAAAGAAGAAAAGGGCATCAAATCTTCTTGATCTTATCCATACAGATATATGTGGCCCGATAAATGTTGTTGGAACTCATGGAAAAAGGCAATTTATTCTTTTCATATATGATTACAGTACAATGGCATGTGTGATGGTAATTCACTAGAAACATAAAGTGATTTATTGCATGAAAATGTATCACTGAATTTCTAAAAATGATATTGGACAGACAATCAAAGTTCTACGGTCCGATAATGGAGGAGAATATACATCAATTGAGTTTTTAAATTACCTATAGAAACATGGAATTCAATAGCAGGTGTCTGTTTTGAGAACCCCATAGAAAAATATAAATGTTGAGTGCTGAAATCGATAGGTGAATAGTCTGACCAGAATTATGCTGATTGAGATCCATATCTCTTGACATTATTGGAAAGAGTCTGTTCAAGTTACAATATATATTCAAAATTGAATAGGGCCTTACATGGGTGAAACCAAGACACCCTATGACTTGTGACGTGGAATAAATCCCTCTTTGAAGTACTTCCGTGTTTTTGGAAGAAAATATTTTATAAAAAATAAAGAAATAAATCAAGGCAAGTGTGGGGATGTAGTGGATAAAGGAATATTCCTTGGATATTCAATGAATATCAAATCATAAAAAAATTTCAATAAGAATCTTGGAACAATTTTGGAAAGCAATTATGTAAATATAATTGAATATAAGACTACAAATACTATGAGGGGATCTTATACTGATGTGATTAAAGATGCAAAAGACGGAGTACATGGAACAGATCCAAACATAGATGTAGAAGAAGAAGTGAAATGCATTTAGGATTCACAACATGATGTCGACTCTGAAGAAGAATCAGAAGAGGAAAAAATGGATAGAGAGAACTTAGTTGAACCTCAAAGGAGAAATTGAAGAGTAGAGATTGATCAATCCAACATCATCAGGGATTGGACTACACCCACAAAAACAAGGAGAATGAGAAATACTACAAAATCTACATTCCCATAAGTTGTGAAACCATTCCCATTTTAATAATCTACAAAAGATGAATCATGGGTTAAAGAAATGAATGAAGAGCTAGATCAGATTGATAAGAATGAAACATGGGATCTAGTTAAGAGATTTGAAAATCACAATGTGATTGGGACAAAGTTTATTTTCAATATTAAATTCTATGAACATGGTAATGTGATCAGAAAAAAGATGTGATTGGTGTGTAAAGTATATTCATTGATTGAAGTCATCGATGTTGAATATACATTTTCTCTAGTGGCTAGACTAAAGTCAATCAGGTTATTTCTTGCCTTAGAAATCCAAATAAGATATAAAGTGTATCAAATGGATGTCAATACAGATTTCCTAAATTATATTCTTATGGAAGAAGTCTATAATGAAAAACTTGTGGGTTTACTTATTAGAAATTATGAAATAAAGGTTTAAAAATTAAAGAAATCACTCTATAGACTGAAGTAGGCACCACGGGCATGGTACTCATGACTGGATTCTTACCTCAAAAATCATGAATTCAAAAGAGGAGGAGTAGATCGCAATCTCTATGTGAAGAATTATCATAATTATCAGTTCATGGTACTGGTGTCAGTTGATGATATTATTTTTAGTGGAAGTAAATAGGGATCAGTGGATAAATTTTCCAATCACATGAACTCAGAATTTGAAATCTCAATGATTGGTGTACTCACATACTTTTTAGGGATACAGGTGATTCTAAGAGAAGGATTACACTTTCATTTCTCAGGGAAAGTACGCAAGAGATATAATGAATAAATTTAATATACATGATTCCAAACCAATGTTGACTCTGATTGTGATTAGAACAAAACTTGGAAAGCATGAAGATGGGGCTTCTATGGATCCTACAATGTATAGAAGAATCATTGGAAGCTTACTGTAGCTGACAGCGACATGACCAAATATTGTATTTATAACATTCTTAGTGGACTGCTTTTAGAGTAATCTGAAAGAAGAACATATGGAGGTAGTGAAAATAATCATAAGGTGAATTCAAGGTACTCACAATTATGGATTATATTTTTCTACAGGACGTGATGGTGAACTATCAGTATTTTCTTATATTGAATAGACTGAAGATATAGGGGACATAAATTCCACCAGTGGTGGATCATTCTATGTTGGTAATAAATGTGTGGACTGGATGAGAAAGAAATATGAATGTACTTATCTTACTGCTGTGGAAGATGAATATATCTCCGCAACAAAATCTTGCACTCATTTACTTTGGATAAAACAGCAACAAACTGACATTGGTGATGTGGTGAAACAACCAATGGTAATTTACTCTAATAAAAAGATCACAATTGATCTTACAAAGAATCATATTCATCATTCCTGTATGAAACATATTGAAATTAGATATCACTTTATCAAGGAAAAAGTTTAACAAGGCATGATTAAAATGGATCATGTGGGAACTGACGAGCAAGTGGCTGATATTCTTACTAATCCACTGGTAGTGGCTATGTTTGAGAAACATCAATTGAACCTCATTGTTCAGCCACCTCCAACCATATAATGAGTTAATTAAATTCCCTTATCCCTAGTTTTTTTAACTACTTTAACTTATTTTTGGAAGTGATTCAGGTTTATGGGGGAGATACGATCCAAGGGGGGTATGTTTTTGAGCTCTTCAAGTCAAGATTTGGTTCTTTGGGTTTATTTCCAATGGGGGAGAATGGATAATTTCACTGAGTAAAGGAAGTGAGTGAATTGTTTTTCCCCTAGATATAGGAAATATGGAGAATTGAAAATGTCAAAAATGAAACTACGAGGGAGAAAATAACAATATAATACACTGCTAGAAACATGACTTATACCAACGGTTTCAAACCATTGGTAAAGGCCTGAAAACCATTGGTATAAACTATACCAATGATTATTCAAATAGTTGGATAGTTAACCATGGGGATAGACATATACCAATGGTTATAGTATAATCATTGGTATATGGCTCTGTAATGCACATTATACCAAAAGTTTCAGCTAACTATTGGTATAACTTTATACCAATGGTTGATACCCGTTGCAAATTAAGGAATTTTAGTTTTATTCCAACAATTTTGAAATCACTAGAATAATAATTTACCAATGGTTTACATAAAACTATTGGTAAAGACTAATTAAAATACCAATGGTTTAGTAACCATTATTATATAGTTTTACTAATGGTTCTATGTATACAGTTGGTATAAAGTCACATTTCACACATATACCAATGGTTTACAACCATTTGTAAATCCTTGCTGTAATTGCAGCAGTAGGTTGGCATGCCTCCCACTCTAAAATCCCCTATGGACCTATAATTATAAGAATGTATATGCAAAACTGAATACAAAATTTAGAATTTAATTGAATTCATAATTCAATTCAGAACCCAATTACCCTATGCAATACAAAATTCATAATTAAATTCTCAATTGAATATATACAAAATGAATTATGTACTGAATTCTGAATTATGAATGAATAACACATACAAAATGAATTATTAATTACATACATAATTTTGAACTATGCACAGTGTATTCAGTTTAAAATTAATTACATATAGAATTTAATTATGTATTAAACATATAGAATATGGCATACAAAATTGAATTCATAATATGGAAGATCGAATATGGATAAATGACTAACATATCATACAGAATAGAATATAACTAATATGGCATAAAGAATATGAATTTAGAATTGAATTCATAGGCATGGGTCATTTTAGATGAAATTAGTGTGATTAAAGATTTACTAATACTTTTCACATGTAATTAGATATGAAAATGGATAAATGACTTCAAGATTTTCATTTTTCAGGGGGGTGGGGGTCTGGGGGGTGGGGGTGGGGACTTTCCAAGGGGGTGGGGGTGGGGGTTTCCATAAGGTGGGGGGCTATCCAGGGGGTGGGGTCTATCCAAGGGGGTGGGGTGTCCAGGGGGTGGGGGTGTCCAGGGGTAGGGGCTTTCCTGGGGGGTGGGGGTTGTCCAAGGGGGTGGGGTGTCCAGGGGTGGGGGTTGTCCAGGGTGTGGGGGTGTCAAGGGGGTAGGGGTGTTCAAGGGGTGGGGGATGTCTAAGGGGGTGGGGGTGTCCATGGGTGGGGGTTGTCCAAGGGGTTGAGGTTATCCAAGGGGGTGAGGGGTGTCTAGGGGGTGGGGTGTCTAGAGAGTGGGGTGGGGGTGTCTAGGTGGTGGGGGTGTCCAAGGGGTGGGGGTGTCCAGGGGGTGGGTGCGTCCAAGGGGTGGGGGTGTCCAAGGGTGGGGGATATCTAAGGGGTGGGGGTGTTCGGGGGGTGGGGGTTGTCCAGGGGGTTGGGTGCTTTCTAAGGGGGTGGGGGTGTCTAGGGGGTAGGGGTTGTCTAAGGGGGTGGGGGTGTCCAAGGGGTGGGGGTGTCCAGGGTTGGGGGTATCCAAGAGGTTGGGGGTGTCCATGGGGTATCCAAGTGGTGGGAGTTGTCCATGGGGGTGTCCAAGGGTTTAGGGGTGTCCAGGAAGGGTGGGGGCTATCCAGGGGGTGGGGGTGTTCAGGAGGTGGGGGTGTCCAGAGGGTGGGGGTTGTCCGGGGGTGGGGGGTCTAGGGGGTGGGTTGGTGTCTAGGGGGGGTTTTACAAGGGGGTGGGGGTGTCCAGGGGGTGGGGGTGTCTAGAGGGTGGGGTGGAGTCCAGGGGAGGTTGTAAGGGGGTGGGGTGTCCAGGAGTGGGGGTTGTCCAGGGAGTGGGGGTGTTCAAGGAGGTGGGGGTGTCCAGGGTGGGTGGGGGTGTCCGGGGGTGGGGTGGTGTCCAAGGGGGGGTTGTCCAGGGAGTGGGGGATGTCCAAGGGGATTGGGGTGTCCATGGGGTGTGGGGGTGTTCATGGGGTGGGGTTGTGTCCAGGGGGGGCTATCCAAGGGGGTGGGGGTTGTACAAGGGGGGGTGGGCGTGTCTAGGGGTGGGGGTGTCAGGGGGTGGGGTGTCCAGGGGGTGGGGGTCTAGGGTTGGGGTGTACAGGGGGTGGGGGGGCTTTCCCTAGGGGGTGAGGGTGTTCAGGGGTTGGGGTGTCCAGAGGGGTGGGGGCTGTCTAGGGGGTGGGGGCTGTCCAAGTGGATGGGGGTGTACAGGGGGCTGGGGGGGATGTCCAGGGGTGGGGGTGTGCAGGGGGTGGGGGCTATCCAATGGGGGGTGTCCAAGGTGGTGGGGGTGGGGGTGTCCAGGGGGTGGGGTGTCCAAGGGATGGGGTGGGGGTGTTCAGGGTAGGAAATACCAATATCATCATCATCATTGATTTTATTTTTATTAAAAATAAGAAAGAACACCCATAAAAAAGTTGGTGGTCAAGGACAAAGATACAAGCT
Organism: Viscum album; assembly: GCA_963277665.1. Lineage (NCBI taxonomy): Eukaryota > Viridiplantae > Streptophyta > Magnoliopsida > Santalales > Viscaceae > Viscum > Viscum album. The sequence continues at coordinate 1,093,349,800 of OY728148.1, read as the reverse complement.
TAGGGAGCTCTAAAATAATGAAGACCAAGATGGTCTCCCCTAATCAAATTCACTCCCTATAGTTCAATAATATGGGTATTTGGGAAACATTTAATGTAAGTACCCTGCTCTTCCGCCACCAAGGATGAAAAATAGTCGGCCACCTTATTACCTTTATGCCACGTGGGCACCACCTGGATGTTGATACAGCTGAGGCTATAATGACACCTCCTAATGATATAGGCTATCATCCAAGGAGGATAGATTTTTCCCTTCCTGCAATCATGGATTACCATAGAGTCTGTTTCAATCTGATTCAAAGAAATCTCCTTCTGAACACACAGTCTAAGTCCAGAATACATAGCCTTTTCCTATGCTTGGATGGAGCTTCCCCCTCCAATAATAGGTAGAAAAAACCAGTAGAAAACTTCCCCTATAGTCCCTAACCACTCCACCACCATGTATAATACCCGAAATAAATGAACCATCAAAGTTAAGTTTGAAACCCATAATTAGTGGTAACCAGCGTACCCATTTACCACTCATCCCAGGATGTGACCACTGCACACCAACTGCATTCACCTGCATGGTTCTAAAAGAAGAAGCATAACACCAATTGTTAATACTGCTAACAAGATCAATTAAGAGAGATTTTTTTCTCATGATAACAGAACCCCATGTGGAATAAATCCCTTTGAATCTGGCCTTATTTCTAGCCTACCAAATACACCAACACCCATCATTTAAAATCATCGATCTCACCACTTTTTCTGGGCCCTTGAAAATTGAACCATGAAACCATTTTTCAATAAAATATGCACCATTAAGTTCCAAAGGTAAAATACCAGTGAACTAACCATAGAATATCCAAACTACCATAGCCCATTTACCTTCAAAGAACAGGTGATTTGAACTCTCCTCTTTATACACCCTTTAATAATGGCATCTGGATACAATGTTGATACCCATCTTCCTCACATTGCCATCCGTGGGTAAAACCTGATTTATTATCCTCCATAAGATGAATTTTAACTTGGTTGGAATTCTATCACATTGTATCGAGTTATTCTAGGAGTCCTGCTATACCTGAGGAAAATAAATCCTGCGAAATTCCTTTATAGAAAAGTTCCCATAAATGGAAGTAGTGAAAACATATTTATCAGGGTATGAATTTAAATCAATGAGATAAAAAACTCCCAATGGTCTTTATCTAGGATGTAATTGATGAATCTTGGATACATACTGGCCACCCTAAAAGATATCATAGTGACAGGACATCCTGGGAAGCCGATTGTCGAACCAGCCTAGTTTTTATGCCCGAAAAATATATCCCTCTTTCCTATAATCCATAAAGAATGCTACCTGATATTTGGTATCATGTCATGTATTAAGGACCATAAATGAGAGACATGAGTTCTAATATTATCTAAAAACATGTCGTCTTTATAAGATATAATTTTCCCTCAAAGAGTATGTTCCTCCATGACTTCCCACACTAGCCTTTCATGCATACAGTGAACAATATCTGTCAGACTTCGTACATTGATTTTTCCCTCATGAACAAGTCTCTCCAGTCTATTCAATGATGTCCAATGATTCTTCACCTCATTTTTCACATCCCAAATAAATTTTTCCAGTACTCTTTTAATATAAGAGAGAACCCCCTTCGACACCTTGCTTTCCGAGAATGCATGGATGGGGATGGACAATAAAACAATGTTTATTAAAGTTATCCAACCTCAAAATTATAGGAAGAGATTCTTCCAATTGAGCACAGGACATACAATCTTATTTGAAATACTATAAAAATATTAAATCCGAATTTGGATAGGAGTGATAGGATATCCAAGGTAAACCATTGGAAAAGTTCCCCTCCTCATATCCAAACTGTTGCACAAGGAAGAAGTTTGTTTGTTGCCACATTTTTTTGAAATGTGGATATTACTCTTGTATCTATTGATCGAATTCCCACTCCATAAACAGTATTAATTCAGGATGTTAGATAGCACACCAACCAATATTCCTCTTGCATTAAAAAAATAAGTGTTTCATTCACGAACATTATATGAGATATTGAAGGATGGTTCATTTTACTTTGGTAAGGCAGCAGTTATCTCGTGGATATTTTCTTATTAATAAGTCGTCTTAGGGGATCTTGCATGAGGATGAAGATGGTCGGGGATATAAGGTCCTTTTTTCTAAGCTCATGAGAAGTTTTGAAAAAACCATATGTTTTTCCCATGAAATAAACTACCATCTAGGAAGAGTTAAAGCATCTAAAAATAATATATGCAGCCCAAGTGGAGATACTCATACCTTTGATCACCCTATTGATAAAAACCCATTCCATTCAGTCATATGCTTTATTCATATCAAAATTTAGAGCCATGTTTTATCCACGTGTTTTGAAGTTAATATCTTGGATCATCTCTTGTACCAAGCCAACCGCTCCCTGAATAGACCGACCTTTAACAAAACCTTGTTTCTCAAGGGATATCCATCAAGGAACATACATGGACAGCCGTGAGTTGATAATGCTCGATAAAATTTTATAAGTGAAATTGCGCATGCTTACTAGCCTGTAGTCATGAATGGAAGATGTATCTTTGATCTCTGAAAGCATTACCAGAGTTGTAGCACCCACCCCCCTTGGAATTAAACCACCATAGAAGATTTCTTGAATGACCATACTTATATTAGCCTTAATCACCTCCCATGACCCTCTGTAGAATGAACTCAGAAATCCATCAAGGCTTAGAGCACTCACCGGGTTGAGTTTCATCATAGCATCATAAATTTCCTTCTCATTAGTAATCACTTACAATAAGGAATTATCATGGTCATACATCATGTTAGGAATTCCCTCCAAAAATCTCTGCATTCCCACTAGGAAAATCATCAACCATACTAGGTTTGGGACCTGTAAGTAAATTTTTGAAAAACAAAATTCAGATTCCCAACCAGATTTTTGTCATCTTAATATGATCCATCTTCAAGAAGAATATTAGGTTTAACAACTTGCCTTCATTCTTTAATACATGCATGAAATTAGACTGAATTTTTATCCCCTTCATGAATCTATTTCACACTAGAACCTTCCCAAGCATTGTGATCTTGTTTCATTATTAATTCTGCCATCATGTTTATTTTAATAGAAAGATCCTCAAAGACGATATCATCCCATGAACCTTCAAGACTTAGTTTTATCCGCTCAACCTCCTATTTAAGAATAACCATGTCTTTATCAATAGTAGTAATGTCCTTCACCTAGGATTGTAATTTATGTTTGAGCTGCCTCGACTTGTTTTTAATAGCAACCCAAGAAAAGCCATGAATGGGATCCCTCCAAAAATCATCAACAAGCTGATGGTAACCATCCAAACCAATCCAATGAGCATAGAATCAAAAAAGTTCACTACCATCCTACTGAGGTGATAAATAAACAATAAAAGGTGAGTGGTCTGAGACTCCATGAACAAGATGATCAAATTTAGAATTTGGTAACTTGGATATATCTTGTACATTATCCAAGCACCAGTCCAGATGACTCCAGCAACAAAGAATACCTTTTTGGTTATTACACCATGTAAAACGATATCCATAATAACCCATGTCAAAAAGACCCTTACCTTCCATGAACCAAGCAAAGATCGTGCTGGCCACACATGGAAAAACTCCCCTGCCTTTCTTTTAATATGGGTTCAAAATTATATTTAAATCCTTGCCTACAATCCATGGGTATTCCTATGGATCAAAGTCATTCAAATCCTTCCATAGACCTTCTCTTATTTTCTCATCACAGCTTCCATACACAAATGATATGAAAAGACAATCAATTCTCATATTCACTTTCACTATAATATATTGATATCAATCTTTAAATAAATCCATCGTCATATCCCTTTTCTATAAAATCAATATATGATGGTTTTATAGATCATAATGCATACTCACGTGCATTTTAAGTTTCGGGGAAAAACCATTGATCTTTGAATTATGTTGTTTATGCTCCAGCACAACAGTAATACAACCCTTATATTTTTTAATTTCCATGGCTAAGAAATCTGTCTTCACCTGAGCTCCTAGGCCTCGAGTGTTCCAAATGATGATCAGAATCATTGACACAATGTTGGACTAGTTTTTTCCTCAGGTTCCTTGTTCATATTAGGATGAGAGGATAAGAACTCCTGGATGGATCTAAGTTTTTCTCTAGTGCACACTCCATTGGTTACAGGAGAAATAGACTTTATGGGAGAAGTCGAATATGAACGTCTCCACATAGTCTTTCTTTTAATCTTACTCTGTAGAGATCGATCACCATTTTTCTTGTGCATTTTGTTATCAAACCCATTTCACATGTGATTACCTGACATCTCCTAAGATGTACCTTCTTCAATAAGCTCATCCATGGAAGAAGCTGTGATATTAAAGATATCCTGAAAGGATGTAATATCCATTGAACCAGGAAAGGATAAAATCCAATTATACCTCTCCTAGTAGATACTGATACCCTAAAAGGTTAGGTGATTAAAAATAAAGGAAATAGGAAGTGATATAAAGAAAGAATTCCAAGTACTCTGTACTAAGGCTGAATAAGAAGAAACACTTAGGATCATTGGTAAATTCGACCTCATAGATTCATCTCTGAAGGCCTAATCCAGATTCTCACCCAAAGATGAAAAAACCTGGTCAGTATCACCAGAGGTACCATCGGTACTAGGCATGTCCTTAATGATCAGTCCATTGTTAGGGTGACCTAGGTCACCACGATGCCTCTTCCTGTAATTTTTCACTTAGTGACCTTGAAGGGAGTAGCAATAACAGAACCTTGGCAGCATAGGTTATACAATATCATGGCTCCAAGAAAGTGACTCCTTAACTCTTAATGAAATCTTATCCATAAGATGAATTGACAAGTCAATCTCTACACAAATTTTTACTACTGAAGTATCTACACCGCTGCATTTACTATCATCAGAACACAAGAATCCCATGAGAGAGTCTCTTATGGATTTAAGAAGGGAACCATTGTGAAATGGTAGTGGTAAACTTGGAAGGAAAATCCACACCGATGCATGATCACTTTCCTTCCCTTTATGAACATCCAAGGACCACTGAACCAAATTGAATCTCCATCAACCCATAATCCAACCAACATCAAAAATCCATTCCATCACCCAACCAACAGCCGATTCATCCTCAATATCACTACCCTTCCCATTATTCCTTGAACAAAAACTATAAATACAAAATCCAAATCTAATTTTCAACTAAAATAAATTCCATAGAAATTACCATATCACCCCACTAAAAAATAAAAAACCACATACACCACTACTCAAACTATCCCCAATACCGTGACATGGACAATCCTTATATTCATTACCCACCTCGAGACAATATGGCTAAACAAACCCTTTACCATCTTTGATTGGGGATACATATCACCAGCACCTCTATTAGTTCATATGGTTCACTAACTCTACACAGAAGAAGGGAATATGAAGGTTTCAAATAAAGTTGATCCACACAATCATGACACTTGAAGTGTAGAACCAAAATAGAAAATAAATCAAAGTGAACTTATTGGGTATACCATGCCACAGACCACACAGACCTCTGGTTTAGGCCAAATCAAAACAAAAACAAAAAAATAGATGTTGTAAATTAAAACTAAAGTACCTCCTAAATATTTGAAGTGTAGAACTAAAAAATTTCTTGATTGAAGATTGATCTATCATGTGGAAGAAGTTTCACAACCTATGGTAAGGAGAGATATTTGGGAGAGCTTCAGTTTAGGGTTGTAATTACATGGATAGAGGAACTAGATATGCTATGTATTTGGAGGAAAACTTTCCCGATGGTTTTAAAAAACCATTCGGAAATATAGTCTTTGACAATGGTTTTAAACAGCTGTTGGTATACATTATAAAAATTAAAGCTTTACCAACAGTTTACTCAAACCTTTGGGAAAGGTTGATTGTAAAAATAGTATACCAATAGTTTGTTCAAACCGTTGGTGTAGTACTCTTATACCAAAAGTCTTATAAAAATTTTGGCATAAAGTTTTTAGGAAAGCCTCTATTTCCACTAGTGAGAACTGAATTCGTGTCCTCTCTCTTGTTTTCTACATAGAACACTACTCACGTAGACTTAGAGTTTGGAATGAATTGTTTCTTTAAGTTTCAGGTATCTTGTGGCAAGTGATTTAGTAAATTTATCTAGATATTTCCAACAAACCCAAAGTGGGAGATTGTTGGAACCAAGGATTCTCATTGATAATAATGGAGTATGTTTTGTGTTTTTTTTAATCTGCACAAGGATCACCAGAGAGTTTTCAAGTAATGTGGTCATACGATTGAGGTTGAAAGCAGTATTGAAGGTGGCATAGTTTCCCATTGTTTTCCAAATTTTTGTGCCTCAAAATTGGGAATTTTTTCATAAGAGTGAAAATCACGAAGAACGGTGAAAAAAATTGTAAAATGGAGGTAACTTCATAGCCCAAGACTTGCACTACATACCATGTTCAAGAACAGTTTATTGACCACATATAGAATAGTGGGAATGATATACAGAGCGGTTCGTGGAACCGAAATCGGTTCATGATGAAGGTATGTGGATAGAGGCGTGCGGTACATGGAAGGATAGAGGTTCGAGGGATAGCTTTGGTTCACATGATAGGATTAGTATGTGGTGAAGGCTATACCAAATCAAAGATTTAGTAAATATTTGATTAGAATATTTTTTGGATACATTTTTACCTATATAAGGAGCAGTAATCCCCTCCATTAAGGTGTTGGATCAGATATTAAAAATTAAGGAACAAAACTGGTGAAATCCAAAGTGGTTCGTAGAGGAGAAGATGGTACATGGAGATAATTATCCATGTAAATAAAAATAGTCCGAGAAAGAGAGTGTGGTTCACAGAGGAAGCTCCCACAGTACGTGGTGGAGTAGGGTTGTACATGGAGCAGAGGCAGTATGCGAAGTAGGGGTTGTTTGTGTAAGGTATTTTGTAGAGGCATTATATAGAGTCAGTATGTAGACGCAATACATGGATGTGATATGCAGAGTTAGTTTGTGGAGGTGGAACATAGAGAAGGTTTTTAGAGAGTTGATCTAAAAAACCACACCCTCTACTCAATATATGAAGGAGGTAAGGTGGTACGTAGAACACTAAAGGGAGCCTATAAAGTAACAAAATCATTTTGAGAAAGTATTTTTCATAACCTACCAGTGTGGGGAAAATTTATATACATATGTGGAAGAAAATAGGACTTCAAAAGAGCATCCATTTATAGTTGAGGATGCATGATTTAATGCTAAACCATTAAAGTGACCTTCATGTCAATAAACTAAGTGAATATTCTTCCAATGCAGTGAGAAAGTGAGAGTCAGTGGAAGTGATCTGAGGGATGCAGTATACTATCCCTAAAACCATATAAAGGCGGTATACCTGGTATAGAGTGACTATGATAAACTCTTTTAATCCAAAACATGTAAAGATTAGTGGTTTTTGGTACAACTGACACACTGTCGGTATATACTCCTTGGATTTAGCCCTTAGTGGTGAACCAAATAAAATTATTGTGTCTTTTCTCTGAATGTGATTGTTTTTTTTCTACACTTCCTCCTCAGATGGGTTTAATAGGTTCCTACTAATGTGGGAACAAGATCCAACGGTTTAAAAGAAATTTTTTCCTATATTTTATTTTTATGAAAATATTGAAAGAAATATTCATGTCATATTCCAAACAATGCCCATTTAGATTTTTACAAAAATGTGAATGGGGTCTTCTTTCTAATGTGTACAAAATGAAAAGAATTATCCACCATCATGAACAATCATTTATTTTAAGATTACTTTATAATATTTCAAGTTTATTTTCAAATCAAAGTATATTCAAAATATTTTATGAATTTTTATTTTTAAAAATTAATTTTCATAGAAAAGTGATTTTCCTCAATAAATGTTCCGAGTGATCTTTAAAAAACATTTTCCATCTAAGATGAAATAATTTGAAGATAATTATGATTTTCTAACGATATTATCCGGGGATAAAATTCTTATTATTTTTTGTATTGTTTATTTTTATTATTACAAGATTTTTACAAAACTCGTTTCTCTTCCACAGGTTATACCAGGATAAAATGCTTATGAAACTTACTTATTTTATAATGTTATTATTTGATGAAATTATGAAATAATTATGAAACATGTCTCTTTTACACAGGTTATGATATGATGAAATGTTTATAAAAATCATTTCATTTCATGTGTTATGATATTATGAATATTTTATGATCATGTGACACATATACATATGATTTTCATTATATAATAGGTGGGACCAATATCTCCTCCCAATGCATTGGGTAAATATTTATATCTCATGTGATAGAAAAGACTAGAATGGGGACTAAACCCGGTTCAATAAGGGAATTTTTCTTCTATAATGGTCTTTGGAGTGAACATTGGATATTATGATGGTTTTGGGAATGACCTATTTCACTATTATAGCCTTACTAGTGAGCCTTTACTACTATGTAAATGATTTTCTATTCTTATATGTATGCCAAAAATCTATGTATTATATCAATGTTGGTCTTTTATGACTAATGTTGTTTTATTTTCTTATGATTAATGTCGATGAACTTCCAATAATTATTCAATGACTCGTGATTATGATCTTTGATATGTAGGGTGTGGTTTTAAAATGTTATATCCATGTTCTCAAACCCTTATTCTCGTGTTATTCTTATGTAACTCCCTTTTTTACCCTTAATGGGCATCTGAGATCACCCTTTCTTATGTTTCCTTTCTTTAGGTTGTGAACAATGATTTTAAGTATGGTATGTTTAAAAATATTACTATCTGGGAATATATTTATGGGATATGTTTAAGAACATTCAAAAAATATAAATATTTTGTATCTAATCTCCAAAGGCACTAAACCATTACGATCCTCATGCATGTGCTTTTGAAATGTAATGAATATTCATCTAAAATATGTGATATCTATTTACGAAAATTTGTGTCACTACAAAGAATAATTTATGATGTCACACAAGTTCTTTCCAAAAAAGAAAATATATATTAATAATCAATATTTAGTTTTTAAGGATACCTCCAAAAGCACAAAAATTAAGTCGAAGCTTTATTTTTATTTTTATAATTCTCAATTGTTTCATTTTATCAACTTTTAATCTAAGAAATTAATATTTATAGAATTATTTAAAAAAATAAGACACTCTGGATTCCATTTATTTTGATAACTATCATATAAAGTATCTTATAACATCATAATTCTTATAACCAATTTTATAAGTGACTTTTGTTGTTGGTTATCAAAATAATTGACATCAAAAGTTATGAAAGTCACAATTTTGACATCATTTATCAGAATAAATAGTATTTAAATCCCCAAAATAATGATTTTAATATATGTTTTTTGTATCCAATGTTAAAAACAACAATTAAAACATTGGTTTCATTTATGTCAGATAAAAAATGAAGTTAAAACTCAAAAACCAACATTAAAATATATTTTTATATTAATGATTCCTAAATATTTTTTAGATTTTTTGACTTAATGAAATATATTGTATGTGTTATGAAATATTTTTGACTTTATTAAATATGGATGGAGAAAGTTGGAATTGATATGTAAGAGTAATCAGATACTTGGACTATCTAATTAAGGGTAACTATAATTTTACACAACATACATAATATCTTATGAATTGTAAAATAGAAAATTCATACATAATATCTTATGAAGTGAAATTTTGAAAAGTTATGAGATATATAAGAATAAATCTTAGTTTTCACTATGATATATAAGAGTAACTAAAATTATATATAAGAGTAATCTAGTGATACAAAAAAATAAATATAAATTTTCACAACTTATGTAAGGGAAAATTTTAGGATTCATAATAGTAACATAAGGTTTTAGAGGATAAAAAAATCTATAGAGTCTATGTAACATTAAATAAGTTTTCTTAAGTGATATGTAAGATTAAATCTAATGATTCTATGTTATTATTTTTATTATAAATACCATGATATTACGTGAAAAGTTTTGATTCAATCTATTAAAGGTTATTGTGATGATAAGGATAATATTTCACCATGATCTAACACTTTTCATTATAATGACATTTCTATGTGATCATGCATATGTGGAAAACAAATTATGGGATTTTTATAAGGTTGAATAAAGAAAGAAGCTAATTTTATAATATATTTAAATGAAGAATATCAACTGAAGATTTTTTAGTACCTTTGTTTGAGAATTTTGGAGATTTAGAAATGAATTATTGGAATCCATTTATAAATATTAATTAAGAATTTCTATGCAATTAATATTTAACTGGTTTCAAATATAAATATCATGTGGAATATTTTCATGGGTGTTTTTAAATTTTAATTCTATAAAATATCCTCATGATATTCCTATAATTTAAATAAAAGAGATAATTCAAATAATAGATTGATGAGGAGAGATAGAATTTGAAATCATTACTATTAGATATCTTGTGGTTGTATAATATTTATAATAGATAATAGAATTAGAAACTGACATGTAATCACAAATAAAAATTATCATTTGTTTCAAGATGGTCTAATTTATTATTTGATCATCAGAAGTATTGTTTCTGTAGAGGAAGAAGAAAATGTGTCATTTCATGTTTCTACACATGTTTTGGTCATTTTAAAGTTGAGGATAGGCCGACATGCATTTCATTGTAATGAAATTATATTTTGAAAATAAAATTCATTTGGTTGATAAAGAAGATTCATTATTGTAGTTAAATTAGTGTGAGGGAATGATGAAGATCTTGTTAATAGGATTTTAGAAAACCACCATTGTAAACTAGAGTAATATAGTATAAAGAATCTATTGGGAGTTAGTGAACATGTCAAAATATATCTTTAAGGTTAAGGATTATACCTTACCTATTGTATTCACTTTTGATTATAGTTGATATTTTTATCTCAGAATAGACCAGAACATAGTAAGAAATTAGTCTCCTCTATTGGGGAAAAAACTTTTAAATATTATGTATTATTGTTCTCTTTCATATACTTATTTTCATTTAGTGTGTTCTATTAGTTTTTCATTAAATAAATATATTCATACCAATAGGTACATAGATTTTAATATTTAAATGGGTTTAATTTTATTTAAAATAATTCAGTAAAATTGACCCACACAGATTCAACACCCCCCCCCCATTTGGTTGTATGATCCATTAGAAATATCATGAATGATACTGAGACATACTAGTGATTTAGAATAAACATTTATCATGAAAATAAAGGAATAAACACCCTAGTATTTTCCTTGGGATTATTTGTAATACCCCAAAATTTTAGTACTAAATTCCATTTAAATAAATAATATTTTACATAGCTTGTCTTACACATAACACTAAATGAAATTGAAGCACATTATAATTAAGATAAAACTATTTTAAAATAGTTTTTTGAATAATATGGTATAAATATAATTAACAATATTACAAAATCAATAAATAAAGTAGAAAAAATTATATTGAGTAGTTAAATTTTTTCCTTATAAAAATAATTTGTCCAAGCTTGAAAGGGAGGTAGCTTTACAAGAGTTTGTTCAATACATAGATCAATCCAAACTCTAACTCATTTTCAGGAAACTAAAGAAGGGAACAAGGAAATTTTAAGTCAATCTACCTCTATCTTGTTTTCATTGTAGAAGATTTGGGCACATTTTCTTTCAATGCCCAAGAAATTTCAATGACGGATAAATCAAAGATGGAGACATTCAAAATCCTCAAAGAAGGTTTTTCAAAAATAGATACTTCAAATGTAGAAATAAATTTCAATGAAAGTGGTTTTTCTATGAAGAATAAGACGATGAAAATAAACTCTTTGAGTAAGAGGAAGCAAAATTAAAATTTGGGAACCATGCTTCCATGATGGTTACACTTGAGAAATCCAAACCATCAAAAGATAAGGTTGGTGATAATCTGTTTACCATGGATTCCATTCCCACATTGAAACTTAAGGATGCTTTTGTTAAGCCTAAGAATCAATATAAGAGATGCAATGAGTGGAAAGTAATTATAGAATAGTAATTAGAATATTTTGATCATCTTGAAGTGGAAATTGAATGACTTAAAGAATTTGTGAAATTGTAACCATCAATCCTTGAAAGGACGGAAGATATTGTGGAACTAAAACTTATAATTCAAGAATATAGAAAGTTCATCAATGACATTTCCTCCATAATGGAAGATAAATACAAGACTATTGAGGGTATATAGTAAGAAGTTGTTACTATAAGAAGTAAACTTGAAAGGAAATTAGTTTTAAAAAAGAAAAGAAGAAAATAAAATTTGGAAAATTCTCAGTTTCTAAGTTTCTAACAAGAGCTAAGTGAGGTTCTGATAAAGTTGAAAATTTTTTGAATGACTAAATACTTGCATTTATGGGAAATAGTGTAATTTTTTGTGACGTCGAAACATCAAATACTTCAAATAAAGGTGGCCAAAATAAAGGTAAGTTTAAAGTGGGTCATGTTGAAAAGTAACCTGAAGTGTTGAAAAATAAATCCTCAATTAAATATCAAAGAATAAATTAAGACTATCCTTAGTTATCCATAAATGATAGGAATTCAAAATTTGGGCCTAAGGAAGGATACATGAGAAGGAATTGTAATTAGAAGACATTTCCACTTATGAAATTTCAATTTTGTGGCTATTTGGGCCATACCATGTCATATTACGAAGAGGAAAGGAGTTATATGAATAGGTAAGAGATAGAAGTTTAATAAATGAAAATATATTCATATCCTACTTCTTATATAAGAAATAATTTCTATGGATGTTGTTTTCACTATTCTAACTTTGTTCATAAAGTTGTGTATTGAAGGTAGAGGTATGATAGGAGAAATTCTTACAATGCATAGAGACAGTTCAATACTCATTAACCAGATGGTGTTTCTATTTCAAATAGGTTTTCTCCTTTGGAATAAGATTGTGAATATGAATAAACTATGTATTGGAGTAGATAATTAAAAGGCCATTAGTGTCCTAAACTCAATCCTATATCTCATGGAAAAAAATAAGAAAATTGAGAAATATAACTTTGCAGAATTAGATCTCAAAGCTACCAAGAACAAAAGCACATGAATTCTTGATAGTTTATGTTTGTCCCATATAACAGGAAATACATACCTATTAACGAGTATCAAGAAAAAGGTTTATGGAACATTAAGGTTCAGTAATTATGGTGCTCTAAAGATCAAAGAAAGTGGAAATATTGAACTGGCTAATGGTGAGTTGAATAATACTGAAGTTCTTTATGTGGATGGATTGTGTCACAATCTTCTGAGTGTGAGTCAACTCTATGACTCAAGACTTCTTGTGACATTCAATCGTAGGGGTTTTACTATAAGAGAAAATATATGTAATTCTCTTATCAAAGGATGCATAACAGAGGGAAACTTGTATCAAGTCGACAGTAAAGAAAACATTTTCTACATGATCATTGAAGAAGAAAACAACCTTTGGAATCAGATATTGGGGCACATCAATAAAAAATACTTGTAAAAGATATCCAATCTGAATATTTTCATGGATATCCCCAACCTGAAGCATGAATGAGAAAAGGCTAGTGATTCTTTCATACGGTAGAAGCTGGTCTACAGTTCCTATTGGGCAAAGAAGAAAAGGGCATCAAATCTTCTTGATCTTATCCATACAGATATATTTGGCCCGATAAATGTTGTTGGAACTCATGGAAAAAGGCAATTTATTCTTTTCATATATGATTACAGTACAATGGCATGTGTGATGGTAATTCACTAGAAACATAAAGTGATTTATTGCATGAAAATGTATCACTGAATTTCTAAAAATGATATTGGACAGACAATCAAAGTTCTACAGTCCGATAATGGAGGAGAATATACATCAATTGAGTTTTTAAATTACCTATAGAAACATGGAATTCAATATCAGGTGTCTGTTGTGAGAACCCCATAGAAAAATATAAATGTTGAGTGCTGAAATCGATAGGTGAATAGTCTGACCAGAATTATGCTGATTGAGATCCATATCTCTTGACATTATTGGAAAGAGTCTGTTCAAGTTACAATATATATTCAAAATTGAATAGGGCCTTACATGGGTGAAACCAAGACACCCTATGACTTGTGACGTGGAATAAATCCCTCTTTGAAGTACTTCCGTGTTTTTGGAAGAAAATATTTTATAAAAAATAAAGAAATAAATCAAGGCAAGTGTGGGGATGTAGTGGATAAAGGAATATTCCTTGGATATTCAATGAATATCAAATCATAAAAAAATTTCAATAAGAATCTTGGAACAATTTTGGAAAGCAATTATGTAAATATAATTGAATATAAGACTACAAATACTATGAGGGGATCTTATACTGATGTGATTAAAGATGCAAAAGACGGAGTACATGGAACAGATCCAAACATAGATGTAGAAGAAGAAGTGAAATGCATTTAGGATTCACAACATGATGTCGACTCTGAAGAAGAATCAGAAGAGGAAAAAATGGATAGAGAGAACTTAGTTGAACCTCAAAGGAGAAATTGAAGAGTAGAGATTGATCAATCCAACATCATCAGGGATTGGACTACACCCACAAAAACAAGGAGAATGAGAAATACTACAAAATCTACATGCCCATAAGTTGTGAAACCATTCCCAATTTAATAATCTACAAAAGATGAATCATGGGTTAAAGAAATGAATGAAGAGCTAGATCAGATTGATAAGAATGAAACATGGGATCTAGTTAAGAGATTTGAAAATCACAATGTGATTGGTACAAAGTTTATTTTCAATATTAAATTCTATGAACATGGTAATGTGATCAGAAAAAAGATGTGATTGGTGTGTAAAGTATATTCATTGATTGAAGTCATCGATGTTGAATATACATTTTCTCTAGTGGCTAGACTAAAGTCAATCAGGTTATTTCTTGCCTTAGAAATCCAAATAAGATATAAAGTGTATCAAATGGATGTCAATACAGATTTCCTAAATTATATTCTTATGGAAGAAGTCTATAATGAAAAACATGTGGGTTTACTTATTAGAAATTTTGAAATAAAGGTTTAAAAATTAAAGAAATCACTCTATAGACTGAAGTAGGCACCACGGGCATGGTACTCATGACTGGATTCTTACCTCAAAAATCATGAATTCAAAAGAGGAGGAGTAGATCGCAATCTCTATGTGAAGAATTATCATAATTATCAGTTCATGGTACTGGTGTCAGTTGATGATATTATTTTTAGTGGAAGTAAATAGGGATCATTGGATAAATTTTCCAATCACGTGAACTCAGAATTTGAAATCTCAATGATTGGTGTACTCACATACTTTTTAGGGATACAGGTGATTCTAAGAGAAGGATTACACTTTCATTTCTCAGGGAAAGTACGCAAGAGATATAATGAATAAATTTAATATACATGATTCCAAACCAATGTTGACTCTGATTGTGATTAGAACAAAACTTGGAAAGCATGAAGATGGGGCTTCTATGGATCCTACAATGTATAGAAGAATCATTGGAAGCTTACTGTATCTGACAGCGACATGACCAAATATTGTATTTATAACATTCTTAGTGGACTGCTTTTAGAGTAATCTGAAAGAAGAACATATGGAGGTAGTGAAAATAATCATAAGGTGAATTCAAGGTACTCACAATTATGGATTATATTTTTCTACAGGACGTGATGGTGAACTATCAGTATTTTCTTATATTGAATAGACTGAAGATATAGGGGACATAAATTCCACCAGTGGTGGATCATTCTATGTTGGTAATAAATGTGTGGACTGGATGAGAAAGAAATATGAATGTACTTATCTTACTGCTGTGGAAGATGAATATATCTCCGCAACAAAATCTTGCACTCAATTACTTTGGATAAAACAGCAACAAACTGACATTGGTGATGTGGTGAAACAACCAATGGTAATTTACTCTAATAAAAAGATCACAATTGATCTTACAAAGAATCATATTCATCATTCCTGTATGAAACATATTGAAATTAGATATCACTTTATCAAGGAAAAAGTTTAACAAGGCATGATTAAAATGGATCATGTGGGAACTGACGAGCAAGTGGCTGATATTCTTACCAATCCACTGGTAGTGGCTATGTTTGAGAAACATCAATTGAACCTCATTGTTCAGCCACCTCCAACCATATAATGAGTTAATTAAATTCCCTTATCCCTAGTTTTTTTAACTACTTTAACTTATTTTTGGAAGTGATTCAGGTTTATGGGGGAGATACGATCCAAGGGGGGTATGTTTTTGAGCTCTTCAAGTCAAGATTTGGTTCTTTGGGTTTATTTCCAATGGGGGAGAATGGATAATTTCACTGAGTAAAGGAAGTGAGTGAATTGTTTTTCCCCTAAATATAGGAAATATGGAGAATTGAAAATGTCAAAAATGAAACTACGAGGGAGAAAATAACAATATAATACACTGCTAGAAACATGACTTATACCAACGGTTTCAAACCATTGGTAAAGGCCTGAAAACCATTGGTATAAACTATACCAATGATTATTCAAATAGTTGGATAGTTAACCATGGGGATAGACATATACCAATGGTTATAGTATAATCATTGGTATATGGCTCTGTAATGCACATTATACCAAAAGTTTCATCTAACTATTGGTATAACTTTATACCAATGGTTGATACCCGTTGCAAATTAAGGAATTTTAGTTTTATTCCAACAATTTTGAAATCATTAGAATAATAATTTACCAATGGTTTACATAAAACTATTGGTAAAGACTAATTAAAATACCAATGGTTTAGTAACCATTATTATATAGTTTTACTAATGGTTCTATGTAGACAGTTGGTATAAAGTCACATTTCACACATATACCAATGGTTTACAACCATTTGTAAATCCTTGCTGTAATTGCAGCAGTAGGTTGGCATGCCTCCCACTCTACAATCCCCTATGTACCTATAATTATAAGAATGTATATGCAAAACTGAATACAAAATTTAGAATTTAATTGAATTCAGAATTCAATTCAGAACCCAATTACCCTATGCAATACAAAATTCATAATTAAATTCTCAATTGAATATATACAAAATGAATTATGTACTGAATTCTGAATTATGAATGAATAACACATACAAAATGAATTATTAATTACATACATAATTTTGAACTATGCACAGTGTATTCAGTTTAAAATTAATTACATATAGAATTTAATTATGTATTAAACATATAGAATATGGCATACAAAATTGAATTCATAATATGGAAGATCGAATATGGATAAATGACTAACATATCATACAGAATAGAATATAACTAATATGGCATAAAGAATATGAATTTAGAATTGAATTCATAGGCATGGGTCATTTTAGATGAAATTAGTGTGATTCAAGATTTACTAATACTTTTCACATGTAATTAGATATGAAAATGGATAAATGACTTCAAGATTTTCATTTTTCAGGGGGGTGGGGGTCTGGGGGGTGGGGGTGGGGACTTTCCAAGGGGGTGGGGGTGGGGGTTTCCATAAGGTGGGGGGCTATCCAGGGGGTGGGGTCTATCCAAGGGGGTGGGGTGTCCAGGGGGTGGGGGTGTCCAGGGGTAGGGGCTTTCCTGGGGGGTGGGGGTTGTCCAAGGGGGTGGGGTGTCCAGGGGTGGGGGTTGTCCAGGGTGTGGGGGTGTCAAGGGGGTAGGGGTGTTCAAGGGGTGGGGGATGTCTAAGGGGGTGGGGGTGTCCAGGGGTGGGGGTTGTCCAAGGGGTTGAGGTTATCCAAGGGGGTGAGGGGTGTCTAGGGGGTGGGGTGTCTAGAGGGTGGGGTGGGGGTGTCTAGGTGGTGGGGGTGTCCAAGGGGTGGGGGTGTCCAGGGGGTGGGTGCGTCCAAGGGGTGGGGGTGTCCAAGGGTGGGGGATATCTAAGGGGTGGGGGTGTTCGGGGGGTGGGGGTTGTCCAGGGGGTTGGGTGCTTTCTAAGGGGGTGGGGGTGTCTAGGGGGTAGGGGTTGTCTAAGGGGGTGGGGGTGTCCAAGGGGTGGGGGTGTCCAGGGTTGGGGGTATCCAAGAGGTTGGGGGTGTCCATGGGGTATCCAAGTGGTGGGAGTTGTCCATGGGGGTGTCCAAGGGTTTAGGGGTGTCCAGGAAGGGTGGGGGCTATCCAGGGGGTGGGGGTGTTCAGGAGGTGGGGTGTCCAGAGGGTGGGGGTTGTCCGGGGGGTGGGGGGTCTAGGGGGTGGGTTGGTGTCTAGGGGGGGTTTTACAAGGGGGTGGGGGTGTCCAGGGGGTGGGGGTGTCTAGAGGGTGGGGTGGAGTCCAGGGGAGGTTGTAAGGGGGTGGGGTGTCCAGGGGTGGGGGTTGTCCAGGGAGTGGGGGTGTTCAAGGAGGTGGGGGTGTCCAGGGTGGGTGGGGGTGTCCGGGGGTGGGGTGGTGTCCAAGGGGGGGTTGTCCAGGGAGTGGGGGATGTCCAAGGGGATTGGGGTGTCCATGGGGTGTGGGGGTGTTCATGGGGTGGGGTTGTGTCCAGGGGGGGCTATCCAAGGGGGTGGGGGTTGTACAAGGGGGGTGGGCGTGTCTAGGGGTGGGGGTGTCAGGGGGTGGGGTGTCCAGGGGGTGGGGGTCTAGGGTTGGGGTGTACAGGGGGTGGGGGGGCTTTCCCTAGGGGGTGAGGGTGTTCAGGGGTTGGGGTGTCCAGAGGGGTGGGGGCTGTCTAGGGGGTGGGGGCTGTCCAAGTGGATGGGGGTGTACAGGGGGCTGGGGGGGATGTCCAGGGGTGGGGGTGTGCAGGGGGTGGGGGCTATCCAATGGGGGGTGTCCAAGGTGGTGGGGGTGGGGGTGTCCAGGGGGTGGGGTGTCCAAGGGATGGGGTGGGGGTGTTCAGGGTAGGAAATACCAATATCATCATTATCATTGATTTTATTTTTATTAAAAATAAGAAAGAACACCCATAAAAAAGTTGGTGGTCAAGGACAAAGATACAAGCTTAGGGAGCTCTAAAATAATGAAGACCAAGATGGTCTCCCCTAATCAAATTCACTCCCTATAGTTCAATAATATGGGTATTTGGGAAACATTTAAAGTAAGTACCCTGCTCTTCCGCCACCAAGGATGAAAAATAGTCGGCCACCTTATTACCTTTATGCCACGTGGGCACCACCTGGATGTTGATACAGCTGAGGCTATAATGACACCTCCTAATGATATAGGCTATCATCCAAGGAGGATAGATTTTTCCCTTCCTGCAATCATGGATTACCATAGAGTCTGTTTCAATCTGATTCAAAGAAATCTCCTTCTGAACACACAGTCTAAGTCCAGAATACATAGCCTTTTCCTATGCTTGGATGGAGCTCCCCCCTCCAATAATAGGTAGAAAAAACCAGTAGAAAACTTCCCCTATAGTCCCTAACCACTCCACCACCATGTATAATACCCGAAATAAATGAACCATCAAAGTTAAGTTTGAAACCCATAATAAGTGGTAACCAGCGTACCCATTTACCACTCATCCCAGGATGTGACCACTGCACACCAACTGCATTCACCTGCATGGTTCTAAAAGAAGAAGCATAACACCAATTGTTAATACTGCTAACAAGATCAATTAAGAGAGATTTTTTTCTCATGATAACAGAACCCCATGTGGAATAAATCCCTTTGAATCTGGCCTTATTTCTAGCCTACCAAATACACCAACACCCATCATTTAAAATCATCGATCTCACCACTTTTTCTGGGCCCTTGAAAATTGAACCATGAAACCATTTTTCAATAAAATATGCACCATTAAGTTCCAAAGGTAAAATACCAGTGAACTAACCATAGAATATCCAAACTACCATAGCCCATTTACCTTCAAAGAACAGGTGATTTGAACTCTCCTCTTTATACACCCTGTAATAATGGCATCTGGATACAATGTTGATACCCATCTTCCTCACATTGCCATCAGTGGGTAAAACCTGATTTATTATCCTCCATAAGATGAATTTTAACTTGGTTGGAATTCTATCACATTGTATCGAGTTATTCTAGGAGTCCTGCTATACCTGAGGAAAATAAATCCTGCGAAATTCCTTTATAGAAAAGTTCTCATAAATGGAAGTAGTGAAAACATATTTATCAGGGTATGAATTTAAATCAATGAGATAAAAAACTCCCAATGGTCTTTATCTAGGATGTAATTGATGAATCTTGGATACATACTGGCCACCCTAAAAGATATCATAGTGACAGGACATCCTGGGAAGCCGATTGTCGAACCAGCCTAGTTTTTATGCCCGAAAAATATATCCCTCTTTCCTATAATCCATAAAGAATGCTACCTGATATTTGGTATCATGTCATGTATTAAGGACCATAAATGAGAGACATGAGTTCTAATATTATCTAAAAACATGTCGTCTTTATAAGATATAATTTTCCCTCAAAGAGTATGTTCCTCCATGACTTCCCACACTAGCCTTTCATGCATACAGTGAACAATATCTGTCAGACTTCGTACATTGATTTTTCCCTCATGAACAAGTCTCTCCAGTCTATTCAATGATGTCCAATGATTCTTCACCTCATTTTTCACATCCCAAATAAATTTTTCCAGTACTCTTTTAATATAAGAGAGAACCCCCTTCGACACCTTGCTTTCCGAGAATGCATGGATGGGGATGGACAATAAAACAATGTTTATTAAAGTTATCCAACCTCAAAATTATAGGAAGAGATTCTTCCAATTGAGCACAGGACATACAATCTTATTTGAAATACTATAAAAATATTAAATCCGAATTTGGATAGGAGTGATAGCATATCCAAGGTAAACCATTGGAAAAGTTCCCCTCCTCATATCCAAACTGTTGCACAAGGAAGAAGTTTGTTTGTTGCCACATTTTTTTGAAATGTGGATATTACTCTTGTATCTATTGATCGAATTCCCACTCCATAAACAGTATTAATTCAGGATGTTAGATAGCACACCAACCAACATTCCTCTTGCATTAAAAAAATAAGTGTTTCATTCACGAACATTATATGAGATATTGAAGGATGGTTCATTTTACTTTGGTAAGGCAGCAGTTATCTCGTGGATATTTTCTTATTAATAAGTCGTCTTAGGGGATCTTGCATGAGGATGAAGATGGTCGGGGATATAAGGTCCTTTTTTCTGAGCTCATGAGAAGTTTTGAAAAAACCATATGTTTTTCCCATGAAATAAACTACCATCTAGGAAGAGTTAAAGCATCTAAAAATAATATATGCAGCCCAAGTGGAGATACTCATACCTTTGATCACCCTATTGATAAAAACCCATTCCATTCAGTCATATTCTTTATTCATATCAAAATTTAGAGCCATGTTTTATCCACGTGTTTTGAAGTTAATATCTTGGATCATCTCTTGTACCAAGCCAACCGCTCCCTGAATAGACCGACCTTTAACAAAACCTTGTTTCTCAAGGGATATCCATCAAGTAACATACATGGACAGCCGTGAGTTGATAATGCTCGATAAAATTTTATAAGTGAAATTGCGCATGCTTACTAGCCTGTAGTCATGAATGGAAGATGTATCTTTGATCTTTGAAAGCATTACCAGAGTTGTAGCACCCACCCCCCTTGGAATTAAACCACCATAGAAGATTTCTTGAATGACCATACTTATATCAGCCTTAATCACCTCCCATGACCCTCTGTAGAATGAACTCAGAAATCCATCAAGGCTTAGAGCACTCACCGGGTTGAGTTTCATCATAGCATCATAAATTTCCTTCTCATTAGTAATCACTTACAATAAGGAATTATCATGGTCATACATCATGTTAGGAATTCCCTCCAAAAATCTCTGCATTCCCACTAGGAAAATCATCAGCCATACTAGGTTTGGGACCTGTAAGTAAATTTTTGAAAAACAAAATTCAGATTCCCAACCAGATTTTTGTCATCTTAATATGATCCATCTTCAAGAAGAATATTAGGTTTAACAACTTGCCTTCATTCTTTAATACATGCATGAAATTAGACTGAATTTTTATCCCCTTCATGAATCTATTTCACACTAGAACCTTCCCAAGCATTGTGATCTTGTTTCATTATTAATTCTGCCATCATGTTTATTTTAATAGAAAGATCCTCAAAGACGATATCATCCCATGAACCTTCAAGACTTAGTTTTATCCGCTCAACCTCCTATTTAAGAATAACCATGTCTTTATCAATAGTAGTAATGTCCTTCACCTAGGATTGTAATTTATGTTTGAGCTGCCTCGACTTGTTTTTAATAGCAACCCAAGAAAAGCCATGAATGGGATCCCTTCAAAAATCATCAACAAGCTGATGGTAACCATCCAAACCAATCCAATGAGCATAGAATCAAAAAAGTTCACTACCATCCTACTGAGGTGATAAATAAACAATAAAAGGTGAGTGGTCTGAGACTCCATGAACAAGATGATCAAATTTAGAATTTGGTAACTTGGATATATCTTGTACATTATCCAAGCACCAGTCCAGATGACTCCAGCAACAAAGAATACCTTTTTGGTTATTACACCATGTAAAATGATATCCATAATAACCCATGTCAAAAAGACCCTTACCTTCCATGAACCAAGCAAAGATCGTGCTGGCCACACATGGAAAAACTCCCCTGCCTTTCTTTTAATATGGGTTCAAAATTATATTTAAATCCTTGCCTACAATCCATGGGTATTCCTATGGATCAAAGTCATTCAAATCCTTCCATAGACCTTCTCTTATTTTCTCATCACAGCTTCCATACACAAATGATATGAAAAGACAATCAATTCTCATATTCACTTTCACTATAATATATTGATATCAATCTTTAAATAAATCCATCGTCATATCCCTTTTCTATAAAATCAATATATGATGGTTTTATAGATCATAATGCATACTCACGTGCATTTTAAGTTTCGGGGAAAAACCATTGATCTTTGAATTATGTTGTTTATGCTCCAGCACAACAGTAATACAACCCTTATATTTTTTAATTTCCATGGCTAAGAAATCTGTCTTCACCTGAGCTCCTAGGCCTCGAGTGTTCCAAATGATGATCAGAATCATTGACACAATGTTGGACTAGTTTTTTACTCAGGTTCCTTGTTCATATTAGGATGAGAGGATAAGAACTCCTGGATGGATCTAAGTTTTTCTCTAGTGCACACTCCATTGGTTACAGGAGAAATAGACTTTATGGGAGAAGTCGAATATGAACGTCTCCACATAGTCTTTCTTTTCATCTTACTCTGTAGAGATCGATCACCATTTTTCTTGTGCATTTTGTTATCAAACCCATTTCACATGTGATTACCTGACATCTCCTAAGATGTACCTTCTTCAATAAGCTCATCCATGGAAGAAGCTGTGATATTAAAGATATCCTGAAAGGATGTAATATCCATTGAACCAGGAAAGGATAAAATCCAATTATACCTCTCCTAGTAGATACTGATACCCTAAAAGGTTAGGTGATTAAAAATAAAGGAAATAGGAAGTGATATAAAGAAAGAATTCCAAGTACTATGTACTAAGGCTGAATAAGAAGAAACACTTAGGATCATTGGTAAATTCGACCTCATAGATTCATCTCTGAAGGCCTAATCCAGATTCTCACCCAAAGATGAACAAACCTGGTCAGTATCACCAGAGGTACCATCGGTACTAGGCATGTCCTTAATGATCAGTCCATTGTTAGGGTGACCTAGGTCACCACGATGCCTCTTCCTGTAATTTTTCACTTAGTGACCTTGAAGGGAGTAGCAATAACAGAACCTTGGCAGCATAGGTTATACAATATCATGGCTCCAAGAAAGTGACTCCTTAACTCTTAATGAAATCTTATCCATAAGATGAATTGACAAGTCAATCTCTACACAAATTTTTACTACTGAAGTATCTACACCGCTGCATTTACTATCATCAGAACACAAGAATCCCATGAGAGAGTCTCTTATGGATTTAAGAAGGGAACCATTGTGAAATGGTAGTGGTAAACTTGGAAGGAAAATCCACACCGATGCATGATCACTTTCCTTCCCTTTATGAACATCCAAGGACCACTGAACCAAATTGAATCTCCATCAACCCATAATCCAACCAACATCAAAAATCCATTCCATCACCCAACCAACAGCCGATTCATCCTCAATATCACTACCCTTCCCATTATTCCTTGAACAAAAACTATAAATACAAAATCCAAATCTAATTTTCAACTAAAATAAATTCCATAGAAATTACCATATCACCCCACTAAAAAATAAAAAACCACATACACCACTACTCAAACTATCCCCAATACCGTGACATGGACAATCCTTATATTCATTACCCACCTCGAGACAATATGGCTAAACAAACCCTTTACCATCTTTGATTGGGGATACATATCACCAGCACCTCTATTAGTTCATATGGTTCACTAACTCTACACAGAAGAAGGGAATATGAAGGTTTCAAATAAAGTTGATCCACACAATCATGACACTTGAAGTGTAGAACCAAAATAGAAAATAAATCAAAGTGAACTTATTGGGTATACCATGCCACAGACCACACAGACCTCTGGTTTAGGCCAAATCAAAACAAAAACAAAAAAATAGATGTTGTAAATTAAAACTAAAGTACCTCCTAAATATTTGAAGTGTAGAACTAAAAAATTTCTTGATTGAAGATTGATCTATCATGTGGAAGAAGTTTCACAACCTATGGTAAGGAGAGATATTTGGGAGAGCTTCAGTTTAGGGTTGTAATTACATGGATAGAGGAACTAGATATGCTATGTATTTGGAGGAAAACTTTCCCGATGGTTTTAAAAAACCATTCGGAAATATAGTCTTTGACAATGGTTTTAAACAACTGTTGGTATACATTATAAAAATTAAAGCTTTACCAACAGTTTACTCAAACCTTTGGGAAAGGTTGATTGTAAAAATAGTATACCAATAGTTTGTTCAAACCGTTGGTGTAGTACTCTTATACCAAAAGTCTTATAAAAATTTTGGCATAAAGTTTTTAGGAAAGCCTCTATTTCCACTAGTGAGAACTGAATTCGTGTCCTCTATCTTGTTTTCTACATAGAACACTACTCACGTAGACTTAGAGTTTGGGATGAATTGTTTCTTTAAGTTTCAGGTATCTTGTGGCAAGTGATTTAGTAAATTTATCTAGATATTTCCAACAAACCCAAAGTGGGAGATTGTTGGAACCAAGGATGCTCATTGATAATAATGGAGTATGTTTTGTGTTTTTTTTAATCTGCACAAGGATCACCAGAGAGTTTTCAAGTAATGTGGTCATACGATTGAGGTTGAAAGCAGTATTGAAGGTGGCATAGTTTCCCATTGTTTTCCAAATTTTTGTGCCTCAAAATTGGGAATTTTTTCATAAGAGTGAAAATCACGAAGAACGGTGAAAAAAATTGTAAAATGGAGGTAACTTCATAGCCCAAGACTTGCACTACATACCATGTTCAAGAAAAGTTTATTGACCACATATAGAATAGTGGGAATGATATACAGAGCGGTTCGTGGAACCGAAATCGGTTCATGATGAAGGTATGTGGATAGAGGCGTGCGGTACATGGAAGGATAGAGGTTCGAGGGATAGCTTTGGTTCACATGATAGGATTAGTATGTGGTGAAGGCTATACCAAATCAAAGATTTAGTAAATATTTGATTAGAATATTTTTTGGATACATTTTTACCTATATAAGGAGCAGTAATCCCCTCCATTAAGGTGTTGGATCAGATATTAAAAATTAAGGAACAAAACTGGTGAAATCCAAAGTGGTTCGCAGAGGAGAAGATGGTACATGGAGATAATTATCCATGTAAATAAAAATAGTCCGAGAAAGAGAGTGTGGTTCACAGAGGAAGCTCCCACAGTACGTGGTGGAGTAGGGTTGTACATGGAGCAGAGGCAGTATGCGAAGTAGGGGTTGTTTGTGTAAGGTATTTTGTAGAGGCATTATATAGAGTCAGTATGTAGACGCAATACATGGATGTGATATGCAGAGTTAGTTTGTGGAGGTGGAACATAGAGAAGGTTTTTAGAGAGTTGATCTAAAAACCACACCCTCTACTCAATATATGAAGGAGGTAAGGTGGTACGTAGAACACTAAAGGGAGCCTATAAAGTAACAAAATCATTTTGAGAAAGTATTTTTCATAACCTACCAGTGTGGGGAAAATTTATATACATATGTGGAAGAAAATAGGACTTCAAAAGAGCATCCATTTATAGTTGAGGATGCATGATTTAATGCTAAACCATTAAAGTGACCTTCATGTCAATAAACTAAGTGAATATTCTTCCAATGCAGTGAGAAAGTGAGAGTCAGTGGAAGTGATCTGAGGGATGCAGTATACTATCCCTAAAACCATATAAAGGCGGTATACCTGGTATAGAGTGACTATGATAAACTCTTTTAATCCAAAACATGTAAAGATTAGTGGTTTTTGGTACAACTGACACACTGTCGGTATATACTCCTTGGATTTAGCCCTTAGTGGTGAACCAAATAAAATTATTGTGTCTTTTCTCTGAATGTGATTGTTTTTTTTCTACACTTCCTCCTCAGATGGGTTTAATAGGTTCCTACTAATGTGGGAACAAGATCCAACGGTTTAAAAGAAATTTTTTCCTATATTTTATTTTTATGAAAATATTGAAAGAAATATTCATGTCATATTCCAAACAATGCCCATTTAGATTTTTACAAAAATGTGAATGGGGTCTTCTTTCTAATGTGTACAAAATGAAAAGAATTATCCACCATCATGAACAATCATTTATTTTAAGATTACTTTATAATATTTCAAGTTTATTTTCAAATCAAAGTATATTCAAAATATTTTATGAATTTTTATTTTTAAAAATTAATTTTCATAGAAAAGTGATTTTCCTCAATAAATGTTCCGAGTGATCTTTAAAAAACATTTTCCATCTAAGATGAAATAATTTGAAGATAATTATGATTTTCTAACGATATTATCCGAGGATAAAATTCTTATTATTTTTTGTATTGTTTATTTTTATTATTACAAGATGTTTACAAAACTCGTTTCTCTTCCACAGGTTATACCAGGATAAAATGCTTATGAAACTTGCTTATTTTATAATGTTATTATTTGATGAAATTATGAAATAATTATGAAACATGTCTCTTTTACACAGGTTATGATATGATGAAATGTTTATAAAAATCATTTCATTTCATGTGTTATGATATTATGAATATTTTATGATCATGTGACACATATACATATGATTTTCATTATATAATAGGTGGGACCAATATCTCCTCCCAATGCATTGGGTAAATATTTATATCTCATGTGATAGAAAAGACTAGAATGGGGACTAAACCCGGTTCAATAAGGGAATTTTTCTTCTATAATGGTCTTTGGAGTGAACATTGGATATTATGATGGTTTTGGGAATGACCTATTTCACTATTATAGCCTTACTAGTGAGCCTTTACTACTATGTAAATGATTTTCTATTCTTATATGTATGCCAAAAATCTATGTATTATATCAATGTTGGTCTTTTATGACTAATGTTGTTTTATTTTCTTATGATTAATGTTGATGAACTTCCAATAATTATTCAATGACTCGTGATTATGATCTTTGATATGTAGGGTGTGGTTTTAAAATGTTATATCCATGTTCTCAAACCCTTATTCTCGTGTTATTCTTATGTAACTCCCTTTTTTACCCTTAATGGGCATCTGAGATCACCCTTTCTTATGTTTCCTTTCTTTAGGTTGTGAACAATGATTTTAAGTATGGTATGTTTAAAAATATTACTATCTGGGAATATATTTATGGGATATGTTTAAGAACATTCAAAAAATATAAATATTTTGTATCTAATCTCCAAAGGCACTAAACCATTACGATCCTCATGCATGTGCTTTTGAAATGTAATGAATATTCATCTAAAATATGTGATATCTATTTACGAAAATTTGTGTCACTACAAAGAATAATTTATGATGTCACACAAGTTCTTTCCAAAAAAGAAAATATATATTAATAATCAATATTTAGTTTTTAAGGATACCTCCAAAAGCACAAAAATTAAGTCGAAGCTTTATTTTTATTTTTATAATTCTCAATTGTTTCATTTTATCAACTTTTAATCTAAGAAATTAATATTTATAGAATTATTTAAAAAAATAAGACACTCTGGATTCCATTTATTTTGATAACTATCATATAAAGTATCTTATAACATCATAATTCTTATAACCAATTTTATAAGTGACTTTTGTTGTTGGTTATCAAAATAATTGACATCAAAAGTTATGAAAGTCACAATTTTGACATCATTTATCAGAATAAATAGTATTTAAATCCCCAAAATAATGATTTTAATATATGTTTTTTGTATCCAATGTTAAAAACAACAATTAAAACATTGGTTTCATTTATGTCAGATAAAAAATGAAGTTAAAACTCAAAAACCAACATTAAAATATATTTTTATATTAATGATTCCTAAATATTTTTTAGATTTTTTGACTTAATGAAATATATTGTATGTGTTATGAAATATTTTTGACTTTATTAAATATGGATGGAGAAAGTTGGAATTGATATGTAAGAGTAATCAGATACTTGGACTATCTAATTAAGGGTAACTATAATTTTACACAACATACATAATATCTTATGAATTGTAAAATAGAAAATTCATACATAATATCTTATGAAGTGAAATTTTGAAAAGTTATGAGATATATAAGAATAAATCTTAGTTTTCACTATGATATGTAAGAGTAACTAAAATTATATATAAGAGTAATCTAGTGATACAAAAAAATAAATATAAATTTTCACAACTTATGTAAGGGAAAATTTTAGGATTCATAATAGTAACATAAGGTTTTAGAGGATAAAAAAATCTATAGAGTCTATGTAACATTAAATAAGTTTTCTTAAGTGATATGTAAGATTAAATCTAATGATTCTATGTTATTATTTTTATTATAAATACCATGATATTACGTGAAAAGTTGTGATTCAATCTATTAAAGGTTATTGTGATGATAAGGATAATATTTCACCATGATCTAACACTTTTCATTATAATGACATTTCTATGTGATCATGCATATGTGGAAAACAAATTATGGGATTTTTATAAGGTTGAATAAAGAAAGAAGCTAATTTTATAATATATTTAAATGAAGAATATCAACTGAAGATTTTTTAGTACCTTTGTTTGAGAATTTTGGAGATTTAGAAATGAATTATTGGAATCCATTTATAAATATTAATTAAGAATTTCTATGCAATTAATATTTAACTGGTTTCAAATATAAATATCATGTGGAATATTTTCATGGGTGTTTTTAAATTTTAATTCTATAAAATATCCTCATGATATTCCTATAATTTAAATAAAAGAGATAATTCAAATAATAGATTGATGAGGAGAGATAGAATTTGAAATCATTACTATTAGATATCTTGTGGTTGTATAATATTTATAATAGATAATAGAATTAGAAACTGACATGTAATCACAAATAAAAATTATCATTTGTGTCAAGATGGTCTAATTTATTATTTGATCATCAGAAGTATTGTTTCTGTAGAGGAAGAAGAAAATGTGTCATTTCATGTTTCTACACATGTTTTGGTCATTTTAAAGTTGAGGATAGGCCGACATGCATTTCATTGTAATGAAATTATATTTTGAAAATAAAATTCATTTGGTTGATAAAGAAGATTCATTATTGTAGTTAAATTAGTGTGAGGGAATGATGAAGATCTTGTTAATAGGATTTTAGAAAACCACCATTGTAAACTAGAGTAATATAGTATAAAGAATCTATTGGGAGTTAGTGAACATGTCAAAATATATCTTTAAGGTTAAGGATTATACCTTACCTATTGTATTCACTTTTGATTATAGTTGATATTTTTATCTCAGAATAGACCAGAACATAGTAAGAAATTAGTCTCCTGTATTGGGGAAAAAACTTTTAAATATTATGTATTATTGTTCTCTTTCATATACTTATTTTCATTTAGTGTGTTCTATTAGTTTTTCATTAAATAAATATATTCATACCAATAGGTACATAGATTTTAATATTTAAATGGGTTTAATTTTATTTAAAATAATTCAGTAAAATTGACCCACACCGATTCAACACCCCCCCCCCCCATGTGGTTGTATGATCCATTAGAAATATCATGAATGATACTGAGACATACTAGTGATTTAGAATAAACATTTATCATGAAAATAAAGGAATAAACACCCTAGTATTTTCCTTGGGATTATTTGTAATACCCCAAAATTTTAGTACTAAATTCCATTTAAATAAATAATATTTTACATAGCTTGTCTTACACATAACACTAAATGAAATTGAAGCACATTATAATTAAGATAAAACTATTTTAAAATAGTTTTTTGAATAATATGGTATAAATATAATTAACAATATTACAAAATCAATAAATAAAGTAGAAAAAATTATATTGAGTAGTTAAATTTTTTCCTTATAAAAATAATTTGTCCAAGCTTGAAAGGGAGGTAGCTTTACAAGAGTTTGTTCAATACCTAGATCAATCCAAACTCTAACTCATTTTCAGGAAACTAAAGAAGGGAACAAGGAAATTTTAAGTCAATCTACCTCTATCTTGTTTTCATTGTAGAAGATTTGGGCACATTTTCTTTTAATGCCCAAGAAATTTCAATGACGGATAAATCAAAGATGGAGACATTCAAAATCCTCAAAGAAGGTTTTTCAAAAATAGATACTTCAAATGTAGAAATAAATTTCAATGAAAGTGGTTTTTCTATGAAGAATAAGATGATGAAAATAAACTCTTTGAGTAAGAGGAAGCAAAATTAAAATTTGGGAACCATGCTTCCATGATGGTTGCACTTGAGAAATCCAAACCATCAAAAGATAAGGTTGGTGATAATCTGTTTACCATGGATTCCATTCCCACATTGAAACTTAAGGATGCTTTTGTTAAGCCTAAGAATCAATATAAGAGATGCAATGAGTGGAAAGTAATTATAGAATAGTAATTAGAATATTTTGATCAGCTTGAAGTGGAAATTGAATGACTTAAAGAATTTGTGAAATTGTAACCATCAATCCTTGAAAGGACGGAAGATATTGTGGAACTAAAACTTATAATTCAAGAATATAGAAAGTTCATCAATGACATTTCCTCCATACTGGAAGATAAATACAAGACTATTGAGGGTATATAGTAAGAAGTTGTTACTATAAGAAGTAAACTTGAAAGGAAATTAGTTTTAAAAAAGAAAAGAAGAAAATAAAATTTGGAAAATTCTCAGTTTCTAAGTTTCTAACAAGAGCTAAGTGAGGTTCTGATAAAGTTGAAAATTTTTTGAATGACTAAATACTTTCATTTATGGGAAATAGTGTAATTTTTTGTGACGTCGAAACATCAAATACTTCAAATAAAGGTGGCCAAAATAAAGGTAAGTTTAAAGTGGGTCATGTTGAAAAGTAACCTGAAGTGTTGAAAAATAAATCCTCAATTAAATATCAAAGAATAAATTAAGACTATCCTTAGTTATCCATAAATGATAGGAATTCAAAATTTGGGCCTAAGGAAGGATACATGAGAAGGAATTGTAATTAGAAGACATTTCCACTTATGAAATTTCAATTTTGTGGCTATTTGGGCCATACCATGTCATATTACGAAGAGGAAAGGAGTTATATGAATAGGTAAGAGATAGAAGTTTAATAAATGAAAATATATTCATATCCTACTTCTTATATAAGAAATAATTTCTATGGATGTTGTTTTCACTATTCTAACTTTGTTCATAAAGTTGTGTATTGAAGGTAGAGGTATGATAGGAGAAATTCTTACAATGCATAGAGACAGTTCAATACTCATTAACCAGATGGTGTTTCTATTTCAAATAGGTTTTCTCCTTTGGAATAAGATTGTGAATATGAATAAACTATGTATTGGAGTAGATAATTAAAAGGCCATCAGTGTCCTAAACTCAATCCTATATCTCATGGAAAAAAATAAGAAAATTGAGAAATATAACTTTGCAGAATTAGATCTCAAAGCTACCAAGAACAAAAGAACATGAATTCTTGATAGTTTATGTTTGTCCCATATAACAGGAAATACATACCTATTAACGAGTATCAAGAAAAAGGTTTATGGAACATTAAGGTTCAGTAATTATGGTGCTCTAAAGATCAAAGAAAGTGGAAATATTGAACTGGATAATGGTGAGTTGAATAATACTGAAGTTCTTTATGTGGATGGATTGTGTCACAATATTCTGAGTGTGAGTCAACTCTATGACTCAAGACTTCTTGTGACATTCAATCGTAGGGGTTTTACTATAAGAGAAAATATATGTAATTCTCTTATCAAAGGATGCATAACAGAGGGAAACTTGTATCAAGTCGACAGTAAAGAAAACATTTTCTACATGATCATTGAAGAAGAAAACAACCTTTGGAATCAGATATTGGGGCACATCAATAAAAAATACTTGTAAAAGATATCCAATCTGAATATTTTCATGGATATCCCCAACCTGAAGCATGAATGAGAAAAGGCTAGTGATTCTTTCATACGATAGAAGCTGTTCTACAGTTCCTATTGGGAAAAGAAGAAAAGGGCATCAAATCTTCTTGATCTTATCCATACAGATATATGTGGACCGATAAATGTTGTTGGAACTCATGGAAAAAGGCAATTTATTCTTTTCATATATGATTACAGTACAATGGCATGTGTGATGGTAATTCACTAGAAACATAAAGTGATTTATTGCATGAAAATGTATCACTGAATTTCTAAAAATGATATTGGACAGACAATCAAAGTTCTACGGTCCGATAATGGAGGAGAATATACATCAATTGAGTTTTTAAATTACCTATAGAAACATGGAATTCAATATCAGGTGTCTGTTGTGAGAACCCCATAGAAAAATATAAATGTTGAGTGCTGAAATCGATAGGTGAATAGTCTGACCTGAATTATGCTGATTGAGATCCATATCTCTTGACATTATTGGAAAGAGTCTGTTCAAGTTACAATATATATTCAAAATTGAATAGGGCCTTACATGGGTGAAACCAAGACACCCTATGACTTGTGACGTGGAATAAATCCCTCTTTGAAGTACTTCCGTGTTTTTGGAAGAAAATATTTTATAAAAAATAAAGAAATAAATCAAGGCAAGTGTGGGGATGTAGTGGATAAAGGAATATTCCTTGGATATTCAATGAATATCAAATCATAAAAAAATTTCAATAAGATTCTTGGAACAATTTTGGAAAGCAATTATGTAAATATAATTGAATATAAGACTACAAATACTATGAGGGGATCTTATACTGATGTGATTAAAGATGCAAAAGACGGAGTACATGGAACAGATCCAAACATAGATGTAGAAGAAGAAGTGAAATGCATTTAGGATTCACAACATGATGTCGACTCTGAAGAAGAATCAGAAGAGGAAAAAATGGATAGAGAGAACTTAGTTGAACCTCAAAGGAGAAATTGAAGAGTAGAGATTGATCAATCCAACATCATCAGGGATTGGACTACACCCACAAAAACAAGGAGAATGAGAAATACTACAAAATCTACATGCCCATAAGTTGTGAAACCATTCCCATTTTAATAATCTACAAAAGATGAATCATGGGTTAAAGAAATGAATGAAGAGCTAGATCAGATTGATAAGAATGAAACATGGGATCTAGTTAAGAGATTTGAAAATCACAATGTGATTGGTACAAAGTTTATTTTCAATATTAAATTCTATGAACATGGTAATGTGATCAGAAAAAAGATGTGATTGGTGTGTAAAGTATATTCATTGATTGAATTCATCGATGTTGAATATACATTTTCTCTAGTGGCTAGACTAAAGTCAATCAGGTTATTTCTTGCCTTAGAAATCCAAATAAGATATAAAGTGTATCAAATGGATGTCAATACAGATTTCCTAAATTATATTCTTATGGAAGAAGTCTATAATGAAAAACTTGTGGGTTTACTTATTAGAAATTATGAAATAAAGGTTTAAAAATTAAAGAAATCACTCTATAGACTGAAGAAGGCACCACGGGCATGGTACTCATGACTGGATTCTTACCTCAAAAATCATGAATTCAAAAGAGGAGGAGTAGATCGCAATCTCTATGTGAAGAATTATCATAATTATCAGTTCATGGTACTGGTGTCAGTTGATGATATTATTTTTAGTGGAAGTAAATAGGGATCAGTGGATAAATTTTCCAATCACATGAACTCAGAATTTGAAATCTCAATGATTGGTGTACTCACATACTTTTTAGGGATACAGGTGATTCTAAGATAAGGATTACACTTTCATTTCTCAGGGAAAGTACGCAAGAGATATAATGAATAAATTTAATATACATGATTCCAAACCAATGTTGACTCTGATTGTGATTAGAAAAAAACTTGGAAAGCATGAAGATGGGGCTTCTATGGATCCTACAATGTATAGAAGAATCATTGGAAGATTACTGTAGCTGACAGCGACATGACCAAATATTGTATTTATAACATTCTTAGTGGACTGCTTTTAGAGTAATCTGAAAGAAGAACATATGGAGGTAGTGAAAATAATCATAAGGTGAATTCAAGGTACTCACAATTATGGATTATATTTTTCTACAGGACGTGATGGTGAACTATCATTATTTTCTTATATTGAATAGACTGAAGATATAGGGGACATAAATTCCACCAGTGGTGGATCATTCTATGTTGGTAATAAATGTGTGGACTGGATGATAAAGAAATATGAATGTACTTATCTTACTGCTGTGGAAGATGAATATATCTCCGCAACAAAATCTTGCACTCAATTACTTTGGATAAAACAGCAACAAACTGACATTGGTGATGTGGTGAAACAACCAATGGTAATTTACTCTAATAAAAAGATCACAATTGATCTTACAAAGAATCATATTCATCATTCCTGTATGAAACATATTGAAATTAGATATCACTTTATCAAGGAAAAAGTTTAACAAGGCATGATTAAAATGGATCATGTGGGAACTGACGAGCAAGTGGCTGATATTCTTACCAATCCACTGGTAGTGGCTATGTTTGAGAAACATCAATTGAACCTCATTGTTCAGCCACCTCCAACCATATAATGAGTTAATTAAATTCCCTTATCCCTAGTTTTTTTAACTACTTTAACTTATTTTTGGAAGTGATTCAGGTTTATGGGGGAGATACGATCCAAGGGGGGTATGTTTTTGAGCTCTTCAAGTCAAGATTTGGTTCTTTGGGTTTATTTCCAATGGGGGAGAATGGATAATTTCACTGAGTAAAGGAAGTGAGTGAATTGTTTTTCCCCTAGATATAGGAAATATGGAGAATTGAAAATGTCAAAAATGAAACTACGAGGGAGAAAATAACAATATAATACACTGCTAGAAACATGACTTATACCAACGGTTTCAAACCATTGGTAAAGGCCTGAAAACCATTGGTATAAACTATACCAATGATTATTCAAATAGTTGGATAGTTAACCATGGGGATAGACATATACCAATGGTTATAGTATAATCATTGGTATATGGCTCTGTAATGCACATTATACCAAAAGTTTCAGCTAACTATTGGTATAACTTTATACCAATGGTTGATACCCGTTGCAAATTAAGGAATTTTAGTTTTATTCCAACAATTTTGAAATCATTAGAATAATAATTTACCAATGGTTTACATAAAACTATTGGTAAAGACTAATTAAAATACCAATGGTTTAGTAACCATTATTATATAGTTTTACTAATGGTTCTGTGTAGACAGTTGGTATAAAGTCACATTTCACACATATACCAATGGTTTACAACCATTTGTAAATCCTTGCTGTAATTGCAGCAGTAGGTTGGCATGCCTCCCACTCTACAATCCCCTATGGACCTATAATTATAAGAATGTATATGCAAAACTGAATACAAAATTTAGAATTTAATTGAATTCATAATTCAATTCAGAACCCAATTACCCTATGCAATACAAAATTCATAATTAAATTCTCAATTGAATATATACAAAATGAATTATGTACTGAATTCTGAATTATGAATGAATAACACATACAAAATGAATTATTAATTACATACATAATTTTGAACTATGCACAGTGTATTCAGTTTAAAATTAATTACATATAGAATTTAATTATGTATTAAACATATAGAATATGGCATACAAAATTGAATTCATAATATGGAAGATCGAATATGGATAAATGACTAACATATCATACAGAATAGAATATAACTAATATGGCATAAAGAATATGAATTTAGAATTGAATTCATAGGCATGGGTCATTTTAGATGAAATTAGTGTGATTGAAGATTTACTAATACTTTTCACATGTAATTAGATATGAAAATGGATAAATGACTTCAAGATTTTCATTTTTCAGGGGGGTGGGGGTCTGGGGGGTGGGGGTGGGGACTTTCCAAGGGGGTGGGGGTGGGGGTTTCCATAAGGTGGGGGGCTATCCAGGGGGTGGGGTCTATCCAAGGGGGTGGGGTGTCCAGGGGGTGGGGGTGTCCAGGGGTAGGGGCTTTCCTGGGGGGTGGGGGTTGTCCAAGGGGGTGGGGTGTCCAGGGGTGGGGGTTGTCCAGGGTGTGGGGGTGTCAAGGGGGTAGGGGTGTTCAAGGGGTGGGGGATGTCTAAGGGGGTGGGGGTGTCCAGGGGTGGGGGTTGTCCAAGGGGTTGAGGTTATCCAAGGGGGTGAGGGGTGTCTAGGGGGTGGGGTGTCTAGAGGGTGGGGTGGGGGTGTCTAGGTGGTGGGGGTGTCCAAGGGGTGGGGGTGTCCAGGGGGTGGGTGCGTCCAAGGGGTGGGGGTGTCCAAGGGTGGGGGATATCTAAGGGGTGGGGGTGTTCGGGGGGTGGGGGTTGTCCAGGGGGTTGGGTGCTTTCTAAGGGGGTGGGGGTGTCTAGGGGGTAGGGGTTGTCTAAGGGGGTGGGGGTGTCCAAGGGGTGGGGGTGTCCAGGGTTGGGGGTATCCAAGAGGTTGGGGGTGTCCATGGGGTATCCAAGTGGTGGGAGTTGTCCATGGGGGTGTCCAAGGGTTTAGGGGTGTCCAGGAAGGGTGGGGGCTATCCAGGGGGTGGGGGTGTTCAGGAGGTGGGGGTGTCCAGAGGGTGGGGGTTGTCCGGGGGGTGGGGTGTCTAGGGGGTGGGTTGGTGTCTAGGGGGGGTTTTACAAGGGGGTGGGGTGTCCAGGGGGTGGGGGTGTCTAGAGGGTGGGGTGGAGTCCAGGGGAGGTTGTAAGGGGGTGGGGTGTCCAGGGGTGGGGGTTGTCCAGGGAGTGGGGGTGTTCAAGGAGGTGGGGGTGTCCAGGGTGGGTGGGGGTGTCCGGGGGTGGGGTGGTGTCCAAGGGGGGGTTGTCCAGGGAGTGGGGGATGTCCAAGGGGATTGGGGTGTCCATGGGGTGTGGGGGTGTTCATGGGGTGGGGTTGTGTCCAGGGGGGGCTATCCAAGGGGGTGGGGGTTGTACAAGGGGGGGTGGGCGTGTCTAGGGGTGGGGGTGTCAGGGGGTGGGGTGTCCAGGGGGTGGGGGTCTAGGGTTGGGGTGTACAGGGGGTGGGGGGATTTCCCTAGGGGGTGAGGGTGTTCAGGGGTTGGGGTGTCCAGAGGGGTGGGGGCTGTCTAGGGGGTGGGGGCTGTCCAAGTGGATGGGGGTGTACAGGGGGCTGGGGGGGATGTCCAGGGGTGGGGGTGTGCAGGGGGTGGGGGCTATCCAATGGGGGGTGTCCAAGGTGGTGGGGGTGGGGGTGTCCAGGGGGTGGGGTGTCCAAGGGATGGGGTGGGGGTGTTCAGGGTAGGAAATACCAATATCATCATCATCATTGATTTTATTTTTATTAAAAATAAGAAAGAACACCCATAAAAAAGTTGGTGGTCAAGGACAAAGATACAAGCTTAGGGAGCTCTAAAATAATGAAGACCAAGATGGTCTCCCCTAATCAAATTCACTCCCTATAGTTCAATAATATGGGTATTTGGGAAACATTTAATGTAAGTACCCTGCTCTTCCGCCACCAAGGATGAAAAATAGTCGGCCACCTTATTACCTTTATGCCACGTGGGCACCACCTGGATGTTGATACAGCTGAGGCTATAATGACACCTCCTAATGATATAGGCTATCATCCAAGGAGGATAGATTTTTCCCTTCCTGCAATCATGGATTACCATAGAGTCTGTTTCAATCTGATTCAAAGAAATCTCCTTCTAAACACACAGTCTAAGTCCAGAATACATAGCCTTTTCCTATGCTTGGATGGAGCTTCCCCCTCCAATAATAGGTAGAAAAAACCAGTAGAAAACTTCCCCTATAGTCCCTAACCACTCCACCACCATGTATAATACCCGAAATAAATGAACCATCAAAGTTAAGTTTGAAACCCATAATAAGTGGTAACCAGCGTACCCATTTACCACTCATCCCAGGATGTGACCACTGCACACCAACTGCATTCACCTGCATGGTTCTAAAAGAAGAAGCATAACACCAATTGTTAATACTGCTAACAAGATCAATTAAGAGAGATTTTTTTCTCATGATAACAGAACCCCATGTGGAATAAATCCCTTTGAATCTGGCCTTATTTCTAGCCTACCAAATACACCAACACCCATCATTTAAAATCATCGATCTCACCACTTTTTCTAGGCCCTTGAAAATTGAACCATGAAACCATTTTTCAATAAAATATGCACCATTAAGTTCCAAAGGTAAAATACCAGTGAACTAACCATAGAATATCCAAACTACCATAGCCCATTTACCTTCAAAGAACAGGTGATTTGAACTCTCCTCTTTATACACCCTGTAATAATGGCATCTGGATACAATGTTGATACCCATCTTCCTCACATTGCCATCAGTGGGTAAAACCTGATTTATTATCCTCCATAAGATGAATTTTAACTTGGTTGGAATTCTATCACATTGTATCGAGTTATTCTAGGAGTCCTGCTATACCTGAGGAAAATAAATCCTGCGAAATTCCTTTATAGAAAAGTTCCCATAAATGGAAGTAGTGAAAACATATTTATCAGGGTATGAATTTAAATCAATGAGATAAAAAACTCCCAATGGTCTTTATCTAGGATGTAATTGATGAATCTTGGATACATACTGGCCACCCTAAAAGATATCATAGTGACAGGACATCCTGGGAAGCCGATTGTCGAACCAGCCTAGTTTTTATGCCCGAAAAATATATCCCTCTTTCCTATAATCCATAAAGAATGCTACCTGATATTTGGTATCATGTCATGTATTAAGGACCATAAATGAGAGACATGAGTTCTAATATTATCTAAAAACATGTCGTCTTTATAAGATATAATTTTCCCTCAAAGAGTATGTTCCTCCATGACTTCCCACACTAGCCTTTCATGCATACAGTGAACAATATATGTCAGACTTCGTACATTGATTTTTCCCTCATGAACAAGTCTCTCCAGTCTATTCAATGATGTCCAATGATTCTTCACCTCATTTTTCACATCCCAAATAAATTTTTCCAGTACTCTTTTAATATAAGAGAGAACCCCCTTCGACACCTTGCTTTCCGAGAATGCATGGATGGGGATGGACAATAAAACAATGTTTATTAAAGTTATCCAACCTCAAAATTATAGGAAGAGATTCTTCCAATTGAGCACAGGACATACAATCTTATTTGAAATACTATAAAAATATTAAATCCGAATTTGGATAGGAGTGATAGGATATCCAAGGTAAACCATTGGAAAAGTTCCCCTCCTCATATCCAAACTGTTGCACAAGGAAGAAGTTTGTTTGTTGCCACATTTTTTTGAAATGTGGATATTACTCTTGTATCTATTGATCGAATTCCCACTCCATAAACAGTATTAATTCAGGATGTTAGATAGCACACCAACCAATATTCCTCTTGCATTAAAAAAATAAGTGTTTCATTCACGAACATTATATGAGATATTGAAGGATGGTTCATTTTACTTTGGTAAGGCAGCAGTTATCTCGTGGATATTTTCTTATTAATAAGTCGTCTTAGGGGATCTTGCATGAGGATGAAGATGGTCGGGGATATAAGGTCCTTTTTTCTGAGCTCATGAGAAGTTTTGAAAAAACCATATGTTTTTCCCATGAAATAAACTACCATCTAGGAAGAGTTAAAGCATCTAAAAATAATATATGCAGCCCAAGTGGAGATACTCATACCTTTGATCACCCTATTGATAAAAACCCATTCCATTCAGTCATATGCTTTATTCATATCAAAATTTAGAGCCATGTTTTATCCACGTGTTTTGAAGTTAATATCTTGGATCATCTCTTGTACCAAGCCAACCGCTCCCTGAATAGACCGACCTTTAACAAAACCTTGTTTCTCAAGGGATATCCATCAAGGAACATACATGGACAGCCGTGAGTTGATAATGCTCGATAAAATTTTATAAGTGAAATTGCGCATGCTTACTAGCCTGTAGTCATGAATGGAAGATGTATCTTTGATCTTTGAAAGCATTACCAGAGTTGTAGCACCCACCCCCCTTGGAATTAAACCACCATAGAAGATTTCTTGAATGACCATACTTATATCAGCCTTAATCACCTCCCATGACCCTCTGTAGAATGAACTCAGAAATCCATCAAGGCTTAGAGCACTCACCGGGTTGAGTTTCATCATAGCATCATAAATTTCCTTCTCATTAGTAATCACTTACAATAAGGAATTATCATGGTCATACATCATGTTAGGAATTCCCTCCAAAAATCTCTGCATTCCCACTAGGAAAATCATCAGCCATACTAGGTTTGGGACCTGTAAGTAAATTTTTGAAAAACAAAATTCAGATTCCCAACCAGATTTTTGTCATCTTAATATGATCCATCTTCAAGAAGAATATTAGGTTTAACAACTTGCCTTCATTCTTTAATACATGCATGAAATTAGACTGAATTTTTATCCCCTTCATGAATCTATTTCACACTAGAACCTTCCCAAGCATTGTGATCTTGTTTCATTATTAATTCTGCCATCATGTTTATTTTAATAGAAAGATCCTCAAAGACGATATCATCCCATGAACCTTCAAGACTTTGTTTTATCCGCTCAACCTCCTATTTAAGAATAACCATGTCTTTATCAATAGTAGTAATGTCCTTCACCTAGGATTGTAATTTATGTTTGAGCTGCCTCGACTTGTTTTTAATAGCAACCCAAGAAAAGCCATGAATGGGATCCCTCCAAAAATCATCAACAAGCTGATGGTAACCATCCAAACCAATCCAATGAGCATAGAATCAAAAAAGTTCACTACCATCCTACTGAGGTGATAAATAAACAATAAAAGGTGAGTGGTCTGAGACTCCATGAACAAGATGATCAAATTTAGAATTTGGTAACTTGGATATATCTTGTACATTATCCAAGCACCAGTCCAGATGACTCCAGAAACAAAGAATACCTTTTTGGTTATTACACCATGTAAAATGATATCCATAATAACCCATGTCAAAAAGACCCTTACCTTCCATGAACCAAGCAAAGATCGTGCTGGCCACACATGGAAAAACTCCCCTGCCTTTCTTTTAATATGGGTTCAAAATTATATTTAAATCCTTGCCTACAATCCATGGGTATTCCTATGGATCAAAGTCATTCAAATCCTTCCATAGACCTTCTCTTATTTTCTCATCACAGCTTCCATACACAAATGATATGAAAAGACAATCAATTCTCATATTCACTTTCACTATAATATATTGATATCAATCTTTAAATAAATCCATCGTCATATCCCTTTTCTATAAAATCAATATATGATGGTTTTATAGATCATAATGCATACTCACGTGCATTTTAAGTTTCGGGGAAAAACCATTGATCTTTGAATTATGTTGTTTATGCTCCAGCACAACAGTAATACAACCCTTATATTTTTTAATTTCCATGGCTAAGAAATCTGTCTTCACCTGAGCTCCTAGGCCT
The DNA here is from genome assembly GCA_963277665.1 of Viscum album. Taxonomy (NCBI): domain Eukaryota; kingdom Viridiplantae; phylum Streptophyta; class Magnoliopsida; order Santalales; family Viscaceae; genus Viscum; species Viscum album. Next base: position 1,093,307,656 of record OY728148.1, on the reverse strand, counting down.
CGAGTGTTCCAAATGATGATCAGAATCATTGACACAATGTTGGACTAGTTTTTTCCTCAGGTTCCTTGTTCATATTAGGATGAGAGGATAAGAACTCCTGGATGGATCTAAGTTTTTCTCTAGTGCACACTCCATTGGTTACAGGAGAAATAGACTTTATGGGAGAAGTCGAATATGAACGTCTCCACATAGTCTTTCTTTTCATCTTACTCTGTAGAGATCGATCACCATTTTTCTTGTGCATTTTGTTATCAAACCCATTTCACATGTGATTACCTGACATCTCCTAAGATGTACCTTCTTCAATAAGCTCATCCATGGAAGAAGCTGTGATATTAAAGATATCCTGAAAGGATGTAATATCCATTGAACCAGGAAAGGATAAAATCCAATTATACCTCTCCTAGTAGATATTGATACCCTAAAAGGTTAGGTGATTAAAAATAAAGGAAATAGGAAGTGATATAAAGAAAGAATTCCAAGTACTCTGTACTAAGGCTGAATAAGAAGAAACACTTAGGATCATTGGTAAATTCGACCTCATAGATTCATCTCTGAAGGCCTAATCCAGATTCTCACCCAAAGATGAACAAACCTAGTCAGTATCACCAGAGGTACCATCGGTACTAGGCATGTCCTTAATGATCAGTCCATTGTTAGGGTGACCTAGGTCACCACGATGCCTCTTCCTGTAATTTTTCACTTAGTGACCTTGAAGGGAGTAGCAATAACAGAACCTTGGCAGCATAGGTTATACAATATCATGGCTCCAAGAAAGTGACTCCTTAACTCTTAATGAAATCTTATCCATAAGATGAATTGACAAGTCAATCTCTACACAAATTTTTACTACTGAAGTATCTACACCGCTGCATTTACTATCATCAGAACACAAGAATCCCATGAGAGAGTCTCTTATGGATTTAAGAAGGGAACCATTGTGAAATGGTAGTGGTAAACTTGGAAGGAAAATCCACACCGATGCATGATCACTTTCCTTCCCTTTATGAACATCCAAGGACCACTGAACCAAATTGAATCTCCATCGACCCATAATCCAACCAACATCAAAAATCCATTCCATCACCCAACCAACAGCCGATTCATCCTCAATATCACTACCCTTCCCATTATTCCTTGAACAAAAACTATAAATACAAAATCCAAATCTAATTTTCAACTAAAATAAATTCCATAAAAATTACCATATCACCCCACTAAAAAATAAAAAACCACATACACCACTACTCAAACTATCCCCAATACCGTGACATGGACAATCCTTATATTCATTACCCACCTCGAGACAATATGGCTAAACAAACCCTTTACCATCTTTGATTGGGGATACATATCACCAGCACCTCTATTAGTTCATATGGTTCACTAACTCTACACAGAAGAAGGGAATATGAAGGTTTCAAATAAAGTTGATCCACACAATCATGACACTTGAAGTGTAGAACCAAAATAGAAAATAAATCAAAGTGAACTTATTGGGTATACCATGCCACAGACCACACAGACCTCTGGTTTAGGCCAAATCAAAACAAAAACAAAAAAATAGATGTTGTAAATTAAAACTAAAGTACCTCCTAAATATTTGAAGTGTAGAACTAAAAAATTTCTTGATTGAAGATTGATCTATCATGTGGAAGAAGTTTCACAACCTATGGTAAGGAGAGATATTTGGGAGAGATTCAGTTTAGGGTTGTAATTACATGGATAGAGGAACTAGATATGCTATGTATTTGGAGGAAAACTTTCCCGATGGTTTTAAAAAACCATTCGGAAATATAGTCTTTGACAATGGTTTTAAACAACTGTTGGTATACATTATAAAAATTAAAGCTTTACCAACATTTTACTCAAACCTTTGGGAAAGGTTGATTGTAAAAATAGTATACCAACAGTTTGTTCAAACCGTTGGTGTAGTACTCTTATACCAAAAGTCTTATAAAAATTTTGGCATAAAGTTTTTAGGAAAGCCTCTATTTCCACTAGTGAGAACTGAATTCGTGTCCTCTCTCTTGTTTTCTACATAGAACACTACTCACGTAGACTTAGAGTTTGGGATGAATTGTTTCTTTAAGTTTCAGGTATCTTGTGGCAAGTGATTTAGTAAATTTATCTAGATATTTCCAACAAACCCAAAGTGGGAGATTGTTGGAACCAAGGATGCTCATTGATAATAATGGAGTATGTTTTGTGTTTTTTTTAATCTGCACAAGGATCACCAGAGAGTTTTCAAGTAATGTGGTCATACGATTGAGGTTGAAAGCAGTATTGAAGGTGGCATAGTTTCCCATTGTTTTCCAAATTTTTGTGCCTCAAAATTGGGAATTTTTTCATAAGAGTGAAAATCACGAAGAACGGTGAAAAAAATTGTAAAATGGAGGTAACTTCATAGCCCAAGACTTGCACTACATACCATGTTCAAGAACAGTTTATTGACCACATATAGAATAGTGGGAATGATATACAGAGCGGTTCGTGGAACCGAAATCGGTTCATGATGAAGGTATGTGGATAGAGGCGTGCGGTACATGGAAGGATAGAGGTTCGAGGGATAGCTTTGGTTCACATGATAGGATTAGTATGTGGTGAAGGCTATACCAAATCAAAGATTTGGTAAATATTTGATTAGAATATTTTTTGGATACATTTTTACCTATATAAGGAGCAGTAATCCCCTCCATTAAGGTGTTGGATCAGATATTAAAAATTAAGGAACAAAACTGGTGAAATCCAAAGTGGTTCGCAGAGGAGAAGATGGTACATGGAGATAATTATCCATGTAAATAAAAATAGTTCGAGAAAGAGAGTGTGGTTCACAGAGGAATCTCCCACAGTACGTGGTGGAGTAGGGTTGTACATGGAGTAGAGGCAGTATGCGAAGTAGGGGTTGTTTGTGTAAGGTATTTTGTAGAGGCATTATATAGAGTCAGTATGTAGACGCAATACATGGATGTGATATGCAGAGTTAGTTTGTGGAGGTGGAACATAGAGAAGGTTTTTAGAGAGTTGATCTAAAAAACCACACCCTCTACTCAATATATGAAGGTGGTAAGGTGGTACGTAGAACACTAAAGGGAGCCTATAAAGTAACAAAATCATTTTGAGAAAGTATTTTTCATAACCTACCAGTGTGGGGAAAATTTATATACATATGTGGAAGAAAATAGGACTTCAAAAGAGCATCCATTTATAGTTGAGGATGCATGATTTAATGCTAAACCATTAAAGTGACCTTCATGTCAATAAACTAAGTGAATATTCTTCCAATGCAGTGAGAAAGTGAGAGTCAGTGGAAGTGATCTGAGGGATGCAGTATACTATCCCTAAAACCATATAAAGGCGGTATACCTGGTATAGAGTGACTATGATAAACTCTTTTAATCCAAAACATGTAAAGATTAGTGGTTTTTGGTACAACTGACACACTGTCGGTATATACTCCTTGGATTTAGCCCTTAGTGGTGAACCAAATAAAATTATTGTGTCTTTTCTCTGAATGTGATTGTTTTTTTTCTACACTTCCTCCTCAGATGGGTTTAACAGGTTCCTACTAATGTGGGAACAAGATCCAACGGTTTAAAAGAAAAATTTAACACCCTTATTCATGCCTCCCCTCTCAGGGTGTTATGGGGTCTTTCACCAAAATCACACTAGACACCACATACACCCTAGAGGTAAAACAGGGATCATGGTCAGAGATAATAATATTTAGAAATACATGAATCCTAACTACTTCTTCTAGATACTACTTCAATAAAACCTCAATTGAGTTTTACTCTTTAATCTCTAAGATGTGAGTTAAATTTTCCAAGAGACCTATGATCACCCATATGAAATCATAACCACCCTAATATTTGGGAAACTCAGTGATGAGGTTCATCAATAAATCCTATAACTTTTAATGGGAAGCATAAAGTGGATAAAACAAACCACCACAAATAAGGTTCTCATCCTTAACTTTGTAGAAAACCTAAAACTAAGATAAAAATTCGGAAATCAACCTCTTCATACCAGACCACATAAACTATCCTCTCAAATTATTATACATATTCACTACAATAGGATGTACCAAAAAGGGTGAACTATGGAAATTGTGGATAACCACATAATTTATTACATAAGTAATAAAAATTTTATCCTAAAACATCCCCCAATGTGGACTATCCTCAAAACATCCTTTAGGGGAATCACCATAAATAACTCAATCATGCTAAACATTAGCCTCAAAATCCCACAACTAGGACTCCTCTGCCTACTAAATTAAAGATGATAACACCACCATCTTATAAATACACCCTCTACTATCAATTTCCTACATATTAAGGTGCATAAATTATAATTCTTATATCACTCTCCAATAGTATCCAAACTCACACACAAGACCACCAGGTGACTTCCAACTCAAGGAATCCACCAAAACAATCTCTTTACCAAGTGTAAATAAAATATTGAAATTATAATCCTATAATAATTCTATCCATCATAAATTTTAGAAATTAATTTCACACTAGGAGAATAAATACTTCAAAATATGTTAATATGGGAAGACCACAAAACATTAAGCAGTGAGGTAATGTCCCCACAACTTCAGGGTGAATACAACCACAATAATATCAAGATAATAAATGGAGTGGATATATTCATGTGGTAATAAATGAAAATACCCATAGGAGATACCCACTCTATATAGAATCAACATGCAACCTAATCCAAGATGAAAAGCATCGCAATAATCCTCAAATTTAATGAATTTCTCTAGAAAATGAAAAACTCTGGCACTGATTAGCTTCTCCTATAAATACTCAAAAGTAGTGTGGAACTAGTAAGTCTATATAAATTCCTAACCTTTCTAGTAAAAAATATTATAGGTGTCTCAGTATAAGAGAATTTTTGAACTAACCTCATATATTAACCAGTACTACCATGGAAACTCCCCATCTCTATAACATTTTTGGGGGATACCCATGAAAAAACCACTAAATCTTTAAAGGATCCATGGATACTCCATGATGAGACAAGAAATTTCTTAATAAATGAACCTTATGGTCCTATAAATCACACTTCATTAGATTCTCAAATATCTAATGAAAGTGAATAACTCTCAAAATAGAAAGAATATGCTCTACATTCTCCTCCTATGACCCAAATAACATAAGGATTTCATTGATAAGGACCACCATAAACCAATCCAAAAACTCATGGAACATTGTATTAATTAGTCCCATGAACATGGATAGAGAATTTGTAACTCTAAAATACATCACAACAAACTAGTAATGCCTATAATGACATATGAATGCAATATTTATGATATCCTAATTCTTCACTTTCATTTAATGATATCCAGACTGTAATCTTCAATAATCATCTATCTCCCTTTAGCAGATCGAATGGGTTGTCAATTCATGGGAGAGGGAAAATGTAAATAAATGATACATATATATATATACCATCATTTTACTTCTTTGTAAATAGAACCAGAGATTCTTAGGGAAACACACTAGGTCAGTTTAATCCTTCTTATGAAAGATCATAAATTGGAATCCATAAATCCCACAACTCATAAGGGTTTAGCCTTAATAGATACATCAATATAAGAGAAAAACCTAGTTACATATCTCTCCCAAACTCAATATCTCATTAAGGGGTAATGTCATAACCAATTCTGGGAATACATCAGGGTATTCTTCCAAAACCCTAGGAAACACTACCTGATGAACCTTCAATAAACTCAGCATTAACTCAGTTATCAAATAAGATAGATACTCAATATGTCTCTAACCTATTTGAGGGCCCCACTCCCCAAAAAACATCACCTGGTGTCCAATAGAATCATAGAATATGAAATGTCTCCTGAAGAAATCCATAATAGTCTGCATTGAAGACTAATAATCCATGGTGAGGATGATATCTTATAACTGTATTCATAAAAAATGGAAGTCTCTTCAAGAGTAGCGCTTCCCCATTTCCAACTCATGATCTATGCTTACATTAGACAAGCTAGCTCGACCTCCAATTGGAATACTCAATGCCAATGGAATCAGAAACATACCTACCTCAACTCCCAAAACATGTACTAAGTTTGGTTAAATAAGGAATTCCATATCTCCCATATCAATCATAGTATAAAAATAAGTAGAAAATAAGCAGATAATACCTCAAATGATATATATTTTTCCCAAAATTAGTAGGTATAGGGTATGAATCAAGCCAAACTCTTTTCCATATCCTCTTTGTCCCTAATGGTGACCACCTTCATGACCATGATCTACTTGTTATCCCTATGGATGAGTGATATCACAAGGATACTCTCAACCTTCCCCATCCACTCTATACTAATAATAGACTATAGAACTCTACTATTATAACTACCTCAGTGGAAAATACTTCAATGAATGATCCTGGAATGGGCCAACAGTTACACGCTAGATGATAAAGAATGTCAAACACTCTCTATTTTGATGTTCATAACCTCTGTATATATAAAAACCACACCCTACCCACTAATAGGGGTATAATAACTACTAAATTTAGTGAAATAGGTTGAAGGATGTAAAACCTACTTCTTAATAACAAAAACCTATTTTGACAATGCCTTTGAGAAGTCACAGTCACAGATCTACTCCATGAAGAGTCTTGATGGCTCCCCTCCCATCAAGATATGGTTCTAGCCAACTTTAACTTGATGACCTCTGCCTTCACCAGCGCCTCAAGATATGAATTCAACATAAATAGGTTGACTTACTAATAGATCTTTGTATAAAAAGACTCCTAAAAATGACTCTCCCTTAAATACTTGTCTAGAATAAGGTCCAAATAAAAATGAAAAAGAGTTCATGTATTGGATTCTAAACTCTCATATAAATAACTCCCCTAATGAATGGTAACAATCTTCTACCGATATGACACCTTCATGATCTAAAAAAATAAACCCAACCAACAATTGATCTCATAACTTCTCCCATGAAACATCTAACTCCTTTTGATACTCTATGAACAAGATCCACCATTGTCAATGTGGCCCATGAAATATTTTCACAACCAATGAAACTCATTCCTCATTCCAATCACGAATTGCACTAAAGGTTGTCTCTACCTCCTCTAGTCAATCCTATATTTCCTTATGTGAAATGTAGCAATTATACTTCTATAATTTATAGTGTTGAAACTCTCATAGAGTCCTCATCTAGTCATTTTCTTCATCAACCTCCACCCTTCAATGATCCATTGGAACATCCTATTGAACATATCTGACATGATCCGGATGGGGACGTCAACCTGAATCCATTACTATAAAATAAAAAACATTGAAAACTCATAAAATCATAATTTAAAAAATTAAGGTTAATTAATTAATTCATTTTAACCCAATTTCTCATTGTCTACCCAATTCAAACATAGGATAATAAAATCACGATTCATGATCCTTACCTAGGTATATACCCCACAAGTTCTATTACTTCACTTAGAATGTTCTGTAATCTATAATTTCCATTAATTCGAGCATAATGGGGACTAAATACTTATGTCATAGGCAGTCTAATTTTTTTACATCACATTCTAAGATCAGATAACATCGTTACCCTACTAACCCATGAAATCCTTACCAATGACTATCCATAAACGCCATCTTATCTCTCAACCATTAGCTTTGATACCAATCTGTTTTGACCCCATCCATCCAAAGGTACCCCTCTAGGACCAGTAGTGAATATGATGATATAATGAACTCCAAAGACCACCTTTAATAGGCCATGGGTTCTTGACTAGAACTGAGGGTATTTAATCCTCATAAATTAAAGGCATTTACCTCATATATAGTTTATGGAAAAAAATAGAATATGAGAAACCACCATCCAACATCATGTATAAATAATGAAGCAATCCCAATAAATAATTTAATTCCATAAAAAACTAAAACAAGTGAATGTACCAAAATAATCCTAAGTAGTGACCTCATACAATAACTAATCCAAAACAACTCCTTCAAGCTTTTAATATCTATCCCAATCTCAAAATAGCACCTGCAAACTTTAAAAATGGTTTGTATACATAGGTTGTCCCTAACATGTATACTCAATAGGATCCTTCCTAAAACAGCTTGTGAAATATATAAAAGAAGCATATTAAAACCAAGTGAATAAACCATGAAACCAACTCATCACATAAACATGTAAATCTATTTTCCCATACTCACTATGAATTACTCACAAAGTAACACATAGAGGTAATAAATTCACATTGAACACACAAAGATATATGTATAATGGGTACCTAAATTCTGTTTTCTCATTGGTCAGTTGCTCTCATTTCCCAAAGACTCACATACTATGTTTATCCCTTATATACGTAATCCTACATATCATGTAATATTATCATCTATAACACTAAGAAACAACCCCATTATCTTAATTAATTCATCAATGCTTCATAATTATCGGGAACTATAGGACTCATACTAAGATACCACAATAGAGATACACTTGTCATGCATAGAGTTAAACAGTGTTAAGATTTTGGAATCTATAATAAATGATATTTGACCATTTAAGAATTTAAAAGAACCAAGAAAGAACATAACGATGAGAAATAACAACTCTTAACTTATCTTGACCACCTCGATGTCATCCTTGAAACAATTTCCCATAACATAACTAAACCCACCATTATTTGAATCATCAGTAACACTGAAACCCCAAGTAACTCTCACCCATCACTCGCTAAATTTTTTTGACCGATTTAGATTCATAATAAAAATAGATTAAGGATCTACCATCCTAGAGAAAAAATTAATGGGAAAAATTATTTTCAACACAGTACACTCATGGGGAAACTAAGGTCATATAACTAAGGCATGCATGCCTTTCACAACAAGTATGGGGTCATTTAACCACAAACAATTATATTTAGAAAATTACCACTTTACCCACTGTAATTATCAACACCATAATGAAACCCCATTGACCACATCATAATAAGTAGTGTTTTTTCCAATTATATGGTGTAGAATCAATGGCAATTCCATAATAGATCCAATCAAATTCATCCTATTTAATTCATAGCATAAATCCCCATGTAACTATCCTTTCCAAAAACCAAGTCAAACTTAATCCTACAAACCTGAAGTAACACCATAGCGTATCCCTATGGTAACACTGTAGTGACCCTCAATTCGATAGTGGAACCCTCTAGGTTTCCATGATGCAGCCTATACCCATTATATAGTAACCCCTCAGAAGGAAAGGACATGAAAACCCCACACCTCCAGACCCTACAGAGCATGTTCCACCACCACACCACAAACTAGCCCTTTTGATGCATCCTAAGGATCCATGATATAGAATGGTCCTATGGCTAGAATATCATCTCAAATCCAAATTTTCTGATTGTTATTACTCTAGAAGACTACCAACACCCAAAAATAGAAAAATATGGTCACATGAAAATATATACCCTTACAATTTTAATTAGAAATTGAAATAAAATGATAATAAGAACATTTGATATTTGAAAAATTCATTTTTATATAAAAATGGTTTTTAATATATTTTATGTCTCTAATTAAAAGTTAAATTATTATATTTTATTATTTTATTTTGAAAAAATGAGCTAAATTTTTGGATTCATCATAACAATATTGTAACAACCTGCTACTATTTTATGGTACACCAAAACCCTCCTTTTTAATCATGCTTTGGTTGGGGTTCGTCTCATGTTTTTTTAGGAAGAAAGTTGAAATTTTTAAAATTTTATAGGTTATGCATGGTTAGAACATTATTTTCCAAAAAAGTTTGCAACCCAATGGAAACCATGAAAACCTAGGAAGTTGGGGTTTTCATGGTTGTTGCACGGATAGGGTGCATGGTTTGAAAATCGTGCAGCCCTGCCCAGCTAATTGTACAAATGGGAAAATTTAATTTTGATATTTTTTTAAAATAAAATATTGAACCCTCTTTTTACCTCCCACTCAGACCTAACTCCCCATATAATTATTTTTTAGGTTGAGAAGGATCTAAAGGAACATTTTTGGCTCCTAAAAACCCCTTTCTAGTTGAATTAATGCACAAAAAATCATGTTCAATTTCCTTTGAGCATGTGAATCTTCTCTTCTTGGTCTCTCTAGATATTTTCTTCTCTCTTACATAGAATTTTTTAGATAGTATTTTTATTGAAGGATCTAAACTTATTTGTTTTGGATCTTGAATCTAGGTTTGTTTCCCTGATCTTTGTTATTGACGTTCTTCACTGTAAATTCCTTTTGCGGGCATTGTGTTATGAGATCATAAAATTCAGCTAGATCATTCTGTCTAAGTATTTCCAATTGAATAAACCATAATTTTATTGATTTAAATTAAATTTCTTTCAATTGTATTGTAAAAATAATATTTGATGTGAATTGGTATTTAAATTTAAATGGTAAGGATTTTTGGGAAAAAACCACAATTCTAATGAAATTAGGTATGATTTGAATTTTATGGAAATTGTGTGATTTGGTTTGTGAAATTGATTTTGAGAAAATGGATTAAAATGATTGGAAAATCCAAGGTTCGAGGAGGTTGGCACAAAAATTATTAAATATAAAAAAAAGTATAGATATTAATGCATTACAAGGGGTATTGTAAGATCATGAATGCACCACACCCCGCATGTCATCATACTCCATAAAAAACAGAATTCAGGCAACCTGAAAGACCATATCGTACTTGACTCTACAAGTTCCCTCTTTGAAAGGGCATCAAAAACCTACTTTTCTTCCCTTTAGATATGAGATATAGATATTTGGATATGGAGAGCATGATTGAGACATGCGATTCAATATGGTAGAATTCTCCATGGCACATTTCTCAATCGTGTTTTGAAAGAATTCACCACCAATTGTGAATTTGATTCAATCCATAATGGAGACCAGTTGAATTGAATGGAATACTTGACTATATAAATGAAATCCCAGATCTCATCTTCATAAGCATTAACTTTTCCAATGAAGTGGTGAAATAATCCTTTAACAAAACCACGATAGGTTCGGAACATGCCCCCACATCCCGCTAGTCCAAGAAATCTAGAGGCAACTCCATAAATATTATCTTCAATGCAGAATGGGATCGGTGGAATCCATCTAAAAAATTAGAGAACAAGAGGTTTCTTCGGTCTCCCAGCCACCCCAATTTCTTGGAGGGTAAACATATCATCATAGGTATTATGCATTACACCTTGCTAGATAGAAGCGGTAGCATAAATGTCTTTATGAATAGAAATGCAGTCTGCCTGAAAGTAATCATATTTTTCATAGAGTAGAATCTGGTTCCGTGCAGACCATATGAAGAAAATAGCTGACGACACCGTATCAACTAGTAGATTGTTCACATTTACTCTTTTCCCACTACCACATAACCATAGAAGGAGCTCCTCAATAGACCTAAAATGTTAAAAATCAAATCATAAAACATAACCAATGTAGTTCCATATCTTCCTTTAATAAGAGCAGATCATGGAAAGGTGTGTTGTGGAGTCTACAGCCCACATACATAGAGGGAAGGCAGAAGCAATACTATAGCCTACTTTCTGCAACTAATAATGTGTTGGTAGGTGGTTCTTCTAGAACCTCCAAATCAGAGTAAATATGGATGGTTGAACATGAGAAATTTTAAATTGAACCAACCATCTGGGTTCCCTACAAGATCTGACACATTTCAAAAATAATAGTCCTTTGTGGTGAAGATCCCATTGTAATTTGGTTTCCATACCCAGGTGTCCTTGTCCATACACACATATCTCAGGATTTCCAGCATTTCTTATTGTGAAATAATCCCAACCAGATCATCAGTGTGGTGCATTTCATCAGAAATAGTCATTTGGGACACATATGTAGGGATCAAGTTGTTATCAATGGGGTTGTCCATACAATTAGTTTTCCAACAATTGAGGTTGGATTCACATCTAACCAACCACTTTGAGTTCATCATGATGTCCTTGAATGAGTGCCTAAGAAATATTCATACAAAGGACATAAGATAGTGGGGGTACCCACTTAGGAGCCTCTGCTTGAACCTGTTAGACAAAAAATCAACTGATTGGTCATTGGAAACCAAGATATTCCATGTGAATTTATTATGAAAGATATAATTAAATGATTTGAGATCGTTAATCCCAAGACCTCCCATCTCAATGGGCCTAATACACTCCATCCAAGCCACTGTAATTAGTTTCATTTCATAAACCGAGACTATCCACAAGAAATCTATAATCATTCACTGTAATTCATTCAGAATACTACTTGGACAATGGTAGAGAGGAAAGAAGTGCACAAACTTAGAAGTAATCATAGAATTTATAAGACAAACCCTTCCGTCTTACGACATGGTCTTCACCTTCAAACCAGAAAGATGATTTATAATTACAGGTGAAATATCCTCAAGGTATTATCGTTTAACTCTAACACAAAATAAATGAACCCCAAGGTATATTAAAGGAAGAGATCCCTTTCTCACACCAAGTATCCTAGAAATTCTATTTTGTCTTCTGAAGTGAGCCCATTCCCAAAGATGATGAAGGATTTATTCCAACTAATTGTCTGACCAAAAACCTCTTCATAATGACTGAATAGGGATTTAATATCACTAATGGTATGCTTTGAAGGTTTATCAAACAAAATAATATCATCAACATAAAGAATATGAGAGGGAATGAGGTTATTCCGGACAACCTGCAGTTGTTTATAAATTCCAAGTTGAGTGAGTTCAATAATGCATCTAATCATGTAGTCCTCTACCAGAGAAAATAGATGCCCTAATAGGGGATCTCCCTGATGAAAACCCCTAGTACAAGTGAAATATCCCCTAGGTGATATGTTGATCAGAATGGACAGCCTCATAGAATTGAGAATGGTGGAAATAAATTTGATGAAATCATTATAAAATTCATAAATTCTAGGAACTTAAAAAATAAAACTTCAACTGATAGTGTTAAAATCCTTAGATATATCAATCTTGAGAGCAAGTCTCCCCTTCCGTGAGTTTTTCTTCATAGCATTAATACTCTCAGAAGCAGTGGATATACAATTCTAAATACTTCTACCTAGAACAAATACAAACTAATTTTAGGAAATAAAATCTTTGATAATCCCACCCAAACGATTCATCAGGTTATTTAGAATGAATTTTGGAATGGTATTTCCAAGTGCAACTGTCCTGAAATCCCTAATATCAACTGCAATTTATTTTTTGGGTATGAGGGTAATGAATTTATAGTTACATTTATGAGGGATGGAGGCATAGAAAAAAATTCCTAAATCGCATTGACTGTGTCTTCCTTAAAAATATCCCAGTATAACATGAAGAACTTATTGGGAAGCCCATCTAGTCTAGCATCACTATCCATTTTCAGAGAGAAAAATGCCTCCTTGATTTCCACCATCAAAGGAACCCTTGTAAGAATACAATTTTGATGGTATTCATTGCAATGGACAATACTATCAACCATATTATAAGTCTTTTCAATCCCATCATCAGAATAAAGGGCCTCAAAATAAGAAACCAATGCACTCTAAATTTCACTTTCCAAGGTGTGCATACACCCATTGACATTAATAGCCTTCATACCTAACCAAACATTTTTCCCTTATGCAGTCTATAGAAGAACTTTTAGTTCCTATCACCCTCATTTAACCATATGACATTTAGTCTAGAGTGGTCAATCCTCGCCTTGACAATCAGCAGTTCATCAAGATTTTCAATATCCTGTATAACCTCTCTCGAGGGGCGGTCATTAGACTGGTTGATGGATTGGTAGTTATCAAGCCTTTCTTGAGCAAGATTTATCTCACAATAATGTTTGGAGAATGATTTATTACTCTAATACTTTAAGAGTGACTTAACATTTCATAGTTTCTCAGTAAGAATAAACATTGGGCTGCCAACAAATATCGTTTTCCATACCTTCTTAATGATTTCCCTACATATCGATGTATTGAACCACCCATTTTTATAATGATAAAGGGTAATGGAACTAACCTTGTGGTAGAGGTGGATACCTCCAAAAGTATTGGGTTATGATCCAAATTATATTTTGGCAGTGTGTGACCAAATATTCTAGTAACCACATTCATATCATCCATTTAAATAAAACATATATCAAGTTTACTAGCCTATCTTTTACTTAAAGTGTATATGCACCATGTGAATTCATCACCTGAAATTGGTACTTCAACAAGACTACACTGATCAATGCATGAAGAAAATTCATCAGATGAAACATAGTGGAAATTTAGTCCAGTTTTCTCTTCAGTCTGTAAAATAGTATTAAAATCACTCATAATCATTCATTTGTGTCTAAGCGTACCTAAAATATCACTAATTTCTTCCCATAACTCCCTTTGTCTGATGTAAGAAGTAGCACCATAAATGAACGTGATCATAAGATTAACACCCTACTCATCAAGAGAGAATGAAATACACTGTTGTTTAGCACGAATTGCAGAAATCAGTATGCTTTTATGCTTTAAAATCCACAGATGATCCATATGGATGTCATGAAGGTTGTGACAGGCCAGTTTGTAACCAAGAGAGGCCCATTCAAATCCTTTCCAATTCATAAAGAGAATTTTGGTTTCTGCTATTCCAATAAGCATTGGCTTGTGGGCCATAATAAAATGTCGTAGGGATCTGGCCATTGGGGGTTTCTCATCCCTTGATAGTTCCAATATAATATCTTCATTGATTTGGGGGGGCTTTCTCCATGTCCAAGTCCCCCCTCCTTGCACTCCATCTGCATTCCCTTTTCCTTTCTTCCCCCCTCCCTTCTTCTTTCCTTGGATTTCCATGCTAGCCTTCAAATAATATGCGCCTTTGACCTGTTTAACTGGTACAGAACTGACTTGGTCATCATCATGATTTGTAGGAATTCCCTCACTTATAGAGTCTTGATCAATCTCAGACTCATCTGAACAAAAACTTCCATTCAAAGGGGTCAACTTATTACTATCATTAAGATGATCTAGAGGACACCCATCAAAATAATTTCTTTGGGAAGCCATGGAATGAGGAACAGGAAGAAAGGGTTCCTCACTGGGATCTCCAGTAGAAGTTCCTTTTCCAGTAGAGACACCTAATGATGTGTCCTCCATCCCCTTCTCTAGATTAGTCATATCATCACTATGACCATCTGTGTCACACCCCTATGAAACCAATTCATTAACCTGAGCAGGGATGGAAATAGAACCAACATTTGTATCTGCTACAGGATGAACAAGGTGTGCAGTAGGTTTCACCTCAAGCACCATCAGATCCCCAGTAGTAGTGAGTGTACCACCAGCCTCATATACCTCCATATATGACACCTCCCCAACTTTATCAATATTTATCACCTCTGATAGTCTCGTAAAGACATCCTTCACCTTTATCCTTTGACATGAGGCATCATCAAGTCCCTTGACCTTGAAAAGGCCACATTATTTATCTCTGTTACAATCATAAATAAGATGCACAAAATATTAACAACTAGAACAGAACTTAGGACTCCTCTCATAATGAATTTGTATTCTCATATTTTCATCATGTGTTGTCAACACAACTTCTTCAACCAGTGTGGTAGCCTTATATACCTCCACCAGTACTCTAGCATGGTGTCCAAATCAAGGATTTTCAGTTTTTTTGTCCAATATAATTGGTTTCCCCACTGAGTAAGTGATATACCAAAAAATATTTGGGTGAAAATATAACCAATTTAGCGTATAGATCCGTATCCATATCTGAGAATGTGTATTATGGGCATCACTGGTGTCAAAAATTTTGTCCCACTCTTGAATTCATAAGAGTCCAGGCCTCAATGGGATTTTTCCCATACTCCACACACGTCACTTTAATTCATCAGAGGGAAACACTACATGATAGTACCCTCTGTCGATAAATGTCATCCTCCAATATTTAAAACCCCATAGCTCTACAATTAGTTTAGTTAGATCAATGAAGTTCCATAATTTCTCACCTTTAGGGTTCAAAACTTGTGTTATGATTTAAAATTTTCATAATCATATATTTTCCTCAATCACCTCTTGATTCGCTGCAACATAATCCACCTTCCCCTTTCTAATCAATTTCCCAGAAGATAAAGATTCAAAATCAGTGAAAGCTGGTCCAGTTGTTTCCCTAACCACATCTGCAAATTTCTTCTTCTGGCCAGCAGCAATAGGGTTCATTGACGCATCCTTCTTCTTACGCAAATGATATAATAAATCCTTGTGACTCAAGTACTTATTCGGGTGATTCACAGGTCCCTACTAATTTTTCTTCAAGACTAAATCAATTTTAGCATCCTATTATCATGGTTTAGGGTTACCCCCTTCCTCCCCCTGGTCCACTATTTATCCCTCACTTTCATAAATAATTTTGAGAAAATGGATTAAAATGATTTTATAATAACCTCGGTTTGGTTTTATTTTGAAAAAGGAATGAATTGATTAAAAACCTATGTTTTGGTTTTTAAAGATAATTTGATGTATTGAAGTTGGAAAATGATCAATTTTATTTTAAACATTTTGAAAATAATTTTCCCATTATTGATTGTTTGTTTGAGCACATGAAATCATTGGTAGTTAGTGAGTTATTTGGGACAAACATGCTAGGTTTTTAATTCCCTAGAAATGTATTAATACTTTAAAACTCTAAAAAAAACATTGTTCAATATATATTATCCACAATTGGATGTTGATTAGTATTATTTTACTAGTGTTTAAAAGAAATATGTATACATTATATCATGATCAAAAAATTGAGTGGGTGAGAATTTCATAACTTGGAACTATCTCACCTCTTGTAAGATGACTGTGTTACTCATTATGTTTATTTTGATATATATTCCATTATTTTTAAAACTACTTTACTCATGTCTTGTGATTTATATTAACTTTTTTATATAGAATGTTTACAAATCCATTATTTGAAATTTTTCCATCAATTGAAATGAAAATCATGTTTTTCTAATGTGAAATTGTATTGTCATGCCTATTTTATTTTAAAATGAAATATTTTTTTGGTTTATTTATATTGGAATCTTCTTATGGAACACTTAGTGATACCCAACTATCTCCCACCGTACCGTTTCCTTTGTAAATTGTTAGATTTACTCATTCCAAGTTTGAGTAAGGGGAAAACACCACTTAGAGGTGGTAGTTGTTGTTAATCTAATTATTTATGGGGTGTTATTTCCATTGGTACTTGGAGTGTTTTATCTTGTATTTATAGTATTTCTTATGATGTAATTTTGGGTTTTGATAAACCTATTTGACTTCTGGTAATGTTCTCCCTATGGAGTTTTCTTTTGTGCATACTAATATGTGTTGTTTCTTTTGTTGTGTTTGTGGAGAATTCATTCCTATTTTCATATTTTATGATGTCAGGTGATAGTTACCAACCCATAAGTATTGATAAATCCATTAAGAATATGTCAGGATCAGATCAGGTATTAGGTTACCAAGGTGTCTAGGCCGGTTTGTGATAAAGCAATATCAAAGGTGAAGGTTTAATATCTTGCCTTGATATATATATGCAATTTTGAAATCTTTTCGATACATAGGAGGTAGTTTCAAGTGATTTATTAGATATATCTCACCATGATGAGCCATAATTAACTAGGGGTGGTTTGGGAAATATTCCTTGAGGATTAGTTATATTCTTTTCCCTACTTTATATTTGGATAGATTGAAATCCAAATCTTGTTTTCTTATCTATTGGGTTTAATATCCCTTATCCTCCATGCTTGAGTGTTGTTCTTGGTAACCTTATAATGTATTCTATGTTTTATACTAATGTTGTATAGTATCAATCCTACTAGAAGATGTTTGAATGTGATCCAGGATGAAGTTTCTTATAAACCATGGCGAGAAAATCCTCCCATGAACTAGGATCTGGTTGAGGTTATTGTGTGTATTGTCCAAGCTTTGGGATAAGAACCTGCACCTATTCCCAATCAGGATCTAGCTGTGGAACCTTGGAGAAATGTTTTTAAAAATCATTCTCAATAGTTTCTTCACAATAATTCACTATCATTCAAAATCTCTAATGATCCTCAGGAGGCTGAGGATTGGTTGAGTAGGATTGAGCGTTTTTTTTGAGTTCCTGGATGAACCTAATGAAATTAAGGTATAATATGTCACCTTCAAGATGGAAATACCTAGCAGGAGATGGTGGGACATAATGGTGATGGTTAATAAAAATTAGGGATTATAGTGAAAGTAATTTAATGTTATTATCACCGACCAATTCTATACGAACTCTATGGTGTTGGCTAAGGCTATAGAGTTTTTCAAACTTGAGTAGGCTGATAATACTATGATAGAGTATAAAAATCACTTCACAAATCTTGTGCATTCTTCACTTGAGATTGTATATAATGATAAAATTAAGAATAAATAGTTTGATATGGACCATTGATCAAATATTCTTTCTCAGGTTTTCTTGTTAGAGCTACCTTTTTATATTGGCATGCTGTATAGAGAGTTGACAGTCGATCTTTACTTGGATAGTAAGTCAAGGTTTTTGGGATTTAATGTTTATTCTAGTTGTAGTTGTGTGAGTTCCCATAATGGTAAGAGGGAGTGTGATGAGTTTTGTGGTATTTTTCAATGTAGGGATTTTATATACCTCCTACAGTGTCGGGTAGGGGTCCTTTTATTTGTTACCAGTGTGGCATTTCTAGGAACTCAAAATAGGTTTTCACAATAGCACCCAAAATATGTGGTTCCTGCAGATGCTCAAGTCACTTATAGAAGTTTTTTCATGTCTATTATACTCCACATAGTGGGAGAATATCATCAGCACTAAAAATTATTGTGATTCAATCAGATGCTTCATAAACTAAATCGTTACATCCATAGGCATCTAGAACAAAACTTGTTCACACAATAGAAGACTATGTAGAAGAATAAGATATGGGTTCAATGACTATAAGATGTACCATTACTATTTCTTTATCTTTAGTGACTATTTTATTTTATACCAGTGCATCTCATTAATTCATTTCAACCCATATGGTGAATCCACTAAGTCTTCCTACGGAGCTTTTATCTTATGTGATGGATATTACTACACCCCTCAAAATGAAGAGAGAGTAGGGTCTCCTTTTTCCTACTTTTTTTTCTTATTATCAAATTTCAAGCTTTCTTGGTATTTTCTGGTTCTTGACATGATTCCTCTTGATGTCATATCTTTTATAGATTGGATCATTACCAATAAATCTTGTATTGATTTCTATCTTTGATGAGTTCCCTTTATTATGCCCAATGGGGTGTGTCATATATTTCAGGGAGAATGGGACCTATGGTAAAGTAGTGCTAGACCTTGTTATCTTGATTTGGGGAAATTAATATTAGTGTTTCATTTTTGACCTGGAGAAATAATCTTTGAGTGATGATATCCCTCTGGTTGATGTCAAGTTTCTTGATGTTTTTTTCCTCTAATTTCTCTAGTTTTCCACCAGGGAAGAAGGTAGAGTTTTCTATTGATTTTGTTCCAAGTACTCAGCTAGTATCTATTCTTTCTTACCATAAAAAACCTACTAAAATTAAAGATCTGAAGACTTAGTTGGATGATCTTTTATACAAATTATTTAAACACCCAAGTGTGTCACCTTCGGTATGCCTATTCTCTTTACAAAAAATGATAATGGGTTTCTTCACCTTTGGGTTGATTATTGAAAACTAAATTGGGTTACAATAAAGAAAACGTATCTATTACCATGTAATATTGATCTATTTGACCATTTGAAAGGGGTGAAGTGGTTCTTTAATATTGATCTTTGATCAGTTTACCACTGGTTGAGAATAAAAGAATCTAACATTCAGAAAATTTCCTTTTGGAGAATTTACGGCCATTGTGAGTACCTTGTCGTGCCTTTTTTCTAATAAATTCTCCTTTAGTCTTTATGGAATTTATGAACTAAAGGTTTCATGAGTATCTAGAAATTTTCATGGTGGTCTTTGTGGATGAAATCCTTATTTACTCTAATTCTGAGTTGGATCATGTGTTTTTTTTAGATCAGTTCTATAATTTTTTATAAATCGCTAACTTTGTTCCAAGATATCAAAATATTTTTTTTGGATTCATGAAGTGAATTTTTTGGGACACATGGTATCGAAACATGGCATCTCAACCGATCCTAAAAAGGTAAAATCTATTATGACATGGGATCAATCGCAAAATGTTTTCAAGATTCAAGGATTCTTGGGTTTATTTGGATATTATCATCATTTCATAAATTATTTCCCAATATTGGATTCTCAGATGACTTCCCTAACTTATAAGGGAGTAAAGTTTTTTTGGGATGAGAAATTTCAGAGTTATTTTGTTTATTTTCAATGTATTTTGACTACTATGTTTTTGTTGACTATTCTAGAGGTCAGTCAAGGTTATGTAGTCTTATGTAATATCAGGTTTAGGTTTGGGTTGTGTTCTTATGTAGGGTGATCATGTCATTGCTTATGGATCACGCTAGCTTAGGCCACATGATACGAATTACCCAACACATGACCTTGATCTTACAGTTATGATGCATGCACTTAAGAGTTTGTGACATTACCTTTTCAAAGAAAGGTTTACCATGTATTCTGACCATAAGAGATTGAGTTATATCATCTCTAAAAAATATTTTAATCTATTCCAGAGGAATTGATTGGAATGATTGTAATGTTTTCATTTTGATATTTCATATACCTCAAAGAAAGGTAATATCATAGCAGATGCCTTAAGTAGGAAACATCTGACCCAGGCTCTGAAAGAATAATCAAAATAGTGGAACTTGATGGATCTTTTTTCACAGTTTTATATTGAAGTTCAGGAATCAGAGGATGAGTTTGTATTTTCTATTGTTATGTTATCCTCTACTCTTCTCAAGTGGATTCTTTAGGAACAATAGCTCAATGATGATTTCCATATAATTTGAGACTCTCTTTATAGTGAAGAAACCATTTTGTGACTGGTCTTTCTCTATAGAGGGTATTATTTAGTTTCATAATCTTTTTATTATTCAATTAGCTATGATAAAGGCTGTTATGAGAGATTTTAATAACTCCTAGTGGGTTGTGCACCCGGGAACCCTGAAGATGTTATATGACATGAGGCCTCAATTTTTGTGTCCCTATATGAGATAAGAAAAAAAAATTATCTCTCATTGTATTATGTACCAACAGTTCAAGGAAAATCACCTAAGACCTTTGGGATTTCTTCATCCACTTCTAGTGCTGACTTGGAAGTGGGATGAGATCTATACAGACTTTGGGGTTGGTTTTCAACATACCTAGAGAATTAAGAATGTGATATGGATTATGATCAATTATCTAACCAATTCTGATCACTTTATACACATTCATGATATGGACAAGGTTTAGGAGATAGGAAATATCTATGTGAATGATATTTTTCCTTCCATACAGTTCTATCTACTATAGTCTCTGATAGGGATCTCTATTTCACTTCTTACTTTTGGAGAGGCCTTCAGGTGTCACCGGGATCTCCTGTTCATTTTATTATGGTATACCATCCCCAAATGGATGGCCAGATATAGAGGGATATACAAATTCTTAATTATATGATTCATGTCTACATCCTTGACTTTGGTGTAGCTTGGGGTAACCATATGGGGTTGGTTGAGTTTTCTTATAATAATAGTTACCAGTCTTTGATCGGAATGGAACTTTTTAAGGACTTGTATGGTCAGTCTTGTAAATATATATTATGTTTTTCAGAGATAAGTTAAAGTTCTTTGGTTGGAGTGAGCCTGGTCCAAGCGACAATATAAAATATTCATTTTATTCTATAAATAATGTTAACAGTATAGAGCTAGTATAAATCCTATTTTGATCATCACTACAGGATATTGGAATTTTCAGTTGGGGATTAGGTGTTCTTGAAAGTTTCACCTTGGTTGGGTCATATATGTCTTGGTAATCAAGGTAATATTTCTCCTAATTTTTTGGGACCTTTTGAGTTTTTTTAGAAAGTGGGTAAGGCATGTCACCATTTATCACTTCTACCGTAGTTGACGTCAATACTTATTGTGCTTCATATATCACAGCTAATAAAGTATCTTTCTTATCAATCTCATGTTCTGATCTAGAGTGATCTTGACGTTGAGACTAATTTATTCGTGATTGAACATCCAGTTAGGATATTTTATTTTGAAACTAATTTTCCTTGTGAGAGGATGATACATTTGGTTTGAGTGCTATGGAATCATATTTCAGATACTGATGAGGCATGGGAGAGAGGGCACTGATAAGAGGCCATTGGCCTTATATTTTTATATGGATAATTCTTGATAGGATTTCTATGGATAGAAAGATTCTATTATAGATAGGTTTTAACATCCTGTTACAATTTTTAGGTACTTTTAGACCCTCCTTTTTAATCATTCTTTGGTTGGGGTTCTTCTCATTTTTTTGGGAAGAAATTTAATTTTTTTTGAATTTTCTAGGCTATACATGGAAAGTACGTGGTTTTACAAAACTGTGCATCCACCCAGTGAAAAATATGAAAATCCAAGCAGTGGGAATTTTCATGGTTAGTGAATGGTTAAGTCGTACGGTTTGAAAAAA
The DNA here is from genome assembly GCA_963277665.1 of Viscum album. Taxonomy (NCBI): domain Eukaryota; kingdom Viridiplantae; phylum Streptophyta; class Magnoliopsida; order Santalales; family Viscaceae; genus Viscum; species Viscum album. Next base: position 1,093,285,056 of record OY728148.1, on the reverse strand, counting down.
TTTATGGCCCTTCCTAGCTAACTGTTTCAATGGGAAAATATAATTCTAAATGTTTTTAAAAAAACTCACAAACCCTCTTTTTACCTCTTTATTATCCCTAACTTTCCATATCATGATTTCCAAGGTTTATAAGGCTCTCAAGTATTATTTTTGTCTCCTCTAAACCCCTTTATAGGTGGATCGAAGCATGGAGAATCATGTTTGATCTCCTCTGGGTATGTGAGTCTTCTCTTCTTGGTCTCTCCCAATCAATTATTTTCTCCTCCATAGGGTTTGTTAGATCATCTTGTTATTGAAAAATCAAAACTTATTTGTTTTATATATTGAATCTTGTATTGTTTCCTTGATATCCATTTTTAATGTTCTTCATTAGAAATTCCCATTACGGTTGTTGTGATACGAGATCTCTATATTAAGGTAGGTGGTTCTGTCTAAGTTTTTAAAATTGAATAACCTTTGATTTTCTTGATTTAAATTAAATTTATTTTAATTTTATTACAAAAATATGATTTGATTTGAATTGGGATTTAAATTGAAATGTTATGGATTTTAGGAAAAAACCCCCACCATTATAATGAATCGGGGTGTGATTTGAATTTGATGAAAAATGTGGAATTTGGTTTGTGAAATTAATTTGTCAATTTGATTTTGAGAAAATGGATTAAAAGGATTTTATAAGAACCTATATTTGGTTTTATATTGAAAAGGGAATGAATTGATTAAAAACCCATGTTTTTTCTTTTAAATAGAAGTTAGCGTATTGAAGATTAAAACTGAAGCAATTATATTTTTAACAGTTTTAAAATAATTTTCCCAATATTGATTGTTTTTTTAAGCACATAAAATCTGAGGTAGTTAGTGATGTATTTATGAAAAATACGCTAGGATTTTAATTCCATATAAATGGATTGAATATTTACAAATCTAACAAAAAAATGGTGTAGAAAATCTTATCACTAATGGTATGTTGATTAGTCATCTTTGACTAGTGTTTGAGGGACATATATATACATATTACCATTATCATAGGATTGAGTATATGAGGATCCCATAAATTTGAACTATCATACCTCTTGGAAGATGACCATGTTGCTCATTGTGTTTATTTTGATATTTATTCTATTGTTTGTAAAACTTCTTTACACATGCCTTGTGATTTATATAAACCATTTTATATAAATTTTTTACTAATCCATTATTTTAAATATTTCCATCAAATGAAATGAAAAGTATGTTTTGTTTAAATTATTAAATTTTATTACCATGCCTATTTTATTTGAAATTGAAATAATTATTTGGGTTATTTATATTGTAATATTCTTATAAAACACTTGGTGAGACCCTATTGGGATTTTAGCTCACACCCTACCTTTTCCTTTGGGAACTTTTTATTTCCTCCTACCAAGTTCGACGAAGGGGAAAGAACTACTTGGAGGTGGTAGTTTCTTTTAATCTTATTATTTTGGAGTGTTGTGTCCATTAGGACTTGGGATTTTCTATCTTTTATTTCTGGTACTTTGATGTTATACTATTTGGTTTTTATATACCTATTTGACTTCTAGTATTTTTCTCCCTATAGAGTTTTTTTAGCCTACTGATATGGGTTGTTTCTCCATTTTGTTTGTGTCAAATTTGTTCCCACTTTAATATTGTATGATTCTAGGTGTTGGTCACCAACCTGTGAAGATCGATAATGCCCTTTGGGGTATGTCAATATTAGCTTCAGTATTAGGGTACCATGATTTCTGGATTGATTCATAAAAAAATATTATATTAGGATTATTTTTTGTAACTTTTATGAAAAATGTTTTTTTAGATGAATTGGAAAAAATTACATTGTTATAATTACCATGTATTTTATGAAATTATTAGGATATAATAATGAATTAAAAATTTAAGAAACCTTTTTCTTGACCAAATATGTATTTTATAAGTAAAATTATACATGAAAAAATATTATTTTTTATTTTCAAACCTATATTTTACATTTTATAACTTAAGTTATATTTTTCTCTAAAACTTTTTTTAATACGTCACACATTTATTATTTTAGAATTAATTTTTAGTACTTTTGGAAATTATATATAATAAAATAAATTTCATATTTTTAATTAGAATTTCAAAATTATTTAATAAGGTCTATTTTATTTTTAGACAAAAAAATAAATTAGTTAAAAATTAGTTACCACTATAAAAGTAAAAATAGTAAAAGGGTTAAATATAATGGGTAAAATACCTAAATCTTATTAAAAACATGTATAAAAATGAGTGGTTGAGGGATTTATAGACATTAACTTATCATAACTTACATTATTGTCTACTTTGGATCCACTTTTCATGTGGAAATGACTTTTTTTATATTAAGAAATTATATTCACAAAAATATCATTATCCTTACTTATAAAAGGATACTCCCAGCACCCTGTGAATCTTATCGGGTCATTGGTGCATTTACTATTGAGTTTTATTTACCTTTTTTCTCATTCATGGGGTTATTAGGTGTTGATGGTTAAAAATAGGGATTTTTTGGTGGACAGCCAGGGTGCATGGTAAGTATATGGTTTGTATAACCATATATCCAACCATGTGAAGGGGATATAGAGGGTGGAAATTGGATCTTTCATAGTTTGAGAATGGTTTTATAAATCATTTGACACTTAGGGGAAAAAATACGGCTCAAATTTTGGGGTGAAAGTAGCCCCACATTGCTAGCGCATAGTTTGAAAAATGTGTGATCATGTGTCATATCCATGTCACTTAAAAATTGACATTTTTCTTTTGACCCCTATAGAATTTTAAGGGTTTTGGGTCCCAGTTTCTATCCCTATAATTTTTATCCCCTTATACTTAGTGTCATAGATTCCCCTATCCTTTATTGGTGGATTTTACTTGAGTTTTGGAGATTTATCATGAGGTAAGTCCAAATCCTTTGTGTTTTCTTCTACCTCCAACCTTTTTCTTGCCTCTTCATCCATTTTTGTGGAGGTGTGGAACCCTAGGGGTAATTTTGTACAACTATAGCTTATTTAATGTGAGGTTTGTTTTATTTATTTGGTCTTAGGTGTGTGGGTCTTAGTTATACATATTCCGGGTGGTTTTCATTAGAGGTGATGAGCTCTGGACTGAATCCAAGGTAGGTGTCTTTATTTAAGGGTATTTTCCATGGATTACCTTTAAATTTCTAGTATTATTTGGTTTTTGTTTATAAATTTGAAATTTTTTTGATTTATGGCTGATTTTTATCCCTTTTTCATTATGGATTTATTTTACAATTTGGGTGTTTAAAGAAGGTTTTCTAAATGAGTATGTATTTTATGCACACCAAGTGTTTGATTAAATGAATCAACGGGATTTTTTTCTTTAAATGGATTTGTAAAATGGTTTTAGAAATTTTTTTACCTTATTGAAGGTTTTTTGATAAAATAGTCATGTTTGATTATAAAAATGGAATGTGATGTGCCTTCAATTTATGCGGAACATGTTTTGTGATTATATGGCATGGAGTATCACATCGGTTAACTGAGGTTTGGGAGAGGGTATTGTTCAATGGAATATGTGATACTTCAAATAAAAGACCATTAAAGCTTCCATTTTAGTTTATAAGGGATCATGGGAGACTTTGGGAAGTAATATCATGAGATCTTCCATGATTTGTTTTCGAGAGACCATGTGAGTTATAGCAGTTAGTCCTGGGGAAGACTATGAGAGCTTCCTTTGTTTCTTAGTTGGATAGAAAACTCGTTAAACTCACTCATGGAGGGATTAATTATTAGATCCCTAGGCTAACATTACCCATGATTTATTTGGTTTATATGCATTGTGATTTTTATTAGTTCCATTATTAATGTGATGAGATATGTTATTACAATATTTTATTATTGGTTATATGTTGATGTTTCTCATTCTTATACCATGTATTTATTGGTTCCATGTTTATTTGTTTGATACATGTTGAGAAATGTTTTTTAAAACATGTTTTTTTTAATTTAAAATCAAATTGATTTCAAAGGGAAATTTTAAAATGGTATGTTATTAATGTGGTTTAGTTTTGAAAAGTGTTTTCAAAATAATATATTAGTTTGAATGGGAAAAACCTAAAATATATTCATAGTGGTTTCCTAATATTCTATTTGCCTAAAACCCTATATAGACCTTTGGGCGAGTGTAGACTTGGTTTTTTAGGACACAACTAAGGGAAATATAACCATGTACTAGGGTGGATCTTCTTGATTATGGTCCTCCTATAGCAACCCGATCCAGATAGCCCAGAGCTGATGTCGGATATCAATTACATGGGCATGATTACAAGGAATCAAACCTTGAAGGATTGGTCATTTTAGTATTCTTGGTAAAATAGATACATAAATGAGTATTTCATTACAAATGGATACACTAATTACAACATATATTTTTTTCTTTTAAACAAATAAATAGCTTGATCATAACTCTAATTCATCTAGTATATTCCTATATTTATTTCATATTACACTTCTTGGATTCCTGGGGAAAGATAAATAATAAGGGTGAGATCAAATTCTCATTAAGGAAAAAATATAGTGGAAGTGATAATGAATCAATTAGAATAGTCGTTATGGAAAGGTAAATAACTTAACACACATTCCATGTAATAAATAAACTAAATAAAATTACATAATCAATATGTAAAGGTAATAACTAGAAATACATGCCATTCAAATAACTATATTAGAAAATATCAATATGGAAAGTTAGGAAACTGAAACATGTGTCATTTATTCTATGAACAGAAAATGAAATGTACCCATAGATATGTTGATGCATTATCTCATTGATGAATAATAACTGAATCTTGAAAATGAAATGCATCCATATATATGTGGATGAAAAATTTCATGGATGAATAATATCAAAATATAAATGAAGGAAATGCTTAATTATTTTCTGCTATGTTTCCTAGGTACATGGTACATTTACCTTCAAGACCTTTCACAATACAGTTTACAAAATGTAGGGCCAAAACTCATCTAAGGCAGCTAGCCAAATGAATCATCCCATGAGACTACTGATGCATCGAGGGGCTATATTTAACTGGGCCCCATCTATGTTTTACCAGTCCAAAACATTCATCATCTATCAAATAATCAATTTAACAATGTTCTTTATCTAATATTCATATGGAGTAGAAGATATAGATTAATCAAACAACATTAAAATTATACACCGTATGTAAAATGGTATACGGTTTAGTCAATAGTAATATCCATGATAAATGAAATAGATAATTTAGGGGAAATTCAATGTTAAATGATCATAAGAGATTGAATATTTCAAGGGTACTAATAAATAAATCAAGGAAGTGAATGTAAATATTATCCATGGAAAAATAAATCATAAACCTTCTAGAGTAAGATTAAGGATAATATAAATACAATAAATACCATATGGAGTAAAAATATAGGGTTGTTTTCATTGATAAAATAAAATAATAGATTTTAAAAAAGTTCTTGAGGAAAATATCCTTTTCTTTTGAAAAATATTTTGAAAATATTTTTCTTTAAAAATAAATCTTTTGAAAAGGTCACTTCAAATAAATGACGGTGGATGAATCTATACATGTCGTACAAGGTAAAAAAGAATATTAATTTTATATAGAAAAAGGTTAGAAAATGCCTAGTTAGGAAAGAGAAAATAAGAATACTTTGAAACATTGTTAAAAGAAAAAAAATTAAAATGTATTTAACAATTCATTTTAGAAAGATTTTTTAAAACCTTTTAATAAAACATGGTTTTTAGAATAAAATAGGTTCTCTGACTTAAGAGAGATATAAATTATGGTTTTCTAAAAGGAATTCTCTAAAAACATATTGGTACTAAAGAGTGGAAAAATGGTACTTACACAAGAAATTGTCATGAATAACCAGAGAAGAATGAAATTGTTTGTTGGAAAATTTTTATTTAATTTCCCTTAAATGAAAGTATTAAATAACATTAAGTAAAATTAATTCATAATATAATATATCAAAATGTCCATTAGGTACACCACACAAAATAAGTAAGTGGTGAACATGACATTTATCTCATGAATGTAAAAAGTGAAATGGAAATCCCTTACATATGAATCAAAATACCCAAAAGTGATAATCATAAAATGAAACATCTAAATACCATAAAAATAATAGGTTTCATGATATTATATGTCAATGTGGCATTATTTACACCATATATAAGAAATTAGGTGCATAACAATTAAGTACGTCTTACAGAATGAAAATGAGATGAGAATCCCATACCTTGAATTTTATTTCGGGTGAATATCCTTTAACTTCCTGTATAATAAATTGATGTTAATTTTAAACATTATTAATAAACAATTTCATGTATATAATTAATTTTATTTATCTTATTATAATGTTGTGTACAACTACACAAACAATTAAGTTTACATCGGGTATTTTTTACCAAATTCGGTTTATGTGTCAAAACAACTATTATTGGTCAACTATGGTCAAAGGAGTCACTATATAACATATCCAGAATGATAAACATGAAATAATCAACATATTTATAAATAAATTATACTTTTAAAATCAATAATTAAATATTGTTATGAAAATGATAGTATGTTAAAATCATGGAGATGGTAGGTCGTGCGTACACATGAATAACATTCCCATTTTTAAATAATCATTGTAGAAAGAATGTAAGTAACTAAAATATTTCCATAATGATCATTATATAATAAATATCATATTATTTAATAATATATACTTATATATAGAATCATGTGGGGTAAAAGTAATCACATCATGTTAAGGAGGCAGTAGTCCACACGTCTATGAACAACGCTATCTCCTTTAAAGTGTGTCAAGGGGTAATAAAGAAAATGATATATATATATATATGAAGAAATGTAATTATTTCATTAATATCATATATATGTTTTTTATGTCTCATATTTTTAATTATAACCATCATTTATACATTCCATGTATCATGTGAACGAATCACATCGCTTTGAGGGGGCGATAGTCAACGCTTCCTCAAACGATGTTATCGTATTAACGTAAAATGGAAAGTAATAATGTATATATTATAAAAGGTTTTAAAAAGTATAAATATATAATAAATATCATATATAACATATATAAATAGATTTTCTATAATCATGTCCACCATGAGAGGCGGTAATAAAAGAATGAACAATCATCATTTCATGAGGCAGTATTTCATCATCCACAGAAACATTATGTTCGTTACCCATTAGATGGCAGTGAGTGTAGATATAAATCTCATCATAAAAACATACTAGTATATTAAGGATACTGGTTTTGTTATAAAACAATATAATAAGGATATTTTAGGGGTTGTAGAATAGAAATTAAATTAGAGAGAATGAGAAAAGACATTGTACAATTTTATAGGTCATTTGGGCCCTTAAACTTAGGGTTTTAGTCCATTTTTAAGCCTAATTACACCTTAATCGCTGTAATTAATTTTAATCACTTTCACTAATCATTTTTTTCAAAAATTAAGTCGATATTATTAAAACAAAAAAATTATCTTGATTTAAATTTTTTATTTCATATTTTAAATTTTAAAATTACAGAAGTGGAAAAATTAAGATTAATGATAATCTCGTAGATAGACAGATTAACTGGTTTTAGTAGAAAAATGTTCAAAAGATTGTTATGTTTTTACATTCAATTTAAAATTTATATTGATTATAATGAACTAAATTACATTAATAGATGTATAATTGATCAAATTTGACTTTAAAATAAATTTATAATATAATTTAACATTAATAATTATTTAAACGAAAAGGTAGTTTTTAACTAAAACGATGTATTTTTCACTATTCACTAAAAAATGAAGTTTCTTGGAAAAATAAAAAAAATCATCCTAAGATAATTTTGACATTATGAATTAAAAAATAAATTTTATTTTATAAAATTAATTTTATAAGAGTTTCAAAATTAATATTTAAATTGCATTGTCCATTAAAAGGTGGTAAAATTGCCTTTATAAAAATATAGGTTTTTATATAAAATATTAGGTTTGCTCTTATCTTATGCTTACCAAATCTATTGGATGAATATAAAAAATAATTTATTGAATATGTAACATATTTATTAAATCAATATCACTCACTAATTGTAATTAATTTAATCTATTAGTGTAAAACATCTTTGTGAGTATAAAAATAGTTCTCTATAAAAATATCATTTTAATATTCAATTGGTTCTTATATTTATTTATAATTTATTTATAACCAAATATTTAGTTTTCTAAACCATATATTTTCATAAGTTAGTTAATACTATTCATAATGGCTGGTTTATATCTTATTATATTAAATACTAATGTTTTAATTATAGATTGTTTCTTGATAAGACTCGGTATTGTGTATAGTGCAAGCCATTGAAGAAGATTGGTTTTGTGTGTAACGCAAGCTATAGAGGAAGGTAATTATTTCATATGATATATTCTAACCCATTTTCACATGAATTACAAGCTAACTCGATATTTAATTTGTTCAAATATATAGAATATATTTTAAATAGTAAATATATTATAAAGTATACGGATATTATATTACCTTACGTTCTTACTGTCGTGTGTCATACATGATATCAAACACAAGGTTCTTATTTAGTTTTTTAGAGTGTTACACATCTATTATTTTGTGGAGGAGATGTGGTCTTGTAGGTATTGGATCTTGTGGTGTCCTTTTTTGGTGATTTTTACCTGTTGGTATGTATGTATAGGCCTTTTTGGTTTTTATTCTCATTATTTTGTGTTTTGGGATTTTGACTAGAGATACCATGTATATGTACTATTATGGAATGTTTTGCATATAATGTGTAATGTTTATTATGTAGTATTTATTATGAACTATGGTTGTTTTTTATGTTGTTGACTCTGATGATATTGGTGTGTCTGACTCATTTCATGGATGGGTCTTGTCGGTTTACCAATGGTCAAACCATTCCCAAGAGATAGTTGGTTATTCCTAGTTCTTGTTGTGTAATGCCCTGAAATTTTTTAAAATGTTTTTTTTTCAAAAAAATTAATATTTTTTATATTTTTAATTATACCTAACTCCAAGTTTATCTTGAATTACATGTAACAGCAAGTTTCTTTGATAGCGTTCGTGACACACAACACTGAGCTTCAGCGATCAATTAAAAAATATTATTTTAAATATGATCATTATAACTTAGTCATTAAATAGTTGGGTATGAATATTAATAAATACTTGATAAAATATAAATATAAATTTCCTCCTCAATATAAATTTATTTTTAAAATCTCAGTAAATGGTCAATAAATTTTTAGCAAAAATATGTTTTCTTCAAAATTTATTTTTATTGTTTTTTATGAGAAAATATTATAATTAATTTATATATATATTAGAAAATTTATTTTATAAAATTAACTTAATTTTTTAAATCATCGTATCAAAATTAACTTATTATGAAATTTTAGGAGTTTTTTGGAAAATATGAAGTTTTTATTGAATAGTGGAAAAGACCATTTTTTGTAAAACTATCATTAATTTTAAATAAATAATGTAATTTAAAATACATATTATGTTTTAAAGTAACATAAGTATTATTTAGTTATATTTAATCCACTTAATTACTATTAAATAAAATTTATATTGTATTTTATTATAATTTTATTTTGGGTAAAAAAAATGGGTTTTTTAACTATTTTAAAGTGCGTAACGTTTATCTGTTTTAATTAATTAGAATAATACCTAATGAGGAATTTTTTAAATTAAATTTATTTATTATATATCAAAATAACAATTTAGATTCATATAATGATTATTATTATACATTTATTTAATATAAAATAATCTTGTACTTGAAAAATGAACCTTGAAAACCCACTTTTTCATCATATCTATGGGTTTAATATTAAATTTAATTTTACCACCTTTTTGAATTTAATTTGTTAAAATGGATTATATAATTTAAATAAGAATAATTTATATTATCTAATAAGTTCAAATTATTTGTTTACCATAATTAATAGTGAAAATATTAAAAAATATTTACTACGATTAAGGTGAAAATGAGTTTACAAGAGGGGTTAAACTAAAAATATAAGGGTTAAAAAATGACCCAAAAGATGAATAAATCCTATTTTATGGAAATATTTTCATATTATCCAACCTAAGTTCTAATATATTATAATTTTAAATCTTTTTTATTGGTAATTACTTTATTATTTTGGATTCTTTTAGGAAATTTCCAAATAGTTTCCAAGTGGATTTCTTTCCACTGATTATAAAACCCCACCACTTCCATTCACTTATTTACACCTATAAATCAATATAATTCGAAATAAAATGTAAAACTACCTCCAAAACATCCTTATCCATGTTCTAGAGCTTATTTTCCTCCCAAAAAACCAACACTAGGGTCCCTAATAAGATATCAAAGTGAGTCTCTTCTAAGAAAATGTAATTGTCTTCACTAAGCTTCTTCTTTTTCTTTCTCCTTTTTCCACCTTCAATTATATATTAATGATTAAAATATGATAAAACAATAATATTATACATACTGATATTTTATTATGTGAATTTAATAACTTATATCCATCTCCACTTCTATCAAATGGATAATAAAACCATCGATTGTGTGTACGGCGAACTATCGCCTCACAAACCGATGTAGTTTTTTTTCAATAACCACCTTTAAAGGATGGATATAATTATGGATTTTACATATTTATATGATATTTACTAAATTTATATAATTTTTTAATTATTATATTACATTTAACTTCTTTCTTTTCATTCTATGGGGGATATGATAGTGTCGCTCGTGTGCACAGCAGACTACCGCCTCATGAAGCAATCTGATTCATATTTAATTACATTTTACATGGAATATATTAAGAATTAATTCAATAAATATAAATTTTATATATTAAATCATAATTATTTTTGAATTTTAATATATTATTTACCTTTTATTCCTTTAACCCGTCGATATAATGGAAACAACATTCATGCGTATGTACGGTTTACCATCTCCATGAACGGTGAATTTCATTTTTTATCTCTAACATATATGGACTACTATAAATACATATATACTGAATATAAATATATATATATATATGATATTTATATCATTGTTAATATTCTATATATTATATAACCTTCATCAATGTAAGATGACCGAACATAAAAAATCAAAACATACACGAAAAATATAGTTATTTCTCAAAACTTCACTATAACATGATATTGTTAATAAATGGTTAATAAAAAGACATAATTAAAACATATATGGTATTATATATATATATATATAATTATGGTTTTTTAATATAATTATAATAAACTTATAATTATTATATAGGAGGTTTGAATGTATACAATGGAAGTTGAGACTTAATGTAAGGGATTTCTAATATCTCTTTAATTTCTGGAAGACACATGTAAATTCAAAAATAATTTTTTTGTGTTGTGTATATACTAAATATTTGAAATTTTAAATCATGAATATTATTATTTTCATTCTATTTAACATTTAATTTAATTTTATTATTTATTGGGTCTTACGATTCAAAATATTACTAAATCAGTAATGGATTTTTTATCTCACTTTTATATCTATGAGATACATGCCACATTCACCAATTGTTTCTTATATGTGTCATATATACTATCCAGGAATGTATTTTATATTTATTATAATGAAAATTATAGGTATTTACATATCCATGTAAGGATCTCTCTTTTACATGGTTTACAGTTCAAAATATACCAAAGCGATAAGGTGTTTTTGTATCAAATTTCCTTCCTTGAGAAATATGTTATGTTATACACATATATTCTTTTATGAGACATATATACCAAAACTTTGACATTTAATATCATAAATTTATTTATTATCATTATATTTTAATTTTCATTTAATGTTATTCCTTCATTGGGCTTACAATTCAAAGTTACAAAAGTGGTAAACATTTTATGTTACAATCTCATCATTTATTAGGATTTTTTATGATTATGTTTCTAATATTAAAATATTATGATCCCTATATCAAGAAACTCAATAATTTAAAAATAATTTATTTATTTCATGAGAATACATTTTTCCCTTCATTTTACTCTCTTCATATACTCAATAATTCAAAATAATGTTTTTAATAAAATTCATCTTTATTTATATCTTCGGTCGAAAACCCTTTTAATTAAAAAACAATGTTTTCTAAAAAAACTAAAAAAACTAAAAAAATATATATAATTAATTGATTATATAAAATTTTACCCATGTTTTACTTTTAAAAAAAATGGAAATAAATATTCATGTCATTTTACAAATAATTATTTTCAGGATTTTACTGAAAATGTGAATGAAATATTTATTTTAAAGTGTATGGAAAAACAGTATTTTCCATATTTGTGACCAATAATTTTTTTAAAGATTACTTTATAATTTTACAAGTTTATTTTCAAAGAAAATGATTTTTAAAATTTTTTATTTTTAAAAAAAAATTGTTTTTCAAATTAGAAAAGATATTTTCCTCAAGGAATGTTTTAATTTATCTTAAAATATTATTTTATAGGTTTTTAAGGTTATTTTTAAAGAAAGTTATTTCCAAAATATTTTATGAATTTTTAGTTTTAAATTTTCATTTTCAAATAAAAATTATTTTCCTTAAGAAATGTTCTGAGTGATATTTCAAAATCATTTTCCATCTAAGATGAAATTATTTGATGTTAATTAATATTTATTGGGGATATGATCTAAGGATAGAATTATTATTATTTATATGGATGGTTTATGTTTATAATGAAAATAAATTTACAAAACACATTTCTATTTCATAGGTTATACCATAATAAAATGCTTATGAAACCTGGTTCTTTTTATGGGTTATGCTATGATGAAATGATGAAATGATTATGAAACTTGTCTCTTTTCCACAGGTTATGATATAATGAAATGTTTATGAAACCCATTTAATTTCATGAATTATGATATTATTTTATGATCTTATGGAATACATATGTATGATTTTCATTATGTGATAGGTGGGACCAATATCTCCCACTAATTAATTGGGTAATAATTTATATCCAATGGGATAAATAGGATGGGAATAGGGATTTAACCTGGTTCAGTATGAGACTTTTTCCACAATGATGGTATTGGGAGTAAACCATGTATACTATGATGGATTAAATATTAAACCCATTCTAGTATGATAACCTTGGAAGTGATCCTTTTCTACTATGGGAATTATTTTCTATAATTATACATGTCATCATTCTATGTATTATGGAAATGTTATGCTCTCATGAATCATGTTCTTTGATTTCCTTATGATTCATATCTTATGAACTACCAATATTTTTTCCATGAATCAATATTTTTTCGTCGATATATATTTTATGGTTTTAATATGTTATTCTCATGTTCGCATACCCTTATCCTCATGTTATGCTTACATACCTCCCTTGTTTACCCTTACTGGGCATCTAAGATCACCCTTTCCTATGTTTCCTTCCCCCCGAGTTATGAAGAAATTTTTTAAGTATGGTATGTGTAATAAGATTACTATATGGTAATATATTTATGGGAGATGTTGAAGATCATTCAAGAAATAAAAAAAATGTGGCTAGTCTTCAAAGGTATTATACCTTTAAAATCCTCAAATATGTGTTTATGTAATGTAATGATGATTAATCTAAAAAGTTGTAATATATTTGTATGAAAATCATGGGTCACTGTAGTTTGTATAAAATGATAGGTTTAGCTAACATTTGGAAACTTGGATGAGAAAACTTTAGTGAGATCCATAAGGGCGGGTCTAAGGATAATTCTAAGTATGATTCAAAGTATAGTAAAATGTCATGGGATTTGGGTAAAGGAAGAGCGAGTGGTTTCCAAGAAATTACATACCTATTTGGATACTATAAGTGGATGTAGCTCAAGAATATAGGTACCTAGGCGAAATAAATCCTAAAAGTGTTCATTGATCAGGACTCTATAATCACTTGGTGCATGACAATGGGCTTTACTACACACCTAGTTTGACACTCTCAAGGGATATTCTTTGGTTAATTCACAGTTTATTTATAAACCATCATGAAGGATTTAAATAATTGATGATCACGGATGGACTGGGTTAAACCTAAGGTTTCATAGATTTAAAATAAGGTGTATTGATTTATAAATCCTATAAATATTTCATGATTATGTGGTCTCACACTATGATTATTGTTTCTCACACCATTCTTTTTGAATTTAGTAAATAGTAGGAACAAGGAGGAATCATGTTAACTATTAATATGATGGAAAATTAGGTGATTATGAGCAACCAAATTGGATGGTGATAGGATATAAAGATATTTTTATTATTACAAATCACCTATCATGTTGTATGATAAAGAACTTCCACCTTTACCAACTCTCAGGCTCGCCAAAGAAGAGAAGGATGGTGTTCTCTGAAAGTTTGGATGGTGGATATCATGGAAGAAAATATATTTAGTTTCTTATATATTGACAATGAGTAAAGAATCACTCAAAGGGAATGTTATAAAGTAACTAGAATATGTTCTCAGTGTGTAAAATAAGGAAACAAAGAAAGTAACTACTAAGGAAAAATTAAAAAAAATAATGGAATAGATCCCTAAGGTATTATCAACAGATTATTATTTAAAATGTTTAAATTATGGGAATTATAAAAATTTATGTCCTAGGGGGAATTATTTTGAAGAAAATCAGAAAGGTTTTTCAAGTAATGGTTATAATACGGATTACAAATATACTAAAAATTCAATATAAAAGGTATGGGTTATTTTAATAGTATTTTTTATGATTAACATAAGAACAATTATATAATTGATTTTGATGAATTTTAATACATGATTCATATTTCATATTGTAGGAAAGAGGTATTAAGGAATGAGATGACGAATCCTATTTAATGGTTTGAGAATGAAGTAGACTGATTTAAGTATTTATTTCAATTCAAGAATTATGTTATATAAAACATTGAATATATAAGGATTGTTTATAGAAGTTTTTTATTAAGGATTTTTAAGAATATGTTGAATGATACTGATGAAATAGAAAATGTATTTAATGGTAAGGTGATATTTTATGGAAAGTACATTATTGAGGGAAATATAACCCTTAATATGTTCCTAATGTTGAGATAATGATGCTGGGATAAAAAATATGATTTATATGTATAAATAAAATTAGATAATACTGATTACATTTAAACTAATTAATGATTTTTTGAAAAATTGATTTATGATATCATTGATGGAGTTTACATTATTTTTGGATTTAAGGAATATCTCAAATAATCTAAGTTTTATTTAAGTGATAAGAAAGCATGTATGATTTAAATAAGTTTTTATAGTGATTTAGTTTATTACCATGTTTCAAGACAATACATGATAAATGTATTCACATGTTTGGTATGTCATAATTAAGTGCTTCTTCATGTTGTTTGGGGGATTAATGATAAGTTGATTTTGTAATTTTAGTGAGTTTCTTTATAAAGTTTTGGATTTTAATATTTTTGAAGGTTCATAAGGATAACCATTTATAAAATGGTTTAAGTTTAACTTTTCATGATACTTTAAAAATTAATGTATTACTTAACTATATGAAGATTTATGAATATTGGATAACTTATGAAAACCATTTTATTGTGATGATAACTATAGATAGACAGAATGAATTGTCATTATATTATGTATCTTATCATCCATTAGTGTTTTAGGCATAAAAAAATACACCTTCATTTCTTTGAGGAAGCGATGAAGTCTAAATTGATCAAGTCACAACCAAAGGATGATATTGTGCTTATGAAATAAAATGAAATCAAGTAATTATATCATCTCGTGAAAATTCCACAACATTATGAATGGATCTTGTAATAAAATGTGGTCTTATTTTCATCATTTTTTATGATATCAATGACCATTTTCACGCCTCTTTGGATTATGTCTTCATGGTTGTTAACTTTCTCTTGACCATGTTCTCTATCATGCTTTATCAGTATTTGGGTGTTATCCTTATCTTCCATGTTCATGTTTTTACTTCCCACCTATGTTCACTTATTTAGAAAATTAGTATATGTTATTCTAGATGAAATTAACACATCCATTTCTCTCTTTTAAAGAGTAATTTTTATTAACCCATTTAATGATGTAGGTTACCCATAATGGGGTTTTCAGATGTTAACCCCTTGTTTATAGATCAAAAGATCAAATTGCAGTGATGAAATTTATTTAAGGGGTGGAATGTAACACCCTAATATTTTTCAAAAAAAAATCAAATAGATTTAATATTTTTGATATTTTTCATTATATACAACACTGATTTTATCTTGTGTTACATGCAACAATGAGTGTCTTCGATAGAGTGCATGACACACAACATCGAGCTTCAGCAAACCATTAAATAATATTATTTTAAATATGACTATTATAATATAGTCATTAAAAAGGTAGGTATGAATAGTATTATTGAATTTATGAAATATACTTACAAATTTTCTACTCAATATAAATTTATTTATAAATTCTAAGTAAATAATCAATCAATTTTTAGTAAAGTAATTATATTCATAAAAATATGTTTTCTTCAAAAATGTTTTTTAGTGAATTTTATGAGAAAATATTATAATTAATTTATATATATTTTAGAAAATTTATATGATAAAATGAAATTAATTTCCCAAATAATCATATGTAAAATAACTTATGGTAAAATTTTGGTATTTTTTAGAAAATATTTATTTTTTAGTGAATAGTGAAAATACCAATTTTTTGTAAAACTTTCATTTATTTTCAATAAATAAAGTAATTTAAATTCCCTATTATTTTTTAAATTAACATAAATATTATTAATTTATATTTATTAAACTTAATTAATGTTTAATAAACTTTATTTTCTATTCTAATATAAATTTAATTTTGGGTTAAAATGGTTTTTTTAAAACTATTTTAATGTGAATAATGTATCTCTATTTTAATTAATTAAAATAATATTTAATGAATAATGTTTTAAATAAAAATTTTAGATTATATATTAATAAATTTTAATTTATATTCATTCAATGTTTATCATTTTATATAGAGTTAATATAAAATCATATTGTTCTTGAAAAATACACTTCTTGAAAACCAGCTTTTTCATCGCGTCTGCGGGTTTGTTTTAAATTTAATTTTAAAAATTATGGGAATTAAATTTTTTAAAATGGATTAAATATATGTAATTATTATTATTTATATTATCTAATAATTTCAAATTATTTTTTTACCATAATTAATAGTAAAAATAATAAAAAAATATTTATTGTGGTTAAGGTAAAGATGGATTTATCGAAGTTTAAACTGAAAAGATAATGGTTAAAAATGACTCAAAACATTCCTAGATACTATTTTATGGCCATATTTCCATCTTATACCAACAAATTCATAATATATGTTTATTTGGAATCTTTTTTATTAGGATTAAATTTATTATTTTAGATTCTTTTGGGAAATGTCTAAGTAGTTTCCAAGTGGGTTTTTCCCCCACTTATAAAAGGCCACCACCACCAATCACTTCTTAAAAAATGCCAAGACATATATTTCAGAAAACACATATTATATACCACACCAAAATATTTACAAATGTTATAGAGTTGACTCTCCTCCCAAAAGACTAAAACTAGGGTCCTTAAAAAGAGATCCAAAGGATTTTCTTCTAGGATAAGGTAATTATATTCACTAGGATTACTCTTTTTATTTATTATTTTTTCACATTAAATTATGTATTAAAACTTACAATATAATAAAACCAGTATAAAATACATACTTATATGTTATTATTCTAATGTAATAACTTATATTCATCTACACTTCCATCAAATGAAATACAAAATAGTCAATCGTGTGTATGGCGGACTACCACCTCGCAAACTGATGTAGTTTATTCTCTATAACCATATTTAAAGGATGGATATAATGATAGATTTAACATATTTATATGATATTTATTACATTAATATACTTATATAATTATCATATCAAATATACCTTCTTACTTTCCATTCTGTAGGGGATACGATAGTGTCACTCGTGTGTACGGTAGACTACTGCCTCGCGAAGCGATGTGATTCATTTTTTCTTATGTTATTCATGGAAGGAATTAAGGATAAATTTAATAAATATAAATTATATATATGAAATCATAATGATTATTTAATGTTAATATGTTATTTACATTTCTTTTTGTCAACCTATCTATAAAATGGAAGCAGTGTTCATGCGTACGTACGACCTACCATCTCCATGAATGATGTATTTTATTTTCTATATCTAACTTTTATGGACTAATATAAATACATATATAATGAATATATATTATATTTATATCATAGTTAAAATTATAGATATTATGGAACCATTATAAATCTAATAGGACCAAAAATAACAAATCAAAACATACCTAAAACACAAAGCATTTATTGCACGAAACGTCAATTTAACATGAAACTGTTAATAAACAAGTAATGAAAGTTAATAAGTAAATAATATATGGTATGATACATATATATATATATAATTATGGTTTTTTAATATATTAATCATAAAATTATATTTATTATACAGTAATTCTGAACATGTACTAAGGAAGTAGAGATTTAAGGCAAGGGATTTTTAGTCTCTCTTTTATTTCTCAGAGACATATGAAAATTCACCACTTGTTTCTTTTGTGTGGTGTATATACTGACCCATTGAAATGTTATATCATGAATATAATTATTTTAATGATATATAAATTTTCATATTATGTTTTTCTTTATTGGTACATATGATTCGAAAGATTGCTAAAGTGGTAAGGGGTTCTTCACCTCACTTTTATATCTGTGAGATACATGCCATATTCACCACTTGTTTCTTATATGTTGTGTAAATAATGTACATGAATTTATTTTATATTTATTCTAATAATAATTTATTTATTTACATATCCATTTTAGGATATATCTTTCACAGGGTTTATAATTCAAAAGATACCCAAGTAGTAAGGGATTTTTGTCTCAATTTTCCTTCCTTGAGACATATGTTATGTTATACACCTATCTTAATTTATGAGGTGTGTATAAAGACCCTTTTACATTTAATGTTATGAATTTATTTATTCTAATGATATTTTAAGTTTAATTTAATTTTATTCCTTCATGTTTCTTAAAATTAAAAGTTACCAAAGTGGTAAAGATTTTATGTTACAATCATATCATTTATTGGGATTGTATATGATTATGTTTACAATGATAAATTCATATGATCCATATCTCAAGAAATTCAAGAATTTTATTCTCCTGTATTTATGTCATAAGAACACATGTTTTCCCTAAATTTTCCTCTCTTTATGTACTCAATAGTTCAAAATGATTTTTTTAATAAAAAATGTATTTATTTCTATCTTCAGTAGAAACCCTTTTTTCTTTCAAAACAATGTTTTATAAAAATGCTTTCAAAGATGTTTTTTAAATTATAAAAATGATCTATTAAATAAATTTTCACCCATGTTTCACTTTTTACAAAAAGAATTAAAGTAATCTTCATGATGTTTTCCAAATAATGGCTATTTTTATTTTACTAAAAATATGAAAGGAATATTTATTTTAAAGTATAAAACATGAATATTATTTTATGTCATCATGAAACTCATCATTTTAAATATTCCTTTATAAGTTTATAAGGTTATTTTAAAAGAAAAAAAATTTGAAAAAGATTCATCTTTTAAAAAAATAAAATGGGAAAAGATATTTTCCTCAATAAATGTTTTAAATAAATTTTAAAGCTTAATTTATACGTTTTTCAAGGACATTTTCAATGAAAAGGATATTCAAAATGTTTTTTGTTTTAAAAATTTCTTTTCAAAAAATAAATCATATTTGCCTCAAAAAATATTTTAAATTATTTTTAAATATTCTTTTATAATTTTTTAATGTTGTTTTCAAATAAAAGTATTTAAAAAATAATTTATGAACCTTTAGTTTTTAAAATCGCTTTTCAAAGAAAAGTTATTTTCCTTAAGAAATATTCCAAGTGATCTTTAAAAATCATTTTCTATCTAAGATAAAATACCTTGATACTACTTATTCTTTATTAGGGATATTATCCAAGGATAACGTTCTTATTATTTCTCTTATTGGTTTATCTTTATGATGATAAGATATTTACGAAACACATTTCTCTTCCATGGGTTATACCATGATAAAATGATTATGAAACCTACTTCTTTTCACCAGTTATACTATGATTAAATAATTAAATGATTATGAAACCTGTCGCTTTTATATAGGCTGTGATATAATGAAATGTTTATGAAACCCATTTCATTTCAAGGGTTATGATATGAGGAGTTTTTTATTATTATATGACACACATGTGTATGATTTTAATTATATAACAAGTGGGACCTATATCTCCCTCCAATGCATTGGGTAAAGATTTATATCTCATGAGATATCTTGGACTGGGATAGGGAGTTAACCTAGTTCAGTAAGGGAATTTTTACACTATGGTGGTTTTGGGAGTGAATGTTGACTACTATGATGGTTTGGGAACAGAACTCATTCCACTATTATAGACTTAGCAGTAATCCTTGAATACTATGGAAATGATTTTCTATGCTTATGTATATTCTATAATTTTAGGTCTTATTCCAATGTTATGATCTCATGGATCATTTTCTTTTATTCCCTTGTGATTTATTTCTAACAAACTACTAATATTTATGCCATGACTCAATATTTTTATCTTTAATATACAGGGTATAGTTTTCATATGTTATGATCATGTCCTCATACATTTATTCTCATGTTATGCTTACTTATCTCCCTTGTTTACCTTTACTAAGAATATAAACTCACCATTTACTATGTTTTATTTCCTTGGGTTATGAATAATGCTTTTAATTATGGTATGACTAAGAATATTACCATGTGGGAAGATATTTATGGGAAATGCAGATGATATTTCATGAAATAAAAATATTTTGTGTATAGTCTCCAAAGGAACTATAAATTTACAATCCTTGGGAATTTTTTGTGTTATGTAATTATGATTAATCTAAAAATACTTTATATATATATATGAAAATCCTAGGTTACTATATGTTTCTAACCCATGGAAATCAGGAATGTGCTTCAGGTTATGTGGTGGGTCGGATGGGGTGATGGGTCGGATTGACCTGGGTTGGTTTGTTACACACCTCATCAAATATACACAAAAAAAAATTAAATTATACCCTATAAT
This sequence comes from Viscum album, assembly GCA_963277665.1. Taxonomy (NCBI): domain Eukaryota; kingdom Viridiplantae; phylum Streptophyta; class Magnoliopsida; order Santalales; family Viscaceae; genus Viscum; species Viscum album. The sequence goes on along the minus strand of OY728148.1, from coordinate 1,093,263,767 downwards.
ATTCCACATTTCCTTCCCAAATAAGTATCTCTCAAGTTCTTGATCCTCTTATCCTTTTATATTGTCTAAATTCCTTCTAAATCAAGAATGTTTATAAGAAGAAATCAAATTCTTCGACATAAGTATTTTCTCTTTTATAATCATTATACTATTTCTTATTCTTCTACCTATTATAAATTTTATGTTAACCATTCTAATATAATTACACTAGAATTATTATTATAATTAAATGTTTTTATATTTATATAATAAAAATTATCTACCTTTCCCCTTTTTTATAAAAATAAAAACATCATTTGTATTACATGCGGACTACTACTCCATGAATAGTGTGTCTTATTTTTCACCACTACCTTAAATATATGGTTAAAAAGGTATATTTACTGAATAAATATTATATTTATAACATAATTAAAATTATGAAAAGATAAATCAATTTCTACCATCTTTCCATTCTATGGAAAATAGAAACATTATTTGTGTGTAAATGCAGACTACCACCTCCCTAGGATGGTATATTTCATTTTTTGTCACTTCCATATTTAGATGATTCTAATAATTTATATAATGAATTAAAATTATTTTTATAAAATTATTAAATTTTTTAAAATCAGGAATTAATATTTAACTTATAATTAACTTACCAAATTGTTCATCAGGAAATTACCAAAATAATCTCGTCATTGATTATGTCTTTATGAATCATGAATAAAACTATCATGGATTGAAATTAGAACTTTATAGATCCTTATAAATAATTTATTAAAATACCTTATAAAATATAGTAATTATTAACTTGGTATTAAAGAATAGGAACTGACATTGGCATTTTAAATCATGCATGAAACAATCAAAATCGCTAACATCCGATAAAGAAAATTATCTATAATTAACTAATAAATATATAACAAATTATTATAATTGAGTATTATATAAGCTAATATATATTAATAATGTTTTTAAATAATTTATTAATATTTTTATGTTTATTATACAATAAGTTAAAGTTTTTTCATGGAATTTTAGAGCAAAGGTAAGGGTCTTCTTCTTAATTTTACTTCATTGAGTAATGATTTCATATTTTTCTCATATTATTATTTAAAATGGTATAATTAAATTAGCATTGAATTATTTCATAATAAATAATCTTTAATAATTATATTTACAAGTTTATTTCACAAAATCACTTCTATTTTATTTTAATTCATATACCATTTGGGTTGTAAGGGGTTTTCTTAACTCAACTTCATTTCTTGAGTTATAATTATTCCTTTTCTACTATGGTTTTACAATATTATTTTCTTCTACTATATGATGATATTATATTTATTTTCCTCTTTCTTTTTTGGGGAATTATATTTTCCTATCAAATATATATTCTTTGATGGATTTCTTTCATCATAAAATTTGATCTTAAGAATAATTTGCATACTCTCCAAATGAGATCTTTATCTTCCATATCTATATTCACTATTATCATCAATTTTCTATTTATTATTTTGAAATAAAAATAATTATTATTTATATTTATCTTGAAATTTAACTTTACAACTTTTATAATGGAATAATTATTACTATTTTTACAATGTGGGTTTTAATAAAATTATTTTTAATATTAAAAAGGTTTTCCTTTTCATGATCGTATATTTTACCTTTCACTATAAATGTCCTCTGGATAAAACTTATGAATTTTAAAGTAATATTTATTTAGATTTCTTATTAAATGATGTTTTAAAGAGTATTTATTTTTATTCATTATAAATGATATTTTCAAAATTATCTAATAAATCATTCTCTTTATGATAATATTAAGAAGTTTTTTCTAAATACTTATATTTCTCTTATATTTTCCTATTTTACTCCAAAATATCTAAATCCTGTGGAATTGTATTTTATGAATAGTCCTATAAATTCCTATATGAAATAATCTTTTTGGGTGACTTTTTTTTGTATCAATCGATCTAATTTTGATATTATGTTATGTGATTCCATCTATAAATGATATGAAACTCATTTTATTTTCATAGGATTTAATGATATGATAAATTATTGATATCTCATGACACACATCTATATGGATGTTAATGGATGGGGACTTATATCAATCTATAATTCATTGGCTATGTTTCAATAGCCATTAGATAATGGATCATGGAAATAGTTTGATTTTTTACAACTTAAAGGGCGGGAATTCTTGGATATGCTCACAATGTGATGTTTCATTATGCTTATGTTTGTGTCATAGTTTTTTATTATTCTATGTTTCCATAGTTGGGAACATTTTTATGTCACATTACTAGGTTATGATTCATGGATCATGATTATTTTATCATGATTCAACATGATTATTCTATGGTATATGTTTGATTCATTTAAGATCACATGTTCTTATATTAAGTCATATAGATAACTCTTATTATTCTATACTTTTATTTTAATCAAATATTTATCTCATTCTCACATTTTTTTCATATGATTATGATCTAAACCTTGATGATATGTTGATAAGTTATACCCTTACTGAGTATATGATCACACCCTTTCTTATGTTTCTATTCCCTAGGTTATTAAGGATAATATTACATATTATGTAGGGTTTCATGTGAGAAGAATAATTTTCAAAGATGTTGAAAATGTTTTAGAATATTTTTTTATGTATCTATTCTCTAAATACACTAAACCTTTAGGTTATATGGTGTGTTTTCTTGTGGGATAAAATGAATCTTCATGCCAAATAATGAAATATGAATATATGATTATCTTGGGTCACCTCATTATTAATTTTCTCACTTATAATTTATTTTATTTTATTTACTTTATGTTTTCAGTATAGTGATTTTCATCATATCTCTATAGTAGATGGAAAGTGTGTGTCTCTAGTTTCCACCCATTAACAAGAGTAAAAATAATATGATAGTTCATTAATGTGAAATAAAAAATAGATATATGATAAAATCTATCATACCAAAGATGAGTAATGATTGTAGTAGTAGGTGTAATGTGATGAAAATTGTGGCGTATTTTTACCTTTGGTTTTTGAATAGGACAAACCTCTAATACATTGCATGATATGTGTGTAACATGTGCAATGATTAAAGGAACATACTTCATGTTTATATAGGATATCAAAATTGATATTTTGTGTTCATGGGGTAATTCTTAAGTGGTTCATAGGTTTAGGATATTTGAATTATGGTTAACTAAATTAAAATTTATAATTATATAACTATATTCTATATATGGTTACATATTATTCTTTACGGTTATGTTTAGGATTTATAGGTATAAAATTTTAAAAATTAGGTTAAAATTAATAAATTAAATTTATATAAAATAATTTAAGAAAAAATTATTCATTAAAAAACATAACTACAGATAATACATACTGAACAATAACATTTTATATAGATAACAAAGACAAAAAATACCAAGTTGTCAATGTTAATGAAATATTTAGCTTCTTTTTACAACATTTGGACACCTAAAATTTTTATGTCTTAACAACCATATATAGTACATATAAGACTCATTACCAAAGAAAATCCATCTCAATTATTATTTGGATAGACGTTTAACTCCTCCTTCATTACAACCTACTCATGTCATGAATTAAAGAGGGTAACTCACATGCCATGGTAAAATGTTGAAACTTTTCAATAGGAATTTGTGGTGCACTGTAATAGTCAAGATGTTTATATGATACAAATGATCAACATATGGTTCTTGAGATAATTTAATTGATGTATATAATGAAATAAAATACACACATGGATTCCTCAGGGCCCACAGGTTTCTATAATCATAATATTTTTATTCCAATAATACCATAAAAATGTCAACATTGTTTCCTAGGAGTCTCTTTCTTACCTTAAATTGGATTCATTCCAAATCAAACCTTCATATGAGATGTGATGATAATTAATTTAAATTTTTATTGATTCCACTCTAGGAGTTTCAACCATATTTTATATCTTATTTTATACACTTATAAGTCTATTGGCCTCGTTCAATATGTTACTTTATGTAGTGATATAAGGCCTCTTTTACTAAGTGATAAGCAGTTTATAATCACCCTTGAAGGTCCCATTGGTAAACTCCACAATATTATTTGTCTTGTGTCTCATCATATGTTAAAGGACACTTTACCTTCAAAATCCACATCATATAATCATACACATCTTAAATTTCCATTCATATTCCTTCATTCCACTCATTGAATATTCTCTTTCAAGGATTTTATAAAACAAAAAAGTGTTAATGAATAAGTGAAATTAAAATTCAATTAAATTAAATATATATAATTATGTATTGAAGGTTACATACCCAAATTAAATTATTTTCTTATTTATTTATGTGTTATGAAATTTCTCATGCATATTATTAACAATATGGCTAATAAAATATCGAAGAAAATCCTTGGCTTGTTTCCACATAATTCCCTCAGAATTAACATCTTCAATAATAAAATTATGGTGATATGGTATCAATTATATCCTTTTTATTTGTGTAATATGTTCTTATATATAGTCCAAGAACAAACTCTAAGAATAAAAATTCTCCTTCATAATGGAAAATACCAAATTTATAAGAGCATGAATTTTATCTTGTATGGTATAAATGAGAATCACACATTAATAATTTTGATATATAAATGTTTTCTAGACTTGAATTAAGTATTTTAAAAAAATGGAAAAGTGATAATGTAATGTATAAATTCATATAACATCCTATAAAACTTTACCTTTGATTGATCAACTAAATTTATTTGGGTAACTTGTTATATAATGTGTTAATGATATAAAACTTTATTTTTATGAGAAACAAATATCATTTTCTAAAGGAAAATATTATATAAGTTATCATAATCACCATACTTATACAACTTTCCTTTATTTTTAAGGACCACAAAACACCGTGATAGGGGAGGGGTGAATCAGGGTGTCAACTTTTTCTTATAAAATGATGGATCTTGTTCCCCTGTTTGTAGGAACTTGTTAAACCTGTTTGAAGAGGATGTGAAAAAAACAAACAATCACATGAAAAGCAATGACACAGTAATTTTACTTGGTTTAACATTAAGGGTTATATCCAAGGATCATATTCCAACAGTTTTTCAGTCATACCAAAAACCACTAATCTTCACAAGTTTTGTATTACAAGAGTTTATCACAGTACTATGTGCCAGGCATACTGCCTTTACAAGGTTTTAGGGATAGCACATTGCCTCCCTTGGATCACTTCCAGTAACTCCCCGTGGATCACTATATTGGGTGAAGTCTCACTCAGTTTATTGACTTGAAGGTTGATTCAATGGTTTATCATTAAATCACGCATCCTCAACTATAAATGGATTATCTTTTGAAGTCTTGTTTTCTTCCATATATGTATATCAATTTTCCCCACACTGGTAGGTTATGAAAAATACTTTCACAAACTGATAAGGTCACTTTATAGGATCCCTTGAGTGTTCTACATACCACTTTACCACCTCCGCATACTGTGTAGTAGGTATGGTTCACAGATCACCTTTTCGAAAACTGTCTCCATATTCCTCATCTGCAAACTTTCTCCACATACCATGTTCATGTACTACATCTACGTATTGACTCTGTATACTGCCTCTACAAAATACCTTCTATAAATAGCCTCTAATTCATGTATTGCCTCTACTCTATGTACAACCCAGCTTGTTCCATGTGCTGCAATAGCTTCCTCCATGAACTGCGCTCTCTTTTGTAAAATGTTTTTCCTTACATGGATCATTCTCTCCACGTACCATCTTCTCCTCTGTGAACAACTTCATACTTCACTAGATTTCTTCCTGAATTTTTAATCTCTAATCCAAATTATTAACAAAAGGGGTTATGTTCCTTATATAAGAAAAAATGTATCTGAAAAATATTTTAATCCTAGATTTACCAAATCTTTGATTTGGTACAACCTCCACTGCATACCGCTCTTATTCTACAAACTGCAGTAATCCCATGAACCTCCAGCATTTTGTGTACCATATTCCTTCGCCACAAACCATCGCCGCAAACTATTTTTGGTTCCAAAAACCAATCTGCGTACCATTCCCATTTCCTGGTACGCGGCTGCAAACTGATCCCATACATGGTACACGATTCATGTTATGGGCGATGCGGTTCTCTCCCTTTACTGAATTCCTTCACCGTTCTTCATGCCATACATTCTTATAAACAAATTCCCAGTTTTAAGGCCTAAAATTTTGGAAATCACTGGTACAATGTCCCACATTAAATACTACTTTCAACCTCAATTGTATGACCACATTCTTTACAAACTCCCTGGCCATCAATGTGCAGATTGAAAGCAAACACGAACTATACTACATTATTTTTAATGAATAGCCTTGGTTCCAAAAAACTCCCCCTTTGGGTTTTTTGGAAATATTTATAGAAATTCACTAAAGAACTATCCATAAACAAAACATAAAACTTCAAGAAACAATTCATCCAAAACTCTAATTCTACGTGAGTAGTGCTCGGTGTTGAAAAAAATAGAGAGGACATGAATTGAGTTCTTATATTGTTCTTTTTATTCACCATTGTTTTATTTCTGACTTTTTCTATTCTCCATCTTTCATGTATCCAGAAAAAAAAACAATTCACTCTCTTCCTTTTCTCAATGAATTTATCCATTCGTCTTCCTTTTCTCAGTGAATTTATCCATTTTCCCTAATTAGAAATAAACCTAAATAATTGAATCTAGATATGAAGAGATTTAAAACATTCTCCCCTTAGATCGTATCTCCCCCATAAACCTACATCACTTTCACAAATAGATTAAATTAGTTAAAATAGCTAGGGAGAGGGGATTTCTCTAACCTCCTCAAATTGTTAGAGGTGGTTGAACATCAAGGTTCAACAGTTGTTTTTCAATCACAGCTTCTACTTGTGGCTTGGTAAGAATATCATCTACTTGTTCATTAGTTCCCACATGATCCATTTTAATCACGTCTTGTTCAACTTTTTCTTTGATAAAGTGATATCTGATTTCAATATGTTTCATATGAGAATTTTGAACAGGATTCTTCATAAAATCAATTTCACTCTTGTTATCATAGTAAATCACCATTTTTTGTTTCACCTAATCACCAATTTTAGTCACTTGTTGCTTCATCCAAATTAGCTGAGTAGAAGCTTTTGTTGTGAATATATATTCATCTTTAGCAGTACTAAGAGAAGTACTTTCCTATTTCTTACTCATCCATCCCACGCATTTCTTCCCAACATAAAATGCTCCACCACTGGTGTAATTTATTTCCACTATATATCCAGCCCAGTACATATCCAAAAATGTTGATAGTTCACCATCCCTTCCTACAAAAAAATATATACCATAATTGTGAGTAACTTGAATGTACCTGATGATTCTTTTCGCTACTTTCATGTGTTCTTCTTTAGTATTAATCTGAAATAGGGCTGCTAATCATGTTGGAAAGATAATATTTGGTCGTTTCACTATCAGGTACAGTAAGCTTTCAATGATTCTCATATACAGTGTTGGATCTGTAGAAGTCCCATATTCATAATTTCTATGTTTTGTTCCAACCACAATCAGAGTTGACATTGTTTTGGAATCATGCATATTAAATTCATTTATTATCTCTCTTGTATACTTTTCCTAAGAAATGAAAGTGTAGTCCTTCTTCTAAATCACCTGTAGGCCTAAAAAGTATGTGAGTTCACCAATCATAGATATTTAAAATTCTAACTTCATGTGATTGGAAAAGTCATCCAATGATCCCTTCCTACTACTACCAAAAATAATATCATCATCATACACTAATACCATGAACTGATCCTTTTGATAATTATTCACATAGAGATTTTGATTGACTCCTCCTCTTTTAAAATCAACCTTTTTGAGGTAAGAATCCAGTCGAGGGAACCACTCTTGTGGTGCCTACATCAGTCCATAGAGTTCTTTCTTTAATCTTTAGACCTTCATTTCATAATTTCCAAGTAGGAAACCCACCAGTTTTTCAATGTAAAGTTCTTCCTCAAGAATACCATTTAAGAAAGTTGTCTCTACATCCATTTTATACACTTTATATCCTCTTTGAATTTTCATGGCATGAAATATCCTAATTGACTCCAGTCTATCCACTGGAGAAAATGTTTCTTAAACATCAATGCTTTCAATCTGTGAATATTATTTACACACCAATCACACCTTTTTTATGATCACATTTCCATATTCATCAAATTTATTCTTGAAATTATACTTTGTACCAATCACATTGTGATTTTTGGTTCTCCTAACTAGATCTCATGTTTCATTCTTTTCAATCTGATCTAGATCTTCATTCATGGCTTTAACACATGATTCATCCTTTGTAGCTTTTTCAAATGAGGATGGTTCTGCAACTGAAAGGAATATAGATTGTGTAGTATTTCTCATTCTCATTATTTGTGTGTGTGCAGTCCAATCCCCGATGATGTTGGATTAATCAATCTCTTCTCTTAAATTTCTTCTTTGAGGTCCAACTAAATTATCTCCAATCATGGTTTCCTTTTCTGATTCTTTTTCAGATTCAACATCATGTTGGGACTCCTAATAGTTTTGTATGCCTTCCTCTACTTCTGTATTTGGATCTTCTCCATGTAAAAATTCTTCTTCATTTTCTATTGCATCAGCATAATAATTCCTTGAGGCATTTGTTGTTTTATATTTAATAATATTTACATTTCTACTTTCCACAATTTTTTCAAGATGCTTATTGAATAATTTATAGACTTTTATATTAATTGGATATCTGAGGAATATTTATTCATCTTCCTCATCCCCATACTTTCCTGGATTTCCTTATTTATTTCTGATAAAACATTTACTTCTGAAAACATGGAAGTTCTACAAAGAGGGATTTATTCCATGAAACAACTCATAGGATGTCTTGGTTTCACTCATGTAAAGCCCAGTTCGATTTTGAATATATTCTATATCTTGAATGTCCTATTTCAAAAAATAGTGAGAGATACGGCTCTCAATTAGCATAGTTCTATCCATACTATTAATCTATAGATTCTGGTTCTCCACAAATCCATTTTGTTGTGGGTTTCTCATAGAAACCACCTGATGTTGAATTCCATGTATCTCTAGATAATTTTAAAACTCAATTTAGGTATATTCTCCTCTAATTTTGGACTGTAGAACTTTGATTATTCATCCAGTATCATTTTCAGAAATTCGGAGATAAGTTTTCATGCAATTAATCACTTGTCGTTTCCTATGAATAACCATTATACATGCCATTATACTGTAATAATATATAAAAATAATGAAGTTCCTTTCTCCATGAGTTCCGGAAACATTTATTAGGCTATATATGTCTATATGGATATAATAAAGAAGATTTGATGCCCTTTTCTTCTTTGGATGATAGGAACTATAGACCAGCTTCCCCCGTATGCAAGCATCACAAGAATTTTCTTGTTCATGCTTCAGGTTGGGTATATCCATGACAATGTTCATCTTGGATATCTTTTCCATGTCTTGATGATTGATGTTCCCCAATATTCAATGCCACAGATTTTTTTCTTCTTCAACAGTCATGTAGAAAATGTTTTCTTTACTGTCAACCTTATACAAGTTGCCCTCTATTTTTCATCCTTTGATAAGATAATTCCCTATATTTCCTCCTATAGTAAATCCATTTTGATTTAATTTCACAATAAGTAATGAGTCACAGGGTTGACTCGCACTTAAAAGATTGTGACGCAATCCATCCACATAAAGAACTTTAGTCTTCTTCAGCTCTCCATTAGCCATCTCAGTATTTCCACTGCCTTTGATCTTAAGTGCACCATTGTTACCAAACCTCACTGTTCCATAGAACTTTTTCTTGATATTCATTAATAGATCTTCATTTCCCGTCATATGGGATGAATATCCACTATCAAGAATCCAATTTGTATTGTTCCTGGTAGATTTGAGAGCTACTTCTACAAAGTTAGATTTCCAAATTTTCTTCTTTTCTTTCCATGAGATATTGGATTGATTTTTGGACACTGGTGAATTTTCAATTCTCTCTTTCATGTAAAATGGTTCTTCATATTCATACTCTTCTTCCAAAGGAGAAAACCTGTTTGAAATAGAAACACACTCTAGTTGATGAGTATTAACTTATCTCTGAGCATTGTAAGAATTTCTCCCAGCATACCTCTTCCTAAAATACAAAGATTTATGGCCAAAGTTAGAGAAATGAAAACAATATCCATAGAAATTATTTCATCTATAAGATGTAGGTTATTAAATAAGTCTCCTTTTTTAATTTCTAGATATTTCCTATTCAAATAGCTCCTTTCCTATTTGCAGTATGACATAGTGTGACCCAGATAGCCACAAAACTAACACTTCATGAGAGAAAAATGTAGTCTCACTTTGATTCCTCCTTATGTCTCTCTCCTTAGGGTAATTTTTTTTCTGCCTATCATTTCTAGATACCTGAGAATAATTTTCAATTTGTCTTTCAACTTTAATTAAGGGTTTCTTTTTCATCACTTTAGGTGACTTTTCAACTTATCTATATTCTATATTGCCTTTATTTTGTATCATCTTATTTCTAGCATTCGATGTTTTGGCATCACAACCAATTCCTCTATTACCCATGCATGTCAGTCTTTGGTCATTAAGAATATTTTCAACTCCATGAGCACCTCACTTAGCCCTCTCTAGAAACTCAGCATCTGAGAATTTTCCAAACTATATTTTCTTCTTTTCTTATTTTCAAATTGATTCACTTATGAGTTTACTTCTTAGAAAAACAACTTCTTCCTCTAGAGCCTCAACGGTATTGGATTTCTCTTCCAGTAGGGAGGTAAGGTCATTGATGACCTTTCTCTATTCTTAAATTATGAGTTTTAGTTCCACAACATCTTCTATGCTTTCAAGTATTGATGACTGCACTTTCACAAATTCTATCAGTCGTTCAATTTCTGCTTCAAGCTAATCAACATATTCTAATGACTCTTCCACAATTCATTTCCACTCATTTTATCTCTGACATTGATTCTTAAGCTTACCAAAAGCATTCTTAAGTTTCAACTTGGTATTGATATCAGTGTTCAACTTATTATCACCATCCATATATTTTAATGGTTATGATTTTTTAATCGTAGCCATCATGGAAGCATGGTTCCCATATTTGAATTTTTCTTCATCTTCCTCAAATAGTTTATTTTCATCATCTTCTTCTTCACAGAAAAAACTCTTTCGTTGAAATTTATTTCCAGATTTGAAGTCTCTATTTTTTAAAAACTTTTTCTAAGGCTTTTGAATGTCTTCATATTCACTTTCTTCATCTTTGAACTTCCTTGGGCATCAATAGGCAACGAGCCCAACTCTTCCATAGAGAAAACAAGCTAGAGGTAGCTTTACTTCAAATTTCAGTGTTCCCTTATTAATTTTCTTAGAAATGAGAGGAATAATTTCTTTTTACTCATCATATTCATAAACAATATCTTCTAAAATTTATTATTCTTTCATGGATTTGAATTTCATTTCTTTTCCTACATGAGTCGTTGCATCTTCTGGTTTGAATCTCATCTCATATGTCACTAGGATGCTCAACAGATTATCTATAGAATTTTTAAGAAGATCTCTTTCTTCAAGATCTAAAACCTTTTAATTATAAAGGGGTGGAATTCTTCCTAAGATTTTCTTTAGAATATCAATTTATTTTGATCTCTTCGCTAAGCCCTCAAATTGATCCTACAACTTTAGTAATTCAATTGAATAAAGAATCTACATTTTCATCAGGGTGCATCTTCATATCATCAAACATGTTGTGTAAAACGTAGAGTTTCTCCTCCTTCACTTTGTTTTCACCTTTATAAATATTCTCCAATTTTTTCCACGTAGACTTAATTGATGTACAGTTCATCACTTTCCGATATATTTGAACATAAAGAGCTCCAGTTAGGGCATTCTATGCTTTAGCATCAGCTTTCATAATTTTTATGTATGTATCAGTCATAGATAAACCTATTGGATCAGTGACCTATATTCCTTGTGCAGTGGAAAAAAGGACATCCATTAAAAGAGATCTAAGATGAGATATCATCATGTTCTTCTATATTTGAAAGTTACTTCCATCAAATAGAGGAAATACCCTAACATTAACTGTATTCTCTATGTCAATAAAGAAAGAAATATTTAACACCAGTAACCTTTACCCTTTGATACCACTTGAAGGAACCTATAATACCCTAAGAGGGGAGGGGTGAATTAGGGTTTCAAATTTTTATTTTAAACTAATGGATCTTATTCCCACATTTGTAGAAACTTGTTAAATCTGTCTGAAGAGGAAGTGAAGAAAAAAAACAATCACATAAAAATCAAAGACATGATAATTTTACTTGGTTCACCACTAAGGGATATGTCCAAGGATCATATGCCTATGGTGTGTCGTTCATACTAGAAACCACTAATATTCACAAGTTGGGGATTACAAGATTTTAGAACAGTCGCTCTGTATTGGGAACACTGCCTTTACAAGTTTTTATAGATAGAAAATTGTGTCCCTCAGATCACTTTTACTGAATCCCCTAGGCTCACTACCTTGGGTGAAGTCTCAATCTATTTATCAACTTGAAGATCACTTCAATGGTTTAGCATTAAATCATGAATCCTCAACTATAAATAAATTCACTTTTGAAGTCTTGTTTTCTTCCATAGTTGTGTATCAATTTTTACCACACTAGTAGGTTATGAAAAATACTTTCGCAAACAGATTAGCTCACTTTATAGGCTTTCTTGAGTGTTCCACATACCAAATTACCTCCTTCCTATACTGAGTAGTGGGTATGGATTGCAGATTGCATTTCCACAAATTGTCTCCATGTTCCACCTCCGCAAACTGCCTCCGCGTATTGTGTCCTCATACTAACTTCTTATATTGCCTCTACAAAACACCTTCCACAAACAGCCTCTAATTTGCATATTGCCTCTTCTCTGCATACAACTCATCTTGCTCCGCGTACTATGAGATCTTACTCTATGAAATGTGCTCTCTTTCGTAGACTATTGTTTCTTACACATATCATTCTCTCTATATACCGTCTTCTCCTCTACGAACCAATTCATACTTCATTGGATTTTTTCCTGATTTTTAATCTTCAATTTAGATTTTTAACGAAGGGGATTACTACTCCTTATATTGGAAAAAATGGATCCGAAAAATTTGATAATCCAATTTTTACAAAATATTTTATTTGGCACAACCTCCACCACATACCGATCATATTCCATGAAATGTAGAAATTCTAAAAACCTCTAACATTTTTCATACCACATGCCTTCACCGTGAACCGTCACCGCAAACCATTTTCAATTATTTGAACCCCTTCATATACCGTTATTGTTGCCTAGTATGTAGCAGTGAACTGGTCCCAGACATGGTATGTGATCCATGTATCAAGTACGTGGTTCTCTCTCTATTTTTAATTCCTTTTCCATTCTTCATGCTATACATTCCTATGAACAGATTCCCAATTTTGGGCCCAAAAAATTTGGAAAACACTGGAAAATTATGCCACCTTAAATACTGCTTTAAGCCATAATCATATGACCACATTACTTGAAAACTCTTTGGTCATCTATCTGCAGATTGACAACAAACACAAACCATGATCCATTATTATCAACAAATATCCTTTGTTCCAATATTATTTTATATAATCATCCTTATAAGACATATTGTCTTTTAACTACTAGTGTACTCTCTCTTGAACTGAATATATAAGAATATATTTACATGTTTGAATCATCTCACCAATAACCATAGATATGAATTTTGTATCTAATTTAGTATAATTATGTCTTAGGATTATATGGGCACAAGTGCATAGGGAATCTAACTTTAATATCTTCCAACATTTAAAAATTTTATCACATGTTTTTCACAGATACATTCTACATTAAATCCCTTACATATATGGACTCATACTTTTCATACATATATATTACGACTTAGTAGATAAATATTCAATACATAAAATAACACAACTAGAAATTCCACCTATATCCATAGTCAAAAACCATGTCTATAGGAATAAAAACCATGGATATAGCTTATAGCCATGGTTCTAGTAGTTCATGGCACATACTGTCTTGGATATAGGGTGAAGTTATATCCAAGATTGCAAGGAATATTTCCATGATTTTAAAAATCTTTTCAATATCCCTCCACCATGGAAAAGGTTATAGCCACATTTCCAGGGGATATTGCCATGGTTTTCCACTATGGTAATAGAAGCTATAGCCATAGTTTTTTAAACCATGGTAATATACCTCTATGTTTTCCATTATGGAAAGGGATATTAACATGGTTGTAATGGATATTTCCATGGTTTTCCACCATGGAAATAGAATATATATCCATGGTTCTTGAAACTATGGTTGTAGACATTTAAAATAAAATGACACCACCAGTATTTGAACCCTGAACCTCTTCTACCTACATACAGGCACTTAACCACTATGTTATTGGAAATTATTGATTCATATATATATATATATTAAAAAACTATGGCTATAAAAGTAAAATAGTGTTTATAACTTTTACATAGAGACCATATAGTAGGGGGTTTTTTAAACCATGTCGATAACTATGGTTTATAGTCATGGTTTCATAAAACCAGGGCTATAACAAATAGATGGATATCCTATAGCCACATTTTCAAAAAACCATGGATATAAACAATACATGGGGACCCTATAGCCACATTTTCTTTGAAACCATGGATATAGTTATGGTTTGTAGCCACAGTTTCATAAAACCATGGCTATATCTTTTCCCGCCAATTTCTCGCATGAATTTTGTTCCTTGGGAAATCTATAGACATGGTTCAAGGGAACAATGGATTTAGACCCCATATATAGCCATAATGTTATAAAATCATTGAAATAACCAATAACTAATGACCAATATTCATGTTTTTTCAAAAATGGTGTCTATTTATGGGGTTTATAGCCACAATTTTTGGAAAAATCGTGTCTATAGAGCTGTTTTCTAGTAGTGTAACAATCCACACTAGAATCATATAGGTCCAATGCCTTGGGAAACATGGGTATATAAACAACTAGTTCATAAGTTAACTGAATTATCTCCCAATAAGTTCTTCATAAATATCACCCTTCTTAGAAATATCATACATAATACCTTTATTCATAACCTGGGGAAAGGAAACATAAGGAAGGGTGATTTCAAATGCTTAGTAAGGGTAAACAAGGGAGATATCAACATAACATGAGGATACAGGTATGAGAACATGATAATAACATTTAAATAACCATACCTTCCATATCATATATCATAATCTTGAGTTATGGCATAAATATTGATTGTTTATATGACATGAATCATAAAGTAATCAATGAAAATAATCCATGAGATAATAACATTATCATAATGAATGATTTTGTAGAATACAATTAAGAATATAAAATTATTTCATTAGTATTCAAGGTTTACTACCAAAACTATCATATTAGATTTGGTTCACTCCCCCAAACCATCATATTAGTCAAATTTCACTCCCAATACTATCATACTGGACAAAGTCCCTTACTAAACTAGGTTCACTCCCCATTCTGATCCTTTTTACCACATGAGATATACATATTTACCCAATGAATTGGATGGATATATAGTTATGGGATTGTCTGTCACATAATAAAAATCATACATATGTGTTCCACAAGATCATAAAATATTCATCATATCATAACTTTTGAAAGGTAAATGGGTTTCATAAACATTTCATTATAGAAAAAATCATGGAAAATAAACATGTTTCATAATCATCCTATCATCATAATCACAGACCATCTAGATAAAGAATAAGGATGTTATCATTGAATCATATCCACAGTAAAGGTTGGAAAACATCAAAGGATGTCATCTTAGATGTAAAATGATTTTAAAGATAACTTATAACATTTATTAAGAAAAATATCCTTTTTACTTGGAAATCAATTACTTAAAAATTTAAAAAATACTAAGGAAAACATTTTATTTGAAAATAATATTAAAATTTTATAAATGAAACTTCAAATAATTGAGTGTTCATGATGATGTAAAAAAAATTCATTTCATATATGTTAAAAACATTCCTTTAACAATTTTATAAAAATTCAAAAAGTACCCCATTTGGAGAATGAAAAGAATAATCTTTTTAAAACATTTCAAAAAAATTAAATCATGGGTAAACTGGATTTTAATAATCATAGGATAATATTTTAAACATTATTGAAAACAATTTTATAAAACATGTATATGGAAGAAAATGGATCCTTGATTGAGGAGAGAAATAAAGTCGGTTTTTCCTTAAAAATATTATTTCGGTCTCTTGATAACATAGAGAGAGGAAAATGAAAGAAAAACATGTATTCTAAAGAAATTACTATATTATCATAAAATTAATGAGTTTCTTTATAGTTTGATCATAATATTTTATCATCATAAACTTGATCATAAGCAATCCTGATAAATAATGAGATTATAACATAAAACCCATTCCTTAAGTCTGGCTTCCTTTGAACATGTTTGAACCTTATATATAATAAATATAGGTTTATTATAAATCTATTAAATAACCATAATCATATATATCATACCAAATATTATTAACTTATAACATTTTATCTCCTATTTATTAATAATTATTTATTAAAATCAATGTTCTGGGTAATAACAGCTTTATTTTTCATGTATGTTTTGGTTCGATGGTTTTGGTCCTTATACATTGATCATTATTCCATAATATCAATAAGGTTAATAATGATATAAATATCATATTTATTTATTATATAAATATTTATATTCATCCTTAAAATTTCTAGATATAAAAAATAATTACATCATTTATTGAAATGGTAGGTCGTACGTACACATGAACAATGTTTTAACTTTTCAATGAAAAGAATGAAATAAAGGTAAATATTAATTTACATTCAAAAAACATTATTATATCATATATATCATATATATTCATTAAATATATCCTTATTACCATCCATGTAAATCAGAAATGAAAAATGAATCTCAATGATTTATGGAGTCGGTAGTCCATATGTACGCATAAGCGACGTTATCGTCTTCCAACAGATTGGATGGTAAGAAGGTAGAAATAATATTATCATTATAGAATAATAATTATGTTATATATATCATATATAATTATTAATCTCATTATAATACCCATATATAAAATATGGTGATGAAAAATTAATTGTATCGTTATTTGGTGACGATAAGTCGTATATACACATGAGTGATACTTACACTTCTAATTTGATGGGAAAGAGGGTGGATAATGGTAGATTCACAATCATAATAAAATTTTATTATATTTAGGATACTAAATTTTTTATCTTATTATAAAAACCATGGATTTATATGAGTTAAAAGAAAAATTAAAAAGAAAGTGATATGTTAAGGTGGTTAACTCTAATTTGAAAGAACTAATTTAGATGTCCTTTTAAGGATATTAGGGTTAGTCTTTTCAAATGACCATAACCTCTAGAATTATCTAAGTATGTTGGAAAGATAGTTTGGTAGGGTATAATTGATATAAAAGGCTCAATGTGTTATAAATAAGATAAAGGATGAGTGTCCATTGATAATTGAGGGGAGGGGAAATTTTGGAAATTCCTTAAATATTAAAATATAAAAAGGCCACTATATAGAAAAATGATTATGAATTGATAGATATTCCAAGATAAGGTATGATGTAGTTAAAATCTAATCAACTGATAAAATTTAGATAGATTTAAGTGGTTTTTATGCCTTATCTTTTGGTTTAACCCCTTAGTTAACCTATTTTAACCTTAACTATGGTAAAAACTATTTCAATATTAATGGGTTAAGAATGTTAAAATAAAAGAAAAAATGACTAATAAATGTGACATGGTTGTATTTTTAACCATATTCCATTCAATTGTACAAATATAATATTTTTATGAATTTAAAATCATTTAATAAAATATTATGTATTATAAAATATCATTAATGTCATTTTTATAACTATTCAATTAATTTGACTTTGAAAAAAACATGAAAGAAAAGTAATTCGAATATATTTCATTAAAAATTATATAACATGTTATATTATCTAAACAATTCATGGAACATATTAATTCTATAATGAATCTTATTTTTTCATGTATTACATCATAATATTATATATATTATTTTTTAGAGTTAGGTGCTAAGACGGCGTGGCATTTCAAGTCCTATTGAGCCTAAAATTGATTTTTTAAAAATTTAAAAAAACATTAATATAATCTATATAAATTAACCTAAAATGTGTAATAACTCTTAAATTGGGTCTCATATCAAAAATATAAAACCTTCATTGAATTCAGAGCATGATTTTTACCCTATATAAGAAATAATATTTGTCAGTGTCAGGTATTTTGGTAAAGTGCTATCACGAGCGCAAATAATAAAATAAATTAATATTATTTATTTTGTTTTTTTCAATATATTGACCTAGAATCCTCTATTAAAAATATAAATTCCTAATCCATTGGATTAGTCACATAACCTAGGTATTGATATGATCCATTGGAGAGGATCCATTGGAGGATCATTGGCAGACAACATTGGATCGAGATCAGATTGAGGATCATGCACCAACGGAGTTCATGGATCTCGCCAATGATAGAAATTCCAAATAGTTCGTTGTCTGTAGTTGAACCAAAAACTTATTAGTATGTTTTATTTATGTGATTTTATACCATTTCTTTATCTTGTGTCTAATGTGGATCAATTCTAGAAAAAATAATTGATTCATGCATCGACAGTTGATTTATTTACTGTTGATTTGTTTTTTCATATTTATTATTCTCTATTCATTCTTAAAATTCTTAGACAATGGATCAAGGATGAAAATAATAAATTCAAAGGTTAATTATTCATTTTTTTAGTTTATAGATTTCTCCCCCACTTATTTTCAAGTTATTTCTAGGAAATTTCTTTGGCTTGCAGTTCGATGAACACTCGGTATTCGATAATTGCACACCAGTTCTTCAGTGCAATGGATAGATATCATGGGTACAGATTTTGATCAAGGTTATGATAATAGATCATTGATATTGGAGGATTAAAGGAGGTATATTATACTGTTTCAACAGTTCCTCATTCCTCATATTGGAAAGCATTAATGACATGAATGACAAAGGTGTTTTCCTGATTAGGTTTGATATCCAGATTCAAACTGATGGTGGTGGCTAATCTTGGATGACGATAGATTTGATATTACTAGCTATAATCATATAGGTTTCAACACGAACAGATTATATAGAGTAAAACCTAAGGGTTCTGTAAATTTCCTCATTACAAAGCATGTAATCTGTAACTACATGTCATGTGGGGACCTGGATATGGTCATAGGGATTCCATAGTGAAGATAAGGATCACACACCATGTGATCCCTAACAAAAACCATTTGAACCTCCTCTGCAGTCTTGGAATGTAACCCTAGGGTTTAAGGTTAGTTACATGGATAGTTACATGGGATGGTACATGGGCTGGCCAGGAATGCATGGTCACAGAAAGACGGCGTGGGAAAAGTTCCATCAAACCTATAAAAATTTTGTATAACTTATAAATTTATGTGTATATTTATATCTACATTATGTGTGAGAAAGAAGCACACAGGTTGACCAGGTGTTTTCTATACACATTGTGTACCTTCAGTACACACTGTGTACCCCCATTGAGGGTGTTTAGAGCCCTTAATTAATTCAATTTGAATATTATCGATTTAGTGTTTTCTCTTGCTACATCCCCTTGAGGGTATATTACATAACTACATCCAAATATCTGGATTGTGATACCCTATGGAGGATGATTCTTAAATAGTGTTTTTGGTGTCCCTCCATGAGATCGGAGTGTGATGATTTATCATTACTTCGTATACCCTAGGTGGGGTTTGTGGAATTGGAATGACCTTTATATGTGAGGTTTTGATCCTCAATATAGAAATTCATTTTATTATGGTTTTTAGTATAATTGTAATATGATCCCCTACATAGTTGGTTGATCTGGATTAGATTTGCAGTGTCCCCCCAGTGATCCAGGTTATGATCCTCTATCTCTGTATTGAGATCTTCAGAGACCAGTGAGTTTTATTTGGTAGGGCCAAATGATCATGACCGCTTGGTTGAGTTTATGTTGGGAAAAAATCCCTCAAGGTAACATTGTAGTATTTTTGGGTTGATTGTGTTTTTTGACAAAGCAGTTTTCCATGGAGAATTGTCAAGTTCCATAGAAGTTGTTGACAATCCATGTTAACAAATAACAATGAAAAAGGAAAGGATGATCTGGAGGCGGTACAAAAGATCAGTACAAGGTGGCGCCATTTCCCATTGTTTGCTAAATTTTTGGGGTCCAAAATTTGGATTTTGGTGAGCATCGCGAAAATAGTATTTCCATGAAGATCATAATTAATTATGGAAATGGCATGAATTTTGTGAAGAAAGGCTTCATGGTTTGGATTTCACGAAGACAAAAAGAATGATGGCGGTGATTCTTCGCGATTACGTCAAAGCTTTTCGAAAGTCATAGTTGAAGCGCATCGCGGCGGTGAGGGATTTTCAAGGGAGCTTTGTGGAGAAGGCATTAAGGAATGTTAACGGTGATTCTCTGGGATTACGACAAGCTCGGCGATCGGAAAATTGTTGTGGTGCTTCGTGATTTGGACAGAATTCCAGCAGAAACTTTGGAGCTTCGCGATAGGCAATGACGTGGTGCTGTCTTCGCATAGAAGGGTCAAGGGTCGGTGGAATCACCTATAAATAGAGGTCAACCCCCTCAAGAGAAGAAGATAATTTTCATAGAAGATCTTTCAATCTCGTTTTGCGAAGGTAGTTCGTGTAGCCTTTGTGCTTCGCGAAAAAAGAGATCTGCGGAGGCTATTGTAGCTCCGTGAAATTTCTGTGCTCTGCGTTGGCTCAATGAGCTTCGCGAGGGAAGTTTCTCTGCAACGACTTGAGCTTCGTGATAGTGATTCGCGAGAGTGCTTCTAGAAAATTCAGGAGCTTTGCGAAGGCTTGTTTGAGCTTCGCAAAATTGGGAGCCTCGTGAAGTAGGGTTCTTTGCGAAGGTTTTTCCAAAGAAATTGCTTAGTGTTCAGGGGAAAATAGTAATTCATCAGCAGATGAAATTTGGACTTCAATAGAGCATTGATAAAAAGTTGAGGATTCATTATTTCATGGAAATGAAGAGACCTACAGGTCTATAAACTGTGAGTGGATCTTCTGAAGAAGCAGTGAGCTCACTTCAGTTGAGAGAGCAGTGAGTTCTCAAATTTTCAGTGGTTGTAAAACAGGAGGGACAGTGAGTCTGATTTGAACTTGTAAACATCAGTGCGCTTATAGTGGAATTGTTACATAGGCACACTGCCGGTATATGATCCTTCGACGTAGCCCAGTGAGGGTGAACCAAGTAAAAATCGTTGTGTCTTGTGCATGATTTAAAGTTTTCTCATACTCTGCATCGGAAAGGAGAAAGAAGAGGGTTTTTTCTAACAGAAAAACAAGATCAAAATGGGAAGTTTTTTTAATCTACTATACCCTGATTCACCCCCCCCCCCCTATTAGGGTATCTAGCCTAGTGGACCTAAAAATTGGTACCAGAGCGAGGTTAATAGTGGTGCATTATCAGAAGCTGAGCATAGGGAGTTGGATGCTGATGCCAAAGAAATAAATGCCTTTGGGGGAGCCCTATACAATCTTATATATAAAAAGGTGATGTCTTGCAAAACATCACATGCCATGTGGGAAAAGTTATTGAATATATATGAAGGAGATACAAAGGTCAAAGAGGAAAAGCTTCAAGTGTTGTGGAACAAGTATGAGGATCTGATAATGAACCCGAATGAGACTGTTGATGCATTCTTTGATAGGTTAAATGTTATAGTGGAAGACATGCGAGGTCTTGGAGAAGTTATTGAAGTCATTAAAATTGTGAAGAAAATCTTGAGGAAACTTCCACCTCGGTTCAATCCGAAAGTTTCAGTTTTGGAAGATAAAGACCCGAAAGAGATGACATTGGAAAACCTACACAGCACCCTTGTTTTATATGAAATGAGAAATGATGATAATGATGATGTGGAAATGGGGAAATCCAAATAGGTGGCATTCAAGGCCATGAAGAATCTCACCATTGAAGACTCTCAAGAAGAAGAAGAGATATATGAAGTGATGGCATTCCTCTCCTCAAACCTTCAAAGAGGAAAAGTAAAGTTTAAAGGGAAACTTCCACTTTCATGTTTTTGGTGTGGAAAGGTTAGACATCTTGAGGCACGGTGTCCCAAAAAGTTCCAAGAGGATGATGATGTCAATGAAATCGAAATTCCCAAGAAGAATTCTTTAGCCTATGGGAAAGGAAAGAAACAATTCAAGAGAAATTTATTTAATAAAAAGAACCTTCTTACAAAAGAATATGACAGTTCAGATGAGTCTGAGGTTGAGGAGGTTGAAGAGATAGAGAACTGAAAAGACCGAGGAGAAAATGCAATGGTGGTAGTTGTCAGCAGTTCTCAGAATAATAATGAAACTGAAGCAGATAAAGAAGAAGAATAAGTTGAGGGAAGAGTTGATATGCAAGTAGAGTTAGAGGCTGCTCTTGAAGAGATAGATGTTTGGAGAGCCAAAACAAATAAATCCAACAAAGTTGTTCGTGATACCAAACTCTATATGCAGCAGTAGGAAGAAGAGAAGTCTGAGTTGATGGAAGAAATCGAGAAACTCAAGTTATCAACACCAGAGGACTCAGAATCATTTAGTGAGTATAAAATAAAAATTGAAGAACATAAAAGAGATATCAACATCTTGAATAACATAAGGAAAGAAAAAATAAAGTGTATTGAATAACTTGAAGGAGAAGTTGTCAGTCTTTGGACAAAGGTTAAATATCAAGAAAATCTCTTGACTCCTACTAGGTCATCAGGAAAGCAGATCACTCAGAAAACCGAGAAGCTAAAAGTGGAGAATAGTGGTTCAGCAGAAAAGAAGAATCAACTTTGTTCAGATGCTAAGACTGATGAAGGGTTTTATCAAAAATAGAAAGTTGTGAAAATTGTGGTCAGATCGCAATCACCCACTCCGAGACTGAAGGTGGATTTGGGCACAAGGCAGAATCAAAATATTCAGAGATCCCAAAGGGAAACTAGTAGTTCATAAGTAACATGAAGTAATGCACCTTATATCAGGTGTTATTGTTGTGGAAAAATGGGAAATTCACAATATGTGTGTTCCATAGCCAATAGATATCGAAGGGCACAAGAATAGAGGTGGAAGCCAAATAGAGAAAGGTTCTATAGAACATATTTCGAAGGGCACTGTTTTTGGTGAGGAGGATTTGGGCACATGGCTAAGTATTGGACTTCTACCATACAAAGGAATATGCCAAAGAAAAACCCAAATGTTCACAGACAGCAGATCAATGAACCAACAGGTGAGTTCAAAATGAAAAATAGATTTGCACCTTTGCAGGATGAAGAAGGTCCATCATACTCTGAGAAAGATGAGAAGTCACAAACCATCTCAAGTATGAAGGAAAGAATATGGACCAAGAAGATAAAGGAGGAGAAGGTAGTGGTGGCGTAAATTTCCCTTAAAGCATCAGATCGCTCTAGTGTGTAGATCCTTGATAGCGGTTGAACATCTCACATGACAGGTAATAAGGATCTTGTCAGAGGCATAAAATATGACAAATAGGGAGTTGTCAAGTTTGGAAATGATGAAGGCCTGAAGATAATTGGATCAGGAAAGACCAATTTTGGGGGCAAAGAGATGAGACGTGCTGATGTCTTAGTAGTAGAAGGACTCAGTCACAATTTGCTCAGCGTTAGTCAACTATGTGACTCAAGACATTCTATAAGGTTTATTAAGAAAGTGTGTATCGTCAAAGAAAGAGACGGGGCAGTGGTTTTATAGGGAAAAGGACAAATGGAAATCTCTACCTGGTAAGTGGAGAAGAAGATATGTGATTTCTGTCCAGAGAGGAAGAAAACAAGTTATGGCATAAACGAATAGGTCATCTATGCCAACCATCCCTGGACGATCTGGTAAAGTGTGATGCAGCAAGAGACCTACCCAAGCTATCACAAGATCGTACTCACACGTGTGATGCATGACAACAAGGTAAGATCATCATAAAGACGTATAAGGAAAAATAAAAGAAGTCAACAAGAGTGCTCGAATTGGTGCATGAAGATGTTTGTGGACCTATCACACCAAGAGCGGTTGATGGAAAGAGGTACTATGTTCTTTTCATTGATGACTATAGCAGAATGGAATGGGTATTTGTTATTTCCCATAATCCGATGTGTTCAGCTACTTAAAACAATGCCGGAGGGAGTGTGAAAGGATGCTTGGACAGAAAATTCTGACGTTTCGTACTGATAATGGTACGGAATTCACAAACAGTTAGGAAGAAGATTATCTCGAGAAACATGGGATAAGGCATCAAGTTTCTTCAGTAAGAACTCCCCAATAGAATGGAGTGGTTAAAAGGAGAAATCAGATCATCAATAACATGGCCAAAACAATGCTTATTGAAAGGTACCTACCAGATAAATTTTGGAAGGAAGCAGTTTTAACATCATTATACATTTCTAATAGGGCTATGTTTTGTCCAAAGGAAAGAAATACTCCAAACGAAATGTGGTATGGAAAGAATCCAAAGGTGAAATACTTCCTAATATTTGGAAGTAAGTGATTTATCCTCAATAAGGAAAACATAGAAAATATGAGTCTTGAGGAGATGAGGGGATATTCCTTGGATACTCAGGAAAAAGAAAGGCATATAAATGCTTTAACAAAAGGCTGGGAAAAGTAGTTGAGAGGAATGATGTCACTGTAGTGGAGAATGAGGAGATCATTCAACAACGCAGTGAACAATTTCATGATGAGAGTGATGAGGAAGAAAGAAATGCAGGGGAAGCAGAAGTGGCTGATGTTGATTCAGAAGAAGATATTGATGATGAACATGAGGAAGTAAAGTCCGTATCTACACAAAAGCCAAGGAGTCGAGCTGAAATTGATAGGAAGAATATTATTAGAGATCAGTCTA
Source organism: Viscum album (assembly GCA_963277665.1). Classification (NCBI taxonomy): domain Eukaryota; kingdom Viridiplantae; phylum Streptophyta; class Magnoliopsida; order Santalales; family Viscaceae; genus Viscum; species Viscum album. The sequence continues at coordinate 1,093,238,656 of OY728148.1, read as the reverse complement.
CTCCGGTTCAGACTAGGAGAATGAAATCACTGCACCAGACATATTTCCTATATCAGGTTCAGCCGAAATGCTTTAGTGATGCAGTTGAAGATGAAAACTGGATTTAGGAAATGAATGAAGAGCTAGATCAGATTGAGAAGAATCAAACATGGGAGATTGTTTCGAGGCTAGCAGATAAGAATGTCATCAGGACTAAATGGGTCTATCGCAACAAGATGGATGAAGATGGCACAGTGATTCGGAACAAATCATGACTAGTGTGTAAGGGGTACTCCCAGATCGAGGGAATAGATGTTGATGAAACATTTGCACCGGTTGCAAGGCTGGAGACAATCAGATTATTCCTAGCCATCGCAGTGCAAAGGAAGTTCAAAGTGTTCCATATGGATGTCAAATCTTCATTTTTGAATGGGGTTCTGGAGGAAGAGGTGTATATTGAGCAGCTAGATGGTTTTCTCATTCATGAGGATGAGAACAAGGTTTGCAGACTGAAGAAGGAACTGTATGAGTTGAAACAAGCACCAAGAGCATGGTACTCAAGGCTTGATCAGTACTTGAAGAAGCTTAGTTTCCAGCATGGGGGAGTTGATTACAATATCTATTTCAACAACAACAGTAATCAAAGGATGATGGTCTTGTTTTATGTCGACAACATAATATTTGGCGGATCAAATGAATCTCAGTGCAGACAGTTTTCTGAATTCATGAAAAGTGAGTTCAAAATGTCAATGATTGGAGAGCTAACAATTTTCCTTGGTCTACAGGTGACACAAGGAAGGAATGGAACATTAATTTCCCAATCAAAGTATTCCAAGGAGGTTTTGAAAAATTTGGAATGGAAAATTCCAAGGAGATGAAGACTCTGGTAGCTACCCGGATGAAATTGTCCAAAGATGAGGATGGCAAGGAAGTTAATATCACAGAATATAGGAAAATCATTGAAAGTTTGTTATACTTGACTGTAATAAGGCCTGACATTGTATTCTCCACATGCCAAGTAGTGATATATCAGATTAATCCCATGGAAAGCCATATGCTTGCAGTGAAAAGAATACTTCGGTATATCAAGGGCACAGTGGACTTCGTCTTGATGTATAATGGAAAATATCAGTCGGAATTATTGGGATATACTGATGCAGATTAGGCTGGTTCAGTGGATGACAGGAAGTCAACGTCAGGAGGTTCTTTCTATCTTGGTGGACGGTATGTTTCTTGGCTAAGCAAGAAGCAAGATTGCATTTCATTGAGCACCGCAGAATCTGAGTACATTGCTTCCACTCAAGCTTTCACACAGTTACTATGGATGAAGCAGCAGCTTGATGATATGGGCATTGAAGTGAAGTCTCCAATCAGAATCCAGTGCGATAACTCAAGTACTATAAATCTCAGCAAAAATCTTGTCCATCACTCAAGGAAAAAGCACATTGAGATCAAATATCATTTTATCAAGGAGAAAGTTGAGCAGGGAATCATGAAGTTGGAGTATGTGCCTACAGGGCTACAGGTTGCAGACATTCTGACAAAGGCCTTACCCAAGGAAGCTTTTGAGAGACATCGACTGGCTCTGGGAGTTCAGTCGACTCCCCGCGCTTGAAAGCGTGTGGATGTGGAAAGCACCCCCTCTCCCCAAGGTATGATGTGTTTTCCCTAATGTGCTGATATGTGTTATCTACTCCGTTACAGACTGTAAAGTAGTAACCTTTGGGTTTGTTGAAAAAGGGGGAGAAAATAGTTATTGTTCAAGGGGGAGACAGTGTGGCTATTTGATAAATCATGACAGATACGGGGAGAAGCTGACCAGTGGAGCATCCAGATAGGGGGAGAAATGAGAAAGGGGGTCATTTTAAATCTGACGATGCTAGAAGTGATCGATCAAAGCATAGATATCACGACATCTGAGGATCGTGATAAAAGTAGAACAGTGATGTTGGAATGGTTTGAGAAGGTTTCCAGCTATCAAAAATTGGTATATGTGTGGTTCAACAATTGGTATCAGTTTTTCAATTGGTATCAGTTTGGAATCGACAATTGGGGTCTGACATGAAGTGATTCATTGATGAACTTTTCATACTACTCTTGTTTCTCACACTGAGCATTTCTCATGTGGGCTTAGAGTACGTGTTAAGTGAATCCTTGCATGCTATCAGAATCACAAGAGTTGAATGGTGGTAGTGGCTGGAAGAAGACTCAGTGAGGTATCAACGTGCAGAAAATCATTCTGAGAAGAGTTATGAAGAGTTTTCAACAAACCCAAAGGGGGAGATTGTTAGGAAAAAATCCATCAAGGTAACATTGTAGTATTTTTGGGTTGGTTATGTTTGTTGACAAAGCAGGTTTCCATGGAGAATTGTCGAGTTCCAGAGAATTTGTTGACAATCCATGTTAACAAAGAACAATGACAAAGTAAAGGATGATCTGGAGGCAGTACAAAAGAGCAGTACAAGGTGGTGTCGTTTCCCAGTGTTTGCTAAATTTTTGGGGTCCAAAATTTGGAGTTTGGTGAGCATCGCGAAAATATTATTTCCATGAAGATCATAATTAAATATGGAAATGGCATGAATTCTGCGAAGAAAGGCTTCATGGTTTGGATTTCGCAAAGACCATAAGAATGATGGCGGTGATTCTTCGTGATTACGTCAAATCTTTGCGAATGGAAGGGTTGAAGCGCATCGTGGTGGTGAAGGGATTTGAAAGGGAGCTTCGTGGAAAAGGCGTGAAGGAATGTTGACATTGATGCTCCGCGATTATGATGAGTTCCGTGATTGGAAAATTGTCGTGGTGCTTCGTGTTTTGGACAGAATTCAAGTGGAAACTTCAGAGCTTCGCGATAGGCAATGACGGGGCGCTGTCTTCGCGCAGAAGGGTCAAGGGTCGGTAGAATCTCCTATAAATAGAGGTCGACCCCCTCGAGAGAAGTAGATAATTTTTGTAGAAGATATTTCACTCTTGTTTCACGAAGGTAGTTTGCGTAGCCTTTGTGCTTCACGAAAGAAGATCTTTGTGGCGGCTATTGTAGCTCCATGAAAATTGTGCGCTCCGCATTGGCTCAGTGAGCTTCGCGAGGGAAGTTGCTCTGCATCTTGAGATTCGTGATAGTGCTTCACGAGAGTTCTTCGTGAAAAGTCAGGAGCTTCGCGAAGGTTTGTTTGAGCTTCGTAAAATTGGGAGCCTCGCGAAGTAGGGTGCTTTGCGAAGGTTTTTCCAAATAAATTGCCCAGTGTTCAGGGGCAAAGAGTTATTCATCAGTGGATGAAATTTGGACTTCAAAAAAGTATCTATCAATAGTTGAGGATGCATTCTTTCATGAAAATGAAGAGACCTACAGGTCTATAAACTGTGAGTGGATCTTTTGAAGAAGCAGTGAGCTTACTTCAGTTGAGAGAGTAGTGAGTTCTCAAATTGTGAGTGGTTGTAAACCAGGAGGGAAAGTGAGTCCTCTTCGAACTTGTAAACAGTTGTGCGCTTATAGTGGAATTGGTACATCGGCACACTGCCAGTGTATGCTCCTTGGACGTAGCCCAGTAAGGGTGAACCAATTAAAAATCGATGTGTCATGTGCATGCTTTAAAGTTTGCTCATACTCTGCATCAGAAAGGAGAGAGAATAGGGTTTTGTCTAACAGAAAAACAAGATCAAAAGGGGAAGTTGTTTTAATCTGTTATACCCTGATTCACTCCCCCTCTCAGGGTATCTATCCTAGTGGACCTAACAGTTTCTTTAGTGATAGCATGGATCATGGATTGGTTTCTCTTATAATAAGAATTTCCTAGAAGATTCAAGTAGAATCCTGTAGATAGTAGTTCGGTTAAAACCACCTGGAGAAACGGTGTACTTCTTGAATATATCTAGGCTTTTCATTGATTTTTATATTCTTGTTATGAGATTAATACTCCTAATTATTTATGTTTAGTGATTTTGGGGTGTCCTCCTGGGTATTGTTATACTCACCCCTGCATATGCTCTGTCTGCACATTTCATTTCTTACACAGACAAAAATCCCTTTTGAGAGTGTCCTAAGATGATAGGGAGTGGGTGGAGCATAGTTTGGTCTAGACATACTGAGGTTTTTCGAGGTGGTCTCATTTGATATAAGTCCCCTCCGACTCAGTATGTTCAACTTTTTTTTAGTTTCTTTTAAGTTGGATTGTATTTTTTCTCCTTTATGATTTCCAGTAATCTTTTTGAACTATGATTTTGGTATTATAGATGTATGCATGCATTGTTATTATTTGTTTTACATTTTAGCATTATAGGGTCTTATATGTGTGTGTGTGTGTGTAGGTACACTAGGTTGATGCCTCCCAAGTGTGTTATATACCTACTCAGCATTGGTTTCCAGCACCTGGCCTGTTGAAGGAGGGTTTGGGGTAGTCATGGCATAATCTCCACCAGGTTAGGTCATGATAGAGTGATATTAGAGCTAATCAGTTCTACCTTAGGGATAGAGTCTTTGAAATTAGTTTGGTATTTAGGGAATTAGTTTTAAAGTGTTTTGAGTCCATATTTCAGGATAGGGAATCCAGTATTGGTGCAGCGGCCGATGTATCTATTCACCATAGCTCTGAAAACCTTTTTGTTGACTCAGTACATGTAGACACTGGTTATAGGGAAAATCATTGGTACATGAATCATATAGGAATGGGTTATGGTTTCCATGTCCTTCTTGAGTCATCTCCCCATATATACTCTTTGACCATGGTACATCTTGTTTGTTTCAAGACGCCTCCATGAGGAAATCCAGCTAGAATTCTACTACGTGATCATGAGGATGTTTCACTGAGTGAAAAGTCTTCAGTACAAGGGCCTATAGAAAAGATATTATATATGGGAAGTTTACCAACTATACCATACCCATTAATCTATATTTATCACCATAAATACTGGATGAGGATGAACATAGGCTGAATGCACTGCACGAGTTCCAGGTGTAGTGACCTCCCAGGTTTCGGGGAAAGACTAGCCCCAAGGTGGATGAGGAATATATAAAGTTAGTCACTTGAGTTTTCTTCCTTATAAGTATGCCTACATATTATATATAAATCCTCATGGTGAGTCTTCTTATGGGTTCCTCTAGAATATGGTGAAGTCTTGGGATTAGTTCACATCCAGGAGATTCTACATCTATATAAGGGTAGTGTGACCATGGATAAATATTCAAAGAGGTTTACGAATCTCTCATGATACTCCCTGGAAATGGTGTGAGATTTATTATTTATGGAATGGACCTTTAAGCTGGGATTACACCAAGATATTAGGTATTTAATGATATATCATTTCATTTGAACCTATGATGGAGTGCTTGAGAGGTCCTTAGTAGTGTAGAGATTCATAGAAAAGTATATTCCAAAAGTGGGTGCTAGTAGTGGGAACCCAGAAATTAAGAACTCGATAGCTGGTAGTTGATGGAACTCACAAGGTTTAGGGTATATTAGATTATTTAGAATATAATCCTAATATAGAGGATCAGTGGTGTGGGGATCTCAGGATAGCTCAAGTCATCTAGGGGAGAGGCGGTGTTTCTCTAGTGATGGTCAAAAAAATCTTTCATGATATTATCCAACTTATTGTACAGTTGGTTGAGATATAGTCAAGGGACCTCCTAGGCTGAGAAAAAAGGAAGGAGTAAGGAGGTATGTAAGGAAGTGTACATGGTAGAGAGGTGGGTAGAGTGGCAAGAGGTGGTAAGTGGTTTTACTTATTACCATCGCTGCTCCCAGGTGGTCCACACCAGGATCAGGTAGTTTATGGTAAGGGATGAGGAAAATTGAAGGATATAGATACCTATAACCCTAATTACCTAGGGATTATACAAGGTATAACCTGTTTCTTTTATACATTTGATATATTACTCATAGACATAAGTGTGATTCATTCCTTTCTTTCCACTTATCTAATTTAATACTTAGAGATTCTAGTTGAACCCTTATATCAACCATTATTATTAGAGACTCTTGGAGGAGGTGAACCAGTGATTACACACTTATGTTGATAGTGTGATATGATGCTTGTAGGTGATATCTTTTTATGGAATCTCTTTACATTACTGATTATGCCTTATGATGTCATCTTAGTTATGGACTAGTTATCTATAGTTCATGACCATGTTGATTATTTTAGGTAAAGGATGTGTTGTGTTTATGGTGATGGGATGAAGTTCTCTTTTTCTAATGAAAAGGAAATCTAGGCAAAGTAAGATGATCTCAGACATAGGATAGTGCATATTATTACACACCAGTTTTCTAGAATGACTCTTGGAGCATTGGATGTTATGGTCTACCGGTTTCCTATGGTGCTAGTGGAGTATGAGGATGTCTCTCCTGAGGAAGTTCCAGGATTACCTCTCTACTGAGAGATATAAAACTTCATTGACTTTCACCCTAATACATCCATGATATATGTTTTAGAATATCATATGTATCCCATAGAGATTCATGAGTTGAGAGTGTAGTTGGAGTACTTTCATAATAAGGGCTTCATGAGGCCCAATGTTTCCACTTGGCTAGCCCTAGTTTTGTTCTCAAAGAAGGTGGACAAGAACTTGAGGTTATGTGTATATTACTGACTCTTAAACCAAGTGACTATGAAGAATAAGTATCCACTATTGAGGATTTATGACCTCTTATATCTGTTGAGAAGGGCTCAATGGTTCTTGAAAATTAGCCTCAGATCAGGATATCACTAGTTACGAGTATAGAATAAGGATATATCTAAGATGATATTCATATTTCTCTACGTTCATTATGAGATCTTGGTAATTCCATTCAACATGAAAAACTCCCCAACAGTGTTTATAGAACTCATGAATTGGTTATTCCATCCTTTATTATACTTTTTTATGGTGGTGTTCATTGATGATATCCTAGTGTGCTTGAAATCCAAGAAGGAGTACATGAGACACTTGAGGATGGTCCTGGACACGCTATGAGAGCACAATCTTTATGGGAATATCTTGAAGTGTCAATTTTGGATTCAAGAGTTCCACTTCTTAGGACATATCATCTCATAGGTAGGAGTGGTAGTGGATCTAGTGAAGTTTGAGGTAGTTCTAGATTGGGATGCACCCAAGAGTGTTACCAGGGTGCGGAGTTTCCTTGGGTTAACAAGGTAATATCAGAGGTTTGTACCCAATTTCTCCAAAGTTGCAGCACTATTGAAAACTTTCACCTGAAAGGGGAAGCCTTTCATGTGGACATAAAGGTTCCATAAATGTTTTAATGATTTAAAGTAGAGTTTGATGAGCACAGTCATCTTGATGTTATTAGAGGAGGGTGTTGAGTACATAGTGTTTTTTGATTCCTAAGGGACCGTACTAGGTTATGCTCTGATACATAGGCAGGAAGTGGCTTCCTATAAGTCTCGGTAGTTGAGAACTCATGATCAGAATTATGTGACCTATGATCTTGAGCTAGCAGTAGTAGTATTCACCCTAAAGATGTGGCACCACTGCCTTATGGGTGAGTGGTTAACCATCTACTATTACCACAAGAGTCTCAAGTATATCTTCTCTCAGAAGGATATTAACATGAGATAGAGGAAATGGCTAGATTTTCTCCATGAATATTACTTCAAGATAGTCTATACTCCTAGGAAAGGGAATGTGGTGAAATATTCCCTCAGAAGGAGATATTATTCTACGTTTTTGGCTAAGGTGTTATATCAGTTAACCTCATTTCAATTTTCCTTAGTGGAAAAGGATGGTTCTTTGTATCTTTAGTCAATGGTTGTTACCCTAACACTTTTATAGTGTGTTAGGGAATCTCGACATGGAGATATCAACTTTGAGACCTTATATACTCATATATCCACTGGACATGCTCCTAGTGTATTTTCTAAATATGGTGAGTACATTATCCTTTTCAGAGGAAACATTGTGATACCAATGAAATTGTGGGAGGAGGTTATGGGGGAGTTTCATACACCCACTTTAGTGGTATATCTAGGCATGGAAAAGATATACCAAGACCTCCAATATCATTTTTGTTGGCCAGTAATGAAGATATATATTTTAGATTTTTCCTCTCAATGCCTCATTTTTCAATAGGTGAAGGATGGTTACCAGGTTCTAGTGGGGTTAGATCAACTCCTTGAGGTTCTAGAGTGGGAGTGTTATGGTATATATATGTAATTCATTATGGGGTTACCATGTATGTCTAGAGGATATGATTCCATCTGGGTGATAATAGATTGACTCATCAAGTTATCCCACTTCCTAGCTATTTGAGAGTGGAGTCCAATAGATATCTTGGGATGCTTGTACATGCAAGATATAGTCTGGATCCATAAATTTACCTTGATGGTCATTTCATACCATGATACTCACTTCACATCATGATTATCGATAGGATATAATGAGTCATTTAGGCTCAGTTGTGTTTAATCATGGTGTTTCATTCCCAAATTTATTTCTAGACTGAGCAGACCATTTAGGTCTTGGAGGACATGTTGTGGTCTTGCATATTGGATTTTGGTCATAGTTGGTAGGATCACCTACCCTTGATGGAGTTTGTGTATAAAAAAATCTACCATTCCACCATCGATATGGAACTATTTGATGCCTTTTATGGGTGACCCTATAGGTCACTAATTTATTAGAGTGATCCAGATGAGTCATCACTCATGGGCCCAGAGTTGGTGAGAACTATGACAGAGAAGGTTCAAATTATCCAGAAGATGATGAGGATTGCACATATCCATTAGAAGTCCTATGAGGACTGATGATGGAGACCTTGGTAGTTCAAGTAGGGAGTAAATATGTTCCTTAATGTATCGCCTCTATGTAGATTATAGATATTTGGACAAGGTGGAAATTTGTCTTTGTGATTCATCGAACCTTTCTAGATATTACATAGAGTAAGAGTACCACCATAGTTAGACTAGGTACATGATGTCTTCCACGTGTCGCAATTTAGGAGGTTTGTGCATGATCCAACATATGTTATTGACTAGGGTGAGTTGTACATTGATGATGGTGATACCTTTGTAGAGTACCTAGTGAAAATAAAGGATAGGAAGGAGATGATCATTTTTGGGGGATAAATTACTTTAGTGCATGTCTAGTGGTAGTATGGGAATATTTAAGAGATCAACTGAGAAGGGGAGGCCCAAATAAAAACTCAATACCCTCATCTTTTTTAGTATGTTTTTTTATCTTTAGGATGAAAATATTTAAGGTGGGGAGAATTTAATGACTTAGATTTTTTCATGTATTATTTCAAAATATTATATAGATTATTTTCAAATCCATGCACTAAGACGGCGTGAAATTTTGAGCCCTAGTGAACCTAGAATTTAAATTTGAAAAATATTAAAAATATTAATATCAAGCACATGTAGTTTTTCTAAAAAGGTGTAATAAATCTTAAAAGGAGTCTTGGATTGGAAATCTAAGATTTTTTTGAGTTTAGTTCATGGGTTTTACCCTAGGTGTGACATAATCATTTTCGGAATCAGGCATTTCGGTAAAGTGTTATCATGGGAGAAAATAATAAAACAAATTTATATAATTTATTTATTTATTTATTTTGACACAAAGACCTAGAATCCTTGATTTAAACATAGATATCCAAAATCCCTAAGGTTAGTTGCATAACCTATTGATTGAGAGGATTTTTTGGAGAGGATCTATTAGAGGATCATTGAAGATGACATCGGATCGAGATCAGATCAAGGATCATGCATCAACAGAGTTCATGGATCTCTCCAACAATGGAAACACATGACTGTTATTCATTAATAATCAATAAAAACTCTAAGTAGGATGTTTTATTAATGTGATTCCATATTTTTTCTTTATCCTATGTCAAACATAGATCAATCTCACAAATAATAATTGATTCATGCATCGGCGGTTGATTTATTTATGGTTGTTTTATTTTTTTATTGATTATTCGCTCTTCCTTCATAAAATTATTTGAAAAAAGATCGAGGATGAAGAAAAAAATGGTTTATGTTTATTCCTCATGTTTTTGGTTTATGTATTTCTCAACACATTTCTTTTTTCATTCATCATGGTCAATTTATTTGGTCTACATTTTTACAAACACCTAGTATTCGTTCATTGCATTACTATTATTCCACACAATAGAACGATATCATGGGTACAACTTTTTATTGAGGTTGAGATAAAAAAATATCAAAATTGTAGGATTAATGGAGGAATATTAAACATGTTTAAAGGTTCCTTATTCCTGATATTGGAACACGATAATGACACCAGTAACAGAGGTGTTTTACTGATCAAGTTTGATGATTGGATTTTGGCTGATGGTATTGACCAAACTTAGAAAACCTTAGATCCATTATTCCCAAGTGGAATCACAGAAGCAGTAAAACTGATGGACAACATGTAGGATAACATAAGGGTTCTGGAAATTTCTACATTACATGACATGTAATCTGGAACAACACATTGTGTGGGGCCCTAGCTATAACACTAAGTTTTTTTCAATCAAGATAAGGATTGCACGTCATGTGGTCCCTAACACATGCTATGTGACCCTACCTTGGAATATTAGTGTGTAACCCCAGGGTGCACAGGTAGTTACACATACAGGCACATGGGATGTTACATGAGCAGGCTAGGAGTACATGGTAATGAACAGACGGCATGGGAAAAGTTCCATAAAACCTCTACACACCATGTATACCTTAGAACACACTATGTATGTGGAGATCTATATTTTTTGTGAGAAAAAAGAACATAGGAAGAAAAGGGCTTGGCTATACACGTCGTGTAACTTCAGTATATGTCGTATACCCCCTTTGAGGGTGTTTAGGACCCTTCATTTCTTTATTTTGGACCAGTATTAGTTGAGTGTGTTCCCTTAGTCCATTCCCTCAAGTGTAAAGTGCAGAATATCATCCACAGCTTTGGATTTTTATCCCTTATGGAGGATGAGTCTCAGATAGAGTTTTTGGTGTACCTCTGTGAGACTAGGTTGTGATCCTCTATCATTCCTTCTTATACCCTATGTGGGATTATTTGAATCAATGTGACCCCCATGAATGGGGTGTTTATCCTCCATCTAGTAGAGAATTTTAGTAGGGTTAATAGTATCATAGTAATATGATCCCCTACATAGATTTTTGATCAAGATTGGGTTTTTAGTGTCCTCTATAAGTCCTGGGTGTGATCCTCTATCTGTTTATCAAGATATTTAGAGACCAGTGAGTTTTATTGGGTAGATCCCAATGATCATGGCCTCTTAGTTGAGTGTCTCTAATCATATCATGTTTTGTGAAGTGGGTTCTCCTAGAACAAACATTTCCTAGATGCTTCAAGAAGAATCCTATGGCTAGTATTTTGGTTGATACTTCTTGGAGATGTGGTGCCCTACATGAGTATATTTGGGTTTATCTCTGATTTCTATATTCTTGCTATGATTTAACTACTCTTGATGATTTATGTTTAGTGATTTTGGTGTGACCTACTGGGTATTGTTATACTCACCCATGTTTGGTCTCTTTCGGAACATGTCATGTCTTATACAAATAATGACCCTTTTGATAGTTTCTTGGGAGGATAGGGAGTAGGTGGAGCATAGTTTGGGATAGATAGACTGAGGTGTTTTCTATGTGGTTTAATTTGATAGAAGTCCCCTCCTACTTAGCAGGTTGTAATTATTTTTAGTTTCTTTTGGGTGGGCTTTTATCTATCCCCTTTATAATTTATAGTACTTTTTTTGTACTTTGATTTTGGGATTATAGATGTATGCATGCATTGTTGTCAGTTATTTTACATTTCAACATTGTAGGGGCTTGGAGATATGTTCATGTGTATAGGTACATTAGGTTGATGCCTCCCAATTATGATATATGCCTACTAAGTGCTAGTCTCTAGCCTCTAGACTATTAGAGGTAGGATTGGGGTATTCATGTATTGGGCCCCATTGGGATAGGTTATGAAAAAATCTTTCAAATTATATTACTTTTAGTATTTTTAAGATCATTTATTTTATTTTTCTATTAATTGAAAAAATATTATTTTGGTGTTGCATAATCATTTAAGGTAATTATATAATTATTAAAAATTATAAATAAATTACCATCATGAAAATAAATTCATTATTCTCAAAATAACCATTAATAATCCTTTCCAACTTTATTTTGTCACTATGTCAACACATAAGAGGTATTTAAAATCAATAGGGTGACATTTTTTCTTTTTTTACTTAAGATAATATATAGGTCAATTTTATAGACAAGTATCACATAAAAAATAAATATCAATCCTAAGGTGATATGTTTTTAAATACCGTTATCCAATAATATTTAGTATAAAAAACGGTGTCATTTTCATTTAGTTTTAACTTAGGTTAACCCAATTTACCCTTTTACTACTATGACGAATTTTTACTATTTTTACTATTCATTATGACTAAAAATTGACCTTATTAAATAATATTAATTAGGTTAAATAAAAATAGAGAATAAATTTTATTAAATTCAATTCATATAAGTGGCATAATTTATAGTAAAATTAAACCCACAAATGTGACAAAAAGTGGTCTTCTGAAGAACAAATTTTCTTAAGTAAAACAAATGATATCAAAATTAAATATAAAATTTATTTCAATGAACTAAATTGGATTAATAATAATAAAATTTAACTAATTTTAATTTTAAAACCATTTTAAAAAATAACTTTGTAAATTCTTTAAACACAAAGATAATTTTTAATAAAAATTAGTATTTTTCACTAATCATAGAAAAAATAATCTTTCCAGAGAATTATCAAAACTTCACTCTAAGATAATTTTAACATGTTGGTTTAAAAAATTAATTTCATTTTTTTAGATACATGTTATAAAATTTTAAAAAATTAATTTTAAAATAAGTGTACAAAATGCGACGAAACCACCTTTTCAAAAAATATAGTTTTAAGCATAAAACTAGAATTATTCTTATCTCATGCCTAGAAAAAATATTAGATGAATGATAAAACATTATATTTAATACATAATATATAAATTTCATTAAAATAAATCATTTATAGTGATTAATTTAATTTAATAAGTTAAAAACACATTTGGTGCATACAAATAGTTTTTTAGAAAAACATTTATTTCCCTTTCAAATGATTTTTATTTTCATTTCTAATAAATTGATAAAAATGAATTTATTTTATAAATTATTAAACCACATAATTTTAATAATTTATTTATTCATATTCATAACCTCTAATTTAATAGCTAGGTTATGATGGTATATTATATTATGGTTCATTTAGACTCGGGATTGCAAGTATATCAAGCTATCAAAGAAATTAAATTTATTTAAAAAGAAATATATCATAAAATATCAGGTTGTTACATCCTAACCCACTTAAAATGAATTTTCCTTTTAAATTATATTTCTTTAATATTAATAAATGATGACTGTTCTACCTCATCACATCCTTGAGTTCCCACGTAGCATCTTTGAATTTATGATTCCTTTAGAGAACTTTTACTAAAAGAGTAGTCTTTTTATATAGTGATTTATCTCTATGATCCAAGATTTATACTAGTCATTCTTCATAGGAAATATCATGATCTAATGGTAATATCTATAAATTCAATACATGTGATGGATCGGGTATACACTTCCCTAGAAGAGATATGTGGAACACATCATGAACTTAAGAGAGGTTTTGTGGAAGCGCCAAATGATAAACCACTACACTTACTAGATCAAGAATCTAAAAAGGATAAATATACCTAGGGATCATATTTACATTGTTTTATAATTTTATAACCATATTCCATGAATAAATTCATAGAAAAACTTTCTCACTAACTTCAAATTCCAGATCATGTCGATGATTGTTAGGACAACTTTTCTATTGACTTTGAGCTACCTTGATGTGATGTTGAATGGATCTGAATTTCTCTATAATTTCCTCAGATATCTTAGGTTTCAATATCTTTCTTTCTCCAACTTCATCCTAGAATTTTAGAGTTGTATACTTATTTCTATATAAGGATTCATAAGGAGCCTTCTGAATGCTCAAGTGAAAGATTTTGTTGTAAGAAAACTTGACTAGAAGAAGGTGTTGATCTCAACCACCTTTGAAATCCATAGAACAAGATATCAGAATATCCTTAAGGGTTTTAATAGTTTTATCATACTGACCATTTGTTTGAGGATGCTAAGAAGTACTAAAAATTATCTCTGTATTCAAATCCTACTGAAGACTTCACCTAAAATTCGAGGTAAACCTTAGATCCCAATCAGAAACAATATAATGTGATACTCCACAAAACCATACCACTTCCTTAATATAAATTTTGGTAATATATTCAAGAGATAATTCTTCTCTGATGGTAATGAAGTGTGCAGAATTTGTAAAGTGTTCGACTACAACCCAAATAGCATTATAGCATTTATATGTTTTGGGGAGTCTAATGACATAATACATGGTGATTTTTTCCCATTTCTATTATAGTATGGGTAATGGTTATAAAATCCCATTAGACTTGTATATCTCGGCCTTAAATTTTTTACATACCAAGTATCGAGATACATACTTTGTAATATCTCTCATTATATTGTCCCACCAAAAATACTCTTTTGAATATATATATATATATATATATATATATATATATATATATATATATTCTCACTTCTAGGATGAATAGAGAATGATTAGCTTTGAACCTAATCCAATAGATCCTTCTTCAAATATTGTATATAAGGAAAACATATGTGATTCCTATACCTTATCATTCCACCACAATCATGTTCAAACTCAGGAAAATTTCTCACCTTCTTTTACAGTTCTAAATCTTCTTTTTGTGCCTCTTTAATATTCATATGGATATATGATTTAACACTCATTTGAGAAAAATAATATTTCTACCCTTATTATAATATTTCTTTATTCATCCTTTGAAAATAATTAAATATTGAATATTTTATGATTTTCATCATAGATAATCTAGCATGATCCTTTCTACTTAGATCATCTACCAAATTGTTTTCTTTCCTAGGGTGGTAATGTATTGAACATTCATAATATTTAGTCAAATCCAGCCATATTATTTGGTGCATATTCATGTCTTCTTAAGTAAATATATACTTTAAAACTTTTTGATCAATACATATATCACACCCTTTTATGTAAAGATAATTCCTCTATATCTTTAATGAAAAAAATTACCAAAATTAACTCCAAATCATGAGTTGGTTAATTTCTCTCATGGACCTTCAATTAACATGAGGTATAAGATATAAACATATTATCTTGCATGAGAATAAATAACAATACCTTCTTCGATTAATAATTATAGATTAAAAATCCTTATCCACTTTAGGGTAATGTAATAATAGGTTTTCTAAATAATATTCTCTTCATATCCTTGAAATTTTCCTCACATTCATATGTCCAAAGAAACTTATATCCCTTCCAAGTTAACATGGAGATTGGATTAAAAATTTATGAGAAATTATACACAAAGTGTTGATAATATCCAGATAAAAAAAGAATTTTTTTCATCATAATCATATTTCTTGGTCTATTCCAATGTTCAATAACTTCCACCTTTGATGAATCCAATGATATACCATCTCTTGAGATTATATTACCTAAAAATGAAACCTTTTATAGATAAAATTCACACTTTCAATTTTTAAAAAATATTCTCCTTCCTTATGGTGTTTAGTACAATCTTTAAGTGATCTCCATGCTCTTACTTTTTCTTTGAATATATAATAATATCAACTATAGAGACAAATACAAATTTATCATGGTAATCTCTAAAGTATCTATTCATTAAATCCCTGAATATTGAAGGGGAATTAATGAGAACAAATGGCATCACTATAAATTCATAGTATTCATACCGTGTATGAAATGTTGTCTTGGTTATATCCTCCTTCTTGACCCTCAATTGATGATATCTAGAACGAAGATAAATCTTGGAAAGTTATTGAGCTCTATGTAGTTGATCAAAAAGTAATAAATATGGAGAAGCGGATACTTGTTATTAATAGTGATCTTGTTAAGTTCTCAATAATAAACACAGAGTCACATCATCCATCTTTTTTATAACAAAAATAATTGGTGCACACCAAGGTGAAAAACTCGGACAAATAAATCATTTTTCAATATTATCTTGGAGTTGCTTCATTCTATAGGGAGTCTTTGAAATAGGTGTACCACCAGGTATGAATTCTATTAAGAACTCAACTTCAATATTTTTTTTAAGACTAGGAAAATCTTACAAAAATACATCAAAAAACGCCAACACAGTAGGAATATAATTGATTTTAATTTTATCCCCAACCATATAAGATAAAAACCCCTTTTGAATAGGAATCAAGACCCATAAAATGGATGTGATATCTATCAGAAGTTCATATTTATCATCGCAATGATATAAAATCATAATCTAGTTCAGATTATCAAATGTGGTTTCCCTTCCCTGAAAAAATGATGTGTGATTTATGTAGATAAATCCAATATATGCCTAATATAACCTCAAATTCAACCAAAGGGACAATAACAATATTTTTAGGAAATAAATTCTCACAAACTTCAACTAGAGAAGAATCATCTACTTGAGATGTGATCATCATACCATTAGGGGTTTTCAATACTAATTCAATATCTAATCATTGGGGTGGAATTTTGATACCCTTAGAAAATTCTTTAGATATAAAAGAGTGGGTAGAACCATATTCAAATAAGACATTATTAGTTCTAGATTGGATGGTAAGTTTACCTCACACTGTATTTTTATCATACCCCTCATTTGTAATAGTGATCACATGAAATTTTCCTTTGTCTTTTAGATTAAGAGGTTTCTAACATAGATCACCATCATTAACCTTTGTATTTGATAACTCACTTGAATAATTCTCATACACATTTCATTTTAAACACTAGATTATGATTGTTGTATTCTATAGATATTTCTCTATATTCATTTCATTATCTAAATTATTCCCATCACTTCATAATTCAACCGCTTAATGGACTTATTTTCCACACTTAAAACATTTACTAGTCCCCCTAATATAATTTCATCTATGTTTCCTTCCACACTTCATGCATGAAGAAAATATCATCATCTTCTCTACATGGTCTTTGTAATTTAATTTGAATTATATCTTTATTTTCTTATCAAAACTATGATATGGATAGGTAAATTTAATCTCCATTTCCACCTTTGTGACATCCCAGACTAGATTCACTCATATACAATCGAAGTTGGTTGACCATGTTGTCTCAAGAGCACCTCCCAATACACAAAATTCTACTGACTGGTAGTAAGGGTCTACGGTGGTATAATGGGGAGACTATACCCTCATAATTAGAGTGGATCATGGTGGTAAATAATAATAATATGTAGAAAAAACAATATAATAAATGAACAGTTGAAGAGTAACATAAACAACGGAAGTAAATCATCTAGATGAATATAATAGAAAAAATAATCTCCAATATTATATACAAAATTATGATGTCCATGATGTTATATAAAAATGGATAAAACATGGGAAATATAATAGTAGGCATGCACAATACATGTTATAAAAAATAAAAAAATCCAAAAAATATATATAATATCACCATGAGAAAAAGTTCAGTCCTTTTCTCCCGTATTTCATCCTAGTATAGATAATCAATAATTCATAGCTATGTGTTTACCCTTGTCCCTACTTGCATTCATGAAGATTGTTTAGGTACCAATCAGGGGCCCGAACAGGGTGTGAGTAAAACTTAGTTGGACACCACTAATAGTGTCTATAATTATTCAGCCTATGTATATAAAATGAGCAGTGTGAAATTATAATAAATAAAGGTGATAAATAAATAAATCAAATTGGTATGTATTCCCCATGGTACACCCATATGATACTACCTACTTTGTCCTAAGTTGGGAAAATCTCTGATCATTTTCCATCTTAAATTTAAATTTATAAGTGATGACCTGAGGCAGGAAACCAAGGAATATATATATAGTGATAATCATAAGAGGTTCTATAATTTCCATGGAATTTAAGTTTTATCAACTTGGTGAAGTCCACATGGGTGTACCCTAAGTAGTTCACTTTAAGGGGAAAGTTATACCTAAACCCTAGGATCTTGTCCTAGGTTGCCTATGTGCTATAATTAAAAGGTGATGAAGGTAATAACTAAGGTATTCTATATCATCAAGTCAAATCTAAGAAGAATAATCTAATGAATTCAATTAGATTCCCAAAAATATAGGTGATCCCTCAATGCTAAGATAATGTATTCACAATCAAAATATGAATACTAAATACAAGTGTGGTCATTCACTTAGAAGATTCATCGATGAATCAATCAGCATCCCATGAGTCTATCCATGGAAAACTACAACATGAATTCAATTATTTCTCAGGGCATGCCACACCTTTACGGTAATTCAAGTTATGTGACCATATTCAATCATAATATAACAAATTATCATGTGTATAAAATTATAATAATACTATCCATGGTCACATTTTATAATTAAACAAGGGATGTGTGACATGGTCATACCATTCACCTTTCATTTTTAAATAATTTTTCAATACCAATTTATAATGGAAACTAAAAACCCCTTAGAAGGTGGTGTAGTCACATAGATAAGGATTATAGGCATGTCAACTTATAATTTCATTTCATTTAAATATAAATAAATCATTTTATTCATAAGGATAACTCAACACACTGAAAAATGTGGTTTAATTCACATAATGATGTATATAATTCTTAGGAATTTAAAATGACACACCCAAAGGGGTGGCTGGAATCAAGGTAAATGATCTCCAACGGTGTAAATTAGGTTGTAAGGACAACCAAATCAAGGTCTTATCAATTTATTAAAATATTTTACATTTTAAAATCATCATATAGAAAGGCCAGTGTGTGGAACAACAACACATGGTATAAACATCAAAATTTTGAGGGTAAAAAGATTACCTACCTTATACCGATAGTCAACTCCTCATCCAGTATTAGCATCCAATCTGATCTAGAATGGGATAAATCAAATAAATATAAAAACACCCTAAAAATTGGTCATATTAACTCTCATGTATTTAGAATTAGATAGGGGTAGATAAATGAATAAAATAATCAAGATAAAACATAGTCTTACTGAGAGGGATATAATGTGATCAGTAGTGCTTGAATCAGATGCTAAATGAATGAGTTATCTCAAAGAATAGATGGAGAGGGAGGATGAGCTTAAGTAAATGAGAGATGCTATGAAAATTGGTGAGAAAAATAGGGGAGTAAAGTTTAGAGGTTATAAAGGTAAATCATAAATTACCATTTTTTAATGGGGTACACGGTTTGGCCTCATGGTTGACCCAACAGTGCTTCACAACTATCCACATGGTCCATTCCCTTTCACAATTTAAAAATTTGTGTTCACGCCATGAAGATCGCCTATGAAATATTCCTGAACCATTTCTTATAGTTGTTCATCCTCCCTTGAATAGTTTAACTAACCATGTGGCACCCCTTATAGCACACATGTTTGAGTTTCATGGTTAGAACTAACCATTTTTTAATTGTGTGGCTCACCCTATCTTTCCAAAATTCACAATTTCGGGCTTCAAATTAGTCCAGACTCCTTTAGAATCTTTAATATTCTCTTAGACATTTCTATATAGATCAAAATAATGGTTATAACTGAAATTTAAAATGTTAGTACCATAAGATAAAAATTAGGATATTATAACCTCCCATCCTTAAAATAAATCTTCCCCAAGTTTCCCTTATGGGGGTGGTTAAACATCATCGAATAATAACTTCATCCATTGAGCATGTACATTAGTCTCTCACTCCCAAGCCTCATCTTATACATGGTCATGCTTCCATATCACCTGCACTAGAGGAAATTACCTACCATGTAGAGCCTTCAGGATATGATCAATAATAGGAACTGGGTACCCCTCAAAAGAAGTATAAATATTCAAATCAAACTCATCATGATGAAGGACATGAGATGGGTCTAAATGATAGTGAAATAAATGATAAAAGTAAAAAAATCAATCATGTCCTTGTATCTCTGATGGAGTTTTATCTGATAAAACATTAGTCTGACCCTCTCAAAAATCTCAAAAGGCCTAACAAATCAAGGTGATAGATTAAATTTCCACCTAAACTATTGATTCCCCAGTCTAGTCAAAACCTGCAAGAATTATTGATTCCTAAACTCAAAATCTAGTGGTCTTGTATGGTGATCGGTATATGACTTCTACCTAGACTGATCTATATCCACACACTTCCTGATCAGTTGTACATACTTTGAAGTCTTCTAAAGAAGATGAGGTCCCAGTAGCATTGCCTCTTTGGGATCTAACCAGCATGGGGGTAAGGGAATGTCCTACCATATAGGTCCTTATAAGGATCCATATAAATCATAGCTTAAAAAATTATTATAAGAAAACTTTACTAGAGGTAAGTATTTCTCCCAATAACCTCCAAAATCAAGGACACAAGCTTATAGAATGTCCTATAACACATGTATCATATGCTTGGATTGGTCATCAGTCTGAGGGTGATAGGTTGCAATCAAAAGTAATTGTTAACTCAAGGCCTTCTAAACCCCTTATATAACCATGATGTAAAATGATCACTCTTATTCGATACAATGGTATTTGGAACTCAATGAAGGTATATAATCTCTTAGATGTAAATCCTACCTATATCTTCTACTGATAAGGTCTCCCAAATAGGTAAGAATTGGGTGACCTTCATCAGCCTATCCATGATAACCCATACTAAATCACTACCATGAGTGGATTTTGGTAAACCCATCAAGAAATACATGGTGATGTTATCCAAATTTCACTCTGAAATGGGTAATGGATTTAAAATTCTAGTGGGTCATTGGTATTCTACCCTCACCATCTGACAGGTCGAATACTGGGTAACGATGCCAGTGATTTCCCTTTTCATCCATGGCTACTAATACCAGTGGTGTAAGTCATAGTACATCTTGGTAATACTAGGATGTACTGTCCAATTATAGGCTTGATAATATCACATAATCTCCTCCCATATGTCTAATGGAACCCAAACATGCGCATAAAAAAAAGATCTCACCTCTGTCAACAACCCAACTAGGAGGAGGGTCCTCACTTGAAACACTCTCCCTTGGGACTAATACCTTAGGATCAAAAATATAGCTCATATTTACTCGATCCAAAAGTGAATAGGTCACTATTGAAGCAATAAGAACAAGTTTCCCATGACACTCCTAAATCTCAAGATTCTTCTTTGAAAATAGAGTCATCATCTGTCTTTCACTACCGGCCTCCTGAACTATTTATGCCTAAGTAATATGACTTAGAGAATCAACCATTATATTACCCTTCCTAGGCATATAATCCAGCTTAAAATTTAAATAATGAAGGTATTAAACCCACCTTCATTCTATGAGATTCAAATCATACAAAATAAATATGTATTTCAAAAAAAATGATCTATGTAAACAATGAACCATTCTCCCAAAAATAATTCCTCCAAAAACAAAAGTGAAGAATAACTACAGCTAGATCAAGATTCTACATTGGGTAATTATGCTCCTGATTCCTCAACTATCAAGACCCTTATGCTATGACTCGCTCCAATTGCATCAAAATTTATCCCAACCTAATTACTAATGCATCACAATAAACAATATATAATATATCAGGATCGAGTAATATCAAGATATTAATTGAGGTAAGACTTCCTTTCATCTCCTGAAATGTATTTTCACAAACTTCAGACCATGAGAATTCATCACCTTTCTTATTCAAGCTCTTAATAAGTACTGTAAGTTGTGAGAAATCCTAAATAATATGCATGTAATAACCATATATCCCTAAGAAAATTTTTATATCAAATAATTTTTGGGGATGATCCTAAGAAACCATAGTCATAACCTTCTCTATGTCAAAAATACTCCTGCCTCTGAGATAATGTTACCTTGTAAGTGAACCTTATCAATATAGAAGTGACATTTTGTGAGCATATCATGTATTTTTCTCTCTCTTAGTGTGAAAAATATTATATCAAGGTGTTTACTATGATAATTTAAGGCCTTTGAGTATATCTAGATGCATTCCATGTAAATGAACACAAAATAATCTAGGTACAGATGAAAAAAAATGATTCATCAGATCCATGAAAATTGTTGGAGTGTTCATGAGACCAGATGACATTACCAAATACTCATATAGGCCATATATACTATATAATGTTGCATGTGGTATATATGAGGGTCAAATGTGTACTTATTTATATCCCAACCTCAAATCAATCATTTATAAAATCTTATATCTTCGGAGATAATTGAAGAGTTCATCTATTTAGGGAAGTTGACGTCGGTTCTTAATTAGAAGTTGATTAAACCATGAGTAATCCATTTATATCCTAAGGGTCAAATATGCCTTATTGGAGAATATCATGGGTTAACCCCAAGGTTAATTACTATGTCTTATAAACCCTATAGATTTTAGCTCCTCCAACTGCATTTTAAGTTCCTAGATCTCAATTTGGGCCATTCTATAAGGAGGAAATAAACTAGTGTTACTCCTAGAACTAACTCAATAGTAAAATACACCTCTCTATTAAAATATATCCTAGTAAATTAATTCTATATTTTGTCCCTGAAATGGTAAACTATAAGAGGTAAATCTATCTAACATATTCCCTGATTGCTCAGAAAAAGGCTGGAAATATGGGTTGTCACTCTGTCTAACCCACGATGCATGGGACCAGTATGAATCATCTGGGCATCCCATTATCCTTTGTGAATATAGTTTCCTCCCTTGGGTGATGTGAATTACACCCTATAGTGATATAAATCAACATGATTTCAATAAGGTATTAACCAGTCCATCACAAGAATGATATCAAAGTCCTTCATCTCAAGGATTAAAAGATTCCATAGGAAATGATAGCTGTCAATTTCAAAGGGGAACTCCTTGCATTGGTGTATGCTTTATAACTGTACTCCCAGTGAAGTATCAAGAGTCATAACTCTAAATAATTACTAAACTTCAAGCCCAATACTTTCCAGGATAGTCCTAGATATAAAGGAATGTAATGCACCCATATCAAATAAAGCAGATATTAAAGTAGAGGATACCAAAATCGTACCTCAATCCATAGAAGGATTGATGATATTATCCTTAGAAGTAGGTTTTATGACATAAATTTGTCCCAATCCAAGGCCTTGAGTCTTAACATGACTACCCTAAGAAATTCATCCCTAATTTCACTTTATGTCATAAGTCTAGCCTCCTCGATCATGTCCATATCCTTGACCTGTATAGCCTGTGGTACTCTAGCTCCATTCATTATGTGGAGCTTCTAATCTCTCTCCAGAACATAGAGTCAGCATAGACACCCTCTCACTATCAATTGGAGGAATGTTTTTTCAAAACCACTAAAGAGAACCCATCTTGTTGTAATCCCACACTTGATTGGGTCCTTACTATTGTGGGGATTCATATGTCCCAACTGTTGGTCAGAGTGGAAAAATAAAGAGGGGATTAATTGAGTTTCCAAAAAATATTGTGTTAAAAACAATTGAAAATCTAGATCCTTCAATTTATAGAAATTTTACGATCAATCAAAACTGTGGAGATAAAAAAAATTATTTTTCAAATAGCTTCTCAAAAGTGGGATCAAGGACCAGTTAAAATGTATTTATAAGAAAAACATTACTTTTGAAACTAAGTTACATAATCAAGCACTTTATATAAAACACATATTAAGAATAACTATAAAAGTGAGGTTTTTTTAATATGTTTTGAAAATAGATGCATTTATTTTTTTAAAATAGAGTATAATAAAACAAATAAACACACAATAGAAATAAACAAGGGGTTCATTATCAAGATGATATTTAATCCCCTCTACTTTACAATATATATTTTCAAGAATTTTATTATACAATAAAATAATCCACAACATAGAAAGGGTTTTATACACAATAGTACACATGGATGTCAATGAATAGAGCCTCTTCCACAATTCTATGTGGGAGAAAAGAAATAAAATAATTTCACACATGCATTCTAGTAAAAGAAACATCTTCTATATTTATACATGGTATCATTGATAAGTAAGAGTGATAGAGCATGTCTTTCAATCTCTATTTCATCTTAGAAACCGGTTATTATGATTTACAAATAAATGCATACACACATATCAAAATTAAATAAAATATAGTTAGAACAGTATAATAAATTGATGCAACAGAGTATTTTTCTCTTTTATTCTATGGGTATTTATTCTATTATCATTGTTATTTCTTTATTTGAAATGGATTCTCGATGATGTTTGAATGTTCTTTGATGCATTCATTTAGTTCAGTTTTACTATTTTAGACATTCAAAACAGAGTAATTATTCTTTTTTTTTGTTCAGGTAATGTTCTGATGTCTCTATATTCACACGAGTATGTCCATCATTGTTTTTACACCATGAATTTTTTATCTTTTGATGTCTTTTTCTAAAAACTAGCTGTTGATAAATAATCATTAAGATCATTGTATTTTAGAAGTAAATCAAAGGGTATTTAATTATTTTGATAGGAATTAAATTATACTTAGAAAATTAGTTGAATCAATATTAATAAGATGATGATATAATAGTTACCTTTAGTTATGATCGATTTAAAGTTTCCACGTCATCATTGATGGTTGGTTCACTTTACCATATCATTATCCACATCATCATTTTTCAATTGCTTTGAATTTTCACACTGTATGGATGATCATTTATGCTTATAGTCGATCATTTTTTATTTTTGGTTCTGGATGCAGTGGAAGCATGCGTTGGTGGGTGATATATTAAAATTTATTTTAATAATAGTTTCCTGAAACCAAGAGCGGGGATCATGAATGTAAAATATATAATTAATCTATTTAATATTTGAAGAAATAAATACCTTTGGTTATGAACTTTCTTCTCTGATTATTTTTTATCATTAAAAAAGGCCCTTATGGATTGCCTTCATTGTGCTTGTGAGGATCCAAGGGTAGAATTCCTCTAGTAGTGATCCACATGTACTTCAATTGTCTCTGAGTAATGTTGCTCATTCTTTGAGTGTTAGCATAGTGAATCGAATGTCTTTTATTGTTCGTTCTTGATTTATTGTTCTTTGTTCTTAAATAAATTCTCTCTTGAGTTTATCATTCTTGATAGAAAGAGAGTAGGATGAGTTGAGAGATAATTTGTTGTGTGCAACAATTCTCTATTCCCAAATGTGGAATTGGTTTCGAATGAATTACACAATAGATGTAATAATCTATTTATAGAGATGGGATTTCAGTTACAAAATTTAACTGCATAATATCCATTAAATATAATTATAACCATTAATGAAATCTCATGACACATAATAATAATAACAGTATTATTATTTTGTGGGGCGCTAACTTGCGCAAAATGGATAAATAATATTTATCGTCTTATAAATAATTATTTTATCACTGGACACGGTCATAGTCCCTTCAAACTCCTCTTGTATCTATTGAACACCTGAATAAATATTTTATTCTCTTAAATAAATATATTATTCACAAAATAGTAAATAAATATTTATTAAATATTTAATAAAATAAATAAAGATATTTTATTCACAATCTAGTGAATAAATATTTATTTAATTTATGAAATAATTATAACTAAAATAAAATTATTCCTTAGTGTTGAGAATAATATTTCTTCAATAATTAAATTCAAATAGAATTTAATCGAGACCACCAGAAACACTTCATGTGTGACCCTCTAGGATTATTTCTCATTGGCATTAGGCGGCCTTGCCTAAAGTCCAAGATTACTATCTAGCAATGGGTCAAAGCACCCAAGAGAAAGAACTTAAAATCACAACGATGACAACCATATATAAATTCTCACTGTTTAATATAATCCCTTTTTCATATAATATCATCAAGAAGGTTTCATGATGGTTTCATCAACCTATATGCTTGATACATCATTCTTTAACTATCTGAAATAAAATATTTGTTACACCATGGTCATCAAATTTAGGTTAATGGTTCTATTTAAATCAAAGGGAAGATATATCAACTTCCATAAATATAGAAGGGAAAAATACTTTCTTGACTTATTCATTAATAACATGTCATTCATGACGCACCCAATATACCCTACTTCCTGCCAATATATGGCATGATAGTTTTCATCATCAAATCTAATTTCATGATTCATGACATGCACTAATGATAATATTAAAGTCTAAGGACCATTACACACACTTGTAGATAGGAATATTCGATGACACCAAAACATGATGAATTCCTAATGGTAGGTCTATTCTTATAATCTCCCATCTTGGAGATTACCAAGTGTGAACTTCATGAGAAGAAGTATCATCTGATTATGAGTACTCATACCTGAAGGTATATATACTATGTGTCCCATCATAGTATGTTATCCAACCACACAACTATATTAAGAATATTTTCATAGCACTTCAAGGATCTCATCATAGTATGGAACTATTATTACCTTATCAATGCGACAAATACTCTAGGACATTATTACATTATGGTCATGCAGAACAATGAAAAATATGTAATAATATGTTTAATTTAATATTTAATACATCAAATATTCATGTAATCAAAGTATAAATAGTTGGTTATAGGAAACCAACTCTAACAAACTCCCATTTGGATTAGATCCAACTACTTATGACTTTCAGTCCACTAGACCTCACATGATAATCATGTTTCTACTAAGTCAAGGATCTAGTCAAGGGGTCTTCCATGTTGTCCTCCATGGAAATACTACTCACTAAAACTTCACCTATCTATGAAAAATCCCTCAGGTGATTATACTTCCAATTTATGTTCTTTGTTTGCTGATGTGACCTTGGCTCTTTTGCAAGATCCACCGCAACAGTATTATCACAAAAGAGTGTGATGGGGTATTTACTGATAAGTACCACATCATGCTCTTGGATGAAATTGTACATCCAAACTACTTCTTAAGCTACCTCAGAAGCTATAATATACTCAGAATATTCTGTAGAATCTGCGACCACAGCCTTCTTTGATCTCTTCTAGCTCACGGCATCTCCATTCAAAGTGAATATGTATCCCGTTTGTGGCTTCATGCCATCTTTATCAGTCTGGAAACTAGAATCTCTGTATCCTATAATGACAAGTTCCTCATATCCTTAATAAATGAGGAACATGTCCTTAGTACTCCTTAGATACTTAAGTATAATATCGACTGTTATCCAATAGTGGTCACCTGAATCATCTTGATATTTGTCTACCACACTTAATGCATACGTGACATCTATCTTAGTAAATAGCAAAGCATACATGACTAACCCAATCGCCAATGCGTATGGAATAATTTACATTCTATTTCTTTCATCATGGGTCTGAGGATACATTTTCTTGGAAAGATAAATGACATGTGATGCTGGAAACAATCCCCTCTTGGATTGTTCCATACTGAATCTCTTCAATATCTTGTCAATGTATGTACATTGACTTAGGTTGAGAAACCTCTTGGATTTATCAAAATGGATCTTGATCCCAAGAATATATAATTATTCACCCAAGTCTTTAATGGAAAAGAATTTATTAAACCATGCATTAATAGATTGTATGACTAGTATTTCATTTCCAATAAATAATATGTCATCAACATATACTGTTAAGAAAATGACTACACTCCCACTAAACCATTTGTAAACAGAAGGCTTGAATTCGTTCTTTATAAAACAAAATTCCATTATGGATTCATCAAAATGAATGTTTCATGAACTAGATTCTTTCTTTAATCCATAAATGGATTTTTTTCAACTTGAATATCTTATTTGCATCCTTTGGAGTCAAAAACCCTTCAGGTTGTGTCATGTGGAAATCTTCCTGATGTTTCCCGTTAAGGAAGTTTGTTTTGACATCTATTTTTCAAATCTCATAGTCATGGTAATCCACAATTATAATTATAATTTTGATGAATTTCATCATTTCAACTGGTGAAAAGGTTTCATCATAGTTAATACCTTGAAATTTTTTAAACACTTTGCAACCAATATCACCTTATAGGCACTAACTTGTCCTTTTATGTATAGTTTTTTCTTAAATGCCTGTTTGAAACTAACCGAATTTAAATCCACTAGATGATCTACCAAAATCCCAACTTGGTTTTGGTATATGAAATTCATTTCAGAATTCATGTATTTTTTTCAGTTATCAATATCTATGCAACTTACTGCTTCCTTATAGGTTATAGGATCATTATTATCAACTAATAATGAGTCACCATCCTCAGTAACTATAAAACCATATCATTTTGGTTATCTAACCTATTTTGTACTCCTATATAGTTCTTATGTCTCTAAAATAGTTTCTTCTTCCATGGGGATTTGTGGAATCTAATCATTTACCAACTTTTGTGTTCCTTGAGCCCTTACTTCATCGAATTTTATCTTGATCCAACTATAACTTTTGGATATGTTCTCCCTCTCAAAAAATATGGTGTGCCTTTCAACTATAACCCTTTTTCTGAGGGGTCGTATAGGTAATTCCCCCTTATTTCCTTGGAGTATCTTATAAAGAGACACTTTATGCCTTAGGGTTCAAATTTGTTACCTGAATAGGCCTTAACAAACACTTCGCTTCCCTCTATATGTAAACTCAATAACATGGTTTTTATTCTACTCTAAGATTCGTATGGAATACCATTTATCGATTTAGTTGGTATTTGGTTTAGTATGTGTACCATTGTTTGTAACACATATCCCCAAAAGGATAATAGAAGACTTGCATGACTCATCATTGATCTCACCATGTCCAATAATGTATGGTTCGTTCTTTCTCTTACACCATTCCAATGAGGCATGTAAGGAGGAGTGGGTTGGGATAGGATCCCAAACTCCCATAAGTAATCAATGAAGTCTTGATTAACATATTCCCCACCTCAATCTGAGTGGAGTTTCTTAATATTACAACCATTTTGGTTCTCAAAATCATTATTTTATTCCTTGAATTTATCAAAAGAATCTAACTTATACCTCATTAAGTAAATATATCTATATCTACAAAAAAATCAGTAAAAGTTATAAAGTATGAGTACACACCCCTTACTTCAACATAAAATGGTCCACACACATCGGTATGAACTAATTCAAGAAGCTATTTATCCTTTTTACCTTTTCCACTAAATGGGGATTTGGTTATTTTTCCTTGTAAACATGCATGACATACACCAAGTGGTTTTAATTCAAAATAATCTAAATATCCATATTTATGTAATTTTGTCAATAATTTTTCATTTACATGACCTAGCTGGTGATGCCAAAGTTGGGTGTGGTATGATTGAAAATTAATTTTTATTTTATTATTGAAGACCCCTTTAAGGTATTAGGGGGAACCTAGGATGACATCAAGGACATAAAACAACAATCATGCCCCATAGACCAAAGGCCCAATGAAAAAAACAATCAAATTCAAGTTTGTAAAGAGAAACCCCTCCCCAACATCAAAAATGTTATATCAGCTTCCACCATCTCAAATCTGCTCAGCTAGCTTTTCATGTAGGAGTTCACAGGCCTAGTACCGATAAAAATCTACATACCCCCTCAAATTTCTAATTCCAAATAGCAATGATCTAGTTAAAACCTATTGCTCTGACCTCTTCTGGAGTAATCCCTTATAGGATAACTGGTTGTTTTGTCCATGAACCATGGACCGTAGTGCCATAAACAAACCACAAACTCAAAGATTCATAACCAAAACAAAAATAATAGACCTGGATCTCTATCACCATCAATTTCTCCTCCACTAAATTCAATCTATCACACACCAAGAAGTTGAATCACATAACTCATGGAAAAATCATCACTGAAAATAGAGTCATGCGTAAAAACTTCATCGATGTAAGATGTTCCCATTTCATCTCATATGCACTACTACCACAACAACCGATGATGCCACTGAAGTAGAGTGAACATGAACCCAGAATTAAAAATAGTCACATACCAAATAGGTTTCAACCACACCCAAATCCAATTCATAAGGTCAATAAATCAAGGAGTAAAAACCAAAACCGTAAATATAGTTGTGAGGCCTTGCTGAAAACCAGAACCAGATCCCATCATTGCCTTCACATTCTCACCCAAAGACCACAACGAACCATCGCATGCACTTCTAGTCAACACAAAACTATTGCATTGACCCTCTTTCAGGAGAATTTGGATCTATGACTGCTGGCTTCACCACACCACCAAATGAAACTCTACCCAGCAAAGAAGGTAAAGAGTGATAACAAGCTAGAAAACTGTGGGAAATGCCAAGCCATCCACACCAACGAATTCACCACAATGCTACCCCTAGAAGAGGAGTCGTCACCATGAGAGTTTTGAGAAGGAGTGTAGAAGAGGTGATCTGAATCTGACCCTAGGTGAAGAGAAGACATACAACGAAGAGGTAATCCAACATGTAAAGATCGTTATGTAAATGTGACTTACCATAAAAATGATATCTTTATATAATAAGCAACATTTATTTACAAATTTTAAAATAAATCCATCTGTATCTAGTTTAGATATAGAAATAATGTTTTTAGTAACTGAAGGCACATAATAACAACCCTTTAAAATGAAGATCATTCTGGTGGGCAATGTGAGGTGGTATTCCCCGATAGCTATAGTAATAAGTTTAGCTCTATTGGATGATCATATATCTACCTTCTCTCTGTTAATTTTTCTGAATCAAATTTGTTCCTATATTTGAATACATATGTGAGAACAAAAATATGTATCTAATAACCAATTTGTAGAAATAGATAAATTCCACTCGATAACAAATGCACCTAAGTCTTCTTGTTGCTTATTTAACTAGGTGTAGTTTTTCTTCCAGTGGCCCTTCTTTCCACATGTGAAACAGACAGCATCATGTTCCTTTTTTTTCCCTTTGATCTTCTTCTTCTTGGAAGGGCATGAAGAATATTTGGGCTTAAATCTCTTTTCTTTCCCTTTCCATTTGTTCACCATAAGGACAAAATGATTTTTATGCTTCATATATTTATCTACTTAGTGAAGGAGGATAAGAAGATCTGGAAGAGACCTATCAATGTTGTTCATATTAAAATTCACAACAAAACTAGATAATCTCTAAGGGAGTGATGTCAAAATGTGATCGGTGCCCAGTTCTTCAGGGATTTTAAACCCTAGAAACTCTAGTCTCTCAATGTATCCAATGATATTGACTATGTGAGGTCCATCTGGGGAACCCTCTACAAGATTACTCTGAAAGAGTTCCTTGAAATTATCAAACCATTTTTATCTAGCTCTCTCTTGGTAAAGACTATAGAGGTTCTCAAGCATGCTATACGCATCCATGTTTTTGTGAGACTTCATGAGTTCACTATACATAGATGAAATCATCAAACATTTAATGTAAACCGCATCATTCATATGTATTTCATATACTATGAACACTTCATCACTCGCCTCTTGAGTAAGCAGATCAGGCATTGAGGATTCTAGCATTTAAGACTTTCATTCATGGCATAGAACAACCCAAAGGCATCTAAACCACTCTTGAAAGTTACTACCAGGGAGGAGATTTTATTTATCCAATATTGATCATAAGTATAGTGAGATTGTAATTTTATTCTTTAATTAAAAGAGTATATTATTATTAATTTTCTTGATTACAAATTTTTTGAGAAATAATTAATTGATTTTATTAAATCTCCCACTATTTTATCAAGTCCCAATAGCCCTCACCATTGAACTTGGAATGTGTAGTTGTTGGGATATTCTAGTGGAAAGGATCCATATTCCCCTTCACATAACCCCAAAAAGGGTTGGTCAATCTATTTTGAAGGTATTTAGGTAGGAAATTATTTCCCAACTATGGGATTGCAACTCCTTGATCCATTGAGTGGACTCCCCAATCCAGAAATCCTGACTTGGATTTTCTCAACACTTGCCTCCAAATTACACCAAGTCTAGAAAGGTCTAATCCTCATGATGTAAAATGGTTAACTACACCAAAAACTTTCATAAGAACTCACCTTATAAAAGTGAGTGTCCCAACAAGGGTTATTCAAACACATAATTCTATTGAGTTTTGTTCCTAATCAAGTAATGGAAGGCTTAGTTTGGCTTAATATTATATTAATGGATTTTATTTTATTATGCATAAATGTTTATCTTGTTTTATATTTTATATGTATTGTTAATATTTAAGTGCATGTTTACTTAATTAATTAACCATGTTTGGATAAAATATTTATGCATAATAAATTTTATTTAAATTCCATATTTTCATATTAATTCATTCATTTATGTGATTGTGTTATTGCATCAATAAATATAATTTTAATTCATTTAGACAGAAAATAATTAATTAATTAAATGACTTGATCATGAGCTTATCTAATAGTTGATTTAATGATTGTACATTAAATCAACCTATGACATAGGTGTAATAACTCCTTATGTCAGACTTGGCATAAGCTACAGCATTCCATGTGTCCACCTATGTGTCACCGAGTTGGCATCATTATGGTTTCATCTTGAACCTTCCCCATGTGCCTTGGGATGATCCATTAATTACAAATATTTTTTACTCACATGTATATGAGGGTAACCAAAGTATTGGTTAAAGGGAATTACATAAATATTCTTGGACATGCAGGTCCTACATAATAATGGAGGAAGGGATGACTCGTAGGCCATCTTTTAATTTAATATTAAATAATTGTAAAACAATGAAATAAATTTAATTAAATAAATTCCAACACATACATAGGCCTTGGTCATGCTCAAGAATGGTCACGCATGCAACAAATATGCAAAAGTAAATTTCTAGCATTCATTTATTCATTCTTTTATTATTTAAAATAAACATGCTTGAATTATTTAATTAATTAATTAATTAATTTCCATTCATCTTAATGATAATACGATCTTATTTGGAGATACCCATCATTAATGGAATTCATGGAAAATAAATGGAAGAACCAATAATGACATATTAATTATAATAAATTAACTGATGATTTGAGAATTCTTTAAAACCATTATTAAATTTTCAAACACAAAATGGTGTGCTAATCAATAGAATAATGTTTTAATGATGCAATTTCAAATTTAATGTAATTTTAATTTTTTCCATTAATGGGAGACTACATGGTGTGTACATAAAGCTACACACCATGTACCTTGGTTGTCGTATATCCAAGTCACATGTTTGGGGCTTCCGTATGTGGACTTGTCCAAACAACAGGGTGTGTACATGCTAATTACACACCTTGTGTCCAATTTTCATGTGCTAGGTTGGCCAAGTCAATACATTGTGTGCAATAAAAACATTGCATGTAATTAATTACTCAATGCATCTAGATACAATACGCATGGGTATATGGTGTGTGCTCCGACCGTATTTTGTGTAACCTAGTTTTATAGGTAAATGATTTTGCACTTCCCGATGGCATCTCTGGTCATTTTTCATTTGTTCTTAAACCTTTAAGAAAATTAAACATTGAAAAAACATAATTAATATATTGATAACATGTTAATTCAAATCAGATTAAATAACGAATAACATGAAATAAAATCTAACCACAATTTTCCATAGATCAACAATCAAATAAATAATTATAAATTTAAACGTGACCCCTATAATACCACTTGTTGGTTCTGGGCATAGAGAAAGCTTGCATTGGTGGGAGATATATTAAAATTTCTTTTAATAATTGTTTCTCGAAACCAAGAGTGAAGATCTTGCATGTCAAATTTATAATTAATTTATTTAATATCTGAAGAAATAAATATCTGGGATTAGGAAATTTCTTTGTTGATGATTGCTAATCATCTGAAAAGGACCTTACAGATTGCCTTTATTTCACTTTCAAGGATCCAATAGTAGAATCCCTCTAGAGGTGATTCATGTGTGCTTTAATATTATCTGAGAAACGCCACTCATTCTCTAGGTGCTAGTGTGGTGAATCGAATGTCTTTCATTTTTTGTTTTTCATCACCCGTTATTTGATCTTAAAAAAATTATATCTTGGGTTTATATTTCTTATGAGGGAGAGAGGAGGAGTATTTGAGAGAGAATTTATTATGCACAAAAATTCTCTATTCCCAAACTTGGAATTGGTTTCAAATGAATTACACAACAGACATAGCCATCTATTTATAGAGCTGGGATTTCTGTTACAAAATTTAATTGTATAACAGCCATTAAATATAATTATAACCATTAATGAAATCTCATACCACATAATAACAATAATAGTATTATTATTTTTGGGTGCGCCAACTTGCGCAAAATGGATAAATAATTTTTAATGACTCGTAAAAAATTATTTTATCACTGGACATGGTCTTGGTCAGTTCGAACTCCTCTTATATTTATTAAACACCTGAATAAATATTTTATTCTATTAAATAAATATTTTATTCACAAACTAGTAAATAAATATTTATTAAATATTTAACAAGATAAATAAATATATTGTATTCACAATCTGGTGAATAAATATTTATTTAATTTATGTGATCATTATAACTTAAATAAAATTATTCCTCGTTATTGAGAATAATATTTATTACATTAATTAAATACAAATAGAATTTAATTTAGACCACTAGAAACACTTAGTGTGTGACCCTCTAGGATTCTTTTTCATTGGAATTAGACGGTCTTGCCTAAAGTCTAAGATTACTATCTAATAACGGGTCAAGGCACCCAAGAGAAAGAACTTAAAGTCGCAATGACGACAACCACATATGAACACTCACTATGTAATATAATATCTTTTTCATATAATCTCATCAAGTAGGTTACATTACGATTTCATCAACCTATATGCTTGATACATCATTCTTTGACTATCTGAAATAAACTCATCATTACACCATGGACATGGAATTTAGGGTGATGGTTCTATTTCAATCAAAGGACCAAGAAGTCAACTTCCATAAATATGGAAGGGAAAATTCTTTCTTGAATTATCCATTAATAACATTTCATTCATGACGCACCCAACGTACCCTACTTCCCACCAACATATGACAAGATGGTTTTCGTCTTCAAATCTAAGTGTGTGAGTCATGACATGCATTAATGATAATCTTAAAGCCTAAGGACTATTACACATGCTCGCAAATAGGAATATATGATGACACAAAAACATACAGAATTCCAACTAGTGGTTCTGTTCTCATAATCTTCCATATTTAAGATTACTAAGTGCGAACTTCATGAGAAGAAGTCTTGTCTACTTACGAGTACTCACACCTAATGGTCTATATACTATGTGTCCCATCATAGTATGTTATCCAACTGCAAAACTATATTAAGAATATTTTCATAGAAGTTTAAGATTATCATCATAGTGGGGAACTACTATAGCCTTATCAATACGATAAATAATCTAGGAAATTATTACATTATGGTCATGTAGAACAATAAAAAAATATCTAATAATATGTTTAATTAAATATTTAATACATCAAATATTCATGTAATCAAAGTACAAACAATTGGTTCTAGGATACCAACTCTAACAATTATAATATTTTATCTATTTTTAGTGATTGATCTTTTGATTCTTATAGTTGATTCCATACTTAGTGAGATCTCTACATGTTTTCTCTAAACTTTCTTTATGGTCGATAGGTTTCTCATGTGGTTGATTAAGTCCTCTTTCATTTTCAGCATGGTTGATCAGATGTTTGTGTGGTCAATATATACCTATAAAATTTAGTAGATAGCTTTGGTAGTTGATTAGATGACAACATAGGGTTGCTTGATTCTATCATATGATCACTTGAATTTATCATAATCTCATCGTGGTCAATCAGATGATACTATGGTCAATTGTTTATACCATGTGATCATTTCCAGACATAGAAAAAAATCAACAAGAATGGTTTTTCTTTCACAAAACATATAATGGGTTAGAATTGACATAGATATGATTTTTGATTATTATAAAAAGTAATTGTTGGATGAAACCAAAAATCTCCCCCATTTTAATGATCACAAATCATAGTATAAATGTACAAAAAAAATTAAGCAAAGATTAAATTATGCCTTTTACTCTTCCTTTTGGATTATAAAAAAGAATTCAGAAAGGGTTAGAGTGTAAAATGAAATTGAATAAATAGTAAAGAATAAACTAAAAATAAATAATATAAAAATAAATTGATATTCCATTAAAGATAAAAAATGTTTACAAAATCCTTATCATAATCTGAAATGTCGGGAATGGAAAGATATTTTTCTTTTCTAATATTTGGAGCAGTATTAGATAGAGGAATAATAAGAGATTCAAGAATAGAGATACCTTTGGAAACTATGGTTTTTTGACCAAGATCTTTTGAAAGAGACAGAACAAAAGGTCTTGTTAGAGGTATAGGTGAGGTAGAGGATGTATAAACCAATACTAAAGCAATAGGTTAAACTGAATAAAATCAAGGCACTGGAAAATTAATAGGTGCCAACACAAGGGTATTTTAAACATACATGTAGGGTTCCAATATCCTTGAAACATTAGATACCTCTCTTGTGTCATGTTTCGTTACTTGAAGAAACTCATATTTCTATGACTTGAACTAATTTAGCTGAGGATTCATTACAAATAACTTACCTACTATAGCATTGAAAGTGGTATTCAGAGGTGAAATTTTTAAATTTCTAGCTAAATATAAGAACTAATTTTTAATATCTTTCTTAGTATA
Organism: Viscum album; assembly: GCA_963277665.1. Classification (NCBI taxonomy): domain Eukaryota; kingdom Viridiplantae; phylum Streptophyta; class Magnoliopsida; order Santalales; family Viscaceae; genus Viscum; species Viscum album. The sequence goes on along the minus strand of OY728148.1, from coordinate 1,093,201,959 downwards.
GATATTTTCAAGATAATACTTTATTTTACCCTTGATTATACATTTATATTTGGCGGTCTTAATTGTATCAGCTTTAATAAAATAATATTGCTTTTCACCATGACCAGAAATATCCATATAGACTTTATTTTTGATATCCTTCACACTTTATGTAACACCACAAGCTTCCATGGTACATTTCCCTTTGAATAATGCAACATCTTTCATTGTACGCAACTTTGAGATTCTAACACACCGCGACCAATCAAACTAGCCGTTATGAATAGTAATACACACTTTTTGAAATTTTATAAATTTTATTTTTCAAAATGGACTTCCTTTTTGAATTTGAAAAATTGAAATTATCTTAGGGTGAATTTTTGGTATTTTTCTGAAAACTTTTAATTTTTGATGAATAGTGAAAAACAATGTGTTATTGGTTAAAACCGACTTTTTATTTAAATAATTATTTATTTTATTTAAATTTATTTTAGGTCAAAATTGATACATAATACCTATATAAGTTCAATTTAATTCATTGGAGTCATTTTATAATAAGTTTATATATATATATTTATTGAACTTTTTACCGTCTTTTACCCACCTCCTAGGAGCATTTGCAAATTTGCATAAAACATAATTTTACCGCTTCTGTGAGTTGAATTTCAAAAATCTGACAGACACGGTTAATATGAGTAAGTAAAATGTGGTTTAATAATATGAAAATAATTTTTAGTGAATAGTAACTTTTGACTTTTATTTACCACGGTTAAAAGTAAATAGGGTAATTAAGGGTAAAAATGATATCATAATTACCCTAACACATGTTCTAATTATATTGGATAAGTACAATTTGACCCAAAAACATTAGGAATAAAATATGATCCTCTTTGGTTCACTTGGATTAGATTAGGACATTTATTATTATTTTATTTAAAGAAGAGTTAAAAGAGTTAAATTCAAAGTTTAATAAATAAAACATTTTTAATATAGGGTTACATAAAATATAAATTCGACTATAAATATTTATTATAAAGCTAAAAATATATCCTACATAATGGTATTTTATTTATAATTTTTATACATTAAATAATTTAATTTATTTATGACACAATGATGATGCAGTAATTACCTTATTAATGAAATACTAAAATAATTGATATTATAAATATCAAAATAAATGTAAATTTAGACTTATGATGAGTTCCACTAATTTTATAGGTAAATATGACATTTTAGGGTAGGTTAAATAAATTTTATTTGAAGTGATAAAGTTTTTATGGCTTTAAAAAAAATCAAATACTAAATAGTGTTAAAATTGACATAATTGAGTTTTTAAACAAATACTATATTATTAATTGATATAATATTCTAAAAAATCTAATTCTAGGCCAAATGACTTATATAAGATTATATATATTAATAATTAACCATTTTGGTTTCACTTGGAAGTTTATAGTAAGTTTATTAACCACATAATATAAAAATACAAAGAGGCATGGTAAATGTCAAACTATTTAACTAAGAGTTAAATATAAAAGATAAGCTTAATATGGTGACATAAACCTGTATAAAACCTATTGGTTGAGAGGTTTTTGACTCATCCCCACATTAGCCTCTAAATAAATCATTTTGGAGCCATTAGAAATAGAAAATTATTTTATTATAAAATAATATTTCAAGCTTTTCCTAAAGCGAACCTCACCTCTCTTATAAAAGAGAACTTCCCCTTATCTTAATTTCACACCTCCAAAGCCTTTTAGATCGGCCAAAACCTGCCCAAATATCCTCCCAACGTCCCTCAATTGAACCTAAAGTCCTTAATTTGATCATAAATCCAACCTAAGGATCCATTTTGATCAACTCAAAAGGAAACACCTAAAGTAGAGGTAATAATTTCACCACCCACTTTCAAGTTCCTTTCATCTTATACTTCCTATTTCTTTGTTGTTTCCATACCAAAATAATAAATCCAGTTCCTTCTACATACTGTGATTTAATTATAAATATGTTACAACCATATTCGTTATTCTATCCATCCTATAAATGACAAAGTCACCAAACGTGTGTACGTACGGCTTACCGTCTCCACGTCGTGGTGTAGTTTGTTATTCAAACACTTCATTATTTGGATGGGTATAATAATGAGTATAAATAATGTAAATAATAAATATAACATGTTAATGATTATTTATATATGATATACCATCCAATTACATACGATTTCTCCATCAATATAATGATATTGTCGCTTGTGCGTACGTATGGATTACTGTCTCCACGAATGCGATGAGATTCATTTCCCCATCGTAACCATTCAAGAATAATTTTCATTTGATGATTAAAAATAATGTTTAAGAACTTAATATCATTCTGGATATGAATCAAATACTACCTATCCATAACAAACATGGCTTATGTAACAAAACATATAAAGGAAAATGAATCAGTTAATACTCAAAATGACGATAATACTAAAATATTATTAACAAAGCAATATTAGAAGATCATATATGATATCATATTTAAGTATATAGTTATTTTATAATTTAATAACCATGTTTTTACTATTATAAATTAATTTAACATACCATCGACTAAGGAAAAGTACAAGGTAAGGGTTAATTTCACAATCTCTTTATTATCTGAGGTTGTTTTTACGTAAGTATCTACCGGGACCTCTTTATCATCCACATCCATGTTTTCCTAAAACTTTATTTCAAAAAAATTTTACTATTTACTAGAATATGGTTTAAAGTCATTTATACCTTTATTTGGCCTTATATGTTTTGAAATGAATCTTTCTGTCATTTTCCAAACAAGGTACCTTATGACCTTTTCGACAAAATTAAGGTAAGAATGTTTTTTTAACTTATACGGTGGGTGCGGCTATTTTCTGTTGTTATAACATCATCAAAGCTTCCCTTACAATCTTATAAGAATATTTTCAAAATAAATTTCTTCTTTTATAATTCTGTGACTCTTAAATGACTTCAAAATAAAAAGAGATATTTCTCTCAAATAGTTTTGATTTCATCTATGTCAACATCCTTCGATAAAATTTACACTTGTTTGAAGTTGATTTATTATGATACAAATATTCTATATTTTATTTAAGGTTTTGTGATATGTTTGAATGTGGATGTATTATTTTTATACCATTAATGGTTTATGGTTAAATTATTGACATTTCATATTCTAGTTTTAATACGAATGCTTATGTTATGTTTCAACCTTTTCATATGAGAAATGTATTGGACTTATTAAGTGACAGGTGGAGCCCACTATAGCTCGTCGATGCATCAATAGGTCTCATGAGACAATTAGATGTGGAATTGTCTGAGGCCTTTCCAAATTTGATATATGGTTTTGGCCGAGGTTTAAATCATTTTTAGACGTCTTGGATGAGGCCTTGACAAGATGTTTCAGAATGTCCATCATTATACATTCCCTCATTATGGAAATAATATTGATGGTTCATGTGGTTATTAGACTATTACAATACACATGACTATGTTTTATTATGGAATTATTTACTCAGCTCATATTCTGGACATAAAGTGTTCGTGTTTATTATTTGTAACGGCATGTGTTTTTAATTATTCACCATGCATAATGTTTATGTTATCTTCCATTGTATTGCTTATCCTTACTGAGTGTTTGAGCTCACCCCTTTCTTATGTTTTATTTTCCTTGGATATGAAGAAGTTAGTTATAAGTGAATTTCAGGCATAATCTAGGAGGCTTGGATATTTATAATGGAATAAATTAGTGTTATATTTCTTTTCTAGTTGTAATGTTGAACTTATGTATGTATCTTGTTTCCAATAATACTAAACTGATCAGTCCTTCAGGACATGATTCCTTATATCATTTCAATGTTATGTAATAAAACACTGAATCTGGGTAACTGGGGTCGGGGCGTTACAGTTGGTATCAGAGGAAGTTTAGTACAAACCTTGGAAACTATATTTAGAAAAACTCTGATTAGAACACATTACCCTAAGATAGACTTTGAGGATTGGTATAGAAGAACTTCCTAGAATTTTGGTAATGTAGAGATTTTTTGAGTTTTCCAATAAATACATCCATGTATGGATATGAGTAGGTAAAGGAGGCTCTGACACAGATGTACCTAGGAGCGAAAAATCTGACAAGGAGTTTTGGGCTTGACCCGGGGTATCCTAGTGCACGACAACGGGCCTTGTTGCACTCTTGGTTACGATACTCCTAGGGGATATTCTTAGGATAATTCACATTTTCTTTAAAAACCATTATGAAATATTTATGAGTATATACATCCTCAAGGAAAACATTTTTATGATTATGGATTATATCCATAAACTTCTCAATTTATGTTAAGTGTTTTACAAGTTTGGAATTATGTATTTTGATTCATAAAATAATCTAGTGTATGCCATTGTTTAGAAATGGTGCCTAGTGGAAGAAATGGAAACTGTATTAACACACGTAATCGATGTAGAGATTTACCTCTTGCTCAAGATAATTATAGCAGAGCTGGTGATGCAACTGGTGTTGATCATCTTATCAACATACTGGGACAACTCACACAGGTTATGAATAATAACCTTATCCATATGGAGCACCCTGATCCACAATGCGAAGGATCAATGTTAGACAGATTCATGATGAAACAACCACCAATATTAAATGGGATTAAAAATATATTAGTAGCTGAGTAATGGATAAGTTCCTTAGAGAAAATATTTCATGCTTTAGAGAGTAGTGAAAGGTAAAAATTATCATGATAGTTTATCGCCTCATCGGAGATGCAGATCAATGGTGGTCATTAATTCAAAACAAAAAATAGGATGAAGAAGTATCAAGTATGGAATAGAGGTTGTTTAAAGAGATTTTCTTAGAAAAATAATTTCCTCATGACCATCGAGCAGATATGGAAAGATAATTTATGAGTCTGATACAAAAGAAGGATGAGAATGTCACAAAGTATGAAGATAACTTTACAAGGATAGCAAGGCATGTTGCAGATTATATATGTAACCCAAGAAGTAAGATTGATAATTTCTTTTATGGGTTGAAACCATTTCTCTGTCGATAATTAGTCTCGTGATCCTTCTCATCGTATAAAGATATTGTCTCATGTTCTATCAAGAAAGAAAAGGAATTCTTTAAGTCTTATGACTTTAAAGCAAAGCAAGAGAAGAAGATATCTGATGAACACTCTGGGAAAGAAAATAAGGAAACAGGGAAGAAGGGAAGAGTTTAATTTCCACCCTGTGATAATTGTGGAAGGAAGCACCCCGGTGCCTGTCTAAAAGTAAAATGAGTATGCTACAAATGTGGACATAAATTCCATCTTGCTAGTGATTGTAAGGGGAAGAAAGAAGCTACCAATGTTCAATGCTACAATTTTAGGGAGATGGGACATTATGCAAATGAATTTCCTAAGTGTCAGGAAAACATACCTTAGAAAAGGCCAAGGGATCATGGCCAAGCTTATGTGATCACTACTGTTGAGGTTGAAGCTTCAAAAAACGTGGTGTCAAGTAATTTAATGGTTTCCTCAAGTTTAGCCAATGCTTTATTTAATTCTAGATCATCATATTGTTTCATATCTTCCAAGTTTTCTAAGAAAATTAGATATTTCCAATTTGATTTAACAAGGGAGTTGTCAGTCAAAACTCCTAAGGGAAGTATCATTGCAACAAAGTTTTGTGAATCAGTCCCCATTAAGGCATATAAACGATATTGATCTGCTGATATAATCACCATTCCATGATTTAATTTGATATAATCCTTGGTATGGATTGTCTTTTGAACCATGATTCAAATATTTATTTTAAGAATAATGAGGTTACAATTCTCAATGATGATAAGGATTACCTTATCTTTAGAGCAGAAACATCACCATATGATTCTTATCTAGATCCACACCCAGTAACTCTACTAAATTAAATTATTGGGGAGGAAGAGAATGAAATAATTGTGTGTGAGTAAATTAATGTTAAAATAGATGATGTACCTATTGTTCAAGAATATATTGATGTGTTTCTAGAGGATTTACCTAGATATCCTCCAAAATGAGAAATTGAGTTTTCTATTGATTTAATTCTTGGTTCAAGGACCATATCGAAGACTCCTTATAGAATTTCCACTGTGTAATTAGTGGAACTAAAGAAACAACTAGAGTAATTGAGTAATAAGGTATTTATTCACCCTAGTGTTTCTTTATGGGGATCCCTTGTCCTTTTTGTTAAAAATAAAGACGGATCTATGAGGTTGTGCATTGACTATAGGGAGATCCATTCTATAATAATAAATAACAAGTATCCCCTACCTTACATTGATGATTTATTCGACCAAATTCATGGAGCTCAACATTTTTCAAATATTGACCTTCGATGTGGATATTATCAGTTGTGTGTGAAGAAGGAAGACATTCTGAAAACAGGATTTTGAACCAGGTATGGGAATTATGAGTTTACAGTAATGCCTTTTGGATTGACTAATGTACCCTCTGTCTTCATGGATCTAATTAATAGAGTTTTGAAGGAATATCTTGATGACTTTGTAGTGTTATTTATTGATGATATCTTGATATACTCTAAAAGATACAAAGATCATGAAAATAACTTGCCCATTATTCTAAAGACTCTTAGAAGAAATGAATTATATGGAAAGTTTAGCAAGTGTGAATTCTGGATTTAAGATATTTATTTTCTTGTCCATATTGTCTCTAAGGATGGAATATCTGTTGATCCTTAAAAGACAAAGGAAATCCAATAATTTCCAACACCAATGAGTATAACTAAGGTACGCAGTTTTATTAGTTTAGTAGGTTATTATCGACATTTCGTCCAGAATTTTGCCCGGTTGGCTATCCAATTAACCAAGATCACACGTAAATGGGTTAAATTTGTTTGGAAAAAAGAGTGTGAAGAATGTTTTGAAGAACTAAAGAGAAGATTAGTCAACTCTTCTATCTCGACTCTACCATCAGGGACCGATGGGTTTTTATTTATAGTGATGCTTCAAAGAAAGGACTTGGTTGTGTCCTTATGCAGAATGATAGAGTTATTGCATATGAATCATGACAACTAAAAATTCATGAGAAAAATTATCCCACTCATGATCTTGAGTTAGCAGTTGTAATCTTTTCTCTGAATATATGGAGACACTATCTCTATGTTGAAAAATGTGAGATTTATACTGATCACAAGAGTTTAAAGTGTATTTTCTCACAAAAAGAACTCAATATTAGGCAAAGGATATGGCTAGAACTACTCAATGATTATGATTTCACAATACACTATCACCCGAGGAAGGAAAATAAGGTGGCATATGCTTTGAGAAAAAAGGATAATAGAGTTTTGAACTAGATGAGAGTTGAAAAGGATCCTATTTTCATGGATCTAGGAAAGATGGATATGGGAGTAACCATGGAAGGTGAAACATCAATACTTTTTCAAATAGTTTCCAAACAATCCTTACTAGAATGGATAAAAAGTTCTCAAACTGATGATGAGGAGTTTCAAAAGAAGATAAAAGATATAAATGATGGGATATTGAGTGACTTTGTATATGAAGATGGAATTTTGAAATTTGGGAAGAGGCTTTGTGTTCCCAATATACCTGGTCTAAAAAGGGAATTTTTGGATGATGCTCATAGCTCAAACTTCTCTATACACCTGGGGAGCACTAAGATATATAGATATTTGAAGGAACATTTTTTGTGGGACAACATGAAGAGGAAGATTGCTGGTTTTGTGTCAAGATGTATGGTTTGTCAAAAAGTGAAATCTGGAAGGCAATATCCTGGAGGATTCATGAAACCTCTTCCCATAACTGAGTGGAAATGGTATAATATTTCAATGGACTTTGTCATGGGGATACCAAAGACTCCTAGAAGGAATGATGAAATATGGGTCATTGTTGATCATCTTACCAAGTCAGCACATTTTCTTGCTTTAAGAGAAGATTTTCCATTTGAATGCCTGGCAAGACTATATATTAATGAAGTTTTAAGACTCCATGGTGTACCCCTATCAATTGTTTCTGATCGTGATCCCCATTTTACATCAATATTCTGGAAAAGTCTTCAGAAGGCCCTGGATACAGAACTTTATTTGAGCACTGCCTACCACCCTCAAACTGATGGACAATCAGAATGGACTATTTAAACCTTAGAATACATGTTGAGGTCTTTCTCACTTGACTTTTAAGGTATGTGGGATCAATATTTACCTCTGGTAGAATTTTATTATAACAATAGCTTCCATTAAAGTATTTAGATGGAACCATATAAATTGTTATATGGAAATAGATGTCGCACACCAACCTTTTAGGATGATGTTGGTGAAATAAAACTTGTAGGCCTAGAACTTGTTGAGGAAACAATGGAAATTTTGAAGGTTATCCAAACCCACATCAAAGCAGCTCAAACTAGGTATAAGTGCTATGCTGATAACCAAATAAAGGATTTGGAATTTCAAGTAGGAGATAATGTTTTCTTGAAGGTATCTTCGTGGAAGGGAGTTATACAATTCGGTAAGAAGGGTAAATTAAGTCCTAGGTACATCGGACCTTTTGAAAGTCTAGAACGAATTGGGGTTGTAGCTTACCATTTGGTAATGCCACCAAGTCTCTCCAAAGTTCACGATGTGTTCCACGTATCACTGTTGAAAAAATACATGCCTGACCCAACACATGTACTAACCTATGGGGAAATTGAACTGGAACCTGATCTGCCTTATTGTGAAGAGCCAGTCAAGATTCTTGATACCAAAGAACAAGTTTTGAGAAACCATATGACTCGTCTGGTAAATGTTCTATAGAGAAACCATAAGATTGAAGAGGCAACGTGGGAACCAGAGGAACTTATGATGAAGAACCACCTGAATCTTTTTGTGCGGTAGTATTCTAGAAATTTTGAGGATGAAATTATTTAAAGGAGGGAAGAATGTAACACCCCAAGCTTCCACGGTATTTTTCCATTTGAATAATGCAATAGCTTGCATTATACGCAACTTCGAGATTCTAACACACTACGACCAATCAAACTAGCCATTATGAATAGTAATACCCACTTTTTAAAATTTTATAAATTTTATTTTTCTAAATGGACTTAATTTTTCAATTTGAAATATCGAAATTAGTTTAGGGTGAATATTTGGTATTTTTCTGAAAACTTTCAATTTTTGATGAATAGTGAAAAACACCGCATTATTGGTTAAAACCGACTTTTTATTTAAATAATTATTTATTTTATTTAAATTTATTTTAGGTAAAAATTAATACATAATAACTATATAAGTTCAATTTAATTCATTGGAGTCATTTTATAATAAGTTTATATATATATATATATATAATTTATTGAACTTTTTACCGTCTTTTACCCACCTCCTAGGAGCATTTGCAAATTTCCATAAAACATAATTGCACCGCTTCTGTGAGTTGAATTTCAAAAATCCGGAATACACGGTTAATATGAGTAAGTAAAATTTGGTTCAATAAGATGACAATATTTTTTGGTGAATAGTAACTTTTGACTTTTATTTACCGCAGTTAAAAGTAAATAGGGTAATTAATGGTAAAAATGATGTCATAATTACCCTAACACATGTCTTAATTCTATTGGATAGGTATAATTCGACCAAAAACAACCTTATGGATAAAATATGATCCTCTTTTGTCTACTTGGATTATATTAGTACATTTATTATTATTTTATTTAAAGAAGAGTTAAAAGAGTTAAATTCAAAGTTTAATAACTAAACCATTTTTAATATAGGGTTACACACAATATAAATTCGACTATAAATATTAATTATAAATATAAAAATATTTAATACATAATGGTATTTTATTTATAATTTTTATACACTAAATAATTTAATTTATTTATGACACAATGATGATGCAGTAATTCCCTTATTAATGAAATATTAAAATAATTGGTATTATAAATATCCAAATAAATGTAAATTTAGACTTATGATGAATTACACTAATTTTATAGGTTAATATGACATTTTAGGGTAGGTTAAATAAATTTTATTTGAAGTGATAAAGTTTTTATGGCTTTCAAAAAAACCAAATACTAAATAGTGTCAAAATTGACATAATTGAGTTTTTAAACAAATACTATATTATTAATTGATATAATATTCTAAAAAATCTAAGGCTAGGCCAAAGGACTTATATAAGGTTATATATATTAATAATGAACCATTTTGGGTTTACTTGGAAGTTTATAGTAAGTTTATTAACCACATAATATAAAAATACAAAGAGACATGGTAAATGTCAAACTATTTAACTAAGAGTTAAATCTAAAAGATAAGGTTAATATGGGGACCTAAACCTGTCTAAAACCTATTGGTTGAGATTTTTTAGACCCATACCCACCTTATACTTGAAATAAATCATTTTTGAGCCATTAGAAACCAAAAATGATTTTATTATAAAAAAATATTTCAAGATTTTCCTAAAGTGACCCTCACCTCTCTTATAAAAGGGAACTTCCCCTTATCTTAATTTCACACCTCCAAAGCCTTTTGGATCGGCCAAAACCTACCCAAATATCCTCCCAACTTCCCTAAATTCAACCTAAAGGCCTTAATTTGATCAGAAATCCAACCTAAGGATCCCTTTTGATCAACTCAAAAGGAAACACCTAAAGTAGAGGTAATAATTTCACCACCCTCTTTCAAGTTCTTTTCTTATTCCACTCCCTCTTTATTTGTTGTTTCCATACCAAAATAATAAATACAGTACCATATACATACTTTTATGTTATTATAAATATGTTACAACCATATTTGTTATTTTATCCATCCTATAAATGACAAAGTCACCATACGTGCGTACGTACGGCTTACCGTCTCCACGTCGTGGTGTAGTTTGTTATTCAAACACTTCATTATTTGGATGGGTATAATAATGATTATAACTTATCTAAATAATAAATATAACATGTTAATTATTCTTTATATATGATATATCATCCAATTACATATGATTTCTCCATCAATATAATGATATTTTTTCTCGTGTGTACGTATGGATTACCATCTCCATGAACGCGATGAGTCATTTCCCCATCGTAACCATTCAAGAATAATTTTCATTTGATGATCAAAAATAATGTTTAAGAACTTAATATCATTCTAGATTTGAATAAAATACATCCTATCCATAATAAACATGGCTTATGTAACAAAACATGTAAAGGAAAATGAATCAGTTAACACCTGAAACGACGATAATACTAAAATATTATTAACAAAGAAATATTAGAAGATCATATATGATATCATATTTATGTATATAGTTATTTTATAATTTAATAACAATTTTTTGACTATTATACAGGAGTTTAACATACCATAGACTAATTAAAAGTACAAGGTAAGGGTTAATTTCACAATCTCTTTATTATCTGAGGTTGTTTTTACATAAGTATCCAGTGGGACCTATTTATCATCCACATTCGTGTTTTCCTAAAAATTTATTTCAAAACATTTTTACTATTTACTAGAATATGGGTTAAATTCATTTATATCCTTATTTGGACTTATTTGTTTTGAAAGTAATCTTTCTGTCATTTTCCAAATAAGGTACTTTATAACCTTTTCGACAAAATTAAGGTAAGAATGTTTTTTTAACTTATACAGTGGGTGCAGCTATTTTCCACCATTATAACACCTTAGAATATTCCCTTAAAAGTTTATAAGAATATTTTCAAAATAAATTTCTTCTTTTATAATTATGTGACTCTTAAATGACTTCAAAATAGAAAGATATATTTCTCTCAAATAGTTTTTATTTCATCTATGTCAACATATTTCAATAAATTTTACACTTGTTTGAAGTTGATTTATTATTATGCAAATATTCTATATTGTATTTAAGGTTTTGTGATATGTTTGACTATGGACGTGTTATTTTTATACCATTCATGGTTTATGGTTAAAGTATTTACATTTCTTATGCTAGTTTTAATACGAATGTTTATGTTATGTTTCAACCTTTTCATATGAGGAATGTATTGGACTTAGTAAGTGACAAGTGGAGCCCGCTATAGCTCATCGATGCATCAATAGGTCTCATGAGATAGTTATACATAGAATTGGTTGAGGCCTTTCCCAATTTGATATATGGTTTTGGCCGAGGTCTAAATCATTTTTAGTCATCTTGATCGAAGCCTTGACAAGATGTTTCAGAATGTTCGGCATTATACATTCTCTCATTATGAAAATAATAATGATGGTTCATGTGGTTATTATACTAGTAGAATACCCATGACTATGTTTTATTATGGCATTATTTAATCAGCTCATATTCCTGCTATAAACTGTTTATGTTTATTATTTATAAAGTCATGTGTTTTTAATTATTCACCATGCCTAATTTTTATATTATCTTCCACTATATTGCTTACCCTTACTGAGCATTTGATCTCACCCCTTTCTTATGTTTCATTTTCCCAGGATATGAATAAGTTAGTTATGAGGTACTTGCAGGAATAATCTAGGAGGCTTGGATGTTTCTAATGGAATAAATTAGTGTTTTATTTCTTTTCAAGTTGTAATGTTGAACTTATGTATGTATCTCATTTCCAATAATACTAAACTGATCGGTCTTTTGGGACATGATTCCTTGTATCATGCCAATGTTATGTAATAAAGCACTGACTCTAGGTAACTGGGGTTAGGGTGCTACACTGTCAAGAACATGCATAATTTCTTCATGAATCAAAATTTGAATCATATTTTTAGAAATTGAATTTGAAATAGGAGTAGGTTCTGAATTGGAGGTTGAAGGTTGTGCAGTATTGGTAATCACTTCAAGATAACTTCTATCTATATTAACCATTATATCAGACGGATATTATTAGAGGGCTCCCATATGACTTCAAAAACAGTCCATTTCTCCTTTGAAAGAACAAACTTCTTGATGCATATGATATATTTTCATAAACAACTTTGGACAAATATATGTAATAACTTTTTGAATAGTGAAAATAATATCATCCCCATGGTCCATATTATTTCCAAAACTAATACATAAGAAAATATAATTTAATATATTAAAAAGTTAATTCTTAACATCAATAATATCTTTAAATGTTATAACTATAGAAGACTCATAATATGGTCCATCTTCTTGAGATGGATCAGGTCTAGATTGTGTAAAAGAAATCTTAGGAAAAGGATCATCTCTTGGGTAAGATGAATGAGAACTAAATTATGAAGTCTTTTTACATGGAGACCCTTTAGGTGAAAATATTCTAGGAGATTTTCCAATCTCTTTTAACAAGGCCTCATATTCATACACAGAATATTCCATAACCACAAATGTTGTCCTTGGTGAAGATTCATAGATAGCCTCTTCTTGAAAAGGAAATTTAGGAACATATTTTGGAGAGGGTGAAATATCCAGGTTCTTTAAAAAAATCTTCACTAGACTAAAGCCTAACTAGACTTACTAGACCAGGAGTAGAGGGTTGTTCAGGCATAACATGTTCTTATCTGTTCATGGAAAGAGAATATTCTTTTGGATTTGGATAATCACTATCATATACATCATCGTTATCCTTTATCAGATTTATCCTTATTTACACCTTTTTCATCTACCTTTTTTTAACTGGATCAACATCATCTTTACCAGAAAAAACTGTTGGATCAAACACATCTATATCAAAGAATGAATTTATGGAGGATTTTCTTCATTGGAAATAGAAGTGTCAAAAATTAGATCTCACCTATCTCAAACATAGGTGGACTCTTCACTTGTGTAGGATCTATATCCTTAACAATTTTAGAGTCTGTGAGAACTAGTATAAATAACACAAATCTAGGAATTCCCTCCCCCTGAGCAGCTACACATCCTTCTACAATAGTTTTAGCTAACATAGATATTTCAGTATCTTTTTCTACTTCAATTGGGATATCATATAGCTAATGAACATCAATAATAGGAGATTATTATACCCATATAGGATCATCTATAATAAGAATTTGAACTAGAGTCATTTTTAAGCTTTCCTCAAAAATCTCTTCTAGATTATTAATCTAGATTGATAAGAGATTCAAATTATTTTTCATAAGAGGAGTAATTGTATTCAATTATTTGATTTTGTTCCAACCTAGGATCAATTATATATATTGGTCTAGTGGGATGTTTTATGGTAGTAAATATTTCATACAAATTATCCCCATCATCCACCCACCTCTTTTTCTATGGATTCTAAATAATCTTCATTATTTCGTAGGTAGTTTGATTCAGATAGAAACCATTCTGGATCATTTTCATTTCGACTCCTATATAAACCAATCACTTTTATTCTAAAAATATTGATATTAACTTAGGGTAAGTAATTATGTTGAACCAAGATGATAGTTTGGTCAAATATTCTATATGTCTCATTAAGAAATGAGTAAAGCTTATCTGAATACCATGAACCATCATATATATAAATAAATAATCCTGATATCTAACAAAACTAAAATCTTCCTTCCTTGGGCTGATATAGTGCTGAATAAACTTTAACAGAAGTATACAATTTTCACTTAGCTCATTCACAACAAGCCTTCTAAATATCCTATCATTCGTTAGTTATTCCAAGACATTCCCAATCTTGAAGTTGGGATTGTTTACTAGATATGAGCTCTAGTAGTCCACATATTCTCTAATATATTGTAATCTTATATGGACATCCTAGAAGGTCAAGGTAAACTCACATTATTGACCATCAATGATTATTAGAATAACATATTTGTATTTTTCAGCGTCAAAAACCATGTTTAGATAAATCTCTTTGAACAAGCATGGATAGAAAGGATGATCTTTATCTAATAACTAACTTGTAAAGTTATAACAAAAAAATCTCTCCATAGTAATGAATGACTGGTTTTGAACCATTCAACATATACTTCTCTTTCAGCTAAAACTTCATGAAAAAGAAGGTGTGGATTCGAAAGCTTATTAGATGTACTTGATATGGATTTTGATCTCTTAGATTATTTGATAATGTCATCTATATCTCTTCAACTTGATTTATTAGGCTGAGAATCACAACTCAAGTTCTAGGGATTTAAAAGAAAGGGTTTGAAAATGGGTTTGGTTCAGGTTTAGAAAGGGTGTGATGATTTGACTCTAATTTGATACTTTAATCATTTAGGGATATATTTATATAGTAATGTGTGGGAAATAAAAATTATATTTAATATATTTTCATACAATATAATAAATTAAATAGCTAAATAGAAAACTCATTAAAAACATAACATAAAATATTAGACAAAATAATAAAAATAATATTAAAATGGTTATAAAAAAATTAACTAAAATTAATCGTACCTAATTTATGGTTGATATAATTCATTCTCTAACTATGTAAAGGCTTTATAAAAATATTAGAAAACTAATTATCTATACCAATGAATTTTCGAGTGATATATCCTTTTTTTAAATGATCTCTCAAAAATTGATGTTGTATATCAATATGATTTTTTCTAGAATGAGATACAGGGTTATTAGAGATATTTATGGCCCTTATATTGTCATAATTTATAGGGACATGTCAAAAATAATATCCATATTCTAATAATTTGTGTTTAATCTGCAAATTTTTTCATATAAACTATTAGCATCTATGTACTCAACTTAGTAGTAAATAATGTAATAAAATTTTGTTACATAATATACTATAAAACTAAATATTTTCCCAAAACATGACATATTCAATATGTGGTTTTTATATATAAATTACAACCACCAAAATCATAATCTAAATATCTAATTAATTCAAACTCATGTATTTTAGGGTATAACAATCCAAATTTGGTTGTATTTTGAGGTCTTTAAAAATTAATTTCATAGTAATCAAATGAGATTCTTTTGGTTTTGATTGAAAATGTGCACACATGTACACACTAAACATAATATTAGGTCATCTGGGAATTAAGTATATTAATCTTACAATCATACCTCTATAAGTGGTTTGATCAACTAGTTTTTCAATTTCATAAAGATCTAATTTAAAGTTTTTGCACATGGGAGTATCATTATTTTTTATACTATGCAATCCAAAATGATTTAAAAAATATTTGGTGTAATTTCTTTCATTTAAAATAATTCCTTCCTGGTTTTGAAAAATCTGAAAACCAAGGAAGAATTTTAACTCACCCATTAAACTCATTTCCAATATATTTTTTATTATTTTTGAAAATTTAGTACATAAAAAATTTTGAAGATCCAAAGATAATATCATCAACATAAATTTTTAATATTGAAAAATAATTCTAAATTATTTTAATAGATATAGTAGGGTCAACTATTCCTTTTGTAAAACCCTTAGAAATAAAAAATGAGCCAATCTTATCATACCAAGATCTAAGAGATTGTTTAAACCATATAATGGTTTTTTTAATTTAAAAATATTATTTTGAAAGTGATTATTTTTAAATCTAAGGGTCATTCAACAAAAAATCCTAAATTATATATCCATTTAAGAATTAAACCTTGACATCCATTTGATATAATTTTAAATCCAAATCTGTTTCATAGGCAAGCAATATTATGATGTCTTAAATTATAGTTACTGGTGAAAAGTTTCCTTATATTTAATTCCTTCTTCTTGAGTGAACCCTTTGTGCAACCAAACTTTATTTATTTCTAGTTATAGTGCCTAAATAATCAACCTTATTTGTAAACACCCATTTAGTTCCAATATTTAGGTAGTCCCTATGTCTTTCAACTAGTTCCTATAATCTATTTCTTTCAAATTAATTAATCTTTTATTTCATTTTTATTACCTATAATTCATAATCAATTTCTTCTATGATGTTCTTAGGTTCAATATAGGATAAGAAATATTGATGTTCAAATTGGTTTCTAAGAGAATATATATTCTAAGTTCCTCTATTTATTTCACCAACAATAACATCTTAGTGATGGTATCTATGAGTCTATATATCTCTAGGAATTGAATTATTTGAAACATAATTCTCATCTACAGTTTCAATTTCTAACTATTAAACAAAACTAGATGATTTTTCTAGAATTTTAACCAAATTTTCACTAGGTGGGTTTTATAAATGGGTCTTAGGATCATGTAAATTTATATCATCAAATTTTACATACACATATTCTTCTAAAATATTAGTCCTTTTATTGAATACCCAATATGACTTATTAGATATAAAATATACAAATAAAATTAATTTATCACTTTTGGATAAAAAATTGTCTATATTATACTTGGTATTGAGTATAAATACATTACAACCAAAAAATCTAAAGTAATTAACTTTTAGTTTTCTATAATTCCATAACTAATATAGGGTTTTCTTTAAAAGTGGTCTTATTAAAACTCTATTAATTATATAGAAATTTGTTTTTGTACCTTATTCCTAAATATAAATATTAAGTTCAAACTCATTGAGAATGGTCTAGGAAATTTCTTAAAGTGTTCTATTTACTCTTTCTACTACACCATTTTGTTGTGGGGTCCTAAGAGCAGAAAAGTTGTGACTATAGCCATGTTTTGAGTACAATTATTCAAAATATTTAGTTTCAAACTTGCATCACTTCTTAAGTTATTAATTCTAAGTCCACTTATTTTTTCTATAGATTTAGTATATTTAGAAAAACATGAAAGATCTTCACTTTTATGAGTAAAGAAAAACACTCATATATTCCTTGAATAATCATCCACTATAAAATAGGCATAATGTTTTCCTACTAAACTAAAAACTCTAAAAGGTCCAAAAAAATACGTGTGAATCAACTCTAATGGTTGATAAGTTGAAACTTATTTCTTTGGTTTGTAATAGATTTTGTGATGCTTTCCCTTTTGATAGATATTATAGACTTTGTCTATTGGGAATTCTAGTTTAAAATGATCCTTGACTAATACTTTTCTAGTTATCTTCTTAAGTGATTAATAATTTTAATGACCTAGTCTCCTATTCTAAAGTCAATATTCTTTGAGAAATTCACTTAAACAAGATTTTTTTTGTGAAAATAATGAATTTAAATATATATCATATACATTATCATTACAAATGTAGGTAAACATTAAAACATGATTATAATTAAAAAAATTAACATAATTATTCTCAAACTTAATATGATAACCATCATTACATAACTATAATATTAAAAGAAGATTATACTTTGATCCATTTACAAATAATACTTTAGAAATTAAAATAATACTAGAGTTTCCAATTTGAATGAAGCCAATTATCTTTAATTAGGAATTATCTCCAAAAGTGACATTTCCACCATCAACTTTGATGAAATTCTTAAAACTTGAGTAGTCCCAAGTCATATTTCTAGAAAATCCACCTTATAAATACCATAGGTGATAACTATAAATTTTTAAGAAGTTTTCTTATAAAATATATTTACACTAAAAATTATTTTAGTACCCATATTTTTTGGTTATGGAAGTGTTAGTAATAAGATATTTAGGGATTTGTAACTATTTAGATTCTTTCCTATAATAATAGCTTAGCAATTGAAAAATAAAAAGTTTATTATGTCTAATAGAATAAAAATTATTAGTATAACTAGATGAACTGGATCTAACTATAAATTTTTTCTTATATATTTTACTCTATCCGGGTTGGTAACCAATTCCAATAGTATATTTATGAGTAATATTTATATCAATAATTAATTTTAGTTTTTTATTATATTATTAAATATCTCTAAATATTTCTTCAATTTCTCATTAGATATTTTAAGCTCGTTATTTTCTTTTATAAGTTGATAATTTTTGCCTTTTCTAGTAGAAAAATCAGTTTTAAAATGAGAAGATAAAGTATGATACTTCTTTGAAATTATGTATTTGTATTTAAGTTCATTAAATGTTTCTTCAATTATATTATAATATTCAAATAGGTCCCCACTGGTCATATTTTCTTCACTTTTTCATTTTAAAAAATGTTATAAATATGTTCAGGAGATATAAGAAAAATATTTTGTATCTAAAATGTGTTTTTCATGAAACACATATTGGATCTATTATCTTGGTCAAAGTTAGAGTCACTTGAATTGTCTTCAGAGGCACTCCAAGTGGATTTCATTGTATTTTTAAAATGTTTGACTTTTTCCTCATATTTTTTCTTAAATTTTAACTTAGTAAAATATTATTTAATTTTTATTTTATATTTAAACTCATAGCATATTATTTCATTTATGGAGTCATACTTTTTCCATTATTTTCTCCATTTCCATTATTATCATACTTTCCTATGGGTTTTTTAATAAATTATTATTCTTATAGAATTTTTTTAATCATTTTTATAGTTAAACCATTTTCCCATCACTGCCTAATGGTGATTCCTCATCACTGCCTAACGGTGATTCCTCATCACTTAAACACTCAACTTTAATCTTCTCTTTCAATTTTGATTATGAAGTATTAAAGGCTAATAAATGTATTTTAGGTCCATCATCCTCTTCCTTATTTACTTTATGTTCCTCCTCATACATCTTTAGTATTCCAATGAGTCCATTCGCTATTAGTATACTAATGTCACATGATTTCATTATGGAAATAGTGGTTCCTCTCCATCTGTCTAATAGACATCTTAACGGCCTTATTAATTGATCTTTATCAGCAATTTTATTTCCAAGATCATGAATATGTTTGACTATATCATTAAACCTGAGATACATATCATAAATAGATTCATCAGGATTCATAATAAAAGTATCATATTTAATAGTATAAGTATTTAAATTCATTTTCTTAACATTGGAAGTTCCCTCATGATAAACTAGAAATTTATCCCAAATCTTAAAAGCAGATTCACAATAAGGTATTATATTTAATTCATATTCTCCCAAATCATAGTACAAAAGATTCATAGCTTTATAGTTACAATCAATTTAAACTTTAGTGGATCACTCCAATATTTTCTAGGATCTTTAGGTTTCTCATATTTATCCTCAATAATAGTACAAATATCAAACCCAATGCTTTCTATATAAATTTTTATTTTAATATTTCATTTATCATAGTTAGATCCATTAAAATAAGGATACTGATTAGTGACAGTTCCCTCAAGATTAGTATTATACATAAAGATATAAATTTAGATCTAATAGAAATTTATTATCCTTAGGTAAAACTAGATTACAATAAAAATTATTTTGAAAATATTTTGATACCAAATGTTAGTTATAGTGGAAAACTCATGAGGGAATAAATTAAGCTTCCAAAAAAATTATACTAAAAACAATTTAAAATCTAAATCCTCTAATTTATAAAAAAAAGCACAGTTAATCAAAACTGTGGAGATATGTAATTTTATTTTTCAAATACCTTCTCAAAAGTAGGATCAAGGCTTGGTTAAAATATATTTAAAATAAAAAAATTAACTTTTGAAACTAAGTTACTTGATGAAACACTTAATATAAAACACAAATTAAGATTAACTGTCAATGTAAGGTTCTATAAATAAGTTTTGAATATAGATAAAGATATGTTTTGAAAATAGAGTATAGGAAAATAAATAAACACATAGTGGAAATAAAAATGGGGGTCAATCTCAAGCCAAGACATAATCCCCTATACTTTTAAATCACCCACTTCCAAGTAGTTTATTATATAATAAACTGATACACAACCTAGATCAAGTTTTATACACAACAGCACACAAGTCTATCTAAGGACATAGCCTCCTCCACAATTCTACATGGGATAAAAGAAATAAAAAACTACGCATGGGAAATCTAGACAAAGAATCCTCTTCCATAGTTCTACGTGGGATTATAGATAAGAAAAATAGAGAGAGTGTGTCTTTCACTCTCCAGTTCAACTTAAAATATGTTTTTTAAGATTTAAAAATAAATTCACATAGATAGATCAAAAGTAAATAAAACAAAGTAAGTGAAAGATAATAAATTGATGCAGTATAGTATGTTTCTCTATTATTCTATAGGTAGTTCTTCCCTTCTCATTTTCGTCTCTTAATTTGAAAAATATATTCAAAGACGTCTAAATTTTCTTTTATGTGTTAATTTATTTCAATAACTACATTGAATATGTTCAAAACATAGTAATTGTTCTTTGTTTTTTTTCTCAATAAAAGTTATAAAGTCTCTATTTTCAAATGATTATGTCCATTATTTATTTTACACCATTCATCTTAGATCTTTTTAATTCTTTCTCTTAAAACTATCCATTGATAAATCATCATAAAGATCTTAGTATTTTTGAAGTAAATATAGTGTCAATTAATGATTTATATAGTCATTAAATTATGCATAGAAAAGTAGTTGGATAGGTATTAATATGATACTAATATAATACTTACCTATTTTTGTTATCTATTTAAAGTTGTCACATCATCATTGAAGATCACTTCACTTTTCCACGTCATCATCTGTGCCATCATTTTTCAATTTCTTTAAATTTTTGTACCATACAGTTAATCATTTGTACTTATGATCAATCATTTGTTCTTATGACTAATATCTTTGTAGCAGTTTATCTTTTTATGCTTATGGTCAATTCCAAACTTAGTGATATATATACATAGTTTCTCCAAACTTTCTTTTCAGTTTATAAGTTTCTCATGTGGTCAACTGGTCATTTTTCATTTTTACCATGGTTAATTAGATGTTCATGTGATCAATTTA
The DNA here is from genome assembly GCA_963277665.1 of Viscum album. Taxonomy (NCBI): domain Eukaryota; kingdom Viridiplantae; phylum Streptophyta; class Magnoliopsida; order Santalales; family Viscaceae; genus Viscum; species Viscum album. Next base: position 1,093,180,332 of record OY728148.1, on the reverse strand, counting down.
TTCTTACAAGCTTGGGATGATCTATTTGGAATTTGATTGGATGATAGAATACGATCACTTTATTCTATCATATGTTCAATTGAATTTATCATAAGATCTTCATGGTTGATCATATGATACTGTGGTCAATTTTTTATATCGTGTAGACATTTCCAGACTTATCAAAAGTTTAGCAAGAACTATTTTTCATTCATAAATCATAGAATTTATTATAATCGACATAGAAATTATTTTTCATTATTAAAAAAAGTAATTTCTAGATGAATCCAATAATCTACCCCTTTTTTATGATCACGGATCATGTAATAAATATCCAAAAATAATAATCAAATATTATATTATTCCTTTTTATCACCCTTTGGTATTATCAAAAATAATTTGGAAAGGGTCAATGAGTAAAATGAATTTGAATAAATAGGAAAGAATAAACTAAAAGAAATTAATATTCCATGAAATATACAAAAAGGTTTACAAAATTCCTATGAGAGTCTAATTAATATTTGAATCATCGAGAATGGTAGGGTTCTTTCCTTTTCCAATGTCAAGAACAGGAGCATATAGTGGAATATTATGAGATCCTATAATAGAGATACCTTTGAAAACTGGGATTATATAACCAAGATATTAGGAAATAGAGAGACTAAAAGTTCCTTTTGGTGGTATAGGTGAAGTAGAGGATGTAAAGACTAACTGAAAATTAGCATTTTTATTATCAAAACACTTTTAAGGAAATTGAGAAACCAAATAGGTTTAATAAGTTGGACAAGCATCAAAAGATATCACACAATCACTAAAAAAGAGGTTGATCATATTGGAGGCTTTCTACCAAAATAGATTCCATGATAGAGTGAAAACCTATGTTTCTGGATCATTCTTTATAAGGTCTTAAATGTGATCAACCATCTTCTCCCATGTTTGAATGCACTTCTCACTATTGATATTCCCTTCATTGAATCCCCTTACCAGTATAAGGTCTTTCTTATTAATCCATAAACTCTTCTCAAGATTATTATCCATAGTAAGCCCTCTTTCCATCATATTTTCATCCACCTCTGTTGTGGCATTGATAAAGAGGTCCTCCACCACCATCTATTCATCATAATGTGAAAGCATCTTCAATGTATTCCCCTTAACAACCTCCTCTACTCTTGTATTTCCTTAATGATTAGATATGGAACCCTCAATCATATCCTTGCCAATATCAGGATCCGCTACATCAAATTTTACCTACATATGATCAATAATAGTAGGCACACGATCCATCTCCTTTGGTTTTATTTTTGTAACTGACTTAGTCTCCATTGATTATAGAAGGTATGAGTATTCCTTGTGTCCTTTATTTTTATTTCCTTTGGTAAAATTGCAACTCCCTAAATCTCAACTAGTCTCCTTCCCCTTATTCTTTATTGAGATGTATAGAAATTTGATGAGTTTTCTGCCTGTATCATCCTTAGATAAATAAAAAACATTCCTCATTAGACTCTAGCCCATCTAAACTTTTCCCCTCAATGTCATTCTCTACCACTTGGGCCTCTCCCTAGTCATGATTCATCCCCTCAATATAAAAACCATCGAACTAGTTACTAATTTTGATGTTTCCCTAGTTTTTCCTTTGGATTGACCTGGTGGATTCATTCCTTTATCCTAGATCCACTGGAGTACCCTATTATAAATATTTTTAAGTATCATTACTTTTTCTCTCAACTATAACCATAATCACCACCTCTTATTATGGGTCCCTACTAAGATGCAGTGCCTCTAAATGAGGTGAATTAGGTCTGATGCTTAGGGACTCCACACCATGAATCCCCTCAGTCTTAATTGGATCAGGTGATACCTTCTCAATCAATGTGTGATCATCTAAGTCACACTTCAAGTGAGAAAAAATGTCCACAACTTTTGGATCGTTTGAAGATATTGTCTCTTTTTGTATGAAATTATCAGAAACTACTCTATTAAACCTCACCTAGATACTTGGATCATCTTTACTAAGTTTTGGTTTAGTCCCCATGTATATCTCTCCAATAGAAACAAGAGGATAGGTTACCTAGGTACGTACACAATGTGCAATGAGCAACCTAAGATTTGAAGATCACAGCTTGTTTTCACCTAAATTATTCTCTAGCCTCTATCCAAACTCACTCATTGGTGGCCTTGATACATCAACTTCCACATATATATTTGGATTAATTGGGTGAATCTTAGAGAGTTTCTTACTATTGAAACATAGAAATCATCCTACCAGATTTCCCAATATCCATAAGATTAAAGGGTTTTAAAATGGCAATGGGAGTTCTGGAAAACTTACCTAAATCACAACAGAGGGAGAATCGTGTTTCATATGAAAATAATATAACCATATATTGGGACCAATTTGTGTATGAGTTGTATTTTTGTCAACAGGTGTCAATAATGGTCAAAATGAAGCAGTAACTTCAAAGTGAATAGAGAATTGTTGAAGTGAAAATGTCTAGAGAATTGTTATGGATTTATAGAATTGGATTCCATGATTGGGAAATTCTCCATGTTGTTACATATCAGGCGATTGATACACTGATCATAAATTTCAATGAACTTGTATCAAAATTTGATACATGGCTTACAACATTTAAGTAGCATACTATTTAGGATGATTGAAGATTGAAATTGTGATCATATAAAAAGTAAAAGAATTATGTGCTTTGTATGAATTGGAGAAGATGAGAGACTGAAGATAAGAATAAGGTTAAAGAAGAGTCTTGGACTTTAAGGTGGTCATGCATGAGGTTGGTTTGTGTTTAATGTTGTCCATGCATTTTTGTGCACACTTGGTTTTCTACCAATTATTTTTATGTGGATTACTTAAAAAATGGGTTCATCCCATGAGCTAGCTACCCAGCCTCAAACTGAGGCACAAGTGGGACCACAGGGGTCAACCGTGCCCATGGGGAAGAAAAGTTATATCCAACCCAAGAGTGGAATAGGGGACACAGAACATGTTCCACCATACAGGGTGGTACGGAGGCAGAGCATGTGTGCAAAGCGTGCCCACAGAGTGCATAGGTTGGGCGTAGAGCGCACCCGCAGAACACAGTATGGGGCGGTACCGTGGAGGGAGAGGGAGTAATCTGGCGATAGAGCGGAGCATCTTGATTCTTAAATTACGCCCAACCCGTGTTGTTGTTTTGATGTGAGACAAATAAATGTGGTTATTGTTCACAACTTAAAAACACGGAAGCAATCCAGACCACACAACTGATCTATGTCCCACAATCTAATCTCCACCGTCCATATATCCTGCACCGTGTGAGTATGAACTAGGGTCGTCTGATCCTCCCATATAATTCAATCCATCCCACACCATCATCTTCAAACTCTCAAGGCCACTGCCACACACTGGCAACACTACTCTCACCGGAGATGAAGATTTACCACCACGGATGATGCCTAGCTATGGAAGAAGTGTCTCGTGATTGAACAGAGATCATGCATGCAATCTACGTCTTGCATGCATGTGAATATCTCGAAGGAGGCTGAAGAAAATGTAGTTGTGAGGCCTTAACTTTTGTCTGAGATTCATGGATGATTCATAAATAATTTAAAAATAAGATAAATGCAAATCTAAAATGCATTCACAAGATCAGGAAGAATCCTGCATTTGAAAAGGAAACACCCTAAGGATCTTGGCATATCTTCACCCGCATGATTGAAGATTTAAAAACACCATATATCCCGAGCATTAAAAGTTGAAATCTCCATGTATTTTCACACGAATATTGAATGTGTAAGAGGATTCTCCCTCGCCTATAAAAGGAGGAGCCCGAGACAAATAATGATGTTGCTCCCACATACCCGAGAGCTCCTATTTTTGAAAAACAGAGCATCTTCCTACACATCACTTCACAAAGAGCAAGCAGAGCACCATGAGTCTTCAAGGCTCCATGAAGAAGAGATCTTACAAGCCTGTCACGGGTTCTACACACCCTCAAATAGCTTCGTAAAGAATAGGCACTCAAACACGTGATAGGTTTTCTAAAACCTTATTTTTTCTTCATGAAGTCCACGCCATCGTGATCTAGTGATTGAGCCTTTATCTTTCACTAAGCATTGCAAAGAGGCAGATATGTGCACCTCATGCACAAAAAAGAACTGTTCATCCTCTGTGTGAATAAAACAACCCATGGACACCCTAGTTTCATGAGGTAAAGAATAACTCTCTCAGGTATTCATGTTTACACTCTATTATTTGCATGGTTTCGTGTTTTGGTGAATAAGAAGAGTGCAAGAGAAGGTCAGTACGTGTTGCATAAACCCATGTGCATGGTTTGAAGAAAGCTTGATGCCTTGAGTGGTTTTTTGAAGAATAATCTTGCACAAAGAAAGGGTTTCACTCATTTGGGTTTGAATAAACATATACATATAAACATAAAGAGACACTCTAACCAATTATAAGAGGAAGAAAGAAAATAAATAAGAGGAAAAAGAGAATAGGTTGTGTGTGTGCTCAAAGACCCACACCCATTAGGGTTCTCACACAAAGAGAAGAAGAAGAGAGTGCATGATTTCATGCATACACATGCATACGTAAAGACACTTAAATAAAATAATCAAACAAGTGTGTGCATGTGTAAGAAGAAGAAAGAAAGGGAAGAAGTTTTCAACTTTAATGCCACATGCATGATCACATGAATTCATTAATAGGAGATAAGAATTGATTGTGTTGATGACAAGTAATCTGATTTTAATTGATTGAATAATCACATTGGTGTATGTGATTCTAGTTAAATAAAGAATAAGTCTATTATAGTTAGTTTTTCACTAGAGAAGAAGAAAAAGAAAGAAGAGAATTTTTTGACTCCTGCTTTGAAAGTAATCAAGTGAAGAGCACTAAAGAATACCAAGATCAGAACCTACCTTTTGAAAGAAGGAAGAAGACTATCTCTATAATAAGTATAAAGAACCAGATAAGGGCTGCAAGTTGGACTAGGCTATCACCAGTCTAAGGAAGAGGATTGTTTCCCACCCACCCACCCCCCCCCCACCCCCCACCCACCTCCAATGTGTAGGGACTCACACTGGCTAGAGGATTGTTTCTCTAGCCGACCCACTATAACAGCATATCACATTATAGTAGAGAATCTATGCACTGGTCATTCCCATTCATGGAAAGGACGTAGCTTCTCTTATTGAGTGGTAAACCTTATAAAAATATCATTTTCATATTTTTACTACTTTCTATTATTGCATGTGATAGGGAAAAGAGAATAAGATAATCAAGATCCTAACAGGTCAAGAGGTATAGGGATAAAAAGTTTGAATTGGTTTAAAAAGTCCCTAACACTGATTCACCCCCCCCCCCCCCCCTCAGTGTTAGGTATATCCCAAACCGGTCCTCTCATCATCCAAAGAGGTAGAATTTTCATCCATTGCATTTACTAGGAGCACTAGACCATTCTCAAATTAACTCTTCCACTGAGGCTAACCAAACCATTATATGGTGTTTTTCGAGGAGGCCAACATTCGGTCATTCTTGTAACCCCCAAGTACTAAAAACAAACCTATCAAATTCATCCACCAAAGGTCTAAAAAAATAGAAATGATACACCAGGGTAATTTCCAAGAGACTCAATGGTTATGTGAACTATGATGTCGATAACAAAAGCTTAGGCACACCATCGAATAAATCAGGAACCTTTGGGCCTAATGAGATAGTTGGTAACTTTAGGAGGAAATCAAGGTTTGAGGAGGGGATAAAGGAGATTCCTCAGAGCTAGATAGGGAGGGGTCAGACCATCCTTCTCCCTTGCATTGGCAGGAAGGGGGGAAACAACCATCTCCATCATTGTTAGGGTATTGTAGCCGAAATAATAGAGAGGAGTGGATTGGAGTGGAGCAGAGAGGTAGAGGATACAGAGACATATTCTAAAGAAATAGCTAAAAATGAAGGCACTATAAAATAAGGAGGTTCCAATATAGGGGTATTTGAAATATACATATAGGATACTAATATCCTTGTGATATCATATATTACTCTTTCTCCAAGATAAATTACTTAAATACACGCATATTTATCTTACATGAAATGATTTAGCATAGGATTCATTACCAATAACTTCTATACTATAGATTTGAAAGCAACAGTCAAAGGTGAAATTTTAAAATTTATAGCTAAAGACATGAACGGAGTTTTAAGAACTGCCTTAGTGTAGATTATATCTAGATAATACTTGATTGCAACCCTAATTATACATTTATCTTTAGCATTATTGATTGTATCATATTTAAGAAAATAATATTTCTTTTCACCATGAGAAGTAATTTACTTATGGAAATGATTTATGAAATCTTTCACACTATAAAAAACATGCATAATTTCTTTAGGAATCAAAATTTGAATCAATTTTTCATTAAATGAAGTTGAAATAGGAGGAGGTTCTAAAGTAGAGGTTGTAGGTTGAGAAGGATTGGTAATCACTTCAAGTTAACTTTTATATATAGAAACCATTATACACTATTGGAATTTGAGGTATTTCTAACATGCTATTTACGATGAGATCTCGTCACAAATGAGATTTTGTGATGGGGTCCCGTCATAAATAGTCCGTTGTAGAAAACGGCGTCGTAAATAGTTTTTTTTTTTTGCGACAGGCCTGTCGCAAATACCTCTCCGATTATATACATTATATATAAAAAAACGTGTTGTAATGGGCCCGTCGCAAAAAGTATTTGCGATGGGCTCATTTTCTCATTGCAAATAGTTATTTGTTTATATATGTTATATATATTAAAAAAATTGTGATAGTTCCATCTCAAAAAAGTATTTGTGACGGTCCCTTTTTCCCATCGCAAATACTTATTTAAAAAATATATATAAACTACTTGCGACGGGATCTCATCGCAAAAGGTCTTTTCCTAAATACTGAATAAAATAAAAAATATATTTAATAAAATTGTGATAAATTAATGAAAAAATAATATTAATATTATTAAAATAAAAAAAATATTAAAATTCTCAATATTCACAAAAAAATAAAAAAATCATAAAATATTATTATTATTATTCATAAAATAAACAAACATTAAAAAATATAATACTAATAATAAATAATATAATAATAAAATATTAAAAAACATGCAATATACACACCAATATAAAAGACAGAAACTATAAATAGTTCATATTACAACAAATCTTGAATTCAAATGTTTTTAATATAACAAGAAAAATCATTGGGGGTAGTCTTTGGGAGGATGTGGAGGAGCTAGAGGAGATGGTGGGGGAAACTCCATCCCTAAACTACGAGTCAAATGGTTCATGTACTTCATCTGCTCATGTTGTTGTTGTTGCCATCAATACATATCTTCCTCATGATGTTGTTGTTGTTACTATTTCCATCAATCCATATCCTCCTTGTAATACTTCTACTGCAGACGCATCTCTTCCTGCTGCTTTTGCAAAATCTCTATAAGCTCACTCTGAGCTCGCATCTGCTCCTGATACAGTGAACCAGAAGATGATGCCTCTCTACGAGCTGCTCTCAAGCTATATTCCGACATCGCAGCAGTTCCATAATAACTCCCAGGAGTCAAATTAGGACTGATACCAACTACTCATCCCTTCTCGAAAGCATACTGGGTTGCCTACATCCATTCCGCCTCATCGAAATGGTGGGAACTAGTCTGATCAGTCGTCTCAGCCTGACTCTCAACCTGTGTATTAGAGGTCTCAGCCTCATATAACTCCTTTAATTCCAATTTGAAATTAAAATAGTGAAAATATTATATGCATTTAATTTTCAAACTGAAAAAAAAATACTGACCATAATCTGATGTTGGCAATCACCTCTAATCTCTCCAGTGGCTTGATCATTGTACATCCTCTGATAAATGCCCTACTCTATAATATCAGGATGCTCGAATGCCTATATGAATATAAATTAACTATTTATATTAAAATTTATATAAAATATTTAAAAAAGATACTTACCAGATGCTCTCTATGCGTACTGAATGTATGGATACCAGCTCGATGTGTTACCTCCTATCTCCCCCGGTTCTCTCAGCCCATTGAATATCTCCTCTGAAGTATACCACCCAACCAGTGTGAACATAATCCATCCCAAATATGATATGAAATGTACTCTGTTCAGTGTACTTTACACGATTGATCAAATACTATCACTCCTTTCTTTATGGTTTTCCTTCTCAAATTGTGAAAAAACTGATGGAAATAGTCACCAATAGACACCTCTCATGCTCTATGGATAGCGTCATGCATGATATCATCGATGGGATACCATAAACCCTACAAATAATTTATAATATTAAGTTATTAATGAAATAAATTTCAAAATAAATATTATTTATTTACGTAGTATCCAATGATTGAACATGTCAAGTTGCACATCAATGGGAATCTATTCCCATGTGATCCATGACTGAGAAAAAAAAATTTCAAGATATAACTCCCACGTCCAATAACTACATGCGTAAAACTAATAGAAAAATAAATAATCAAAAAATTAGTGTATAAATAAATTAATGAAAGCTAATAAAAATACACAGGTTACCATACCTTTGCATTCATGGATCGAATCCAAGACATAGACATCACTCGGGGATAGGGTCAGGAATCATTAGTCATGAAAAACTGTGCCCCCTCTGCATACCCCCTGAACTGCTAGTAGGCTGAGGGTTAAATGATCCCAAATCCTCTTCATCCAAAGGTAGGTCACCCTTCTACAACTGAAAAAATAGATCATCATCCATCTGAAACAAAAAATTATTATTTTTATAAAATAGTTTAAAATAACTATTATATATAGATATATATTAGTTATTATTATAATTATCATTTAACTATGTCAATGTTCACCTTCATCGTCATATTCATATATGATGATTTCAATGTCTTTATATTCCTCCTTGGAATCATCAATATCCATATGAGTTTCAGTTTCATCATCTCTTGACATTTCAAATTCATTTATAACATCATTAACATCATCATCACCTTTGAACCCTAATTGTGGGGTGTTATAATTGATATTCATGTATCTTTGTGAAACATATAGATTTTGAGTAGTCTCTTGAAAAATTTCAATTTCTTCCACTTTAGCAGAACCATATTCACTTTTAGTAAACTGATTTTCCCAAGATTTCATTTTTATTATGATCTAACAATCACTTAGGTCTCTTGAAGTAGTACAGTACATTGCGTAATAAATTTGATGTGTCATTTGAGCCAGTAAAAATGGTTCATTTACTGCAAGAATACTTTTATATTTAATATCGATGATTCCAAGAGTAAGTTGAACACAAAAGCCTCTCTCAGTATCCAACCACCGATATTTAAACATCATTATGTAATTTTTTCCTAGATAATACAGTTCAATAATTTCATCTAGAATGCTGTAAAAGTCAACTTTAGTTTCTCTATAATGATATCCTATCAAGAAAACTCCATTGTTCATTGTTTTTTTATTCCTCATATGCACGTGTATGAAATCAAAAACTATTCACCAGATAGGCATTATAATATTTATCCATTTTGGATGGTGGGTTACTCAATATACATAGTCACTTATCAATTTTATCAGAATGTTGAGACACCTGAAAATTTGTAAAACAACTATCAATATAATAAATAATAAACTAAATTGATATGTTAAACCATCAATAATTTATGTTACCACTTTTTGAAACCATTGAGAAAAAAAAATTCAGCGTTCTTCAAGAGCAGTTGTTGTAATTTGTGGAAGATATTTCTTGATATGATTATCATATAACCTAAAAATAAAATAAGTTTACTTACTGTAACATAAATTATAGAATAATTGATAGAATCACTCACAGTACAAATGATGACATTTCTTCACAATTGAGCAGAACATATGTATGAGCACTGTGATGTTCATCATCTGAAATCCATCATTCATGAACTCCACTAAAGCTAAGCTATGGCTGATTAAAAGTTCATAATTGATTTTCCATTTCATCATCAGCATTCCCCTCATTTCGTCCCATCTTGTTTTGTTTTGAGGGACATTCATATTCAAAATAATGAGAGAGATAGAAAAGAAATTTCTTCTTCAAAATAAGCTTCAGTAATTGAGGCTTCAACTGATGCTTTGTTACGTAATTTTTTCTTCAATTTCTAAATGAATCTCATGAATGGGTATATCCATAGAAACTATATTAGACCTCTACATTTTACTTCCTGCAGAAAATGGAATATCAGATGTTCTATTGAGTCAAATAAATCCAGTGGGAAGATTTTTTCCAGTTTACATATAATTAAAACAACACCTTCTTCCAGTTTTCTTAGTAAATAGTAGTCTATTGTTGCCACACAAATATCTCAAAAAAATATGATATGTCTATTATCGAATCCCAAAACATAGAATTCAAAAAAACTCTTAATCCAATCGGCATAAGACTTTCCATTATAACATAACAATTATGACTTTTTAATATGGTAATGTGACCATTCTTAACACATCTTCCCAAATTGAAAGCATAGCCATCTAAAAGTCTCAAATTTGCAATCCACTGACAAAATAATAAGTGACTCTCTTTGGATAGTGTATAAGCTTCTTTTGGATTCATTAACCTCTATAATCTGATATTTTCAAATAGTTCAAGTTCTAGACACCTGTAAATTTGGGAAAGATCTAATCGTGCCTTTACATTATCTTTGGTCTTACCTGGTATATCCGAAACTATATGAAATAAATTATCAAAATAGTTCTTCTCAATATTCATTACATCCAACATGTGGCGGACTAATAAATCAGACCAATATGGAAGATCCCAAAAAATGTTTTGTTTTATCCAATTGTGTTCTTTCTCAAATCCATGAATTTTCTATTGGTTTATTGTTGGTCCAAATGTGACGGGAGGTAATGAAAATAAAACTGATTTTAACTCTGTACCTAATATCATTTTTAGAGGTTCATCCCTTTCAATTGTTCCTTCTCTTAAATAAGATTTTTTCCTCTGAAAAGGATGATCAGTTGGAAGAAATTTTCAATGACAGTCAAAATAGGAAAGGTTTTTTTCCATTAACGTGCATAGGTTCTTTTTTGTCTCCCATATAGTAAGGATATGATTTCGGACCATGTGTACTCCATCCAGATAACATATCATATGTCGATAAGTCACTAATTTTCCACATTAATGTAGCTTTTAGTAGGAATTTTTTTTTCTTAGCAACATCATAAATACTCACACCATTACTCCACAATGAATTTAACTCATCAATAAATGGTTTTAAATAAACATCAATATTCTTTTTTGGATGTCCTGGGATTAATAAGGTCAAAAACATATAAGTCTCTTTCATCAACATCCATGAAGGTAAATTGTATGGAGTTATAAAGATAGGCCAACATGAATACTGACTAACATAAGAACCAAACAGACAAAAACTATCAGTAGAAAGACTCAATCATACGTTTTGGGCTTCTAAATCAAAAGATGGATGCACTTGGTCAAAATGTTTCCATGAATCACCATCAGATGGATGATTCAAGATTTTACCAGTTGAAATCTTGGTTTTGTTCTATGACATCATTCACATTGTGTTCTGAGACATAAATAAATGTTTCAACCTTGGTGTAAGCGGTAAATATCTCAACTTCTTTAAAAAATCAATCTAGACTTCCCCGATTGAGTTTCTTTATACCTCGCTTATCCACATGTGGTAAAATTATTCAATGACTCATTTTCACCAGAATATAAGATGAAATCATTTGCACATGCATGAATCTTATGATAACTAAGGCCCAAATTAAGAACTAGTCTCTTGCTCTTATGGTAATTTGCAAGCAACACATTTCTTTCAGGTAGTAGTGTTTTAACCGAAGAAAATATCTGATCAAAATAGTTGTTCGACATTCCATTATATGATTTAATAGCCATAAATTTTGCAACCGCTTCTAATTTTATTATCTTGCAAACAGGATATAATGCATCCTCATTATACCTCAACAACTCATAAAATTAAGATTGTGCCAATTCGTGAGTTAAATCAATATCATCCTGAGTTTCAGTTTGTTAAACAGATGGACCTGAAACATCGTGTACTAAATTTTGAAATCATGATGGATCTAGAATCAAATTATTAGTATCTTTTCTAGAACTGTGTTCACCGTGTTGATACCAAAAAACATAATCTGGTTGAAAACCAAAATGCAAGAGATGTTCTCTAACATTGTCAAATGTTTCAAACATTCTAAGAGAAACTTTTTTACAAGGAAACCTAATTGTGCCTTATAAAACAAGTTCTGGTTTTAATGATGCAAATGATAAGAAAGCTTCAACACTCTCAATATATACAGGATTTAAACCAGAACCTTTTGAATTTCTACGTTGATTTGTCTAAGCACGGTCATATAATAATGACTGTTGTCGACTTCCTTGTTCCATATTTTTCTACAAAATATAAAATCATTACTATTTTTAAAAAATTTAAATAATAAAAACACTATCCAAAAAAGAGAAGATAAATAATTACAGCTACTTCTTACTAATTACCACTAATTACAAGTGACATAATTTTTAGTGGATTGATAGTTGCTCTTTTTTCTGACGGATCATTTACTTCCAAATTTTTCACACTAAAATCACAATGAATAATCTTCTTGGAGGTATTCATATCCATTCCCGTGCATATGAGAATGCATAAGTGTACCTCCGACCAGATTTTTCATTGTGATTTCAGTGTGAGAAAGATGCAAGTAAATGATCCATCAGACAAAAGATCCCCCTTTTCATTGATGAATCATCTTCTTCCAACTATCACCTCCGAAAAACATTATAAAAAATATGGTCCTAAAAATTTATATCCAATCTCATGCATACGAGATTGGATATGCATATGTAGAAGCACATTTTTTATAATGTTTTGAGTCGGTGAGAGTTAAAAGGAGAAGTCTCATCGAGCAAAAGGAGTGCCTCCAATCCACTGGAAATTGTGCCAAGTTCTTACAATTTATTACAATTTATTCCTAATTATTGGTAATTTATTCTTAATTATTTCTAATTTTTTCTAATTATTCCTATTTTTTAAATTTTTCCTAATTTTTCCTAATATTTACTTAATTATCCCTAATTTTCCCTAATTTTCCCTAATTTTCCATAATTATACCTAATTATCCCTAATTATCCCTAATTATCCCTAATTATCCCTAATTATCCCTAATTATCCCTAATTATCCCTAATTATCTCTAATTATCTCTAATTATCCCTAATTATGACTAATTATCCCTAATTATGACTACTTATCCCTAATTATCCCTAATTAGCCCGAATTATCTCTAATTATCCCTAATTATCCCTATTTATCCCTAATTATCCCTAATTATGACTAATTATGACTAAATATGACTATTTATTACTAATTATGACTATTTATTACTAATAATTACTAATCATTACTATTCATTAATATTCATTACTATTGATAACTATTCATTACTATTTATTACTATTTATTACTATTCATTACTCTTCATTACTATTGATTACTATTTATTACTATTTATTACTATTTATTACTGTTTATTACTGTTTATTACTACTTATTACTATTTATTACTATTTATTACTATTTATTACTATTTATTATAAATTATTACTAATTATTACTATTTATTGCTAATTATTACTAATTATTGCTAATTATTACTAATTATTACTATTTATTACTAATTTTTACTAATTTTTACTAGTTATTACTAGTTATTACTAATTATTACTAATTATTACTAATTATTACTAATTATTACTATTTATTACTATTTATTACTATTTATTACTACTTATTACTATTTATTACTATCTATTACTATTTATTACTATTTGATACTAATTATTACTATTTATTACTATTTATTACTATTTATTACTATTTATTACAATATATTACTATTTATTACTATTTATTACTATTTATTACAATATATTACTATTTATTACTATTTATTACTATTTATTACTAATTATTACTAATCATTACTAATTATTAGTATTTATTACTAATTGTTACTAATTGTTTCTAATTGTTACTAATTTTTACTAATTCTTAATATTATTACTATTTATTACTATTTATTACTAATTAATAATATTTATTACTAATTAATACAAATTGTTACTAATTGTTACTAATTTTTACTAATTATTATTAATTGTTACTATTTATTACTAATTGTTACTAACTATTACTAGTTGTTACTTATTATTACTAATTGTTACTAATTATTACTAATTGTTACTAATTATTAGTATTTGTTACTGATTATTAGTATTTATTACTAATTATTAGTATTTATTACTAATTATTAGTATTTATTACTATTTTTTACTAATAATTACTATTTATTCCAAATTATTACTAATTACCGCTAATTATTACTAATTAGCATTAATTATTATTAATTACTACAAATTACCGCTACTAATTACTAATTACCGCTAATTATTTATATTCATTGCTAATTATCTTTAATAATTCCTAATTACTACTAATTATTAATAATTAGTACTAATAATTTAAATTTATTATTAAAAATAAATATTGATGGAAAAACAATATAAATCTAATCTAATTACAACTAATTAAAAATAATTAAAATTAATATAAAAAAATAAAATAAATATTAAATTAAATAAAACATAAATAACTTTAAACTTGATCTCTTATAGGTAGAGACGACTTCAAAAACTTCTTCGTAAAAAAAATTAACTCAAAGAAATTTTCACTCTAAAATTAGAGTTTAGAGAGAGAGAGAAAGTAGGGATTGAGAGGAAGAATGAAAAAAACTGATTGGGGTATATATAGGTTAGATTAGTTGCGACAATAGAATTTGCGATGGGACCTGTCACAAATACCTTCAGCCACATTAATTACTATCGGCCGTTAAAAGGGTATTTATGATGGGACCCGTCACAAATAGTGGCTTGCCAACACACTATTTGTGACAGGGTAACATCCCGTCGCAAATAATATTTACCGCTGCCAGGTATTTGTGATGGGTCTCATCGCAAATATTGACCAGCGGATGAACTATTTACGATAGGGAAATCCCCCATCGCAAATAGTATTTTACTGTCTCTGGGTATTTGCGACGGGGGGTGCCTCCCCGTCGCAAATACCCTTCCTGCGGTTTGGCGTGCAAACCGTGGAAAACCGCGCCTAACTTTTTGTGACGGTTCGATGCCCCCGTCGCAAATAACCTCTTCGACGGACTATTTACAACGAAATTTATTCCCGTCACAAAAGACCATTTTTTCCATAGTGATATCAGATAGATCTTCTTGGAGGGATCCCATATGAATTTTAAAAATCCTCATTTCTCTTCTTAAATAAAAAACTTCTTGATGTGTATGATCTATTTTCATAAAAAATCAACTGAAGATGGGCAATAAATTTTTCAACGATGAAAGTAATATCTTCCTCCCAGTCTATATTATTTTCAAAACTTATATGCAATAAAATCTAATTTAACAACTTCAAAATGTTATTCTTAAACTCGATACGATCTTCAAAGGCTAGAACTTGAGAAGACTCAGAAGATGGTCCAACTTCCTGAGATGGTCCAGTAAGGAAAGCTGATTTGAATACCATGAACCATTATATGTAGAAATAAAAAATCTTAATATCTAACAAAATCAAAATCTCCCTTCCTTGGGTAGATATAGTGCTGAATAAACTTTAATAGTTGTATACACTCTGTACTTAGCTCATTCGGAGTAGGCCTTCTGAAGGTTATGGCATTCATTAGTTCTTCCAAGGCATTCTTAATCTCAATGTGGGGATGGTTTACTGGATATGTGTAACATCCTAGGTATTTATAGAATAATACATTTTCATATCTATTAATATTTTTGAATTTAAAATTAATTTTAGTTTAAAGTGGACACAATGTATGATAGTGTACTTGACACGCAAAAATGGGTTTCTCTGAAATCTTACGTTGCACACAACACTAAGTTACACCGAAAAATAATACAACAATAATATTATTATTTTAAATGGTAGTTAACACCTAGTTGTTGTATTAAAGGGAATGAACAGAATTAACTATATTATTATTTTATGTATTTTTTAAATGTTTTACATTTATCCAATAAATTTTAAAGGCTTAAAATGAGAATAAATCCAATTTTAAGTATAAAATACTCTAATATTTTTAAAAGGTCATTTTACCGCCTTTTGATGGAGAAAAATTTTTAAATATAATTTTTTAAAAAATTATATGTTATGTTTGACAAAATAAACTTCTTATTTAGAATCAGGACATCAAAATTTACTTTTGTTGAAATTTTGGTATTTTTCTGATAAAATCCATATTTTAATGAATAGTGAAAATACTGCAGTTTAATTCAAAATAGCATTTTCATCTAATTTATTTATATAGTTAGATTGTTATTTTAATTGGTTTTAAAGTGTAATTGGATTAATTTTTTATCATTTAATCTAATTTTGTTCATTTTAAGTAATTTTACATTTAAATTGGACATAAATACATGTTAATCTTTTGACAATTTTTACTTTTAAAAAACCTGCTTTCTGGTTTTGACAACGGGAATTAATTTTTAATTTAATTACTATAATTACTGTGTTTTGAATTTGGAAAAATTAATTCCATATTTGGAATCATAAGGTCCAAATTATTTAAATATCTACCTTTTATTTTTGTATATTATGAACAGTAACATCAGTAATTATTTTTATTTACCATGGTTAAAGGGTAAATTAGGTAAATAAGGGTAAAAATAATATTATAATAATAAAAAACAACCCTAACGCATATCCTAATCTTATTATATGAGTCACGGTCAACCAAAAAAATCCTTATTCCTAACTTTTGGCATTTGGGAGCCACTTGGGTGTGAAAATGACATGTTAAAATAATTAATTTAAAGTAAAAAAGAAATATAACACAAACATGTATCATTTTACTAAAACAATTTTAATATGGGGTTATATAATTGATATATTTGACTATAAATAGTTATTATAAATATAAAAATATTTCCTAAATCATGGTATTTTATTTATAATTTTTATACATTAAATAAATTTATTTATTTATGACACAATAATGATGTAGTGATTACCTTATTAATGAAAGATTCAAATAAATGATATTATAAACATTAAAATAAATATACTTTAAAATTTTTGATACCATAAAATAATTTTTTTGATTACATTGAAATGTTAGGGATTATTTAATCCCTTTTTTTAAAAGTAATCAAGTTTTTATGACTTTAACAAAAATCAATTTCTAAATAGTGTCACAATTGACATAAATGAGTTTTTAAAACAAATGCTATTTTATTAAATGATATAATAGTCCTAAAAATATAATATTTGTCCAAATGAATTATATAATGTTAAAAATTTCATTAATGATTAACTTTTAGTTCTATTGTCATTTTATAGTGACTATAGTAACCATATATTGTGAAAATACAAGAAGACATGGTAAGAGTTGATGTTTATAACTAAGGTTTAAAGCTAAAGGATAAGGTTAATTTTGTGACATAAAATTGTCCTAAACCTATTGGTTGATATTATTACGAACCATACTCATATTACCCTAGAAATATATCAATTTGGAGCCATTATAATTTTAAAATAAATTTATAATAAAATAATATTTCAAGACTTTCCTAAAGTGTCCCTCCTCTCTCTTATAAAAGGACACCACCTATACCCACTTACTCACATATCTCAATACCCTTGGATCATAAAAATTATGCTCAAATAAACTCCAAAAATCCCTCCCTTCCTCCTAAAATCCTTACCTTGGGTAGAAGTCAATTCAATAAATCCTTTTGGCTCAAATCAAAAGAAGTTACCTGTTTTAGAGGTAACGTCTTCTCTCAAGTTCCTTTCTTTTATTTTCCTTCTCTACTCCCTATGATATTCTTATTATATGATTACATAAAAAAAGTGTCCTAAATATACTAGTATTTTTTTATTATAAGTATTTTAACTACACTTACACACACCTCCATCTAATGGATACGAACATAATATTTCTGTGTACGGTGAACTACTGCCTCACGAAACGATGATTGTTCAATTTTCTCCTACCAACTATAATGGTGTACACTATGATGGGACTGTATCTATATATGATATATATTATATTTATATTTTCTCTATTCTTCTATAATTTTTATTTAAAACATACCGTTATGTAACATATATAAAATATATATTATACTGTAATTACAATATACCTATGTATCATTTAGTTTTCATTCCTTTAATATGACAATGAAATGAAAATAGCGTTCATGTGTACGTACGGCCTACTGTCTCCATGAACGGTGCATTTCATTTATTATCTCAAAATATTATGGACATAATAAATACATATATAATGGATATATATGATATTTAAATCATGAATAATAATATTCTGGAGATGATTGACTTTTTTACTAAATTTACAAGTTACATCAAAATAAGTTCATTTTCGACTCAAGTACCGAATATCAAAAAAATGACCAATATGAACTTAAATAATTATATAATTTTTATAGCATGTAAATAAGTGATATAAAAGTAATAATAAACTTGAAAAAGTTTCTCAGGAAATTATAAATTAACCTAAGTTTATTATTTAGGAAATTAAATAACAAACAAGACAAGTCAAATTCGAGGTAAGGTAACTTCTTAACCCGGTTTCCGTTCTTTGGGTTAATCTTCTACTTATTGATTATGTCATGATATGATTATGTGAGAAATAAATTTTGATATCCTATATTTTATTTATACTTTATTTATGTGTATTTATAGTGAATACACATAATTTATCTATTTTATTAACAAAATGAACATTTTAAGGGAAATCTTAACTCAATCTCCATTAATTGAATTAAATATCCATGTCGTTAGTTTTTTTTTCAATAATATCTGTGAATGAACTATGATTATTTTACATTGAATACCTAATTATATTTGGTGTATTTATATTTGTCTCACATAATTATTTCATTGATTTATCCTTGATCTAATGATATGATCTTTTTAAGGGATTTCGTCTCAATCTCCTTTCATTAAGGTATATTTTGATAATATACACCACCTTATTTTATATGATGTATAATAAACTATTTTTTACTTTTAATTCAAATAGAATCCTTTTTCATGAATCATTTTAATAAATGAAAAAAAGTATTGTTTTTAACATATGTGGCGACAACGAATTTTTCGCCACCGTAACCGCTATTTGATATTTGACTTCCTCTATAAGCATTAATATTTTTAAAAGGAAATGAAATCCCTTATTCCATTTTTGGGTGTTTTGGTTTTGAAAATGGTTTTGAAAGTGGATTTACTATTTCAATATCTTGAAATGATTTCTTGTGATTGGAAATTAAATTTTATGAGTGAAATTTTGATAATTGCAATTTATTACATGTTATTATTAAATAATGGTACTTGGACATTTGACAGGTGGTTACATGATAAACCAAATATGTGTGGTTATGTGATAAACCAAAGATGGGTGGTTATGTGATAAACCATATATGGGTGGTTCCATGATAAACTAAGGATGGTTGGTTATGTTATAACATCCAATGCATTGGGTATGGAAGTCGTCCGTATGGCTATTCTATTTAGTGATATGTGTGGAAGTCGATCGTATGGTTATTCCATTTAAGTATGTTTATTTCTCAAGTTACCTTTTTATGTTATATGTTTCTTTATATGGGTTTATGGTAATCATTTTTTTATAAAAATGGTAAGCAATGAGCTTATATTCAGTGAAGTATATTTACTTCTTTTTAAAGGTGAAAAGTTTTACTTTATGATAAAGTATTCATGATTTTCATGTTATACTAAGACTAATAGTTTTCCTTCTTTGTGTACCCCTTATTGATATTTTTATGCTCATACCAAGTTTTTGAAATGTTTTTCATAAGGTATAAGGAAGGGTAATAGAAAGGAAGAATTCAAGTAGATTTTCATCAATAAAAGAAATCGTATTTATTTTTAAAATGTTTTATATTGTGGAAGAAATGGATACTCTTTTAGTTGTATCCAATTTTTATAAATTTGAGTTTTTATGTAATATTTATGGCCTAACTATCTGAAACTCTAACACTAAAAAGATCCTCAATGTGAATTCTTTACTTAACTCGATATTATGTAACGTTTAAGGTCGGTGCCTTATAGTTAGTATCAGAGGACGGTTTGGACAACTTTAAAGATTAGGATGTTTTCTTAAGGGTTAGGGATATCATCATGGGTTTATAATTTTAAGGTATATAATAATTTAAATATCTTAGAAACCCATTTTTAGGCTTTATGATCTAGAATATTAAGGTGACTAATGGTATTTTTTAATACATTAGCCTTTGAGAAAATTATAGGTTATTAATTATTGAGATGTAAAATGTGAGGTATGAGATAAAATTTGAGGTTAAAATATGTTATGGTAATTTTTGAGGATTTTATCTCATTTTTAGAAATGTGAAAAAATTATATAGTTTTTAAAAAAGTACAACACAAGAATCAAACCCACAACCAAAGTGCGATTGGGATTTATCGCCTACCACTGGACTACGTGAAGTCCCTGGTTATTATGACTTATTCTTTTTAGTTAAATGATTTTATGGATTAAGAATAAGTTTATTTTAGGAACTTATGTATATACTTAGTATAGTAAAATGATTTGGTGATTAAGTGATAAATGTTATTTTGGAAGACGTTCTCTATTTTGGGAAACTATAAGCCTAAGGAAAATAGAATACTATGGGATGTCATATGAAGAGTAATGGTTGAAATTTATTTTGGAATAATATATGTTTTTATTATGTACATATGGATATTTGGGTTATTTATGGAAATGATTAACCTATCATGGATAACATGTTATTAGGTTAATTACTTTTAAGTATCAGACCTTAAGAGTAGTCGATGTTATTTGGAGATAAATGTTAAAACATATCCTAGAAGACTATGTGATCAAATCCTTTTAAATTTTGGTTTTCAATATTAGTTTGTATTATTTGAATAATTTTAAGTAATTTTATTTGTTGAATGGTCTATGTTGGAATTTGGATATTACTATTGAATTTTAAAGATTAAAAGTAGTCTTTTTTTTCTAATAAAGATTATTCTTTTGGGGGAATTATCTTATCTTATCCTAACCATTTTGGTTATGGTTAATGTTTCAAGATAGGATGAATAGATAGTTAATCTTTTTTATATTAATTTATTATCTAGATGTTGATTCTACTACTTTAGGTGTGACCAATTCATCTTGAATACTCATCATTTGGAGAAAAGATGAGTTTGTGGTAGTAATTTATTAAAGGATGAAACTATACTTAAAAATTATGTTTCCTTATATTCTTAGTCAATATCATAAATAAATTCATAAACTTTATGAAAAGTATATTAAAACAAAAATCTTTTCCATTTAATTTTCCTACTAAGAAATCAAATTTTGTTTAACCCGTCACAAGTTTATGGTTTTCTGGTTGTTAAATTTCTCCTGATCATGTTTTCTATCACTCTTTATCAGAACAAGATGGTTATTTTTTCTTCCATATCCATGTTTTCCTACATAGAATCTTAGTATGTTTTATCTTAGGTGACCTTTGTAATTCTATTTCTTTCTTTTAATGTGATATTTTTATTTACTCTTTTTTCAATATGGTATTTTCAATGAAGTTTCCAAACCCAATTTTAAAATTGTGAGGACACAATTTCTAAAAGGGATAAATGATGTAACATCCTAAGTAATTATAGAATAATACATTTTCATATCTATAAATATTTTTGAATTTAAAATTAATTTTAGTTTAAATGGAACACTATGTATGATAGTGTACCCAACACGCAATAATGGGTTTCTCCAAAATCTTACATTGCACACGACATTGAGTTATATTGAAAAATAATATAATATTATTATTATTATTTAAAATGATAGATAACGACTAACCGTTGTATTGGAAGGAATGAACAGAATAAACTACATTATGATTCTACATATTTTTTAAATATTTTTATATTTATCCAATAAATTTTAGGGGATTAAAATTATAATGAATCTAATTTTAAGCATAAAATACTTTAATATTTTTAAAATGTCATTTTACCACATTTTGATGGAGAAACCCTTTTAAAACTAGTTTTTGTTAAATTTATATATTATGTTTGATAAAATAAAATTCTTCTTTAGAATCAGGATATAAAAATTTACTTTGGTTGAAATTTTGGTATTTTTCTGATAAAATCCATATTTTAATGAATAGTGAAAAATACTGCATTTTAATTCAAAACTGCATTTTCATCTAATTTATTTATATAGTTATATTATCCTTTTAATTGGTTTTAAAGTGTAATTAGATTAATTTTTTATCATTTAATATAATTTTTTTCATTGGAAGTAATTTCACATTTAAATTGGACATAAAAACATGTCAGTCTTTTGATAGTTTTTACTTCTTAAAAACCTGATTTCTGGTTTTGAAAATGGGAATTAATTTTAAATTAATCACTAAAATTTTTGTGTTTTGAATTTAGAAAAATGGATTCCATATTTGGAATCATAAGGTCCAAATGTTATAATTAAGTACCTTTTATTTTTAGACATTATCAATAGTAACTTCAGTAATTATTTTTATTTACCACGGTTAAAGGGTAAATTAGGTAAATAAGGGTAAAAATAATATTATAATAATATAAAAAACCCTAAAACATTTCCTAATATTATTGGATAATTCACGATAAACCAAAACAATCCTTATTCTAAACTTTTGGCATTTGGGATCCACTTGGGTGTGAAAATGACATGTTATAAAAATTAATTTAAAGTAAAGAGAAAAATCACACAAACATGTATCATTTTACTAAAACAATTTTAATGTGGGGTTATACAATTGATATATTTGTCTATAAATATTAATTATAAAGTTGAAAATATTTATTATATCATGTTATTTTATTTATAATTTTTATACATTAAATAAATAAATTTATTTATGACACAATAATGATGTGGTGATTACCTTATTAATGAACGATTCAAAAAAATGATATTATAAACATTAAAATAAATTTAATTTGAACATTTTTATGCCATCCACGAATTTTTTGGATGAAATTTAAATGTGAGGGATGATTTAATTCATTTTTTTAAGGAATCAAGTTGTTATGAGTTTAAAAAAAACAATTTCTAAATAGTGTCAAAATTGACATAAATGAGTTTTTAAAATAAATACAATTTTTAAAAATGATATAATAGTCCTAAAAAATAATATTAAGTAAAAAATTTATATAATGTTAAAAATTTTATTAATGATCCACTTTTAGTTCTACTGGCATTTTATAGTAACAATAGTAACCATATATTGTGAAAATACAAGAAGATGTGGTAAGAGTTAATGTTTTTTACTAAGGATTAAAGCTAAAAGATAAGGTTAATTTTGTGACATAAACTTGTCTAAAACCTATTTTTTGAGATGATTTTGACCCATACTGATATTATCCTTGAAATATATCACTTTTGAACCATTATAATTCTAAAATAAATTTATAATAAAATAATATTTCAAGACATTCCTAAAGTGTCCCCCCCCCCCTCTTATAAGAGGTCACCACCTCTACCCACTTACTCACACCTATAAAGCCCCTTGTCTCATCCAAATTCTTCTCAAAAAAACTCAAAACACCTCTCCCTTACTCCTATAATCCTTACCTTGAGTATAAGGCAATTCAAGAAAGCCTTTTGGCTCAAATAAAAAGAAGTTACCCGATTTAGAGGTGACATATTCTCTCAAGTTTCTTTATTTTCCTTCTCCACTCACTATGATATTCTTATTTTATGATTACATCACAAAACCAGTATAATTAATATACTAAGATTTTTTTATGAGAAGTATTCTAACTACACTTACACACACCTCCATTTAATGGATAGGAAAATATTGTTTCTTTGTACGGTGAACTACTGCCTCACGAAACGATGATTGTTCAATTTTATCCTACCACCTCTCAAAGTTTCCATTATGATGGCACTATATATATGATATATATTATATTTATATTGTCTCTATGATTCTATAATTTTTATTTACAATATACCTTTATGTTTTCCATAATATGTAGATACGATAATTTTATTTGAGGAGGTGCGGACTATGTAACGCCCTGACCCCAGTTACCCAGAGTCGGTGAATTGTTACATAACATTGGAATGATAAAAATAATCATATCCCAAAATACCAATTAGTTTAGTAGCTTTGGAAGTACTATATACATTCATAAGTTTTACATTACATCATGAAATAAAAAACATCAACAACATTTTGTCCCCTTTTAAACAAACTTATATCCTTAGCCTATCACTGAAGGTCAACTATAAAATACTTCTTCACATCCTGGGAAAAAGAAAACATAGAAAGGGGTGAGCTTAGATGCTCAGTAAGGATAACAATATAGAAGAAACTTTCATAAATAAGCATAAACATTTAGGGCAATGTATAAGACTAAAAAAAATCCTTTTAAACTTAAACTTCAGCATAATATGGAAAAGATAAAATCAAATAATTCCATTAACTTATTCACATGAATATTCTATTAGTCGAATAATCACATGCAATATCAATAGCCACTTTCATAATGATGTAATGCATAATGTCAGACTTCATAACCACATATTCAAGGCCTTGTGTCAAGACTACAAATAAGATTTTGTCAAGTCCTTGTGCCAATACACTAGTTTGTCTCTTGATACCTACCGATGCATTGAAAAGCTATAGCGGGCTCCACCCATCACTTACTAAGTCCAATGCATTCCTCATATTAAAAGGTTTAAACGCAACATAAACATTCATATTAAAACTAGCATACCAAATGTCAATACTTTATCCATAAAACATGAATGGTGTAAAAATAATACATCCATAGTCAAACATATCACAAAACCATCAATACAATATGGAAGTGTTGTATCATAATAAATCAACTTCAAACAAGATTAAAATCCATCAAAGGATGTTAACATGGATGAAATCAAAACTTTTTAAGAGAAATATCTCTTTATATTTTGAAATCATTTAGAAGTCATGTAATTATAAAAGAAAATATTTATTTTGAAAATATTCTTATAATATTGTAAGGGAATCTTAGACGATGTTATAATGGTGGAAAATAGTTGCACCTGTCATATAAGTTAAAAAAACATTCTTACCTTAATTTTGTCAAAAAGGTCATAAAGTACCTTGTTTGGAAAACAACAAAAAGATTCCTTTCAAAACATATACAGTCAAATAAGGGTATAAATTAATTTAACTCATAGTCTAGTAAATTATAAAAAAATTGAAATACATTTTTAATAAAACACATATTTGGATGATAAAGAGGTCCTAGTAGATACTTACGTAAAAACAACCTCGGATAATAAAGAGATTGTGAAATTAACCCTTACCTTGTACTTTTCCTTGGTTGAGGGTACGTTAACCTCCTGTATAATAGTTAAATAATTTTTATTAAATTATACAAGAACCATATAAGTAAATATGATATCATATATGATCTTCTAATATTACTTTGTTAAAAATATTTTATTATTATCGTCGTTTCGGGTGTTAACTGATTTATTTTCCTTGATATGTTTTATTATGTAAGTCATGTTTTTTATGGATATGATTTACTTTATTCATATATAGAATGATATTAATTTCTTAAACATTATTTTTAATCATCAAATAAAAATTATTCTTGAATGATTACGATGGGTAATTAACCTCATCATGTTCGTGGAGACGGTAATCCATACGTACACACGAGCGACAATATCATTCAATTGAAGGTGAAATTGTATATAATTGAATGTTATATCATATATAAAAAATAATTAACATGTTATATTTATTATTTACATAAAGTATACATCGTTATTATAATCATCAAAATAATGAAGTGTTTG
This sequence comes from Viscum album, assembly GCA_963277665.1. Taxonomy (NCBI): domain Eukaryota; kingdom Viridiplantae; phylum Streptophyta; class Magnoliopsida; order Santalales; family Viscaceae; genus Viscum; species Viscum album. The sequence goes on along the minus strand of OY728148.1, from coordinate 1,093,154,379 downwards.
AATAATAAACTACACCACGATGTGGAGACGGTAAGCCGTATGTATGCACGTATGATGACTTTGTAATTCATATGATGGATAGAATAATGAATATGTTTTACCATTTTTTATAATAAAATCACATTATATAGAAGATACTGGAGTTATTATTTTGAATGGAAACAACAAATAAATAGGAAGTGGAAGAAGAAAAGAACTTGAAAGAGGTGATGAAATATTTACCTCTTCTTCGGGTTCTTCTTTTTGATTTGATAAAAAGGGCTCCTTAGGTTGGATTTCTGACCAAATTAAGGCCTCTAGGATGAATAGAGGATATTTGGGCAGGGTTTTGATGATCCAAAATTCTTTGGTGGTGTAAAATTAAGAGAAGGGGAAGTGCCCTTTTATAAGAGAGGTGAGGGTCACTTTAGGAAAAGCTTGAAATATTATTTTATAATAAATTCATTTTCAGTTTATAATGGATAAAAAATGATTTATTTATAGGATAAGGTAAGGATGGGTCGAAAAAATCTCAACCAATAGGTTTTATATAGTTTTAGGTCACCATATTAAATTTATCTTTTAGATTTAACTCTTAGTTAAATAGTTTGTAATTTACCATGTCTCTGTGTATTTTTATATTATATGGTTAATAAACTTAATATAAACTTCCAAGTGAACCCAAGTGGTTAATTATTAATATATATAACCTTATATAAGTCCTTTTGATGAAACTTATATTTTTATAAATATTATATCAATTAATAATATACTACTTTTTTTTAAAACTCAATTATGTCAATTTTGATACTATTTAGTATTTGATTTTTGTGAAAATTATAATAGAATGATTACTTCGAAAAAAAATTATTTAATCAACCCTAACATGTCATATTAACCAAGAAAATTATTGTAATTTATAAAAAGTCTCAAATTGAATTTATTTGGATATTTATAATATCAATTATTTTAATATTTCATTAATAAGGTAATTATTATATCATCATTGTGTCATAAATAAATTACATTATTTAATATCTAAAATTTATAAATAAAATACCATTATGTAGGAAATATTTTTATCTTTATAATTAATGTTTATAGTCAAATTTATATTGTGTTTAACCCTATATTAAAAATAGTTTAGTTATTAAACCTTGAATTTAACTCTTTTAACTCTTCTTTAAATAAAATAATAATAAATGTCCTTATCTAATCTAAGTGGACCAAAGGGGGTCATATTATATTACTAAGGTTTTTTTGGTCTAATTACATGTATCCAATATAATTGGGACATGTGTTAGGGTAATTATGATATTATTTTTACCTTTAATTACCCTATTTACTTTTAACCGTAGTAAATAAAAGTCAAAAGTTAATATTCACCAAAAATTATTTTCATCTCATTGAACCACATTTTACTTACTGATATCAACCATGTCTCTCAGATTTTTGAAATTCAACTCACAAAATCCATAAAATTAGGTTTTATGAAAATTTGCAAATGCTCCTAGGAGGTGGGTAAAAGACAGTAAAAAGTTCAATAAAATTTATATATATATAAACTTATTATAAAATGACTTCAATGAATTACATTTAACTTATATAGGTATTTTGTATCTATTTTAACCTAAAATAAATTTAAATAAAATAAATAATTATTAAAATAAGAAGTCGGTATTAACCAATAACGCATTTTCTTTCACTACTCATCAAAAATTGAAATTTTTCAGAAAAATACCAAAAATTCACCCTAAGCTAATTTTGATACTCTGAATCCAAAAATGAAGTACATTTTTAAATATAAAATTAATAAAATTTCAAAAAGTGGTTATTACTATTCATAATGGCTAGTTTGATTGGTTGTGGTGTGTTAAAATCTCAAAGTTTCCTACAATGCAAGCTATTGCATTATTCAAAGGGAATCGTACCATGGAAGCTTGGGGTGTTACATTCTCCCCTCCTTAAAATAATTTTTTCCTCGAAATTTTTAGAATATTACTGCATAAAAAGATTCATGTGATTCTTCATTATTAGTTCCTCGGGTTCCCACGTTTCATCTTCCATCTTATGGTTTTTTCATAGAACTTTCACTAGGTGAGTTGTCCGGTTTCCCAACACTTTTTCTCTGGTATCAAGAATTTTGACAGGCTCTTCACAATAAGACAGATCAGGTTCCAGTTCAATTTCTTCATAGGTGAGTACATGCATTGGGTCAGGCATGTATTTTTTCAAAATTCATACCTGGAATACATCGTGAAATTTGAAGAGACTCGGAGGCATTTCCAAACAATAATCTACAACTCCAATTTGTTCTAGAATTTCGAAAGGTCCGATATACCCGGTACTCAATTTACCCTTCTTACCAAAACATATAACACCCTTCCATAGAGATACCATCAAGAAAACATGGTATCCCACTTGAAATTCCAAATCCTTTCTTAAATTATCGGCATAGATCTTTTGCCTAATTTGGGCTTCTTTGATGTTGGTTTGGATAACCTTCACCTTTTCCATTGTTTCCTCAACAAGTTCTGGGCCTACGAGTTTTCTTTCACCAACATCATCCCAACAAGTTGGTGTGCAACATCTCTTTCCATATAATGCTTCATATGGTTCCATATGAATACTTAAATGGATGCTATTGTTATAGGAAAATTCTACCAGAGGTAAATATTGATCCCATGTACCTTGAAAGTAAAGTGAGCAAGATCTCAACATGTAATCTAAGGTTTGAATAGTCCATTTTGATTGTCCATCAGTTTGAGGGTGGTAGGCAGTGCTTAAACGAAGTTCAGTATCTAGGGAATTCTGAAGAATTTTCTAGAATCTTGATGTAAAATGGGGATCACGATCAGAAACAATCTATAAGGGTACTCCATAAAGTCTCGCAACATCATTAATATATAGTCTTATTATACGTTTAAGTGGTAAATCTTATCTTATAGCAAGAAAATGTGTTGATTTGGTAAGACAATAAACAATGACCCATATTGCATCATTCCTTCTAGGAGTCTTTGGTAGACCCATGACAAAGTCCATTGTAATATTATCCCATTTCCACTCAGGTATGGGAAGAGGTTTTATGACTCCTCTAGGCTGTTTCCTTCTATCTTTCACTTTTTGACAAATGATACATCTTGACACAAAATTAGCAATCTCCCTCTTCATGTTCTCCCACCAAAAATGTTCCTTCAAATATTTATACATCTTAGTGCTACCAGGGTGTATAGAGAAATTGGAGATATGAGAATAATCCAACAATTCCATTTTTAGATTAGGTAAATTGGGAACACAAAGTCTCTTCCCAAATTTCAAAATCTCATCTTCATATATGAAGTCACTCAATCTCCCATCATTCACAGCTTTAATCTTCTTTTGAAACTCCACATCATCAGTCTGAGAACTCTTTATCCTTTCTATTAAATATGGTTTGGCAACCATTTGAAAAAGCATTGATGTTTCACCTTCCATGGTTATTCCCATATCCATCTTTACTAGATCCATGAAAATAGGATCCCTTTCAATTCTCATCTTATTCAAAACTCCAGGATCCTTTCTACTCAAATCATATGCCACTTTATTTTCCTTCCCCAGGTGGTATTTTATAGTGAAATCATAATCCTTGAGTAGTTCAATCCATCACCTTTGGCTCATGTCGAGTTCTTTTTGTGAGAAAATATACTTCAAACTCTTGTGATCAGTATAAATCTCACATTTTTCACCATAGAGATATTGTCTCCATATTTTTAGAGCAAATATTACAGCTTCTAACTCAAGATAATGAGGTGTATAGTTTATTTCATGAATTTTTAGCTATCGTGATGCATAGACAATAACTCTATCATTCTTCATAAGGAAACAACCAATTACTTTCTTTGAAGAATCATTATAAATAATAAACCCATCATTCCTTGATGGTAGATTCAAGATATGATCATTGACTAATTTTATCTTCAGTTCTTTAAAAAATTCTTCACAATCTTTTTTCCAAACAAATTTAACCCCTTTACGAGTGATCTTGGTTAATGGGTTAGACAACCAAGCAAAATTATGGAAGAAATGTCGATAATAACCTACTAAACCAATAAACTGCATACCTTAGTTATAATTTTCAGTTCTGGCCATTCTTGGATTGCCTTGGTCTTTGAAGGATCAATAGAGATTTCATCCTTAGAGACAATATGGCCAAGAAAAGAAATCTCCTAAATACAGAATTCACATTTGATAAATTTCCCATATAATTCATTTCTTCTAAGAGTCCTTAGGATAATGCGCAATTTATTTTCATAAACTTTATAGCTTTTTTAGTATACCAAAATATCATTAATAAATACACTATAAAGTCATCAAGATATTCCTTGAAAACTCTATTCATTAGATCCATGAATATAGAGGGTTCATTAGTCAATCCAAAAGGCATTACTATAAACTTGTAATGCTCATACCTGGTTCGAAATGCTATTTTTAGAATGTATTCCATTTTCACACACAATTGATGATATCTAGATCGAAGTTCAATCTTTTAAAAATATTTAGCTCCCTGAAGTTGGTCGAATAAATCATTAATTCGAGGTAGGGGATACTTGTTCTTTATTTTTATAGCATTTATCTCCCTGTAGTCAATGCACAACCTCATAGATCAGTCGTTCTTTTTAAAAAAAAAGACAGGGGCTCCCCATGGAGAAACACTAGGGTGAATAAATCCCTTTGTTACTCAATTCCTCTAGTTGTTTCTTTAGTTCCACTAATTCCACAGTGGTCATTATATAAGGTTTCTTTGATATGGGCCTTGAACCAGGAATTAAATCAATGGAAAACTCAATTTCTCTTTCTGAAGGATGTCCAGGTAAATCCTTATGAAACACATCAACATATTCTTGCACAATAGGTATGTCCTCTATTAGAACATTATTTTCCTCACCCATAGTTATTTCATTCTTTTCTTCCCCAATAATTGAATTTAGTAGACTACTGGGGGAGGATCTAGATAAGAATCATGTGGTGACGTTTCTGCTCTAAATATTAAGTACTCCTTATCATCATCAAAAAATGTAACCTCCTTCTTAAAATAAATTTTTTCATCATGGTTTGAAATCCAATCCATACCGAGGATTATATCAAATTCAACCTTGGGTATGATGATGTGATCAGAAGATAAAGAACATTTATATTCCTTAATGGGAACTGATTTACAAAACTTGGTTACAATGACACTTCCCTTAGTTTTTTTGACTGACAACTCCCTTGTTAAGTCAAATTGAAAATATCTAATTTTCTTAGAAAACTGGGAAGATATGAAACAATGCGATGATCTAGAATCAAATAAAGCATTGGATAAACATGAGGAAACCATTAAATTACCTTCCACCATGCCTTTAGGAGCTTCAACCTCATCATTAGTGATTGCATAAGCTTGTCCTTGCTCCCTTGTCCTTTTTTTAGGTAATTTCCCTTTGCACTTAGGATATTCATTTGCATAATGCCCCTTTTCTCTATAATTGTAGCATTCAACATTGATAGCCTATTTCTTCCCCTTGAAATCACGATCTTGGTGGAATTTTTCTTTGAGGAAGTATATACTCATAAACCCTTCATAATGGTTTGTAAAGAAAATGAGAATTATCCAAAGCATATCCCCTAGGAGTGTTGTAACCAAGAGTGCAGCAAGGCCCATTGTCGTGCACCAATTATCATTCGAGTCTAGCTCAAAGTAATGTTTTCGGGTTTTACCCCTATGTACATCTGTGCTAGAGCCGCCTCTACCTGCTCATATCTAGACAGATATGTATTTCTTAGAAAACTCACAAAATCTCTACAATACCAAAATTCTATAAAGTTGTTATATACTAATCCTCAAAGTCTATATTAGGGTAATGTTCTCTTATCAGAGTTTTTCTAAATCTAGCTTCCAAGGTTTGTACTAAACTTCCTTTGATACCAACTATAACTCCCTGACCCTAGTTACCCAGAGTAGATACATTATTACATAACATTGGCATGATACAAAGAATCATTTCCCGAAAGACCAATAAGTTTAGTAGCCTTGGAAGTACTAGATACATTCATAAGTTTTATATTACATCATGAAATAAAAACATCAACAACATTTTTTACCCTTTTAAACAAACTTATATCCTTAGCCTATCCCTGCAGGTCAACCATAAAATTCTTCTTCACATCCTGGGAAAAATAAAACATAGAAACAGGTGAGCTCAAATACTCAGTATGGATAACAATATAGCTTAAACTTTCATATATAAGCATAAACATTTAAGGAAATGTATAAGACTAAAACAAAAACCTTTTAAACTTAAACTTCAGCATAATATGGAAAAGATAAAATCAAATAATTCCATTTACTTATTCGCATGGATATTCTACTAGTCGAATAATCACATGCAATATCAATAGCCACTTTCATAATGATGGAATGCATAATTCCAGACTTCATAACCACATGGTCAAGGCCTTGTTCCAAGACTACAAATAATATTTTGTCAAGGCCTTATTCCAAGACACTATTTTGTCTCATGATACCTACCGATGCATCGAGGATCTATAGCGGGCTTCACCCATCACTTACTAAGTCCAATTAATTCCTCATATGAAAAGGATTAAACATAACATAAACATTCGTATTAAACCTAGCATAAAAAATGTCAATACTTTATCTATAAACCATGAATGGTGTAAAAATAACACATCCACATTAAAACATATCACAAAACCTTCAATATAATATGAAAGTTTTGTATCATAATAAATCAACTTCAAACAAGCTTAAAATCAATCAAAGGATGTTGACATAGATGAAATCAAAACTTTTTTGAGAGAAATATCTCTTTCTATTTTGAAATCATTTAGAAGTCATGTAATTATAAAAGAAAATATTTATTTTAAAAATATTCTTATAATATTATAATGGAATATTTGACGATGTTATAACAGTGTAAAATAGTTTCACCCGCAGTATGAGTTAAAAAAACATTCTTACCTTAATTTTGTCGAAAAGGTCATAAAGTACCTTGTTTGGAAAACAATGGAAAGATTCCTTTCAAAACATATACGGTCAAATAAGGGTATAAATTAATTTATCCTATAGTCTAGTAAATTATAAAAAAATTTGAAATACATTTTTAATAAAAAATGTATTTGGATTATAAAGAGGTCCCAGTAGATACTTACGTAAAAACAACCTTGGATAATAAAGAGATTGTGAAATTAACCCTTACCTTGTACTTTTCCTTGGTCAAGGGTACAGTAACCTCTTGTATAATAGTTAAATAATTATTATTAAATTATAAAAGAACCATATAATTAAATATTATATCATATATGATGTTCTAATATTACTTTGTAAATAATATTTTAGTATTATTGTCATTTCGGGTGTTAACAGATTCATTTTCCTTTATATTTTTTGTTACGTAAGCCTTGTTTTTTATGGATAGGATGTATTTGATTTATATATAGAATGATATTAAGTTCTTAAACATTATTTTTAATCATCAAATGAAAATTATTCTTGAATGATTACGATGGGGAATGAATCTCATCTCGTTCGTGGAGACGGTAATCCATACGTACGTATGAGCGACAATATCATTCAATTGAAGGTGAAATCGTATATAATTGATTATTATATCATATATAAAAAATAATTAACATTTTATATTTATTATTTACATAAATTATACATCATTATTATACTCATCAAAATAATGAAGTGTTTGAATAACAAACTACACCACGACATGGAGAAGGTAAGACGTACGTATGCACGTATGGTGACTTTGTCATTCATATGATGGATAGAATAATTAATATGGTTGTACCATTTTTTATAATAAAATGAAATTATATAGAAGATAATGGAGTTATTATTTTAGAATGGAAACAACAAATAAAGAGGAAGTGGAAGAAGAAAAGAACTTGAAAGAGGTGATGAAATATTTACCTATTCTTCGGGTTCTTCTTTTTTATTTGATCAAAAAGGATCCTTAGGTTGGATTTCTGACCAAATTAAGGACTCTAGGATGAATATAGGAAATATGGGAGGATATTTGGGTAGGTTTTGGCTAAGACAAAAGTCTTTTGAGGTGTTAAATTAAGAGAAGCGGAAGTGCCCTTTTATAAGAGAGGTGAGGGTCACTTTAGGAAAATCTTGAAATATTATTTTATAATAAAATCATTTTCGGTTTCTAATGGATAAAAAATAATTTATTTAGAGGATAAGGTGTAGATTTGTCGAAAAAATCTCAAAAAATAGGTTTTATATAGGTTTAGGTCACCATATTAACCTTATCTTTTTTATTTAACTCTTAGTTAAATAGTTTTTCATTTAATATGTCTCTGTGTATTTTTATATTATATGGTTTATAAACTTACTATAAACTTCCAAGTGAACCCCAAGTGGTTAATTATTAATATATATAACCTTATATAAGTCCTTTGGCTGAACCTTATATTTTTAAGAATATTATATCAATTAATAATATAGTACTTTTTTTTAAAACTCAATTATGTCAATTTTGACACTATTTAGTATTTGATTTTTGTGAAAATCATAACAGCATGATTACTTTGAAAAAATTATTTAATAAACCCTAAAATTCCATATTAACCTATAAAATTAGTGGAATTTATCAGAATTATCAAATTATATTTATTTGGATATTTATAATATCAATTATTTTAATATTTCATTAATAAGGTAATTACTGCATCATCATTGTGTCATAAATAAATTAAACTATTTAATCTATAAAATTTATAAATAAAATACCATTATGTAGGAAATATTTTTATCTTTCTAATGAATGTTTATAGTCGAATTTATATTGTTTTTAACCCTATATTAAAAATATTTTAGTTATTAAACTTTGGATTTGACTCTTTTAACTCTTCTTTAAATAAAATAATAATAAATGTCCTAATATAATCCAAGTGTACCAAAGGGGGTCATATTTTATTCATAAGGTTGTTTTTGGTCGAATTACACTTATCCAATAGAATTAGGACATGTTTTTGGGTAATTATGATGTTATTTTTACCTTTAATTACCCTATTTACTTTTAACCGTAGTAAATAAAAGTCAAAAGTTTCTATTCACCAAAAATTATTTTCATCTCATTGAACCAAATTTTACTTACTGATATCAACCGTGTCTCTCATATTTTTAAAATTCAACTCACAGAAGTGGTAAAATTAAGTTTTATGAAAATTTGCAAATGATCCTAGGAGGTGGGTAAAAGACGATAAAAAGTTCAATAAAATTTTTATATATCTAAGATTATTATAAAATGACTCCAATGAATTATATTGAACTTATATAGGTATTAAGTATCTATTTTGACCTAAAATAAATTTAAATTAAATAAATAATTGTTTAAATAAAAAGTCGGTTTTAACCAATAACGCAGTGTTTTTCACTACTCATCAAAAATTGAAGGTTTTCAGAAAAATACCAAAAATTCATCCTAAGATAATTTTGATATTCTGAATCCCAAAATAAAGGTCATTTTGAAAGATAAAATTAATAAAATTTCAAAAATTAGGTATTACTATTCATAACAGCTAGTTTGATTGGCTGCGGTGTGTTATAATCTCAAAGTTGCATACAATGCAAGCTATTGCATTATTCAAAGGGAAACGTACCATGGAAGCTTGGGGTGTTACATTATCTTGTCCTTAAAATAATTTTGTCCTCGAAATTTTTAGAATGTTACTACATAAAAAGATTCAGGTGGTTCTTCATCATTAGTTCCTCTGGTTCCCACGTTGCCTCTTCCATCTTATGGTTTCTCCATAGAACTTTCACCAGGCGAGTCGTCCGGTTTCTCAACACTTTTTCTCTGGTATCAAGAATTTTGAAAGGCTCTTCACAATAAGACAGATTAGGTTCCAGTTCAAATTCTTCATAGATGAGTACATATGTTGATTCAGGCATGTATTTTTTCAATAGTGATACGTGGAATACATCGTGAACTTTGGAGAGACTTGGAGGCATTTCCAAACGATAAGCTACAACTCCAGTTCGTTCTAGAATTTTGAAAGGTCTGATGTACCCGGGAGTAAATTTACCCTTCTTACCAAAACGTATAACACACTTCCATGGAGATACCTTCTAGAAAGCATGGTCTCCTACTTGAAATTCCAAATCCTTCCTTTGGTTATCAGCATAGATCTTTTGCCTACTTTGGGCTGATTTGATGTTGGTTTGGATAACCTTCACCTTTTACATTGTTTCCTCAACAAGTTCTGGGCCAACTAGTTTTCTTTCACCAACATCATCCCATCAAGTTGGTGTGTGACATATCTTTCCATATAATGCTTCATATGGTGCCATATGAATACTTGAATGAAATCTATTGTTATAGGAAAATTCTACCATATGTAAATATTGATCCCCTATACCTTGAAAGTCAAGTGAGAAAGATCTCAACATGTCTTCTAAGGTTTGAATAGTATGTTCTGATTGTCCATCAGTTTGAGTGTGGTAGGAAGTGGTTAAATGAAGTTCAGTATCTAGGACCTTCTGAATACTTTTCTAGAATCTTGATGTAAAATGGGGATCACGATCAGAAACAATCTAAAGGGGTACTCCATGAAGTCTTACAACATCATTAATATAGAGTCTTGTTATACGTCCAAGTGGTAAATCTTCTCTTATAGCAAGAAAATATTCTGACTTGGTAAGACAATCAACAATAACCAATATTGCATCATTCCTTCTAGGAGTCTTTGGTATTCTCATGACAAATTCCATCGTAATATTATCCCATTTCCACTCATGTATGGGAAGAGGTTTCATGACTCTTTCAGACGGTTTCCTTCCAGCTTTCACTTGTTGACAAACCATACATCTTGACACAAAATTAGCAATCTCCCTCTTCATTTTCTCCCACCAAAAATGTTCCTTCAAATATCTATACATCTCAGTGATACCAGGGTGTATAGAGAAATTGGATCTATGAGAATCATCCAACAATTCCCTTTTTAGATCAGGTAAATTGGGAACACAAAGTCTATTCCAAAATTTCAAAATCCCATATTCATATATGAAGTCACTCAATCTCCAATCATTCAGAGCTTTAATCTTCTTTTGAAACTCCTCATCGTCAGGCTGAGAACTCTTTATCCTTTATAGTAAGATGGTTTGGCAACCATTTGAAAAATCATTGATGTTTCACCTTTTATGGTTATTCCCATATCCATCTTTACTAGATCTATGAAAATAGGATCCCTTTCAATTCTCATCTTATTCAAAACTCCAGGATCATTTCTACTCAAAGCATATGCCACATTATTTTCCTTCCCCAGGTGGTAGTGTATAGTGAAATCATAATACTTGAGTAGTTGAAGTCATCACCTTTTCCTCATGTTGAGTTATTTTTGTGATAAAATACACTTCAAACTCTTGTGATCAGTATAAATCTCACATTTTTCATTATAGAGATAGTGTCTCCATATTTTTAGATCAAAGATTACAGCCGCTAACTCAAGATAATGAAGTGGATTGTTTTTTTCATTAATTTTTATCTATTGTGATGCATATACAATAACTCTATCATTCTGTATAAGGACACAACCAAGTCCTTTCTTTGAAGAATCACTATAAATAATAAACTCGTTGTTCCTTGATGGTAGAGTCAAGATAGGAGCATTGACTAATCTTCTCTTCAGTTCTTCAAAACATTCTTTACACTCTTTTTTTCAAACAAATTTAACCCCTTTACAAGTGATCTTGGTTAATGGGTTTGCCAACCAGACAAAATTATTAAAGAAACGTCAATAATAACCTGTTAAACCAATAAACTGCGTACCTTAGTTATACTTTTCGGTGCTGTCCATTCTTGGATTTCCTTGGTCTTTGAAGGATCAATAGAGATTTCATCCTTAGAGACAATATGGCCAAGAAAAGAAATCTCCTAAAGCCAGAATTCATATTTTATAAATTTCCCATATAATTTATTTCTTCTAAGAGTCCTTAGGATAATACACAAGTGATTTTCATGACCTTCATAGCTTTTTTAGTATACCAAAATATCATCAATAAATACCACTACAAAGTCATCAATATATTCCTCGAAAACTCTATTCATTAGATCCATGAAGACAGAGGGTTCATTAGTCAATCCAAAAGGCATTACTGTAAACTCATAATGCCCGTACCTAGTTCAAAATGTTTTTTTTGGAATATCTTCCTTTTTCACACACAATTGATGATATCCATATCAAAGGTCAATATTTTAAAAATATTGAGCTCCATGAAGTTGGTCAAATAAATCATCAATTTGAGGTAGGGGATACTTGTTCTTTATTTTTATAGCATTGATCTCCCTGTAGTCAATGTACAACCTCATAGATCCATATTTCTCTTTAACAAAAAGGACAAGGTCTCCCGATGGAGAAACACTAGGGTGAATAAATCCCTTTGTTACTCAATTCCTCTAGTTGTTTATTTAGTTCCACTAATTCCATAGTGGCCATTATATATGGGGTATTTGATATGGGCCTTGAACCAGGAATTAAATCAATGGAAAACTCAATTTCTCGTTTTGGAGGATGTCCAGGTAAATCCTCTAGAAACACATCAATATATTCTTGCACAATAGGTATATAATATATTAGAACATTCTTTTCCTCACCCATAGTTATTTCATTCTGTTCTTCCCTAATAATCGAATTCAGTAGAGCTACTGGGGGCGGATCTAGATAATAATAATGTGGTGACATTTCTTCTCTAAATATTAGGTACTTCTTATCATCATCGAAAATTGTAACCTCCTTCTTCTTAAAATAAATTTTTTCATCATGGTTTGAAATCCAATCCATACCGAGAATTATATCAAATTCAATCTTGGGTATGATGATGAGATCAGTAGATAAAGAACATTTATATGACCTAATGGGAACTGGTTCACAAAACTTGGTTGCAATGATACTTCCCTTAGTTTTTTTGACTGATAACTCCCTTGTTAAGTCAAATTGAAAATATCTAATTTTCTTAGAAAACTGAGAATATATGAAACAATGCGATGATCTAGAATCAAATAAATAATTGGCTAAACTTGAGGAAACCATTAAATTACCTTCCACCATGTCTTTCAGAGCTTCAACCTCAGCATTAGTGATTGTATAAGCTTGTCCTTTCTCCCTTGGCCTTTTCTAAGGTAAGTTCCCTTCACACTTAGGATATTCATTTGCATAATTCCCTTTTTCTCTACAATTGTAGCATTCAACATTGACAGCCACTTTCTTCCCCTTGTAATCATGAGCTTGGTGGCCTTTTTCTTTGAGGAAGTATATACTCATAAATCCTTCATAATGGTTTGTAAAGAAAATGGGAATTATCCTAAGTATATCCCCCAGGAGTGTTGTAACCAAGAGTGCAGCAAGGCTCGTTGTCGTGCACCAGCTCTCGTTCGAGTCTAGCTCAAAGTAGTGTTTTTGGGTTTTACCCCTATGTACATATGTGCTAAAGCTGCCTCTACCTGCTCGTATCTAGACAGGGATGTATTGATTAGAAAACTCAAAAAATCTCTACAATACCAAAATTCTAGGAAGTTATTCTATACTAATCCTCAAAGTCTATATTAGGGTAATGTTATCCTATCAGAGTTTTTCTAAATCTAGCTTCCAAGGTTTGTATAAAACTTCCCCTGATACCAACTGTAACACCTCGACCCTAGTTACACAGAGTCGATACATTATTGTATAAAATTGGCATGATACAAAGAATCATGTCCCGAAAGACCAATCATTTTAGTAGCCTTGGAGTACTAGATACATTCATAAGTTTTACATTACATCATGAAATAAAAATATCAAAAACATTTTGTCCCCTTTTGAACAAACTTATATCCTTAGCCTATCCCTGCAGGTCAACTATAAAATACTTCTTCACATCCTAGGAAAAATAAAACATAGAAACGGGTGAGTTCAGATGCTCAGTATGGATAAAAATATAGCAGAAACTTTCACATATAAGCATAAACATTTAAGGAAATGTATAAGACTAAAACAAAAGCCTTTTAAAATTAAACTTCAGCATAATATGGAAAAGATAAAATAAAATAATTCCATTTACTTATTCACATGGATATTCTACTAGTTGAATAATCACATGCAATATCAATAGCCACTTTCATAATGATGGAATGCATAATTCCAGACTTCATAACCATATGGTCAAGGCCTTGTGCCAAGACTACATATAAGATTTTGTGAAGGCCTTATGCCAAGACATTGGTTTGTCTCATGATACCTACTGATGCATCGAGGATCTATAGCGGGCTTCACCCCTCACTTACTAAGTCTAATGCATTCCTCATATGAAAAGGTTTAAACATAACATAAACATTCGTATTAAAACTAGAATACAAAATTTCAATACTTTATCTATAAACCATGAATGGTGTAAAAATAACACATCCATATTCAAACATATCACAAAACCGTCAATATAGTATGGAAGTTTTGTATCATAATAAATCAACTTCAAACAAGCTTAAAATCAATCAAAGGATATTGAGATGAATGAAATCAAAACTTTTTGAGAGAAATATCTATTTCTATTTTGAAATCATTTAGAAGTCATGTAATAATAAATGAAAATATTTATTTTGAAAATATATTTATAATCTTATAAGGGAAGCTTTGATGATGTTATAATAGTGTAAAATAGTTGCACCCATCGTATAAGTTAAAAAAACATTCTTACCTTAATTTTGTCGAAAAGGTCATAAAGTACCTTGTTTGGAAAACGGTGAAAAGATTCCTTTCAAAACATATATAATCAAATAAAGGCATAAATTAATTTAACCTATAGTTTATTAAATTATAAAAAAAATTGAAATGCATTTTTAATAAAACACGGATGTGGATGATAAAGAGGTCCTAGTAGATACTTGTGTAAAAACAACCTTGGATAATAAAAAGATTGTGAAATTAACCCTTACCTTGTACATTTCCTTGGTCGTGGGTATGTTAACCTCATTTATAATAGTTAAATCATTATTATTAAATTATAAAATAACCATATATGTAAATATTATATCATATATGATCTTCTAATATTACTTTGTTAATAATATTTTTGTATTATTGTCATTTCGGGTGTTAACTGATTCATTTTCCTTTATATGTTTTGTTACGTAAGTCGTGTTTGTTATGGATAGGATGTATTTAATTTATATATATAATTATATTAAGTTCTTAAACATTATTTTTAATCATCAAATGAAAATTATTCTTGAATGATTATGATGGGGAATGAATCTCATCGCGTTCGTGGAGACGGTAATCTGTATGTACGCACGAAAGACAATATCATTCAATTGAAGGTGAAATCGTATATAATTGAATGTTGTATCATATATATATAATAATTAAAATTTTATATTTATTACTTACATCAATTATACATCATTATTATATCCATACAAATAATGAAGTGTTTGAATAACAAACTACACCACGATGTGGAGACAGTAAGTCATACATACACACATATGGTGACTTTATCATTCATATGATGGAAAGAATAATGAATATGGTTGTACCATTTTTTACAATAACATAATAGTATATAAAATATACTAGAGTTATTATTTTAGAATGGAAACAACAAATAAATAGGAAGTGGAAGAAGAAAATAACTTGAAAGAGGTGATGAAATATTTACCTCTTCTTCGGGTTATTCCTTTTAATTTGATCAAAAGGGCTCCTTAGATTGGATTTCTGACCAAAGTAAGGCCTCTAGGATGAATAGAGGAAAGTTTTGTGGATATTTAGTCCATGTTTGGCTGAGCCAAAAGGATTTGGAGGTGTGAAATTAAGAGAAGGGGAAGTTCCCTTTTATAAGAGAGGTGAGGGTCACTTTAGGAAAAGCTTGAAATATTATTTTATAATAAAATCATTTTCGGTTTCTAATGGCTCAAAAATGACTTATTTAGAGTATAAGGTGGGTATGGGTCAAAAAAATATCAACCAATAGGTTTTATACAGGTTTAGGTCACCATATTAACCTTATATTTTAGATTTAACTCTTAGTTAAATAGTTTATCATTTATCATGTCTCTTTGTATTTTTATATTATATGGTTAATAAACTTACTATAAACTTCCAAGAGAACCCCAAGTGGTTCATTAATAATATATATAACAATATATAATTCCTTTGGGCGAACCTTATATTTTCAAAAATATTATATCAATTAATAATATAGTATTTTTTTTAAACTCAATTATTTCAATTTTGAAAATATTTAGTATTTGATTTCTGTGAAAATCATAACAGCATGATTACATCAAAAAAAATTATTTAATCAACCATAACATGTCATATTAACCTATAAAATTAGTGTAATTCATAAAAAGTCTCAAATTACATTTATTTGGATATTTATAATATCAATTATTTTAATATTTCATTAATAAGGTAATTACTATATCATCATTGTGTCATAAATAAATTAAATTATTTAATGTCTAAAAATTATAAATAAAATAAAATTATGTAGGAAATATTTTTATATTTCTAATTAATATTTATAGTTGAATTTATATTGTGTTTAACCCTATATTAAAAATATTTTAGTTATTAAACTTTGAATTTAACTCTTTTAACTCTTCTTTAAATAAAATAATAATAAATGTTCTAATTTAATTCAAGTAGACCAAAAGGGTCATATTTTATTCCTAAGGTTGTTTTTTTTCTAATTACACTTATCCAATAGAATTAGGAAATATGTTAGGGTAATTATGATATTATTTTTACCTTTAATTGCCCTATTTACTTTTAACCGTGGTAAATAAAAGTCAAAAGTTACTATTCACCAAAAATTATTTTCATCTTATTGAACCACATTTTAGTTACTGATATCAACCATGTCTCTCTGATTTTTTAAATTCAACTCACACAAGCGGTAAAATTATGTTTCATGAAAATTTGCAAATGCTCCTAGGAGGTGGGTAAAAGACGGTAAAAAGTTCAATAAAATTTTTATATATCTAAACTTATTATAAAATGACTCCAATGAATTACATTGAACTATATAGGTATTATGTATCTATTTTTACCCAAAATAAATTTAAATAAAATAAATAATTATTTAAATAAAAAGTCAGTTTTAACCAATAACGCAGTGTTTTTCACTATTCATCTAAAATTGAAAGTTTTCATAAAAATACCAAAAATTCACCCTAAGCTAATTTCTATATTCGAAATCCAAAAATGAAGTCCATTTTGAAAGATAAAATTTATAAAATTTCAAAAGGTGGGTATTACTATTCATAACGGCTAGTTTTATTGGTTGTGGTGTGTTAAAATCTCAAAGTTGTGTACAATGAAAGCTATTTCATTATTCAAAGGTAAACGTATCATGGAAGCTTGGGGTGTTACAGACTACCGCCCCACAAAGTGATATGAATCATTCATGCCATACATGGAACGTATAAAGGATGGATTTGATGAACTTATTTAACATATATAACATATATATTATACTGGAATTACAATATACCTATGTATCATTTAGTTTTCATTTCTTTAATATGAAAAAGAAATGAAAGTAGCATTCCTGCGTATGTACGCCCTACCTTCTCCATGAATGGTGCATTTCATTTATTATCTCCAAATATTATGGACATAATAAATACATAAATACTGGCTATATATGATATTTAAATCATTAATAATTATATTTTGGGGATGATGTACTTTTGACTATATGGACAAGTTACATCAAAACGAGTTCATTTTTTACTCAAGTGCCGAATATCGACAAAACTACCGATATGAACATAAATAATTATGTAATTTTTATAACATGGTAATAAGTTATATAAAAGGAATAATAAACTAGAAAAAATTTCTCAAGAAAGTATAAATTAACCAAAGTTTTTTATTCAAGAAATTAAAGAACGAACGAGAAAAATCAAATTTGAGATAAGGGGACTTATTAACCCAATTTACATTCTTTAGGCTAATCTTATACTTCTTGATTATGTCATGCTATGATTATATGAGAAATAAATTTCGATATCATATCTTGTATTTATACTTGATTTATATTTATTTATAGTTAATAAACATAATAGATCTATTTTATTAACAAAATGATCTTTGTAAGGTAAATATTAACTCAATCTCCATTCATTGTGTTAAATATCCATATCATTAGTTTTTTTTTTAGGATTTTGTGTGAATTACCTATGATTATTTTACACTGAATATCCTCTTATATTGGGTGTATTTATATTTTTCACACATAATTATTTCATTGATTTATCCTTGATATAAGGATACGATCTTTGTAAGGGTCTTTATCTCAATCTCCTTTCATTGAGGCATATTTTGATAATATACACCACCTTGTTTTATATGGTGTATAATAAACCCCTTTTGACTTTTAATTCAAAGGGAATATTTTTTCTACAAATCATGTAAATAAATGATAAATAAAATAATTTTTTTAGTGTATGCGGTGACAAATAATTCTCTATAGTTGTAACCGTTATTTGATATTTTACTTCCTCTATAAGCCTTAATGTTTTAAAAGGAAAAGAAATCCCTTATTACATTTTTTGGGTGTTTTGGTATTGAAAATGGTTTTGAAAGTAGATTTACTATTTAAATATATTCAAATGATTTCTTGTGATTGAAAATGAAATTTTATGAGTGAAATGTTGATAATTTCAATCTATTACATGTTATTATTATATAATGGTACTTGGAAATTTGATAGGTGGTTATGTGATAAAACAATGACTGGTGGTTACGTGATAAACCAAATATGGGTGGTTCCGTGATAAACCAAGGATGGGTGGTTACGTTATAACCTACAATGCATTGGGTATGTAATTTAGCCTTATGGATATTCCATTTAGTGATATGTGTGTAAGTTGACCGTATGGTTATTCCATTTAAGTGTGTTTATGTCCCAAGTTACCTTTATATATTATATGTTTCTTTCTAGAGGTTTATGGTAATCTTTTGGTTACAAAAAGGGTAAGAAATGAGCTTATATTCAGTGAAGTATATTTATTACTTCTTAAAGGTGAAAAGTATTACTTTATGATAAAGTATTCATGGTTTTCATGCTATCCCAAGACTAAAAGTTTTCCTTATTTATGTATCCCTTACTAATATTTTTATGCCCATCCCAAGTTTTTGAAATGTTTTTCATAGGGTATAAGGAAGGGTAAGAGAAAGGAATAAGTCAAGAATATTTTCATTAATAAAAGAAATTATTTTTATTTTTAAATTTTTTTTTGTTGTGGAATAAAAGGATATTGTTTTAGTTGTATCCACTTTATATAAATTTGAGTTTTTATATAATAGTTATGGCCTAATTCTCTAAAAGTATAAACCTAAAAATATCCTCAATGTGAATTCTTGACTTAACTCAAGATTATGTAATGTTTAATGTCAAGGCCTTATAATATGTGCTTTGAGAGTCCTCGTACTAGCCAATATACAATAATCTTAGACATTCATCCCAAAAGGTCAAGGTATACTCACATTCTTTACCATCATTTACTCTTTGAATAACATCTTCTTGTTCACCAGCTTCAAAAACCATGTTTATATAAAAATTATTGACTTAGTGTGGATAAAAATATTGATCTTAATCTAAAATCCACCATGTCCAGTTTTGATGCAAAACTGCTCTTTATAGCATTGAACTATTGGTTTTGAACTATTCAACTTCTACTTCTCTTTTAGTTACAACTTCACATGAAAGATAGTGTGGATTTGAAAACTTATTAGAATTACTTGAGTAGGATTTTGATATCTTAGATGATTCAAGAATTTCATCTCCAAATTATATCTTTATCTAGACTGAGTGGGCATAGAATTTAAACTAAGGTGCTTAGTATTGGAAGAAAGGGATCAAAAAGAGGTTTTGGATTGGGTTTAGAAAGGGTGAGATGATTAGACTTTGATTTGACACTTCAATCATTTAGGAATTTATTTATACACTAACGCACAAAAAATAAAAAACACATTTAATGTATTTCCATATGATATATTAAAAGAAATTTTTAAATAAAATACTCATTAAAATAAGAAAATAAAATATTATCCAAAATAATAAAAATATGTTAAAATAATTATAAAATAATTTTAAATAAAATAAATCATACCTAATTCAAGTTTTATATAATTCATTCTCTCATTATTCAAAGGATTTGTAAAAATATCTCTGAACTAATGTTATGTACTAATAAATTATAGAGTGATGTCTTCTTTTTGAAAATGATCTATCAAAAAGTGATGGTGTATATCGATATGGTTTGTTCTAGAATGAGATACAAGACTCTTATAGATTTTTATGGAACCTTTATTATTATAATTTATAGGGACATGTCAAAATTGATATTCATAGCCTAATAATGTTTGTTTCATCCATAGAATTTGTTCACAGTAACTAACATTAGATATGTACGCATCTCTAGCAGTAGATAATTCAACAAAAAAAATCTTATTATATCATGAAACTAAATATTTTCCCAAAATATGACATGTTATAGAAGTGATTTTCCTATCTAACTTACAACCAAAAAAATCAATATCTCAATAACTAACTAATTCAAATGCATGTCCTTTAGGGTAAAACTATCCAAAGTTGGTTGTATTTTTGAGGTATTTAAAAAAAATCACAATAATTAAATGATATTATTTTAGGTTTGATTGAAAATGTTCACACATGAACACACTAAACATAATATCAGTTCAGTTAGAAATTAAGAATATTAAGCTTCCAATCATACTTCTGTAAGTGGTTTGATCAACTGGTTTTCCAGTTTCATCAAGATCCATTTTAAATATTGTACACATGGTAGTATTACAATTTTTAATATTATCCAATCCAAAATGACTAAAAATATCTTTGGTGTACTTATTTTGATTTAAAATAATTTCTTCCTTATTTTGTAAAATCTTAAAACTAAGGAAGATATTTAAATCCCCCATTAAACTCATTTCAAATTCATTTTCCACCATTTTTGAAAAATAAATACATATATAATTTTTTAAATATCCAAATATAATATCATCAACATAGTTTTTACTATTAAAAAATATTTTAAAATTATTTTAATAAGTAGAGTAGGGTTAGTTATTACTTTATTAAAACCTTTAAAAATAAAAGATGATCTAATCCTATCATACCAAGCTCTTGGAGCTTATGTCAAACCATATAAATCTTTTATTAATTTAAATACATGATTTGGAAAGTGAGGATTTTAAAATTCAAGGTTTTCTTCAAAGAATCATCAACTATATAACTATTTAAGAATGCACTCTTGAAATCGATTTGATATAATTTGAAATACAAATGTGCTACATAGGTAAGAAACATTTTGATGGCTTCAAGTCTTACTATCGGTGAAAAGGTTTCCTTATAGTCAATACCTTCTTCTTGATTGTACCCTAGTGCAACCAATCTTATTATATTTATAATTATAGTACCTGAATCATCAATCGTGTTTCTAAACACCCATTTAGTGCCAATAGTTAGATAATCCTTAGGTCTTTCAACTAGTTCCCAAACTCTATTTCTTTCAAAACTGATTGAGATATCATTGTATTTATATTACCCAGAATTCATCATCAATTTCCTCTATGATGTTCTTATGTTCAAGTTGTGACAATAAATCCTGATGTTCAATTTTGTTTTTAATAGAATCTTTAGTTTGAGTTTTTTATCTTGTTCACCAATAAAAAAATATAATGTATGGTCACTATGAGTCCTAATATCTCTACAAATTTAATTATTTTAAACTTCATTCTCATATATAGGTTTAGGTTCAAAATTTTCATCAGAATTGGATGATTTTTCTATAGGTTTAATAGAATTTTCACTAGGTTTATCATTGACATATAAATTAGAAAGGTTATATTTAAGATTTTATAAAGGGGTTTTAGGCTAATGTGTATATATCTTATCAAATTTAATATGTAAATATTCTTCCAAAATCTTAGTCATTTTATTGAATACCCTATATGACTTACTGGATATAGAATATCGAAGGAAAATTCCTTCATCACTTTTGGATAAAAACTTTTCTAAATTCTTCTTTGTATTGAGCATAAATAATTTACAACCGAAAACTCTAAAGTATTTAAATTTTTGTTTTCTACCATTCCATAACTAATATGAACTTTTCTTTAAAAATTTTCTTACTAAAACTCTATTAATTATATAATAATTTGTGTTCATTGATTATCCCCAAAAATAAATAGAAAGTTAAAACTCATTGAACATGGTTTAAGAAAATTCTTTAAGGGTTCTATTTATTCTTTTGACTACACTATTCTATCGTGGGGTCCTGGGATCTAAAAATTTATAATTATAGCCATGTTGTGATCATAATGATTCAAACTCTTGACTTTCAAAATCGTTCCCATGATCACTTCTCAATGTCTTAATTCTAATTCCACTTATATTTTCTATAGATTTATCATATTTAGAATGATAGGAGAGAGCTTCACTTTTATTAGTAAGAAAAAACACTCATGTATACCTTGAATAATCATCCACTATAACATGAGCATAATGTTTTCCTACTAAACTATAAACTCTAGAAGGTGAAAAAAATACATGTGAACCAACTCTGAGGTTGATAAGTTGAAAATTATTTCTTTGGTTTTCAAGATATTTTGTTCTTATTTTCCTTTTTACAAAATTAAAAACTTTGTCAAATAGGATTTATAGTTTAGGAAGATCCTTAACTAATCCTCTGATTGTTGTCTTCCTAAGTGAGTGAATATTTCAATGGTCTGGTCTCCTATTCCAAATCCAAGATTCTTTGTGAAAATCACTTAAACAAGAAAAGTTTTGATAAAATAATTAATTAAAATTTATAGCATATACATTATCTTTGCGAAGAGAAGTAAACATTAAAACATTCTTAGAATGAAAAACTTTACAGGAATTATTCTCAAATATGACATGATAACCATCATCACATAAATTTGAGATACTAAGTAGATTATATTTTAATTCATATATAAATAATAATTTATAAATTAAAATAGTACTAGAGTTACTGATTTGACTGTGACCAATTATATTTTGTTTGGCATTGTCACCAAAAGTGACATATACAACATAAAAATTGATTAAGTTCTTGAAACTTGAGTAGTACCCAATCATATTTCTATAATATCCACTATCCAGATACCATAGTTGATTACTATAACTTTTCAAGTAGGTTTCTTATAAAAGGGATTTACACTAGAAATAATTTTGGTACCCATATTTTCTTGGGTATAGAATTATCAGTAACAAGAGCTTTAGGAATCCATAAATGTTTAACTAGTTTTCTATAAGGTGAAATTATACTATTAGAAATAAAAACTTTATTAGTTCTAGTATAATAAAAATTATTACTATAAATAGATGAACTATATCTAGGTATAAATCTATTTTTATATATTTTCATTTGTCTAGGATGGTAACCAATACTTGTAGTATATTTAGGATTAGTCTATTTACCATAAAATTATGTTAGAGTTTTTCCTCTATTAGTAAATATTTCAATATCTTTATTCAATTTCTCATTATACATTTTAATTTCATTATTTTCTTTTATCAATTGATCATTTTTATCTTTTTCAACATAAAATTCATTTTTAAAATGATCAAATAAAACATTTTGTTTCTTTAAAATTTTGTATTTATCTTTAAGTTCATTAGATATTTCTTCCAGAATATTATAATAATAAAATAGGTCCTCTCTTTTCATATTTTATTCACTATTAAAATTTTCTAAAAGATTAGAAATATGTTAAAGAGATGCAGGAAAAATATTGTGTGCCTCAAATGTGTTTTTCATGAAACACATATTGGATCTATTATCTCTGTTAGAGATAGAGTCCCTTGAATTGTCTTTATAGGCACTCCAGGTGGATTTCATAGCCTTTTTATAATGTTTTCCTTTTTCTCATACTTTTTATTGTATTTTAACTTAAGAGATTCTACTTTATTTTTTCCTTTCTATTTACACTCATAGAATATTATTTCATTTATGGATTCATTATTTTTCCATTATTTTATCCAATTTCCCATATTATCATACTTTCCTATATGATTTATATTTTTGAAGAACTTAGTCTTCTTATAGAATTTTTTGAACCATTTGGCTAGGTGATTCATTTCCTCATAACTATCTTAGTTTGATTCCTCATCACTTGAACTATCAACTATGATCTTTTCTTTAAATTTTGAGCCTAAAGTCTTGAAGGCTACTGAATTACCTTTGGGTTCATCAACCTCTTCCATATTTACTTTAAGTTCATCCTTGTACATCATTAGTTTTCTAATGAGTTACTTCAATGATAGTATACTAATGTCACATGATACCCTTATGGAAATAGTGGTTCCTCTCCATCTATTTGGTAGAAATCTCAAAATTATCATTACTTGACCCTTATAATCAATTTTATTTCCAATTACATGCATAATTTTGACTATTTCATTAAACCTGAGATGCATATCAGAAATAGATTCATTAGGGTTCATATTAAAAGTATCATGTTTAATATTATAATTATTTAAACATATTTATTTAACATTGGAAGTTCACTGATGATAAATATCCGGTGTATCCCAAATATCAAAAGAAGTTGAATAAAAAGATATTACATATAATTCATCTTCTCCTAAAGCATAGTAAAAATCATTTATATTATAATTACAATCATAGGTATCCATATTGGAATCACTCCAATATTTTCTAAGAGATTTAGGTTTCTCGTATTTATCCTTAATAACATTCCAAATATCAAACCCCGTTATTTTTATATGAATTTTCATTTTAATATTCCATTGATCATAGTTAGATCCATTAAAATAAAAAGAAAGATTTGTGGAAATTCCTTCAAGCTTAATATTATCCATAAAGATGTAAATTTAGATCTAAGAATAATTTAATATCTTTAGGTAAAACTATATTATAATAAAAATTATTTTGAAAACCATTTGATACCAAATGTTGGTTGAAGTGGAAAACTCAAGAGGGGGTGAATTGAAGTTCTAGTAAAAAATTATTTTTAAAAAATTTAAAATCTAAATCCCTTTAATTTATAAAAAATTTCCATTTAATCAAAAATATAGAGATATATAATTTTATTTTTCAAATAGCTTCTCAAAAAAAGGATCAAGGATCAATTAAAATATCAGAAAAATAAAAACGTGAACTTTGGAAACTAAGTTACTTAATCAAACACTTTATATAATACACAAATTAAGATTAACTATCAAATTATGGTTCTATAAATAAGTTTTGAGAATATATACAGATATGTTTTGAAAATAAAGTATAGAAAAAAGAATAAATACATAGAGGAAATAAACATGGGGTTAAGTATCAATCCAATACTTAATCACCTCCACTTGTTAATAAATTAAT
This sequence comes from Viscum album, assembly GCA_963277665.1. NCBI lineage: Eukaryota > Viridiplantae > Streptophyta > Magnoliopsida > Santalales > Viscaceae > Viscum > Viscum album. Next base: position 1,093,128,973 of record OY728148.1, on the reverse strand, counting down.
TCCAAGAAGTTTATTATATCATAAATGGATCCACACCCTAGATCAAGTTTTATACACAATATCACACAAATCTATTTAGGCTCAAATCCTCTTCTATGGTTCAATATGGGAGAAAAGAAATAAATTAACTACATATAGGAAATCTAGGAAAATCAATCTCTTATATATTTCTATGTGGGAAAAAATAATTAAGAAAGAGAGAGTGTTTATTTCACTCTCCAGTTCTACTTAGGATCTGGTGCTCATGATTTAGAAATAAATTCATACATGTAACTTGAGAAATTATCATGAAGATACTTGTATTTTAACAGTAAATCTAGGGTCATTTAAATATTCAGGTAGGCATTAAATTATGCACATAAAAGTAGTTGGATCAGTATTGATAAGTCAATAATATAATACTTAACTTTAGTTGGGGTTGAGTTAAATTTTCCACATCACTATTTATGCTATCTTCACTTTTCCACATCATCATTTGTCAATCAATTTGCATTGTTGATTGTACAGTTGATTATTTGTTCTTATGGTCGATCATTTGTTCTTACGGATGATCTATTTGTAGAGTTTGATATTTTATGATTATGTTTGATTCCATACTTGGTGATATCTCTATATGGTTTCTCTGAACTTTGTTTCTTTATAGGTTACTCATGTAGTCGATTTAGTCCTTTTTCATTTTTACCATAGTCAATCAGATGTTCATGTGGTAAATTTATACCAATAAACTTTCACTAATCTCTTTATTAGTTGATTGGAATATATCATATAGTCACTTGATTCTATCATACATTCACTTGAATTTATCATAAGATCATCATGGTTGATTAGATGAAACTTTGTTCGATTGTTTATACCATGCGGTCATTTCTAGAGTTAGAAAAAATTCAATAAGAATTATTTTTCTTTTCCAAAACACAGTATGGATTATAAATAACATAGAAATGATTTATGATTATTAAAAAAAGTAATTAATGGATGAATCCAAAAATATATCTCTTTTTATGATCTTAAATCATGGAATAATTATCCAAAAAAACTTAAATAGAGATTATATTATGCCTTTTACTCCCCCTTTAAGATTATCAAAAAGAATTCAGAAATGGTTAGAGGGTAAAATTAAATTAAATAAATATTAAAGAATAAACTAAAAGGAAATAATATAAAAATAAATTGATATTCTATTGAAGGTGAAAAAAGGTTTAAAAAATTCTTATGAGAGTCTAATCATAATCTGAATCTTCAGGAATGGTAGGGTCCTTTCCTTTTCCAATATTAGTAGAAGGAGCAGATATAGGAATATTATGAGGTCTTAAAATAGAGATACCTTCAGAAACTAGGATTATGTGACCAAGATATTGAGAAAGAGATAGATTAAAAGGTATTATTAAAGGTATAGGTGAGGTATAGAATGTAGAAACTGATGCTGAAGTAATAGCTAAAACTGAAGAAAAGATAGGCACTGGCAAAGTATGAGGTTCCAACATAGGGGTATTTGAAACATACATATAGATATAAAATATTTCTCTTGTAATATTCTCTATTACTTGAATAAACACGTATTTATCGGACATAAAATGATTTAGAATATAATTCATTACCAATAAATTCTCTACTCTATCTTTGAAAGCAGAAGTCATAGGTGACATTATTAAATTTCAAGCTAAAGAAAATATTTGGGTTTTAAGATCTTCCTCAGTGTAGATTTTGTCTAGATAATATTTTATTTCATCCATCATTATACATTTATCTTTATAAATATAGATTGTATCAGCTTTAAGATAATCACATTACTTTTCACTATGAGCAGCAATGTCCATATGTACTTGATTTCTGATATCCTTCACACTGTCAAGAACATGAAAATTTTCTTTAGGAATCAAACTTCAAATATAGTTGTCATAAATATGAAACATAAGGAGGTTATAAAGCATAGGTTTAAGTTTTATTAGGATTTGTAATCACTTCAAGATCCATTCTATCTATAGAAACCATTATATTAGAAAAATCTTCTTAGAGGTATCCCATTTGAATTTAAAAACTTTCCATTTATATTATAAAATAAAAAACTTCTTAATGAAAATGATCTATTTTTATAAATAACTTTGGGTGAATATGGGAAATGAATTTTTTAACATTGCAAGTAATATCTTCCTCATGGTCTATATTATTTTAAAAACTTATACATAATAAAATCTGATTTAACATCTTCCAAAGGTCATTCTTAAACTCAATAACTTATTCAAAGGCTAGAACTGGAGAAGAATCAAAATATGGTCAAACTTATTGACATGGTGTATATCTATATTTAGTAGAAGAAATATCAGGAAAAGGATCGTCTCTTAGATCAAATTAATGAGAACTAAAATCCTAAGGGTTTTTTCATGGAGACTCTTTAGGTGAAAATATTCCAGGAAGTTTTCCAATCTCTTTAAACGAGGCTTTAGATTCAAGTGTAGAATCTTACAAAGCCACAACTTCCATACTTGGATAAGATTCATAGATAGGATCTAATTGAAAAGAAACTTCATGAGCATCATTTGGGGAGGGTAAATTAGCTAGGATATTTAAAAAATCCTCTCTAGAATCCGGTCTAAATATACTTACCGAAATAGGAGTACAGGATTGCTCGGGTGCAATAGGATATTATCTGGTCCTAGTAAGAGCAGTGCCTTCTAGATTTGGTTAATCACCACCATATTAATCATCATTATCCTTATTTTATTATTGTTAACTTCATCAACATCTTTAATAGATTTATCATTATCACCACATTTTTCATCTACCTTATTCTCAATTGGATCAACGTCAGCTTTATCAGCAAAAACTAATAGTGAGGACACATCCATATCAAAGAATGTATTTTCTAGATGATTTTATTTACTATAATGAGAAGTGTAAAAAAATTGAGGTCCCCATATATCAAACTAAGGTGTAATATTCACTGGTGTGGGATCCATATCCTTAACACTTTCAGGGTATGTGATAACTAATCCAAATAATCCAGATCTAGAATTATCTCCCCCTAAGCAGCTACACATCATTTTACAAAAGGTTCAGATAACAGATATATTTAATTATTTTTTTCTATTATTACTAGAATATTATAATGTAGAGGAACACCAAGAATAGGATTTTCTTCTTCCCTTATAGGGTCTTCTATAACAGGAACTTGAATTGGAGTCCTTTTTTATCTTTCCTCAAAATATCTTCTAGATTCTTCATCAAGATTGATAGGAGCTTTAGATACTTCTTTATCAAAGAAGTAATTGGTTTCAAATATTCCATCTGGTTCCAAACCAGGATGAATTATATCTCTTTACCTAGTGGTATGAGATACAAGATTAAATCTTTCATATATTTTCTTCTCATTAACCACCCACCTCTTTTTCCATGGATTCCAACTAATATTCATTCTCTTGTAGGTAATCTGATTCATACAAAAAAATTCAGGATCACATCACTTTTAACTCCTATAGGAACCAATCACTTTTTTTCTAAAAATATAGAAATAAACTTAGGGTAATGAATTGTGTTGAACCTAGATTATGGTTTCGTCAACTCTTCCATATGTCACATTAAGAAATAAGGAAAGATGATATGAATACTATGAACCATCAGTTATATAAATAATAAATCTTAATATCTAATAAAATTGAAATATCCATTCCTTGGGAAGATATGGTACTAAAAAACTTTAATAGGAGTCTACACTTTGCACTTAACTCATTCGCAACAGGTCTTCTAAAGGTTTTTTCATTCGTTAATTCTTAAAATTTATTCCAAATCTCAAATTGGATATGGTTTACTATATAAGAGCTCTGGTAATCCTCATATTATCCAACATGTGGGACTCTTAGATAGTAATCCCATAAGGTTGAGGAAAACTCACATTCTTAACCATCGATGACTATTTGAATAACATCTTCATATTCACCGAATTCAAAAACCTTGTTTGGATAAAACTCACAGACCAAGAACAGATAGAAAGGTATATCTTCCTTGAAAAACCAACATGTATAGTTATGATACAAAAATACTCTCTATGTCAATGAACGGTTAGTTTTGAACCATTTAACATCTAATTCTCTTTCTGCTACAACTTCACAAGAAAGAAGGTGTGGCCTCAAAACATTATTATAATTACTTGATCTATATTTCAATCTCTATGATGATTCGGGAACATCATATTCAAACAATCTCTTCATCTCGAATGAGCAAGATGATAACCGCAACTCAAGTGATAGGGATTCTAAGAAAGGGTATTAAAAGAGGGTTTGGTTTGGGTTTAGAAAGGGTGTAATGATTTGACTTTGATTTGACACTTCAATTTATTTATACAGTAATGCGTGGAAAATAAAAATCATATTTAATGTATATCTATGTGATATAATAAAATAAATATCTAAATATAATAATCATTTAAAAAAGAATATAAAATATTATAAAAAATATTTAAAAGGATATTAAAATAATTCTAAAAAAATTTTAAATAAAATTATTTATACCTCATTCATGTTTGATATAATTCATTCTATCACTATTCAAAGGCTTTGTAAAAATATCAGTAAACTGATGTTTCATACCAATGAATTGTAGAGTGAAATATCCTTTTTGAAAACAATCTCTCAAAAAATGATATTTTGAATCAATAAAAATTATTCTATAATGAGATATAGGATTCTTAGAGATGTTTATGGAACTTATATTTTTTTTAAAAAAAAGGGAATTTCCCAGGTGTGGCATTTATTTATGGAACTTATATTGTTACGATTTATAGGGAAATGTTAAAACTGATATCCATAGTCCAATAATGTGTGTTTAATCCATAGATTCTTTTCATAGTAACTTCCAGTAGCTATGTAATCAGCTTCAGCATTAGATAATGCAACAAAAAAATTCTTAATACACCATAAAACAAAATATTTTCCCAAAAGATGACATATTCCATAAGTTATTTTTCTATCTAACTTGCAACCACAAAAATCAGTATATGAATAACTAATTGATTCAAATGCATTTATTTAGGGTAAAAATCCTAATATGGTTGTATTTTTGAGGTATTTAAAAATTATTTTCATAGAAATCAAATGAGATTATTTTGGATTTTATTGAAAACATGAACACATGTACACACTAAACATAATATCGGGTGGCCTAGCAGTTAAGTATAGTAATATTCTAATCATACCTCTATAAGTGCTTTGATCAACTGGTTTTTCAGTTTTATCAAGATTCAGTTTAGAGCTTATATTATTGAGAGTTTCATTATTTAAAATAATATACAATTCAAAATGATTTAAAAGATCTTTTGTGTACTTTCTTTGATTTAAAGTAATTCCTTCCTTATTTTAAAAATTCAAAAAAACCAAAGAATAATTTTAACTCCCCCATTAAACTTATTTCAAGTTCATTTAGTATCATTTTTGAAAATTCATTATACAAAGAATTTTTAAAATATTCATGATAATATCATCAACATTAATTTTCACTATTAAAAAAACTTTATAAATTATTTTAATAAATAGATTAGGGTTAGCTATTCCTTTAGTAAAACCTTTAGAAATAAAAAATGATGTCATCTTATCATACTAAACTCTAGGATATTATTTTAAACCATATAAATATATTGTTAATTTAAAAAATGATTTGGAAAGTGATGATTTTAAAATCTAGAGGGTTGTTCAAAAAATACATCCTCAACTATATAACTATTTATCAATGAACTATTGACATTCATTTGTTATAATTTGAAATTCAAATGTGCCTCATAGGAAATAAACATTCTGATGCCTTCAATTATAGCTACTAGTGAAAAGGTTTCCTCATAGTTAACACATTCTTCATGATTATACCCCTATGAAACCAATATTTCTTTATTTCTAACTATGGTGATTGACTCATCAACCTTTTTTCTAAACACCCATTTAGTGCTAACAGTTAGGTAGTCCTTAGGTCTTTCAACTAGTTCCCAAACTCTATTTATTTAAAACTGATTAAGATATTCATGTATTGATATTACCTAAAATTCATCTATAATTTCTTCTATGATGTTCTTAGGTTCAAGATATGACAATAAATCTTGATGTTCAACATTGTTTCTAAGATAATATCTAGTATAATTTCCTCTATCTGGGTCACCAATAATAGTATCTAATGGATTATCTCTATTATTCCTTATAGCTCTAGGAATTGAAGTATTTGAAACTTAATTACCATCTATAGGTTAAGATTAAAAGTATTCATCAGAAATGGGTGATTTTTCTACAGGTTTAACAAAATATTCACTAGATTTAGCATTGATATATAAATTATAAAGGTTATCTTCAAGTTTTTATAAAGGGATATTAGGATAATATAAATTTGTCTCATCAAATATGACATGCATAGATTCTTCCACAATATTATTCCTTTTATTGAATACCCTATATGACTTACTTGATGTATAATATCCAAGGAAAATTCATTTATTGGTTTTGGATATGAACTTTTCTAAATTATCCTTTGTATTGATTATAAATACTTTACAACCAAAAAATCTAAATTAATTAACTTTTGGTTTTCTACCATTCCATAAATCATATTTTGTTTTCTTTAAAAGTGGCCTTATTAAAACTCTATTTATTATATAGTAATCTATGTTCACAGCTTCTTTCCAAAAATAAATAGGAAGTTCATACTCATTGAGCACGGTCTGGGAAATTTCTTGAAGGGTTATATTTTTTTTCTACTACATCATTCTATTATGGGGTCCTGGGAGTAGAAAAGTTATGACTATAACCATGTTGTGAGCATAATGAATCAAACTCTTTATTTTCAAACTCAAGGCTATAATTAATTATTAAGGTCTTAATTCTAATACCACTTAGATTTTCTATAGATTTATCATATTTAGAAAAATAGGAAAGAGCTTCACTTTTATGAGTAAGGAAAAACACCCATGTATACCTTGAATAATCATCCACTATAACATAGCAAAAAAATCATTCTAAATAAGAAAATATAGAATTTATAAACAAATCCATGTGAACCAACTCTAAGGGTTGAGAAGTTGAAACTTATTTATTTGTTTTGGAATATATTTTATGTTACTTTCCCTTTTGACAGGGATTATAGACTTATTCTATTGGGAATTCTAGTTTAGGAAGATCCTTGACTAATTATTTACTAGTTAGCTTCATAAGTGTGTTAATATTTTAATGTAATAGTCTCATATTCTAAATCCAAGAATCTTTGTGAAAGTAAATTAAACAATAAATGTTTTGAGAAAATAAAAAAGTTATATCTACAGTATATATATTATCTTTATGAATAGAAATAAACATTAAAACATGCTTAGAATCAAAAACATTATAAGAATTATTCTAAAACATAACATGATAACTATCATCACATAACTATGAGATACTAAGCATATTATATTTTAATCCATATACAAATAATATTTTTGAAATTAAAATAGTACTAGAATTATCGATTTAACCAAGACCAATTATCTTCCTTTGGCATTATCACCATAAGTGACATGTCCACCATAAACATTCATTAAGTTCTTGAAACTTGAGTAGTCACTAGTCATATGTCTGAAACATCCACTATCCAGATACTATAGGTTCATACTAGAACTTTTCAAGTAGGTTTCCTACAAAATATATTTACACCAGAAATTATTTTGGTACCCATATTTTCATGGGTCCCGAAGTGTTAGTAATAAGATATGTAAGAATCCATAACAATTTAACGTGTTTCCTATAAAAAGACCTTGGAATTTCAGAAATAAAAACTTTATTAGTTCTATTAGAATAAAAATTATTATAAGAACCAGCTAAACTGGATCTAGGTAAAAATATATTTATATAGATTTTCCTCTATACAAGTTAGTATCCAATTCATATAGTATATTTAAGAGTAGTATATATATGAATAATCTAGGTTAGAGTTTTTATTCCATTAGTAAATATTTATAGATATTTATTCAATTTCTCATTATACATTTTAAGATCATTATTTTATTTTGGTATTTGAGTATTTTTATCTTTTTCAATGGGAAAATCAGCTTTAAAATGAGTAGATAAATCATGATGATTCTTTAAAAAAATTTATTTATATTTAAGTTCATTAAATGTTTCTTCCTTCATATTAAAATATTCAAATAGTTCCATACTATTCATATTTTCTTCACTTTTTCATTTTCACAAAGGTTAGAAATATGTTCAAGAGATGAAGGAAAAATATTTTCACCTTAGATGTGTTTGACACAAAACACATATTAGATCTATTATCTCTATAAAAGTTAGAGTCGTTTGAACTGTCTTCAGAGGCACTCCAGGTGGATTTCATATACTTTTTATAATTTTTATATTTGTCACCATACTTTCCCTTGTATTTTAACTTAGGATAGTATTCATTAATGTGTTCTTTCCATTTATACTCATAGAATATTATTTCATTTTTGGAATCATTGTTTTTCATTATTTTTACAATTTCACTTATTATTATACTTTCCTCTATAATTTGGATTTTTTAAGAACTTATTCTTGTAGAATTTTTTAAACTATCTAGCTAAGTGATCCATTTTCTCATCATTTTTTAAGGGTGATTCCTCATCACATGAAATATCAACTTTGATATTATCTTTAAATTTTGAGTATAAATTCTTGAAGGATACTAACTTCCTTTTGGGTTCATCATCCTCTTCCTTATTTACTTTAAGTTTATACTCATACATAATTAGTTTTCTAATAATTTCATTCATTGGTAGTGTACTAATGTCACATGATTCCCTTGTGGAAATAGAAGTTCCCCTCCATCTGTCCAGTAGACATCTCAAAAGCCTCATTACTTGATCTTTATCAGCAATTTTATTTCCAAGTGAATGCATAATGTTGACTATTTCATTAAACTCGAGACACATATTAGAAATAGATTCATCAGGCTTCATCTTAAAATTTTCATATTTAATAGTATAATTATTTAAATGCATGTCTTTGACATTGGAAGTTCCCTCATGATAAATAGACAGTGTATCCCAAATCTCAAAAGTAGTTGAACACGAATATATTCTATTGAATTCATCTTCTTCTAAATCAGAGTAAAAATAATTTATAGATTTACAGTTATAAACATATCTATCCTTAGTGTCATAACTCCAATGTTTTCTATGATCTTTAGTTTTCTTATATTTATCCTCAATAATATTCCAATATCAAACTCTGTGATTTATATATGAATTTTCACTTTAATATTTCATTACTAATATTTAGTTACATTAAAATAAGTAATCCAATTAGTGGAAGTTCTTTAAAGATTATTATTATCCATAAAGATTTAAATTTAGATCTAAAATAAATTTAAGATCTTTAGGTAAAACTATATCACAATAAAAATTATTTTTACAACCCTCTAATACTAAATATTGATTAGAGTGTAAAACTTATGAAGGTGATGAATTGATTTTAAAATATATAAAAAAACAATTTAAAATATAAATCCCCAAATTTATAAAAAAATTCCAATTAATCAAAACTATAGAGATACATAATTTGATTTTTTAAATGGCTTCTCAAAAGTGGGATCAAGGCTCAACTAAAATATATTTAAAAGAAAATTTTAACTTTTGAAACTAAGTTACTTAATCAAACACTTTATATAAAACAATAATTAATATTAACTATCAAATTAAAGTTCTGTAAATAAGTTTTGAAAATGGATACAGATATTTTTTGAAAACAGGGTATAGAAAAACAAATAAACACATAATGGAAATAAATAAGGGGTTCGGTCTCAAGCCGAGACTTAATCCCTTTTACTTTTAAATCACAAACTACCAGTAGTTTATTTTTTAATAAACTGATCCTTGGCCTATATTGTGTTTTATAAACAATAGTACATAAGTTTAGCTAAGCACAGAGCCTCTTTCATGGTTCTATGTGGGAAAAAAGAAACAAATCAAATGCACATAGGTAGTCCAAGAAAAGTAGCCTCTTCCTTAGTTCCTTATGGGATCACAAATTAGTATAAAAGATTGTATGTGTCTTTCACTCTTCTATTTAGATCAGGAGTTGGTACTTAATATTTACAAATAAATGCACGTAGAAAACACAAAAGTAAATAAAACAGAGTAATAAAAACATAAGAAATTGATGTAACATAGTATTTTTCTCTGTTATTTTTCATGTATTTCTTCTCTTATCATTGTCATCTATTTATTTTCAAAGGATGATTTAATTCATTTGAATGTTCTTTTATGCATCGATTTAGTCTAGGAATAGTGATGTGGACATTCAAAACAGAGTAATTTTTCTTTGTTTTTGTTCATAAAAAGTTATGATGTATCTATGTTTATGTGAGTATGTCCATCGTCACTTTTATTCCATGAGTTTTTTATATTTTAAATTATTTTTTAAAAAATATCCTTTGAGAAATCAACATTAATATCCTCATATTTTAGCAGTAAATCTAGGGTCATTTAATGATTCTAACTGGTATTAAATTCTGCATAGAAAAGTAGTTGGATCAGTATTAATAAGATAATAATATAATAATTACCTTTAATTATAGTAAATTTAAAGTTTCCATGTCATCATTGATTGTCACTTCACTTTTACATGTCATCACACACATCATCATTTGTCAATTACTTTGAATTTTTTTACTATATGGTCGATCATTTTTTCTTATGGTTGATCATTTGTTCTTATAGTCAACCTCTTTTTAGTTTTTTATCTTTTGATTCTTATGGTCGATTCCATACATGGTTGGATCTCTACACAGTTGCTCCAAAATTTCTCTATGGTCTATAGGTTTCTTATGTGATCAATTGGATCCTTTATCATTTTTTCTAGGGTTGATTAGATGTTTGTGTAGCCAATTTATGCCTACAAACTTGAATTGAGCTCTTTAATAGTTGATTGGATGTCAACATAAAGTCGCTTGATTATATCATATAATGGATTGAATTTATCATAATCTCGTCATGATCAATCAGATGATACTCTGGTCAATTTTTAATATCATATGGACATTTCCAAACTTAGAAAAAATTCAGCGAGAATGATTTTTATTTCAAAAATCATGGAATGGATTAGAATTAACATAGACATCATTTTTTATTATTAAAATAAGGAATTATTGGATTAATACAACATAATCTTACCGCATTGGTGACATATCACTTAGCTACTCAAGCGCACACTTTTAATACTAATTCTTCTATGAGAAATCTCAAAATGGAGCTTCATAATGTTTAATTAACCACTTCCCTAATGATGAATTGAACTAATGCTCTCCACACCTTCAACTTCCCATAGGTTACTCTTTGGTATGAGACTCGTGTTCACTACCTCAGTGATAGTAGTCAAATGAAATACATTTACCAGAGATTGGATGGCATACACAAGCCCATCCTTGAATCACTTAGCCCAAGGAGAGAAGGAACTGAACATTGAAGCTTTGTGAAACAAGTGAAGTAGTCTATAATAGATAAAGTTCCCTAATTTATGTGCATAAACTCTCTGGATTAGTCATCTCTCAGCATCTCAAGAAATATAAATCTATCTAGACCCTCTAAGAATATATGTTGTAAGATTAAATCTCCTTTTAGTAGGTTCCTCTAAAGGAACCAGGCATGCAGCAGAAGCCCCAAATAGGTGGGATTTTAAAAAAATTCCACTGACGATCGACACAATCTTGTCGACTTCAGTGGAACGATTCCTGGTTAAACTGAGGATCTATCATGAAGGGTTTTATGCAAAAATTAAACTGTAAAATACCTGGTTTAAATACAAATCCATGCACAATGTCTTCTCATCATTTTAGATTGCTGCTCAAATAATCTAACATCAAACTCCTCTAGATCGTCCACATGCACTTTAAGGAATCTATAAGGGAGTCGATCATCATAATCTGGGTGATAGTGTGGAATTTTGGTGATGCCTTCGACACTCCAATAATCACTGCATTGCTCTTCTTAAGATATCTAAGAGAGAGCTCGATCTGAGATCCTTGGATCCAGAGCATCTCTCTCTATAACATGGGAGATAAGAGAAGAGAGAGAACTCCCATGAATAGTTTTTGGCAATCTCCTCTCCTCTTATATTTACAGTGTCATGTAATTACCCAGAAATGCCAACCCGGCCCCTGAATAATCAATGCATTATTAACTACATTTTATGACTACTAATCTAAGTCATAAATATTATTATCACTCACTTTTAATATATTAAAATATATTACATGATAATAATTGAGTCCAAAACTTAACTTTTCATTCCCATAAATATTAATTAAACCTTGCATAATTTAATATTTGTCAATTAATATTTTTCATGTATTTACTTAAAACTCATAAATACATTTAATAAATAAATTCAATGCTCATTATTCAAAACTGGAATAATATAAATTTATTTATTGAATTGGTGATAATTTTTTTCTTGGAAAAATCTCGGACCATAGTGGTGGGGCCCACCATGTCCGAAACTCCTATTCAACTGAATAGGTCAGATTCTTGAATACACTATTGTGTGTGACCCTCTAGGCCCTTATCTAAATAGTAGTGAATATTATTCATAGACCAAGAGTGGGATCTATCCACCCATCATGGCCCCTTAAGAGATAAGGATTGTCACAACAGCGACAAGCAATCTACGAAAACGTACTGTGTAATATAATCTATTTGTATATAATATCTCATAAAGCAAGATGCACTCATGTGTCATTACCCTTTTATTGCTTTATTTTTTTTTGATTTAACTAGACAGATTTACCCTCGATTGTCAGGGACATAGTCTTATAAAGGTACTTCCATCTTTATCAACATAGCCTAAGATATATTACTTCCATAACCTAGAAGTGAAAAATAATTTATTGATCATTCAACCAATGACATGCCACCAATGACGCACCCAACACAAACTACCTCACCACAACTTTATTTCCATGGTTTTCATCTTACATCAAAGTACACAATCAAATGACATACATTGGTAATGATATCAAGTCAGGAAACCATTTCACATAATCTTATATAGAAAAATATAATGACACCCAAAACATGTGGTGTTCTTATTGGCAGGTCTTTCCTCATAATATCACTACTAGAGATCACCAAGTGCGAACTTCATGAGAAGAAGTTTCAATGCTTATTAGCCCCCAGCACCTGGTAGTTAAGAATATATTGTGTCTAGTTAGTAAGATGTATCTAGACCATAGAATATATATTTAAGAATAATGCCATAGTATCTAGAGGTTCTCATTATAGCCTGGGATCTTCTATAACCTTTAAATATTACATTTAGTCTTTAGACATTACCATTGCAATAGTGGATGCAGAAAATTCTACACTATAATAGTAAGATGACATCATGTATAGATAATTGTATACACGATGTGGTAATCAAAAGCACTGAATATTTGGGTCTAGGGAACCCACTATTTCAACATTCTCTAGATGCTTGAAGAAAGATAGTGTGGCCTCTAACCATGACTCATCGTCTTGGGGGCCACCTTCCCCTGAAAAGGTAGGAGGGTGATACTGCTAGAATTCCGTCATCAACTCTGCTATAGAAGGGTCAGGTCATGGAGATCCCTGTATAGACTGTACTATCCATAATAATCCCTCATAAAACTAAGCATCAGTTCCTAGATCAAGAATAGAAGGAGGTTTCATAGGTGGAATTGTATGAGGTAATACCAGTTGTTCAGGTTCCACCACCTCTGAAGCATGGTAGTTCCACCCTCTTAGCGCATGACTTGAGGCCATTGTGGTGGAATATTTCTATAATGTAAAATGCATGCCTCAAAACATGATTTGATAATAGAAAATATCTTGGATAAAATAATAGGATAGGTATATAGCATTTTTATATAAGAATCAATACTAATTTTACTGCTCTTAAAGTTGAGTTTATATGATTTAGAAGATTATAAGGGAGCACGAGAGACACTCCCAACGCACACCACTAAGGTAAAGTCTAGATAAAGAACTCATATTTCATAATAAAGGTTCTGGTATATGGAGTTTCAATTGAAAGTTTTAGATGAAAACTCCCTTTAAGTTTCAAGTGGAAACCCCATTTAATAGAAACCATTTCATTTAAGAATTACAAGTTAGTAGTTATATATATACTGGTGAAATGATATGTGTCTGTCATTCCCAAGTTATAAAATCCTACACTTTATAAGTTATAATTGGTACTTCATGTAACTATGATTAGTATTTTATAATGGTCTAATTATATGGATCATCATTCTCAATTTATATAAGTCCACACACTTTATAAATTTTAATTGGAATCTATTTAATTTCAACCACTAATGTTTATACCCATGCAACCAATGTTTCTTGACTCAAACATGTAATAATTTTTTTGTTAAGCTGCCACCATCAAGCTATGTGATAAAATACCATTTAGGTTGATGAAAAAACTTTAATTAATTGATTATTTATAGCATTAATCCTATAGATAAATTAGTCAAATAATAGATATAGAAATCAAGGAACTACAACATGTTGCAGGCAATGCATGAAATAAGTAGACATAGCATGGAATATGTATGACATATAAATACCTAGGTGCCTATAATGATGCATGATAAAACACTTCCTTATAGTACTGGTCCAATGGTAAAATAGAATCCATAATTATAATAATGAATGCCACAAATCATGTGTGTCACCCATTGGTGAAATCAAGAAAACTGTAATAAGAAAAAAAACAGAATAGAAAATCCCATCCTAGACAACCTGGATTTTTCTTTATACGTGGGTTATCTATTCCTAGACATGGTATCATTACTAAATTCCAACATATTCTTAGTCTCATGTCTACCAACCTATAATAGTAAGACAAAGGAAAAAATGAAACTCTGATACCACTTGTGATGTCTCAAACCCGGTTCACTCATAAGTAAATAAACCCGGTTAGCCATGTTGCCTCAAGCATGCCTCCCCATATGCTAGAGGCTACTGACTAGTATCTAGGTTCTACAATGGTATGTTGGGGATATTTCACCCTCATGATCATAGTGGATCACAATGGTTAATAATAATAATAATCAGTAAAAACAGTATAATAAATAAATAGTTTAAGAGTGATATAAGAAATAGAAGTAAATTATCCAAATAAATATAACATAAAAAACAATCGATGGTGTCATATACAAAATTATGATATCTATTATGATATAGAAAATATAGAATACATAGTAAATAGGGTAGTATACATACACAGCACATGTTATAAAAAATAAAAAAAAAGGCCAAAAAATATCTCCAATAGCAATATAATAACAAGCTCGGTCCTCTACTCTAGTACTCCATCCTAGTACAGACAATCAATTGTTCATAGTTGGGTGCTTTCCCTTGTCCCTACTTGCATCCATGAAGTCTGTTTGGATACCAATCAGTGCCCTAATTAGGGTATGAGTAAAACTCAATAATCCACTACCAATGGTGTCTAGAACTATCCAACCTGTGTATATAAAATGGGCAGTGTGTAAGTATAATAAAAAAGGAAATGAATAAATAAACCAAATCAGTTTAGGTTCCCGATCGGAAACCCATTTGATAATACCTACTTCAACCTAAGATGAGAATATCTCTAATCATTTTACATTTTAAATTTATATTTATAAGTCAGGACCTGAGGCAGGTAACCAAGGCATCCATATATAGTGATAATCATAAGGGGTTTCTTAATTTCCATGGAATTTAACTTTTATTAATTGGGTGAAGTCCATATGTTTGTACCCTTGGTAGTTCACCCTAATGGGAAAGTGATACCCAATCCCTAGGATAATTTCCTAAGTAGCCTCGATCCTAGTCTTGAAAGGAGGCCAAGGTAATAACCAAGGTGGTCTGAAACATCAAGTAGAATCCAAGGAGGATCATCTAAGGCATTCAATTTAATTTCTATAAATATAGGTGAACCCTTGGTTCTGAGCCAGGTAATTTACTATCATAATACAAATACTAAATCCAAGTGTGGTCTTTCTCATGGAAGATGCATTGATGAATCTTTTGGCCACCCATAAACCCATCCAAGGAAAACCACAATGGGAGTCCAAGTATCGCTTAAGGAATGACACGCCTTTAAGGTAATTCAATGTCCATGACTATATTCAATCATAATACAATAACTAATCATGTGTCTACAATAATAATAATATTATTCAAGGTCGCATTTTATAATTAAACAAGGGAAATTTGACATGGTCGTACCATTCATATTTCATTTTAATTCATTTTTCTATACCAATTTATAAGGTAAAGTCAATAACCCTTAGAAGTTGGTGTAATCACATAGATAAGGATTAGAGTCCTACCAAGTTATCATTTCATTTCATTTCAATTCAAATAAACCATTTTATTCATAAGGGATAACTCAACACACTGAAAAAAGTGGTTTAATTCACATAATGAAGTATAGTATTCTTATGAATTTAGAATGACACGCCCAAATGGGTGGATCATGTCGAGGTAGATGACCTCTGACGACATAAATTAGGTTTTAAGGACAAATAACTCAAGGTTATATCTATTTATTAGATTAGTTGAAATTTAAAAATGTGTCTCATGAAAATTCTAGTGTGTGTCATGATGGAACATGGTATTGACATAAAAACTTTGAGAGAAAGGAGTGAGACCACCTACCTTGTACTGGTAGTCAACTCCTCATCTAGTATGGGCTTCCAATACAGGCTAGAACATGGTAAATAGAAAAAATAGACAAACTAAAAATAGGGAATATTAGATTGAGTATATTTAGAATTAGATACAGGAATATAAATGAAGAAAATAAACAAGAGGAATTATAGTCTTATTGATAGGGATCCAATGAGATGAACGGTGCTTAAATAGAATGTCGGATGAATAAGTTATCTCTAATACAAGATGGAGGAGGAAGGGGAGCTTGAGTGGAGGATATATTCTATGAAAATGAGGGATAAAAAGAGGGGGTAAAGGTTAAATGATAGAGGGGTAAAATTATAAATTCCCATTATTAAAGGAGTGTATAGTTTGTCTGCATGGTTAGCCAAACCGTGTTCCAACTGTACATCACACTATCTACATAGCATATGCCCTTGCACAGTTTGTATATGGTTTGAAAAATAGTTCACACATCATGTGAATCACCTCTACAACATGTCAGCACTGTTTTTCATGGTCATGCTACCCCCCTTGTATGGTTTCACTAACCATGTGGCTCCCCTTACAGTAGGCACGATTGAGTCGTATGGTTGGCACTAATTGTGTGCTAACCATGCGACTCACCCTATCTTTCCAAAAATCATAACTTTGGGCTATGAATGAGTATGAACTACTTTGACACCTTCCATACATTCTTAGGAATTTCTATAAATATCAAAAGAATGGTTCAAAATAAATTTTAAAATATTATTGCCTCAAGATAAAATACAGATCTTATAACCTTAATAGAACATCAAATAATTTCTTCATATCTACTAAAGTCCCTTATAGATATCACCCATAAAATACTTGCTTTTAAGCCAATGAATAATTGATCAACCTTAATTTTAGGTTTTATGATAATACCTAAAGCATACCTCATAAGTATCATAAAATTTGCCTCATTGGTACCAATGAATTCATCATCCTTCTACTTTAGCTCAAGGAATTCCTTCACCATTTTCATAGGAAGAATATAAGGAAAGTACATATTGAAAAATAAACACTTGAACTCATCCCACTCTATATATTTAATTTCTTCCTATTTCCTTGTATTCTTGATAAAATTCCACCATAGATCTACTTTTCCTTAAAAATGATAGACAACCAAAATGAATTTTTCATGCTCCGAACACTAGAGAATGAAAAATATCTTTTCAATGGAATTGATCCATTATTCAATAACTACTATATTAGATACCCAGTAAAAGAAGTCAGGTATTTTCTCATGAAGGACTCAATGGAATGTTGTTCCCTCCTTTTCTTGTTTGGAAGCTTAGCAATATTCATATATTGTGAAAGTTTTGTAATCATATAAATGAGATTTTTCATTCCATATCCTATAACATTTGGTTACTTAGGAGGACAATCATTGCATTTTCCATTTCATTCATCATTAATATGGTTCCTTTATGTTCCAATCATTGACTAAAACCAAAAATCATTGTATGGGAAACAATAATCATAGTGGGGGACCACATAATCATGAAAAATAATTTATAAGGTATCCAAATCATGGAAAAACATCAATTTATGACTCCTTAGGTTTAACCTAGGTCATTCATGGTCATTATCTATTCAAATAATTCATGATGGTTCATAAATAAAATATGAATTAACCTAAGAATATCCCCCATGAGTGTCAAATTAAGAGCATAGTAAGGCCACACTCACCATACACCAGAATGATGGATGATAAATACTTGACCAACTCTTTTTAGGGTTATTAACCCTAGATGCATTTGTGACAAAATCATGTCTACTTGTAGTATCTAGACATAGATGTTTTTCTAAGAAAATCATACTCCTTTCTTTAGCATAACTTCGGACATTCTTCTATACTTAGTATTATCCTAAGGGTTCTCGCTAAAGTTTTCTTATACTAGTTTCCAAAGTTTAACTAAACCTTTCTATGATAACAATTATAGAAACCCATACTTTTCATACATAGATATCACATATTAATAGATAAATATAATTACATAACATAATGATCCATGCCAAAATCGTATGGGTCTAGTGACTTTAGAAACTTGGGTACATAAACAACTAATCCATAAGTGAACTATATCATCTTACACTAAGTTATTCACAACTACCTCCCTTCTCATACATATCATAAATTATACCTTTCTTCATAAACTGAGGAATGGAAACATCAAAAAGGGTGAGATCGTATTCTTAGTAAGGGTAAAAATGGAGATATCAACATAACATGAGCATAAGGGTATAAGAACATGAGCATAACATTTAAAAAACCATATCCTATATATCATAGATCATAATATTGATTAATTGACTAAATATTGGCATTTCATAAGGCATGAATCATAAAGGAATCAAAGAACATGAATCATGAGAGTATAACATTAGCATAAGACATAAGTTTTTAGCATACACATAAGCATAGAAAATAATTTCCTTAATAGTCAAATATTACTTCCAAAACTATCATAGTGGATTGGTTTTACTCCCCAAACCATCATAGTAGTAAAGGTTCACTCCCAAGACTATCATAGTGGACAGAGTCCCTTGCTTAAATGGGGTTACTCCACATTCTAGCCCTTTTTATCTCATGAGATATCCATCTTTACCCAATGCATTAAAGGCCTATATAATTCCAGGAACACCCATTACATAATGAAAATAATACATATGTGTTCTATAAGATCATAAAGAATTCATTATATCATAACCCATGAAAATTAAATGGGTTTCATAAACATTTCAGCATAACATAACTCATGGACCTTATTGTCAAAGGCACGTTGAGGCGTGCGCATTATCAAAAGGAACTATGAGGCATACCTATAGCACATCACCGCTATTGATGTGAGGCGATCTCACTGAGTTCCACTAAAGAAAAGAGCCTCACATTCCATTCCTTTGGTTGATTAGAAACAAAAGTTCCCCCCCCCCCAACCACCACCCAAGATGTGGCTCTTTGTCAAAAAGTGCCGAAAAAAAGGGAGCTAAGAGTCATTCATCAAAAAAAACATTAAATACCTAATTTAATAAATAAATAAAAACATTTTATGACTTAAAAAAGTGTAACTCAACCTCCATTAGAAAGAGGGAAGGCCGCCAACTCCATTCTAGGCAGCAGGAGAAGACGCATGGTCCCTGGGAAGCAGTAGCACTATCCAGCGATGCAGACAGCTACAACATTATCTCCCTTACTTTTCATTAATTACTAATCTTCCATTGATTATTATTTTGGTATTTAGGTTCTTAATAATTGTTTATTGGCTTATGGTTTGGTTAAAACTATTAATATATACTTTAATTTATATTTTTTTGATAGAATTTAAGTTTTTTAATTTAAAAAATTATTGATAACTCTGTATATTTAATTATTTCAGGGAATGTGTGTAACACCCCAAGATTTCATAGTATGTTATTTCTTCAAAGTAATTCAATAACTTGCACTACACGCAACACCGAGTTCAAGCGCACCACGGCTTACCAATCTAGCCGTTCAAAAGAGGTTATAAATAGTGTTAATTGTATTTTTAATTTTATATACTCCATATAATTTTAACATCCATATTATGTGTTTCTTAGACATAATATAAGAACAAATTCAATTTTTTAGATAAAGGAAGCATTTTTCAGAAAATGCAATTTTACCACCTTTTGAGGGAGAACCATTTTTAAATCCAATATTTGAAACTTTTATATATTCAATTTGACAAAATAAACTTCTTATTTATAATTGGGAGATAAAAGTTCAGTTTTGATAATTTTTTGGTATTTTTCTGATAACTTTCATATTTTGGTGAATAGTGAAAAATACTAAATTTTAATTAAAAACAACTTTTTTAATAAAAATAATTTAGAGTGTTAAATTATGAATTTGATTGGTTTTGAAGTATAATTAGATTATATTTTTATAATTTAATACAATTTAGGTCATTATAATTAATTTCACTTTGAAATTGGACATAAACAAGTGTCAATCTTTTGATAGAAATTGTTGCTTAAAAACACTATTTGTTTTGACAATGGGAATTAATTTTAAATTAATTAATGAAACTTATATGTTTTTAATTTGGTAAAATATAAATCATTTTTGAATTCGGAATATCAAATATAGCTTAGGCTAAATTTTTGGTATTTTTCTGAGAAACATCAATTTTTGATGAATAATAAAAAACACTGAGTTATTAGTTAAAACTGACTTTTTATTTAAATAATTATTTATTTTATTTAAATTTATTCTAGGTAAAAATAGATACATAATACCTATATATTTTCAAAATAATTCATTGGATTCATTTTATAATAAGTTTAGATATATAAAAATTTTATTGAACTTTTTACCGTCTTTTACCCACCTCCTATGAGTATTTGCAAATTTGCATAAAACATAATTTTACCGCTTCTGTGAGTTGAATTTCAAAAATAATAGAGACACAGTTAACCTTAGTAAGTAAAATGTGATTCAATAAGATGAAAATAATTTGTGGTGAATAGTAACTTTTGACTTTTATTTACCGTAGTTAAAGGTATTTAGGGTTATTCAAGGTAAAAATAATATTGTAATAATTTAAAATTACCTTAACACATGTCCTAACCTTATTTTACGAGTAATTTACGACCATGGTAATCCTTGGGTCTATTTTGGGACCCCATGGAGCCACTTAAGAATGATAATGACACTTTAAATTAATTAATTTAAAGTAAAGGAAAAATTGACATAAACAAAAATCTTTTAGTAATTAATTTTTATATGGTGTTATATAAGTAATATTTTTTACTATAAATATTCATTGGAAAGATAAAAATATTTCCTACATCATGGTATTTGTTTAATAATTTTTAGACATCTAATAAATTAAATTATTTATGACACATTAATGATGCAGTATTTACCTCATTAATAAATGATTTAAATAAATTAGATTATAAATATTAAAATAATATCCAAAAAATGTCTAATTATTATTGGATGATTTTATTTAGACCATGATTCATCCTATCTTAGACCATAATTATTTTTGGACCTTTAGAAACCGAATATCATTATATAATAAAATAATATTTTCACACTTTCCTAAAGAGCCCCTCCTCCCCCTTATAAAAGGAGACCACTTCTAACCAATTTCTAACACCTATAAAGCCTTTAGGCTCATCAAACCTATGCCACATTAATCCCCCTGTATCCCTCTCCTCCTCCTAGAAGCCTTACATTAGGCATAAGTCACTTCAAGAAGTCCTTTTGGTTCAAACCAAAGGAAGTTACCCAAATTAAAGGTAACAGTTTCTCTTAACTTATTTTCTTTTATTTTACTTCTCCAACCCCTAAACTCTTTTTATTCCTTTATTTTATAATAACACCAGTATATTAAATATAATAGGATTTTATTATGATAATTATTTGAAATACACTTACAAACACCTTCATATAATGGGTGAATAACATAATGTTTCTGTGGATGGAAAACTAACGCCTCACGAAACGATGATTGTTCAATTACCTCCTACCACCTCTCATGGTGACCATTATGATGGAACTATATTTATATATGATATATATTATGTTTATGGTTTCTTCATGCTTCTATATTTTTCTCTTATACCATACCTTAATGGTTTCCATTATGGGTAAACGCGATAATTTCATTTGAGGAAGTGCGGACTACCGCCCCCTCAAAGTGATATGACTCGTTAATACCATATGTGGGATGTATAAAGGATAGAGTTAATGATATTATATATTATATTATACTGGAATTATAATATACCTATGTATAATTATTTTTTAATTCCATTAAAATAATAAATATAAATTAACTTAGCGTTCATGCGTACGTACGGCTTACCGTCTCCATGAACGGTGCATTTCATTTCTTACCCCAAAATGATATGTACTGTTATAAATACATGTATATACTAGATATATATGATATATATGATATCTAAATCATGAATATAATTCTGTATATAATGAAATTTTGACCATGTGAACAACTTGTAACTATAAGGTGTTCATTTTTTTACTCAAGTGCCAAATATCGACAAAACGAATGTTATTAACTTAAATGATTACATAATGTTTATAACATGGTAATCGGTGATATAAAAGGAATAATAAACTTGAAAAAGGTTCTTAAGCAACTATAAATTATCTTTAGTTTATTATTCAGGATATTAAATAATGAACGGGTCAAGTCGGACACGAGGTAAGGGGTTTCTTATCTCACTTTTAATTCTGTGATATTTCCATTGTTTGCCACTTATTTATTGCATGTGGTGTATTTTGTACTGCCATTTGATATATATTATCATGATTCTATTTATATTAATGATATTTTGTGATTCATTTGGTTGTTATTGACTATTTTTCATACGAATCTATTGATTACAACGAGGTAAGGGTTAATTTCACAATCTCTTTATTATCCGAGGTTGTTTTTACGTAAGTATCTATTGGGACCTCTTTATCATCCCCATCCATGTTTCTTAAAAATGTATTTAAAAAAATCTTACTATTTTATAGACTATGGATTAAATTCATTTATACCCTTGTTTGACTTCTATAAGATGTTTATAAGGGAATATTTCTGTCATTTTCCAAACAAGGTCCTTTATAACCTTTTCGACAAAATTAAGGTAAGAATGTTTTTTTAACTTATACAGTGGGTGAGTCTATTTTCTGTCATTATAACATCGTCGAATATTCCCTTATAAGATTATAAGAATATTTTCAAAATAAATGTTTTCTTTATAATTATGTGACTCTTAAATGATTTCAAAATAGAAAGAGATATTTTTCTAAAAGGGGTTTTGATTTCATCTATATCAACATCCTTTGATGGATTTTAAGTTTATTTAAAGTTAATTTATTGTGATACAAAACTTTCATATTGTATTGAATTTTTTCTGATATGTTTGACTATGGATATGCTATTCGTATTCCATTCATGGTTTATGGTTAAAGTATTGACATTTCGTATGATAGTTTTAATATGAATGTTTATGTTATATTTCAACCTCTTCATAAGATGAATGTGTTGGAATAGTATGTTCTGGGTTGGATACTGATAAAAGTAAGCCCTCTGGGTTGGGGTCTAGTTACAACAAACCCTCCAGGTTGGAGTCCGGTTATAGAGGCTCTTCAAGTTGGAGTCTGGTTACAGAGGCTCTCCCAGTTGGAGTCCGGTTACAGAGCCTCTCCGAGATGGAGTCCGGTTACAGATGCTCTCCAGGTTGGGGTCCGGTTAAAGTTATCCTCTAGGTCCTGGCACGAGGCCTTGACACAAAAAGTAAAGTCTGGTATTATACATTCCCTCATTATGAAAATAATATTGATGGTTTATGTGGTCATTCGACAAGTAGAATACCCATGATTATGTTTTATTATGGAATTATTTACTCAGCTCATATTCCTGCCATAAAAGTATTCATGATTATTGTTGGTAAAGGAATGTGATTTCAATTATTCACCATGCTTAATATTTATGTTATCTTCCACTGTATTGATTACCCTTACTGAGCATTTGAGTTCACCCCTTTCTATGTTTTATTTTTTCCAGGATTCCAAGAAGTGTACTGTGATTGATATGAAGTGTTAAGCTAAGGGAATAATGGAGTTAATAAAGGATTATTTATGTTGTGTTGTGTGTTATAAAGTGTAAGGTAACATTCATGTATGTAATCTATTTTCCAAGACTGTTAAACCGATTGGTTCTTCAGGACTTGATTCCTTGTAATCATGCCAATGTATTAAAATAATGCACCGACTCTGGTTAACTGGGGTCGGGGTGTTACAGTTGGTATCAGAGAAAGTTTATAAATAACCTTAGAAACTAGATTTAGATAAACTTTGATTAAGGCACATTACTCTAAGATAGACTTTGAGGATTAGTATATAATAACTTCCTAGAATTTTGGTAATGTAGATATTTTGTGAGTTTTCCAAGCAAATACATCTCTATCTGGATATGAGCAGGTAGAGGCGACTCTGGAACAAATATACTTAGGGTTAAAACCCAAAAACACCGCTTTGATCTAGACTCGAACGGGAACTGGGGCATGACAACAGGTATTTCTGCACTCTTGGTTATGACACTCTGGGAGATATGCTTAGGATAATTCTCATTTTATTTACAAATCATTATGAAGGATTTATGAGTATATATTTCTTCAAAGAAAACATTTTTATGATTATGGATTATATCCATAAACTGTTCAATTTATGTTAAGTGTTTTACAAGTTTGGAATTATGTATTTCGATTCATAAACTAATCTATTTTATTCCATTGTATATAAATGGTGCTCATTAGAAGGAATGTCAACTCCAGGAATACGTATGATCCAAAGAGTAAGAAGGATCATATCTTTCACAGTATTAATCCAAAATTTAGAAGGGAAATAGTCTCCCATGTATTCTCAACATATGAAGAAATAGTCTCATGTGTTAATAAGATAAGTAAATAATTCTCTGAGTCCTATGGCTTTTAAGGGAAGCAAGAGAAGAAAAGGATGGAAGAGAGAAATATGGATAAAGGGAAGAGGGAAAAGAAGGATTTTCCCATATGTGATAACTGTGGAAAGAATCACCTTGGTAAATGCTTGAAGGGAATAGGATTTTTTTATAAGTATGGAGAAAATGGACACCAAGTACGTGATTGCAAGGGTAAGAAAAAAGTTTCCAATGTACAATGCTTCATCTACAAGGATTTGGGACATTACGTGAATCAATGTCCAAATCATTAGAGTATACCCCAAATGATGCTATTGGATAATAATAAAGTTATGATACTACTGAAGACGAAGAGGAATGATTATATTTCTTACGTTGTTATTAAATTATTGTTTCATTTGAGTATTTTATTAATGATGTGCATGTTATAAGAATTATAGAGTATATAAGGATTGTATTGCAGTACTATTTCATTAAGGACTTGAGATTATGTGGAACCAAGAAAAGTGACTCAATTATAGGTTAAATTTTTGGAAAATATATGGTTGAGAGAAAGATAAACCATAATATGGTTCTGATACCGAGGTAGTGATTTTGGAATAAGAGATGGTTGATTTGGATAAATTATATTGGATATTCTTGACTTCCTTGGAACTAATTAATATTTTGTTTATTTAATCATTGTTGGAATATTCAATATTTTTGGATATAAGGAATATATCTAGTATTATATAAAGGATAAGGGAGCATGAATTTAATCAATAAGGTTTTATGGTAATTCAGGGTGTTACCAAGTTTTAAAATAATACATGATGAAGGTGTTCACATGTTATTACGTAGAAAAAAAGGATCTTCATTGTGTTTAACTTCCTTATAAATTTTGGACTGTGAGTTTGCATAGATTTATTTTGGATAAGTCTAAAGGTTGGAATGGATTAAGATACTATTGTTAAGGTTATTTTTGGATTTTTATGAAAATCACAACACACAGACCGTGTGACAACCCATCGTGTCGGAAAAAGCTGTAGGAATCGAACCCACAACCATAGTGCAATTGGGATTTATCGCATACCACTAGACTACGTGAAGTCCCTAGATTGTATAATGTAGTTTCTTTTTTTAAAGGGTCTGATGGGTGAATTATAAATTCATATTTTTTGAACCCTATACAAATAGGATAAATAGAATATTTTTTACGTTCTATTGTCTTTTAGAGTGAAAGATGAGTTTTTGGTAGAAATTAGTTAAAGGATGGAACTCTACTTGTCAAGTATATATTTTTTTTTCTTCTCTTTTTCTATGAAGAAATTAATTCTTAAAATTTAGGTAAGGGATATTAAAACTAAAAATATGTTATCCTGATATCTTATGTTTTGTTGAACCGGTGATATTTTAAATCATCATAGATTGATGGCTTTGAGGCTCTCAATTCTACAATTGTTTGTGACTGATGACCTCAATCACTCCATATAAATATTTACATTTTTTCTCCAATTATGTGTCTCTAATTTCCACCAATGTTCTCCTAATTGAGATCATAATTTGGTGGTGACTTTTTCATTCCCCTTTTCCACTTATTAAGACTAAATTTTATTAACCCAATTTCCGATGTGGGTTTTCCCACAAAGGTATTTTATATTTTCAACCTTCTATTTTCAAAGAACAATTTCAAATTGTGAGGACGCAATTTATTGAAGTAGGTAAGAATGTAACACCCCAAGATTTCATAGTACGTTATTTCTTCAAAGTAATTCAATAACTTGCACTACACGCAACACCAAGTTCAAGCGCACCACGACTTACCAATCTAGCCGTTCAAAAGAAGTTATGAACATTATTAACTAAATTTTGAATTTTATATACTCCATATAATTTTAACATCCATATTATGTGTTTCTTAGACATAATATAAGAACAAATTCAATTTTTTAGATAAAGGAAGTATTTTTCAGAAAATGAAATTTTACCACCTTTTGAGGGAGAACCCTTTTTAAATCCAATATTTGAAACTTTTATATATTCAATTTGACAAAATAAAATTTTTCATTAAAATCGGGAGATAAAAATTTAGTTTTGATAAATTTTCGGTATTTTTCTGATAACTTTCATATTTTGGTGAGTAGTGAAAATACTAAATTTTAATTAAAAATAACATTTTAAATTGAAATAATTTATAGTGTTAAATTATGAATTTTATTGGTTTTGAAGCATAATTAGATTATATTTTTATCATTTAATACAATTTAGGTCATTATAATTAATTTCACTTTGAAATTGGACATAAACAAGTGTCAATCTTTTGATAGATATTGTTGCTTAAAAACACGCTATTTGTTTTGACAACGGGAATTAATTTTAAATTAATTAATGAAACTTATATGTTTTCAATTTTGTAAAATAGACATCATTTTTGAATTCAGAATATCAAATATAGATTAGGCTTAATTTTTGGTATTTTTCTGAGAAACGTCAATTTTTGATGAATAGTAAAAAAACACTAAGTTATTAGTTTAAACCGACTTTTTATTTAAATAATTATTTATTTTATTTAAATTTATTCTAAGTAAAAATAGATACATAATACCTATATATGTTCAAAATAATTCATTGGAGTCATTTTATAATAAGTTTAGATATATAAAAATTTTATTGAACTTTTTACCGTCTTTTACCCACCTCCTAGGAGTATTTGCAAATTTGCATAAAACTTAATTTTACCGCTTCTGTGAGTTGAATTTCAAAAAACCGAGAGACACGGTTAACCTAAGTAAAATGTGGTTCAATAAGATGAAAATAATTTTTTTTGAATAGTAACTTTTGACTTTTATTTACCACGGTTAAAGGTAAATAGGGTAATTCAAGGTAAAAAGAATATTGTAATAATTTAAAATTACCTTAACACATGTCCTAACATTATTTTATGAGTAATGGCCGACCATGGGCATCCTTTTATCGATTTTGGGACCCCATGGAGCCACTTATGAATGATAATAACACTTTAGATTAAATAATTTAAAGTAAAGGAAAAATTGACATAAAGAAAAAAATTAGTAATTAATTTTTATATAGTGTTATATAAGTAATCGTTTTTACTATAAATATTCATTTGAAATCTAAAAATATTTCCTACATCATGGTATTTTTTTATAATTTTTAAACATCTAATAAATTAAATTATTTATGACACAATAATGATGCAGTATTTATCTCATTAATAAATTATTTAAATAAATTAGATTATAAATATTAAAATAATATCCAAAACATGTACAATTCTTATTGGATGATTTTATTTTGACCATGAGTCATCTTAGCTTCGACCCTAATGATTTTTTGACCTTTATAAACCGAATATCATTATATAATAAAATAATATTTTCACACTTTCCTAAAGAGCCCCTCCTCCCCCTAATAAAAGGATACCACTTATAACCAATTTCTCACACATCTCAAGCCTTTAGGCTCATCTAAACTCTACCAAATTAATCTCCCTACATCCCTCTCCTCCTCTTATAATCCTTACCATAGGAAGAAGGCACTTCAAGAAGTCATTTTGGTTCAAACCAAAGGAAGTTACCCAAATTAAAGGTAACAGTTTCTCTTAACTTCTTTTCTTTTATTTTACTTATCCAGCCCCTAAAATCTTTTTATTCCTTTATTTTATAATAAAACTAGTATACTCAATATACTAGGATTTTTTTATGATAAGGATTTGAACTACACTTACACACACCTCCATCTAATGGGTGAAGAACATAATGTTTCTGTGGATGGAAAACTAACGCCTCGCGAAATGATGATTGTTAAATTACCTCCTACGACCTCTCATGGTGGCCATTATGATGTAATTTTATTTATATATGATATATATTATGTTTATATTTTCTTCATTCTTCTGTATTTTTATTTTACAGCATACCTTAATGGTTTCCATTATGGGTAAACGCGATAATTTCATTTGAGGAAGTGCGGACTACCGCCCCCTCAAAGTGATATGACTCGTTAATACCATATGTGGGATGTATAAAGGATAGAGTTAATGATATTATATAAGATCTTATACTGTAATTATAATATACCTATGTATCATTATGTTTTAATTCCATTAAAATAAGAAATAGAAATGAAAGTAGCGTTCATGCGTACGTACGGCTTACCGTCTCCATGAATGGTGCATTTCATTTCTTACCCCAAAATGATATGTACTGTTATAAATACATGTATATACTAGATATATATGATATATATGATATATAAATCAATAATATCATTCTGTATATAATGAAATTTTTACCATGTGGACAACTTGTAACTATAAGGTGTTCATTTTTGACTCAAGTGCCAAATATCGACAAAACGAATGTTATTAACTTAAATGATTACATAATGTTTATAACATGGTAATAAGTGATATAAAAGAAATAATAAACTTTAAAAAGGTTCTTAAGAAAGTATAAAATAACTTTAGTTTATTATTGGGGATATTAAAGAACGAACGAGTCAAGTCATACACGAGGTAAGGGGTTTCTTATCTCACTTTTAATTTCTTGAGATTTCCATTGTTAGCCACTTATTTATTGCATGTGGTGTATTGTGTTCTTTCATTTGATATATATTGTCATTATTCTCTTTATATTCATGATATTATGTGATTAATTTGGTTTCTATTGACTATTATTCATACGACTCGATTGATTACAACGAGGTAAGGGTTAATTTCACAATCTCTTTATTATCCGAGGTTGTTTTTACGTAAGTATCTACTGGGACCTCTTTATCATCCACATCCATGTTTCTTAAAAATGTATTTCAAAAAAATCTTACTATTTTATAGACTATGGGTTAAATTCATTTATACCCTTGTTTGACTTTTATAAGATTTTTATAAAGGAATCTTTTCGTCATTTTCCAAACAAGGTCCTTTATAACCTTTTCAACAAAATTAAGGTAAGAATGTTTTTTTAACTTATACGGTGGGTGTGGCTATTTTCCGCCATTATAAAATCGTTTAAGATTCCCTTAAAAGCTTATAAGAATATTTTCAAAATAAAATTTTTCTTTATAATTATGTGACTCTTAAATTATTTCAAATCAGAAAGAGATATTTCTCTAAAAAAGGTTTTGATTTCATCTATGTCAACATCCTTTGATAGATTTTAAGTTTATTTGAAGTTGATTTATTATGATACAAAACTTTCATATTTTATTGAAGGTGTTTTGATATGTTTGACTATGGATATGATATTCATATTTCATTCATGGTTTATGGTTAAAGTATTGACATTTTGTATGCTAGTTTTAATACGAATGTTTATGTTATATTTCAACCTCTTCTTAAGATGAATGTGTTGGACTAGTATGTTCTGGGTTGGGGACCGGTAAAAGTAATCCCTTTGGGTTGGGTTCTAGTTAGAGCAGACCCTCTGGGTTGGAGTCCGGTTATAGAGGCTCTCTAGGTTGGATTCCGATTACAGAGGCTCTTTGGGTTGGAGTTCGGTTACAGAGGCTCTCTAGGATGGAGTATGGTTACAGAGGCTCTTTGGGTTGGGGTCCGATTACAGTTATCCCCTAGGTCCTGGAACGAGGCCTTGACACAGAAATTAAAGTCTGGTACTATACATTCCCTCATTATTAAAATAATATTGATGGTTTATGTGGTCATTCGACTAGTAGAATACTCATGATTATGTTTTATTATGTTATTATTTACTCATCTCATATTCCTGCCATAAAAGTATTCATGATTATTATTGGTAAAAGAATGTGGTTTCAATTATTCACCATGATTAATATTTATGTTATCTTCTATTGTATTTCTTACCCTTACTGAGCGTTTGAGCTCACCCCTTTCTATGTTTTATTTTTCCCAAGATTCCAAGAAGTGTATTGTGATTGATATGCAGGGTTAATCTAAGGGAATAATGGAATTCATAAAGGATTATTTATGTTGTTTTGTATGTTATAAAGTGTAATGTAACATTCATGTATGTAATCTATTTTCCAAGACTGCTAAATAGATCGGTACTTCGGGACTTGATTCCTTGTAATCATGACAATGTATTAAAATAATGCACCGACTCTAGGTAACTGTGGTCGGGGAGTTACAATGTGACTTAGTTTCAAGAGTCTCACACCTCACAAAGCACCTCATGCCACATCTCCAGGTGGCCTTTTCACCTTATTGTACTGTGTGCCTTTGAAAACTATGCCCATGGAAAAGAAATAGGTTTCATAAACATATTTTCATCATAATCATAAACCATCCAAAGAAAGAATAAGGATGGAATAATTGGATCATATACCTAGTAAAGGTTAGTAAACATAAAATTATTTCATCTTATATGGAAAAAAATTTTAAATATCACTTGGAACATTTCTTGAGAAAAATATATTTTTTACTTTGAAATAAATTATTTCAAAATTTCTCGAATATTAAAGAAAACATTTTCATTGAAAATAATCTTGAAAATTTATAAAGGAATCTTAAAATCATTGAGTAGTCATGAAATTGGTAAAAAAATCATGCAATATAAGTTAAAATAAAACATTCTTTTCACACTTTTGTAAAAAGTCAAAAATACCTCATTTGGAAAAAAATAAGAAGATCCATTTTAAACCATTTTTAAAAAATTAAATCATTGGTAAAAATAAATTTAAATAATCATAGTATAATATTATAAAAATTATTAAAAACATTTTTATAAAACATATATATGGAGGAAAAAGGATCTTTGACCAAAGATAAAAATAAAGTTGTTTTTCTATAAAAATGTTTGTTTGGTATGTTGAGTACATAGAGAGAGTAAAATGAAAATAAAACATGTATTCTCAATAAATAACTATATTATAATCAAATTCATTATTTTCTTGATATGGGGTCATAATATTTCATCATCGGAAACTTGATCATAAACAATCCTGGTAAACGATGAGATTGTAACATAAAACCCTTACCTTAGGTTTGATTTCCTCCGTATGGGTTCGAACCTCCTATATAATAAATATAGGTTTAATATAAATATATTAAGGAGTAATAATCATATTTATAATACCATATATTATTTACCTATAACCTTTTATCACCCGTTTATTAACAATTCTTTATTAAAATCACTATTCTGTGTGATAAATGCTTCATTTTTAATGTATGTTTTGGTTCAGTGGTTCTGGTCCTTATACATTGATCATGTTTACATAATCTCTATAATTTTAGTCATGATATAAATATCATATATATTCATTATATACATATTTATATTCATACATAAAATTTATAGATAGAAAAATGAATTACACCATTCATGGAGACTGTAGGTAGTACATGTGCATGAATGTTGTATTCACTTTTCAACAGATGAAAAAAAAGAAATGTAATTATCAGTTCACCTTTACATAAAAATTATTATATCATATATATCATATATAATCATTAAATATATCCTTATTAACATTCATGTAAATCATAAAATAAAAACAAATCGCATCGCTTTGTGGAGGTGGTAGTCCACACGTAAGCACGAGAAACTTTATCGTTTTCTATTGAATTGGAAGGTCAAAAGTTAGATATGATATTATTATTCCAAAAGCATAATTATTTTATATATATCATATAAAAACATTAAACTTGACATAATAACCATCTATAAAATATGGTGATGAAAAATGAATTGTATCGCTATGTGGAGACCATAAGTCGTACATACGCACAAGCGATACTTTCACTTATCATTTTATGGGAAAGAGGGTGGATAATGGTTTTTTCATAATAATAATAAAATTTTAGTATATTTATGATACTAAATGTATTATTTTATGATAAATATAATATATTTATATGAGGTAAAATAATGATTAAAAAGAAAGTGATCCGTTAAGGCGATTACCTCTTCTTTGAAAGAACTCAATTATATTTCCTCTAAAGGATATTATGGTTGGCATTTCAGGAAGACAATAACCTCTATAATGTGTCTAATGATATTTATAAGATATTTTTTTAGGGGTTGGTTGTAGTTACCCATACCCAAATAGCCCAGAGTCGATGTCGTACTTCATTACATTGGTATACGATACAAGGAATTGCATCCCAAAGGACTGAATAGTTTAATAGTCTTCTAAAATAGATACATACTTGAGTCATGAATTATATTTCAATATAAAAGTTAAAAAATAATTTTTTTAGGATAAAATTACTCCCTATACTATAGTATTTAATATCTTTCGTTGTACACTTCATGGAATCTTGAGAAAATAAAAAAAAATAAGGGTGGGATCAAATACTCAGTAAGGGTTAAGTACAGTGAAAGTTATCATGAATCAATAAGTATAAACAATATGTAAAAGTAAATAACTGAGTACACATTCTATTTAAATAACTTTACCATATGAATAGACAATGCATAATTAATATGTAAAAGTAAATAATTGAAAACACATATCATTTAATCAATAAACAGATAATGAAATGCATCCATAGATAATATCATTGTAAAAATCTCATGGATAATAATAACTAAACTCTAAAATAAGGCAATGCTTAATTATTGGATTTCATGTCTTAGTCACATGATACCTCAACCACCAATTCCTTTCATAAGATGGTTTAATATGTATGTAAAAACTTGTTTAATGCTAGCTTAACTGATTTTTCTCATGAGACCTATCAATGCATCGAGGGGAAATATAATGTTGATCCCCACCCATAACTTTAGGTCCAAATAATTCCTTGTATATTGAATAATTAATTTAATTCATGAATCAATATTCCTTAACATCAAATTTCAGTATTGAGTAAAAGATATTGATTTATCAATATTTTTTTAGTTAATCAAATAACTTTCAAAGTAAACCCCATATGTAAAAATGAGATACAGTTTAATTAATAAACATATATATGATAAAAAAAATATGGATATTTAGGGGAAATTTAATTCCAAATGGGAAGTTAACAATTCAAGGAAAAGTTAATGACTACAATTATGAGTCAAGGAAGTGATTTTTTTTTAAGGTTGGGGTCGAAGCCTCAATTTATTATTAAAGCAAAGACCTCTTTAGACTGGGTAGATGGAGACCCATTACATATCCTGAAGGACAAGGACAAGTGGCCTAAAAATAAGGCTTGAAAGCCCATTTTTTGGCCCAAAGGACCCCTCGGTGAACAGTACTGCTACAGTACCCACGCTGCTACAGTACTGCAGCCGCTACAGTAGCTGCTACAACCCTCTGCCGCTATAGTGCCATCGCTGCTACAGTCCACCACTACTATAGTCCTGCTACAGGCCCTGCTACAGAACTGGAAATACACCCCTGCCTGGATTTGATCCTGGGTTTTTTGGATGTCAAGCAGGAGCCTATACCACTAAGGTACAGGCTCATTGGCAAAGTCAAGGAAGTGAATTTCAATACTTTCCTTAGTCAAAAATATCTTAACCCATCCAGAGAAAGAATAAAGATGGTATCAATACAACATTTACCCATTGGATTAATAATAAATGGTTTTTTCATTTATTAATAGAAATACCATAAAAATATATTTAAAAACATTATTGAGAAAAATATCCTTTTCATTTTGAAAATCATTTCAAAAAATAATTTTATTTAAAAATCACTTTTAAAAGGATCTTATTTAATATATCCATGTAAAGTTTCAAAGAAAACTTCAAAGAAATTATGGTCATGATGGTGGTTAATTCCATACATGTCATAAAAGTAAAAAAAGAAAATTCCTTTTTCACTGTAAAAAGTTTAATAAATTTCTTTGTTCAGAAAACAAGAAGAATATCCATTCCATGTTTTCGAAAAAATCTAAATGGGAATCATTTTGAAAACGACATAATATTCCTTTGAAAAAAAATTAATGTGTAAAATGGGTGAAAATTAATTTTATAAATAATTTCAAAAAGTTAAAACATTTTTGAAAACTTTTTTAGAAAACATGGTTTTTGAATAAAAATAGATTTCTGACCAAAGAGAGAAATGAAGTCAGATTTTCTTAACAACATTTTCTAAAACATTTTAAGTACCAAAGAGTGTAAAAATAGTAATATTACTTGGAAATATCACTATTAAACATAGCATAATAAAATTAAAGGTTTTATTAAACAATGGTTAAATATTTCCCTTTAATGGATATTCAAGAATAAACAATCTTGATTAAAATGAGATTATGAAATAAACCCATAAAATTATCATAACTTCAAAGTTAGAATTAACCAATGAATTTATTATGTGTATTAGCTATAAATCCACATAAAAAAGTGTAAATACAATAATATATAGTCAAAATTCATTATACACATAATTATAGAATATCAATGAATAAGTAATATAACCCAATGAATGGAAATTGAGTTATGAAATTATTTACTGCTTGGTAACTTTTAATTCAAATATCATTAGATGAAATAATTCAAATTGAAATTAAAAATACCATTAATAATTAATTATTAATTATAATACATTTCAAATGGTAAATATATACACCATATAAAATAAACTAGGTGCATAACATTACAATATACCTTAATGAATGAAATTCAGATGAAATCCCTCACCTTACACTCCTTTTTTGTTGAACGTTCTTTAACCTCATGTATAGTGGTTTAAATATGTTATTAACTTATTAAAAAACCATAATCATATTTATAATATCATATATGATCCTCTTATAATATTTTAACACCTATTTTTTAATAATATTTCATTATTTTCATTATTTCGAGTGTTAATCACCTTGTTTTCTCATTCGTGATTCATCATGGAAGTTCAAGTTATTGTGTATATTATATAGTTTTATCATATAAATAATAATAATTATGTCATAATTATCATATTTTAACATCAATGTTACTTTTAAAACCAATCATTATTTATGGTTATGAAAAATGAAGTACGTTACGATCATGGAGACGGTAGGTCGTATGTATGCATGAGTAACGTTTCCATTTTTCATTGATAATTATGGAAAGGAGGTAAGTAATATTTTAACCTTAAATAATAATAATGATATCATATATATAATATTATATACTTATATACGTCATCCATGTGTTGTAGTGATGAAAAGAGAGTCATGTCGCTTCGTGAAGGCGGTAGTCCATATGTACACGAACGATGTTATGTGAGTGAAAATGAAAGAAAGAAAATGGTATATATTATATTTATAGAATGATAAATATATCATTAATATCATAATTATTTAATTTATATCACATATAATCATTAACATTATCTTTATCACCTTCCATGTGAAGCGTTTGGGAAAGATGAATCACATCACTTCGTGAGGCAGTAGTCTGCCATACGCACAAGCGAAATTATCGTATCTCATAATGAATGGAAGGTAACAAGATATATATTATATAATGACTAAAAAGGTACAAATATTTTATAAGTATAATATATATACTTTATATCCATCATCATGACCAACCTTGATAGGTGGAAATTGAAAAATGAATGACATCGGTTTGCGAGGTGATAGTCCGTCATACACATGAATGATGATTTTGTAACCAATTTGATGGAAGTGTGTGTGGTTATAGGTTATACCCTTAACGTAAAAATATCTAATTATTTGTAATATAATTATGTTATTATATAATCATGGTATAATATTAATTAAAGGAGGTGTATAAGGAAATAAAATAAGGACACTTGTTGAAGAACATTACTTCTTCTTTGAGTATCCTCCTTAGGTTAGCACTTAAGCCTTCAAAAGTTTGCTTTATGTCCAAAATAAGGCTTATAGGATGAGGTTAGGGAATTTTGGTAGTTATTATCCTAACCAAAGTGGTTTTAAGGTGTGAATAAGGAATCAGAGTGAGTGCCCTTTTATAGTTGAAGAGGAGTGGAATTCTTATAAATACTCAAAAGTATTCGCTATTGGGAGGTCTCTGATACCTCATCTAGATCAAAAATTGAATAATAATAAATTTTAGGGTTTATGTGGTCAAGAAACACCTCTAAAACATAAAAATAAACACATTTATTTCATGTTATTCCTTAGTCTTTAAGTTTACTTAATTTTACCCTTTTAGTTTTTACCATGGTACCTTGTATTTTTTTTATTTACCTAAGTAATTTATCCTTTTAAACAAAAAATAGAATAAGTTTTATTAGATAATATATATATATATATATATATTCTAAATATTAAATAAAATTTATTAAATAAAAATACTATGTGTTTATAAAATTAATTTTAACACAAACGCATGTAATGCGCAAAACCTCATTTTAACCTTAATTGTGGTAATTAATTTTAACTATTTTCACTAATCATTATGGAAAAAAATTAAGTTGAACTTATTAGAAAATATAAATTATTCTAATTTTAAATATGTAATTAATTTTTACAAATTCAACTCATAGAAGTGTTAGAATTTAATTTAAAATTAATCCCACAGAAGCGATGATAAAGCGGGTTTTTAAAGTGAAATTGTTCAAAGGTTTACTAAGTTTTTATATATAAATTCAAAATAAAAATAATTAAAATGACCTAAATTGGATTAACTGATATAAAAATGACCTAATTTTACTTTAAAACCAATTCAAAATACAATTTAACATTATAAATTATTTAAATGAAAAGGTAGTTTTTAATTAAAATTCAATATTTTTAACTATTCATCTAAAAATGAAACTCCTTAGAAAAAACCCAAAAAAATCACCCTAAGATAATTTTGATATTATGATTTCAAAAATGAAGTTTATTTTTTCAAATAAATATTCTAAAAGTGGTAAAAAGTAACTTTAAATTATGTTCGTCAAACACAATTAAACTGTCTTTTAGAAAAGATACAGTTTTTTCAAAAACATTTATTTTTCTTTTAAATGATTTTTATTTTATTTATAATCAATAGATAATGATTGAACATGTGTAAACTATATATTTTTTTAATTTATTTAATCATATTCATACATTTCATTTCAATGTCTAGTAGATTTTTATCATATTAAATAATAATATTAATAGTATATTGTTGTTTGGTAAAACTCGGTCTTGCATGTAACGCAAGCTATCGAAGAAACTCATTGTTGCATGTAACGTAAGTTGAACTCAGTTTTGCGTGTAATTTAAGCTATTAAATAGATTTAATAAATATATATTAAGGTCTCAGTGTGTTATATTCTCTTCTATGATTGGTTTTGTGTGTCACGCATGTTATCAAATACAATGTCCTTATTTTAGAATTAGGGGGTGTTACATTATCCCCACATTAAACAAATTGTGTCCTCGCAATTTAAAATTGATCTCGGTAATATAAGGTTTGATATTTGAAAATTCCTTTATTGAAAAATCCACATCGTAAAATGATTTAATAAAATATCCTCTTGATAGGAGATAAATGGAACTACCAAGGTCATATGGAATAACACATAACTGGATTTTCAAGTAGTAGAATATTGGTGGTCAAGTGAAGATATGGACATGAAGGAAAATAATAAATAATTATAGAGAGTGATTGAGGTCATTAATCATAATCAATTAAATGATCAATGGAAATTCAAGACCCTTAAAACCATAAATCTAATAGGTGTGAAAAGGTTATTGATATCATTAGAAATGATGGTAATAGGGTAACATTTTGTTTCAAGATCATTTTTTCCTAAAGTTGAGGAATTATTTTACTGTTTAAGAATACAATTAAATATACTTACTTGATACATTTTTATTTCATAAGTAAAATTTCATCCTTTAGTTGTTCTTTGATCAATTATCAATCCATCCCTTACTCCAAAAAAAAGAATATCCATAAATAAATTTGTTTATAACTAAAGTACTGAAATTTACTTTTAATGTATCATAAGGTCCACAGAGGGAGACAATTCATTTCCTCTATCTACAACTATTTTACAAAACCAATATGGTTAGCATAAGTTATCCAATATAAATAATCTCTAAACCTCAAAAGTAATATCATTGGTTCATCATTAATATTTATTTTTCAAATATTTTAACTAATGACATATTAATCAGGACATCACGTAGGACTGTGGTAGGCACGAAACTCTTATCGTCCTTCAGTCATGGGTTCAATCCCCACTGTCTTTTCAGATGCGATGAGTTGTCACCTAACCTGTAGGTTATCCTTTTTCTAAAACCATATTAATATAATTCCTATAACGTTCCCAAAAAAATATGATGGACATCCTTGAAATAAAATTAATCATTAAAATAACATTTTTAGTAAGGTTTTCAATACAAATTATTTTTTTACAAAGTCTAATAATATTATTTGACTATTATTATAATTTCATTAATGATCATATTAACCCTAAGGATACCAATACCTTTAAAATTATGTCTATAAAATGTAAATACATTATTCATCAAATAACTTTTCCATTAAAACATATACTTACCATAAATTTTTTCAAAATGTCCTTAATCTTAGTAGACCCTCATCACATAAAACCTAAAAATATGTGTTTAATACTTTTAACATATGATCAATATTAAACTCATTAAACATGATGGCATCCATAAATCTTAAGTTAATTAAGACACATGTGCTTCTAAAATGTAACATAGTCCTTAGATGTTTTATGATTCTTATAACCAAAATACCATTGGTAAAAATACTTGTACAATTTAATTCTTGAATCTAAATACTTTATCCATTTTATTTCAACATGGGTACTTAATTGGTCTAATTTTTAACCTAGGTCATTCATTTCCATTATCTATTCAAATCCTTTATAATGGTTAGTAAAGAAAATGTGAATTATCCTAAGCATATCCCCTGGGAGTGTCAAACCAGGTGTGTAGTAAGGCTCATTGTCGTGTACCAGGTAAATCTCGAGTCCGGCACACCTTTTTGGAGATATTAGCCCTAGGTACATCTGTTCCAGAACCATGTCCACTTATAGTATCCAGATAGGGATGTATTTCTAAGAAAAAACACATAATATTTTTCTTACCAAAACTTTCAGATGTTCTTCTATACTTGTCCTCAAATTTTGTTATAGGTTTTTGTTCCCTAATATATGGTTTCTTAAATCTAGTTCTCAAGGTTTCTACTAAACTTTCTCTTATACCATCTGTAGAGACCCCAGCCCCAGTAGCTTGGATCTGGTGTCATAATTTATTACATTGGAATAAAATAAAAGGAATCACATCTCAATGGACCAAATAGTTTAGTTTTCTTGGTAAACTAGATATATACTTGAGTCATGAATTACATTTGAATATACAAATTATAACATAATTTTTTCATGGATAACATTATTCCCTCTACCATATTCTTGCATATATTTCATAGTACACTTCAGGGATTCCTGAGAAATAAAATAAAATAAGGGTAGAGTCAAATTCTTAGTAAGGGTTAAGTATAGTAGAATCTATCATGAATCAATAATCATAAACAATATTTCAAGGTAAATAACTGATTACACATTCCATTTAAGTAACTTGAATGCATAGATAGAAAATACATAATCAATATAGAAAGGTAAATAACTAAAAACACATGTCATTTAATCAATAAACTGATAATGAAATGCATCCAGAGATAATATCATTGTAAAAATCTCATGGATAATAATAACTAAAATCTGAATGAAGGCAATGATTAATTATTGGAAGTCATGTCTCGTGAACATGATACCTCTACCATCAAGACCTTTCATAAGATGGTTTAATCTATAGGTAAAAACATGTTTAATGTTAGCTTAACTGATTTGTCTCGTAATACCTACTGATGTATCGAGGGATATATAATGTTGGGGCCCACCCATCACTTCTGGTCTAAATCATTACTCATATATCGAATAATCAATTTAATTTATGAATCAATATACCTTAACATCAAATATATGTATTGATTAAAATATACGGATTTATCAATATTTCCCCAATTAAAAAAATAAATTTCAAAGTAAACATCATATGTAAAAATGAGATACGGTTTAAGAAATAAACATCTCCATGATAAATAATATGGATATTTAAGGTAAATTTAATGTCCAATTGGAAGTTAATGACTACATGAATGAATCAAGCATGTGAATGTCAATACTTTTCTTGGTCAAAATGATCTTAAACCATCCAGAGAATAATAAAGATGGTATCAATACAAAATATACTCATTGGAGTAAGAATAAAGGGTTGTTTTCATTGATGAATAGAAATACCATAAAAATATATTTAAAAACATTCTTTATGAAAATATACTTTTCATTTTTATAATCATTTTAAAAAATAATTTTATTTGAAAATTGATTTTAAAACATATTCTTTAAAAGATCCTCATAAACTTGCAAAGGAAGCTTCAAATAAATGATGGTCATAATGGAGGTTAATTCCATACATTCCATAAAATTAAAAAAAAGAACATTCCCTTTGAACTGTAAAACGGTTATAAAAGTTCCTTATTCAAAAAACGACAATAGGATTCCTTTCATATTTTTAGTAAAGGCCAAACAGGCATTGTTTTAAAAATGATATAAGATTCTATTGAAATCATTTTGTAAAGAGTATAAAATGGGTGAAAAATTATTTTATAAATAATTTTGAAAATTTAAAGTTATTTTTGAAAACATTTTTAGAAAACGTGGTTTTTAAGAAAAACATATTTCCGATTGAATAGAGAAATGAAGTCAGAATTTCTTAAAAACATTTTCTAACACATTTTAGGTAGAAAAGAGTGAAAAAATGGTAATATTACTTGAAAATATCATGAGTAAACATAGGAAAAAAATTAAATAGTTTATTAAATAAAGATAAAATAATTCTCTTTAATGGATATTCAATAATAAACAATCTTGATTAAAATAAGATTGTGAAATAAACTCTTAAAATGATCATAACAACGAAGTGAGAATTAATCAATGAATCGATTATGTGTATCAACTATAAATCCACATAAAAAAAGTTGAAATATAATAATAGATAGTAAAAATTGATTATACACATAATCATATAATATCAATGAAGAAGTAATATATCCCAATGAAAGGAAATTGAGTTATAAAATTTTTTACCACTTGGTAACTTTTAATTCAAATCCCCTTAGATGAAATAATTCAAATTGAAACTTAAAATACCATGAATAATTAATTATTAATGATAATATATGTCAAATGAGCAATATATACACCATATAAAAGAAACTAGGTGCATAACATTACAATATGCCTAAATGAATGAAATTGAGATGAAATCTCTTACCTTACGCTCCCTTTTAGTTGAATGTGCATTAACCTCATGTATAGTTGTTTTAGATTTTTTATTAACTTATTATAGAACCATAATCATATTTATAATAGAATATATGATCCTCTTATAATATTTTAACACCCATTTGTTAATAATATTTCATTATTTTTATTGTTTCGAGTATTAATCGCCTTGTTTTCTCATTCGTACTTTCTTATGGAAGTTTCGGTTCTTATGTATGTTTTATAGTTATATAATATCTAGAATAACAATCATGACATAATTATCATATTTTTACATCAATTTTACTTTTAAAACCAATCATGAATGATGGTTATAAAAAATGAAGTACGTTATGAACATGGAGATAGTAGGTCGTACATATGCATGAGTAACATTTCCATTTTTCACCAACCATTATGGAAAGGTGGTAAGTAATATTTTACCTTTACAAAATGATAATGACATCATATATACCATATTATATACTTATATATGTCATCTATATGGTGTGGTTGTCACGACCCATCCCCTGGGGCTCGTGTTGTGACTACCCCAAGACCGTCTTCCAAAGGCTAGGGGCTAGCGACTAGCACAGAAAGGAGTTTTCCCTAAAACTGGGAAGGCATTGCCTTTATAACCTATAAAATCACATAACCAAGAACATAACAAGATACTAAAACAAGCAAACTATATAACCAAAAGAGTGCTGAAAGTAAAACGGGGCTGGAATACAAGCCCAACAGTAAAGGTACAAGTACAACTGAAATACAATACAGCTGAAGAAAGAGAAAGAGACGGATACTGGATCGTCCTCCGAGGTTCCTACCTGAAGGGTAAGTACAGATTTCCTCCTTAGCACTCCATGTCCACCCATCTCCTCTGCGTATCGTCACGCCGTATGGTCCACCTCTGGGCACCGTCCAGTCCTGGTACTCCCAACCTCAGTCGGCACTGTTTGTCATCTGCATCCAACAAAACAAGGTGCGGGCATAGCCGATGCAGGGGTGAGTATAAAAATACTCAGTAGGGACCCTGAGACCCTCAAGGTCTCACAAAATACACCAAGGATAAACCACAAAGTATGAAAACAACAGATAACCCTACTTAGGTATATTCCCATATATATACCTAAGTTATCAAGTAATTCATCTCAATCAAGAGGAAAACACAAAGATACTGACTCAGCTCACACTATAATTTATTCTAGGGTTAGTAACAAGTAACATCTATAGTCACATCTTCAAACACCTCGGCTGCTAGAGAACCCCTCATCTATCGAGTATAGTGGGTCTGTCGCGTCACACAGAGGCGCTTCCCACTAATCCTTGATAGCTGAGGTACTCCTCCTGTTGAGTACCATGGGTCTGCCACATCACACAGAGGCGCTCCCCACCATGGGTCTGCCACGTCACACAGAGGCGCTCCCCCTTGTGACTATCTGAGGTACTCCTCATGTCGAGTACCGTGGGTCTATCGCGTCACACAGAGGCGCTTCCCAATGTGGCCTGCTGAGGTACTCCTCCTGTCATGTACCGTGGGTCTGTCGCATCACACAGAGGTTCTCCCCACTATGGGTCTGCTACGTCACACAAAGGCGCTCCCCACTGGGCATGTCAAGTCACTTCGAGTCAAAAAGGTCAGTAGTCGTCAAATCTCAGCCAGCTACTGGGTTCCCGCACTATGTTTGCTCGTCTTCGGAAGGATCTGCTCCACAAGCTATTGGTCGATACTCTAACTGCCACGAAGTCTCATGAAAAAGCATCTCAAAGGTCCGCCATGTCATAGGGGTCACAATGCAACAGATGGCGCGTCAATCGGACGCCCGGTCTATGAGTTATTAGCCTTTTAGTCCCGGGGGCCCGGTTGGATTTGTGCTCAATCCAAACTGACTATTCCCTATCTTAATCCAAAACTCCAGTGGGGTATACTCAAAGGGACCGTCTCACTCCAATATTTCCAACGTCGATGACAGTTTGTCAAACGGGCGTCCAGTGCCAAAGTTATGGCCAAAAGAAGTAAATGGGGCGTAGTGGGCCCAGGTCCGGTCCGACCCAATTGAACAGACCCTGCCCGCTGGGTCCGGCCCTGCCCGCTGGGCGGTCCGGCAGGTCGCGAGGGGCCGCGGGAGTTCGAACATGGATGGCGCGAGGCCGTAGGGCGACTCGGCCG
The DNA here is from genome assembly GCA_963277665.1 of Viscum album. Lineage (NCBI taxonomy): Eukaryota > Viridiplantae > Streptophyta > Magnoliopsida > Santalales > Viscaceae > Viscum > Viscum album. Next base: position 1,093,084,527 of record OY728148.1, on the reverse strand, counting down.
GGGGGCTCGGCCAGGAGGGCGGAGACCGCGGGGCGGCTCGGTCGGAGCGGCTCGGTCGGAGCTGCTCGGCCGATGCGGCTCGACCGCGGGGCGGTTCGGCCGGAGCGTCTCGGTGTCGTGGGGCGGCTCGGCCATAGTGGCTCGGTGCCGCAGGGTGGCTCGGCCAGAGGGGCTCGGTGCCACGGGGTAGCTCGGCCAGAGCGGCTCGGCCGCGGGGCAGCTCGGCCGGAGTGGCACAGCTCGGCCGGCGGCTTGGCGGAACGGCGACGGTGGCTCGGTAGACGGGGGCGGTGGCTCGGCGGACGGCGGACGACGGTGGAAGCTCGGCCTGGTCCGCAGTGGTGGCTCAGCCCAGATGGTGGCGGTTGTGGGCGGCGCGACAGGGCCGCGGGTGGCAGAGCCACAAGGCGCAGTGGTCGTGGGTTCTATGGAGCGGCTTGGCCGCAGGGGTGTCGTGAGGGCGCGGAGGTCGCGATGCGGAAGTGGCCGCGGGGCAGTGTCGATTCACCATCGCCTTCGTCACATTCAACACCACAAATCATCACAAGATTTGCAGAGGGGTCGGGCCATGTTTGTTTGGCCCGTACCCTCCGCGTTAGGGTGGTAGCATATGGCTCAACAAGAACATGAACATTAAACGTAAAATCCTATCATCCCGCAATGATTTATTCCCAATCCCGAAAAATAATTTAAGGGAAGAACATGGGAAAAGTATTTATTCACAAATAAACCCCTACCTCGTTCGCTTGATGACGTCGATGAGGTCGTGAGGAAGAAGACGAATCGTTGGGAAAAGACGGATGTTGATGTCATCAGCGTTTTCCTCGATTGTTGGTTCGTTGACGTTGAAGACGCTCCTCATCAATGAATGTCCCGTGGAAGAAGTCGGAGTCGAAGTCGGCGTTCTTCGTTGGCGTTCTTCGTGGAGAGATTTTCTCCCAAGGCTCCTTCCTTGGCCAACGATTAATTTGCCCCAACCCACCAAAAAGAAGAGATAGCCAATATAATAAATTATATTAGTATAATTTCAAATTGGAACATTTAATTAATTGAGATGGATTAATTAATTAAATGGGAAGAGTTGGCATAATAAATGTTGGAGGAGTTGAAGAGTCCCCCCATATTTAATAGGAAGTTTGAGGGTTTCAAGCCTCGGGTGGTCCCCACCACCATAACCCCTCATGGGAGGTTTTACTAGTTCGGGTGGTCCCCACAACCGAGCATTCAATTTGGAGAATAAAACTCATGTGGTCCCCACCTCCACAATATCCACAAGAGGGTGGTTATAACAAAATAAAATAAAATGTGTGTTTATTTTATTTTATTATTTCCACAAAAACCCAAAAAAATTAACTTTCACCCTCGACCAACTGCTGCCAATGTGAAAGCCTCCTTAAGAAAATACTGGTGGTGTGAGTTCAACAGTGTCCTCAGATTTCAATTCCGAGCATTGGTTCAAAAGTTAGAAAAACCCGCTCGCATGTTTACTGAACGTACCCGAACAAAAGTTCAGAAATTCATTTCGGGCACTCTGGGCCTCGGAATCACGCGCCGTCAATTTTCATGGACTCATAAAATTCTCATATATTAAAAAAATTACATGGAAATTATGGGTCTTTACATTCTCCCCACCTCAAGGATTTACGTCCCCGTAAGCCACAACTCAAACTAAGGGAACAAGTGGGGGTACTGAGCACACATCTGAGCCTCCCGCTCCCATGTTCTCTCCTAGAGGTTCCTGTGCTACCAGTGAACGCGCACCAGAGGTATCGACCGTCCATGAAGGACCCGCTCCTGTCGATCCTAAATCTCTACCGGAACCTCCATAAAAGTCCCCCCATCGTCGATATCTAGCTCGCCATGGTCGATGATGTGAGAAGGGTCGTGCACATATCTCCTTAGTTGGGATACGTGGAAGACGTCGTGCACCCGGTGCAATTGAGGTGGAAGATCTAAGCAGTATTCCACCTCTCCAACTCTGCTGAGGACCTGAAAAGGTCTGATGAATCTTGGAGATAACTTGTCGCCTCGGCCAAATCTCCACAAACCTCGTCGGGGTGAGACCCGTAGAAAGACGTGGTCGCCATCCTCGAACTCTAGAGGTCTTTGTCTCCTGTCGGCATACGACTTCAGCCTGCTCTGTGCAATCTTCAACCACTCCTAGATGATCTGCACCTTCTCTGTGATAGCTTGTACCATCTCTGGTCCCACATGTGCTGACTCCCCTGAGTCTGTCCAGCATAATGGTGATCTGCAAGGTCGGTCGTACAATGCCTCAAAAGGTGACATCCCAATGGTGGAGTGATAGTTGTTTTTTTATGAAAACTCCACCAAAGGTAAGTGATCCTCTCAGTTGCGACTGAAGTCGAGGACACAAGCATGCAGCATGTCCTCGAGGGTCCAAATGTTCCACTCAGTCTGACCGTCCATCTGAGGATGGAAGGAGGTTCTCAAAAGAAGTTGCATCCTGAAAGCCTCCTACAACCCCTTCCATAGCTGGGAAGTAAAACATGCATCACGATCGGAGATAATCGTCGAGGGTACTCCATGTAACTGTATAATCTCCTGCACATAGAGGCATCCAAAGCTCTCTACTGAACCCTTCTCTCGATCGGTAGGAAGTGGGCCGACTTAGTGAGTCGGTCAACGATCACCCAAATCGAGTCATGACCCCTAGATGTATGTGGAAGTCCTATCACAAAGTCCATGGATATCCCATACCACTTCCACTTTGGGACCTCTAAAGGATGAACCAATCTTGCTGGTACCTAATGCTCCGCCTTCACTTGTTGACAAGTGAGGCACCGAGAGACAAACTCTACTACTGCTTTCTTTATTCTCGGCCACCAGTGCTGTCATCGAAGATCCTGGTAAATCTTCGCCACTCCTGGATGTACTTCTATAGGGTAAGTTTGGAACTCCCTCAACACTTCCTCATGAAGTGACACTGGTACCATGGTACGTCCTCTGAAGAGGATGACGTGATCCCCACCTTCAGAAAATCCATCAGGTGCATGTCCTGTGGATATCTGAGCACGTCATGTATCGCAGTCAGCGTCCCCACGTTGTGCCTCCCTGACTCGCTGAAGGAGTGGGGGAGTGACTATAAGAGATTGAAGAAAAGCTGCTTCATCTCTATCCACAAAGGATATCTGTAAAGCAGCCAGCTGCTCTGTCGCCTCACCTAGTAGTTGTATACCAGTTCTCCTGCTGAGTGCATCTGCTACAACATTCCCCTTCCCAGGAGTATAGACTATCTCAAATTCATAGTCCTAGAGGAACTCAATCCAACGTCGTTGTCTCAGGTTCATGTCCTTCTGAGAGAAGATATACCTGAGACTCTTGTGATCCGAGTACACGGTAAAATGCTCGCCCATCAAGTAATGTTGCCACATCTTCAAGGCGAAGACCACTGCTGCTAACTCCAGGTCATGGGTAGCGTAGTTCTGCTCATGTTGTCTCAACTGTCGAGAACCATATGCGATCACTACTCACTCCTGCATCAGGACACATCCGAGTCTGGTCCTTGATGCATCGCAGTGGACTACGTACCCTAAGCCCTCCTCTGGAAGCCTCGATATGGGGGGACTAGTCATCCTCTACCTCAGCTCCTGAAAACCCTACTGGCATCTCTCTGACCACACGAAGGGTTTCTCCTTCTTCGTCGATGCTGATGGTGGTACTGCAACTCTAGAGAATTCTGGCACAAACCTCTGATAATATCCATCCAAACCCAGGAAACTTCGTACCTCTGTCACACTCTTGGGTGGCTCCCAAGCAAGTACCGCCTCAATATTCGCTGGATCCACTGCAACTCTAGCCTCCGTTATGACATGTCCCAGAAAGTGAACCTCTTAGATCCAGAACTAGAACTTCGAGAGCTTACCATAAAGTTGTTTATCTCAGAGTGTATTCAATACTACCCACAAATGATAGGCATACTCCTCATCAGTATTCGAGTATATCAGAATGTCATCGATGAAGACTACTACAAAGCGATCAAGGTATGGCTGAAAGATCTTGTTCATGAGTCCCATGAACACTGTTGGAGCATTGGTCACACCAAATGGCATAACCAAGAACTCATAATGGCCATACCAATATCTGAAGGTCGTCTTCTACACATCCTCATCTCACACTCTGAGCTGGTGATAGCCTGATCTAAGGTCTATCTTCGAGAACCATCGTGCTCCCTTCATCTAATCAAAGAGGTTTTCAATCCTCAGGAGTGGGTACATATTCTTCACGGTCACCTGGTTCAGGTGCCGATAGTCGACACAAAGTCTCAAGCTCCCATCCGCCTTCTTGGCGAACAAAATCAGAGCTTCCCAAGGATAAACACTGGGCCGAATGAATCCCTTCCCCTGCAAGTCCTCCAGCTGTACCCGCAGCTCATGAAGCTCAGCAGGAGACATCCGATATGCTGGTGTAGATATCGGTGTCATCCCAAGGTACAAGTCGATATAAAATTCTACCTCTCTGCAAGGAGGTAGACCCGGAACATCATCATGGAAAACATATGCATACTTGTCTACCACTACAGGATTGCTCGGACTCTCCACATCAACAGCTCTGGGGGTAAGGCTATCCAATTGATGAGTGATCGGTTGCACTCTCCTCTGGGTAAATCCATCATGTGCTGCAAAGGCTCTCTTCTCGCCGGTGAAGGTAAACACGGTCCCATCCATGTGGACACACTACACTTTGCACCTAATACAGTCTATCTGAGCATGGACTGTAGATAACCAGTCCATACCCAAGATGACGTCGTAAGGCCTCGACGCTGCTACTAGGAGATCCCAACCAAATCTCTCACCTCCTAGAGTAAGCTCACACTGCCGTCACCTATGTGTAATCATCTAATCCGCTTCCGTAGGAGTCTCTAGCCATAAGGATCAAGCCAACGGCTCCGTTGGAATCTCTAAGCTCTGAACGAGGGCAGTGGAAATAAAAGAATGATTGGAATTTGTGTCTATAAGTACAACAGCTAAGGTAGAGTAGACACATATCGTACCTCGTATCATCTCTGGAGCACCATTATTGTAAGACTCAGCTACCTAGAGCTGAGCTCTCCCCTGTCCACCTGCTCCCTACGGTTGGGGTGGACCTCCTGGTGGTGGTGGCGGTAACATCTCGAACTGTTGCCTACCGCCAGCTGCACAGCCAGCTCCTCTGCCACATCCTCCTGCTCCCTGCGGAGCTCCTCGGTCGAACCTCTGTCTCTGTCTAGGTGGTCTTTTTACTGTCTGCTGATCATCTGTATGGCAGGTCAGACAGTCATGATCCATGTGACCCTGCATGCCGCATGAGTAACATTGCATGATCCTTGCCTGACTGGTTCTGCCTCGAGTGCCCCGCACAACCGATCCTGAGTCATGCGGTCGTCCACTTGTAGGTCTGGTCCTCTTGGACCTCTGCGACATCTGTCTGCTTCCAGCTGTAGAAGACTCTGCTACGTGACGATTGATAGTGGGTCTCACTACTGGTGACTGCTCGGTAAGGAAAATCTCCACAAAGAGGGATCTCTCTAACACCCCCGCCTACATCTGGATGCTAAGTGAGATCATCGAAGCCCTGATCTCTCACCTGATCCCCTGCTCGAAGGTCTGGGCCCTGAAGAATGGGTCCCGCACCATATCTTTGTAGTAGTGTGAGAGGTCAGTGAACCTCGCTGAGTACTGAGCTACAGTCATGTTGCCCTGCTGCAGATGAAGAAGCTCTTGTATGCGCACTGCGCGAAGAGTCGATGGGACAAACTCTGCCCGAAATAGGCTCTCAAAGTCTGCTCAGAGAAGCGTCACCTCGTCGTAAACCTGGAGCATCAAGCTCCACAATCTGCCTGATGCTTCCTATAGAAGGCTGGCAGCAAGGATCACCATGAGATCGGTTGGTGTCCCTACGAGTCGGAAGACTCTCACCACAGCCTTCATCCAATCCTCAGCCTCCTATGGGTCCGTCTCTCCCCTAAACCTGGGTGGCCTCTGGTGCTGGAACTCGTGCAATGTGCTCAAGTGGTGTGCACTCTCTACTGCTGGGGCTGGTGGCATTGGTGGCCCAACGGGTAATGGTACCACTGGTGCCTTCGCTGGTGCCTCCTGGAAAAGGGTCATGCACCGAGGCCTCATCGCTCGGTGGGATATCAGTGCGTACAACTCTTGGAACCCTAGATGGCTGTCCGCGTGGAGGCATCCTAAAAAGAAACAGGTGTGCCACGATCAATAAGTTACCTGGTGAGCTGACTCAAGAGATAACAAGAAAACTCTTGGAAACACAGACGTAATCAGTGTTTTCGTGTACTGAGTCGGAAATCAGAAGTCAAGGTCCTGGTGTATGGATACGTCGGTCGTTGCACCAACATTAGACTCCCTAAACTAAAAACCGCACTCATTACTCTTAACACTATTACTTCATAGAAAAATATCAGAGTCCTAGTTCTTCGGTAGAACTAACTCCTCTGATACCAATTTTTCACGACCCGTCCCCCAGGGCCCTTGCCGTAACTACCCCAAGCCCATCTTCCATAGGCCAGGGGCTGACGACTAGCACTGAAAGGCGTTTTTCCTAAAACTGGGAAGGCATTGCCTTTATAACATGTAACTCACGTAACCAAGCACACAGAAAGATACGAACACAAGCAAACTGTATAACCAAATGAGTGCTAAAAGTAAAAGGGGGCCGGAATACAAGCCCAACAGTAAAGGTACAAGTACAACTGAAATACAATACAACTGAAGAAAGAGAAAAAGACATCTACCGGATCGTCCTCCGAGGTTCCTACCTGAAGGGTAGGTACAGATCGCCTCCTCAGCACTCCATGTCCACCTGTCTCCTCTGCGTATCGTCACGCCATATGGTCCACCTCTGGGCACCGTCCAGTCTTGGTACTCCCAACCTCAGTCAGCGTTGTCTGTCGTCTGCATCCAACATAACAAGGTGCGGGCATAGCCCGTGCAGGGGTGAGTATAATGATACTCAGTAGGGACCCCGAGACCCTCAAGGTCTCACAAAATCTACCAAGGATAAACCAAAAATTATGAAAACAACATATAACCCTACTTAGGTATATGCCCATACATATACATAAGTTATCAATTAATTCATCTCAATCAAGAGGAAAACACAGAGATACTGACTCAGCTCACACCAGGATGTATTCTAGGGGTAGTAACAAATAACATCTCCAGTCACATCATTGAACACCTCGACTGCTAGAGAACCTCTCCTTTATCAAGTATAGTGGTCCTGTCGCGTCACATAGGTGCTTCCCACTAATCTTGAACTGTTGAGGTACTCCTCCTGTCGAGTACCGTGGGTCTGCCACGTCACACAGAGGCGCTCCCCACCATGGGTCTGTCACGTCACACATAGGCGCTCCCTCTCATGACTTGTTGAGGTACTCCTCCTGTCGAGTATCGTGGGTCTGTCGCGTCACACAAAGGCGCTCCCCACCGTGGCCTACTGATGTACTCCTCCTGTCATGTACCATGGGTCTTTCGCATCACACAGAGGTGCTCCCCATCATGGGTATGCCGCATCACATAGAGGCGCTCCCCACTGGGCCTATCAAGTCACTCCAAGTCAAAAAGGTCAGCAATCGTCAAGTCTCATCCAACTATTGGGTTCTCGCACTATGCTCGCTCATCTCCAGGAGGATCCGCTCCACGAGCTACTGGTCGATACTCCAACTGCCATGAAGTCCCATGAAGAAGAATCTCAAAGGTTTTCCACATCATAGGGGTCTCAACGCAACAGATGGCACGTCAATCGGACGTCCGGTCTGTGAGTTATTAGTCTTTTAGTCCTGGGAGCCCGGTTGGATTTGTGCTCGATACAACCTGACCATTCCCCATATTAATCCAAAACTCTAGTGTGGTATACTCAAAGGGACCATCTCGCTCCAAGATTTCCAACGCCGCTGACGGTTCGTCAAACGGACGTCTGGTGCCAAAGTTATGGCCAAAAGAAGTAAATGGGTCGTAGTGGGCCTGGGTCCAGTCGGACCGACCCGGCCCGCTATGCGGCCCGGCCCGTTGGGTTCAGCCCGGCCGCGGAGCGGGGCGGAGAAGCTCCGCGGGGCGGCTTGGAGGGCTGCGACGGCGCGGTGAAGCCGGCGGCTCAGCGGAACGGTGGTGGCGGCTCGGCGGAAAGGCAGCGGTGGCTCGGCGGACGGCGGCGGCGGCTTGCGGACAGCGGCGGTGGCTCGGCCCGGTCGGCGACGGCGGATCGGCCCAGACGGCGGTGGTTGTGGGCGGCGTAGCGGGGCCGCAGGTGGCGAAGCCGCGGGGCGTGGTGGTCGTGGGTGCCGCGGAGCGGCTCGGCCGTGGGGGTGCTGTGAGGGTGCGGAGGTCGCGAGGCGGCGGTGGTCGCGGGGCGGTGTCGATGCGTCGTCGCCTTCATCATGTTCAACACCACAAATCATCACAAGATTTTCTGAGGGGTCGGGCCATATTTGTTTGGTTCATACCCTCCACGTTAGGGTGGTAGCATATGGCTCAACAAGAACATGAACATTGAACGTCAAATCCTATCCTCCCGTAATGATTTATTCTCAATCCTGAAAAAGAATTTAAGGTAAGAACATGGGAAAAGTATTCATTCACAAATAAACCCCTACCTCTTTTGCTTGATGATGTCGATGAGGTCGTGAGGAAGAAGATGAATTGTTGGGAAAAGACGGACGTCGGTGTCGTCGGCATTTTCCTCGATTGTTGGTTCGTTGACATTGAAGACGCTCCTTGTCAACGAATGTCCCGTGGAAGAAGTCGGAGTCGAAGTCGGCGTTCTTCGTTGGCATTCTTCATGAAGAGCTTTTCTCCCAAGGCTCATTTGCCAACCATTAATTCCCCCCAACCCACCAAAAAGAAGAGATAGCCAATATAATAAATTATGTTGGCATAATTTCAAATTGGAAAATTTAATTAATTGAGATGGATTAATTAATTAATGGGAGAGAGTTGGCATAATAAATGTTGGAGGATTTGAAGAGGCTCCCCCATATTTAATAGGAAGTTTGAGGGTTTCAAGCCTCGGGTGGTCCCCACCACCATAACCCCTCATGTGAGGTTTTACTAGCTCGAGTGGTCCCCACCACCGAGCATTCCATTTGGAGAATAAAACTCTTGTGGTCCCCACCTCCATAAAATCCACAAGAGGGTGGTTATAAAAAAATAAAATAAAATGTGTGTTTATTTTATTTTATTATTTCCACGAAAACCCAAAAAAAAATAACTTTCACCCTCGACCAACTGCCGCCGAGGTGAAAGTCTCCTTAAGCGAATATTGGCACTGCGAGTTCAACAGTGTCCTTGGATTTCAATTCTGAGCACCAGTTTAAAAGTTAGAAAAACTCGCTCGCACGTTTACTGAACATACCTGAATAAAAGTTCAGAAATTCATTACGGGCACTCTGGGCCTCAGAATCACGCGCCGTCAATTTTTACAGACTCGTAAAATTCCCATATATTAAAAAAAACATGGAAATTCCGGGTCTTTACAGTGGTGATAAAAAAGAGACACATCGTTTTGTGATGACGGTAGTCCACACATACATGAATGATGTTATCATCTTTACGTGAGTGCAATGGAAAGAAAAAAATGATATATATTATCTTTCTAGAATGATAAATATGTCATGAATATCATAATTATGTCATGTATATCACATATAATTATTAAAATTATCTTTATCACCTTCCATGTTAAGCATTAGTGAAAGAAGAATAACATCACGTTGCGAGGCGGTAGTCTGTCGTACACACGAGCGACGTTATCGTGTCGCCTAAGGAATAGAAGGTAACAAGATATATATGATATAATGAATCTGTATGTATAATTATGTTATATATATAATATATATACTTTAGATCCATCATCATATCGAACCTTGAGTGGTGGAAATGAAAAAATGAATGACATTGGTTCGCAAGGTGATAGTTTGTCGTGCACACAAACTATGATTTTGTAACCTGAAGTGCATTGTGTTGCATTTGTTGTCAATGAGGTATGTTGTTGTCAAGGAATGAATGGATGGATGTCAAGGAGTTTCAATATGTGAATGACAAAGGATGTGATGGTGTTGGTGAGGAAAGGAGAATGACCATGGTACTAAGATGAATGTCACTTAGGAGATTCACTAAGTGACATAGGAGATGATGGTTGAAACATTCTCTAGTAACATCTGACGATTGATGAGCTGATCTTTAAGTTCTAAGAACTTGTATCAAGTGGATACAATGTCACAACAATGTTAGAAGACCATGCATTGTTAAGACAATGCATGAGGAGATGAAGATGTTCCATCCACAACTACTAAGTGGATGATGTGCATTAATGAAGTCCATGCACTATCACTTAGTGCATGTGAATTAGAAGAAGTACCAATTTGATCTCTGATTAGATCAAAAAAGAGAATTGAAGAACTTATGTGATTCAGGAGTTCGGTTGATGAAGATCCTTGAGAATTCTCTCCTAACTAGAAAATGAGATGATGAAGTAATGAATATATGTTGAGGAGATTTGAGGAATTATAATGAAGAAGAGAAGGGAAGAAATGAAGAAGAAGGCTTAAGTGGCATTTGGCATATTTCACTTGGGAGTACTTTGTTTTTATACAAAGTATTATTGTGTTCATCATTCTTTGAATTAGCCAAAAATATTGCCATCCCGTGGACACCTTGAGGGTTCAACCCCAAGGCATGGGCGCTAGGCACCACACACATGGGGGAACCCGTGGGGCGAGCCCAGGGCGGCAGGGAGCACCCAAGACACCGCATGGGCGCCTGGGGCACGCCCGAAGGAGCGCGGCAAGAGTGTCAGTGTGCATAGAGGGCGCATAGCGCGCGCCCGAGTGGCAGGGGTGGGCGCAAAGCGCGCCCGCAGAGAGAACCCGGTGCGGGGCGGCACCGGGAGGGGAGAAGTGCAACTGAAGGGAAGCCGGCAGCGCGAGGGTGATAAACCGCATGGAAAATGGCCGCCGTTTCGATGTGGGACGCGGAAAAATCCCTGGGAGCGCATCCTGTCCGCACGATTGATCGCGCGCCAGATCTCCGCCGCTCATCGCATCGCGCCATTCGCGATCTGATCCAAGCCGTCCAAAGTCTTCTGATCGCCTAATCCAACGGCTCCCCGTTCGTCCTCAACCTCGAGCCATGCCAAAGCTTCCCGCGTGCCTCCGTCGAACCAGGAGCAACCCGAGAGAAGAATTCGAGTTCCCGGCCACCTCCGATCAAACCGAAGTGTCCATTGGGATCGTCTGAGCATACCGAACACAACCATGCCTTAAAATATACTTGCATGCAATGAGATGATGAATTCGATGAAGGCCGAAGGCAAACGAAGTGCCGAGGCCTCGGTGTGTTCGTGTTTTGCATGGGATAGAAGAGACAAAGGTCGTGCATGCGTTCTAAGTCGCATGCACGTAGGGAAAAATAAAAAAGAGAGAACTCGCGTGAACAGAGAGAAGAAAACAAGATTTGGAGAAAATCTTGAAGATCCGAAATCTTCGGTGATTCGAGATTTATCACGCGGATGGGCTGAGGCATTCCTCTGCCTATAAAAGGAGAGCCCGAGGCCTTGGAGTGCTTGCTGATCCTCTGAAGAGAGAAGTCCCGTGAGAAGCACTTTGTGCCTCGCGAAGTCGAAGCCCCGCGCAGCACCCTACGCGGCAGTGAAGCCCGGAGCCATCCCTTGGCTCTGTTAGTTCCTTTTGCACACTCCTTGCGTGAAAGAAGAAGGGGATAAGACCCATGCGTGCCTTCCCCTTGCACGGCAAGAAGAACCCGGGGCCGCAGCACCTTCCGCGCCCACGGTTGAAGCCCTCACTTGCGCGGCAGTTGGTGACCTTGACACCCTGCGCGCCCACGGCTGTCAGAGGACTTGCACGGCTATTGAAGGCAGGAAGGCCGAGGCTTGTATTCAAGCACCTTGCGCGATCCAAAATTAAGAACACCCTGGGCAGTGTGTGTGCTTAGTGCAACATGAAGATGAAGTGCATTACATACCTACGGGTTGTGTGCTAAGTGAGGAGGAAAGCCACATCAAGTGAAAGACATACACCCTAGCCGTGTGTGTGCAAGGAGAACCCGAGGCCATACCTTGTGGTTGTGCCTAATTGAAGAACACACTTTGTGTGTGTGCATTTGAAGAAGAGGCAGTAGCCTTTGGGGTGTGCAAAAAGGAGAGGCCAAGAACTACACCAACTCATGTGTGTGCAAAATGAAGAATAAATTGTGTGTGCAAAACAAGTGAAGGTCGAACCTATGTGTGTGCACTAAGTGAAGTGTGTACACACTTAGAAGAAGAATAAGAGGATACTCACACAACGTATAACACACATTTATGTGTGTAATCAAAAGGAATTAATTGTGTGAAGTTCAAGAAGGTGTGTGCTTGAAGTGATTACACCCTTTGTGGGTTTATTGCACCAAGAGTAGAAGAAGGAGAGCGCATGCATGCATGCACGTGCACACGTGAACAAAGCTAAATCAGGCTGTGTGCAATTGAGTAGTCCAAGACCAGAGGATCTTGAAGAAATTGAGAGGCCATGCAGTCAGTGCATGAGGACGCAGAGATGCCATGCACTCAGTGCATGAAGTTGTTCTGATGTGAGACTGGACCAGACTGAAGTTAAAGATATCAGTTGTCTGAGTATTCAGTAGTTGGAGAGAAGCCAGGTCATCCTGAGAAGAAGGAGATAAATCCTGAGCAAGACGAGAAGACCTGTTCATCACAAGTGAGCAGAGGTACAGAGCAAGGCCAGCAGTCTTTATCCCAGACTGCTGAAGATACTTGAAGAAGCTTAAAGAGAAGAAGAGCTACTCGTGTGACTCGAGGAGCTAGGAGAAGACCCTGTGGGGCTCAGGGAGAAGAAGTCTTCAGTGGGATTCTGGAGCAGGCCAGTGGGACTCTGGTAACACTGTGGGACGCAGTATAAAGACCCTCCTGTGGGACTCAGGAGAGATATAGTGGGACTCTGTATCGACCATTGTAATACTAACAGATTATAATGGTAGAAACCATGTTGGGGAGTATAACCAACATGGAAAGGACGTAGGCCTTTGGTGCCGAACCTTGTAAATCCTTGTGTCCAGTGCCTTTACATTTACTGCATCATTCGTGGAAAGGTGAGAGATACAAGAAGAGTGGATCGAGGCTTTAACCAGCCATAGAGGTTTAATTGATTAAGAATCAATTAGTAAAAAGTTTTAAGGGATCACTGATTCACCCCCTCCCCCTCTCAGTGATTCACATTGATCTGGGCACTTCAATTGGTATCAGAGGGAAGGTTACCTCTAAAAGATCCAGGAGAGTCTATATGGAGTGCAGATTTGAGGAAATGAAAGAACAGCCTCAAATGGAGATATCTTCCAAGACTCAGAAAAACAGGATGAAGAAACAGGCCAAGAAGATGAAGAAGAAGATTGTTGCTGATAGAGAAACACCTGACAATTCCTTTTATCACTCTTCTGGTGAAGCCTGCTCTAGCTGTGATGAAGATGGAAGGAACAATGATCTTCTAAATGCAATCAAATATCTTTAGAAGACAGTCCCCAAGGAAGTGTCAATGTGTATAGCTACAGGCCTCCTTGATCTTCAAGAAGAAAAATTACAGCTAGAAGATGAAGCCAATTCTCTGGAAGTCCAATTGGCTAAAAGGGTTGGCATAACCAACACTCTCAGAAAGCTGGTGAAGGCTAAAGATGAAACTATTTTCCTTTACAATGAAAGATTTGAAGACACTGATGAAGAATTGCAAAGAAGATCTTCTGAGAAAGAAATATTTATGATAATGATCAAAGAAGTTTTCCATGCACTAGAGAAGTTGCACAAAGTTTCAATGAATGTCAGAGATGCTCAACTTGAAGACAAAGTAAATAGGGTGAAGGAGCTGGACAATTCATTGCTTGAAATAAAGAAGGTGCATGAAGACCAGATGAAACAACTGGTGGAGAATTGGGAAGGAAATCTAAGATTGGTTGAGGATGAGAAGAACTCCCTCAACATGAAATGCTTTGAACTGGAGGTGATATTGAAAAATCTACAATCACCCAAAGCTGAAGCCTCCCAGTCAGCTGAAAGAAGAAATGCTGCTACTCAAGTGAGCTTTGAGAAGGATGATTCTAAAAGAAAGACATCCTCTAATAAAAGGGCAACAACTTCTAAAAAGAAGGTACCATCCATCCCATCTTGTACTCATGTTTCTAATTGTGTTTCCACAAAAAGTGCAGGATGGAAGAATAATTCCAAACAAGTATGGATGAAGACAATGAAGAAAGAAAGCTCTCCTGAAGCAGCACAACAATTCAAGACAAGTACCCTACACTCAGAAGGAATCAAAAAGTCAAGATTTGTGGGTCAGTGTTGGTGTTGTAACAAGTATGGGCACTGTGCAAAAGATTGTTGGTACAATCCACTAAATGTCAAAGCACAAAGGAAGCCCATGCCAAGGGGGAGCAAGCCAGAAGGAAACAAGCAACATCCACAAGTCCAGAGACATCTGTTTACTGCTAACAGATTTGGATTTCTTGACAACATCTGGAATGGTTGCAAAAGTGGTCAAAAGAATGATACATGTCAATCTCCAACTGTATCCAAAGCTGGAAAGAAGAAAAGATCACAGAACCTGGCTAAATTGGAAACCTTGGGAAGCAAGCAGAAGAAAGTTGAAGATGCTCCCAAGAAGATTTTGTCAAAGGAAGAGAAGTCCTTGGATTTGAAATCCAAGAAGGGTGATGCATCCAGAAGGACCACCAAGAAATGCTTCTACTGTGGAAAGAAAGGACATATCATGGATCTTTGTAAAGAAGCCATGAAATTCAATAGAGGCAGACTGGACTCAAACAGACAATCAATCCAGAAGAAGCAGAAGGGATTGGTTGAAAATAAGTTGCCTAAGAAAGGTGGCTTAACAGTATCAAAAGAACCATGTGGAATTTCCAAAACTGAGGCCTCACTTCCAAATGACTTATTAGTCATATGGCCTAATCAGTTGCAACTTGCCAAAGATCTACAAAGAGCTGAAGATGAAGTTCTGGCAATTGCTAAGGCAAAAGGGAAGAAGAAGATTTCACATGAAGATGTATTGAGATCCACACCAGCACAAACATCATTGAAGATCAAATGTGCAAGTGTGAAGAATGGTGAAAATGGGACATCTCGGTTGAGAGAATCTTCTCAACCTTGTTGTTCACATTGATGAACCAAGGAGGTTCCATCTTATTCCCTTATACTTCTGGTATTTACATGTGCTAACATTGCAGGGAATTGAAGATGATGATCATTCTCATCTGGAGGATGGTTTGAAAGGAATGGAGTGCACCCATTGAGGGGGAGCCAATCTGGAGAAGATGATATTTTGGGATTTAATATCATCCTGATAAAAGTGAAGGTATTCCAATCATACTTTCATCCCTTGTTTCTTAATTGTATTCATCATGAAAATTAAGGGGGAGTATTGATTGAAGGAAAATGGTTGAAAGGGGGAGCTTTATCTTTGCACCTGAACTTTCTAATGAGTTTTGTGAAGTATGTGCAGGATTTAGCAATTCATTGTTATATCTGAAAAATTTCAAGCCCCTTGAAGCATGATCTCACATGTATAGTGAATGTTGGACAGCATTGAGTACCTTGGTTACATCACTCTTGTTTTCTACACCGGGTTAGCCCAAGTAGACTTAGAGTTGATTTACTAAAGGTTCTTTGCTAAAGAGAACATGTGACATCATCCCTCTCTCAGTGTTTTTCAAGAAAATACTTTTCAAAGGGAGGAAGAGATTTTTGAAAGAGAACCACACCACACCTTTGCATTTGATTGCCAATAAGGGGGAGAAAATATTGGCACACATATTGACCCATTCATATGTGCTCTAGTGTATTGCCAACAAATACAAAGGGGGAGATTGAAGTGCATTGTGTTGCATTTGTTGTCAATGAGGTATGTTGTTGTCAAGGAATGAATGGATGGATGTCAAGGAGTTTCAATATGTGAATGACAAAGGATGTGATGGTGTTGGTGAGGAAAGGAGAATGACCATGGTACTAAGATGAATGTCACTTAGGAGATTCACTAAGTGACATAGGAGATGATGGTTGAAACATTCTCTAGTAACATCTGACGATTGATGAGCTGATCTTTAAGTTCTAAGAACTTGTATCAAGTGGATACAATGTCACAACAATGTTAGAAGACCATGCATTGTTAAGACAATGCATGAGGAGATGAAGATGTTCCATCCACAACTACTAAGTGGATGATGTGCATTAATGAAGTCCATGCACTATCACTTAGTGCATGTGAATTAGAAGAAGTACCAATTTGATCTCTGATTAGATCAACAAAGAGAATTGAAGAACTTATGTGATTCAGGAGTTCGGTTGATGAAGATCCTTGAGAATTCTCTCCTAAGTAGAAAATGAGATGATGAAGTAATGAATATATGTTGAGGAGATTTGAGGAATTCTAATGAAGAAGAGAAGGGAAGAAATGAAGAAGAAGGCTTAAGTGGAATTTGGCATATTTCACTTGGGAGTACTTTGTTTTTATACAAAGTATTATTCTGTTCATCATTCTTTGAATTAGCCAAAAATATTGCCAGCCCGTGGACACCTTGAGGGTTCAACCCCAAGGCATGGGCGCTAGGCACCACACACATGGGGGAACCCGTGGGGCGAGCCCAGGGCGGCAGGGCGCACCCAAGACACCGCATGGGCGCCTAGGGCACGCCCGAAGGAGAGCGGCAAGAGTGTCAGTGTGCATAGAGGGCGCATAGCGCGCGCCCGAGTGGTAGGGGTGGGCGCAAAGCGCGCCCGCAGAGAGAACCCGGTGCGGGGCGGCACCGGGAGGGGAGAAGTGCAACTGAAGGGAAGCCGGCAGCGCGAGGGTGATAAACCGCATGGAAAATGGCCGCCGTTTCGATGTGGGACGCGGAAAAATCCCCGGGAGCGCATCCTGGCCGCACGATTGATCGCGCTCCAGATCTCCGCCGCTCATCGCATCGTGCCATTCGCGATCTGATCCAGGCCGTCCAAAGTCTTCTGATCGCCTGATCCAACGGCTCCCCGTTCGTCCTCAACCTCGAGCCATGCCAAAGCTTCCCGCGTGCTTCCGTCGAACCAGGAGCAACCCGAGAGAAGAATTCGAGTTCCCGACCACCTCCGATCAAACCGAAGTGTCCATTGGGATCGTCTGAGCATACCGAACACAACCATGCCTTAAAATATACTTGCATGCAATGAGATGATGAATTAGATGAAGGCCGAAGGAAAACGAAGTTCCGAGGCCTCAGTGTGTTCGTGTTTTGCATGGGATAGAAGATACAAAGGTCGTGCATGCGTTCTAAGTCGCATGCACGTAGGGAAAAATAAAAAAGAGAGAACCCGCGTGAACAGAGAGAAGAAAACAAGATTTGGAGAAAATCTTGAAGATCTGAAATCTTCGGTGATTCGAGATTTATCACGCGGATGGGCTGAGGCATTCCTCTGCCTATAAAAGGAGAGCCCGAGGCCTTGGAGTGCTTGCTGATCCTCTGAAGAGAGAAGTCCCGTGAGAAGCACTTTGTGCCTCGCGAAGTCGAAGCCCCGCGCAGCACCCTGCGCGGCAGTGAAGCCCGGAGCCATCCCTTGGCTCTGTTAGTTCCTTTTGCGCACTCCTTGCGTGAAAGAAGAAGGGGAGAAGACCCCTGCGCGCCTTCCCCTTGCGCGGCAGGAAGAACCCGGGGCCGCAGCACCTTCCGCGCCCACGGTTGAAGCCCTCACTTGCGCGGCAGTTGGTGACCTTGACACCCTGCGCGCCCACGGCTGTCAGAGGACTTGCACGGCTGTTGAAGGCAGGAAGGCCGAGGCTTGTATTCAAGCACCTTGCGCGATCCAAAATTAAGAACACCCTGGGCAGTGTGTGTGCTTAGTGCAACATGAAGATGAAGTGCATTACATACCTACAGGTTGTGTGCTAAGTGAGGAGGAAAGCCACATCAAGTGAAAGACATACACCCTAGCCGTGTGTGTGCAAGGAGAACCCGAGGCCATACCTTGTGGTTGTGCCTAATTGAAGAACACACTTTGTGTGTGTGCATTTGAAGAAGAGGCAGTAGCCTTTGGGGTGTGCAAAAAGGAGAGGCCAAGAACTACACCAACTCATGTGTGTGCAAAATGAAGAATAAATTGTGTGTGCAAAACAAGTGAAGGCCGAACCTATGTGTGTGCACTAAGTGAAGTGTGTACACACTTAGAAGAAGAAGAGGAGGATACTCACACAACGTATAACACACATTTATGTGTGTAATCAAAAGGAATTAATTGTGTGAAGTTCAAGAAGGTGTGTGCTTGAAGTGATTACACCCTTTGTGGGTTTATTGCACCAAGAGTAGAAGAAGGAGAGCGCATGCATGCATGCATGCACGTGCACACGTGAACAAAGCTAAATCAGGCTGTGTGCAATTGAGTAGTCCAAGACCAGAGGATCTTGAAGAAATTGAGAGGCCATGCAGTCAGTGCATGAGGACGCAGAGATGCCATGCACTCAGTGCATGAAGTTGTTCTGATGTGAGACTGGACCAGACTGAAGTTAAAGATATCAGTTGTCTGAGTATTCAGTAGTTGGAGAGAAGCCAGGTCATCCTGAGAAGAAGGAGATAAATCCTGAGCAAGACGAGAAGACCTGTTCATCACAAGTGAGCAGAGGTACAGAGCAAGGCCAGCAGTCTTTATCCCAGACTGCTGAAGATACTTGAAGAAGCTTAAAGAGAAGAAGAGCTACTCGTGTGACTCGAGGAGCCAGGAGAAGACCCTGTGGGACTCAGGGAGAAGAAGTCTTCAGTGGGATTCTGGAGCAGGCCAGTGGGACTCTGGTAACACTGTGGGACGCAGTATAAAGACCCTCCTGTGGGACTCAGGAGAGATACAGTGGGACTCTGTATCGACCATTGTAATACTAACAGATTATAATGGGAGAAACCATGTTGGGGTGTATAACCAACATGGCAAGGACGTAGGCCTTTGGTGTCGAACCTTGTAAATCCTTGTGTCCAGTGCCTTTACATTTACTGCATCATTCGTGGAAAGGTGAGAGATACAAGAAGAGTGGATCGAGGCTTTAACCAGCCATAGAGGTTTAATTGATTAAGAATCAATTAGTAAAAAGTTTTAAGGGATCACTGATTCACCCCCTCCCCCTCTCAGTGATTCACACTGATCTGGGCACTTCATAACCCATTTGATGAAAGTGTGTGTGGTCGTAGGTCGTACCCTAAACATAAAAACATCTCAGTATATGTAATATATTGAGGTTATTATATAAGCATGGTATAATAGGAATTGAAGGAGGTGGGGAAGGAAATAAAATAAGGACACTTGTTGAAGAACATTACTTCTTCTTCGGGTATCCTCTTTAAGTTTGCACTAAAACCTTAAACGGTTGTCTTTATGCCCAAACTAAAGCTTCTAGGATGAAGGGATGGAATTTGGGAAGTTATTTGGGAAGTTATTAGCCTAACCAAAGTGGTTTGAAGTTGTGAAGAAGGGAGGAGGGTGAATGCACTTTTATAGTTGAGGAGAAGTGACATTCTTGCAAATACTCAAAAGTATTCACTATTGGGAGTTCTCACTCACCTCATGTGGCTCCAAAATTGAATAATAATGGAGGGGGTGGTTGGTTTGATTGAGACGCAACTCCACCACACAAAAATAAATACATTTCTTTCATGTTATTTCTTAGTCTTTAGGTTTACTCAATTTTACCCTTTTAGTTTTTACCAAGGTAACTTGTATCTTTTTATTTACCTAGGTAATTTATCCTTTAAGACTACAATTAGAATGAGATTTATTAGATAATATAGATCTAATGATTCTAAATATTAAATCCAATTTATTAAATAAAAATCCTATGTGTGTAAAATTAATTTTAACATAAACGCATGTAATGTGCAAAACCTCATTTTAATCTTAATCACGGTAATTAATTTTAACTATTTTCACTAATCATTATGATCAAAATTTAAATTGAACTTATTAGGAAATATAAATTATACTGATTCTAAATATGGAATCCACTTTTCCAAATTCAACTCACATAAGTGACAGAATTTAATTTAAAATTAATCCCACATATATGATGAGAAAGCGGGTTTTTAAAGTGAAATTGTTCACAAGTTTACAAAGTTTTTATATATAAATTCAATATAAAAATGATTCCAATGTTTTGAATTGGATTAACTGATATAAAATTAACCTAATGTTACTTTAAAACCAATTCAAAATACAATTTAATACTACAAATTATTGAAACGAAAAGGCATTTTTCAATTAAAATTCAGTATTTTTCATTATTTGTCAAAAAATGAAACTTCATAAAAAAATCTCAAAAATTCACTTTAAGCTAATTTTAATATTCCTCTTTCAAAAAGAAAGTTTATTTTGTCAAATAAATTTTCTAAGTGGTAAAAAGTAATTTTAAATTGTGCTTCTTTTAGAAAAGATAAATTTTTCTGAAAACGTTTCTTTTTCTTTTAAATGATTCTTATTTTATTCTTAATCAATAGATAATGATTGAACTTGTGTAAAATATATATTTTCATAATTTAGTTAATCTTATTCGTACCATCCATTCCAACGGCTATGCGATATCTATCATATTAAATAATAATATTAATAGTATATTGTTGTTCGGTAAAACTCGGTCTTATGTGCAACACAAGCTATCGAAGAAACTCTTTATTATGTGTAACGCAAGCTAAACTCAATGTTTCATATAATGCAAACTATTGAATAGATTGAATAAATATATCTTAAGGTCTCAGTGTGTTATATTTTCTTCTACGCTTGGTGTTGCGCGTCATACACACTGTCAAATACAATGTCCTTATTTTAGAATTTTGGGGTGTTACATTGATCGAGCTAAAAGGCTAAATGTTTTGTAAAGAATAGAAGGGAGAGGTTCTCTATTATAAGTGAGGAGAGGGGTACTTTTGAAAATTCTTAAAAGATTAAAATATAAAAAGGTCATTCTCTAACCAAATGATTCCAAATGGCTAGTGATTCGAAGATAATGTTCGATTTGGTTGAAATCTCATCAACCAATAAAATTTGGGCAGGTTTAAGCGGTGTTTTAAACCTTATCTTTTGGTTTAACTCCTTAGTTAACTTATTTTAACTTTAATCGCAGTAACAACTATTTAAATCTTAAAGGGTTGTTATCATAAATGGACAAATGAGTCATAAGTGGACCATGGTTGATATGTTCAATCATATTCCATTCACTTAGTCAAAGATAGGATTTTTATGAGCATTTAATAAATTATTATTTATTATAAAATATCATTAATTCCATTTTTTGGAACTATTCATTTAATTTGACTTTGAAAACAACATGACAGCAAAGGAATTTGAATATATTCCATCCACGTCTCTCTAACATGTTATATTTATCTATAAAATTCATAGAACACAATAATTCTTTCAAATTATATTACTTTTAATATTTTTAAAATCATTTATTTTATTTTTCAATTAATTGAAGAAATACACTGTCGGTGTTGCGTATGCATTTAAGGTAATTATATAATTACTAAAACTAGAAATAAATTTTCATCATGAAAATAATTTCATTATGCTCAAAATAACTATTAAGATTCATTCACAGTTTGTTTTTGTCCCTATGTGAACACATAAGAGGTATTTAAAAGCAAGAGAGTGACATTTTGTTTTTTTTTCAGTACTTAACATATTATATAGGTCACTTTCATGGATAAGTGTCTCATAAACAAATAAATGTTGATTCTAAGATGATAAGGGTCAAAATCTCTTTATCCAATAAGATTGAAGATGAAAAATGGTGGTCTTGTAAATTAGTTTTAACCTAGGTTAACATGATTTACCATTTTACCGTGTTGATGAATTTTTAATGTTTTTACTATTCATTATGACTAAAAATTAAGTTGATTGTATTACCTAATATTAATTATGTTGATTCCAAATATAGAATCCATTTTATCAAATTCAATTCATAGAAGTGATGAAATTTAATTTAAAATTAAACATACAAACACGACAAAAATCGGTTTTCCAAAAAAAAAGTTTTCTAGTATAAAAAGTTTGTATATCAAAATTCAACATTAAATTGATTTCAATTATCTAAATTGGATTAATCATAATATAACTGAACTAATGTAACTTTTAAAACCATTTTAAAATAAAATGGAACTTTGTAAATGCTTTAAACGCAAAGTCGATTTTTAATAAAAAATAGTATTTTTCACTATTTATTAAAAAAAATTCCAAAAAAATCTCAAAAATTCACTCTAACTAATTTTGATATTTTGATTTCAAAAATGAAGTTCATTTTATCAAATACAATTTCTAAAAGTGACAAAAATTAATTTTAAAATAAGTGCACAAAACGCAATGAAATTGCTTTTTAAAAAAATAGAGTTTTTAAATATAAAACCGAATTTATGCTTATCACATGTCTAGCAAAAAATATTAGATGAATGATAAAGCATTTGATTTAATATATAATATATAAATTTCATTAAAATCATTCACCAATAGTGATTAATTTAATTTATTAAGATAAAAATATATTGTATGCATAATAACAGTTTTTCATAAAAATATTTCTTTTATTTTCAAATGTTTTTTATTTTCATTTATAACCAATGATTTTATTTTATATATGTGTAAATCAAATAATTTTCATAATTTAGTTGGTCTTATTCATACTCGTCAATTTAACGGCTAGGTTATAACGGTATACTATATTACGGTTTATTTAGACTTAGAATTGCATATATAACAAGTTATCGAAAAGATTAAATTTATTTATAAAGATATATATAATAAAATCTCGAGGCGTGACAATACATATCACACGGTTATATATCTTTCATGTTTTGACTCTTCAATAATGTTGGTAAAATGGCATTTGATGTGATACTGTTTAATTATAATTTTTATCACATTTTTGTTTTCAAACTCTCTCCCAAAGCATAATGTGTCATCAATGGTTTTGGATGTCTTGCCTGTAATTCTTAGAAGTTCAATACTCAATATAACGACATCCCAGTCAAAATTCGTCACTCACGACATTCCTTCCACTAATGGAATAAAAAATGGAGGATGATTAACATTGTGTCCTTGTTGATGGTTGTGTAGTCATTTCCACAAATTCTTCAATTTCTTCATCTCCCATGTCATCTTCATATACGTCTTTGTTATCAAAATCCTTCTTCGTTATGTTTAAAGTCTCCAAACAGAGTTATGTGCACATTTTGCTAACCATGTTCACAACTCTCAAAAATTATTATGGGATGCTTAACTATAGGTGAATAATCCGCATTCTCTGTTGTCGCAAGCATATGATAATACGTTGCATCATATTGTTCAAAATGGCTGACTTAAATCAATCTCCCTTAACTATGACCTATAGTTGTAGGTTGGTATTCCTCAACAACAAATGTCACAGTGTACAATTCCATTAAATCGTGTCTAGAATTTTGTATGAATAACGATTGATACTGGCAACCAATCTACATCATTGAGCAAAGGATATGCTATATACTATAATCGCTCGGTGTATTGAAGATGCTAATAAGTGATTAGTTGTATAACTTTCTCAGCTTTCAGTTTTAAGGGATTGAATCCTTGTACGCAAATCTTTGAATATTGTACAATCTCGAAGGTTAACAACTCTTAATGGTTAGAGACCCTAAGTAACACCATAATCCTTGTAAATTACTTCTCTATTACAATATATATTGCTAGACAAGATCAAGTATAGAAGAAATCTAATTAAGCCGTTTTTTACAATTATTTTATATGATGCAAGATAAAAAAATAAATCATACGCATAATAATATCATTTTTGTATGAGCATTGTTTATTATTCTAATATATGTAATCACATAAATATAAAAATAACTGTGCAAAGTCAAAATAAATGTGACATGATCATGATCTTTTTGTCTATTTATTGGTTTATCAAGCGGTAATAACCCAACCCAAACCTAGGGTGAGACTCCTTCAACCTTGTTTGGCTCAAGTTGTAGCATCCATCATTCTCATTTGATAAGATAGTGGGATGATGCACTACTCACGACATGATCATGATCTTTTTTCTACTAATTGGTTACCAAACAATGATAAACCAACTCAGAATTAAAATATAAATTCAATAGAATTAAATCTCTGTTTCATTTTTCCAAAAAGTTCGTGACCTGGCGAGACGGGCATCCCACGACCTCCTCTACTCTGTACCGCGACCTGCCCGTCCTGCGCAGGGACTTCACGGGCAGCACACAAGCTCCCCGCCCCTTCTCACCACCCCTTTCCATTCCTCATTTATCCAACCCAAAGTCCCCCGGCAACGCGATCTTCTCATCGTGCGGTCCAGAATGAGTGGCGCCCCCTCCATCCCATCCACCGCGTTCTGAAGTTCCAAATCTCCAGATCCACGATCTACCTTCTCGGATCTATATTCCTGGTACGAATTTACATCTCTTTCCTGTTCGCCCACGGAAATCCAGCGACACCGGTCGTTCTTCCCGTCCATTTCTCTCTGTTTATGCTCGATCCGAATCTTTCGCTCTGTGCTCTAGATTGATTCCTTACTTGAGCTTACACTTGCACACTGTAATCATGAACTTTGCTTCAATTGTGTGTGTTCTGGTCAACTTTTTCTGCATTTTCCTTGGGATCTCTCTCCTCTAGCAGAACTGATTATTCCGGCGAGATGCTGCCTGGGATCGAGGACCGAATTGTTCCCCCCGGGCAATATATTTTATAATAATCCTGTTATATACGTAGCCAGGCGCGCGTTGAACGAAAACAATTTTCTCTCTGGATCTCATCTGACCATGGATGGTCAGATCTAACGGTCGCCTAGTGATTTTGTTGCCTGCAGTGTGAATCGGCTAGGGGGAGAGAGAGGTTGCCGTCGCTTGCGTTGAGGATGGGGGGCTTTTTCAACGATGGCAAGAACGTGCGCGTCGCCGTCAATTTTGCGCCGCTAACGTGCACCGACGAAGCATTGGCCGCGTCGCAGCTGACTGCTCAGGTATGCCAGCTTTGAAGTAGCTGATCTTAAATATATATTTTTATAAGCATCTGTTTCTCCATTTCTTTTTGGCTAATTCATTGCTGTATTCATGCGTTCTTTGGTCATGAATCGGCTTAGATTCATTGCTATTTTATTATTCATATTTTTTAAGCCGCCCCAAATTCCGGCAAGCTTTTAATACTAAAGTGCGCCGTGGGCTGAGTTTTACTCGTCAACATTCGGAACCATAGCTATAAGACCCGAACCTGACCGGACGGTCCAATCCGGTAAAACATGGATCGGCCATCTACCGGACCGGTCCTGTATTTGGGCCTACCGGGCCACTCTCCCAGCTGGACCCGCTCCAAGCCAGCTCTGACCCGGATTTTATCCAGAAAATCTACAAGACAATGCGCAGGGGGCGCCTGGACCCCGGATAAATCAATAACCAATGAATTACTTAGGTATTTGATCTGGTTGGACCACTGGTTAAATCAATAACCAATGAACCACTTGTTTCACCGATTCAGTGTCCAGTCCGGCTCTTATAACAATGTTCCCAAGCCTCAAAAAAAACCAGAATCTTTTTAATCAATACAATTTAAATAAAAAAATCATGGTTTTGAGAGGATCAAGAGTGGGGGACAGAAAGAAATAATGATTTTTGTTGAGAAAAATTGAGCTTGCAATGCTCTGAAGCTACAGAAAACTTCCTTAAGGGGGTTTAAAGAAAAGACCAAGAAACAACAGTCGCCTTGACAACTTAGCCTCGGCACCATTCCAAATTCATTTTGTTTTTTGTTTTCCTCTGCAATTCAGGAACCTTATGGGATGGAAATTTGTGGCAAGCTGAGTAAGGGAGATGAATCCAAACCTACTGATGCAGATGGGAAGGAGGGCAATGACAATGATAACTGCACTGATGACAAAAACAAGGAGTATCAATCATCAAAGGATGCCAGTAACAATGCAGTGGAGCCGGAGAAGGATGGTGATAGTGACAAAGGCGGTGGCAATGCCCAGGATGGTGATGATAAGGGAGATGAAGAAGAAGAAGATAATGATTATAAAGATAATGATGAAGAATATGAAGGGGAAGAGAGTGATGGAGAGGAAGCAGATGGAAATGAAGATGGGGATGCAGAAAGTGAGGATGAGGATGAGGATGATGAGGAAGGGGAAGACGAAGAAGTGCAGCCTCCGAAGAAGAGAAAGACTGACTGAGAATGGCTAGAGTGGGACCAGAATTTAGTACTATTTTATCTACATTATGTTCAAACTACCTCCTTCACTAGAGTCTAACATGAATCAAACTACTGATTTTGAGTTGGGCTTTCATCACATCCAAACAGCTTAATGTAAATTTGGATTGCTTGATAAACAGATGCACATCTATTATCCAAGTTGGCATGATGAATTAGAGGCTGTTACACATTTGGAGAACGCAGCATTTTGAACAAACAGCACCAGGAACAAACTGTGCATTAGGGCGCTGTTTGGTTTTTATGGAAAACTAGCTTACCCAATTAGACAGAAGTCATCAAATTCCATGTCGGCTTCTGCTCATAAGAGGCCCAGTGTTTTGAGCTGCTGAACATGATCTGGCGGGAGGGCCGGAGCAGACCAGTTGGATCCCAGCACTTCACCATCAACATCCTCGACTACATATTCCTGCCCACGGCATCAAGATGGGAATGAGCAACCCAAAACTTAGTGGCAAGGCATTAACGACGTGTACTCACTTTTGTTAGCATTCTTTTTGCAAGTATGTGATAGTGCCGCTGCCAAATACGCTGTCCAACCATGGTAGCCACCAACACGCTGTAAAAGATGCCGATCACAGTGAATAGTCCAAGAACGATCAGAGCCATTATAAATAATAGGGGCAGCCCTGCTTCACCCACTCCTCCCAAGCAACTGCATTCTGTGGCTGTGCTAGCACAGCTTTCAAAGCATGTGGTGCAGTCAGTCCACACACAAAGGGTGCCAGGTAAATGACAGTCTGCACAAACACTGCAAAATTTTACAAGGAAAACACAGAATCAGTCTTGCTTGATGACCTGGCTCGTGTATACAACATACATAGGAGAACATGAACAATGATAAAATAGTCAGATGGTTATGAAAAAAGTCAAATGTCACTCATTTTAGAATTTGTAAAACGTTATATTGAAACGATAATTATCATACCCTGGCTGACAGCAACAAAGGCATAATTCTCGACACGGCTGAGCAAGGTCATTGCGCACTCTTCGATCATAACATGTAATGAAGCAACCCGACAGTCCCAGCAATGCAAAAAACAGCAGGGCTCCTGCACTCATAAGAACAACAGTAATATATAAGTGTTGCAATACATCAATGAAAATAGAAATTTATAGAGTAAAAAAACACAAAATAGACTAAACAAAGAATAAATGACCTCATGTGGTTAAAATTGAGCAAGACGTTACCTCTCAATGGTTGAGAGCAATTATAGTGGATGAATGTAAGTGTGCTCTACAAATGCATTATCACATCCACTCATAGATGAAAGATAATCATCAAATAAAAATGTCAACCTAAAGCTACATAGAATGGAATTGATCCTTAAATCTCATTCAAGGATTACCAGAATCTGTACACTGTAGGGCTAGGCAAAACAGCAATATTTTTATGATTAAGGCCCCACTCGATTGGTGGAATGATTTATGAGAATGAGAAGTTTAATGGAATAGAAAAGGTGTGCTCAGCCTGTTTTAAAAAAGAATTAGACATTAATAAATGATTGGATGATTATACCATTAATATAAAAAATATATTCAATATTTCATATTATAAAAAATAATTTTAAAATATATTAAAATGTTAATTTAATAAAATACTTCAAAATATTTTTATTAAAATTTTATTTTTAAAACTATTAATCGAATAAATTTTCATTTATTAATTAAACATAAAAAAGGATAATTTGGTCATTTACTAGAGGCGGCAATTTTGAACCCAACACAGCACGACACGAGTTAACGGGTTTGGATCAGGACATAAATGAATTCATGTTGTAATTGGGTTGAATAATATGACGCAAATGATATTCGGATTGGGTTCAGGCTGACCATCCTTCGCTATTCTAACCCATGTAACCCGAATAAAAATATAATGATAATATAAAATATTAAAAATATAATAATAATTAATTTTATAATATATTTTGTTCTTATAATCAACTTAATTTGAAATAATTCATCATATTTATAACACATTGTTTATTTTATATAATTTAAGAGTTGAGTTGCATCGTGGAAAACATGTGTTTCGTACTAATTAGGTTACTCATCGTCAAAATTGGATAATTCAATTTGATTAGGTGACTGAGTTTATTTGATACTGATGTACATGGATGTTACTAACACTTTTTAATTTAGTTTTAATTAATTTGCTAACCACTTCTTGAGTTTTTAGGTTCTTTTTGTAGTATTTTAATATTTTAGATATTCTTAGTTAATTTTATATTAACATTAGTTATTTACTTTTTTTTTTTTATTATTATTTTTTTAGCTTTTAGTTTAATTAATACTAGTTATTATTATTATTATTAGTTTATTAATTAACTATATTAATTTAACTTGTCAATATAATTTTTATATAACTCTTCTTTTTATTTATTTTTACTAATTATTATTATTACTATTTTTTTATTTAAACTATTAGACAGTTAGATTTTTAAGTTTGAATTTGAGTTTTAAATTTTGAATTTTATTTATTGTTTTCTTTCCCTCCTATCTCCCCTCTTGACCCGCGCCCCACCTATCTCCCATTTTTTTCTCACCCGCCTACCCCCTCTTCTCTCTCCAATCAGCCGCCCATCCCTCTTTTTTCACCCTCCTAACCCACTGGACCCCGGCGGCTATCCCCTCTCTACCCAGCCAAGGGACTCCTCCCGCATCACCTCTGACCCACCTCCCTTCTCCACGCCGTGCGCAACCCCAGCCGCCCCTGCCTTCTCCATCTCCGGGCATCACCCCAGCCGCCCCTGCCTTCTCCACGCCGTGCGCCAGACGGCTCTCCTGTCCGCCACCCTGCCCGGCGCCCGCAGCCTCCTCACGAGATCCCGTCCGCCACCCTGCCCAGAACCCTCGCCGCACCCTCTCCTCGCCGCACTCCCCCTCCCCTCCCCGCCTCCCTCGCTCCCCGCGCGCCACCCGCGCCTCATCACCCTGCTCCCCATCCCGCTGGACCCGCCGCCCTCCCCTGCTACTCCTCTCCTACCACCCTGCCACGCCGCCCTCTCCCTTACACCAGCCACCCCTCATCACCCCGCCGCTGCCCTCCTCGAACCAGCGCCCAAGCCGCCCCCGAAGCCCGCTCCTCTCCCTGAACCACCCCGCCGTCCCTGCTCCAGTTCTTTTGTTTTCTTTGCAGCGCACCGGTCATCGTCATCCGAGGAACCGACCCGCAGTCGCGCACCCGACCACCGACCGTTCGAGAAGTCACCGCGGTCGCCGTAGCAGACCAACATCCACTACATCCCTCAACATCTTTCGTTCTAACGGTCGCGAAGCCGGCGCGCGACGTCATCACGTGCCGAGGTACAGTCAGATATTGAAGAACGAGTTGCATGCAGTGAGAGTGAAGACCGACACGATTATTTGTTGGTAACACGGTCTTATTTTACATGAATTGTCATCTTATTGCCGTGTTTACATTTTCAGTTGTGATGTCGGGGTGATTTTCTTTGTGTCGGGATGTTGGTTGATTAATTAAAACTATTGCGCATGCCATGCAAATATTATTTGATGATTAATTGTCAATTAAATTTATTTTAATTGAACATTTATCTGTTTAAATTATTTTTGCACTGAATTAATTGCTAAAATTAAAACTGGTCATTTTAATTATAAGTCGACGCGGCGGTCCGAGAAGGTAAACCGCGTTGACTGATGGTAGGTGCAAATTAGTGACACAACTTTGTGAGAAACGGGTTGTGTCATTTCGCCGTGTAGTTCGGGGCTTGAACGAGTTTTCTAATTTATTTATGACACCAAAGAACGGGATTTTAAATAAAATTGGTAAATTAAAATTGAGCATCTAAAAAATGGTTATATTTTCGGAACTGGCGATAATTAAACAGAATAAATAATTGATCATCCTAAAGAATACCTTGCACGGCTGCGTGATAATTTAATTGTGACACCAGCATCCCCGACACATTTTGTTGACTTAGAGTCCATCATCATTTTCATTTGCAATTTTCTTTTTACCTTTAGTCTTCTCCGTTTTAGTTTAATTGAAAAGAAAAAAGAAAAAAAACTCACAAATAGGTATTCCTTCAATCCCTTGTCCTTGTTCGTCTAAACACCGTCCAACGAAATATTTTTAGTGAACTAGATTCCGTGCTCTCTGGGGTTCGACCCTGCTCGCCACTTTTACAGTAGCCAGTCGGTTATAAAATTCGCAAATTTGCACGCGTTGCGACGCGCGTGCCAAATTTCTGGCGCCGTTGCCGGGGAGCACGCGCACGTCTAGCATTAAGAAAATTTCAAGTAGACCTTGCTTTAGGCACTGTTCGCCTAAATGGTGAACACTCGTACTTCTGATCCGTCAAAGAACGACACACCCCTTGATCCACAACTTGAACATCAAAGAAAGGGAAAAGAACAAGTCGGTACCTCAGCTGCAAACGCAATGCATCCACCTGCGGAAAGCGTTGAAACTCATATTCCGACACTTCCTAGTGGACAAGTCCATCCACTTTTCCAAAACCGTCTCGATAATCAACGACCTCGGACTACTATGAGACAGGAGTTGCGACCCAACACAGTCGGAATAAGCTCAGGTATAACACGACCCAGAATTCAAGCAACGCACTTTGAATTGAAGCCGTCTACGATCAACCTGCTCCAACAACATGCACAGTTTCATGGATTAAGCAGCGAAGACCCTTATATGCATGTGAACAGATTTCTTGAAGTCTGTGACACATTTAAATATAACGGAGTAACGGATGATGCGTTGATCCTACGACTGTTTCCATTTTCGTTGCAAGGGAAAGCAAAGGACTGGTTGGAGAATCTCGACCCCGAAACAGTTTTCACATGGGAAGTGTTGAGAAGAAAATTCCTTGATCGATATTACACAACAGCTCAATCTTTGAAAAACAAGAGAGACCTCGACTCCTTTTGTCAAAGTGAATACGAATCGTTAGGAGAAGCTTGGGAAAGATTCAAGTCCATGTTAAGACGTTGTCCCCATCATGGGATGAAGTTGGCAAACCAGCTGCAAGCTTTCTACTATGGACTTCAATCCGAGAGTAAGTCTGCCATCAACACAGCTACTGGAAACGCGTTCATGGAAATGGATCCGGAGGACCTGTACATATTGATTCAAAACATGGCCGAACACAGTTTCCAGTGGCCAGAAGATTTTTCAAGACGAAAGGCAGGAGTGCATCACGTTGATACTCAGACATTCATGGCTGCACAATTTGAAGCTCTCAACAAGAGGATTGACAACTTGTCAATAAACCCGCCTAAGCCAGTCCATGTTGTTCAAGCTGAACACTGTCCACACTGTGGTGGTCCTCATGATTATTCCATGTGTCCATATAACACTACAGAGACCAAGATATCTGAAGCTAACTTCGTTAGTTACAACCGTGGAAATTATGGGAACAATTACAACACAAACTGGCAAGGCAATACCCAAAATCAAGGTTGGAAGGAACCAGTGGCTACTCAGCCAATGAACCATAACATGGGTCCACCTGGATTCACTGCTCAACCTACCTTCAGACCCGCCATGCAACCACAAGATCAAGGGTCTCAACAGAAATATCGACCACCGTTCCATCAGCAACAGCAGTATAAGGAGCAAAAGCAAACAACAGACTGCGCCCCTGCTGCAACACAAGGTCAAAAAGATTGGGGAGAAACTATAGCAAAGTTAATGATGTCCAATCAATCACGGTTTGAATCACAAGAGGTGGCAACCCAAAACTTACAGGCTTCCATGCGCAACATTGAAAATCAAGTCGGTCAGTTAGCCGCACAAATGCAAAACCGACAGCAAGGAACTCTACCAAGCAACACAAGAGTCAACCCAAGAGAAGAAGCAAAAGCCATCATACTGCGAAGTGGCACACAGTTACCAGAGCACCAAAAGCCTGATGTTCAACCAACAGATGAGACGCCGATACCTTCCACTGAAAATGGCGACTCAACAAACAAAGCAATCCAACTTGAACCCAAAGAGGAGGAAGATCCAAACAAACTTGCAAAGAATGAAAAGGCAAGAAAGGAGAAGGAAAATGAGGCACTCAACGAAAGAGCGAAAGCCCACATACCACCTCCTCCATTTCCACAAAGACTGAAGCAAAGGAAGTTGGATGTTCAATTTTCAAAATTCATGGAGATGTTCAAAAAGCTTCAAATAAATATTCCTTTTGCGGAAGCCATCACACAAATGCCCCACTATGCCAAATTTCTCAAAGAACTTCTGTCAAAAAGAAGAAAATTAGATGATGTGGGAACAGTCATAATGCACGAGGAATGTTCAGCAGTCATACCCAGATCCATACCTCCAAAACTAAGAGACCCTGGGAGTTTCACTATTCCTTGCAATATTGGAGGATGTCAATTCGGAAGAGCTTTGTGCGACCTCGGAGCTAGTGTCAATCTCATGCCGTCTGGAATCCTTGAAGAACTGGGCATCACCGAATTAAAGCCAACGAGAGTCGCCTTGCAAATGGCTGACCGATCAGTGAAGCATCCTCGAGGGATTCTAGAGGACGTTCTTGTCAAGGTTGATAAATATTACTTCCCTGCTGACTTCATTGTCCTCGATATGGAAGAAGATAAGGACGTCCCACTCATTCTCGGGAGACCCTTCTTGGCGACATGCAGAGCACTGGTTGATGTCCAAGAGGGAAAGTTAATTTTTAGAATTGGGGATGAGAACATAACATTTGATGTCCTAAAGGCCATGGAAAAACCATCTGTAGCAGACTGTCATTTCCTGGATACGATTGAAGAATGGGATGAGTTTGCAAGCGATGTGCTGGACCTCGCAGATTTGCACAAAGAAAATAAAGAGTTCACTGAATCAATCGAGGAAGTGGAATTCATCAGGAATATAGTCGAGCCTTTAGATAGACATGAATTCACTTCACTTACTCCATCACTTGAAAAGCCTCCAACACTTGAGCTTAAACCTCTTCCATCAAACCTGAGATATAGCTACTTGGGAGATTTAAACACCTTACCAGTCATCATAAATGCCAATCTTTCGAGTGAACAAGAGAGCAAATTGCTCAATGTCCTGTCACAAAGGAAACCAGCAATAGGTTGGACGATTGCTGATCTAAAAGGTATAAGTCCTGCCATCTGTACTCACAGAATACATATGGAAGATAATTCAAAACCCTGCAGGCAACCACAACGACGCTTGACACCTCCCATGAAAGAAGTAGTCAAGAAAGAAGTCATTAAACTTATTGATGCCGGTTTAATTTTTCCAATCTCCGATAGTCAGTGGGTTAGCCCGTTGCAAGTGGTACCTAAAAAGGGTGGAACCACAGTGGTTGAGAATGATAAAGGAGAATTGATAACCACAAGAACAGTGACTGGATGGAGAGTATGCGTCGACTATCGGAAATTGAATGATGCCACTAGAAAGGATCACTTCCCATTACCCTTTATTGATCAAATCCTTGAACGATTGGCAGGACGAGATTACTACTGTTTTCTGGATGGATACTCGGGCTATAATCAAATAGCAATGACACCAGAGGATCAAGAAAAAAGCACGTTCACTTGTCCATATGGTACATTTGCTTATAGGCGAATGCCTTTTGGAATGTGTAATGCTCCAGCCACATTTCAACGATGCATGATGGCAATGTTCCATGACATGATTGAAGAGTTCTTGGAAATTTTCATGGATGACTTCTCAGTGTATGGAAATTCTTTTGATGACTGTCTAGAACATTTGGATAAGGTTTTGGCAAGATGCGAAGAAAAGAATCTGGTACTTAATTGGGAAAAGTCACACTTCATGGTCCAAAGTGGAATAGTCTTAGGCCATCAAATTTCAAAGAAAGGAATTGAAGTTGACTCCGCAAAGATTAGTACAATCTCTGAGTTACCCATGCCTTCTTCAGTTCGTTCCATTCGAGGTTTTCTTGGGCACGTTGGATTCTATAAACGCTTCATCAAGGATTTCTCTGTTATTGCCCGACCCCTTACGAATCTATTGGGAAAAGATGTCACATTCCACTTCGGCCCTGAATGTCAGGAAGCATTTAAATTATTAAGGCAGCGTTTGGTTGAAGCCCCAATAATGATTTCACCTGATTGGGAGCAACCATTCGAGTTAATGTGTGACGCTAGTGACTGGGCAGTTGGAGCTGCCTTGGGGCAAAGAAAAGAAAAGATCTTTAGGCCAATCTACTATGCTAGCCGAACATTGAATGAGGCCCAACATAACTACACAACAACTGAAAAAGAGCTGCTAGCAGTTGTTTTTGCCTTTGATAAATTTCGATCCCATCTGTTGTTCTCAAAAGTCACTGTCTATACGGATCACGCTGCACTTCGGTATCTAATGGCCAAGAAAGATGCAAAACCGAGACTCATTCGATGGATACTGTTACTTCAGGAATTTGACATTGAAGTCAAGGACAAAAAGGGAACAGAGAACGTCGTTGCTGATCATTTATCACGCCTCGACCATGACACGAGTGAAATCAATGTCGAACTAATCACTGAAACATTTCCTGACGAACAACTCTATGCCATTGAGACAATCACACCTTGGTATGCTGATTTCGTGAACTACTTAGCTTCAGGTGTGATACATCCAGATTTATCAAAGGAACAGAGGAAAAGATTTCTGAATGAATCACGACATTACTACTGGGATGATCCTTTACTTTTCAAAGACTGTGCGGATGGAATGATAAGAAGATGCATCCCTGAAGAAGAAGTGGAAAGTGTTTTGAACTTATGCCATACTGGAGAAGCTGGAGGACACCATGGGATTCATCGAACAATCAGCAAGGTGTTACAATGTGGTTTGTACTGGCCGACCATGAATCGTGATATTCGTGAATTCGTCATGAATTGTGACAAATGCCAAAGAACCGGGGGTATAAGCTGGAAGCGCGAAATGCCACAACACTCAATCATGGGAATTGAAATTTTTGACATATGGGGAATTGACTTCATGGGTCCTTTTCCTAAATCTTTTGGTAAATCCTATATCCTTGTCTGTGTGGACTATGTGTCAAAATGGGTGGAAGCTGAGGCATTCTCAGAAAATACTGCTCGAGTCGTCATTAAATTTTTGAAGCAACACATTTTTACCCGGTTCGGAATTCCAAGGCTCATCATTAGTGACCGTGGTACCCACTTCAATAATGCGCTGTTTCGGAAGCTAATGACTCGCCATGGATGTCATCACTACATGAGCACCCCATACCACCCACAGACCAATGGCCAAGCTGAGGTTTCAAACCGAGAAATTAAGGGTATTTTGGAGAAAACTGTAAGTACATCTAGGAAAGATTGGGTCACCAAACTTGATGATGCACTATGGGCCTACAGAACTGCCTACAAGACACCCATTGGAATGTCCCCATATAGGTTGGTCTTTGGGAAAACCTGCCACTTACCTGTAGAATTGGAACATAAAGCTTATTGGGCTGTGAAGAAACTGAATTTTGATCTCAAAACTGCCCAAGAGAAGCGTTTTCTACAAATGAATGAACTGGATGAGATGAGGAGAGAA
Source organism: Viscum album (assembly GCA_963277665.1). Lineage (NCBI taxonomy): Eukaryota > Viridiplantae > Streptophyta > Magnoliopsida > Santalales > Viscaceae > Viscum > Viscum album. The sequence continues at coordinate 1,093,048,739 of OY728148.1, read as the reverse complement.
GCATATGACAATGCTTTGATTTACAAAGAGAAAACTCGAGCCTGGCATGACAAACGGATCCAACAAAGAAATTTTTCAACAGGCGACAAAGTTCTCCTCTTCAACTCACGACTTCGAATCATGGCTGGAAAACTCAAGTCGAAGTGGTCAGGTCCTTACACCGTCACAATTGTTTATCCACATGGTGCTGTCGAAATTTCTGATGGGAAAATGCCCCCATTCAAAGTAAATGGTCAACGCCTTAAACTTTACCACACTTCGGATAAAATAGGCATCATTGAAGAACTACAATTGCAATGAGAAGTTATCCGTCTGGCTGAAGACGTAAAACTTAGCGCTAATCGGGAGGCAACCCGACTGCTTCTTCATTCTTTGATCTTTGTTTTCTTACTCTATCTCTATCTCTCTATCTGCTTTGTGAATGCAGCTAAAAAATGTCTAGCTCTTCTGATTCTTCTGTGGTCATCGATGCGCTTGTTCCGTCTCCCTCTGACTTAGTACAACGGATGACTCAGGAGCTGGCTGATATCGAGCGTCGGCTTGAGGAACTTTCACTGGAGATTCGTGCTCAGCATCCAGCACCTCCACAAAGAGCACAGATTTCGTTCCTCCCTCACCAGCTTCACGCTCACTTTGCTCCGGAGGTGGTTAATCCCACCAAGCGTCCCCGTGAGATCGAGGACACAGCCACTAGTTCTCGTAAGAGGCAGAGGAATTCTGAGCTGATGGACCAAGACGATTGAACATTGTCCATCCGTCTGGCTGAAGACGTAAAACTTAGCGCTTCCTGGGAGGCAACCCATGTTCCAGTTTCATTCCCCCCCCCTTTTCTCCTTTTACCTGTTCTAATTTGTTTAAAAAAAAAAAAAAAAAAAACATGGCATGTGTGATTTTTTTTTAGCTCCTCCTGATATCTGTATGCACCTGTCACTCTTCAGCATCTCTGCTTCTATTTAGATGATTCTTGGTGTTATCTTTATGATATGATGCGGGTATGTGTTGTCCATTTGTAGATTTTACAGGTACATCATTTCTGGAACTTCACCGGATACAGGCAGCCTCTCCGCATCTATCTGCACTTACACAGGGAAGTGTTTTAATTTTCGCCATATTTTCTGCTTCCAAAAACACCATGTGAAAAAAAAAAAAAAAAAAATAAATAAATAAAAAATAACACTCCTGTCATTCATGAACCCACATAAGAACTGTTGTATTTTTATCGCAACCCAGTCGGGAACATACCACTTGTGTCCCTAGGCAGTTTGAGCACCTGATTCTTGTTCTGGATTTCTTTAATCCTTGATCTCATGACTTAGATGATTGCTGATATTATTTCATGCTTCGAATGTTTTTCAAAAACTTGAATTTTTTTTGAGACACTTATTTACACTCATTCTCATCTGTGTTGTCCAACATTATATTTCCATACCCGTGAGGACTCTAATCCATTTCAAAATCATCTCTTATTTCTCTTTTTCTTGAGGGAATCTCAACCATGTTTTGTCTTCTAGAACTTGTCATGTTTTTCCATCAAAGCAATAGGAATTTTTGAAAGTCGCACTAAAATGATCGAGGCATCTGTTTGATATTCTAGCCCTGTTGACCCACTGAGCCACCCAAACATTTTCTCCTTCGTATAACCCTTAGAAGCCATGCAGGAGCCTTTTAGGATGAGCCCAAGCCGATACCCTTCCCTACCAATTTCTTGAATTTTTGCATGATGATTTCAATCTAAGTGTGGGGGAGAGAGACTTACTCATGGAGAGGGTTCTTCGAGGGGCAGTGAGTCATTTGATGTACATGGAGTGACATTATCCCATCCTGATCATATGAGTTCTTTTTCACAGTAGCCACATTCATTTCATATTATTTTGATATAGGAATATAGAATCCTTTTGAGTTCCAACAATGAGTACATTGGTGGTCATTACGCGGTAACCCTCGACTTTAGGGATACCTATTAAAGTGATGATCCATTACTCCAGGAACTAGAGAGTTTTCTATATGACCTACCTTCATTGAGATGTTACAGCATATACGCTGCTTGTGTACCATTCTTTGGGATTATTGTCTGACACCGATTCCATGGGGTTTTTGGGTTGATACTCACCAGAGAGTCAAAAAAAAAAAAAGAGCGAAACATTGGCTTATCATATGCTTGGGGACAAACAATGTTTTAAGTGTGGGGGAGCGAGAGTTTGAGGGAGACATTTGGATTGACTTATCATGCATTTATTTCAAGATTCAACCCTCTTTTTTACCAAAAAGATGTCAATTTTTTTTTACCCACCGTCCCACAGCTTCAGAAACATTTGAACCTCATGTAAAGTCCTTGAGATTGGTGCATACTTTTGATTTCCACTAGTGGAGATGTGAAATTTATGGCAAGCCTATGGTAAGCATACATGTGTATGAGAATTGAGAAAAACTTTGATCATTTTTTTAGAGAGATGAGAGTAATGGCGAGGTAAGTCACATGATGAATGAGTGCACGTACTTGTTTTGAAAAAATGCAAGTGAAAGAATTTTTTTTTTTTTTTTTTTTTTTTGAAACTGAAGTTTTAAATGAAGCATGATATATTATGAGAAAAGAGATTGATAAATTTTGAACTTGTAATTTTGATGTTTTAATCTGTCTCCTGTCACTTGTGTTTTCTTTCTGATTGTTTTGCCCAGGAGTGCAAAAGTTTAAGTGGGGGGGATTTGATGTACATGGATGTTACTAACACTTTTTAATTTAGTTTTAATTAATTTGCTAACCACTTCTTGAGTTTTTAGGTTCTTTTTGTAGTATTTTAATATTTTCGATATTCTTAGTTAATTTTATATTAACATTAGTTACTTTTTTTTTTATTATTATTTTTTTTTTTTAGCTTTTAGTTTAATTAATATTAGTTATTATTATTATTATTAGTTTATTAATTAACTATATTAATTTAACTTGTCAATATAATTTTTATATAACTCTTCTTTTTATTTATTTTTACTAATTATTATTATTACTATTTTTTTATTTAAACTATTAGACAGTTAGATTTTTAAGTTTGAATTTGAGTTTTAAATTTTGAATTTTATTTATTGTTTTCTTTCCCTCCTATCTCCCCTCTTGACCCGCGCCCCACCTATCTCCCATTTTTTTCTCACCCGCCTACCCCCTCTTCTCTCTCCAATCAGCCGCCCATCCCTCTTTTTTCACCCTCCTAACCCACTGGACCCCGGCGGCTATCCCCTCTCTACCCAGCCAAGGGACTCCTCCCGCATCACCTCTGACCCACCTCCCTTCTCCACGCCGTGCGCAACCCCAGCCGCCCCTGCCTTCTCCATCTCCGGGCATCACCCCAGCCGCCCCTGCCTTCTCCACGCCGTGCGCCAGACGGCTCTCCTGTCCGCCACCCTGCCCGGCGCCCGCAGCCTCCTCACGGGATCCCGTCTGCCACCCTGCCCAGAACCCTCGCCGCACCCTCTCCTCGCCGCACTCCCCCTCCCCTCCCCGCCTCCCTCGCTCCCCGCGCGCCACCCGCGCCTCATCACCCTGCTCCCCATCCCGCTGGACCCGCCGCCCTCCCCTGCTACTCCTCTCCTACCACCCTGCCACGCCGCCCTCTCCCTTACACCAGCCACCCCTCATCACCCCGCCGCTGCCCTCCTCGAACCAGCGCCCAAGCCGCCCCCGAAGCCCGCTCCTCTCCCTGAACCACCCCGCCGTCCCTGCTCCAGTTCTTTTGTTTTCTTTGCAGCGCACCGGTCATCGTCATCCGAGGAACCGACCCGCAGCCGCGCACCCGACCACCGACCGTTCGAGAAGTCACCGCGGTCGCCGTAGCAGACCAACATCCACTACATCCCTCAACATCTTTCGTTCTAACGGTCGCGAAGCCGGCGCGCGACGTCATCACGTGCCGAGGTGCAGTCAGATATTGAAGAACGAGTTGCATGCAGTGAGAGTGAAGACCGACACGATTATTTGTTGGTAACACGGTCTTATTTTACATGAATTGTCATCTTATTGCCGTGTTTACATTTTCAGTTGTGATGTCGGGGTGATTTTCTTTGTGTCGGAATGTTGGTTGATTAATTAAAACTATTGCGCATGCCATGCAAATATTATTTGATGATTAATTGTCAATTAAATTTATTTTAATTGAACATTTATCTGTTTAAATTATTTTTGCACTGAATTAATTGCTAAAATTAAAACTGGCCATTTTAATTATAAGTCGACGCGGCGGTCCGAGAAGGTAAACCGCGTTGACTGATGGTAGGTGCAAATTAGTGACACAACTTTGTGAGAAACGGGTTGTGTCATTTCGCCGTGTAGTTCGGGGCTTGAACGAGTTTTCTAATTTATTTATGACACCAGAGAACGGGATTTTAAATAAAATTGGGAAATTAAAATTGAGCATCTAAAAAATGGTTATATTTTCGGAACTGGCGATAATTAAACAGAATAAATAATTGATCACCCTAAAGAATACCTTGCACGGCTGCGTGATAATTTAATTGTGACACCAGCATCCCCGACACATTTTGTTGACTTAGAGTCCATCATCATTTTCATTTGCAATTTTCTTTTTACCTTTAGTCTTCTCCGTTTTAGTTTAATTGAAAAGAAAAAAAAAACTCACAAATAGGTATTCCTTCAATCCCTTGTCCTTGTTCGTCTAAACACCGTCCAACGAAATATTTTTAGTGAACTAGATTCCGTGCTCTCTGTGGTTCGACCCTGCTCGCCACTTTTACAGTAGCCAGTCGGTTATAAAATTCGCAAATTTGCACGCGTTGCGACGCGCGTGCCAATACTAACTAGTTGGTCATGTCATGATGCAGTCTATGTTATATATTTAAAGTTAATGGACCAGCGAGTCGGGTTAGGGTAGAACCCTTCATAAATGGTTCAGGTTGAGTCAACCTGCTGAATTAAATGGATTAGGTTAGGTTTGAGCAATCCAACACAAACCCGGTCCATGAACCCAAATTTCCACCTCTATCATTTACTGTACAAAGTCGATGAGAGCAGGAAACAATGGAGTTTTTTAGGGCAGTTTTACCAAAGGGATTCATCCGGCACATGTTGGATGACCCGCATCCAACGGACAAATCCCCACCCCCTATTTTCGGGTGCATACTTGGAATCCCTTCATAAAGATTGCCCCTCCCGAATGGGCGGGGATGCTGATCCTAGAAAATAAGCGTCAGTGTTGACCTATCCAGCACAAATTTATTTTTTAAAAAGAAAAAAAAAGACAAATCAAAAGGACACATTAAATTGATAGTTCAGAACAGTTGTAGTCTCCCTCTCTAATGCACACACAAACATGCAAATGCAAACATGGACCAAGGAAAACATTCAAATTCAAACAACAATGCTTTAAATTGTAACTTTAAAGCTTAACCTAAAACCTTGATGAAAACTCACCTAAAACCTTTCAAAATATTGAATACAGTACACTTCGGCAAGTTGATTTCAATGTTAATAAAAGCATAGAAAAATGACACAAAAACAAAAAAACCCTCTCCATATTAATCAATGACAAGAATTAAGAATCCAACAGCTGATAATCCACAAGAATATTGGGATATTAAATTCTTACCACAAATGTAGTAGAAACTAACTTCACTGACAAAATTCCAAGTCAAACGAATCCAAAACTGCTGATGGGCATCTACCAGGTACACCAAATATGCTAATGAAGTGATCACCTATGCACAGGGAAGAAATAAATAGAATAATTGGAAAAACAAAATTATAAACCAGTTAAGTGAAATAACTAGACAATAAATGTCTTTTCAAAAAAAAAAAAAACTAGACAATAAATGACAACGAAGAAAATAACAGATAATAGGCTCAATGGATAAATAACATACAAATTGAACGGCCAGAAATATAAATATAATGTCTCGAGTGACAAAGAATCGAAATTTCAGAGTCCTCCACTTCCTGTCAGCAACAACATGCACTCTCAAATGGTAAGGAGCCTTGCATGTTGTACAATGAGCAAATGCAAACCCTTCCTGACAAAAAATAGTCAGATAACAAGATCAGTAAGAGCAACAGAATAAATGTGCATGTTCTAAAAAAATGACCATTCATGGTCAGCCAAAGTCTAGAAGTTCCCAAAACCCAGCCTCCCCATTGCTTTTGTTAAATGTTGATGTTAATGTGTGTTTTGACTTGAAAGTAGCCTTATTCAAATGACTGTATAAATAGAAGCACCAGGAGCATCTGATTCTACAATAATTCCTACATTAGAAAAGGAAACTATGTTGTTCTCCTACCTTCACTGCCCTCCAGTGATCCAAACAGTCTCTGTGAACGTACTTTGATGTACCTTTGCACTTGCAGGGAGCTATGAAATCCCTGCCTGATAAAAGAAAACAATGACACAGGCTGATCAGCCAAAATTAAAGTTTCAAATGAATATATGAATGCGTCATGAGCATTGTATAATTGCATAGGGGAGATTAAAACCAGAACTATACAAGCAATCATCATAAGAGATAAATGTCCACAAAGCGCAAAAACCGCTCCCCGCTGAGATTTTGAGAAAAGCTCACACAAGGAAGTTAACATTTAATATTTGGCGTAGAATGTTCTTGAAAAATACCAATGTTCGTTGCAAAATTAGTACTAGGATTCTAGGCCAATTGGATAGTTTTTCCAATAAACATAACATTTCAACACAAACCAACTTAGTTCCCTTTATAATCCATTTATGCCAGTATTTTCCAGTGACATTACAGGGGAAATCAAGTAACCATAAAGAACAGCTGCTTGACCTAATTCACAAAATTTAGACCATTGACTTGTTGCATCAATTGACTCCCCTCGGGTCAAGCAAAGCGTCATAAAAACATTGCATTTCTTCCTTTCCCTTCATCAAGCAGATAATTTGGAAAAGGAAGTCAGTTTACAGGATTAGAAAGAAAATCACCATCAGTTTCGAGGCAAATTCTGCACTGGATTTGTTCCCCGGGCCCAGCCTCGAGGTCGATCTCATTTGGCACGGTGATCGGAGACGGTGCGATGAAAGGCGAGAGGTCAGAGCGGTCAGCCATGAAGCGAATAATAAAAACAAACAGAGAAAGGGATGATGGAAAAGGAGTTTTCCGAACGCAATAACGGAGTTGAAGCCTGGGAGGAACCCTAGCCCCCCTCCACTAGCCCAACCTCCTCTCTCTTTTCCCCTCCCTCTCCCTTCTCTTCTGCTGTAAGTCCCTTTATGGCTTGGAGCAAAATTTTCCAGCCGGTGAAGCTTTAATGGAAGCAACAGCGAGGAAGAAGATGAAGATACAGAGGAAACGTCCCCGCGGGGGACTGGGTTTTGTATGGTGCGTATTTTACTGAAATGGACACCCACGCTTCAATTTGATATTCATATCCCTTTCGAGTTCCAATGCTAAAAAATGGAAATTGATGTCAAATTAAAATCAAAATATCATGGAATTTCAAAATTTTCATCTTAAATTTTTATTCTTCAAATTTAAGTCATGTCACGACGCACTTGTTGGAACTGTAAATGATTGGTCCACCGGTGCAACGATAATCATTTACAATCCCAACAAGTGATATTAGAAGGCAGGTTCTGACACGGTGTTGTTCACGTTTTCGGATATTAATAGTTATCATAATTTTGAGTATCCTCTGTGATTGAGACTCTAGTTGATCTTTCACATCAGATTTTTTTTTTTGAAATTATTTAATACATTATCGTGAAAACGAAGGAGGTTTTGGATTGACAGCGTGTCCAGATGGTGGTGAAATTCGAGATCGAAAAATTCAACATGAATAATTTTTCGTTGTGGAAAATGAAAATATAGGTTGTGCTGTGGAAGGATAATTGTCGACTGACAATTGGCGAAAGACATATGTGACGATGAAGCGCAATTCTAGTGGGAGTCAGAATCATGACATGAGCAGAAATGTGGGAGTACTTCTGGAAGTGAATATATACTAGTCATTAAAGCGACGATGACTGTTGGAAGTAGGAAGCATCTCAACAATGCATGGATTATCGACTCAGGAGCAACACGACACATGACGTCTCGATGGGAATGGTTTGACCAATATGAAACTATTCAGGAAGAACTTGTGTACATGGGGAACGATCACACCCTGAAAATCGTTAGAGTCGGTATAATAAAACTGAAGATGCATGATGGTATTGTTCGAACCATCCAAGGAGTACGTCGTGTGAAGGGCCTGAAGAAGGACATATTGTTTTTGGGACAATTTGATGACATCAGATGCAAGACTCGCACCGAGAATGGAGTGATGAGAATTGTGAAGGGTACGTTTGTGGTAATGAAGGTGGAAAATATCTCAAAGAACTTGTACGTGCTTATGGGTGAAACATACAAGGAGGCGGAGATAGTTGTTGCATCAACTACCTCAACGAAAGCGTTGACGACGTTATGACATCGAAAGCTTGATCATATATCAGAACGAGGCCTGAAGATTCTTGCTGATCGAAAGTTGCCGCCTAAGCTTACAAAGGCATCCTTACCATTTTGTGAGCATTGTGTTTTGAGCAAGCAAGACAAGTTAAAGTTCGGGATGTCAACAGTAAGGAGTCAGGAGATCTTGGAGTTGATCTATTTTGACGTTTGACAAGTATCAATTTTATCTCTAGGAGGAATAAGGTACTTTGTATCATTCATTGATGATTATTCCAGGAGATGTTGGGTGTACCCAATCAAGAAGAAGGCGGATGTTTTTGAAATCTTCAAAACATTCAAAGCGCATGAGGAGCTTGAATCTAGAAAGAAGATCAAGTGTTTGAGGACTAACAATGGTGGAGAACATACAAACGAGGAGTTTGATACTTTTTGTCAACAAGAAGAAATCAAGAGACAATTCATGGTGGCGTACACTCATTAGCAAAATGAAGTGACAGAGCAGATGAACAAAACCATGTTGGATAGAACAAGGGCAGTGTTGAAGATTGCATGAATGGCCAAAACTTTTTGGGCATAAGCAGTAAATATCGCCTTTATGTGATCAACAAATCTCCTTCACTGATGATTGATATGAAAACATCGATGGAGATGTGGACTAGTAAACCCATTAACTATTCTCGATTACATACTTTTGGTTGTTCGGTATATGCATTGTTTAATGACTAGGAAAGATCGAAGTTGGATTCAAGATCTAGAAAATGTATCTTCTTGGGGTACGCTGATGGTGTGAAGGAGTGTCATTTGTGGGACCTCATTGCCCGCAAACTTATCATCAACAGAGATGTTATTTTTGCAGAAGACAAGACGCAAATGACAAATGATCGAGCCATGGAGAAGGAGAATATAGAAACTACAATAGTCAAAGTAGAGGACAAATCCAAGGAAGAACCAATTTCCTCTGAGGCATTACCAGAGCATGAAGATCAAGTACTGGTTGATTCTGGACCACGACGATCAACTTGGGAGAAAAGAGCACTGATATGACACTCAGACTATGTGATTGAGAGTAATATTGCGTACTGCTTATTGACGAAGGATAAAGAGTCATATTCTTTTATGAAGGTGACCCAGAGTCTAGATGTATCCTCATGGATGACGGCGATGCAGGAGGAACTTGAATCCCTACACAAGAACAAGACTCGAGATCTTGTTTCATTACCTCATCGATGGAAGGTTATCAGAAACAAATGGGTCTTTAAGATCAAGTGAGATGGAAAGAACCATGTGGAAAGACATCGTGCCTGACTGGTGGTCAAAGGATATACTCAGAAGGAAGGTATTGATTTCAATGAAATATTTTTTCCTGTTGTTAGACTGATGATTGATCAGATAGTTCCAGTGATGTGTGCTACATATAGTTTACATCTAGAGTATTTGGATGTAAAAACTACTTTTCTCCATGGTGATCTTGATGAAGAGATCTATATGCTCCAGCTGGAAGGTTTTGTAGAAGAAGGCAAATAGAACTTAGTTTTCAGGTTGAACAAATCTCTGTATGGTCTCAAATAGGCACCATGGTGTTTGTACATGATATTTGATTCCTATATCATGAGTCTTGGATACAACATACTTCATTCAGATCCTTGTGCATATTTCAGGGGTTCGGATGGAAATGATTTCATCATTCTTTTGTTGTATGTGGATGACATGTTGGTTGCAGGGCCCAACAATGATCAGATCTAGGAGATGAAGGAACAATTGGCTATGGAGTTTGATATGAAGGACTTGGGACCAACAAACAAGATTCTTAGGATGCAAATTTATCGAGACAGAAATAATGGGAAGATTTGGCTATCACAGAAGAATTACTTATGGAAAGTCTTGAAACGCTTCAACATGCAAGACTGTAATCTAATCTTTACCCCACTTGCTATTAATTTCAAGTTATCCTTTACGATGAGTCTTAGCAATGAAGCAGAGAGGATGAAAATGTCTTGAGTATCGTATGCATCAACAGTGGGTAGTCTGATGTTAGTTATGGTTTGTATTAGACCAGACAGTGCACATGCAGTGAGAGCAGTTAGTCGGTACATGGAGAATCCAGGATGAGAGCATTGAATCATAATGAAGAGGATCCTAAGATACATCAATGAGATCTCAAATGCTGCATTATGTTATGAAGGATCATATTTCACTATCAGAGGATATGTTGATTCAGATTTTGCAGGTGATTCTGACCGGAGGAAATCCACTACTGGTTATGCGTTTACTCTCGCATGAGGAGTTGTGAGATGGATTTCAAAGTTACAGTCAGTTGTGGATTTATCCACGATGGAGGCAGAGTACATGACAACTACACAGGCTTACAAAGAGGTGATTTGGATGAGAAGGTTGTTGGAGGATCTCAGGCACAAATAGAAGCAGATTCCATTGTTTTGTGACAGTCATAACACCTTGCACTTTGTAAGGAATCCATCTTTATATTCCAGGATAAATCACATTGGGGTACAATATCACTTTGTCTGATATGTAGTGAAGAAAGGAAGTGTGGACATGAAAAAAATTCACACCAAATAAAATCTAGCAGTTTTTCTGACGATGGCAGTTGAATCTGACAAGTTCAGATGGTGCAAATTTTCAAGCGGCCTTGTAGATACGTGAGCAACATGCTTTGGCAGATAAAAAAGATGTGTGGAGATGTGGTTTATTCTCAATAAAATCTCCAAGTGGGAGATGTGTCGACAGAATTCTTCCAGGATGGTGGCTGCCCCCTTTGACAGAGAAAAGGGAGGCAGGCATGTGTGGTAGATAATTAGTGGTCAGCTGCACCAAACATCCAGTAGGAGAAGGCTATGGCAGAGGTGTTGGGAGGGCTGACAGTGGTAGGTGGTGGGTGGCCAAACCCCACCAAACCCACCAATGGGAGAAGTAGGAGGGATGTGCAAGGCTGGAAAAAGCCTATAAAAGGCAGGAGCCTCCACCTATTTCTTCATCAGCTTCACCAAGATTCTCATCACCGACAATTATCCATTTGCGAGTGGTATTTAGTGAGGTAGTTTCCCCACTTATTCAAGAGATATACTTACGAAGGTTTTCTCCTTGTAATAGCGAGGGAGTGTGTACCCACTTTTACCCATAATGATCCTTCTTTTTGCCCATGGTTTTTTACCCCTTTCATTATGGGTTTTTTTTCATGTTACATATGGTGTCTTTTTATTTACGCATTTTGCACTTTATTTTATCTTGTGATTATTGCTGCACTAGTGGACCAATCATTTACTGTCCCAACATCCCTTCCACTAATATCCCTTCTAGGCCGATAATGAAGGCAGGGATGACCATCGAAGTCCGCCTCTAATAGAGCACGAGTTGATGACTAGTACCGAGGGTATTGAATGTATATAATAGGAGACATTACCCTCCTTATAAAATTTAAGGACAAAATATAAAATGAGATCCATCAACCAACCTCGTAACAAAAACAAAAACAATCACAATACATGAATGTAATGTCATACAAACAGCAACAACTAGAATGACTAGAAGAAAGCCTAGATAACGACCATGAAACTCTAACAACTTCTGAACAACTTAACAAGCTAGTGATGCCTAGCTCAATCACTAATTGACTCTTGTAGACCTGAGAAGTGGTATATATATATGAAGGGTGAGCATACAAGTATATTTAGTAGGATCCCCCCAGAACCACTCATGCAGATATGAAATAAGCATACTGAAGTCCATTGAATAAACAATGAAACCAACTCATTACCTAAGTAAATAAAATTACATCTCATCCCCATCATGACTCGCTCACTAAGTAACACGCATAAAATAGACAATATAACATCAAAGGTATATATTGATGAAAGGTGCTTCCACTCTCCCACTGGTTTGTCGCTCTCGGTCCCCAATGTTAAACATAACATGCTACAATCCCTTAAATATATCAAGTCATTTTTCATTTTAGTCAGGCCCCAACCCTACCTACCCCAGTCATTCATGGGGCCTAACATCATGTGATGACATCAATCCACATATACATATATAGTAAGATAGAGATCCACCATAGCCTGCATAGACACATACCCTATACCTTAAGTCATTACAGTCCGGATACACCCACACATAACTCTACACCAAAGAGATAGCATGGAAGATGGAGAAGTCAACTATCCGTTCCTCACTAACCTGAATGTTGGGTAAAATAATCATACCCAAAACATTTGGGCGTCAGGTGCCCACTTGACTCAGGTGATGGAGCATATGAAATCATAAAATATAATAATTGATATAGCACACAACCACACTATGGGAAACTACCCAGTCTTAGACCCAACTGTAGTCATCATCCCATATGAAACTCAACTGCCACCGTTAAGGTCTAGGAAACTTGATCTCATACGTGCACACAAGCAACAAGATTCAATATCATTAACCATCTTCACCATTAATTAACAAATACCATTCATTCATCTATTAAACCCGTCACAATCTATGATTTAATCAATTCAATTCATTAAAATCCAACTTTCTTTATAATTTCCATTACAATTTCCTAATTTCCATCCCATGCTCCTCGAAGCATTAAACTAACCATCTCATGGTTTTCGTTATTTAACATATATCATTACCACATCAAAAACACCATCTAATGAGTTCATTATTATTTTATTACCATTCTAGAATTTGGGTACTCTAGGACTCATCCTAATCTATCGTGAGAAGATGCACTCATAGTGTATAAAACCATTTGCAACAAGTTAAAGAAATCACAACAACAAGTCATCAGAAGTAAACAAAAAAGCAAGACTGGAAAACCCAACTCTCAACCTATACCAATGAACCAATCAACAATCCAACACAACAAAACATAATAATTCTCTACCATCCCATAACATACATACATGGTAATAAGAGTATTTTTAGTACACAAATTTACGGGGAAACCTAGACTGTACCATCAAGACATACAAGCCTTTAAAAAACAAGAATGAGCTCAGTCAGTCCTAACCAATCATCTTTAGAAAAAAAACCTTTTTATAAATGTCTTGAATTAACTGATTCATTATGCATAGGTTTCAAAAAAAAGCAACCTATCATCAACAACTATCAAATCTAAGAACCGACCATAAACATGCTATAAGAAATTCTTTCATCTTCATCAGTTTCAAAGGAAGAACTATAATCAAATTTCATCACCTCTTTCATTAATAAGTTCATCATCACTATATTTATGTTGTTTATCCAATTTCAAGAATATCAACCATGTTAAATAACAACAATGATCACAACAAGTATATATTACATTATCTAATAAATCACAGGAGGCATCATCAACAAAGCATCAACACATGTGATCACAACATCCCTTCCCATTCATTCTTAATTATGGTTATTATCTTAAATTCAGTTGACTCCACCATTTACCCAAATAAGTTAAAGCATGACACTTTTACATTGACACATAAATAAAAGGAGAAGTAATGAATCCTCTACCACATATGAACAAGGGCCACCCACCACCAATGTCACGAACCATCCTGATTCGCCCATAACTCAGGTTCTCGAGTCAGTCTGCAACAACACCCGAGGGTTATTCTTGATCCCCGTGAGCAGGAGAAAATTACCATATCATCAAATTTAATTAGTGGAAAAAATTTCACTTGAAGAAATTAAATTAAACTAACAATGAAATTTACCGAAATTCCAGCATGACACATCCATATGTTGGACGCCCACACCAAATCTGATAAGTAGAAAAAATAAAAATTTAAACACTGTAAAAATAATAAATAGGTGTAATTAAAAAGAAATTCCTTTGGATCACTTCTGATTCCCTCACATGTAATAACCCCTTTAATTCAACATCCATAACTCCACTTGCATAAACACCATCCATTAAGAAAAAAGAAAGCTGGGAAGATTGATTTGGATGAAACTACCAAGGAACTAAAAATAAAACGGGCATACCTGGCATGACCTAAGGTCACTCTCTATCCAAAATCTTGGGAGCCCTACTCCAAGAGTGATTTGGATAAGAGCCCAAGATACAACACTCTTCATAATCGAAACCTGAACCTACAAGAGCCAATTGTTATACCGACACTGAGTGGTGTAAGTGTTGGATGTGCACTAAAATATACATGCATGATATGCATGAAGTATATATATATATATGTTTATATATATGATATTGTGTATATATATATAGTGTACATTTAATACATGCATATGATGCATATATATTTTCATGCATATAATGGATGTGTAGATATATATATATATATATACACGTGTGATATATATATATATATATATAATATCATATACACATGAGATGCATATATAGTAGGTTTCATGCATTACAATGACTACCTCTTTCTCCCCCAAACGACTTTCATCAATTTCAAACCAAATGTTGGTTCATTTAAAAGATTTTCATTTATTCATTGAAACGAATTCAATGAATTACACCCAACGGGCAGTAATGCATATGTTGTGTTACGAATGTGGAGGTTTAGGATACACCAATAAAAGAGAAGAGTTATCTTCATTGGTGATATGACCATCATTTTTATGCAAAGATTTCTATAGAGTCTTTCTTCTTCTCAAAGTGTTGTTTATCATTTCTGAACAAAGGTGCTAGCACCCCTCAACATTCGGGTATCCTCATGATATGATCGTGGATCCTTCAACTGATGTACTCTCTCAGAGTCATGGGAATAGATTCAACTGCTCCTAGTGATCTCTATCAAACATTCACCCGAGATCAAGAAGATGGAAGTTACTGTAAATGAGTATTAGGTATGCTATGTTTTACGATTATTTTATATGTTTGATTTCTTGAAGAAAGACCATCTTTTGTTTGGGTTGTTTTCCACTTCCAATAATAATTAGATGATTAAATTAAACCCATCAATGGTATCAAATCTCATTTCTTCAATATTAAAATGTGTTTGGATCACTATCTTTGATGAATATCAGAACTGTAAAATAAAGAAGAACGTATTGTAAAATGTTGTGCGGAATTGGTTACCTCTATGTAGCTTGTGTAAAGGTAATTGTGTGTTACCTTTATGAAAATGAGGTTGTGTAAAGGTCATCTTCTAATTATCCATATGTAACTCCCTAAAATAGTTATACGTAAAGGTAGATGTAGAATACCTTTACGTAGATGCAACGTCATTCCCAACCTGTGTCAAGGTAATATGATGTTTACCTTTACACGAGTGGACCATGTAAAGGCAGAGTCTTACCTTTATGTGAAGGGGTTTATGTAAAGGTAATTCATAACTTACCTTTACGTAAGGATTCTCACGTAAGGCTAATCTGAGATTTACCTTTACGTGAAGGTTTCATGTAAAGGTAAATGCTTTAGTAGCCCTATGCAGTATGAGTTGCGCAAGGGTCATGAAAATATACCCCTATATAGATTTTTTTATGTAAGGGTAGTGGGAGGTTACACTCACACAGAATATGGATTCCATTTTAGGGTAATCCAAATTACTTTAATTTTTTTAAAACTTTTAATGATTTTAATAGTATATAAAATGTTTATAAATCATGTTAAAAGTTATTTTGGGAATATTTTATTTATAAGGAATTAATCAATTAATTAATTAATTATTAATGGTTTATAATTAATTAAATAAATTTTTATGAAACATTTTATTCCCAAACATTAAAGGTTAATATTTAAAATACCCTTTTCAAAATATATAACATGCTTTATGGTCTAGAAATAAAAAGATTATTTAGAAATCACAAGGGGTAATTTATAAAATATTTATAAATTACAAAATATATGATATTTAGATTATTTAAAATGTTTATATAATAGAAATTATATTATAAAATGTTAATAATTCATGAAATATCAATTAAATTCAATGTAATACAAAATATGAAAGAGTTCATGTTGAAATGAATATAAAAATGTTTATATTCTTGGCAATTTATAAAATTCTTATAATTAGCATGTATTTACGACCTCTTCATAAATGTTTATCTCATGTTATGAAAAATATATAAAATTTTAATTTATTTGTTAAATTCCTTCGATATTCATGTTTAGTTAATTGTTTAAGAAATGTGTATATTTTTCATGCTTTATGTTTAACTACTAAAATTCTTGTAGGAGTTAGATCCCTACATTACATGATATGCATGACTCCATAAAATTTAGTTTCAATCTACCTTGATCTCCATTTGTTATTTGGAGTTATTATCTTGGATTTTGTTGTTGGGCATAGTTTGTGCACATTAGGTTTTAGAATTATCATGAACTAAATTCTATCTTGAGTAAAGTCTCCTTAGGGAGAGGGACTTGGGGTCAGACCACCTACCGTTCTGGAGGCTATGCCTTATCTAGAAAGCTGAACAAGGTTGTCTATCTATCACTTCAGGCTTACTCATGTGGATATTTTCAATCTCATATAACTTTATTCCTTTATATGAAGAGTTCATATTCCCTTATGCATATGATGCATTCAAATATGTTTGAATATGTTTAGCTTCTATTTTTGGGCGAGTAACACAAAATTTTGGGTTGTGTAAAGAGTTACACATTAATGTGGTGTGAATATATTAATTTGGTGGATAGAATATGGATTCCAAAAACTAAATCATTAGAAGCATGCATACACAAAAAGGAATAAAACATGATAAGATAATAATTACATAATATGTAATGGTTATGAATTTAATATGCATATGATGTATATTAAATTGGTGATACCTTTAAAATTCTCTTAAATACTAAGTGTGAGATTCCTTCCAAAGTGGCACTTTTCAAGACCATGATCATCTAACTAGACAACTTATACTAAAGCCAGGTTCCCTTGGATTATCTTGTGTAAGGAAAACAAGTGGTAAGTGAATCTATATTGTCCTATTGGGTAGGCCATGCTAAATCATGGTTTCCCTAGATTGTCCATTTTTAGCTTGTTTTTTTTTCATTTTCTTTGGGTTACACTAGCTAAGAGACCCTAATAGGATTAAGTTACCGGAGGAATAAAGTTGAGTGAATCCATAAAATGGATTTGGATAAAGTGTTATTTTCTCAGCTATCCAAGAGTCATAAATGTTATGATTGGGATTATTCCTTACCTAAAAAGCTAAGTAATGGGAGAAATGCTAAAGCTACCCACAACTTAATATTAATCTTGGCTCACTAAATGGACATGATATATGGGACCATTATTTTTAGCGGGAGCACTATCATTAAATCCCTTAATGAAAAGAAATAATACATGGTACTCACCCACTAATATGTCTTTGTTGTAGATTCTGACATAATTAATGATAATAATTTTGAGATTACTTATAGGAATGACCTATAAAACAGTTAAAGATTATTATTTAGTGTTAAGAAGTATTCTCAAAGAGAAACATTATGAGCATCTGAATGTGAATGTTATAGATATTAATTCTACCAACTCTGACTCATAGGTATTAGATACCATGTGTGCATCACACATTTGTGTTGACAAACACAAACAAAGAAATAAGAGAGAATCAATGAAGGATGAAGTAGATCTTCATGTCAGTAATGAAGTAAAAGTTATTTTATTAGAATTTGACACTTATGTTATATGTCTACCCAGTGGATTAGTTCTAGAATTGAAAAACTATTATTATGTTCCTACTATAAACATGAATTTGATTTCCTTATATTGTCTGGAAAACATGGGATTTTCATTCATTATTAATAACAAGAGTTGTTTTATATAAGAATGTAATGTTTTATGGTGTTGGGAATATAATGAATGGTTTATATATTCTAGATGTGGATAATCTTGTTTATAACATTACAAATAATAAGGTCAGGGTTGATTCCAATCCCACCTACCTTTGGCATTATCACCTTGAACATATAAATAAGAAATGTGTTCAAAGACTCCATAAAGATGGATTGTTGGACTCATTTTATTACAAATTGTTTAATATATAAAAATCATTTTTATTGGAAAAAATGAAAAAGACACATTTTAGGAGAAATGGTGAGAGTGATAGTGGGATATTAGATCTTATACATAGTGATGTATATAGACCAATGAGTATACAAACAAATGGAAGTTATAGGTACTCCATTACTTTACCGACAAGTTTAGTCGATATGGATATGTGTTTTTGATGAAGTATAATTATGAAAATTTTGAAAAGTTTAAAGAGTTTCAGAATGAAGTACAAAATAAATAGGAAAAAATTATTAAGATTCTACAATCAGATCGGGGTGGTGAATACTTGGGCTAAGAATTCATAGTTCATCTCAGAGATTATGAAATAGTTTCACAACGCACTCCTCCTGGAACACCATAATTGAATGGTGTGTCTAAAAGGAGGAATATTCCCTTTTAGACATGGTTCGATTAGTGATGAGTCTATGTGACCTTATTATCTCATTATGGGGTTATGCTCTGGATACTGTTGCATTCTTACAAAACCATGTTCTATCTAAAGCAGTCATGAAGACACCATATGAGATATGTGTAGGTTATGGGTGTAGTAGAAGCACCCTTATGGCATGACCAACTATGATTTTAATTATTAATTTATGAATAATAATTATTGTACATAACAAATTATGTCATAACCAATAGAATTCATAGATTACTTGACTTGAATGCTGAAACCAGAAGAGGAGGATCTTCACATGTAATTTATAATTAATTTATAACCAGATCTAGAATTATCTAAACTCACAATTCTTTCTTTTTTAATGATTTAGCTGACTCAATCTCATCATACCATCATTGTGGTATATGATTCAAGTGTAGAATCCCTCCAGAAGTGATCCACACATGCACCAAAATGTCTGAACATTGTCATGGAATCACCGGGTGCTAGCATGGTTGGTCCCGATCACTTGCATTGTTCATGGTTGATCGTAGAAGAATTGTTCTATGGGGAAAAAGAACTCCTGATAATCTCTTGATGACTTGATAGAAGAGGTAGAGAAAGAACACTATAGATCTCTAGAACCCTCTCTATGGATTGAGATATATTCTCTCAATATTTTGTGCACAACAAGTGTGTTTTGGAAAGTGATGTAATTAAATATTTATTATGGTAGGTTTAGGGTTGACAACTTACACACAACCCCCTTTCTAATTCCACAATTATTAGTGAATCCAATATATTAATAATAATATAATTATTATTCACTTTATATGTGAATCACCTAAGAATAAATATAATTTATATTACTTTACAAACACACCATTAAACTTTCTCCGCTTATCCTCATCAACATTTACCGAACCATGAATAATGAAAATTTATTTAATAAATAAATATCACTGTATTATTCGTCAATAAATATAATAAATATTATATTTTCCAAACCTTTCAAATAAATATTTATTATTATCATTTAGCTCAATTATTCTTTCGAATAACTTATGATTAAATCTTGATGATCAACCAAACCCATATAATTATTAAACCACAAAGAAGTAATAATATTTATTCTAACTTGCTAAATTCAACATTGAATTTAACTAAGATTGCAGATACACTTAGTGTGTGGCCCTATAGGCCTCTTTCTCAGTGGAAATTGGTAGAGATGCCTAAATTCTAAGGTTAGAATATAGTAACATGCCAAGGTATCCATGAGAAAGAAGTTAATGTTGCAATGACATACAACCTCCCACCTTTACTGTGATATCTATAATCAAGTAGGTTGCACACTTGTGTCATCAACCTATGTGCTTGATGTCTCTTTCATTGAATTTTTAGAAATGAACTTTCCCATAGAACACCATAACCATGGATTTATCCAAGCAATTCTATTTACATCAAAGGTCTTAAGATATCAACTTTTGTTAATAGAAAGAAGGGATAAATACTTTCACGCATTATCAATTAATTCAATATCACTTGTGATGCACCTAATATATCCTAATTTTCCACAAACATATGTCATCATAGTTTTCGTCAATACATCAAATTACAAAACTTATGGTATTCATTAATAGTAATAATAAAGTCTAAGTATCAATACACACATCCATAGATAGAAACATTCAATGACACATAAAATATAGATTTTCTATTGGTGGGTCCATTCTTATAACCTCCCTTCTTGAAGATTACTAAGGGAGAACACAATGAGAAGGTGTCTCAATATATTATGAGTTTCCTAATCCTGATAACCTATATCATTTTTATCCCATCATACAATATCTTACATCCATAGAACATTTTTTCAAGAATACTGTTGTGGAACCTCCATGATCTCATCATAGCAGGGAACTGGTATGTTCTTTTAGTGTGACATATATTCTTAGGATATTATCACATACTATTTAATGAAGAGAAACAACCATTTCATGATAATAAACTTTATTAATATTCAAAAAAATGAATACATGTAATCCTCAAGTATATATAAGTTAGTTATAGGAAACCAAATCCAATAGACTCCCACTTTCACTAGATCCAAAAGTCAACAACCTTCAGTCCACTAATTATCACATGATACCCATGCATATACTAAGATAGATCCTTCATCAAGTGTTCCTCCATGATTTATTCTGTGGATACTCTACTCACTACAACTTCACGTCATTGAGAAAAATCCCTCAAGAAATTAAACTTCTGAATTATATGATTTTTCCTATGATGTGACCTTGCCTCTTTGAAAATAGCCACTGCTGCAGTGTTATCATAGTAAATCGTGATGGGGTATTGACTGCTAGGCACCACATCAAGCTCTTAGACAAAGTTTTAAATCCAAACTGCTTCCTTGGATGCATCAGAAGCTATAATATACTCAAGCTCTGTTGTAGAATCAGTGACAACAGACTGCTTTAAACTCTTCCAACTAAAAACTCCTTCATTGAGACAAAAGACATATCCAGACTGCGACTTTAGATCATTATGATATGTTTGAAAGATAGAATCTATACAACCCCTGGTGACTAGCTCTTAATCTCCTCCATACCCCAGGAACACATCCTTAGTTAACCTCATATAATTAAGGATAGCCTTAACAATAGTCTAGTTTTGTTCACCTAGGCCAGATTGATATATGCCTACCATTATCAAAGAATATGCAACATCAAGCCTCATACATAATATGACATACATGATAGATCCTATCATAGAATCATATGTGATCTTACTCATTCTCTCTCTTTCAATTTATGTACTTTGACTTAGTCCAAGAAACATATTTGATCTATCACACATTATATTTATCCCTATAATATAGGCTACTTCACCTAAGTCCTTCATGGAGAAGCACTTTCTCAACAATTCCTTTACCTATTATAAGGTTGGTGTCTTATTTATAATTAGTAATATGTCATCAACATATACTACTATCAAAATGACCATACTCCCACTAAATTTCTTTTAAACACATGTATCACATTCATTATTAATGAAACCAAATTCTTTTATAACTTTATCAAACTTAATGTTTTGTGACCTAGATGATTGATTTAATATATAAATAGATCTTTGCAACTTGTATACCTTTTTGTAATTTCCTAGAGTCACAAACCTTTCTTGTTGTTTCATATACACATCTTCCCAAAGGTTCCTATCAAGGAAAGTATTTTTGAAATCCACCTTCCAAATCTCATAGTCATGGAAATATTCTATAGCAATTATAATTCCGATGGATTTAAACATGGAAATTGGAGAAAAGGTTTTGTTATAGTCAATACCTTGACATTATCTAAAACCTTTATCTACTATCCATGCTTTATAGGTACTAAAATGACCTTTCATGTCCAACTTTCTCTTGAATACCCATTTTCACCCAACATGCTTTATATATGTTGGCATATCGACCAGAACTTAAAATTGGTTTTGATATATGTAATCCATCTCATAATTCATGGCTTCTTGTCATCTTGCAGCTTTTGATCTCTTTACTGCCTCATTGTATGATAAAGAGTCATTATTGTCAACAAATAACGAGTCTCCATCTTTTATGAGTAGAAAACCATATCTCTCTAGTTCTCTTACCTATCTCATGCTCCTACGCAGTGCTTGTGTTTCAGGAATAACTTCTTCCATGGGGACCTGTGGAATATGTTCCTATACCAACTCTTATGTATCTTGAGCATCAACTTCATCAAATTCAATCTTTCTCCCACTATCCTCCTTGAGTATGTGTTCACTCTCAAGGAATAGAGCTTTCCTAGAAACTATAACCCCTTTATATGAGGGGTCATATATGTTGTATCCCCTCGTTTCCTTACGATAACCTATAAAGATACACTTCATGCCTCAGGGTGATTTTTTTGATTGAGTTAGATTTCAAAAACAACTTGTACCTCCATGCATGAATATGTGGAAAATGAGTTTCTTTCCACTCCATAACTCAAATGGAATACCATTTACCACTTTAGTTGGTACTCAATTTAGTATGCATGCTTTTGTTTTTAATGCATATACCTAAAAGGATAATGGAAGGCTAGCACAAATCATCATTGGTATTACCATATCTAGTAAGGTACAGTTCCTCCTTTCACTAATAATATTCCACTATGGTGTATATGGCATAGTGAGTTGAGATAAAATCTCGTACTCCTGTAGAAAGTCGCTAAACTCTTGGCTAAGTTATTCACTACCTCAATCCGATCGATGTTTCTTTATATTCTTACCAAGATGATTCTAAACTTAATTCTTGAAATCTTTTAACTTATCAAAGGATTCATACTTATACCTCATCAAGTATATTTAACCATATCTACTCAAATCATTAGTAAAAGTAATAAAGTATGCAAATCCATCTTTAGATTCTACTTGAAAAGGTTCGCACTCATCAATGTGTACTAATTCTAGAAACTCTATGTTTCTTTCACCTTGACCACCAAATGTTAGTTTGGTCATCTTTCCTTATAAACAAGCATGCCATTTTTAAGTGGTTTAAAAGAGTCTAAGTAACCATCTTAATAGAGCTTCATCAAATTATTCTCGTTTATGTGACTAAGGCGATGATTCCATAACTGGGTATGAAATGAGTTGCGTGAATTTGATTTGTTATCAATTACCAATATTTTCTTTTCATAATTTAATACACAAAGACCATTATTCAACTTTTTCATTCCATAACATATGATATCTCTATAAAATTAGCAACTCTTATTTCTAAATCTTAAAATAAATCCATCCATTTCTAAACAAGAAACAAAAATAATGTTCTTGGTAACACTAGACACATAATAAAAGATCTTTAAAACCAAAATCAATCATTTTGGAAATAAGAGGTGGTAGTCTCCAATAGCTAGAGTAGCCAGCCTCACCCCATTGGTAGCCCATAGATCCACCTCACCTTTGGAAACCTTTCAAAATCTACTTGGTTTCTATATTTGGATACAAATTTGAGCACCACACATTTTATCAAATACCCAACTTATAGATATATAAAGATTACACTTGATAATGAATGCTTCTGAATCTTCCCCTTACTTCTTTAGCTAGGTGCAGTTCCTATTCCAATGGCCTTGCCTACCACATGCAAAACACACTATATTTTTCTCATTTTTTCCTGTGGATCTTCTTCTTCTTGGAAGGACGGTGCTCTAGAGCCTTAGACATGGAATGAGTCTTTGGAATTTTTACCTTGTTCTTCCTTTTTTTATTCACCATAAGGACCATGGGTTATTCACACCCCATATCTTTATCAACTTGGTGAATGAGAGTAAGAAGTTATGATATAGTTTTATTGTTATGTCTCATATTATAATTAATAATGAAACTAGAGAAGGTTTTAAGTAGTGAAGATAGAATGAGATTTGTGCGCAACTCATTAGGGATCTTAAACCCCAAGATATCTAAGCATTATATATTTTTAGTAATCTTGATCACATGAGGTCCAACTGGAACTAATTCTCCATGATTGTATGTGAATAGTGCATTAGATATCTCATATATCACTTGTCTCACATTCTCCTGATAAAGACCATAAAGGTGAGAAATGATTCTATATGCATCCATATCCTCATTTTTCTTTAGAATCTCACAAGACATGGAGGATAACATGAAACATTAGACATCCATTATTTCATCCACATGTTTTAGTTAGAGAGATACTTCTTTCTCACTATCCTCTTTCACAACTGAATCGGGAAGTGGGGTTTCCATCGCGTATATTTTTCGTTCATGACGTAGTATTACACATAAGTGCCTATACAATTTCTGAAAATTCATGCTAGTGAGAAGGTTATCCCTCTCTAGTATGTATCATAATTATATTATCAAATTCATGTGGTTTTCCATTAAAAAAAAGTTAAGAGAATATTATTAGTACTCCCTTGATTACCAAAATAGATTAATAAATTTAAATTTCATTAATATCCCACTATTTTATCGAAACCTAAAATACCTTACCATTAGTTTTAGAATATCCCATTATATGAATATTCTAGTTTCAAGGACCCATATTCCCTTATCATAACCCATACTTGGGCCTGATAAGTTAATTAAAGGGGTTTATGTAGGTATAACTTTCCAACTACATTAACTTGTAGTTCTTTGATATGTTGAGTGGACTTCTCAATCCTGAAATCTTATATAAAGATCCCCTCAACCCTTTCCTCTCAATTACAAAAATTCCTGATTGGGTAGTCAAACCTTGATGTGAACCAAGTTAATTCAACCCAAAAATTCAAGATAAATTTCCTTAATAATTGAAATCACCTTGAATTAGGTCAGTTAAACATTTTAAACTATGTGTTAGAATATAACTTAAGTAATGGAAGACTATACCAACTTTAATATTTTAGTTGAGGTATTTTTATCCTTATGTGTAAAACCCAGTTTTTATCTTATCACATGCCTTACTAATATTAAGATTATTTTACTTAAGTGATTAATGTAGCACCCCAAACACTTCATGGTATGTTTCTCTTAAATACATTCTAGTTATAGCCTATATTTCATGAATCAATGATCCTATATGGATCAAAACATGATTACTTACATGAGATATCCATAACCTAGCCATTAAACTTAAATTTTCCAACTCTGCGATTTGAATTTTAAAAATCTGACATACATGGTTGTGTTCAAGATGATATTTAGAGTCTGATAGAATTAACTTAATTTTTGGTGAATAGTAACCTGCCCTTATGAATAGTAACCTACCCTTATGAATAGTAACCTACCCTTATAAATAGTAACCTACCCTTATGAATAGTAAATTACACTTATGAATAGTAATATGACTTTTATGAATGGTATCCATACCCTTGAGTGTATAAGTGAACTCAAACACCTTAAAAATGAAGATGAATATTTTAAGTGTTTATATTTTTCGATTAAATAATGATTTTAATTAAATATTTAAATAATCATATTTAGTAAATTATTTTTGAAAAATGGACTTCATTTTTGGATTCTACACATAGAAAAATGGTTAGGGTGAATTTTTGGGATTTTTCTGAAATACTTAAATTTTTTGATGAATAGTAAAATGCGATAATTTACGATAAATGCTAAATGAGGAATTTATTGATTCATTGATGATGATATGCTAATGTAATCCCAATTGGTTCGAAGTCACATGCATATATTACTTTTCTTGGTCATGGAATACTCATTATTGGTTGTCTTGAGAGGAAATAATAAATTAATGATTATAATATTAAGAAAACTCCTCTCCCCTCCACTATATAAACCACCCCTCACCCCCTCTTCCTCCCACACCACTCAAGCTTCAAGCGTTGCCTAAATTCTACCAAATAATCTTACCAAGCCCTCTCCCCACGTCCAAGACCTACTGGTCTCACCAAAAGGCCAAAAACAAAGTACTTAAAGAGATTCTCAAGGAGGAGTACTCAAGAAGTGAACCTTCCTTCTCTTTTCTTTCAATTTCTTTTACAAAGTTCCATTCTTTTGTTCTCCCTTATCACCTCCACTCATCCAAATTCCATGATAATTATATTACCTTACATGTACTATATTTTCATTGTGATAATGAAACATTTCATCATAATCTCTCTTTTTCCCATCCTTTTATACAATAATTGCAAACATCGTCCGAAATGTGTAAATTTATCACACTCAAGGATGACAGGTTTTCAATTTGCATTAATATCTTCAATACTGGTCATTAAACATTTTCAATGGTTGAACCAGGACATAATATATGTATTTTATCTTGATTAATGTTCTGTAATCTTTACACGTTCATAATATAGAATAATAATACAAGATAAGTTTATTGTGCACAAAACCGCCAAGCCAAATCCAAGCATTTATTTTAACTCATCGAATGAGTCATCCTCATGGTATATAACTAGAATCATTATAAGATCATTTATATCTCTTTAATTTCACTGATAATTTATATTAACAATTCTGGATGTTTAACCATATTTCAAACAAACATCCATTCATGAATACAAGTAAACAGA
The DNA here is from genome assembly GCA_963277665.1 of Viscum album. Classification (NCBI taxonomy): domain Eukaryota; kingdom Viridiplantae; phylum Streptophyta; class Magnoliopsida; order Santalales; family Viscaceae; genus Viscum; species Viscum album. The sequence continues at coordinate 1,093,021,962 of OY728148.1, read as the reverse complement.
TCATGAAAACCAAAGAAGAAAATGCTACCAAAACAATAAAATTTAATCTCTTAAACCATCAAAAAGGCCATTAATGAACCTAATAAGGTCATAACATATCAATTATATGTTTATTAGGTTCTTTAATTATTAATTAATGAAGCTAAATTTGATTATTCAGGTCGTTAAGAACAATCAAGAACACCTTCGAGCATAAGGTAAGGGATCCTCTCTCTCACTTTTGTTCAAGAATACCCCCTATGTTGTGCCCTTTTATTTTTAATTACTAATGATGGGGTATGTTTTTTCACCTTCCCCATACTTCACTTGTGACATATAAATAATGGAATACCCCTTTACCTCTTATTAAGCCCTCACAATAACACTCGTTACCATGCCAAAATGTTTGTAAGGGGTTTCTCATCTCACTTTCATTTCTGTGAGATTTTCATTGTTCGCCACTTATTTCTTGTATGTGGTATATGTGTACTATAATTTTATATATAATAACATTATTCTCTTTATATTAATGTTATTCAATGATTCATTTTAGGGTTATTAAGTTCTGTTCATATGATTCGACTGATTACATTGTGGTAAGAGACTTTATCTCAACTACTATTTTGTTGTGCTAACTTTGTATTGTGCACCTAATAATACTTTTGTGGTGTACCTACTACCCATTTGAGATCAATTTTCATTGGAAATTATATTTATATTAAATATCCATAATCTCATATCATGGATATGTTTGTTGTCTAAACTGTATACCATTTTACATACGGTGTTTATTTGGAAAGTTATTTTAATTATGGAAATATTGATGAATCCGTATACTCTACTCCATACAGATATTGAAAAAGGAATATTGCTATTTTATTGAATCAATGTATAAAGAATTATTTGGACATGATGTGGAGGGTGGGGCCCATTATAGCCCCTCGATGCATCGGTAGGTCTCATGAGACAAATCAGTTGGCGACAAACCCTTTGAGTTTGTTTCCAAAAATCATACGGGTTTCTACCCATAAAACTAAACCGTTTTTACGGTATTATGGTTTCATGTTCTAGATACACGATGTACAAATAATAATAATTTTCTTTATTCATTATTAGTTAAAACTATCCATAATGTTTTTACTATGACAAAATCTATGGATGCAGTTTCATTCTCAATTTATTAATGGTGTGAGTTTTTAATCTATTCACCATGCCATATTGATTATGTCAGATTGATTATGATTCACTTATTATTGTATTCATGCTTTTACTATTTTTAACCCTTAATAATCATTTGAGCTCACCCCTTTCATTGTTTACTTTCAACAGGTGACAAAGAGGAGATCATTTATTGAGTTCTTGTGGATGCAGTTTTTAGTTTTCATTATGTATTGTATTTTGTAAACTTTTCCAATGTAATTTGAGTAACATCTATGTATCTAGTTTCTTCAATACTACTAAACTGATAATTCATTCAGGATTTTCATTCCTTTTAACCATGCCAATATCACAAGTAATGCATCGGGTCCATCCTAGAGGGGTCGGGGTGTTATAGTTGGTATCAGAGCAAGTTTAGTAGAAAACTTGGAAACTAGAGTAGGAAATATAAAGTAGGGAACAAAACCCTAAGGTAGTATTTGAGGATAAACGTACAAGAACGTCCTGGTATTTTGGTAAGGAATAGATTATGTGGATCTTTTAAGTAATACATCCCTGTCTGGATACGAGCAGGTAGAGGCGGCTCTAGCACAGATGTATTTAGGGGTAAAACCCGAAAACACCACTTTGAGCTAGACTCGAACAAGAACTGGTACACGACAATGGGCCTTGATGCACTCTTAGTTACGAAACTCCCAGGTCATATGATTAGGATAATTCACATTTTCTTTACAAGCCATTATGAAGGAGTTTAATGTAAATTTTTCCTTAGAGAAACCATGTTTATAAGATTAGCTATGCATAGAATTTCAATCTATGTTGAGTGATTTTTTTATTTGAGATTCATAAACTAATCTAGTGTATCCCATTATTTAGAAATGGTGTCTAACGGAAGAAGGGGAATCAATACTCATGGGCAAGTTAGGGATCTCTCTACTGAGCAAGTCAACACAGTCAATGTTGGAGCGGATCAGATCATGACCATATTGGGACAACTTACTCAGGTTGTAACAAATAACCATTCCACACTTGTGTTGGATTGTTTCATGCGACAGAAGCCCCCATATTTTAGCGGGACTACTAACCCAGTGGTTGCTGATCAATGGATCAAGTCCCTTGAAAAGATATTCATGACATTAATATGCAATGAAAATGAAAAGGTAGTACTGGAAGTATATTATCTCAAGAGAAATGTTGATCAATGGTGGTCCTTGATTCAAAATACCATGGAGGAAGAAGAAATAGAAGATATGGAATGGAGGAATTTTAAGGAAATATTCTTCGAAAAATATTTCCCTTGTGAGCAACAAATTGAAATGAAGAGGAAATTCCTTAGCTTAAAACAAAGGGAGGAAGACAGTGTTGTAGAGTATGAGGCTACTTTCACAAGGCTGGCCAAGTATGCCGTAGATTATGTACGTGACTCAGCAGACAAGATTGATCATTTATTTGAAGGTCTTGTGCCAAGTCTTAGAAGGGCACTGCCTTCTCAATCATTTTCATCATAGGATGAAATTTTATCAAGTGTCATCAAAACAGAGAAGGAATTTTCTAGATCAAATCTTTTCAAAGGAAACCAAGATAAAAAGCAGTACTTTGATAATAAAGGAAAAGGAGAAGCACCAATGAAGAGAAAGGGAACAAAGTTGTTCCCATTATGTGAGAACTGTGTAAAGAATCATCTCGAGAAATGCTTGAAATTCATGGGAGTCTTCTATAACTGCATAGAAAAGGGTCATCGATCTGATGAATGCAAGTGGAAAAAAAATTCAATGATATTCAATGCTACAATTGTAGAGAGATGGGAAACTATTCAAATGAGTGTCCTAGGAACCAAGGAAACATGCCTTAGAAAAAGCCAAGAGAATAAGGGAGAGCCTATTCAATTACAACCGCGGAGGTTGAAATTTCTAATGACATGGTGGCAGGTAATTTAATTGTTTCCTCAAACTTAGACAACACTTTATTTGATTCTGGATCATCGCATTCATTTATATCTTCTCAGTTTTCCAAGAAAATTAGATATGTCCAGTTTGATTTAATAAAGGAGTTGTCAGTCAAAACTCTAGGGGATGTATCATTGCAACAAAGGCATGTCGACTAGTCCCCCTCCAGACACCAAAACGTGCTTTAGTTGCTAACCTTATCATCATATGAATGAATAAATTTGATATAATTCTTGGTATGTATTGGCTGTCAAATTATGATGCAAATATTTATTGTAAGAAGAAGAAAGTTATAATTTTTGAAAATGGTGTAGAATCTATTTTCTTTAGGGCATAAACTTTGCCACCTGATTCTTATCTAGAACCACCCCCAATAGATCTACTGAATGCAATAATTGGAAAGGAAGATAAACCAATATCTATGGGCAAGGAAAGAAATCTTCAAATTGAAGATGTGAACATAGTGCAAGATTACATTGATGTATTTCCAGAGGATTTACCTGGACATCCTCTAGAGTGGGAAATTGAGTTCTCTTTTGATTTAATTCCTTATGCAAGACCTATATCAAAGAATCCCTATAGAATATCCATTGTGGAATTAGTAGATCTAAAGAAGAAACTAGAGGATTTGAGTGAAAAAGGATTTATTCAACCTAGTGTTTCTCTATGGGGAGCCCCTGTCCTCTTTGTCAAGAAGAAATATGGATCCACGAGGCTTTGCATTGATTACAGAGAAATTAATGCTATTAAAATAAAGAATAAGTATCCTCTGCCCCTGATTGATGATTTATTTGATAAAATTCATGGATCTCAATACTTTTTGAAGATTTACCTTCGATCCGGATATCATCAGTTGCATGTGAGGAAGGAAGATATTCCTAAGACAACATTTCAGACCAGGTATGGGCATTACGAGTTTACAATGATGCCTTTTGGACTGAAAAATGCACCCTCTATTTTCATAGATTTAATGAATAGAGTTTTCAAGGAATATCTTGATAACTTTGTTGTGGTATTCATCGATGATATCCTCATATACTCAAAAATCTATGAAGACCATGAGAATCAATTGCGGGTTATTCTAAGAACTCTTAGAAGAAATAAATTATATGGGAAGTTTAGAAAGTGCAAATTCTGGCTTCAATCAGTTTCTTTTCTAGGCCATATTGTCTCTAAGGATGGAATCCTAGTTTATCCTATAAAGAAAAAGGCAATCCAAGATTGTCCCACACCAACAAACATAACTGAGGTACGTAGTTTTATTGGCTTAACAGGTTACTATCGACATTTCATTTAGAATTTTTCCCAACTGGCTAACCCGCTAACCAAGCTCACACGTAAAGGAGTTAAGTTTGTGTGGACAAAAGAATGTAAAGAATGCTTCGAAGAATTGAAAAGAAGATTGGCCAATGCTCCAATTTTGACTCTTCCATCTGGAAGTAGTGTATTTGTAATATATAACAATGCATCAAAGAATGGACTGGGTTGCATCCTTATGAAAAACGATAAAGTTATTGCTTATGCATCAAGACAGTTGAAGACTCATGAGAAAAATTATCTAACTCATGATCTTGAGTTAGGATCCGTAATCTTTGCTCTGAAAATATGGAGGCATTATCTATACGGAGAGAGATGTGAGATTTATACAGACCACAAGAGTTTGAAATACATTTTCACACAAAAAGAACTCAACATGAGGAAAAAGAGACGGCTTGAGTTACTCAAATATTACGATTGTTCAATACACTACCACCCAGGAAAGGTGAATAAGATGGCAGATGCATTAAGCAGGAAAGATCATGGACTTCTGACTCAAATGAGGATTGAGAGAGATCCTATTTTTTTGGATCTACTAAAGATGGATATGGGAATTGTTAAGGAAAGGGAAACATCTTTCCTCTTTCAAATGATTTCTAAACCATATTTATTAGAGAAGATAAAAAGCTCTCAATCTGATGATGAGAATCTACATAAGAAAATTAATGCTGTCAAGGATGGGAGACTGGATGACTTCGTGTATGAAGAAAGAGTTCTGAAATTTGGGAAGAGGTTATGTGTTCCATCAGTACCTGAGCTAAAAAGGGAACTATTAGACGATGCTCATAGCTCAAATTTATCTATACACCCGGGTACCACCAAGATATATAGAGATCTGAAGGAATATTTTTGGTGGGATAATATGAAGCGGGAAATTGCTGACTACGTGTCAAGATATCTAGTTTGTCAACAAGTGAAGGCAGAGAGACAACATCCCAAAGGAGTGATGAAACCTCTACCTATTCCTATGTGGAAGTGGGATAAAATTACGATGGATTTTGTCACCAAACTACCAAGGACACCTAGAAGGAACGATGCAATATGGGTAATTGTTGATCAACTCACAAAATCATCACATTTCCTTCTTATAAGAGAGGATTTTCCATTTGAGCACTTGGCAAGAATTTATATTAATGAAGTTGTAAAACTTCATGGTGCACCTCTATCGATTGTGACCAATCAAGATCCCCAGTTTACATCAAAATTCTGGAAAAGTCTCTAGAAGGCTTTGAATACTAAGCTTCATATGAGTACTGCTTATCACCCCCAAACTGAAGGAAAGTCTGAAAGGAATATTCAAACTCTAGAAGACATGATGAGGTCATGCTCTCTTGACTTCCAAGGTATGTGGGATCAATACTTGCCTTTGGTGGAATTTGGCTACAATAATTGTTTCCATTCTAGTATTCAAATGGCTCCATATTAAGCATTATATGGAAAGAGATGTCGAACTCCAACTTGTTGGGATGAAGTTGGTGAGAGGAAACTTATAGGCCTAGAACTTATTGAAGAGACCAAGACAAAGGTGAAAACAATCCAAGCCCATATTAAAGCAGCCCAAAGTAGGCAGAAGAGTTATGCTGAAAATCGGAGAAAGGATTTGGAATTCTAGGTTGGAGATCATGTCGTTATAAAAGTATTTCCACGGAAGGGTGTCTTAAGGTTCAGTAAGAAAGGGAAACTAAGTCCCAGGTATATCGGACCATTTGAAATTCTGGAAAGAATTGGTAGCTTACCATTTAGCAATGCCACCAAATCTCTCCAAAGTCTATGATGTATTCCATGTGTCATTGTTGAAGAAATACATGCCATACCCAACACATGTACTCACCTATGAAGAAATTGAATTGGAACCTGATTTTTCATACTATGAAAATCCTATTGGGATTCTTGACATAAGGAAGCAGGTATTGAGAAATTAGACAACTCGTCTAGTAAAGGATCTTTTGAGGAACCAGAATATGGAGGAAGCAACATGGGAACCGGAGGATTTCATGAAAAATAACCACCCACATCTTTTTGGTGGGCTTCATACATAAAATTTTGAGGACGAAATTTCTGAAGGAGGGAATAATGTAGCACCCCAAACACTTTATGGTATGTTTCTCTTAAATACATTCTAGTTATAACCTATATTTCATAAATCACTAAGCCTATATGGAAAAAAACATGGTTACTTATAGAATATATCCATAACCTAGCCATTAAACTTAAATTTTCCGACTCTGCGATTTGAATTTTAAAAATCTGACATACACGGTTGTGTTCAAGATGATATTTAGAGTCTGATAGAATTAACTTAATTTTCAGTGAATAGTAACCTACCCTTATGAATAGTAACCCGCCCTTATGAATAGTAACTTACCCTTATGAATAGTAATATGAATTTTATGAATGGTATCTATAACCTTGAGTGTATAAGTGAACTCAGGCACCTTAAAAATGAAGATGAATATTTTAAGTGTTTATATTTTTCGATTAAATAAAGATTTTAATTAAATATTTAATTAATCATATTTAGTAAATTATTTTTGAAAAATTTAATTCATTTTTGGGTTCTACACTTCGAAAAATGGTTAGGGTGAATTTTTGGGATTTTTCTGAAATACTTAATTTTTTTATGAATAGTAAAATGCGATAATTTACGATAAATGCTAAATAAAGAATTTATTGAGTCATTTATGATGATATGCTGATGTAAGACCAATTGATTCGAATTCACACGCATATATTACTATTCTTGGTCATGGAATACTCACTATTGGTTGTCTTGAGATAAAATAATAAATTAATGATTATAATATTAAGAAAACTTCTCTCCCCTCCACTCTATAAACAACCCCTCACCCCTCTTCCTCCTACCCCAATCAAGCTTCAAGACTTGCCTAAATTCTGCCAAATACTCTTCCCAAGTCCTCTACCCACATCCAAGACCTTTTGGTCTCATCAAAAGGCAAACAAAAAAGGCCTTAAGGAGATTCTCAAGGAGGAGTACTCAAGAGGTGAACCTTCCTTCTTTTTTTTTCAATTTCTTTTACAAAGTTCCATTATTTTGTTCTCCCTTATCAAATCCCCTCATCCAAATTCCATGATAATTCCAGTACCTTACATGTACTATATTTTCATTGTGCTAATGGAATATTTCATCATAATCTTTTTTCCCACTCCTTTTATACAATAAATGCAAACACCGTCCGAGATATGTAAATTTATCACACTCAAGGAAGACGGGTTTTCAATTTTCATTACTATCTTAAATAATGGTCATGAAACCTTTTAAATGGTTTAACCAGGACATAATATATGTATTTTATCTTGATTAATGTTCTATAATCTTTACACGTTCATAATATGGAATAATAATACAAAACAAGTTTATTTTGCACAAAACCGCCAAGCCAAATCCAAGCGCTTATTTTAACTCATCGAATGAGTCATCCTAATTGTATATAACCAGAATCATTATAAGATAATTTAGATATATTTAATGTCACTAAGAATTTATATTAACAATTCTGTATGTTTAACCATATTTCAAACAAACATCCATTCATGAATACAAGTAAACGGATCATGAAAACCAAAGAATAAAATGCTACCAAAACAATAAAATTTAATCTCTTAAACCATCAAAAGGCCATTAATGAACCTAATAAGGTCATAAAATATAAATTATATGTTGATGAGGTTCTTGAATTATTAATTAATGAATCTAAATTTGATTATTCAGGTCGTTAAGAACAATCAAGAACACCTTCGAGCATAAGGTAAGGGATCCTCTCTCTCACTTTTGTTCAAGAATCTCCCCTATGTTGTGCCCTTTTATTTTTAATTACTAATGATGGGATATGTTTTCTCACATCCCCCATACTGCCCTTTTTACATATAAATAATGTAATACCCCTTTACCTCTCATTAATCCCTTGTGATAACACTCGTTACCATGCCGAAATGTTTGTAAAGGGGTTCTCATCCCACTTTCATTTCTGTGAGATTTTCATTGTTCGCCACTTATTTATTATATGTGGTATATGTGTACTGTCATTTGATATATAATAACATGATTCTATTTATATTCATGTTATTCAGTGATTCATTTGAGGGTTATTAATTTCTGGTCATATGATTCGACCAATTACATTGTGGTAAGAGACTTTATCTCAGCTACTATTTTGCTGTGACTAACTTTGTATTGTGCACCTAATAATCCTTTTGTGGTGTACCTAATTCCCATTTGAGATCACTTTTCATTTTAAATTCTATTTATATTAAATATTCATAATCTCATATCATGGATATGTTTGTTTTTTAAACCGTATACCATTTTACATATGGTGTTTATTTGGAAAGTTATTTTAATTATGGAAATATTGAAGAATCCGTATACTCTACTCCATATGGATATTGAAAAAGGAATATTTCTATTGTATTGAATCAATGTATAAAAAATTATTTGGACATGAAGTGGTGGGTGAGGCCCGCTATATCCCATCGATGCATCAGTAGGTCTCATGAGACAAATTAGTTGGCGACAAACCCTTCGAGTTTGTTTCCAAAAATCATACGGGTTTCTACCCATAGAACTAAACCATTTTTACGGTATTATGGTTTCATGTTCTAGATACAAGATGTCCAAATAATAATAATTTTCTTTATTCATTATCATTTATTACTATCTATGAGGTTTTCACTATGAAAAAACCTATGGATGCAATTTCATTCTCAGTTTATTAATGGTGTGAGTTTTTCATCTATTCACCATTCCATATTGATTATGTCAGATTGATTATGATTCACTTATTATTGTATTCATGATTCCACTATTTTTAACCCTTAATGAGAATTTGAGCTCACCCCTTTCATTTTTACTTTCAACTGGTGACAAATAGGAGATCATTTATTGAGTTCCTGTGGATGTAGTTTTTAATTTTTGTTATGTATTGTATTTTGTAAACTTTTCCAATGTAATTTGAGTAACGTCTATGTATCTAGTTTCTTAAATACTACTAAACTGATCATTCATTTGGGATTTTCATTCCTTCTAACCATGCCAATATCACAAGTAATACACCAGCTCCAGCCTAGAGGGGTCGGGGTGTTACAATTAACCATGTGTGATAAAATTTATGCACAATATGGTTTTATTTTATTCCATATTTCATGCTCATTAATTCATTTATAAGTGATTTTGAATCATCCAAAAACATAAATAATCAACCATGAAACTGAAAAAAATATAAGTGGCATGATCATGAGATTCACTACTGGAAAGTGGGGTTATCCCCACACCTCTATACCCACAGTTCAATAAAACTATGGGTATAGAGTTACTAGATCTAGGATATACCAACATTTTATTGAAACCATTGGCATAGATGAAGTTATACCAACAGTTTTTTTGAAACCATTGGTATATGGTTTGCACAAATCTGGATTCTCCAAGACTCCCCCCATTATTAATCTACTTACCTAATTCTCCTATCCCCCTATTGAGTCGTGACCTCCTGAGAAGTGACTTCCCGACTAACCGATGACCTCCTGAGGGGCGAACTCCCAAGAGACTGATGAGCAGCGACCTCCCTCCTGAGCGGTGACCTCCATCTTCTCCAATAATCTCCTTTATTTCAAATACTTTTTGATTCAAATATTCATCAACATCACATAAGTGACTTCCAAATATTTATGCTCATCTGTTTAGTATTTTTTTTTCATTTTTATGAGTTTTTATTCATGCTAATAAGTAAACCATTCCAACTCTTTTAAAAAAATTTAGATGTGGTTTGAGGTTCTATTTAGTTTCATGATTTTTTTGGTTTCTCTATTTTTTATAGAATTGTAGATTTTTTTTAGCATTGTGCCTTTGGGTGGTAGTGTGTGGCTATTTGAGTATAGGTATGTTGCCCGTGTTGTTTTGGATTTATTTGGGTAGATAGATTTGATGATTTTGTGTCTATTGATTGCTTGTTTATTTATTCTTTATCTTTAATCTCATAATTTCTTGTAATTGATTCACATATTTCTTGAAGTAAACATATGTGAACCAAAATGAAAAGGGTTTATAACCAAACGTCCTATAATACCGTCAATAGCCTTTAAACATGTATCTTTTATAATAAATGAAATTATTTTCATAAATCTACCTTCCAAAATTCTACTTTTCCTATACAAAATTTCTTTTATATTTATTATTTTATAGGGAATTTTATTTTACTTGTAATATTTATTCATCTATAGATGTGGATAATTGTTTCTTATCATCCTTTTTAGCATATCATTTCCTAGATTTTCAACTTTTACCATCACAATTAGAAAAAACATATTTAATATTATTTATAATTTTCAAGTAAACTTTTTATATAATTTATTATTACATTTATCCTAGGTGTTGAAGGATTAAACAATGAATTAAAATGATTTTTAATATATTATTTCACAATTTTTTTTCTTTAATATCATTCATGATCTTCTTATTCTCATTATTTTTAAACATTGATTTATGCTATGTTTCGCTTTTGAGAAACTCTTTATTTAGCTCAAATTTCATTCAAATAGTATTTTTTAGAATATTTACCAACATGTTCCAATTTTTATTATACTCAAGTCATGATTTTAATTCACACATAATCATAAACTCCATGTAAGTATCTTCAACTTTATCCTCATCAATGATTAAGGACCCATTATGCTTTTAAACATGTTCCACAAATTTTTTGGATTTCTCATGAACGTTTTCATATTTGATATAGAAAGTGGTATTATACTCCATTTATTTTCTCATCATGATTATTCTTTTCCTTATTTTTAATTCCATTTTCTAATTACCAAATTTTTTTAACTACTTTTGATATCTTCCCCCACTTATTCTTTTGATGTTTTTTATCTTGATCATTAACATCAAATAAATTTCTTTTATTCTTAGGAATGTTTAGGGAATAATGTCCAACACCTTCATATAAGAATAATATAAAGATTATTTTTCCTTTATAATCAACCTTTCATTTTCTAAAGATTTTATTGATTATGGTCATAATTATTTTACAATCCTCATCTATCTCCTCTACATAATCAGATTTAGTAGATGTTTTAGGTTCTTCATATTTCAATATAATAATTCACATGGATTCAAAATCGATATCTTGTTTTGTCTTATTTTTAAAGGAATATATCTTTCTCATTTCATGATAAATGAAAATATTTTTTAGGCCATAAAATGTAATAGATATGGTTTATTATAAATTATATTTTGAGTAAATGTCATCTACTATTTTATAGATGTTGTTATGTTTATTTCTTATAAATAAATGGTTTCTTTGCTTATATGAATTTCCAAATAGAATGTCATTTTTTCCTAAAGGTTGCACATAGAGAATTTGGTGGAATTATAAAGGGAATCAATTCTAACAACCTTTATACAAAATTTGTGTGTATATAAACTTGGTCTCATTTCATGAATGTAATGAAAAAATATTCCTTAAGATAATGGATATTCAAAGTATTTTTCATGATTGGATGAGATAGTAGATGGGATATGCATACTTGACACATGGATATGGGTAGACATAGTTTTTTTTCTATTATACTTTTGATTTTTTACATTTTTAGATTTCTAGACTCTTAGTCTTCAAATCCCCCTTTTCCATTGTTTTGGATGTTTTATATGATAGTTAGATATATTTAAAAGGTAGTGATTATGTTTATATTTTATGTCTTTATGTTTTATAATAAATTAAATATTTTATTATGTTATTATTATATGTTTGAATGTTCTTTATTTCAAAAAACTTTATTTTATATGTATTAATGAAAAATATATGAAGTTTTCATCATAGGTTCCATGATGGAATTGTTTTTTAGTTTTATTTTTATTCAGGTGAAATCATTTACACTATGTAAGTTAATATCCTTGGATTTTTTTAGCCCATGTTGACCAGGAATGAAATTTAAGCCTCACTATAGACCAGATCGAGTATAGGTATAGGTATATAGGGTTAGTTTATTAAAACATAAGTGAGTATAAGGGAATAATATTATAGTGTGTCAAAGTTATTCAATTTATCCACTATGATATTAAATTTTTAAATGTCAGGGGTACCCACCTTGGTTCATTATTTATAGTCATTTCTAATAGTATATGTTATTTCTCTTATTATTTTTTTTGGTAGCTTCTAGTATTCTTAGATGAATTTCATATTAAAATTGGTTGTAATGAATTTTTTAATTATGGTTTACATTTTAGATTGGAACATAACTTTTTTCCCTATCATATAATCGATAAAAGATGGATGTATCATACCAATCATATTTCAACCAAGTTTCAAAAGAATTTGTATTTTTTTAGATTTTACATTTAAAAATGCTTCAGATGGAGGATTTATATAGTGTCCATGCTATAAATGTGTTGGAAGACCATGTTTGAGCCAATAATAAGTTAGATACCATATAACAAAATCTGGATTTCAAACAAACTATTATGTTTAGTATCACTATAGAGAGACGAGACAATATTCTACTGTTCATGAATGAAAAGAAAGAAGTGGTATAGAGAATTTTATATTTGATTGGTTTACATTTGTGCATCATCATGAGAGAGATAGTATGCCAGTTCAAGAAGGCAATGATATCAATACATATAAAGAAAAGACTAAAGATGATAATGTTGAGAGAGTGAAAAATTTAATGGATGATGCAAAAACTCCAGTATATCAATAATGTAATAAATTTGGAATTTTTAATGCGATTATATCATGGGAAAACAATCTATGGAATTTATAATACTGCTATTGATTATATTATTACCTTTTTGAAAGACTTGATTTATGATGGTACATATATTCCCTCAAATCATTATAAGGCATGGAAGTTAATTAAGAAGCTTAGATTTTCTACTAATAAAGTTCATGCTTTTTTGAAAGATTTTAGTTTATTTTGGGAGGAAATATCAAACCATAATGACTATAAAGAATGTAGTACATCTTGATGGAAGGAAAATACATATGGAACACCATCTTGTGTGCCATGGAAAGTCATGTGGCACTTTCCATTGATTCCCAGGCTTCAAAATTTATTCATGTCTGTAGAAATATCTACCAATATGCAATGGAATGATGTTGATAGAATTAAAGGTAATTATGATTTGTTTTATCCTGAAGATGGATTAAAATGGTGGGAATTTGATTCACAACATCCTGATTTTATAATTCAGGTGCATAATGTTAGGTTGGGTCTACCGTGTGATTGTTTTAATCCGTTTGGTTAGATGATTACTGCTCACAACACGTGGCCAATTTTTATTCACATTTATAATCTTTCTCGATGGATGTGTATGAAAAAACCTTTCACTTTTTTGATTATACTAATATATAGACCTTCTGATCCTAGCAATGATATATATGTCTACTTGCAACCTTTAATAAGAGAGTTGAAGTAGTTTTGGGATATGGGTGTGTGTACATTTGATGCTTCTTCAAAAAATATATTTCATATGCATTCTAGACTTCTATGGACTATAAATGATTTCTCTACTTATAAAATTATGTCTTTTTGAATCATGAAGGGAAAACTATCATGTCCTATTTGTATGAATAATACATTATTGATAAGTCTTAAATATCATCATAGTTTTAGTTTCATGGGGTATCAATGATTCTTTCCAACAAATCATCAATACATGGAGAATCATCAGAGGTTTGATAATACTGTTGACACTGAACAACCACCACAAAATATTTTAGTAACTGATGTGCTTAATGAATTTAAAGATTTCGGTTTTTTATTAGGGAAAGGTTAGGTGAAATCTAAAAAGAGGAAGAATGTTGAAACTGAATCCACTTACAATTGGAAAAAGAGAAGTATATTTTTTGAGTTGCTATATTGGTCTACCAATTTATAACATCATTTTTAGACATAATTCACATTGAAAAAAATATATGTGAAACTTAGCTTTCAATTCTTTTAAATATCAAAGGGAAGACCAAAGATGACTTCCGATCTCATCGGGACTTGATGGATCAGGGTATTCGACCAGAACTGAATCCCATGTGTATCCGTGAAAATAAATGGAAAGTTCCTTGTGATTCTTATGTGATGACACCATTAGAGAAAAATAAATTTCTGGAAGTATTAGAGAATATTAAGGTTCCTAATTTTTATTCCAAAAACACATCCAAATGAGTCAACAAAAGTTATTTGAAACTAAAATCCCTAAAAACTCATGATTATCACATCCTTCTTCATGAATTGATTCCAATAACAATTTGGAATTTACTATCCAATAATGTAAAGGTGAAATTTATTATCTTATTCCATTTTTTAGAGACCTTTGTGCTAAAAGTCCATCCATGTCATTATTGGTAAAAATGTAGCAAGTGGCACCATTAATTTTTTGTGAGTTGGAAAATAAATTTCTTCCATCATTTTTCACCTACATGCTGCATTTAATAGTTCATCTACCAACTAAAACACTTCTTGGGGGACATGTTTCTTTTAGGTGGATGTATCCTACTGAAATAAATACATACATGATGAAATATTATGTCTGAAACAAGAATTATCTTGAAGTTTCAATTGTGAAAGGTTATCTGGATCAAGAATGTATGGATTTTTGTTCAATGTATTTGTATGATGTAAGAACAATACATAACCATCTAATGAGAAATTAATATGAGAATTATGGGTAAATTGAGCCCTCATTTCCATATCTTCCCAAAATATGAGGAATTTATAGTTCATATACATTGGCTACATTGAGTCTTGAAGAGCGGGATATGGCACATCACACAGTCTTGTTTAACTATGGTTTGTTCAATGACTATATCAAGTAAGTAATTTGGATATTTATATGTTATATCATAACATGTAATTTCACACATACCTTAGAATTTTATTATCATTTTATGTAGGTAACATAAACAAATTATAAGCAGAGTTCATCGATCTTTGCCTTTGAGAAGGAGAGGGGCTTTTCATAGCCATGAATTTCCTACTTAGTTTAAATTAAAGATATAACCATTTCTTTAATTAACTTAAAATATAAATATCCATTTAATTTTATTATTCATATATATTTTAGGTATTGAGTTTACCAATTGACTGCATTTATCAATAATTAAGAGTGTTGGATTTTGGCCCCAATTCTTTGGTTTATGAATTAAAATCTTTAATAATCAATGGGTGTAATTTTTTTACAACTGATTGAGCAGTGAAAATGAGAACAAAACATAATGGAATTATGTTAACTACTGTAATGGACTATTTTGACAGTGCATCAGATGGTAAGCCCCGATATGAATATGTGTATTTTTATGGACTTGTTGAAAAAATATTGTTATTGGATTACTACTCTCAAGGTCGAGTCACTATGATAAAATGTAAATCGTTTGATTCAATGACATGATATGGTACATTTATTGATGATTATTGATTCATAGTTATTGACATGAGTTGATTCCTAGCTACTGATGAACCCTACATTTTTTCATTAATGGAAAACAAGTATTTTATGTAAAAGATTATCCGAGACCTTATTATGGTGTCATTGATGAAGTAATCCCAAGAAATATTTTCATGATGCCGGAGATGAAATAAACACCATTGATGACCCCATTGGTCTTGAAAAAAATATTTCATTTGATGACTCAAATTGTCTTATTGTGAGATTTGATATTGAATCTGAAGTAGTGGTGGGTAATATATAGAATTAACCATATATGTTCCCAGTTCATTCAGTTTACCTTAACATGAGTTTCTCAGGTTGGTATTACTATAATTACTTTAATTTAGTTTCAGTTTGGAATGATATATATGTTTCAGTATTGTTTGGTTACATTTCATTTAATTAGATTTATTTTAATAAAGAAAATAATGTTTAAAATTACTTTAAAAAAATATAACTTTGTTTTAAATTATTGTCACTAAAACATTTTATGACATTGTTTATGAATTTTTCAACTTCTAAGTTGTATGCATTATTTTTAAAAATTATTTCTAAAAATTGTACATTTCCTTATGTAGATTATGAAAAATACTTCAGAAGTCATAAGGAACCGATTATTTGATGTTGACCAACAGATGCACAAGTATGGATTGGCTTCTATGCTTCCCTTATCGAGTATAATATTTTAACATTTTTCCTTTTCATTACATATAATGTCATTTTTATATTCTTTATCAATTTTTTAGGGATATTCAGTTGCACCAGATTTGAATCCTCCTCATCCTACCAGCATGGGTTTGAGAGAGGACGCTCCTAGACCTAGACGGAGCTCCCATCTTACACGTTCCCACCCCAAACCACCAATGAAAACCCCACCTACCACACATTTCCATAATCTTCTTGATCCTCTAGGGATGTTCCTACCCATGCATCCATTATCATATCATTTAGCCTCTTCTTAACATACCATGTCTATATTTCTTGAAGGGATGTTCCTACCCATGCCTCCATCATCCTCTCATTTAGCCTCTTATTCCCATATCATGTCTACACCACCTATAGGGATGATTCCACCTTTACCATTTCCATATCCTTTGATGTATCCCCAACCCTACTACCCATATCTTTTCATGTCTAATTTGCCTACATTTCCTTCTATCCATCCAGGATCTGATGATTCTATTCCTTCAGCTCCCACTCTAGTGCATGCAGATCACCCAGATCATGCATTAGAACAGACACATCCTACAGAGGATACTAATCTAGGACTACCCATGGATCCATCAGAGCCTATTGAGAATCATGCATTAGGTTTTTTTATTATAACCACGTCAAATTATATCACTTCATTTTTTTCATATTGTACCGTGACTTAATTATTTTTTCCCTTTTATCTCATTCAGTGGGATATTCTTGTAAGAGACATGGGTGCACTTGTATACGGGAATCCTGAAATCTCTAAACACAAATAATGGTGGATTACAATGAATAAAATCAGATGATAGGTAAAAATTTCAGACAGTGTAGAAGTTTCATGGAAACTTTATCCAAGTACCACGATATCATTATGGTGGAACCGGTCTCATGGAGACATCTTGGTAATGACATCAAGGACAAAGCATAGGTTTAGATATAGGTAAGAAAAGTTTATAAATTTATATCTATATTATTATTTTATTTATATGAATTAACATGTTCATTGCAGAGTCGGTTTAACTTTTCCGATGGTGAAGCTGCTATGTTTTCAAGGTTAATAGATCTTGGAGAGTTATGATGATTATACAAGAATGAGTTATATGTTGGTTAGAGGAGTAGAGTTGGTTCTGATTTAAAGGGTATACCCATATTACCCGACCGTCCAAAAACATAATATCAAAAAATGATCGTGTATTGGAAAACTGACGAGTTTAAGTTATTCCCAATCTTTAATAGTTTTCATATAAAATTTAATTATTATTACCTGTATTTATTTTTTTAGGAAGTGTTAGGAAAAAACAAAAAGAACAAAGATTTAATGATGTATCTGTACACATTGGGGCACACTACAATTCCCAAGCATGAAAAGCACCAGGTACTTTAATATGAATAGAAATAATATCTAGATTTATATTGTTACTTAGTTTTATATGTGTTTTTTCATGTCTTATTTTGTTGTTCATCATTAATTTTTTATATTTTAAATCTCCAAATTATGTCATATCATGATATTAAATAATTATGATATACTATAAAAATGTTAATTTTAAACATGATACAATGTATATTTTCATCAAGAAATAAACAATAAGATAACTATTTTTTAAAACATGATATATAATGATATTTTAACATGAAACAATCCCCTTGAAAATGTGATATAGTGTGCATATCTTAGACGACTTAGGAGACACCTTCCTTTATTCAATTAAAATGATAACATTAATTATTAGAACTTTTCTCAACATCATTGGTTCCTATATTCATATTTAACTCCATGAGTTAGATATTTTAATACAGTGTCCATATATTATATAGGAACTTGTCTTCCATTTTATAGTTTTGATATTAAATAAAAATCTCATTAAACATAATATATTCTTTTTCTTATTTGAGTTCTTACTGACGAGTTATTGTGGTGTATGATTCATTGTATTTTTTGTTTCATCTTTATCTATCTAGAAATATGTTATTAAATGATTTAACATACAGTTGTTGGATAAGAAATATATGAAATTTAGTCAACATTTTCAAATTCAATTTCTCACTGAGGATACTAATTTTAATTTGGGGATTCTAGCACTTTATTAAAATATAAATTTAGTAGTGTAGAAAAAAAGAGACTATAACCCTCTTCCAAATTTGTTCTAATGTGATAATATTCATTTTCAATAAATGTTTGTAGTGTTCAATTGGATTTTATTTCCATTTTCATCACTAAATAATATATGATATTTATGAAATGTTCATAATGAGTAGCTAAAATTATATAGTGTTTATGATTATCTATTATTTATGAATTTTTCATCAATGTTTATCACATGTTTAAATTTATAAATTGCTCATTAATTTAAAATTTATTCTCTTTTATTTTTATTCAATATTATAAAATATTTATATTTCAACTATTTGTATACTAATCAATCTCATTTGCAGTAAGCGATATTGGGCATCGAAGGCTGTGTGCCTCAAGAAAAATTATTTTTCTCGAGTAGGAAGAAAAATGATAGAAGTGCAGTAAATTCACAAACACAAGAAAATATTATAAGTATTTTTATTTATATTTCAAATATTTATATGAAATTCATAATTAAATATCTTGTTTCTATTTTCAACAACCTGTCATGGATGCCCTAGATGATAAAAAAGATGACAATTTCAACCCAAATGATCATTTGAGTCAGGTATTAGGCGAGGAGCACTAAGTAAGAGTCCGATGTCGACCAGGAAAAAACATCATCCCCTCTAGGTATCGGTCCTCATTGGGCTCCTCTCAATACACTTAGACCCCTAAGAAACAAAGTGCTTATGAATAAGCAGTTGAGGAAAAAAAGAATCTTTACATGAGTGTGAAAGAAGTAAGATGATCACCAAATACTTCCTAAAATTTATGTCAGTTATAAGTCAATCACTTAAATCAGACACTTATAATACTATTGATTTATATATGGAATAAATGTGCTCTTTAAACGATGGACTGAGTGATTCCAATGAGGGTCCTAGTGGTTGTGAAGCTAATGTTGGTGGTGATGCTACTGTTGATGATGTTGTTAATGATGATGCTATTGATGATGATGGTGTTTCTACTCCAGATGATGTTGTTGGTGATGAGGATGTTGGTGATGGTGATGAGGATGAGGATGTTAGTGATGGGGGAGATATTGATCCCCTCCATTTTTACTTAGTAGTAATGAGATATGTGGAACTTGTTTAATAAATTGAATTGATTAGTTGTATGAATGTATATATATTTTTTAGTATTTAAATGGTTTGAAAATTATTAAAATCAGTTGGTTGAATGCTGAATATACAATATTTGTGCTTCATTGAATTTGTATTATATGTTTTATTTTATTTACAAGTTGAGGAGTTAGTGGAAGAGGTGTTTCTATTGCTGCTAAATGGGGAGAAATAACTATAACCACAATTTAGAGAACCATGAGTATAGGTTCCCTGCTAGAATAAGCCATACCCATGGTTTTTGGTTAATCCATGGGTATTAAAAATCCCTACGGCCTATACCCATGATTTGTATAAAAACTATGGGTATAGGTCTATATCGATCTATCCATTAGCAACGGTTCCTAAAACTGTGGGTATAGCATATACCCATGGTTTTAGGGGCTATACCCACGGTTTAAAAGCATGGGTATAGAGTGTTTTTACAGTGGTGATTATCTAATGGTTAGTTTATCTAGAGGATGATAAACTAACACTCAAACCTAGAGGAAAACACCTTTAACCATATCTTGGTTCATGTTGCAGTATTCCACCTTGACTTCTATATATCCCCTCAATCAGTTTCACCTTAGTTTCAGGATTCAAACCACATCCTCTCACCTTGGAGATCTATCCTTACATAAGATTTTACTCACACATAGATGAGAGGATCCAGTTTATTGGATAAGGGGGGTTTACATAAAATAAACCATGGGAATGCAAGCCCTTACATAATAAGGTAGAGGGGAAGACTCCCAGACCATTATTTTTATTTAATGGAAATAATAAATTAAAAGGAAACCAATCACATATAGTGGTATAGTCTAATATTATAATCATCCACATAACATTCAACATACATACATTTCTAATTTTTCCATAAATTACTTCAATTAATTCTTTAATTAATATAAATATCTATGAATTAATCCAATTAATTCAATTTATCTTAATACCATATAAGCATCCTAAATATTACATCATTTATAATTTTAAACAAATTAAATTAATTAATTTTATTTAAAATTAATAGAGTACATAAGCGTACTTATAGAAAACAACATGTACTCACCTAAACTACCTAGCATAACCCTTATGCTTATGTATTTATTTAGAATCCAACATACACGCATGATAGGTAATTACATAACATATACTATCAAATAAATAACACATGTGAATTACACTACATGTGATGCTATTTCATGGAGTTCACTATAAGGAAAGATCATACACAACTTTTAGTTTTAAAATTTAACATAGATATTAATTCAATATATAATTAACAATCCCATGACATGGTGTGTACTATCAAATAAATGAAACAAATAACAAATGTGAATTAGTTTAATTATATAATTAATTCTTCTCTCTGTATTAAATTAATCACACTATTTGCAGCAGACCACATGGTGTGTACTTGGTTACACAACATGTACTGTCTTATGCCTATGTCTATGACACACGTCTAGGGACTGGGTGTGTTTCCAACTATGAACATATTTGAGGTACATGGCATGTAGGCTACTCACACGGTGTGTGGACTCAGAGTTACATGGTTTTCCAGTCCCCACACCGTGTAGTAGATACATGACACACTTGGACCCTTGTGTTCTCAATTATAAAGAAATGAGGACTACACGTCGTGTATGCAAGTTACATGACGTGTGGTTCTTAAAACCACATGCTAGCCTATCCATACCTATACACTAATCTGATTCTATCATATTATTAATCCAATTTCATATGCCTGATCCAATATTATCTCAAGATACATGCAAGATACACAAGTATATGGTGTGTGGATTTGGGTTACATGCCATGTACACTTTTTTTACCTAGACAGAACCCTTGAAATCTCCATATGGAATTTTTAAATGTCACTTCATTTTATCTTAACCTATTTATTGATTATGTGAGCAAGAACAAAGAATAAAGAAGATAAAATTATGTTTGTATTTCATGAATGAATAGATTTGAGGTAAAAGAAATTGCAAACACATACCATTCAATCAATGATTAATAAATAATTATAAATTAACCATGTGATTTCTCTAATACCACTTATAGGTCCCAGGAACAACATAAGAACATTTATAACATGGATAACTCATATTTTTAGTCTTAATTTATGAATAATCATTGTTATATATAACAAATGAAATCATGAACAATGGAATTAATAGATTAATTGACTTAAATGACAAAACTAGAAGAAGTGTATCTTAATATATAATTTATAATTAATTTATAAGCAGATCTAAGATTACCTAAACTCATAACTATTTCTTTGTTAATGATTCAGTTGACTTGATCTCATCATACCATTATTTCACTGTAGGATCCAAGTGAAAAGTCCCTCTAGTGGTGATCCACATGTTCACCACAATCTTTTAATATCATTGTGGAATCATCAGGTGCTAGCACGATCGATCCCAATTTCTTGTGTCATTCATGGTTGATCACGACAGAATTCTTCTTCGAGGATGAAAAACTCTTGATGATCTCTCAATGGATTGATATAAGAGGAGGAGAGATCACACTTTATATCTATAGAACTCTCTATAATAATTTAGAGAGCTTCTTTCTATCTGTTTTTCACAACAAGCGTGTTTTAGAAATTGATATAATTAGATATTTATTATGGTAGGTCTATTATTGAAAACTTTCCCACAAGTACCTTTCTAATTCCTTAATCCTTATTGAACCCCATGTATTAATAATAATATAATTATTATTCACTTGAAATGTGCATAACCTAAGAATAAATATCATTTTATTACTTTCCAAACATGACATTAAACTCGATCAGCTTATCCTAATCAATATTTACCGAACCTTAAATAATGACTATTTATTTAATAAATAAACACCACTACATTATTCATCAATAAATACAATAAATATTATATTTTAAAAACCTTGAAAATAAATATTTATTATTATTATTTTACTTATTCTTTCGAATAACTTGTGATTAAATATTTGGGATCAACCAAACCCGAATAATTATTAAACCACAAAGAAGGAACAATATTTATTCTAACTTGTTAAATTCAACATTGAATTTAACTGATATTGTGGATACACTTACTGTGTGACCCTATAGGCTTCATTATCAACGGAAATAGGAAGAGATGCCTAAAATCCAAGGTTAACATCTAACATCACATCAAGGCACCCATGGATAAAGAAGTTAATTATAAAATGAAAAAAATATTCTACAAATGATTACTAAATAATATAACCCCTTTACCATTATATCTATAACCAAGAAAGCTACACATTGGTGTCATCAAACTATGTGCTCAATGTATCTTTCTTTAGTTTTCTAGAAATGAACTTTCCCATAGAAAACCGTGGTCATAGATTTATCTAGGAAGTTCCATTTCTATCAATGGGCATGAGATATCAATATTCTTTAATAGATAAAAGGGATAAATCCTTTCTCACATTATTAGTTAATGTAATATCACTCATGATGTACCCAACATATCCTACTTCATTACGAATATATGTTGTCATGGTATTCATCAATACATCAAAGTACATGACTTATGGCATTCATTAATGACAATATTAAATTCTAAGGATCAATGCACACATCTATAGATAGGAACATACAATGACACATAAAATGTGGATTTTTTACTGGAGAGTCCATTCTCATAACCTCCCTTCACAAATATTACCAAGGGATAACACCATGATAAGGTGTCTCAATGTCTTATGAGTCTCCTACCCTTGATAGCCTATATAATCTATGTATCTTCATACAATATCATCCAACCATAGAATATTTATTCAAGAATATTATCATGGAACCACAAGGTTCTCATCATAGTGAGGAACTGCTATGATATTTCAGTGTGACATATATTTTTAGGACATTGTCTCATATTATGTTATGAAGAGGAATACTAATGATGTAATAAGAAACATTATTAATATTCAAAAAATGGATACATGTAATCATAAAGTACTTATAAGTTGGTTATAGGGAACCAAATCCAATAATATGGACTGAGAAAAATCCAAAAATTTATTTCCTAGGGATTTTGGATTTAAAATCACTTGTATGAAGATTGGATTCTGATAATATTATCCTCAAATCAGATAAATGCTTATTTTTTGGGTGTCCCAAAGAAACTATGAGATATTATTTCTATAAAACCATCGAACACAAAGTAGTTGTGGATTGAATTGGTATATTCCTTGAGAAATAATATATAAGTTGAGGAGTAAATAGGAGGAAATTTAAACTTAGATAAGATCAAGACCAACAAATATGAAGTGTTCTTAAGATGGAAGTTGAGATGGTTTCACAAATAATTGTGGAAGAAGTACCGACTCAATTTACACAAAAACCTCAAACATATGATAGGATTCATCAGGAACCCAAGAGATATGCATATCTTATGGATAATGATGACGAAGTAACATTCTTAGGATATAAACCTATATCCTAACAAGAGGCCATTAAGAGTTTTTATTTTGATAAATGATTAAAATCTATGAAATTTGAGATGAACAACATGCAAAATAACCAAGTTTGGAATCTAGTGGATGCACCTAAAGTGGTTAGACCCATATGGTGAATTTGGTTTTTCTGTAAGAAAAATGACATGGATAGTATAGTATCTTCCTATAAAGAATGTCCAGTGGAAAAGGGTTACACAAAAATTCATGGTATTGACTATGAAGAAACATTTTCACTTGTTGTGATGACAATATCTATTCATATTTTTCTAGCCAAAGTTTCTCATTTTGATTATGAGATATATCAAATGGATGTAAAAACTTTTTTCCTTAATGGGAATTAAGTAGAGGATGTGTATATGATAAAAATTGAAGGTTTTGAAGTTCCAAATGAGTATGCTAAGGTATTCAAGTTGTAAAGGTATATCTATGGAATGAAACAAGTTTCTTGGAGTTGGAATATCTGGTTTATTGATGCAATCAAAGATTTTGGTTTCATCAAGAACATGGACGATTCTTGCGTATATAAGAAAGTTAGTGGGAGTATTGTAGTATTTTAGATATTGTATGTAGATGACATACTACTTATCATAACTGAAATCTTGAAACTTCATTCTGTGAAGATGTGGCTGGGTAAATGTTTCTTAATAAAAGAGATGGGTGGATTTTTCCTCTAACTAGGTATGAAGATCTATAGAGATATATCTAAGAGTTTTTTTTGAATAGAGTCAAAACACGTATATTTTTAAATTGTTAGTGTGATTTGGCATGGAGAACTCAAAAAATGGGTCTTTACCGGTGTTTCGTGGCACAAATCTTAGGATGATTTGAGATTCTTCTAAAGATTTAGAAAGTATAGATATGATTCCATATGAATTAGACATAGGATCTATCATATATTCCATGTTATTCACTCAACATGATTTCTATTATTCTTTGATCATATCTAGTAGATACCAATACAATCCTAGTGAGAGTCACTAGATTACTGTGAAGAACATTATTAAGTACTTGAGAAGGACTAAGGACAAGTTATTGGTTCTTGGAGGAGATAATGAACTTTGTGTAAAGGGTTAAAAAAATTCCTATTTTCAATCGGACAAAGATGATATGAGATCAAAATCTAGATTATTTTTTTCCTTAAGTTGTGGATATATCAGTTGTAAGAGTTCCAAGAAATCCACCATCTTGAAATCGACAAAAAAGGTTCAGGATATCATTGCATCTGATGCTACAAAGGAAGTTTTTTTATCAAGAAGTTCATTTCTAAACTTGGAGTGGTTCCTAGCATTGAGGGAGTAATTGAGATATATTTTGAAAACAATGCGGATGTTACTCGGGATAAGGAACCCTGGTATCACCGAATTACTAAACACATCCTTCATAAATATCATCTCATTTGAGAGATCATTGAGCGATGATGTAAATATTAGTTGAGTGGATGTAAAGGAGAATGTAGAAGATCTATTAATGAAACCATTAACATAATGAAAACACAAGTTTCATATAGAATCTATGGGTGTAAGGCACATGAGAGATTAGTTGTAGTGTTTGTAAAATGCATCATGTTATTATAATAAAGGAAATATCCAATTAACATTCATTCATGTGTGCTAAAAATTATTTTACATGAATGATCAAATGATGATATCCCATAAAAGCATGACTTTGAGTTTTCCCTAACCGATGATCATTATGGAGTATTATGGGCTGTAATGATATGGTAAGGTTAGCATTAATAAAATCTTTTATTCATTACAAAGAGTTGTATATGAAATACAAAGAATAAATTCATGAGGTAATTAGTAGAGACTTATTACTTGTATTGACCCATAAAATAATATCTCATAGAATTTAATACAATCATAAACATACTTAAGGGTGTATGAGTTTATTGAGATACATAGATTGAGAACCTTCATACTTTGATACCCTACTTATGAAATTTTTAAAATAAATTAGCTAATATACAGGGGAGGGTGATATGTTGTTAAACATGTCATCAGTTGGATAAAAACAAAGATGGGATTTTTATACTTGTATGATAAGTAGAGAAATATAACATTTGATTGAACTAGACCAAAGAAATTCATGGCCATTCTTACATGTATCACATATGATGTTTCTAGAAGCTTATATTAGGGTCATGAGATGTACACATCTGTGAGATTAATGAAATGTGATGTATTCATCGACCTGGTCAGTCTTTTTTGAATAATCAGGAAAAATGAGTTGGATATACTAGATTGACAAGTTCTATGTCCAACAGTCACTCGATGTATTGGAAAGAGGGATAATATAGGTATACATATTATGTATATGATATATCTTGTGGCAGACATGTTTATATATAAATATAAGTATTTTTGATGGAGATCACACCAGACCACTTAATAGCATGAGTGGCATTGATTCTTTTCTAGAGGCCACTCTTTTCTCATGTCTAAAGAAAGGATTTCATATTTTTTTAATGTTTCTAATGAATGTAGGGTCACATAGTTAGGACCTTAGATAATAATAAAATTTTGGAAAAAGTGTTTGTTCAAAATGAAGAGAGTATGATGAAAAACTGCATCTAAAAGAGTTTGGATAGATTCACAAAGAGTTGCAAAGTTTTACATAAATTCCTTATGGGATTTTTATGCAAGTGGGATACTGTTGTATGTGCAATAAAATTTACATGCATGAGAGGCATGTACACATGGATATGATGCATGGAGTATATATATATATATAATATTATAATGTATAAATATAGTATACCTTTAATACATGCATATGATGCATGATATTTTTCATGCATACGATGAATGTGTTGATAATATATATATATATATATATATATATTATATGCATGAGATTCATATATAAGAGGTTGCATGTGATGAAACAAATAAATATTTATCTACCAAATGGGTTTCATTAGTTTTGAACCAAAGGTTTTTTCATTTAAAAGATCTACATTTATTCATTGAAAAGAGTTAAATGAATTGCATACAATGTGTAATACCATGATATTCTACTTAATATTTTATTTTAAAAGAATACAATGTTCGATAACATACACCACACACATCACTGAGCTTAAATAAACCATGATATACTATTATTTAAATATGATTATTATGACCAAGTTGTTGGTTTGTGTAACATCCTGAGATTTTGTGAATTATTTATTCTGAATTAATTTAACCTTTACGATGTTTTTCATTTCACATAACATTGTAAATAATTTATTTTATATTAAATTATGATGTTTGGATTACATTATAGGAAACCCCAAGTTAATCATACACTACACACAACATAATTTTTAGCTTTCTCTATAAGTAACACCAAGGTTAGATTTTGACTTGGTGTACTTTACACGCAACACCGACTTGGCATACACAACACATATCACCAACTTGGCGTGCGTTACACACAATACTGAGATTCTACAAAACATCTGTTTATTATTATAATTATTTAAATGATATAATTATAATATATAAATTAAGTTTTATAATATGAATAGTGATAAATACTTTTAAAATATTTTTTAATATAAATAAAAAATATTTATAATGAAATACATAATTTTTGGTAAATTCCTTATATGTTTAAAAATGCAATTTTCTCAAATAAACTACATTTCATGTCCTTCTGTAAAAAAAATAAAATTAATTTTAGACACATTTATAAATTGAATTTTATAAAATAAACTTCATTTTTTAATTTATAATGTTAAAATTATCTTAGGGATAATTTTTGGGATTTTTTTTGTGAAACTTCATTTTTGAATGAGTAGTGAAAAAAATCAGATTTTAATTCAAAACTGCCTTTTAGTCTAATTCATTTATAAAGATAAATTATATTTTAATTTAATTTAAAAGTTTAATTAGATAATATTTTTATCAGTTAATCCAATTTAGGTCATTAGAATCAATTTCACATTGAAATTGGGTATAAAAACTTAGCAAAAGTTTGGATGTTTTTACTTTAAAAACCCGTAATGTCGTCCCGTCAGTGGAATTATTTTTAAATCAATTTATACTAATTATGTGATTAGAATTTGGAAAAATACATTACATATTTTTAATTGGTATAATTTGTAATTTATAATAAGGTCAAAATTTTTTTGACCAAAATTTTTATTGAAAGTGATTAAAATTAATTACAACAGTTAAGAGAAAAATTAGGTTAATAAAGTACTAAACCTTTAATTTGAGACCCAAAAAGACCTATAAACTTTTACAAAACCCATTATATAGAAATTATTTTTCCATTAAACTTATATTACTGAGTTTTTTTGGTTTGGCATGACTTGTTTTAGGTAAAAATATGGGTACACCTAACTTGTTTTAAAAAATTCCATGTGTGTCCTTTCCCTTCCCTATAAAATGCCACCACCTCTCCCTCTTCTTGACACATCTAAAACCACTTATTTTCAAACAATATATAAAAAATAAACTTTAAAAAATCCCTCCCTTACTCATAGAATCCACTCACTAGGCATAAAACAATCCAAGGAAGCCTTTTGGCACAAACCAAAAAGAGTTACCCAATTAAGAGGTAACAACTTCTCTCAAGCTCCTTACATTGATTTTATTTATCTACCCCCTCAAATATATTTATTAAATGATTTTATAACAAAAACATTATCTTAAATATACTAAGATATTTTTATTCTAAGTTCTTGATCTACACTTACACACACCTCTATCTAATGGGTAAAAAATATATTGTTTATGTGTGCGGCGAACTACCGTCTCACTAAACAACGATTGTTAATTTTTAATTTATCACCTCTCATGGTGGAAATTATGATGGAAAATATGTTTATATATTTCATATATTAAATTTATTATGTCTTTAATATTATTTATCCCTTTTATAACACATATATTTTTACTATCCATTTTGTGTAAATACGATAATTTCGTTTGAGGAAGTGTGTACTACTGCCCCTTAAAGCAATGTTATTCATTCAAACACTACATGGAATGTATTAAGGATGATTATGATGTATATGATATAATTATTATACTATAATAATGATATATATACATATATACATATATGTCATTTTCTTTCTTTCTTTCAATACGATAATAAAAATAGAAACAACGTTCATGCGTACGTACGACTTATCGTCTCCATGAATGGTGTATTTCATTTTGTACTTATATATTCTATAGATTATTATAATATAAATATACTGAATATACATGATATTTATATCATTTTTTATATTCTGTAAATCATGATATAAGTATAAGGATCAAATATATAACAAATTAAGACACATGCAAAGCAGATATTACCTAAAGTGAAACCTTAACATAGAATTGTTAACAAGAGGGTAATATAAGGTCATAATAAAACCATGTATGGAAATATATATAAGAATATGATTATGTAAAATATTTATAATAAAATTACATTTATTATACAGGAATATTGAATGAGTATATTGAGATTCAAGACACATGGTTAGGGGATTTCATCTCACTTTTTATTTCTATGAGATACATGCTTTATTCACCACCCATTACTTTTGTGTGGTGTGTATAATTACCATGGATTAATTCTATGATTATTATAATTAAATTTACAGGTATTTAAATATTCATTTTATGATCTTTCTCCAATAGGTTTTATGTTTCAAAAGTTACAAAATCGGTAAATTAATTTTGTCACAAATTGCCTTCCTTGAGACACATGTTATGTTATGCACCAATATTTTTCCATGAGGTGTATATAATTTTTTTGAAATGTTATATTATAAATCTTATTCTTTGATATTGATTATGTTTATGATTACTTTGATTAAATATTATGATCCATATCTCAATAACACTCATGAATTTTCTTATCTTATGATTATTCATGATATATTCATGTATTGGTACCATTTTTCCAATATTTGTTACATAATATAGTTAAGAATGTGTTTTAAGAAAGCATGAATTTACCCTCTATTCAGTTAGAAATATGTGTTCCTTCAAAACAATGTTTTCTAAAAATGTTTCCCAAGAATATTCTAATATTATCCTAAAATATTTAAAATTTTTTACCCATTTTTTCTTTTAACAATGTTTTCAATGTAATTTTTTTCTCTTTCCAAATGATGATTTTTTCTAACATTTTTATTGTGAAAAATGAATGTTCTTTTTTACCTCGCACAACATGTATAGACTTACTCACCATCAATTATTTAAAGATTTATTTTCATGTTTAAAAGGTTAATTTTTAAGAAAATATTTTTAAAATATATTTTTGATGAAATGGTTTTCAATTTTTTTTCAAGATTCTTTTATAAGTTTTTAAAGAAAATGGGTTTTAAAAGGTTTTATGTTTTAAATAGCCTTTTTCAAAGAAGAAAGGATATATACCTCAAGAAATTTTTTCAAAATATCCTTCCATTTTATTTTCCATATAAGATAATATTCATTAATGTTACTAATTACCTTTTAGGAAATGATCCAAAGGTTCCATTTATATTCTTTCTTGAATGGTTTAAGTTTTGATGGAATGATTATTATGACACCCATTTCACTTCCATGGATTTTATACTTTTGAAACCTGCTTCTTTTCATGGGTTATACTTTCATGAAGTGATTATGAAACCTATATATTT
The DNA here is from genome assembly GCA_963277665.1 of Viscum album. Lineage (NCBI taxonomy): Eukaryota > Viridiplantae > Streptophyta > Magnoliopsida > Santalales > Viscaceae > Viscum > Viscum album. Next base: position 1,092,991,115 of record OY728148.1, on the reverse strand, counting down.
TCATAGGTTATGATGTGATTAAATATTAATGATACCCATTTCATTTCATGGGTTATGATTTGATGTTTATAAAACCTATCTCTTTTTATGGATCATGTTATGATGAAAGTTTTATTATATTGTGGAACATGTATGAATGATTTTATTATGAGATGGGTGGGAACTATATCTCCCTCTAATGCATTAGGTAATGATAATTTGTATATGATCTTAGAGGGTACATGGGTTGTAGCCCAATCCCAAAAACAAGAAGGTACATGGGTTGTATCCCAAGCCTAAAAGAAAGAGGGTACATAGGTTGTAGCCCAATACTAAAAACAAGAAGGTATATGGGTTGTATCCCAAGCCTAAAAGTAAGAGGGTACATGGGTTGTATCCCAAGATCAAAAACAAGAAGTAACATGAGTTTTATACCAGTTCTAAAAGTAATAGGGTACACAGGTTGTTATCCCAAGCCCAAAGTAGGTACACGAGTCATATACCAATAACAACATGTTATAAAGGTTTTGGTAGGCATCCTTGACATAAAATCTTCTATTCTTATATGTATTAAAAAAATCCTATGTCTTATTCCTCAGTTACGATTTCATGGATCATGATGTTTATTTCCTTATGATTTATGTCTTATGAACTGCCAAGATTTATCCAATAACTCATGTTTATGATCTTTGATATACAGGGTATGATCTTATAATGTTATTATCACATTATCATACCTATATGTTAATGTTTATGCTTAAATGTCTCCCTTTTTTACCCTTACTAAGCATCTAAGATCACCCCTTTTTATGTTTAATTCCCTAGGTTATAAAGATATATTTCATATATGATATTTATAAGAGCAGTGCTAGTCTCGGAGAACCTAGAGGGAGAAAATATAGCTTTATTATGTACCAATGTTTACATTTCCATGTTTATAAAGGCAATAAACTAATACAGTCTTTGGGTGTTTGCTTGTAAAATATTTCTAAGTATTCCTCAAAAGTCATGTAATGTCTATGTTTGAAAATTATAACTATTTCTCTCTAACTATTCTTCAAAATCAATATAGTTAATACATTAATATATAAAAATAAAAAGTGACTCTACTAGTTCATAATTAATAATTATTCAAAAAATAATAATTACAAATTAACCAAAATTTTTTTTAGGCTTGTGGTAGGTGTGAAACCCTTATCATCCTTCAGTCATGGGTTCAAGACCTACGGCCTTGCTGGACTTGATTGGTTGTCACTCGACATACATGATGTTCTTTTCTAAAACCACACTAATATAATTTCCAAAATATGATATACATCCTTGAAATAAGGTCAATCACTAAAAAACATTTTAACTAAGGTTTTAAATACAACCTTAATACATAAATACTTCATCCAAAGTTTAACTTAAACTTTTAATGAACAGTTAACCTTATAACCCTTCTGAAAGATGAAAATCCAAAACATTATAAATAAGGTCCTGAAATCATCTTAACATTGAAACCCCATGTGTCATAACATATGAAACATGTGAATAACTTCATCATATATTCTCTTGAAAACATGTTTATAATCTGAATTTCCATAAATACTTATGGAAAACATACATGCTTCTAAAAGATAATTCAATATTTATTACTTAAATAGGATCTTATCTTAAAAAATACTTTTCTATTTGAAGCTTGGGTTCATCCTTATAAATCTAGAAAATAAATGTGATTTTATTAATCCAAAATTCATGTAGAGAAAGATAATAAATTCTTAGACTCGTAATAAGTTCCACTAAAGGATCAAAAATATTTTCATAGATCTTATTTTTGCAAAATCCCATAGGAAATTCTCCACTATAGAGTTCCCTAGTTATCATGGCTCACTTTATCCATTGTGATTGCATATGATTTCCCTTTTTTCCTTTGTCTTTAGAGGTTTTTGGAACTAAAAACCACTATTAACCCTTGGATTTGGGAAATTTTTGATGAAATGCACAAACTCCCTACAATTGAAACACTAAAGTGTGGGAGGTTCATATTAAGAAGTTTTCTCATTATTCGAATCATTATATAACTTTTTCCAATAACTTCAGCATTCAACTGCTTGATGTTCTTCCTTTCCATACTTAAAAAGATTTACTAGTCCTATTAAGATAATTCCCTCCATGCTTCTTTACAAACTTAGAGAACAAAGGACCATATTCTTATCTCCATGGTTTCTTGATTGTCCTTTGAAATCCATTTTCCTCTTCTTGTTAAAACCATGAGATTAATACATAACTCCAACCTCCATTTAAAATTTTATTACACAATGCACAATCTGTTCATAGCTACCAAAGTCTCTTATGGCCAATGCCCTCCTGAGACTTGGATTTAATCCACTAAAGAACCTATCAACCTTAATTTATGGTTGGATGATAATTTCAAAAGAATATCTCACAAGTATTATGAAATTAGCCTCATAGGAATCAATAGATTCATCATCCTTTTGCTTCAACTTAAGGAACTTACTTTCCATTTTTGTATGAAGAACATGAGGAAAATACTTATTGAAGAATAAGTTCTTGAACTCATCCCAGTCCATGGATTAAATTTCATCTTACTTATTTGTATTCTTGATTAGAGTCCACCACTAGTCTTATTCACCTTTTAACCGATAAACAGCCAGAATGAATTTCTCATGATCCGAACACTGGATAATAGAGAATATATTTTCAGTGGTACTGATCCAGTGTTTAGCAATAAGTGGATCATAAGACCTGATAAAAGAAGGTATATGTTTCCTTACGAAGGACTCAATAGAACTTTGTTCCATCCTTTGATAATTTGGAAGTTCATCATGATTCACAAATTGAGAAAGCTGTGTGATAATAGAAACAAGGTTTTTCATTCCGACTCCCAAATCATTTAGGTACTTAGGAGAACAATCATTGCATTATCCCTAAAAATCACCATTAATGTGTTTCCTTTGGGTTCTAACCATTGAATAAATCCAAAAATCATAGAGTAATAAAAACTTGTTATAGATAGGAACCACATAAAGGTTTGGTAGGTATCCTTGACATAAAATTTTATATTCTTATATGTATGACACAAATCCTTTGTCTTATTCCTCAGTTACGATTTCATGGATCATGATATTTATTTCCTTATGATTCATGTCTTACAAACTGCCAAGATTTATCCAATAACTAATGTTTATGATGTTTTATATGTAGGGTATGATCTTATAATGTTATGATCACATTATAATACCCCTATGTTCATGTTTATACTTACATGTCTCCCTTGTTTACCCTTATTGAGCATATGATCTCACCCCTTTTTATGTTTACTTCCCCAGGTTATGAAGATATATTTCATGTATGATATGTATAAGAGGAGTGATAGTCTTGGAGAACCTAGTGGGAGAAAATGTAGCTTGATTATGCACCAGTGTTTTTATTTCCATGTTTCCAAAGGCACTAAACTAATACGGTCTTTGGTCATCCATTTGTAAAATGTTTTTAAGTATTCTGCAAAAGTTATGTAGTGTCTATGTTTGAAAAGTGAGGGTCGATATAGTTTGATAGGAATGAATAGGAATAATCATATTATGAAATATATTTATAAAATTATTCCTTAATAAAATTAATAACCTATCACAAATTAATTATTAATTGGTTGGAAATAAAGATAAAATATTTTGATTGTAAAAGAGATATTTTTCATAAAACTATTTTTATGTGTGCAATGTATTAATAGATTAAAATAATTACTATTTATAAATGATTGTAATGAAATAATTATACTATATATCCAATTTAAGGAATTAAAATTAATTTAATTTTGGTTATTATCTAAGATATTGGAATACAAAAATTTTGTGCTTTAAAGTACATCTTCTTTAAAAACAACTTTTATTGCATTTTGTGTACGAATATTATAATTATTTTTTACACTTTTATAAATTTTATTTGAAAAAATGGATATAATTTTTTAAATCAGAATTTCATAATAGAATTAGGATTATTTTTTTATACTTTTCTTAAATGATTGACTTTTTATTGAATAGTGAAAAATGTCAATTTGTTTTTACAAAACTTTCATGTATTTTCTTTAAAAAATTAATTTAAAAGAACCATACTATTTTGGATTTGGTTTTAAAGTAATATAATATCCATTTTATTAAACATAATCTAATTAATTTCAAAGTGACCATGATTATATTTTATTTCGGTATTAGTTCATTTTTATTCTTAAAAACACATTTTTCTCGAAACAATTTTCAATGTGTTTTGCATACTTATATTATTTTTTTCTAATTATAAGAATTGAATATTAAAAAATTTATTTCATATTTATAATTAGGAAATTAATTTTTTTAAACATGTTAATTTCATTTTCATTCATAATAAATAATAAACATGATAAAAGTTTATCACCAACATCAAAATAGTCACCGCCTTCCTAGACGACTATAAACTCAACAGTGCCTAGATACATGACTTTAAACCATAATGAGATATTAATCAATATATTAAAGTAAAAATAATATAAATATAAATAAAATATGATAAATACAGACGATTTCATTGATGTAGAACCTCTGATATATACAAATGTTCACATCGATGGAATACCTCTCATATATGGGGACGTTCACATCGATATATGATAATAATCGATTGATGACACAAAAAAGAAACTAATACCATACTATGATCTTAATAAGGATTAAAAAATATTTCTTAAATCTATAAGAGAGTACCGATGTAGGTAATAATACCCTCCATCAGGGTGTAATGAGCTTGACCTACCATCATCTCAATCAATATGAGTTCCTAAGTGTCATTGATAATAAAACCCAATGACCACCTACCTTTGGAATAAAGGCCCAAAACTAATTAAAAATGTGGGAGTTATTGGTTTTCTATCCATAAATAAAACCCACTGTAAATCATCCGAAATGCGAGTAATTCCCCATGCACGAACAACCACATTTTCAGGTCAAAATTAATATACAAGATAATTAAGGTTAAAACTATGGGATAATGTCCAAAAATTAATGAAACACTTTAATTTATTTCATTAGATGATATATATTTGACCATAAACATATTAAATTTGAAAATATTTCATTTTGGTGCACTTTCCTATGATTATGACTATTATATTATTTTAAGTTAAGAAAAATTACAAAATGTCACTCTTTTTCATTTAATATCTCTAATACGTTTTCATAGGGATAAAAAGAATATATGAATGGTTATAAATGATTATTTTTAATATGAATAAATTATTTTTATTATATTAATTTATTTTTAATTTTTAGATATAGTATAATTTTCATGAACACTTATGCAATGTCGATGCAACGCCCGCGCAAGCCGTAGAAAAATCAAAAAAATGATTTTAAAAACACTAAAGTATGGTTGGATTATGATTAACCACAAATTTATAGGATAATTATAATATATAATTTATGGTTACATATTTTATATTTTAATTCCATTCTATATTGATTCCTTTAAAGTCAAGATATGTGAATAGTCTCGAAAATGACCTTAAATGGCATTTAATGATTAAATTTTTTTTAAATAATTATAAAATTATAAAATACTATCTTGAATCAAGTGGATTATAAATTTTCAATATTATCATTCAGGGATCATCTAATCACCACTTTAAATTTTTAAAAGCAGTTTCACGACTCTTCTAGAGTTAAAAATTTCCACAACAATTAAGTTTGAATAGTGTTAATGAGGAGGTAAAACCAATAGATATTGTTTAAAATGACACCTAAACTTGTATAAAATTTATTTTTTGATTATATTTATACCTTATACTCTTCATATTCTTTTTTAAGTTATTTTGGATCCATTTTACACGTGTTATACTCATATTATATATAAATATTTAAAGTATTTACAAGTTTTCCACCCACCACACTTATAAAAGAGAACCTCATCTCAACTCTTATTAACAAAATTTGAACCACTTATCTCAAAAAATACCTATAAAAATACCTTCCTAGATTACTTCCACACATCTTAGATCTTTTTTTTATTTCCCCAAGATAATCCTAAGATGACATAAGGAGTATGCCTAATGAGGATTCCAAAGAAGAGGTATAACTCTTAACCATGTTCATTCATTTTATTTATTCTTCTACCTATTTCAATTCTATCCTAACCATGTTGATATAATAATATTATTATCCTCCATATACTTAAATTCTATTATATTTATGTAAAAACCCTTATTAATCTCTTTTTCTATCTAATAGAAAATAAAATCATTGCTCGTACATATGTTCGGACTACCATCTCCACGAAGTGATTTAATTCATTTTTTTATCACCACCTTATAGGAATGGTTATAAAAGTTTATATAATAAATAAATATTATAATTATTAAATTATTAATATTATTTAGATAATGAAATCATTTCCAAGGTTCAAATACTGAAACCATCAAACTGAAACATGTGTAAAAAACAAACCAGTTTTCACCTGAAAGGTAATTTTAATGAATAATTGTTGATTAAAAGGTGATGATATGTTATAAATGAATTGTATATGGTATTATAATTATGAATATTGTTTTTTATACATTTATAATAAATCTAAATTTATTATACAAGATTATAAGAGTGCATACAAATCAAGTTGGACCCGAGGTAAGGGATTTCTATTAAAATCTCATTTTATTTTAGGATTGTTATGTTCTGATTTACTTTAATGATAATAATATATTAAACCCCATATATTCTTTTAAAATATGGTTATGTTTGGGGTTTACATGTTTATATTCCATTTATTATCTTTTTGGATAAATAATCAATAATTAAGTTACATGTAAGGGGATTTCTTTTGAAAATCATATTTTAAAGTTTTCCTTCCAACTTTTTTTCTTCCATGTTGAGGTTCTTTTAAATGTTTCAAAAAAATTATTATTTAAACTTAAATGATTATATGAATTAATTTTCAACCATATTTTAATTTATTTATAAATTTTTAAAATGAATATTCTTGTTGTTTTTTAAATGAGGCACTTGTGTATTTTTAGCAAAATTATAAAAGGAATATTTGTTTTAATATTTACCGCAAAAAAAAAATTACCACCATCATGAATGTTATTTTCTTTGAATATTAATTTAAAAGTTTCCATGTTTATTTTAAAATAAAATATTTTCTCAACATTCTATGAATTTTTATTTAAAATTATCTCAAAATCAAAGGGTATTCTTTTCTTAAAGGAATGATTTTTTTGAAATTGATTTATAACTTTGTTTTTACACAAAGTTACAAAGAATTTATTTTTAATGTTTTTATTATATTTTATTTTCTATTTAAAAAGTATTTGTGTCACTAAAAAACCATAATTTATGATGAATTTATGGTTTTCTTTAATCCTTTACTTATTTATGGGTTTGTGGTCATTAACTTTCTCATGATCATATTCTTTGTAATTACCCAAAATTTTATAAATAAAGTTCCCTTTGTGGTTGAATTAAACGCCTTATTATGTATTATGGTTATAGAAAACACATGAACTCACTTATTTTTGTTATATAATATCAAATTTAAAAAAAATATTAACCATATTAACGATTAATAATATATCCATTGAACAATGATCATATGATTAGTATAAATATAGGATTTTGAAAAATCCAATTGACATAGACAAAGGAAGTGATGGAATCAACCAGTAGGATCATACCCTACGAATCCCATTAATAAGAAATTTACAGGGAGATATAATTAATAGGATTTGGCCTTGACCAATCCCAAACTGATATCTAACAACTTAAGCATGAGTGAAACCATTTACAGGAGAAGTTCAAGTACATCATGATCACGACCTAAACCATATACACTGAACCACCCCATGAAATTATCACCATCGTGCACCTTACCCTTAGGGAATTTGATGGTGTAATAAAGGGATATATATCAAGATGCTAATAATATTAATATTTATATTATATAGAATAATTTATATAGAATAATTAAACCATATACACTGAACCACCCCATGAAATTCTCACCATTGTGCACCTTACCTTTAGGAATTTATTTTGACGAATTAATAGATTTTTAAACTAAATAATATTTTAATAAAATATTATTATTAAATAATTTGTATTAAATATAAATTATCATATAATTTTTATGAAGTCAAATGTAATTTTTATAAGGGCTCAAAAACTGTTATTGTCAAAAAACCCAGCATTTCTTAATAAATGTCAATTCTTATTTTAAAAGTGAAAATTAAAATATTTAAAAAATTATTTGGATAAAATAAATATTATTTTTATTATCATAACATCAAAATTATCCAATAGTGACTTTTTAATAATTTTCCAAGATGATCGATTTTTGGGTAAAATTTAAATACGGTATAAATATACAATGTGAATTATGACATCATAATGACCCAAAAATGATGAAATAAATACTATAAAGGGCATAAAATACCAAATATATTTTTACCTTTAAAACAATTTAATTTTAAGTTTATTTTATTACTTTTATAAAGCCTTTATGAATCCTCCAAAACCTATAATATATTTTATGGTTTTAAAATAATTTCTTTAAGGATATGATTCACTTCTAAATCACCAAGAGAAATATGTTAACTAGGTCGGCCCTTGGCCTAATAAAATAATGAAAACCACTCCCATTTTTATAAAAACATTGTTAAAAACCATGATATTGTTTGTGGTTTTGATTACTTTATTATATAGAGTCAAAAACCTATGTTTGAGAAATAATAAATAATTCACCACTTATTTCCTATATAAAACCAACCAATATCCCATTTATCTGCACTAAAAAACATTTTATCACACCCTTACTCTTACCTAAACTCTATAGAGTCCTCCTAAGATTCCCCCAGGCTCTCAAAAAGCTCCTCCCAAGCTTTTGGAATCACACTCTCAAGATAAGGGATCTCCCACTCTCTTTTTATTCAAGCACCTGTTTTATGTTATGCCTCTTAATTTCAGATTGTTCATGTTGGGATATGTTCTTACATATACCAATTACTATTAATATTATGTCTAAATGAATAGATACCCCTTTAAATCTCTTTAATACCTCCCATTAACATTTATGTACACTCGTTACCATGTCGAAATTTAGTAAGGGATCCTCTTTTTTTCCTCTTTATTCAAGCATATTCATTATATTATGCCTTTTATATCCAATTACCAACATTAGGATATATTCTTCCATATCCCCATTATTTTAAATTTTATGTATAAATTATTAGATTCACCTTTAAGTCTCATTTAATTCCTCTCATTAATATTTATACACCCCGTTATGTTTTCAAAATTTCACCATGATTTCCCATGACAAACAATTGTGTAGTGAATACCCATACCCATTTAATATCAAAGGGTGTTCACCTTTATGAACTTATAATTGTTTTATTGGGGGATTAAATGTATGTATTCTAAACTCCTTGATCTTGTAATAAAATTTTACGATAAATGGTTTCAGGTTGTATGATCTATGTAGCACACTTATGCTTGTGAATGAAATTAAAGTGAAAGGTGCATCTAGAATTATATAGCACTCCGATGCATTGGGTAATATTTTAGTCTCATGATAAATCATTAAAGGGTTTAGGGAGTGAACCTAATCTATCATGGGACCTTTTTCATCATGATTTCTTGGTAGCTAGGCTTGCCTATTTTATGATGAAATGTTTTAAGTTGTTTCCATGTTGCCTTTATGTTATCCTGATATATCATGCCTCATTGTTCATGTCTATGATTATCACCCCTTCTATGTATCATTTATATGCCTATTATCTAACATGTAATACTTTATTCATGTTATGCCATGTTTATTCCCTTACTAGGCTTTATAGATCACCCCTTTCTTATGTATGTCCTTAGGTTATCTAATGAAATTTTAAGTATGATGAAATAATATTAGCATGTTAAGGAATTTTTCAATAATGGTGATGTATTACCTATTTTAAGTTGTTATGTAATGTACCTAATTCACAAATACACTATAATTATTTATTTTTCAGGTTTTATTATGTGTAATATTAGGTAATAAATCAAGAATTAATGTGTAATAAATAGTAGATCTCTCATATTTGGAATTAGATGAAAGTTTAGTTATTTTTGGGATTAGGATTAGAAAACTCTAGAGAAATCCTTAGGGATAAGACTAAAAAAAATAAGACATCCCTAAATTTTGTTAAACTATAGAGTTAGTTTTTTCCATGAAAATACATCCATGTTTGGATACTATAAGTGGACATGGATCTGAAAAAGATATACCTAGGGGTAAAACCCAAAAACACCACATTGAGATAGACACGATCAGGAACTGGTGCATGACAATAGGCCTTACTACACACCTAATTTTACACTCATAGGGGATATGCATTGGTAAATTCACAAGCTCATTATGAGCCATTATTAAGGAAATAAAAATTCCCATAAGTTTATATGTTTGAAAATAGATCATGGATAACATAGATTGAAGCCTAAAAATTCCTGAGTTAAGAAAAAAATTTGATTTATAATTTATCTCTTTAATGTTTTTGGATTCTTGTTTATGTGTTTAATAGGTTAAAAATTACCATCCCTAAGTCTATTTTGGATAAAGTAAATTGTTAGAACTAGAATAAAAAATTAAAATGTTGGGTTATCATACAAAGTTCTATGTATTCTTTCATATAATGTAAGTTTAATAGAACTATTAAAATACCACAAAAAATTATGAAAGTAGAGCTATCAGTGAAAATAAAAAATGAGAAATTATTACATCCCAATTTTATAACCCCCATCAAAATTTATGGGATGAACTTCTCGACGAACCTTATAACATGTACTTTAGTAGAATTTGATGCAATTATGGGTATGGATTGGATTTACCTATATAAATCCAACATAAATTTCCATGAGAATAAAATCACTCTTCGTATTACAAATCGTCCTGCAATTCTATACAAGTGTACATAGGAGGATGAATATTCTTTAGCACCAACATATCAAACATGGATATTATTTCCCTATAAACAAGAATATATAGATCAAATGATTTATTATAAGGAAAAGATCATCCTTTAATAAATTCCCATCGTGATGGAATACACTTATGTGTTTTCCAAATAATTTTCTGGCCTTCCTCCTAGTTGAGATATTGAATTTTCAATCAAGATTATACCTGGAGAATTACCATTATCCAAGATTCCATATATAATTGATGTTTTGGAACTTCAGGAGATAAAGAAACAACTACAAGAGAATATGGATAAAGGGTTCATATGCCCAAGTGCTTCACTTTGGGGTTCACCAGACCTCTTCATCAAGAAGAAGTATGGGTCAATGCACCTTTTCATTGATTATCACGAGATCAACCAGATTATGATAAAAAACAAGTATCCTCTAACATGTATTGATGACTTGTTATATAAGATACATAGAGACCAATACTTATCCAAGGTAGACCTTCAATCTGGATATTATCAAGTAAAGGTGAAGGAGGAGGATATCCCCAAGACCGCTTTCCATACAAGGTACATGAACTATGAGTTCATAGTTATTCCATTCAAACTCACTAATTCCCTATAAATATTTATAGAATTTATGAATAGAGTCTTTATAGATTACCTTGATTTTTTTGGTAGTCTTTATAGATGATATTCTAATATACTTAAAAATCAATAAGGAGTATTAGGAGCATCTGAGCACTATCATAAAGACCTTACGAAAGGAGAATCTTTATGTAAAGTACATAAAATGTGAGTTATGGTTGAAAGAAGTATCATTTTTGGGTAATGTTATCATAATAAATGGGATATTTATGAACCCTTCAAAGACATAAGAAATTGAAGGAGGTCAAGGACAACATATATGAAAAAAATTCTTAGTTTCCTTAGATTAGCTAGTTAATATCATTTCTTTGTAAGAAATTTCTCACGATTTTCAAACCCTCTAACCAAGATAAATCAGAAGGGAGTAAAGTTTTTTTGGAATAATGAATGTGAATAGAGATTAAAGGAGTTGAAAAAGAGGCTTATCACTTCACCTGTACTCACACTACCCACAAGTGGAGAACTTTTCCTGGTATACAATGATGCTTCAAAGAAGGGATTGGGCTGTGTGTTAATGTAGAATAAAAAAGTGATAGCCTATGCCTCAAGGCAATTGAAGTTTCATGATTATAACTACCCAACACATGATCTAGAGTTGGATGTATTGATATTCTCATTGAAAATATGGTAGCATTATTTATTTGAGGATAAATGTGAAATATATATGGATCCTAAGAGCTTAAAGTATATATTCACACAAAAATAGTTGAATATACACCAGTGAATATGGTTATAAATGATTAAGGACTATGACTACTCAATTTACCACCACCCTAGGAAAGAAAATAAATTGGAATATGTCTAAGTAAAAAGGATCCAAGATTTTATCATTGATGATAATTGAGAAGGATCTGATCTTCTTAGACTTGAAAAGGATGGACATGGGAATCATAAAGGAAGGAAAATCATCAATATTTTCACAAATTATTGATCAACTATCCATTATATAGAGGATAAAGGATTATAAAAGAGATTATTTGGGAATTTATAAGAAAGTGGAACCTATAAGAAAAGGTAAATCCTCAGAGTTAAATGTTAATGAAGAAGGAGTTGTGAGATTTGGGTCACGATTATGTGTACCATCAAATCCTGAGTTAAAGAAGGAGATGTTGGATAATTCAAAGAGATCGAAATTCTCTATCCATCTAGGGATCACAAAGATGTATCAAGATATTTGAGAGAAATATTAGTGTGACAATACGAATAAAAAGATCACAGAATATACATAAAGGTGTCTTGTATGCGAGTAAGTTAATGATGAAAGATAAAAATCCAAGGGGATGATGAAACCATTACCCACACCTACATGGAAATGGGAAAACATAACCATAGAATTTGTCACTAGTATTATAAAGACATCAAGAGGAAATAATTCAATATGGGTTGTGGTGGATCATCTTACAAATACTTCCCACTTCATTACAACTATATAAGACTTCTCACTTGATCAACTTGTAAGGATATACATCAGAGAAGTAGTGAGGCTTCATGTAACACCACTATCAATTTTATTTGATTAAGATCCCAGATTTAAATCTATATTCTATAAGAGTCTCCAAAATGATCTAAATAATTAATTGAACTTCTGCACGATTTATCACCCTCAAACTAATGTCCAATGTGAGAAGACTATCCAGAAAATCAAGGACATGTTAAGAGCATGGTAAATTGATTGTAAAGGAGGATGGGATCAACATTTTCTTATGGAAGAGTTCTCATACAATAATAGTTTCCAATTAAGAATCCAAATAACTCCCTATGATTCCCTTCATGGTAAAAGGTGTATAACAATTTTATGCTAGGATGAAGTTGGGTAACACAAACTGCTAGATCCTAAAATGGATAAGGAAATAGTAAAAAAGGCCAAGACCATTCAACATTACATCAAGGCTGCTCAGAGTCAAAAAAGAGCTATGCTGACAATCATCGATGAGACCTAGAGTTTGAGGTTGGAGAGAAGGTATTCCTAAATATATCTCCATGGAATAAATTCATGATATTTGGGAAGAAGTGAAAGCTTAGTCCAAGATACATCAGTCCCTTTGAGATCCTTGATCACATTGGAGCGATGAAATATCGACTGACACTCCCACCTAAGCCATCTCAAGTACATGATGTGTTCTATATATCACTCTTTATTAAGTACATACCAAACCCCTTACATGTGTTGAATCCTGGGGTGGTACCATTAGAGAATGATCTCTCATATGATTAGCAGTTGTTAAAGATCTTAGATCATAGAGACAAAGTTCTATGAAATAAGAAAATGAACTTGGTTAAAGTGATATAGAGAAACCACAAGTTTGAAGAAGTGAAGTGGAAACCAGAGGAGGTGATGAAATAGAGTTAACTTCATCTATTTTGTGTGTGAAATGAAAGTTTCAAGGTTGAAATTTATAAATGGGGGAATATTTTAACAACCCAAACTTTTATAAATAAAATTTCCTTTATGGTTGAATTAAACATCTCATTATGTATTATGGTTATAGAAAATACATGTAGCTACTTGGTTATATTATATCATATCAAATTTAAAATACCATTAATAATATTAACTATTGATAATATAGTCATTGAATAATGATCATATGATTTGTATAAATATTGGGTTTTGATAAATCCAACCGACATAAAAAAAATGAAGTGATGGAATCAACCAGCAGGATTGTACCCTACAAATCCCATTTATTAGAAATTATAAGGGAGATAACATCACTAGGATTTGACCTTGACCAAGACCAAGTTTATATCCAACAACTTAAGAATGAGCGAGACTATTTATGGGATAATTTCAAGCTCATCATGATCACAACCCAAACCATGTACTCCGAACCACCCCATGAAAGTCTCACCATTTCACACCTTACCCTTAGGGTGTTTTCTAGTATAATAAATGGATATGTATCAATAACCTAATAATATGAATATTTATATTGTATAGAATGATGGATATATTTTCATCTTATTATTGTTACTTTATAAATGATTTTTATTTTGATACAATAAAACACAAATTATATTTTTGGGTAATATTAAAATTAAATTAAGGCATTTATTTTGGAGAATTAATGGATTATTGAAATAAATAATATTTTAATAAAATATTATTATTAAATAATTTTTATTAAATATAAATGATCATATAAATTTTATTAAGTCAAATGAAATTTTTATAAGGGTTTGAAAACTATTTTTGTCAAAAAACCTAGTATCTCTCAATAAATGTCGATTATTATTTTAAAAGTGAAAATTCAAATATTTAGAAAATTATTTGGATAAAATAAATATTATTTTTGGAATACTTATTTTGAAATTATTCAATGGTGAATTATTCATAATTTTATGAGACATTCAAAATTTCAGGTAAAATTTAAATACAGTATAAATATATGGTGTGTATTATGACATCATAATGACCCAAAAATGATGTAATAAATACTATAAAGGGTATAAATGACCAAAAATATATTTCAAAATTTAAAATAATTTAATTTTAAGTTTATTTTATTACTTTTATATAGACTTTATGAATTCTCCAAAATGTATAATATATTTTAAGGTTTTTGAATCATTTCTTTAAGGACATGGATCATTCTACATCACCAAGGGAAATATTTTAACAAGTTAAGACCTTAGACTAATAAAATAATTAAATCCCATGATAAGGTTTGTGGTTTTGATTACTTTATTATATAGATTCGAAAACCTATGTTTGAGAAATAATAATGAATTTCCCACCCATTTCCTATATAAACCCACAAAACCTCCCACTTATCTTCACTTAAAAAACTTTGAGTATGTACTCAATCTTCCCTACCATTTCTATAGTCCTCCAAAGGTTCCCATAAGCTCTCAATAATCTCCTCCAAATCTTTTGGAATCACACTCTCAATGTAAGATATCTCTCACTCTTCTTTTATTTAAGCACCTCCTTTATATTATGCCTCTTAATTTCACTTTTTCCATGTTAGGATATGTTATTACATACCCCCTTACATTGAATTTTATGTCTATATTATGAGATAATAATTTTAATATCATTAATCTTTCCCATGAACCTTTATGTACATCCGTTACCAAGCCGAAATTTAGTAAGGGATCCTCTCATTTTCCTCTTTATTCAAGAATCTTCATTATATTATGCCTTTTATCTCCAATTATTAATGTTGAGATATATTATTATATACCCCTTACTATATATTTGATGTATAAATGATGATATACCCCTTTAAATATCATTTAATCTTGTAAGAACCTGGATCTTCATTTCAGGTATGGATCTTGATTTCGGGTTGTTTTTTAGGAAAAAAGAAGAAATGGGGTTTTTCTAAGTACACACCATGTACTTATGATTACAAACCGTGTACCTGGTTTCCACGTAAAACCATGTACTATCCATGTAACGGCCGAGTACAAGGCTGTGTGATGACCTGGAAGATCACTTAAGTCGAGGGCCGGTTAAGGCTACTACACGATGTGTACATTTATTGAACACACTATATAGTTTTCTTTTTTATTTTATATATCGGAGTGAGGTCACATATCATGTCTAGAACTAACTTCTTCTTCTTTTGTTTCATACAGGAGCACTTAGGAATGACAAATGAAGATCGAACCCCCAATTCTCCATCCAACCTCTAATTGAGACGCCGTTAGGTGTGTTGGAATCCCATCAGTGAGTTCTCAATTCCTATAGATCCTTTCTTACTAATTACTCCTCTCTTATAAGTTATTCAAGGTTGAGAGTTTTTCACCTTTTTGTAGATCTATGCCATTTTAGGCTGATTCAAGGACTAAGATTCAAGTATATTGATCGTGTGATATCAAGGTTGGTGGTTTGTGCCTTTTGTTGTGTTGTTTTGGATTATATATTCATAAAGTGATGTATACCCATGCTTGGAGTATTTCTTGATTTTTAATTTAACCCTTCTTATCACCTAATATGGTTTACTTAATTGATAAAGTGTAGTTGCTTATATAAAAGGTTATATACCTTGATTAAGGGAAACCATGGGTGTGTTTCCCTTGTTTGACTGTTTTCTAGTCATTTGGTCTAGGATGCCTATTAGGATTGCTATGTTTTCCATGCCTTTATTGTTAGGATGAAGTCAATGATTATGTAAGATTCCTGAGTTATGCATTGTGAAGGTTTGACCAAGGGGAATTGACTGTGAGAGATTCTCAAGGTAATGACATTTATGTATATTTTACTGTTATGTTGATCTAGGGGTATTGACTGTGAGAGCTTCCAGGTGGTCATCGACCTGGGGGTTAGACCTTGAGAACTTCCTAGGTGGTCATCTATAATTTATTTATGCTATGTTGATCAAGGGGTATTGACCGAGAGAGTTTCTCAAGTGGTTTTTTGTAAATGATTAGTGATAAGTTAGACTAAAGGGGTTAGATCATGAGAGCTTCTCAGAGGGTCGTTATTAAATGATTTTTGTTATGTTAGAATAGGGGAATTAGACTGTGATAACTTTCCCAAGGGGCCATGATTGAATAATTGAATGATTTTGATGAGTCTTCCAAGCCAAAACACAAGCTTGGACTTGGTCTTAGATGGTCTTTTGAGACATCTGTTTTGTTACATATACATGGGATAAAGATATTAAGTAGATCCCAAGGTTTACACGATTCAATGGATTGAATAATAAATGTGAATGAATGTAATTGAAAACTATAATATTATTTACTTTTAAGTACTTCCTAGTTTATTGTTCATTTCTGCATATTACCTGCTATATATATTCACTGATAGTTAGAAACAGATATTTTGGTGATCGGGATTCATCTCAAAAACTATTTGGGTCATGTTTTGGACCCAAATAGATTATATTATTGTGGAAATAGATAAGGTAAAGCGACCTTCTTCATTAGGTACTTGATTTCTGTTAGCACTCGAGAACATGGGACCAAGCTGAGGATTGCGATGCTACTGGATTTTACTATTTCTTTTGTACATCGGTTTCTGTATTTCTTTATAACATTTTGACTTGTTTGGATATTTTCATAGATACATATGCCATGCATTATATATATATATATTGTGGATTCTATTGGATTTACTTTTAGTCTTCCACTATTTACTTTTGTGGTATTACTACTTCCACTATTACTTACTATTTTTTTTTCTGCTGTGTATACTTTTCCAATGAGGTAATAGTTTCCCCATTATCAAACCTTGGCCCTCACTTCTAGTTGGTAGCCTTTGGATTTTGGGGAAATTCTATTGAGGTCATGTGACCAACCGGGTACAAGGCACCTTTGGGCGACACCCAGATTTGGGACGTTACAAAGTGGTATCAAAGGAGGCTATTTTCTAATTTTCCATACTATTTAGAGCCTATATACTGGGATAAACATGAGTATGTAGTTGTTAATAAGTTGTGCTTGGAAGTAACTAACCCGTGTAAGGGAAAATCCAAGTTACCTCGAATATTGTAATTTTTCTGGTTTTACAAATGTTATAGTTGATTTGATTTCACCGTTGGTTGACACACTTGTTTTGTGTTGTTATTATTAATATCATCATGGTTCTATTTATGTTGCAACATGATAATATGAGGGTATGACATCTCATGCATCATATAGGAACTTGCTAGAGATCACATGTCATGCATTCTTGTCATGCCATTTAGGGTAAATTACTGATTGTATGTTGTTGTGATAGATGGGGTGATAGATATGAATGCTGTTGTGATAGATGTTGTGATAGAAATACCTTCTATTTTTGATAGGGTATTGGTATATGTAAAGTTTCATTTTTATGGATTCCAAGATTTGGTCCCTAAGGTGTTATGATCCCTCTTGGATCAAAATTTGATGGATCATGTTTGAAATTTAATTGAATTATGTTAATATGATATGATTAAGGATGCCAAACATTGATTTGTAGGGATTATGGGATATCATGGATTAGAACTTGGCATGCCTTGGAAAAATTTTAAGTTTTTAAGAGTTACAGAGAAGTTTTGGAGGCTTACTGTCTGGAAACCCAAGCAACACGATGTGTGATGTTCTGAATACACGCCATGTGTTCTTTTGTTATGGAATAACTGACTTTTCTTAAGTACAAGTCATGTACCATATGTACACCCCGTGTAGTTTTTGACCATGTGACTGACTGTGTGAGTAGAGACATGGGGTTGATAGATGTTTGGTAGAACACGCCGTGTACTGGGAGTACACATCGTGCTGTAAAAGAACATGTATCTGGCCATGTGACTAACGACACAGGTGGATGAAACTTAGGTTGTACACTCCATGTCTAGATTATATACGCCATGTATTAATCGACCATGTATCCATCTATGTGACTAACAACACGGGTGGATGGAACTTACGTGGTACACGCCGTGTCTGGAGTGTACATGCCGTGTAGTGTTACACAAGCAGGACTGTGTAGTTCTAGCCATGTAGAAGTACATAGGTCGGAAGGGGATATTCAAGGTCACATCGTGTCTCATGAGGAACATTCCTTGTGTTTGGGGTGTTACATGATCAGGTTGGAAGAGGTATATTCCCATGTTAAAAGCTTACAGGAACACTTTGTGTAGTAGTTATACACGCCATGTAACCTTATTTTGTAAAACTTTAATGCTTTCATTATCCTATTCTGTTATAGAACTTTTAAGTTGCCATCCTTTATAATCTTGAATTGAGGTGTGCGCTTGACCTTGAAGAGTCATGTCACCAAGATGTCCTTCAGTTTTACGCCGGGTACAAGGTGATGATCAGACACCAGAAATGGTAGATTAGGGACTACCAGTAGATCCTTCTATCATGCCCGTTTTGGCACCAGCTATTATACTGGATGTAGGTGCTGATGCATAGTTTCATGAAGGATTTATGTGGATGATGTGGAATTTTCAGGGAGCACCACATCCTGCCCCAACTATGGCAGAGTTGATGAGGGTGTTCCAGCAGCCGCATCCTCCCACTTTTTCAGGAGATAGAGGACCACAGGCTACAAAGTCATGGTTAGAGGCCATTCTTTCCATATTTGAGCATATGAAGATACCTCTAGAGAGGAGGGTGAATATTATGACTTACATGATACATGATTCCTCCAAGAGATGGTGGGATGTTATCTCATGGGTGGGACATCATAGGTACATGGCTTGGGAAGAGTTTTAGAGGACCTTATATGATTACTTCTACCCCGAGATGTTGAGGGCTGACCAAGCCCTAGAGTTCATGCATTTGGAGCAGGGCACTCTTTTAATGATGGATTAATCTTCTCGCTTTATAGAGATTCAACGCTTTAAACCTATTTTGGGAGGTGATGAGTTATCACCGTCTAGGCGGTTTGAGGATGGTCTCGGGTATGACATCTGATTATAGGTGAATGTTTTTAGGTTGACTTTGGTGACTGCTATAGTAAATCAGGTGCTGATTACCAAGAACAATCTGAGGGAGTTAGGAGCTGTAAGCTAGGGTGGTTTAGCATCTAGGGTTGGCACTCTTTTGACTGATAGAAAGAAGAACCACAGGGAGCTATCACATGATGTTTCTTGAGGTAGCCGAGTGGTGTGATACCAGTGCAGAAGGAGCGGGAATAAGATAACACATTGCTTGAGGGACCCAATCGAGTACTGATATTGTGGCAAGATGAGTCATCTTCAGTGTTTTTCCAGTTTTTCTCACCAGCAGCTAGTGAGAGGGGATCTGTTATGACTCCACATTTAGGATTAGGACCAACAGTTTCTCCTCAGATAGGAAATTAGAGTTTGTTAGGCCGCTCAGGATGAGGAGGTGGTTGTGGCCATGGTAGCCAGGAAACAAGTTTTCAATGACAGAAGGGTGGAACAACTCAGGACAGTCAGATAGGGTCATAGGGTCATGGTGGATGTCATAATTTTGCGATGGAATAGACCTAGAAGGAGTAGGATCTCGGACCCTCTATAGTGAGAGGTACGATTCTAGTTGCTTCAGTTTTAGCTTCTTCTCTTTTTAATATAGGGGACCATTGTGGAGATCCTTGGGATATGTATCTTTACTTCTAATGAAGTTATGATGCTAGACACTCTGTTGGGGATTAGGAAAACTAGTGTATGTCAGTGAAAGGAGTTCCCTCTTGAGGTTGGTGGGTGTCACTTCTTGTGGGACCTCTATGTCCTAGAGATTATAGGCTTTGATGTCAGTATTATAATGGACTACTTGGTCTCTTTTTAGGCCTTTGTTTACTGCTATCGCCTTATGGTGAGTTTCACATCATTAGAGGGCTACTATTTTCTACAAAAGGGAGAATGGGATGTCTAGGAAAGAAGATCTAGACCCGAGCACCATGGGTTGGGAGGAATCACAGCCCAGATTACTAGTTTATATCTAAATGACTAGGGGACTTCACAAATGGACTTTCCTCCATTGGTGGATTATTTTAGAGATGTATTTACAAATGAATTTTCAGGTTTACCTCTATAGAGATAGGAATATTTATCTATTGAGCTTGTGAAAGGAGCAGCACTGATGTCCATTCCTCCATATAGGATTGCTACACCAGAGTTATAGGAGCTCAAGAAGCAGTTAGAGGAGTTTCAAGAAAAAGGTTTCATTTTAAACAGTACTTCTCCTTGGGGTTCTCCTGTTCTTTTTTTGAAAAAGGTAGACAATACCCTCAGACTTTGTGTGGATTATCAGAAGCTGAACCAGTTGATGGTCAAGAACCGAGATGATCTCTTTGATCATCTTCGAGGGGACCAGGTTTTCTCGAAGATTTACTTGAGATTCAGTTATCATAAGTTGCGCATTAGACCATTAGATATACCTCTTACCACCTTTCAGAGTAGGTATGGTCTATACGAGTACTTGGTTATGCCATTCGGTCTCACGAACACGCTGGAAGTTTTCATGGAACTGATTAACTGAGTGTTCCATCCTTGGATTTTTTTGGTAGTCTTCATGAATGATATCTTAGTGTAATCTCACACTCGACACGACCATGCCATCCATCTTGAGGTCATATTGAGTACACTGAGAGAGCATCAGTTATATGCTAAGCTCTCAAAGTTACACTTTTGTATGGACCATATTCACTTCTTGGGTCATGTTGTCTTAGAAAAATAGTATCAGTAGACCTAGAGAAAGTAATAGAAGTAGTTTCCTGGGAGAAGATGAAGAATTTCTTTGAGGTACAATTTTTTATGAGGCTGGCTGGTTACTACAGGTTATTTATTCAGAACTTTTAACACTTAAAAACACTAGTTACAAGCCTGACTAAGAAGGGTGTGAAGTACTTGTGGATAGATTCATGTGATTCATCCTTTCAGGAGATGAAAGGGAGATTGACTTCAGCACTAATACTAATTTTTTTATAGTTGGGAAAGAGTTATATTGTTTACTATGATTCATTAGGTATCAGGCTAGGAGCAGTGATTATGCAGGGGGAAGGAGTCGTTGTGTACAGGTCTTGGCAGTTGAGGCCACATGAGAGGAAATACCCGATGCATGATCTCAAGTTGGCTGTAGTTGTGAATGCTTTGTGCTATTGGAGGAATTATCTTTTGGGAGAGAATTTTGTGGTATACACTAACCAAAAAATCCTCAAGTATATCTTTACTCAGCCTGATCTGAATTTGAGATAGCGAAGGTGGGTTGAGTACCTTAAGTCTTTTGACTTTGAGCTTGCCTACACGCCTGGGAAAGACAACGCAGTGGCTGATGAATTGAGTAAGAGAACTCAGATACAGGCAGTTCAGGAGGCTAGCAGTGAGTGACAGCTTATGGCTATGTTCTCTAAGATGCATTTGGAGGTGCATGATAGACATGGGAATACTTTTCTTTCTTTTATATCTATTACCAATACTCTACTAGATCTAGTGTGAATGAGGAGGATATTAGATTCTGAAGGACCAGTCCTAAGGGAGAGTGTGTTAGGAGAGGACCCAACTCCTGGGTGGACCATAGGTGAGGATGAGGTTTTGCATTTTTATGGGTGCATATGGGTGTCAAAAGACATACTCGAGGAGATGTTTTGAGATTTTAATGCCTCAGTATGATTAGTTCATCCTAGTGTCACCAAGATGTATCGATATCTACATTGTCAATATTGGTGGCCAGGCAAGAAGAGGAATATTACTGGTTTTGTTATGAGATTTTCCACCTCTCAGTAGGTGAAGTCAAAGCATCGGTGACTAGAAGGGCTATTACATCAGTTACCCATTACTAAGTGTAGGTGGAATGATGTCGCAATGGATTTCGTGATGGATTTACCAAGGCCGCCTTGAGGAAATGATGTTGTATGGGTTGTTGTTGACAGACTCATGAAGGTTTCACATTTCCTACCAATCAAGGAAACCTTCAGGGTTGATGAGATTGGAAAGCTGTACATACAAGAGATTGTATGTTTGAATAGGGTTCCACAATCTATCATTTCAGATAGGGACACTTAGTTTACTTCTCATGTCTATAAGGGACTATAGAGGGCTTTGGATACACATGTACTTTTGAGTACAACTTACCATCCCTAGACAAATGGCTAGTCCGAGTGCACGATTTAGGTTTTGGAGGACATGATTCGAGCATGCATTCTTGATTTTGGGGGCTCTTGGGAGAGACAAATACCCCTAGTGGAGTTTTCCTACAATAGTAGTTTCCATGAAATGATTAAGATGACACCTTATGAGGCTTTGTATGGTAGGCCATGCCGATCACCCCTATGTTGGATGGAGGCAAGAGAGGCAGCTATGCTGGGACCTCATCTTGTCCAGGAGACCATTGAGTAGGTGGAGTTGATTTAGAATAAGATGGATACTACACATTCTTAGTAGAAATATTATGCTGATCGACATAGATGACCTTTGGAGTTCGAGGTTGGAGATTAGATTTTCTTACGTGTCACACTGAGGTCAGGACATAGGAGGATTATGAGATAAGGGAAGATTTCACCAAGATATGTTGAGCCGTTTGAGGTTTTGGAGAGATTCGGTTTGGTTTCCTATCGGTTTTAGTTACCTCAGAGGTACTGGGCTATGCATGACTTTTTCAGGTTTCTCAGCTACGACGTTACTTTTCAGACCCATCTCATGTTTTTCAACTCGAGGAGGTTAAGTTAGAGGTGGATGCATCCTTTGAGGAGCACCCTATTCGGATTGTGGATCGAAGCATAAATGTTCTCTATGGTCTGTCTATTCTTTTGGTATGGGTGCTATGGAATCACAAGCGAGTGTGGAACAAGACTTGGGAGAGGGAGGCCGACGTATGATGGCAGTGGACAGAGTTGTTCGCAAATTCTTCTTCACCACCCTTGAGAGGGAAATTTAGGGCTGAATTTCTTTAAGGGGAGAAGTTTTTAAGAACCAAAATCTTCATTTCAGGTATAGATCTTGATTTTGTGTTGTTTTTGAGGAAAAATCAAGAAATGAGGTTTTTCTAAGTACACACAGTGTACTTTTGAGTACATGCTGTGTACCCAGTTGCCACATACAACCATGTACTAACCATGTAATGGCCGAGTACATGGCCGTGTGATGACCTGATAGACCGCTTAAGTCAGGGGCTAGTTAAGGCTACTACAAGGTGTGTAAATTTAATGAACACATGGTGTAGTTTTATTTTTATTTGATATATCGGATCGGGGTCACGTCTCATGTATAGAACCAACTTATTCTTCCTATGTTTCGTACATGAGTGCTCAAGAATGAGGAACAAAGATCAAACCCCCAATTCTCCATTCAACCTATGATTGAGATGCTGTTGGGTGCATTGGAATCCAACCAGTGAGTTATCAATTCCTCTAGATCCTTTCTTCCTGATCCCTCCTCTCTTATGAGTTATTAAAGGTTGATAAATTTTCACCTATTTGTATATCTATACTTTTTTAG
The DNA here is from genome assembly GCA_963277665.1 of Viscum album. Lineage (NCBI taxonomy): Eukaryota > Viridiplantae > Streptophyta > Magnoliopsida > Santalales > Viscaceae > Viscum > Viscum album. The sequence goes on along the minus strand of OY728148.1, from coordinate 1,092,966,710 downwards.
GCTGATTCAAGGACCAAAATTCAATTATATCGATCATGTGATATCAAGGTAGGTGTTTTGTGCCTTTTGTTGTGTTTTTTTGGATTATATATGCATAAAGTGCCGCATACCCATGTTTGGGGTATTGATTGATTTGAAATTTAACCATGTTTATCACCTTCTATGGTTTAATTAATTGATAAAGGGTAGTTGCTTATGCATAAGGTTATATACCTTGATTATGGGACACCATGGGTGCATTTTCCTTGTTTGACTGTTTTCTGACCATTTGGTCTAGGATGCCTATTAGTCTAGACTTGTTTTCCATGCCTTTCTTATTAGGATGGAGTTGATGATTATGTAAGATTCCTGATTTATGCATTGTGAAGGTTTGACCAAGGGGAATTGACTACGAGAGATTCCTGGGATAGGGTCATTTATGTATGTTTTACTATTATGTTGACCCAAGGGTATTCATTGTGAGAGCTTCCAAGTGTTCATAAACCCAGGGGTTAGACCACGAGAGTTTCCCTGGTGGTCGTTTATAATTTATTAATGCTATGTTGACCAAGGGGTATTAACCATGAGAGTTTCCCAGGTGGTAATTTGTAAATGATTAGTGCTAAGTTAGACCAAAGGGGTTAGACCGTGAGAGATTCCCAGAGGGTCATTATTAAATGATTGTTGTTATGTTTGACCAGAGGGATTAGACTGTGAGAGCTTTCCCAAGGGGTTTTGATTGAATAATTAAATGATTTTGATGAGTTTTCCAAGACAAAGCACAAGCTTGGACTCAATTTTAGATGGTCTTATGAGACATCTGTTTTGTTACGTACACAGGGGATATAGAGCTTAGGCTAGATCCCATGGTTTACATGATTCGATGGATTGAATAATAAATGTGAATGAATGTAATTGAAAACTGTATTATTGTTTACTTTTGAGTACTTCCTAGTTTATTGATTTATTTTTGCATATTTCCTGCTATATATATTCACTGACAGTTAGGTATAGATTGTTTGGTGATTGACTACTAGGATTCATCTCACACCCTGTTTTGGTCATGTTTTGGACCCAAAAAGATTATATGGTTATAGGTAAAGATAAGGGAAATAACCCTTATTCACCAGGTACTTGATTTCTATTGGAGATGGAGAGCATGGGATGGAGCTGAGGCTTGTGATACTGCTGGAGTTTACTGTTTCTTTTGTACTTTGGTTTCTGTATTACTTTCCAACATTGTGACTTGTTTGGATATTTTAATAGATACATATGCCATGCATCATATATATATATTGTGAATTATATTGTATTTAGTTTCAGTCTTATGCTGTTTACTTTTGTGATATCACTGCTTCCACTATTAATTACTATTTGTTTTCCACTGTGTATACTCTGCCAATGAGGGCATAGTTTCCACATTATCAGACCTTGGCCCTCACCGTTAGTTAGCAACCTCTGGAATTTGGGGAAACGCGCTTGAGGTCATGTGACTAATTGGGTATGGGGCACCTTTGGGCAGCACCCAGATCCAAGATGGTACAAATCCCTCCCATGAACATTTATACTCCCCCATTATACTATCGAAACTTTACTGTGATCTCCCATTCCAAAAAATTGTGTAGTGAATACCCATACCCATTTACTATCAAGGGTGTTCAACTTTATGCACTTATACTTATTTTATTTGAGAATTACATATATGTTTTCCCAAATCCTTGATTGTGGAATAAAATGTGACAATAAATTATTCCATGTTGTATGATCTATGTGGTACACTTATGCATGTGAGTGAAATGAAAGTGAAGGGTGAGTCTAGGATTATATAGTGCCCTAATTAATTGAGTAATGTTTTAGTCTCATGAGACGCAATGAAAGGGATTAAGGAGTGAACCTAATCTATCACGAGACCTTATCCATCATGATGTCTTGGCAGTTAGTGTTGAACTATGTTTATGATGCCATATTTTAAGTTGTTTCCACATTTCCCACATTTCCTTTATGTTATCATGCTATATCATGCTATATCATGCCTCATTGTTCATGTTTATGATTATCACCCCTTTTATGTCTCATTGATATGCCTATTATCTAACATGTAATACTTTATTCATGTTATTCCATGTTTATTCCCTTACTAGGCTTTATAGATCACCCTTTTTTATGTATGTCCTTAGGTTATCCCATGCAGTTTTAAGTACGATGGAATAATATGAGAATGTTAAGTAATTTTTCAATAATTGTGATGTATTATTTGTTTTAATTTGTTATGTAATGTACCTAATTCTCAAATAAACTAGGCTTATCAATCTTTCAGGTTCTATTATATGAAATCTTATGTAATAAATCAAGAATTAATGTGTAATGAAGAGAAGGTTTTTCATATTCTCCACCACTCTCCATAATTTCATTGGAAATTATTTTCTCTTCCATGTATATATTTTAATTATCATGGATTTATATGGAATCATTTACACCAATTTGATTTTTTCTCAACTGTATACCATTTCTATATACATTATCAATTAAAGGAAGTTTATTAAGAAATTTATTTCATTGATTGGGGAAATATTCCATATTATTATTTCAATATGGATAAATATTTATTTATAAGGAATTTTGATAATGAATTGTATCGATAATTAAATAAATGAGGAATTCATAGGGTATAAAAGTGATGGGTGGGGATCAATTATAGATTTCCCCTCGATGAATTGACAGGTCTCATAAGGAAAAATAGGTTTCCAGGTAATTGGTGTATACCTACCCATTCAATGAAAGTGTCTTGGAAAAGTCCTTGATGGTAAGATTCATAATATCCTATATAAGGACTTGATGTTAAGATCATGACTATCTAGATTTATGCATTTCCTTTATTAATATTTTTTTCATTATCCATGTAATTTCTATGTTGATATTATCCATAAATATAATTTTAACTCTTTTTTTTGATTTAATGACATGAATTTTGATTATTAACTCTTCTATATTGATTATTCTTTATTTACTTTTGATATCTTTCAATGTATGTAACCCTTACCGAGAATTTGAGATCACCATTTATTTGTTTTCCTTTCCCTAAGACATGAAGAAGGAATATTTGAATGATTTTCAAGGATGAAGGAAATATTTTCATGAATTTTTTAATTTCCAATGTAATATGGAATTCATGTATGTATATAGTTTTCCAAGAATTATAAACTGACCAATATTGGGTGGTGTTATCCCTTGTATCTTGTACCAATGTAATAATTAATCACCAACTCTGGGTTACTAGATTTGGGGCTGCTATAGTTGGTATTAGATAAAGTTTATTAAAAATATTGGGAACTATATTTTAGAAAAACATAGATAACATGAGCATTATAACCCATCAAAATATTTAATAACTTTTAACTTAATAGGTATTTTTCCATGGATCAATATTCATAATGATTTTGAGCTAACTAAAGGTATAGTAATGTTTAGAGATGACACCCAGGGGAAGGAAGGGAATAAACACCTATGGCCAATATAGGTATTACCCTATAGAGAATACCAATACAATAGGTATGCCGAGCAAATCATGGATATATTAGGGAATCTAAATTAGATTATGATTAACATCCTTACCCGTATGGAGAAACCAAACATGATAGAAGCTAGATTTAAGGATATTATGATTAAACCTAACCAACTATCTTAAGTTATGATAAAAAATTTGAACCTAACTAAATTTTACAACAATAAGATAAAAGTGGAGTTTCTTGAATGTTCAGGTGATGGATACTATAAAAGGAAAAATATTCAACATCCCAAATGTCAAGAATGTGATAATGAGAACTTGGGTAAATACTTAAAGGGAATGAGTTTTTTTATAATTGTGGAGAAAAAGGACACCATGCTCATAATTACAAAGGCAATAAAGAATCTATTAATTTTCAGTGCTTTAACTATAAGGAGATGAGGAATTATGCAAACTAATTCCACAAGCATCAAGGATGACCTTAACAATTTTTTGTGTGGAATTTATTGATGATATATTGAAATACTCTAAGGATTATGAAGAGAATGAGAATCAATTGAGAATCATTCTTGAATATTTTATTAGAAAAGGTGTTATATTAAAAATTTAGTAAGTTTGAATGTTGATTTCATGAATTTTCTTTTCTTGGCATTATTATCTCCATTTATGGAATATATTTTTATCGTTTTAAGATAAAATAAAATCAAATAATTTCCCTCATGGATGAATGTAACATTCAAGTATTTTAATTTAGGGTAATTATGGTTAATTTGGAGAAAATATGATTATGTTTTCATTATATAGTATTTTGGTATAAGGATTAAGAGAAAAAATCCAAGAATTATTCTAATAATATTTAATTGTATGAAAAATTTAGAAAATGGGGATTTTGGAAACATATGTTGAATGGTGTCAATCACCCAGAAAAGTGATTTTTATGAAAAATTGATATTTTTTTGAGATATCTATTAAAGAATGTATAGATGTACTTTAAGGTTATCATGTGATATGATAAGGTGATCCATGGTGAAGTTTATAATGTTTTTTTGTAGTTTATTTGAGAAAAAATATATTAGGAAATATACATATTTGAATGATAAAGGTTGTTTGGGGATAAAAAAATGAGTTGATTTTAGAAGAATAATTGATAAAACCTTTTTAAATTTTTAGGTTCAAATTTAATCAAGTATATTTGATGAGTTTTAAATTTATCTTTGGTTATTATTAATATTTTATAGATTAATTTTTATGAAGGTTTATTAATATTAGTTATTATTTTAGCTTTTTCTAACCATTACACTTGAAAATTAACTTTTTATTAATAGAATCACTTTTTAGGCAAAGTGAGAAACTAGTCACAATTAATCCAGCGACGAAGCCTCATAAGGAAAAGTAAATCCATCAAAGTATAACCTCATCCTATTGGTAATTTCCTCCCTATAAAGTTTCCAGTTCATAAGACATACCTTAGCATCAGATTCTTCGTCGATAACAACTTCGAAGCGAGACACCATTTTGTCCCAGGTTCGAATATACTCTTCTTTGCTGATTTTCCCATAATTGAAGCCTCTCATCAGGATCATATCCTATTTGTCAATCCAATTATCCTGCTCTCTGTTGGCCTCCACTTGAATAGTTCTTCCCATCATCTCTGCCTCTTTCTGTGGTATGTTGGCATAAAGGAATTCTTCCACCATTTCCTCCTCAGAGTATAAGATAAGCTCTTTAGAGTCCTTTTCCACTTGGATACACTTTGCATTAGGTTTACAACTCAGACTAAACTTGTCATTGCTGGTTCCCTGAACCGCAACTTGAGGCTTCTCCTGCACAACAATCAATGAAGCAGATGACATTTCTTTCTCGCACGGTTTATACTTTTTACCCGATCGTGTCTCCATTAGTTCTAGTATATGCGAGTAGTCCTTGCGGCCCTTACCCTTCTTCTTCTTAGGGGTATTCCCCTCCTCATGCCCCTTGGTTACAATGTTGTCCTCATAAGACTCCATACCTTTTGTTTCTACTCCATTCAGATCAAAGGGTTGATCTATTATAGGCTCCTCGGTGTCCAAACACTCAAAAGAGTTGTTGGTCTGGACACCCTCTAGGTTCAGTCCCCTCCCTTCTGATTTTTGGATGACCCCTGAAGTAGCAGGAACCACCCCTTCTGTCCAAACCATGACCTCCTTCCTAGAATTACTCCAACCTTCAGCATGAGGTGATTTCAAGGGTGGAATAGCATTCTGCTGTGCCACTGATTTTCTGGTGTCCCGGTCCTTCAAAGATTCCTTGAGCCAATCAAAAACCCCCAATACAGAGGGTTCCTCAACCTTCTTTCCCGCTGCTTTACTCTACACCTAATTGCTCACCACTTGCTTCGTCTGCTTAACATCACCACTCTTCCTCACCTGCACTGGAATCTTCCCCTGGTGAACACCTCGTTTGTAGATAGCATCCGAGTGTCCTAGATGATGACAAGAAGAGCGGAACTCCACCCAATGGTCATAGACCACCAGCTATTTACACAGTACCTCTTCGCCGGCTTCAATCCACACATACTCGACCGGCGGCCTCAATAAATCAACCTCCACACACATACATGGGTTGATCGAATGGCACACAGAAGCCGTGCGCGAGTCAACACATAGAAATAGACCCACTAAATTTCCTAACATACGCATAATCGCAGGATTCTGGAATGGAAGAGGTAGTTCCAGAAGGCTTACCCAAACTGGGATTGAAGGAGAATCACGATTCAGGTAAAGATTGTAGCTCCACTGAAAAAGGTAGAAACCGCAGCCGCTGCACTTCCTGGGCGCACACGACAGTGTACGAACAAAATCCTATGAAGAAGAGCATCGAACCATCAAATTCCTTTTATCTAACAGCCCGAAAACCGCTCGTTCTTTAAGTACCCAAGTTTTTAAGATAAACCTATCAAAGTCATCCACTGACGACTGTCTGTTCTTAAAACGGGAAACCAAAGTTAGGTTTAGAAAGCTCTCCGCCTCCGTAAACTCCAGAGCCGAAATCGGAATCACAAGATCGCCTTCCCTAATACCAGGGACCTTAGGACCTAGGTTAATCTCAGGAAATCTCAGGATCGAATCAGGATCAGTGAAAGGGTGAAAGTCGCGTCTTCGTCCACTATGAGAAGTCCATGGATCCTCCCCCCTTCCGCCGACCAACAACGGAGGGGGGGGGGACGCCGTCGTCCCCATTAGGTTTTCGTGATCGCCTCATCGCGCTCCATATCCCCTTCTAACCATTTCAGTTTTAAATTGGAGGAATAAATTTTCATCGCTTTATAGATCTTATAGTCGATTATAAGTTTATTTTAGTTCCTAAAGCATAAAAATTCATCATGATCATGATTATTCACATAAAAATATTAAATCATTCATATATAATGGAAAGAAATTATGTAAGTAAATTTTATCATATTTTATATTATAATGGCAAAGGAACTTCTCAAATTTAAGAAAACCAAAGATAAATCTATTAAGTATTATATGAAATTTAACACTCATATACCAAGGTACATATTATAGTATCATCTACATGTATGAGTCTTATATAGGTACATGCATAAAAATTTTCCTGGTCATAACCTAAAATTGAAGTTCATGATAAAATCTATATCCAGTTTTATTATTATGTTATGATATATTCAGTTTAGAAAAGAAAAATTAAAATTGAAAGGAAATAATTTATATAAGAAAGGGAAAATGCAATGCCTCAACATTTTAGTTTATATTTTCTTTTTAAAGAACACTGTGTTTGATAGCATACACTAAACACAACACCGAGCGTAAACAAAACTCAATATAATATTATTTAAATTTGGCCATTATAACCTAACTGTTGGTTTGGAGGGTATAAATAAGAATAACCATATTATGAAATATATGTAATTTTTCCCTTAATAAAATTAATAATAAATAATACATTTATTATTAATTTTTTTAAATGATGATAAAATCTTTTGAAGAGAAAAGAGATATTTTCTATAGAACTGTTTTTATGTGTGCAATGTATTTTTATCTTAATATATTAAATTAATTACTATTGATAAATTATTCTAAATAATAAAGTAGATTTTATGTTCATTTTAATTAATAAACATTCATTTAATTATGGTTATTAGGAAAGAAATGATAATAAAGTCAATTTATTCTTCAAAAAGACACCTTTAAAAATGGTTTTTATTTCATTTTGTGAATGAATATTTTAATTAATTTATACCTCTATTATAAAATGTATTTAAATAAAATTATATATATTTTAAATAATCATATCATAATAGGCTTAGGATAAATTTTTATAACTTTCTAAAATGAGTGATTTTTGAATGAATAGTGAAAAATGCCTTTTTTGTAAAACTATCATTTATTTTCATTAAATCAAGTAAGTTAAAAGTATCATTCTATTTTGAATTTGGTTTTAAAGTAAAATAATATACCATTTATTAAAAATATTCTAATTAATTCTGTAGTATTCAATATTATAATTGATTTTGGTATAAGTTCATTTTTATGGTTAAAAACACATTTGTTTAGAAACTGTTTTCGACATGTTTTTCATACTTATATTAAAATAAATTTCTTCAAATTATATAAATTGAATCTTGAAAATTTTATTTAATATTTATAATTAGGTTGTAAAATTTGGTAAATATTTCAATTTCATTTTTAGTCATAATGAATAATAACCATGGTAAAAGTTTATCACCACAATAAGGGGTAAAACAAGTTAATTAAGGTTAAAACTATGACATAAGTTCTCAAAATAAACCCAAAAATTTCATTCATATCACTATATTAGTGGAATTAAACTATATCCATCCTAAAATCGAAAATATATATTTTTGGTTCCACTTTCCTTTGGTTATGTCCTTTATATTATTTTAAGTTAAGAAAAATTACAAAATGTCACTCTCTTTTAATATCTCTAAAATGTTGTTATAGGGATAAAAAGAAGACATGAATAGTTATAAATGGTTATTTTTAAGATTAATAAATTTTTTTTTATGATATTTTTTTAATATTTTTGAGATAGTATAATTTCCTTGAATGTTTATGCAATGCCGACACAATACTTGTTCAAACCATAGAAAAATAAAATAAATGATTTAAAAACATTAAAAGTAATATATTTTGGAAAAATTATGATTAACCATGAATTTATTATAAAATAAAAATCTATAATTTATGTTTAATAATTTTATATTTTCATTCTATTATTATCTTTATTCCTTTAAAATCAAGATATGTGAATAATCTCGAAAATGACCTTAAATGGTATTAAATGTTTAAAAATTATTTTTAAGTATTTATAAAATTATATAAATAATATATTGAATCAATTTGATGTTAAATTATCTATAATATCATTAATGGTTCATTTATGTGCCACTTTTAATTTTATAATTACTTTCATGACTCTTAAAGAGTGAAAGATTTATTCTAATGGTTAAGGCTAAACAGGGTTAATGAGGGGGTTAAACAAAAATATAAGATTTAAAATGAAAAATAAACTTGTATAAAACTTATTGGTTGATTATAATTTGAACTTAACCTCATTATTTTTAAATATAATTTATTTTGGAGTCATTTTACACGAGTTAGTCACATATTATATATTATTTTTTCAACTATCTACCAGCTTACCACCCACCTCACTTATAAAAGGGAACCTCCTATCTACTCTTATTAAAAAAAATTAAGACACTTATATAAAACAATACTCGAAAAAATACCTTTATATATTAATTTCCAATATCTTATTTCTTCTAGTATTTACCTAATACCATCTTAATAAGGCTTAAGGTGTATGGTAATAGAGGATTCCACATAAGAGGTATAACTCTTAACCGAGTTCATTCATTTTAGTTATTCTTCAATATAATTCAATTTTATCATAAACATTATGATTTAATAACATAAATATATTACATATACTTAAATTTAATTATATTCATAAATCAACCCTTATTCAACTCCTTTTCCATCCAATGGAAAATGAAAGCATCGCGCATGCATACGTAGAGACTACTACCTCCACGAAGTGATGTAATTCATTTTTCATCACCACATTGTAGCGTGGTTATAAATTTATATAGAATGAATAAATATTATAATCATTGAATTATAAATATTCTTAAGATAATGAAACCATGACCCAGGTGAAAGGACTGAAACTGTCAAACTGAAACATGTATGAGAAACATACCAGTTTCCACCTGAAAGATAATTTTAATGAAGACTTGTTAATTAACCAGTGATGAGATGTTATAAATGAATAATATATGGTATGATAATTATATATATTTTTATCTTATATATTTATGATAAATATAAATTTATTATACATTATGATAAAATAACATACGAAGCAAGTTGGACTTGTGGTATGTGATTTTTGCTACAATCTCATTTTATTTTAGGATTGTTGTGTTCAAATTTACTTTAATGATCCTAATTTATTAAATCCTATATATTTTATTCTAATATGGTTATGATTTAGTTTTACATGTTTATATTCCATTTATTATCTTATTGGATCAATAATAAACAAGTATGTTACATGTAAGATACTTTATTTTTAGAAATCATGTTATAATGTTTTCCTTCCAACTCTTTTTCTTCCATGCTGAGGTTTTTAAAATGTTTCAAGAATTTTATTATTTACACTAAAATTATTATTTGTTTTCATTTTCAACCATATTATAATTTATTTACAATTTTTTAGCTGTAATATTCTTTTCATTTTCCAAAAAGGTTTTTTTTTGTAATTTTTACCAAAAGTGTGAAATGAATCTTTGTTTTAACATTTATCACATGGATGAAATTTCTTGCCATCATGAACATTCTTTTATTTTAATATTTCTTTAAAAGTTTCCATGGTTATTTTCAAATAAAAAAATTTCTCATTATTTTTGGAATTTTTATTTAAAATGTTATCAAAAGAAAAGGGTATTATTTTTTTAAAGGAATTGAACAAATTTTGAAAGTGATTTATAAATTCATTTTTAAAAAAGTTACAAGGAATTTATTTTTAATGTTATTATTCAATTTTATTTTATATTTCTGAAAGATTTTGTTTTACTATAAAACCTCTATTTTTGATTAATTGATGGTTTTCTTTCATTATTTAATGATTTATGGTTTTGTGGTCATTAACTTTATCATGATCACATTACCTATCACTCTCCATCATTTCATTAAACATTATTTTATCATCCATGCCCATATTTTAAGTATTTTGGATTTATATAGAATTATTTACACCACTTTAATGCTTTATCAATTGTATACTATTTCTTTATATGGTATCATTTGAAGGAAGTTTATTATTAAAGTTATTTCATTGACTGAGGAAATATTATGCATTCTTTATTCAATATGGATAAATACTAATTTATAAGGAATTTTGAGAATGAATTGTATTGATCATTCAATATATGAAGAATTAATATGATGAGTAATTAATGAGTGGGTTCTAGTTATAGATATCCACTTGATGCATTGATAGGTCTCATTGGATAAAACAGGTGGCCATATTAGTTGGGTAATTGATGTATACCTACTGATTCAATGAAATTATATCACCTAAGGCCTTAACGGTAAAATTCATGATATACTAGATAAGGCATTTATGGTAAGATCATGAATATCCCAATTTAAAAATTTACTTTATTAAGAATTCAATTTTCATTATCCATGTGATTTCTACATTGATATTATCCATAGATGTACTTTGAACTCAAGTTGTTGACTGAATGAAATGTGTTATTATTTTTTTTTCACTCGGCCACATTGATTATGCTTTATTTACTCCTGATATATTCTTATATATATAACCCTTACCAAAAATTTGAGCTCACCATTTATTTGTTTTCATTTGACCTAGATACAAAGAAGGAATATTTGAATTATTTTAAAATATGAAATAAAATTTTCTATGACATGTTTTTAATTTACAATGCAATATAGATGTTATGTATATAACTAGTTTTACAAGAACAATAAACTTATTGATATTGGGTGGTGTGATCTATTGTATCTTTTAAAAATGTAATGAGTAAGCATCGACTCTAGTTTATTAGAGTCAGGGCTACTAGAAAATGGAAAATAATTCATATGATTCATTATGTCTTTGGAGCCTCAAGATTCACCTATAAAAGAGAAAAGTTCTATTCATTGAGTGCGGTCATTACCATTGATTGTGATGTGATCATTAGTTTCATACAAAAATTTATATATAAACCCTATTCTTCCCAAAGTGTTGTTTATCATTTCTCAATGAAGTTTTTAACACCCCTTTATCATTTAGGCATCCTCATGATATAATCATGGATTATTTGGTTGGTGTACTCCCTCAGAGGTAATAGGCAAAAATTCAACTACTCTAGGTGATCTCTCTCAAACATTATTTTAAGATCAAGAAAATATAAGTTTCTAAAAATAAGTATATGGTATGATTTTTATGGTTATTTTATATATTTAATTTTTTAAAGAAATATTGGCTTGGGTTTATGTTGTTTTCCACTATTAATAATAATTATATGATTAAAATAAACCCATCAGTAAGTTATATGTGAGTATAAATAGTCTATTAGGTAATAAAAAATAGAGTCCATGGATTTTCCTTTTTCAAAATAGTCTAGAAATACTAGTTTGAAATACAATAATTTAACATCGTGCTTATCACCACTTTTGAAAATTAGTTCAGTGAAATTTCCTTTAAAAACTCTATTTCATTTTTAAAACCCTAACATGCTTAGAAACCCATTTAAATAGCTTCCCATAACATAAAATGAATTTAAATAAGTCAAGTCCAAAAGAATGTAATAATGGTTCAAAGAATTCCAATTTGAAATAAAGTAATGAAATTAATCCCTTTTAAACCTTGTAAGTAATAAAACCTACAACATATTTATACCACTTTGAAAATAACGATAAGTTCCATAAATATAATCATTTATATAAACATGCAACATGGACAAGCACTAAGTCATATAAGGTTATGGGTAGTTTAAGACCTCTTATCATCTTGTGAACTAATTTTTAATTAAAGTGTGCACATAATACACTAAAGAGAACATGCCTTAGCCTAACACCATGGTGCTACACATCCATGACACCACATCCAATCAACACTAGGGAGTACATCCCTTATCCTAACAGTGTGATGTCACCCATCCATGAAACCAAGACCTTAATCTAAGTCTATCATCTCTAGCTAGTGTGGAATAATCCAAAATGGATACTTAATACTAGAGTTCCCCCATCAAGCACCCGATTTCCCATGTTTCATTACTATTTCAAACATTAATATTCTATTTGAATGGTTTTCCATCACTAAATCGAAAACCACCTCCATTTAACACATTCAAAACATGGCTTTTGAAAAAAACATAACTATAAATACCTATATATGTATAAAAATATACAAATATACATATATAATTTCTTTCCAAAGTACCAAACGAGCTTCTAGATCATAATTTAGAAATCATGCTCTAAAATCTTCTTTAAAAATTATTTCAAAATCAAGTGTTATTTGGAACTTTATTTAAAATTGGATGTAATTTCATAAAACAATTTTTAAACCATATAATTATATCATTATTTTAAAACCATACCCCTTAAGGCACATACATATGATAAACATTCTAAAAAAGAACATGAAAGGTCATGAACATAAATCACACATAGGCAGTAAGGAAATCCAATAAGGAAGATCTTTAAAATATATAAATAACCAAAGTCTTAAATTAAATAATGATTTAAATCAAAACCAATATTTATATAAAAATAACCCAGTGGTATATATATATATTTTTGTGTGTGTGTATTCATATGTATGTATTAATACATACACATAAACCAATTTAAAATCATGTGACATTAGAAAATAGTTTTGAAAACAAGAAGAAAAACTTTCTTTAGAACCAACATAGTTTATATAAATCATAAATTATGAATCATAAAGTCATTAAATAATTATAAAATCATGAAGAACTTGAAAAATTAATATAAAACATAATAATAATTCAAAACACATGAAAAAATTTATTTAAAATGAATTTCGTACCAAAGACCCCTTATGACCCATGAGAAATACACTTGAAATTAATGAAACCCATTTTAAATATAAAATTTATTTGAAAAAACCTCTTAAGAATTTAATCATACCTATATCACACATAATTTTAGGGAAAATGATTTGGAAGGAACAAGCATGCCATGTATTTTTAGAAAAAAGTATAAGGCACTGAAACACCTACCTTAAACAGGTGTGAATAATGAAAAACCTTCAGGAACAGTGATATAAAGGCTTGAGATTGACTTTATACACCCTAATAACAAAATACACACAAAATTAGAACTTAAAACCACCTATGGTTTGACCTACAACACAACACAACAAGATAAAGAGAAAATAATGAGTAAAAATAGAAGAGAATAAGTATAGGAATCCTAACCTGAATGATATAGATTCAAATTGTTGGGAGAGGAGGATAAAGATAAAATTAAAAAAGAGGAATAATAAAAGGGGGGTCACACACATGAGTCTCCTTAGGTTGGGTGTTAATAATGAGAGGAATGGGAGGGGAGAGACTAAAAAATAGGTCTTATTTCATTAAGGGAACAATCAGAAAAATCCAATTTTGAAATCCATGGGTGAATCAAATGTTTGGAAAAAACATGTGCCAACCATGAACCCTTTCACTGGGAAATTTGGGAACTCACATAGGCTGGTCACACAATTGGGAAAACTGTACTCCAACCATGCTTACTAGCTTTGTTTAATTGTGGACCCCCACTACATGGTTGTCACATATTTTGGCCAACCATGTGGCCAAACTGCGGAACATGGAAAAACATTAAAATTTTAAATAATTCCAAATGAAAAGACTCGAACCTTAAGAAAAAGAAAATAAATAAAATAATAAATAAACTAATTATGAAAATAAGGGTTAGTGTGTGATAAATCTCCCCAACATAACCCTTTATACTCCTAAAATGTCATTGAAGTCTTAGTGGATGACATGAAGTTCAAAAGACAGGAGATAACTTGATATCTTTCCATATAAAAAATGACCCATAAATAAAAAAAACACAACCTGAACCACAACCCAAGCATTGAGGCTCTAAAGGAAAACAAGAGAAAAACAACCTAGGGGGAAGAATCCCAAAACCAAGGCTCTCAAGGGGGGTCTCCCCACCATATATGTTTTTTACTTATTATATTGGGTCTAGGAATATTTATTGTTCTAAATAAGGTACTATATATGTTACCACATAATTAACTAGGAAAAATCAAAATAGATCATGAGACCTGACTCCCCATTAATAACTCCAAAAAAACAACACATTTTTCTTCAAAATGGAATAAGGTATAAACAAAAAAAACTCGAATCAAGAATTTGGAGGGGATCAAAGGGATAATAAAAGAAAGAGAATATAAGGCTCCTAAGATTATTCAATAATACCCAAAAATCCATGAAAGAAATCTCCAAGGACCCAAATAAATCTACAAATAAGACACTACTGCCAAAATCAACCTCAATATTTCCACTAGATCTCAAAATTTTAGAATAGCTACTCCCTTGAATTATGAAAATCCAGAGAAAAAAGGCTATATACCACTGATAATTCCTCAATAGAAAACATTTCTAAACATTGATTGACATGGACCCTAGCCTCAAGTCATGGAAGGGATACCCTGGGACCTCTCACTTGGAACACCAAACCTCAGTGAACCCGATAGAACAAATAGAACATAGATCCCATCCCAGTTACCCCATACAATCACCCAAGACTTTACATACGCAACCTTACAAAATAAGAACCTTGATACAAGATTAAAATCACATAAAAATAAAAAATACCACTGATATTGAGTCAAAAGAACCGTCAAAACAACCCACCTCTCATAAGGAATAATCAAGGAGGAACCCAATGAAACACACTCAACTATAAATTACCTTAAAACTTGATTGATCAAGAACCCATACTAGATAATCACTAAGGTCCAATGATACCCAAGACCTTTCTAGGAGGTATATTTAAATATTGTGAAATATAAACCTAAAAGAATACCCAAAATCATCAGGATAAAACAAATGAAATACTATCTTCATAACAAGCTACAAACCCTAACTTCAAAACCAATTTTTGTTATAAGAATCATTTTTATTTCCTTAAAATAAAATTTTCACATCCTCTACATAAATAAAGCATAATTTAAAACAACTCAATATAAAATAATTCACATTTCCAAATAAAACTCAAGGGAGTAAACCATGATCACATACCAAATAAATTTAAAGCCAAATAAAGATCATAAATTTCTCCTTTCAAACCATTTTGAACCCTATAATAAACTTTAAATTATTAAAAAATTACTAAAAAATTTATTTTTAAACTCTACACCTAGACATTAAAGCCTTAAATTCCCAATCAAAATCATTTTAAAACTTTATATGTCACTTTTAAAATTGTTTTTAAACTCTACAAGTTAATTTTTGAAATCACTTAATGATCCCAAAAGTTCAAATCCATTTCGATTAATTTTAAGGAAAATCCTCATTATTCTTTTCAAAACCCACTTTTACCATTTGAAACTAGTTTCCTATTTTAATAACCCATTTAAATCATATAAAATAATATCAAAATACTACTTGAAATAATTCAAAACACAAAATAATCTGAGAATAAAAATTCTAAATGGGATAGTGGTAGTGCATGGTTTAGCCACCTGGTTTGATGGACTATGAGACAACCATGCCACAACCACTAATATTTTCTCAGAACAATGAAAAAAGGATCCATATAGTATTTTAGGCCATGTGGCCTCACCATGCACTTATAGTTACACCCTTATCTTCACCTCAAAACTTGAGTACTCAAGAAACAACCCAAAAATCCCTCACAAAAGTCAAAATACATCAATTACAATTAGAAGGAATCAAAGTGAAGAAAAGAAAATGTCAAATTCAAAACTCAAGTCATGAAATCCCATAGAAATTCATTTTCCATTAGGGATGGTGATTAAAAACCTACCCATGAACTTCCTACTAAATACTAATGAACATATCTCCTATCTATGGGCTCTAAAAATAAAAATGAATTACTTTAAGAACATAGGACCTCTTAGGAACCTAGGATTTGATACCATTTTTTCATGAACCATTTAGGATCATTCATAACTTGGGTGCCCAATCCAGCCCATAACAGCACCTCAAGGGAATTCGTGATCCCCACAGACCAAATAAAATCCTTAGGGAATCATATTTAGTCAACGATAATGATTTATACTGAAGATATTTAATTAAACTATCAGGAGAATTTATAGAAATTCAGGTCTGATGCATTTATATATTGGATGACCATGCCAAATTAGATAAGAAAAAAAACTTTAAACAATGAAGGAATAATAAATAAATATAATGCAAAATAAATTCCATCATCTCACCTCTAACTCCCTCGCATGAAACAAAACCTTTAATTCAACATCCATAACTCCACATGGATAAACACCACCCATTAAGAAAAAGAAAAACCAGGATGGCCGATTTAGTTGAAACTACCAAGGCACTAAAAATAAAACTAACATACCCAGTGCGACCCAAGGTATCTCTCCCACCAACATCTAAAAAACCCCATTATAAGTGTGATCTGGATAAGATCCCAGGAAATGATTCTATTTATAATTAAAACCTTAATCTATAAGAGACACTCAGTCTACATACACCAATTGGTATAAGTGGGTTGTGAGCATAAAAAACATAATAGGTAATCACTATAGAGTCCGTGAGTTCCCCTTTTCAAAATAGTTCAGAAATAATAGTTTTAAATACAATAATTTAAAATAGTGATTTTCACCACTTTTGAAAATAAAATCAAAAACATTTCCATAAAAAATCCATTTCCTTTTTCAAACTTGAACACTCTTGGAAACCCATTAAAATAGATCAGCATCACATAAAATGAACTGAATAGTAGAATTGAAAGGGAAAACAATTAGATAAGTATTCAAGACCAAAATCAAGTACCATTGGTCCAAAGAATTCCAGTTTGAAATAAGTAATGAAAGTAATATTTTTAAACCTTTTAAGTAATAAATCCAACACCATACTTGTAACACTTTAAAAATAAAGGTTGGTTTCATAAGGTAAAAATTTCTATAAACATGAAACATGGGAGATCCATAAGTCATAAAGGTTATGGGAACCCTAGGTCCTTGTATCATTTTTGAACTAATGGTCAATCCAATTGTGCAAACAATCCACTAAGGATAACATGCCTTGGACTAACGATACAGTGTATTCTACCCATGACACTACATCTAATCCACCACTAAGGAGTACATGCCTTCCTCTAGTGGTATGGTTCCACCCACCCATATCACCATAAACTTAATCCATGTCTAGTTTCATTAGTTAGTGTGGTGTAATCCCAAAGGTATAATTAACACCAGTCTTACACCCTTAGACACCTGGGTTCCTATGTTTCATTCCCACTTCAAATATGTTACATCCCATTGGAAAGAATTTCCATCACTACATCATAAACCATTTCCATTTAATATATTCAAAACATGAATTTCAAACCAAAAAATAACCATAAATATATTTACATGTATACACATATACATATATACATATACTATTTATTTCCAAAGTAATAAATGGGCCTCTAAATCATACTTTATAAATTGTGCTCTAAAATCTCCTTTAAAAAACATTTTAATTTAAAATGCATATGAAACTTTATTTAAAACTAAATAAAATTTTCTAAAACCATTTTAATCTATATAATGACATAAATATTTTAAAACCACACCCCTTAAGAAACACACACAGGTGAAACATCATAAATGGAACATGAAATTCCATGAACATAAATCACACATATGCAATAAGAAAATCCTACAAGGCAGATATTTAAAATTTATAAATAACTAAAGTCATAAATTAAATCATGATTCAAATAAAAACCACAATTTATATAAAAAAACATAGTGGTCTATATATATACACATAAAACAATTTAAAATCATATGGAATTAGAAAAAACTTTTGAAACCAAGAAGAAAACCATTCTTTGAAACCAACATAGTTTATAGAAATAATAAATGATGAATAAAAAAGTCATCGAATCATTATATAATCATTAAAAACACGATTAATCAATATATAATATAGGAATAATTAAAAATAGGAACAAAAATATATTTAAAGTGAATCCCCCACCAAAACCCTTTATGACCCATGAGGAATCCACTTGAAATTAAAGGAACCACTTGCTATGAAAACAAATCTTAAGAATTTAATCATACTCATAACATACATAATTTTAGGGAAAATGATTTGGAAGGTAAAATAATTACATGGATTGTTAAGAAAAATTAGAATTCATGAAAACACCTACCTTAAATAGGCACAGATGATGAAGAACCTTCAAGAACAATGAGAGAAAGGCTCATGAGGGACTTTTCACACCCTAGGAACTAAATCCGCATGAAATTAAAACTGAAACCGACATAGGGTTAGACCTATGGTGTAGTAAGATAAAGAGAAAATAATGATAAAAATAGGATAAGGAGAAGGAGAAGAATGATAGGAATACTAAACTTTACAATTAGTCTTGAAATTTAAGGGAGAGGAGGTTGAGGATAAAAGTGTGAAGGAGGGGGTAAAATAGGGGGTCACACATGTGCTAATACCTTGGATGGGTGTCAAGTGTGAGAGGAATTTAATAGGAGAGAATAGAAAATGGGTCTTATTTCATTAATATTAAAATTGTAAAAATCTATTTTTTAGATCCCTAGGTGAATAACTCGGTTGGAAAAACCATGCACTCTTTCCATAGGCACTTTGGGAACCCACATGGGTTGGATTCATGGATAGGAAAATCATACACCAACCATGAAAAAAATATATGATAAATTATAAAACCTCATTGCATGATTTTCATATGGTTTATACAACCTTTCAGACAAACCATGTGATTTTCATAAACTTTAAAATTTTAAATAATTCCAAAATAAAAATACTTGGACCTCAAGAAGAATAAAATAAATAAATAGATAAATAAATAATTATGAAAATAATGGTTGGGTGTGATAACCAAACTCAAATGAAACTACCTTGGAACCTATCCACAATAAACCACCACTAATCCATGCTTGAATATTAACTGCAAAATAGAGTAACTCTCTATAATGAACATTAAAGAGGAAAGAAAAAAATAAAGACAAAGATAATAGGATATGAGAGATTACCTTGATCCACACGCCTACATGTTTACGATCTAAGGTGTTTAAACTCTCAAAGGAAGTAGTTTGAGGGTGGAGAGAGGGCTAGGGGTTAACTAGGGTTCAAAGGAAGAGAATGAAAATCAAAATAAGGAATTCCTAACCCACTTTTTATAGATGAATCCCAAATAGCATCAACCATAGTGTGGTGACTCCCACTACACCCACAGTGCCTTTGGTTAAAGGAAGATTTATTTTTCTGGGTGTTTGAACACCAAAACTCATGTGAATTCAAAACCTCTTGAAGCATGTATGACCAAAACTGTTTCATACATCGTGGTACGGTGAATGGAATTTCAGACACCCATTAAGACAATATGTCCTCTCACCATGGCATTAGAAGAAATCCCTAGAGGATTTGATCCATAACTCTAAGGACTTCATAATGGTGATATCTAGATCAAAATTTTCTTCTATTTTGTGAGATCAACCTCACCTTGATGTCACATGCCACCATACCTAGATCATTGGGTGTTTCAATGGTTCCAAAGGGTTTCTATGGGTTGGGTCAGGTCTAGTGTAAGAAAAATTTAGACCCGAGCTAATCAAAAGTGGTTGAGTTGGGTTGGGTCAGGTTTGTCAGGTTAGGTAAAGAAAAATTATAGGAAAAAATAACAATTTTTTTTATAACTATTGATTAAATTAAAAATAAATAAATTTATAACATTTAAAATAATTCAAATAAAAATAGAGAAACAATCCCCATTAACTTCAATTCAAAATGTTAAAACATTTTACTTAAGAAAAAACAAGAAATAAATCATCACATAGAGAACCCAAGCTAGAGGAAACAAATTAGGGATTGATTGGGTTGATTGAGTCAATTTGGATCATTATTTTACCAAACCATGAGTCGACCCAAACTGACCGAACCTAAACGGGTTGGGATAGGTCGGTCAGGTAGGGTTAGGTTTGGACACCCCTAACAGTGCTTGTTTCTAAAAGGGATACATCTTAAGACCTCCAGTGGTATCAAACCTTCCACTATAGTGTAGTTATCCCCCCCATTTATCATAGGAGGAATATCCAAGGAAAAAACCTTGCAAAATGGACACCTTAGGCATTTATCTTCATGTATAATGCCCCAAAACCAAGCTACAAACTCAAAATGTCAAAGGCCTCAGAATGGACATCACAAAATGTCTACACCACGCTCACTACCATGGTGGGGTGGCCTTATAAAAGAAAAAAAATCCAATCTCACATCCATAATACCTCAAAAATCACTCTCTATAGATCTAAGTTCTATGAAAACATAAATGTAGGGATTTTGGAAACCATACCCTTATATAAGATATATCTCAAAAAATTATCTTCCTAGAAAATTCAAAACCAAACCCAAAAAGGAAGGAAAAGGGAACAAAAAAATTACCTATTAAGATACCTCTAAAGGATATCACTACAACAGAATAACAAAAACTAAAAAATCATGAGGAAAGAGCATATGAAAATGAAACACCATAAACCATCTCATAAAACAAGCAAAGGACATATACGTATCCCAAAAAAGTACAAACATCAAACGAATCTGGATACTGAGCTCGAACCTGTGACTACCTCCCCCAAGTTATATACTTCAAGCCACCATGTCACTACAGAACATGAACCAAAGGAATAACACACCCACATATCACTTTATTCTACTGATCTTGGATCTCAATATTCCACTCATAAAAGGTCACATTATATTTAATATTAAATTCAACCCAGTCAACAATGTGGGAATATTTATGAAGATACCGATGAAGTTGCGACACATGAAAGATGTCATGAATCTAATTCATTTATCAATTTAGTGTTATCTTTTATAGAATAAATCCAATACATTCCAACACCTCAAAAAGTTCTAACAAATCATGGATAAAGTTTACTCTCATGATGGAAAATTTTCTACCCATGATGAGGAGAAACCTTAAAGAAAACATGATCTCCAACATCGAACTCCCAAGGCCTCCTACTATGATCAACATAGGAATTTTGGATATCCTACACTAACTTTATTCACTCATGGATAACATGAACCTTCTTTTTCATGCTCTATACCAATTTTGGTCTAAGAATCATTGAATCCCCAACCCTAGTTCAACTTAATAGATATCAGTAAGGTTGGAAATACAATAATTCGAATGAAACCATATCAATAGTGGAGTGATAACTATCATTGAAAGAAAACTCCACCAATGGTATGTGTCCCACCCACAAACTTATAAAATCCAAAATACATGAAAAACATGTTCTTTAGATTCTGGATATTCCAATATGACCATATGTGTACAAATTAAAAGTGGTTTTAAGGTATAAATGAGAGTCAAAAGAATGCTGGAGACCTCTCAAAACCTTGTAGGTGATCCAAGGATCATGATTATAGATAATAATCTTTAGAACCCCATGAATCCTCACCACTTCCTCCAGATACTACCTAGATAAAAACTCTACCGATCTCGACTCCTTAATCACTATTAAATGATTTGAATTCATAAAATTGTCCCCAGTAAACCATATGACATCATTTCTACTCTGATCTTGATCCAAAATAGTGATTAAGTCCATAAAAATTTCCTCTCACTTCTGATGGGGAACACCAAGTGCATTAAGAAACCCACTAGGAATACGATGCTCATCCTTCACCTTCTGGCATAACAAACACTAAAAAACAAAACTGTGCAGTTGAATGTTTCATGCCAGACTAAAAAAATCGATCTCACATGGCATGATACATCTTAGCTACAAGAGGATGCACTGTTAAGGGAAAATTGTGGAAATCATAGAGAACCACTTCACTAATCACCAAAGGAATAAATAAACTCCCATGAAACAAAACCCGATGTTGAACATCCTCACACTATCCCTCAAGGGAATCTCTACAAAGAAATCAATATCACAAAACCTCTACATCAGAGTCCCCTAGTTGTGAATCCCCCACCCACTGTAGCAAATATTATTACACTATCATCTGATAAAGAGACCCTCTATCATCAAATTATACCATAGAAATGTGTATCATAGAAATATCCTCCATCACCCTCCAAACAACACCAAAATCATGCACAAAATCACTATGTGTCTTCCAAATCAAAGAATAATATAAAAAATTCCCTTCCCTAATTTATAGTAAATCTCTATGTCATAATCCTATAATAATTCCATTCACCATCACTACTGAAAATTATAATCACACTAGGAGAATACATAACTCAAACTATTTTTATCTTATGAAGACCATAAATTATTCACCAATGAGGTAATGATACTAAAAATTTAGAGGAAACATATCGACCACCAACTCAAGATCATGGGTAGTGTAGTTATATTCATGAGGTCATAACTACCAAGACTCATAAGTGATAACTACCCTTTGTTTCATTAGAAAAAACCCAAGACATGAAACACATAATCAAAATAAACCTCAAACACAATGCCCTCCTCTAGAAAATGAAGAGCTGGATCACTAAAAAAATTCTACTTCAAATACTCAAAGGTATCCTAACACTAGTAAGTCCACAAAAATATTTGATCCTTTATAGTTAAAGTTGTAATATGAATCTCAATATGAGATAAGTTAGGAATGAACCTCCTGTAATAACTAGAAAGACCAACTAAAATCTATACCTCCTCAATATTCATGGGGGTTACCTAAGAAAAAAATGCCTTAATATCCAAAGTATCCATGACTAATTATAATAAAGACATGAAATTTCCTAAGAAACAAACCGCATGGGCTCAAAACTCACATTTTGACAGCTTCCCAAATAGTCGTTGATGCCAAAGATAGAGACTCAACATGCCTTTGACCCATCTGAGGGCCCGGTTCACAAAAAAACACATCCTAAACTCCATCAACATCATATAATATGATGTGATTCCTAAAGAAATCAATAATAGGTTTCACTAAATAAAACCAATCCATGTTGAGAATGATTTTATATGGATGTATCCTTAAACATAGGAAGCCTACCAAAGATCAATACTTCCCTAGAATCAAATTAAAATCTCTACACAAATCATACAAGCTATATTAACCAAAAAATAGAATATTAAATGTTAATGGAACTTAAAGTATCTCTACCTCAAGTATCAAAGCATGGACTAGAGAAAGTGAAATGAAGGAGTGCGTAACTCCCAAAACAAACAAGGCACACACTCAAGTAGAAAACATATAGATAATACCTCTCACAATGTTTGGATCTCCCAATATTAGAAACTCTAAGGCACGAATCTAACTATGGACTAATATATTAACTCTTTGACCCTTATAGAACATCTACATGGTCGTGCACTGCTTGTTTTCCCTAAGTATATAGAGAAACATGGGGCTATCCTATTCCTATCCCATCCACTTTCTAATGATAAATGACTAAATATCACTATTTATTTTACTGCCTCAAATGATACTACTATAAAAATTGAGCCGGAATAGGGCCTCCTGCTACATGTTGATTTTCAAGGAAGGTTGGGACCTCAAGCTTCCAATTTCCATGACTTTCATAGGTATAACAAACTATGAAAAATCTACTGGAAGGGGTCCAAGAACTTCCAGCACCTGTATAAGGGGAGGAAGAAAGTTGGAAACAAATCCCTACTATCTGAATCTTTTGTTGACCAGGAAATTGAGAAATTCTGGCCATAACTATTCTCCATGGAGAATCCTAGAGTCTCCCCTCCCATGATAATCTGGTTTTAACTATCACCCTCTCAACAACATATTCCCTCAATAGTTACTTGAGATATGTAAATAACATGAACGAGGTGACCTGAGACTAGATCTATAGATGAAAATCCTCCTCAAAATTTCTATCCCTCTCCCCTTAATTTTTAGAAGGTATGATGAATAAAATAATAGGTTATTATACTAAATATAGAACTCCTACAAGAAAGAATCCCACTATTAGAGAGTAAGAATCTTCTATCGACAAGCCAACTTCATGGTTAAAGAAAGAAACTTGACCTGAAATTGAGCACAAAACTTCTCCCATGAAATAATAGACTTTTTATAACCCTTGAGGAATAAGAACCACTACTGCCAAGAGACCCTACACAAAATCATAAAAATTAACAAAACCCAGTGCTCCCTATTAGAACAGATCGAATTGAAGGTAATATCCACCTCCTCCAACCAAGACCCAGACTCTTAATCTAAAAATAATACCACATACTTTTGAAAAACATGGTGCTGAAACTATTAGAGTGTCCTACTCCAAGTTTCATCTTCATCAACCTAAAATTTGTGGTGATTTTCTCGAAAATCTTTCCAAACATCTTCAGTATGAACCTAAGGAGTATGTTGACCTTAAGAAATTATTGTAAAATAAAAAATATTAGGGACTCCAAAAAACCAAAATATAGACTATTTAAGGTTAATTAATTAAGATTAAATATAATTTCTGATTTTATAGTCCATTAAAACACATACATAAACAATCAAGATGTAGAGTCCATACCTAGGTCTCTACCTTACAAGAAACATCACTTTTCATAACATGTTCAGTAAAATTGAAGTTACTTTTGTCAGATCATAGGGTCTCATAAATACCCATGTTATAGATAGTCTCCCTTATTTACAATATGTATTAAGTCCTATTGATATTATTTCCTTATCAACCCATGCATTACTCACCAGTTCCTATCAACAAACTCCATCCTCTCTCTTAACCATCAACACTGACACTAGTCTATCATGACCCCATCCACTAGCACCCCTTTTGGTTCAATAGTGAAGGGTGGGATAACCCTCAAATCCTATATCCAATAGGACATGAGTTGGATACTAGCACCGAGGGTATAAAATAAACACAATGGGAGGCATTTCCCTCTTTATAAAATTTAAAGACTAGAGATAAGATGATATTCACCAACAAAATCCATAAAATTAACAAAATAAATCCCAATACATGAATGTAATGTTATAAAAAACCATAACAACTAGAAATATCAAAATAAATATTAGACAATGACCATGAATTTAAACTCCATGAGCTAGTAATGCTCAACTCGATCACCAACCAACTCCCGTGACCTAAAAACCAGTTTATATATATGTAGGTTGAGCCTAATAGTATACTTAATAGGATACTCCTTAAAAAATCTTATAAAAATTATGAAATAAGAATAATACATACCAATGAATAAAAAAAACTCACTACATAAGTAGGTAAAACTACATACTATCCTCACCATGGATCGCTCACCAAGTGATGCATATAAATAAGTAATATAATATAAAAAGGTATATAAATATTAAAGGTACCCATCTTAAACTTCCCCACTAGATTGTCACTCTCATGCCCTAATCCCAAATATCTTGTGCTACAATCCCTTTTATATACCAAGTCAACTTTGATATGAGTCAGGACTCAAACCTACCAACCCGAGTCCTATATGGGCCTCAACATATTGTGTTAGTATCAGTCCAAATATACATATATAGTAAGACGGAGATCCATTATATTCTACATAGAAACATACCCTATAACTTAATCCATTACAAACTATGTATTCCTAAACATAATACCACACTGAATAGAGAGTGGAGAATAGGGAGAAATTAGCCATCCATTCCTCATTAACCTAGATATTTTGGAAAACACCTGTACCCAAAACATTTGGGCATCGAATTCCCCCCGACTCAGGTGGTAGAGTGTATGAATTCATAAAATATAACAATATATATAGAAAAATTCCACACTATGGGAAACTACCTAGAGTTAGACTCAACTATATCTATCATCCCACAAGACACCCGACTGACATAGATATGGCCTAGGAAACCTGATTTCATACATACATGTAAGAAACGTGATTTAATATCTTTAACCATCTTCAACAGTAATTAGAAATTACTATTCATTAATTTTTCAAACCCATAAAATTCCTTTTTAGTCAATTAAATCAATTAAAATTGAAATGTATTTATAATTTTCATTACAATTTCTAGATTTCTATTCCATGCTTCTCATATCATTAAACTAACTATACTATGGTTTCCATTATTTAACATATACCATTACCACATCAACAAAACTCATCCCAAAAGTTCATTATTATTCCATTATGATTCCATAATTCAGGTACTTTAGGAATTATCCTAAGCTAACATGAGAAGATTCACTTTCAGTGCATAAAAATATCTACAATAGGCAAAAGACATCATAACAACGAGTCATCAAAATAAAATAACAAGAAAGATGTAAAAAACTAGCTCTCAACCCATACAAATGAACTAATCAAAAACCCAATAAACCAAAATAGAACAAGTCTCTAACATCCTATATCACACATGAATGACAATAAAAGTATTTTTAGCACACAAATTCTAGGGGAAACAAATTCCATAACACCAAGGAATACAATCCTTTAACAAATAATAATGAGATCACTTAGGCCCAACCAATTATCTTCAGCAATTTTTTTATTACCCAATTGAATCAACTGATTCATTGTGCATAGATTTTAAAAACATTTAACCTATCATCAACAAATATCAAAGCTAAGAACCTACCATAAAAAATCTTTAAGAAATTCTTTCATATTTAACAGTTTTGTTAGAAGAATGCTAATCATATTCGCATGCATCTTTCATGAATTATTTCCCGAATACTGAATTTACATTTTTATCTAATTTAAATCATATAAACCATGATAAAAAATAATATTAATCACAAAAAGTAGATAAAAAATTATCTATAAAATCATAAGAGGAATCATCAGGAAAGCATCAAAACATGTGATCAAAACACCCCTTCTAATTTATTCATAATTTTGGTTTTCTTATTCAATTAGGTTGATTACACCATTTACCCAAAGAAGCTAACACATGATACTTTTACATTGACACATAAATAAAAAATAAGTAATGAATCCAACAACTCATTTATAAGTTCAATGTTCTTTAATAAAAATGGATGAATAAGGGATAAACACCACCAAACTCAAATGAAACAAACTTAGAACCCATCCATAGAAAACCAATATCATACCATTATAAATTCTCAAATACAAAACAAAAGAACTCTCTATATAAAACCTTCAAAGGAAATAAAATAAGGACAATGTAGAGAAGAGGATAAGAGAGAGTATCTTGATATATACGACTTCAATCTGATAGACCAAGGTGTTTAGACTATCAAAGGAATTGGTCAAAGGGTGGTGATAAGGATAGGGGTAGAATAGGGTTTGGAGGAAGAGAATGAAAATTAATCCAAGGAATTCCTAACCCTCTATTTATAGAAGAAACTTTAATGGACTCCACCATGGGGTGGTGGATACCAATACGCCTATAGCGCCTCTAGTCAAAGGTAGATCTAAATTTTTATGCCTTTGAACCCCCGAATCTTTTGAGAATTTAAAACTGCTTCAAGTTCATTTGATTGAAACCATATCATACACAAAAACATGGTTCATAGGGTTTTAGATGCCAAATATTCCACCAAAACCTCACACCAAGGAATAGGGAGAAGTTCTTATCCATTTTGACCCACTATGCCGAGGAATTCATCATGGAAAGCTCTAACTCATCATTTCATCCTCTATATCATACCCAACCTTTCCTTGACCTATCACTCCACCATGTCTAGTGCTCTAGAAATTTCTCCAGTGCCTGTTTCAAATAGGGAAAGGCTCAAGAACTCCCACAAACTACACCTTCCACTGTGGTGCAGTGCTCCTCCTTGATTCTCTCTAGAAGAACATCATAGAAAAAACACATTAAAAAATAACTCAACTAGGTGTTTTTATCCCCATGGAATGCTCCAATACCAAGAGAAACACTCATAATGTATAAGGCCTCAAAAATATTGACACAAAATGGCCACACCACACTCACTACCATGGAGTGGTGGAATTTTAGATGGATAGAAACTCCACTCTTGCATTCCGAACACCTCCAAACTACCTATAAACACCTTTAATCCCTCAGAAAACATAAAGTAATAGGTTAACAAAGCTAATCCCTTATAATCCATTAGACATATCTTCACTGCTTCACCACCTAAAAACCACACATTTTAATCAGATTCCAATTATCATTTTCTACCCATCAAAACCCTAGTTGATGTCATGACTTCTCAACCAAAATCCTATCTCACCATCATTGTACTCTCAACCATGACCATTGAGACCCCCCCAACCCACACTCCTGAATTTAGTGTAAAAAATATTTACCTTATAAACTAGATTTGATAACAACTGAAGTAACCCAAACTTAACCAAGAATAATTAGAATATCAATAAATATTATTGATTCACATAACCAATAACTTTTAGGTTTAGAGTTTTAAATAATTAGGAAAAACCATTAAATAAAAAAAACCCATATTTTCCCATCTAATGGTAATTTTTACCACTAAAACAAAGATTATATAACATCCCAACCTGAACCACATGGTATATTCTAGAATGATACATGTCCTCAAGCATTCCTCCCCATATGAAAGAGGTTTTAGACTAGTAGTGACGGTATCAAGTGGAACCGTGAGGATTCTATACCCTCAATATCATTTCATAGGATTGATAATAAACAATAAACAATGAGATAAATAATCAGAATAAACATGCAGAAAGGTAAAGATGGCATACATGTCATACAATAAAACAGAACACAAAGTGGCAAGAAAAACCAAAATAATAAGTAGTAAAAGATAAATAGTGGTCCTCTAGAGTCCATCTCGGTATGCTACTAGTTCTGCACTCCACTGCTCATCCATCCACCACAAGGCACTTTCCCTTCTCTAGATCCCTCATGAAATCTACAAGTGCATCAAAATGACCAAGTATGGTGTGAGTAAAAGACTCTATAGGACACCACTAATGTGTCCTTAACCTGGAGTGATCAAGTATAAAAGTGTATTATATAATAAAATAATGCATAATAATAATAAAACACAATAAAAAATGAGTGTTCATGTGCTAACCAAGTTGCTACAACCCCTGTTCGTACCTACTTTTTCTCTATGCCGGATGGATAATCAAGGTGTCAGATGAATCAAAGATTATCCATGAGGGTAATGAAATCATGCTTCTTGGCATCATGTGATTGTTAAAATCAATATTAATACTCATCAAGAAGATTATGTTATCTGAATATGAAAGGGATTGATAGATAATCAACATACCTTATTCTTCGAGTGATATACTGGGGATCAAGAGCTAATCAACATCCCTTAGTCATTGAATCATATACTAGGGATCAAGAGCTAGTTAACATCCCTCTATTTTTGAGTAACATACTAGGGATCAATATCTAATCAACATCCCCCCTTTATTGAATTCATACTAGGGATTGAGATTTAGTTAGTTCCCCTTAGTCATTAAGTGCATCACATGACATCCCCAAGGTATTATCGTACACCCACCTCGTGAATAAGTCCCTCTTCGTCACTATCGCAAGTAATGAGCACCCCCCTCCAAGGGATAACATGTAATGATGGTCTACCTATCTTGGGCTCCAAGAACATTACCACAAGGTGTACATAGTATAGAAGGATACCTAGGAAAGCATAACATTTCCTCATAAGTAAAGTATCACACAAAGTACATGTTATGAAACATCAAACATGAATAAAATGATATAAGTACTCATGGTATCAAGTGTAACATAGGGATTCCATGCCTACACACCCACCCACATGTGATCATAATATATAATGGCCATCAAAACATGTCTAAACATAATAATATTAATGGAAATATTGTGTAAATGATCCCAAAAGGTTAATAAACTTGCTACATCAAAAGTTGGGAAGACCTCTTCACAGTTTTATTATCATCAAAGGCGACACATCAAAGTCCTGATTTATCAGTAGATCAACGATCGGAGAATATTAAGGGTTTCCTAGAACTAAAATATCCATTTATTTCAAAAATAAAATAAAATATTATATGCGATGATATATTCTCTCTCCTGAATAATTTTCAAATTATTTATTGAAATATCACATGCGATGATATTTTTTCTCTCCTAAATAATTCTCAAATTATCTTTAGATTACCACATGCAATAATAATTATCTTTCCTGGATAATTTTTAAATTATTATCTAAATGATCAAATGGGATGATAATTTAAATTTTATAGATAATTTTAAAATTATCATTTTAAAAAAATTCATATGTTTAAAATTATACTTAAAAAAAGAATAATTATATTATAATAATTATTCCTTTCAAATTATCATTTTTCAATTTTCTTATGATAATTTGTTTTCCACAAATTATCCAATGATAATTTGGTGAAATTATCCTTTAATAATTTGTATAAATATATTATAGTAATTAATCCATAAAAATTATCTTATGAATTTTTTTTGTAATTATCGCTTGATAATTATTTATAGTTATCATTTGCATAATTTTTATGTCGTAATTTCACAAAAATTATCATTGGATAATTCATTATATATATTACCCAAATTAATTCAATTCTTTATCCCCTTAATAATTTTGATAAATTATCCTTTTATAAAACATTGTAATTATCATTAAATATTTCATTGTTATCCTTTGATAATTTTGTTAAACATATTTTGATAATTTTGTTTCAAAATTATCTTTTGATAATACAAATAAAATTATCATTTGATAATTTTTTAGATTATTGTTTTTATTCAAGATCAAATTTGACTTTTTTAAACTTAATTTATATTTTTTTTCATTCCCACACATAAGGGGGAAAAATAAAAAAATAATAATTGGAAAGAACCTTACAGTGCGAGAGGTTCCCCAAAGGGAAGAATAAAAATGCTTCGGCTGGTTGAAAATGAAAGAAACGATCAGTGATGGATTCACAAAAATGGGAGGAGGTGTCTTGAACTTGTTGGTGGAATTTTAAAGAGTAGAATTAGAGTATTTATAGAAAACCCCAAACATGTTTAGGGTTTAATGAAACTAAAAATTAAATCTCTATTTTAATCCATTAAACACCAAACAAATCAACATGGAGTAATTTATTTATCTTATTTAATGCGTTTCTGGTTTTTAATCGGTCAAAAATGAACTTAATTGAAGCTTGGAAATTTATTTCATGCATTAAGGGTGGAAACCACTATGGGAAGAATATGAAACATATTTTTTTAATTATTTATTTAAAAAATAAATAAATAAATAAATTATTTAATATATAAAAAATAAATAAATTTAATTGGAGAACTAATCAAACGCCTGTTGCGCACAAAAGTTATACCCTACCTAGAGTAAAAACCCCGTTCCATACCCAACAGTGGTCTCATATTTCTCATAAAATACACCATTTGAGAGATATTAAATATTTATTAAATAAAAAATGTATTAATTAAATAATTAAAAATAAAAGGTGTTTTATTTCCTATGATGTTTTCAAATACTCAACACACATAAAAGTTTTACCCCACTTAGGTTAAAAACCACATTACATACCTAAATATGATCTCATATTTTTTATACAACACACTATTTAAAATATATTAAATTATTTTGAAAAAATATATAATAAAAATTATTAAATAATTTATTTTCATGAGTGAGACATCCAAATATTCGATAAATTCAAATGTTATACCCATCCTAGGATAAAAAAATTGTTTAAGACCTAAAAATAGTATCATATTTCCCATAAAATTCACTATTTTGGAGTTATTCAATTATTTTAAATAATTTTTGTGCGCTTACTATAATATATTTAATATCTTTGTTCTATATTCACATAGGATTTATAGGCATTGAAATCTTGTACTAACTTAGCATCCAACTCTGAAAATATTCGTTTGAATATTCCAAAGTGTTAACTAGGATTTTTACGATTAAAAAAAATCCTTTAACACATTTATTATGCCATTTTCATTGGTAAATCACTTTTTTCACATAAAACACTTATAATTTATCAAAAATAGGGTCTTTATTAACTTTTTAAAAATCAGGATATTACAGATTCATTATTTTACTATAAGATTTCAAAATCTAAAAAAATTCTCCACACATTATACCCATATAGAAAGATCATATGAAATATTATTCTTCATAACCTGGGGAAATGGAAACATAAGAAGGGTGATCTCAATTTATAATTAAGAGTAAACATAAGTGTTAACAATAAAATATCATAAATGAGAATAAGAAAAACTTGTGGGTATGAAACCATAATCATGGTACATGAACGCAACATAAGGAAATCATACCCAATAGCACTTGGATTATAATTCATAAATCAGAACATAAGGTTTTTGGCATAAATAAGTTTATATTATAGGATAATGGCATAATAATATTGCGAAAACAACATAAAACATGGCATAATAAACATATTTTAAGGATCACTACCAATACCATCATCACATAGTAGACACCATCCCATAGTGGATCGAGTTTACTCTACATTACCTTACACATCATCTCATGAGATGTAAAACATTACCCAATGTATTGGAATACTATATAATTCTTGGTCCACCCATTACATCATAATATGTATATGAATATGTGTCCAATATAATAAAACAATCATAATTTCATTATAGCATAAATAATCCATGAGAAATAAATGCGTTTCATAAAGATTTCTATAAAATAAGATAATATTCCCTCCAAATAAAAAATATGGATGATATAATTAGATAATATCCTTGGTAAATAATAAGAATGATCTGAAAAATATGAAAAACCCATTTAAAAGAAGATGGGTTACTCAACACTTTAAAATGGTATCACATAAGAAGAGATAACGAATTAGATCATTCGACACCATAAATTTAATATTCCGAAAGAAAAACATAAAAGAAAATTTAGAGGGTAATAAATAAAACATAACTCTAAAGGAGATATATTTTTATATTTTTATAGGAAAATTAAAGTTAAATTATAAAAAAAAGTTAATAAAACTTTTGTAACATGGTTATAAAAAAAACTTATAAGTCACTTTCAAAAAATCCATTCCAAGTGGGTGAAAAGTGGACATTGAAAACCATAATTTTTAAATAATTTAAAAAATTTAAACCTTGAAAATGAAATAAATTTTAAGATAAGAAACACGAATTAGAAGATAAAAATATATATAAGTGGAATAAAATCTCTTTATTTATTCTTTTAAAACATTAACTATTATTTTTAAAATGAAAAATTATTTTAAAAATGGGATTAATATTTTTTTAAACCATGGAAATATGGAAAGAAATATTAATTATGAATAATATTCATGATAATGGGAATGTTTGTTCACACAGAAGATACTAAAAACATTCTTTTCACATTTTATTAAAGAAAGTAAAAAATGACTTGTTTAATTTTTTTAAAGATTAATTTTTAAAACTTTTTTTAAATAAATTTAATGATAATATAAATTTTCATAATTAATATTTAAATTATATAGAATAACATGAAAAAATATAAAGAATACAAATATGGAATAGAAATATTTTCGATCATAAAGAAGAGATTAGGATGAGTCCACATACAAATAACCGTTTAGTTGAATTATGAAACAAAGGAAGGTTAAATGTCAAGAAGACTTGTTAACACAATAAAATAAAGATGAAATAATATATAATAAAATAATATGGTTTAATATACCAAAATTATAAGGATGAAGTTAAATAATAAAAGGTTATAACTTAATTAAAGTAAATTAAGTTAACAACAACAGTCATTACGACTTAGGTAATATATGAATCGATGGAAAAGAAATAGGGAGTGATTATATAAAAGTAAAATTACTAATATTAAAAAATTATTCAAGAGATAATAAATCAATAAATAATAATTTACATCATATAAATGTAAATTGGTGTATAATAAAAAGAATGTCCTATGGAATTAAAATTGACACTAAGAACCCTTACCTTGTATTTATGCTTGGTCAAACACACTCTAAACTCCTTTATAATAAAATAAGTCTCATTAAAAATTTATTTATACATTTTATTAATATATATAACCTTTTAAATTAATATTTTATATTCATTTATTATATAGTTATTACCTATTTTTAGGTAATATTGATCATTGGTTTTAGTAGTTTTAACCGTTCCATGTCTGTTTTGGTATAATGATTTTAGTTATCATTATATGTTCATTAGTTAATTATCTATATAATTTTAAAAGTAATATAATGTATTTTACATAATTATTTATGTATTTATAGTTTCATTCCATTAGATTTTTAGGTTTGATTATTAAAGGCAAATCACGTAACTAGCTTATTTTGGTAATTTTTAACAAACTAAAGGTGGTGTATTAATAATGTGTTAAATATTAAAATTATCAATCCATAAACAAAATTATTTAAAATTTAATATTATGTATTTATAGTTTTAATAAATTTATACAGTTATATAAGTTGTCTAAATTAGATTCAAATTAAGAAAAGTGTCTCAATATGATCGTTTTAGGCGGTTAAATTTACATTGACACTTTATTATTAATGCTATTGATATAATAAATAATTTATCTTTAAAAAATAAATTTTATGTCATAAATATAATATTTATTCAATAAATTTATTTTTTAGAACCATACATGTAATTCAATGATGAAAAATAAAATACGTCGTTCATGGTGGCAATAGTATGCACATAACATGGGCGTTGTTTTCTTTTTTCCAATGGATGGGAGTGAGGTAGATAATGGTTGTTCCATAAATATAATAAAATTATAGTATACTAATTATAACTATTTTAATATATTAGTATGTTTATAATATATTTGGATGTGGGGTAATAAGAAATAAACTTGAAAGAACTCAGTTAAAACAAATACCTCTTCCTTTGATATCCTTCTTTAAAACACCCCTTAAGCCTTCTTATATTAGTATTTTGGTAAGAAAATAATCTCTATGATGTGTAAAATAGGTCTGGGGAGAGTTTTTGGCATGCATTAGTTTATATAATATG
The DNA here is from genome assembly GCA_963277665.1 of Viscum album. Classification (NCBI taxonomy): domain Eukaryota; kingdom Viridiplantae; phylum Streptophyta; class Magnoliopsida; order Santalales; family Viscaceae; genus Viscum; species Viscum album. The sequence continues at coordinate 1,092,931,053 of OY728148.1, read as the reverse complement.
TTTAAAGTGAGTGGATAAGTGGGGCGGTGTAGGGGTTCTTTTATAGTGAGAGGAGTAACATTTTGCTAATACTTATTGCTTAATATAAAAAGGAAAGGTCATTTTCAAGGAAATAATATCCATATATGATAATTAAAGAGGTAATGATTATTTAAGTCTGATAATAATCTAATAAATTCATTTATAGATATGATTTTATGATATTTTAAGCCTTTACCACTTAGTTTAAATCTATTTACCTCATTTTATCTTTACCGTGTTAACACAATTTTAAACTTGGTAAATTATTATATACCTTAAAAATAAAAATTAAACATATTAATTTTTTTTATCATTATTATTAAAAATATTTAAACCATTTTAATGAATTTAATTTCAAAAGGTGATAAAAATTAACTTAAACATAAGTACAATAATGAAATAAAAACAGTTTTTAGAAAAATTTATTTACCAGTATAAAAATACTTATTTAGGAAAAAAATATGACTAGAATCAATAACCATGATATTTATTGGTTTATTAATAAATAAGGTAGGGTTATTTTTCTTTAAACTGATTCAAAACTGAATTTATTCTAGTAAATACTTAATTAAAGGAAAAGAACCAATATAATTTTTTATTAGAATAAAACATAACACAGGTTAAAAAATGTCAACAAAAGATTTGTAAATTCAATATATTATTTTTAAATGATTTATTTTAGTCCTAAAATACATCTTTGTTTGAGAAAAAATATTTATAAAGTTTTAATTCATGCTTATATCATTATTATATATCGTAAAAGCTATGATATTTATAAAAAATCATTTTTTAATAATCACTAAAAAATAAACCTTTTATAGAAATCACAAAAATTTATCATAATATAATATTGATATGATGAATCCAAAAATGATTTTATTTTCTCAAATTAAAAGTCTAAAATTTAGGAATTTTACTTTTAAATGAAATAATATAATATAATGAGAAAATATTTTTGTTAAAGAAAATGAATTTTTAAACTTTAAGCAGTCTTAATTTTACTTCATATCAATTATTAATGAAATGGATGTTAATATATTGGTTTTTATATTGACTAATTTTCTTATAATAATACTTTAAAAATTTTCATTTTAGTTTATTAATATAAAAAATGCATGATATATAGATTAATATAATTCTTAAAAAAATATACCTTTTAACACTAAATGATTTTAACCACATACCATTGAATTTAATTATTTATATTATAACCATTAAACTTGTTCAATTAATTGGTATCAAATTTTAATTATACGTAAGGAATTAAAATGAAGCATTTTGACTATATTTTAATTTAATCAAGGTTTTACTCTTCTTTTAATTTTCTTAATGATATTTCACATCTTATTATCATGATATATTAATGTTTATCTTAAATTATAAAGTATAACATGATTCATTTTAGTTTTTTTTGTGTGTCATAAAATATATTAAATATAGTATTTATTTAATGAAAAAAATTACTACAATATCAGGATGTTACATTCTATCCCCTTAAATTAATTGAATCCTTGCAATTTTAATTTCTCTCACTGATGAAAATAGATGAGGGTTCTCTTAATAAATTATGGAATTTTGATATAACCATGTATTCAGATCCTTTATATTAGTTCATAAATATATTATAAATCGTCCGAAGCATTTCCCCTAGGAGTGTCAAACCAGGCATGAAATTAGGCCCTTTTGTTATGCATTGAGTAAAGATTGAGTTAATACCCAACTAACCCTTTTCAGTGTTATGAACTTTGGGTACACCTAATCCACAACCTACATCCACTTGTTTGTATCTAGAAATGGATTTTATTTCTAGGACACTCCCCACTCTCTACTTTACCAAAATTTTAGGATGTTTTAATATATTTATATTTATCCTTTGGGTTTCCACTAGTGTATTCTTGTCCTAATTCATAGTAATAATTAAATCAATATCTTTATTACTATATTACAAACCCAATATTTATCAAAATTTATGCTTCCAAAATTTAAACTCACCTTTATCTCTGAACAACATTGATCACATACGAATCAATTCATACCAATATATACTCAAAAAAGATATTAATATTTTTCCCAAAATAACTAGAATTTCTTTGACATAAAATTACATAACACCCCAAGGTATACCTATACCTAAATTATATATTCTTCCTAAAACTCAATAACCATTCCCAAAATACCATTAATAACTTTAATATATAATCATATAAGACCTCAAAACGGGGTATCTATGCCTTTAAAATCACGATCAACCTTAAATTTATTAACCCATGATGGTATCCAGAACTCTTTAAATGTCCTCATCTGATAAAATAAAAAAATCTAAAGCTATATAAACCTTAATTTGACACCAACTAAAATGTCTCAGAACCGCACTACTGGATTAAGTGCTAAAAACGTAACCTTATAAACTGGATTTTATATAAAATAAAGTAATCCAAACTTAACTATACATAATTACAATATCAATAACCATTATTGAGTCACTTACATACCCAAGACATTTTAGATTTAGAGTTTTATAGAATAAATAATAAACTATAACTAAAAAACCCATATCTTTCCTATCCAATGGTCAATTTTCCCACTAAACCAATGATTCATTACTTTACCATAAGTATTTAATATCTCCCATAAAATAATTCACACATGATAGCAATAAAGACATATCATATGAAATATTCTTCTTTATAACACGAAGAAATGGAAACATAAGATGGGTGAACTCAAATACTCCTTAAGGAAAAATATAAGTAATACATATCGAAGATTAGAAGTGAGAATAAGATAAACATGTAAGATCACACCTTTTTTTAGGTGTGACTCTTAATTTTTTTGTGAATATGGGATATCTTTATTTTAATTCATTAAAAAAAGATTTATTAGTGAAATTTTGATAAATGTGTTAAAGGACTTAAATTCTAGTTAACATCTTGTAATATTCAATTGAAATTTTTTGGAGTTTGACACTGAGTTAAGTGTGAGATTTTAAGGATTGAAAAGTCTCAGTGAATACTAAATAAAAATATTAAATATAATATATTAATCATACATTTTTTATTCAAAATAATTGAATAACTCTAAAATGGAGTATCTTATGAGAAATATGAATCCACAGTTGTGTTCGAAACAGGGTGTTTACACTAGGAGGGGTATAAAATTTTTAAGCATTAGACATTTGGACGTCTCACTCATGAAAATAACCTTTTTATATTTAATTAATTATTTAATCCATTTTTTTAATATTAAATAATTAATATCTCTCAAACGGTGTATCATATGGGAAATACAAGACCACCATTATATCCGAAACATGGTGTTTACCCTAGGTAGTGTATACAATTTGTAAGCGTTAAACGTTTGGATGTCTCGCTCATGAAAATAACATTTTATATTTAATTAATTATTTAATACATTTTTTGAATATTAAATAATTAGTATCTCTTAAACAATGAATCATATGAGAAATATGATACCACCATTAGGTTCAGAACGGGGGGTTTACCCTAGTGAGGGTATAACTTTTATATGCAATGGACGTTTGATGTTATTTAATTTTTAAGTTAAATAATTAATTTTATTAATTTAATAATTAATATGAAATTAATTAAATGAAATTAAAAATTGTTTTTTTTCATTGAGTTATATTCTCCAATGGCGCATGAAGCCATTTTATACATGGGGTGTTTTAATAGCAGTGAAATTATTAGTCAATACTAAATAAATGCAAATACGGGGTGGGGGGAGGGAGGGGTTGGGGGCGCAGGTCGCGGGGTTAAGTACCTAAGCCTGTTTCTTTCATATATTTCTTTATAGAATCATATGCTGCTGTTGGCAGCAACAACCCACATTTTAAATAAATTCAAAATATCGTTTCTGTCATAACTCTTTCGTATGGTGTTAGATTTACATGTCATTAGTGGTAGTGTGACCCTAAAATTGTGACGGTCACTTCAAGACCAATGTTGAATATTTAATTCAGGTTTATCCTGTAGGTCCATGGAACACCTAATATTATGATGTTTTGACGCATGAAATTAATAGGAGAGATTAATAAATAAGTCATTCAATTAATAAATGTAACTAAATTAATTGATAAAAAAGTATTATAAATTGGGTTTGAGGGGGTTCCCATAACATGGGTAGGAAGTCCATTATTTCTAACACCTCTCCCCTCTCTTAATCTCTCTCTCTCTTATATTTTATTTTATTCTTCTAAACTTCTATCCTCAATATCTTATTCGATATTGATCAGATTGATGTGCTGTCGGTTCCATTGGATTTTTCTAGATGAGAAGAAATTTATTCTAAAGATTTCTTTGAAGAAGGAAAGGTAATTTTGTTCATATTTAATTAAATTTTTTTAATTATAAAAGATAACAATGATTCTAAATAATGTCAAAATGGGTATGGTTTAAGGATTCGTTGACGTGTGATCAAATTTCTGGTTAGTGCATCGATGCTTATGATAATAAGTCCATGAGGAGGTGTATTGAACATCTCAATATGATCTATCATTACCAATAACATCGATGACCATGAAGTAGGTGGTCTAAAATTTAAATCTCATATTTGTAATTTTTAATTTTGTATATGAAAGTTTTATAATTTCTAGATCTATTTAGTAATTTTATTTTAAAAAATAAATAAATAATTTGGTGAATTAATTAATTATAGAATCATGAAATTTTGATAATTAATTATGGGAATTAATTATGGCGTTATTAAGATGGTTGAACCATATTAATTAATTGAAAAATTAATTAATGATAATGGACTATTTTATGAAATTTTGTTTTTGAATAAATAATTATTGAATTAATTATACCAAGATAGAAATCGTTATGATTGCATAATTAATTGATAAATTAATTATTATTATATTGAAGTTGTTTAATAGAGATAATTAATTGTATAATTAATTATTAGTGTTGTTATGATTATTAAATTGTTTGAAAAGGAAAAATTAATTGAGGAATTAATTGGGGTAATTGATTTATTAGAGATAGAATAATTGATTGATTAATGAATTAGGGTTATTAAATTATTTAAGTTGGGAAGAATTAATTGTAGAATTAATTAATTGAAGTAGAGTTGTTATTTAATTGATAAATTAAATAACAGGGTTGAGTTAGATTAATTAATCATGGGGATTAATTAAGGAATTTGAGGATAATTAATTGTCAAGTTAATTATCAATTTTTTGAATTATAAATTATGAATAATTAATTAGTAAATTAATTATTAGATGTTGAGTTATGAAATTATTAATTAATTTTTTAATTCATTAATGGACTTTATATGTTTAATTAATTTTTTAATTAATTAATGGAGTTGAAGTGACCAATTAATTGATGAATTAATTTTTTGGGATTGTTATAATTTATTAATTGTGGAAATTAATTAATGAAATTGATGTAATTAATTAATCATTGGTTTAATTAATGGATATGGGTTGTAATTAATTAATTGGTGAATTAATTTATGGAAATTGAGGTAGCTAATTAATTATTGAATTAATTAATTATTGAATTAGTTAATGTTATTGATGTGATTAGTTAATTATTGAGTTAACTAATAAAAGTGATGCGACAAGTTAATTGTTGGATTAACAAATGAAATTTTTGTGATTAATTAATTTTTGAATTAATTAAAAAAATATTTTTGTGATTAATTAATTGTTGAATTAATTAACAAGTTTGACATGATTAATTAATTGTTGAATTAATTAATGGAACAATTTGATTATGAATTTTTTATATTTTGATTATTTAATCGTTAAATTAATTAATGTGATATTGTGGTTTGAAATGTGATAAGGTGGTTAATTTTGATTAACCTTGATTATTGTGAAATATGGAAAATTGTGATATTTGTGTTATATTGTGAATGATTGAGATTTTGGGTGTTAGACATAACATTCTACACTGATGGGATTTGGGGGTGCTATACATGGAATTCTACACTGATGATAGATATATCTGAATTGTTGAGAATTGGGGTGTTAGACATAGAATTCTACACTAATGATAAATATAAACAAATGAGATTTTGGGTGTTAGACATGGATTTCTACACCGATAATATTTTTGAGGTTTGACATAGCATTCTATGTCGATGGGATTTTGGTATATTAAAAATGTTGGTCTACACCAATTATAAAGATAAATAAATGAGATTTTGGGTGTTAGAAATGACATTCTACACCGATTAGATTTTGGGTGTTAGACATGGCGTTATACACCGATGAGATTTTAGGGTGTCAGACATGGAGTTCTACACTAATGATAAATATAAATAAATGAGATTTGGGGTGTTAGACATGAAGTTACACACTAATGGTAATTATGCATGTTGAGAATTGGGTGGCTAGATATGACATTCTATGCCACAAAGTACTCCATGTTATAGCCTCACATGAGAAAAATTCAAACTCTGACATGAGTCGAATCGGGTGTTGAGATATCATATCACCTTCGAATACTTCAAGCACCATCACGAGTCGAATTAGGTATTAAGATATAATATTACCTAGGGAACACTTCAGACTTCGGTATAAGACGGAGTTAGTATTGAGGTAAGGGTTTCCTTAGGAACCCTAGAGTTAAAATGTTTAAATTAAGAATAAATGATAATGTGATAACTATTTATTTATGCATTTTATTTCATTCTTTATATAATTTAATACAATATATTTTTAATGGATTGTTTTAGATATCATTTGTGGTTCCCTACTAAGTTTTAGTCACATCCTATTCGGGATACATGATCGGTACCTTAATAGATTTTTTGTTTTCTTGGTAGGTTAAGGGAAAAAGACCCATGTTAGGTGGAAGAGTTGGGATAAAGCATGGTGAGGGAACCAGACTTGGTGTCGAGACCCACTTTTAGGAGTTTTCAATGTCTTTGTTTATTTATTTTTGGTTTTTTATATTGACACATAGCATATACATTAGCATGACATGTTTCCATTTCAGTTAAATATTGTATTACATGTTTTGGTTATCATGAGATATTGGTATTTTCTATGGTTATGTTTATACTTCCGCTATTGTTTATTATTTATGCTGGTGTTTAATCAAATAAAAGAGGGTATAGTATCCCCATGAATGACTTACCAAACCCTCACTACTATTCGGAAGCCTCTAGCGTACGGGGAGGTGAACCTAAGGGCATGTGGCTGATCGGCTCGGGGCACCGTTGTATGACACCCAGGTCAGGATGTTACAAAGTGGTATCAAAGGTCCAATTTCCTTTCTTCTTCTTTTGACTTACTATTTAGGGAAAGGTAGATAGGAGACTAGGAAGAGTCAGGGCTTGGTTATGAGCTCGTGCATAGGAGTAGTTACCCCATGTATGGGGGAGAACCCAGGTACCCAGGGTGGGATTGTTGTTATCTCTATTTACTGTTACAATTAAATATTATTTCACCTTGGGTGACACACTTTTTTTGTGATATAGTTTTTGTTTCTGAAATTATTTTGAGATTGACTTGTGGTCATGAATGGAACAAGAGTTGAGTCTTGATGCATCAATATAGGCACTTAGAATTATTTGAAACATGCATTATTTTAGGCACGCATGAGAAAACGAGTTATGGATAAGTTGTCGAACTTGAATTTTTTTACTTTCTTATGAAATTGAAATGAAAATGGTGCCTAAAATTAAATTTAGAAATATTTTAAAATGATTCAAAATGAGAATAAATGGGTCTCTAAATGATAAAATTGAATAATGATATTGTGTTTATCCTTGTTAACTAGGACCTAGGTGTAGGATGGTTTAGGGTAGTGATAGTGCCTCGAATTTGATTGTGTTTTAGGATAAAAGGGGGAAAGACTTGATATGGTTTTTTGTAATTCAATTTTGTTAAATATGATAAATTTTGTGAAAAAAACCCTTCATTTTGTTTATTTGACCCATGATGTGGGTAGTTTGGGTAGTGAGAATGCCCTAGTTTTAGAACTTGGTTATGGGTTGTGTAAATAACTTTGTAGTTTTGGATCAGTGTGGTGAGATGATTGGAGAGCAGGGAAGCCTGTGAATTTTGATGTGTTAAGGTGTTTCCACATTTAGAGTTAACATCAGTAATGAATGATTGGTGGTGGTAATCATAGATGACTTATTAGCATACTTCTAATTAGTAATGATTATGTACCCTACCTTGACATTGTCCTGGGTACGCTGAGAAAGCTATGTATTTATTCCTAGATAAATAAATTAATTTTAGTTAGACATGGGGCCCCTTAAAGGTTGTTCTTATAAAGAAATATATATGTGGGGATGATGGTGTGAGTTACGCCATCGGCGGTTTATAGATCAGGTTCTTAAAAGGGACCAGAAGGCGATGAATATTGTAAGACATGGGACTTTGTGGTTGAGTTATTTGAAAATGTTATGTTAAAGATGATTCTAATGTGGGGAACAATATGTAAATAGTAGGTGTGTGGAGCAATACCATGAGTTTGAAACGGTGGAATCAGAATGCCAAGGAGGAAACTATGAGGTTCATGTTTATATTTCTATGAGAAAGGTCAGGTGATCCTTAGAGGTGGTGGATGTACGTCCTTTCTAGGTAGTTTTTTATGGAAACGTTATGTGACAATGTTGGATGTTTTTTTGTGGTCTTGGGAACAATGATTTAGGAAACGCATCAATAATGTTGTGGAATTTTAGATTGATATTGATTCATTCTTTAAGGATCATCTGAAATGTGTGTTGGAAAATAGTGAAAAGGTGTTGTGGGGAAAGATTGTGCTATTAGTTTGTGCATTATAGAAACATAGACATGAGTAGGAAAAAACATGGGAGATAGAAATGGATTTAAGGGCATAGTGGCATGATCTTTTTGACTTTGAAACTTAGAGGTGATTAGGAGTAGAGCTCAGGGAAAATCTATTATAAGGTGAGGATATTGTTAGATCCCACCTTTTTCTAGGTGTGACTCTTTTAAAATTTTTGGTGAAGATGGGTTGTTTTTATTTTAATTCATAAAAAAATGATTTATCAGTGACATTTTGATAAATGTGTTAGATGCCTTAAATTACAGTTAATATCTTGGAATATACAATTTAATTTTTTTGGAGTTCGACACTGAGTTAAGCGTGAGATTCTGAGGCCCACAAAGTCTCATTGAAGACTGAATAAAAATATTAATTATAATATATTAAGCATACCCTTTTTATTAAAAATAATTGAATAAATCTAAAATGGTGTGTCATATGAGAAATCTGAATCCACCATTATGTTCTAAATATGGTGTTTACCCTAGGAGAGGTATAACATTTGTAAGAATGGGAAGTTTGGATGTATCGCTCAAAAAATAACCTTTTTATATTTAACTAATTATTTAATCCATTTTTTTAATATTAAAAAATTAATATCTCTCAAACAGTGTGCCGTATGGGAAATTCGAGACCACCGTTATGTCCAGAATAGGGTGTTTACCCTAAACAAGGTTTAACATTTGTAAGCATCGGACGTTTGGACATCTCGATCATGAAAATAACCTTTTTTACATTTAATTAATTATTTAATCCATTTTAATATTAAATAATTAATATCTCTCAAACAGTGCATCGTATGAGAAATTTGAGACCGCTGTTGGATCCAAAATAGGGGTTTACCCTAGTTAGGGTATAAATTTTATGCGCAATGAGCATTTGATGTTATTTAATTTTTAAGTTAAATAATTAATTTTTTTAATTTAATAATTAATAAGAAATTAATTAAATTAAATGAAAATTTATTTTTTTCATTGATTCATCTTCTCCAATGGCACATGAAGCCATTGTTACACACGAGGTGTTTTAATAGCGGTGAAATTATTAGTTAATACTAAATAAATGTAAATGTGGGGTAATATTAATTTATTAACTATTATTGGCATTTAATGAATATTGTTGGAAAAAATTTAATGGTCAAATATAATTTATAACTATAATAATAATAACAATAATAATAATTATTATTATTAAATTGAGAAAATAATTTTTTTTAGAACAACGTTTCAGTAACAACTCTTTCATTTGGTGTCAGGTTGACACACTGTCAATGATAGAATGACACTAAAATTTAGACGGTCATTTCAAGACCAATGTTGAATATTTAATTCAGGATCATGGTGAAGGTCCATGAAATTCCCAATATTATGATGGGTTGATGCATGGAATTAATAGGAGAGATTAATAAATAAGTGATGCAATTAATATATGTAACTAAATTGATAAAAATGTATTATAAATTGGATTTGAGGTGGTGCACATGACATGGGTAGGAAGCCCATTATTTCTGACACATATCCCCTCTATTAATCTCTCCCTTCCTCTCTTCTATTTCATTTTATTCTTCTAAAATTCTCTCCTTAATATCTTATTCAATATTGATCGAATTGATGCACCGTCGGTTCAGTTGGATTTGTCTAGATAAGTATAAATTTATTCTAAAGATTGTTTTTGAAGAAGGCAAGGTAATTTTTTTTTTCAGATTTAATTAAATATTTTTAATTTTCAAAGATAACAATGATTCTAAATAATGTCAAAATGGGGATGGTTTAAGGATTCATTGGAGTGTGATCGAATTTTTGGTTGGTGCATCGATGCTTACGATAATAAGGATATGAGGAGGTGTATTGAACCACAAAGGGTGGTCTATCATTGTCGCCGACATCGATGACCTTGAGGTAGGTGGTTTAAAATTTAAATCCCATAGTCATATTTTTTAATTACGTATATTCAAGTTGTAGAATTTATAGATCTAATTAGCAGTTTTATTTTGAAAAAGAATTAATTAATTTGGTGAATTAATTAATTACGGAATCATAAAATTTTGTTAATTAATTATGGGAATTAATTGTGGAGTTATTAAGATGATTGAAATAGATTAATTAATTGATAAATTAATTAATGATAATAGATTGGTTTATAAAATTGTGCTTTTGGATAAATAATTGTTGAATTAATTATACCAAGATAGAAATTGTTGACATTGAATAATTAGTTGATAAATTAATTATTGTTGTATTGAAGTTGTGAATAGATATAATTAACTATATATTTAATTATTAGTGTTTTTATGATTATTAAATTGTTTGATATAGAACAATTAATTGAGGAATTAATTGGGGTAATTGATTTATTGAAGATAGAATAATTAATATATTAATTAATTAGGGTTATTGAATTGTTTAAGTTGGGAAAAATTAATTAATGGAAGTAGAGTTGTTATTTAATTTTTAAATTAAATAATGGGATTGAGTTAGATTAATTAACTGTGGGTATTAATTAACAGAATTATAGGATAATTAAATTTTGAGTTAATTATCAAATTCCGGAATTATAAATTGTGAATTATTAAATGGTGAATTAATTATTAGATGTTGAGTTTTGAAATGATTAATTAATTATTGAATTAATTAACGGAATTTATATGGTTAATTAATTGTTGAATTAATTAACAGAGTCGAAGTGACCAATTAATTGATGAATTAATTGATGGGATTATTATAATTAATTAATTGTGGAAATTAATTAATGAAATTTATGTGATTAATTAATCATTGGGTTAATTAATGGATATGGGTTGTAATTAATTAATTGGTGAATTAATTAATGGAAATTGAGGTAGTTAATTAATTTTTGAATTAATTAATTTTTGAATTAATTAATGTTATTGATGTGATTAGTTAATTGTTGAGGTAACTAATGAAAGTGATGTGACTAGTTAATTTTTGGATTAACTAATGATTTTTTATGATTAATTAATTACTGAATTAATTAAATAAGGTTGTTGTGATTAATTAATTATTGAATTAATTAACTAGTTTGACATGATTAATTAATTGTTGAATTAATTAATAGAACAATGTGATTATAAACATTTTATATTTTGATTAATTAATTGTTAAATTAATCAATGTGACATTATGGTGTGAAATGTGATAAGGGGGTTAATGTTGATTAAACTTAATTATTGTGAAATATGGAAAATTGTGATATTTGTGTTATATTGTGAATGATTGAGATTTTGGGTGTTAGACATAACATTCTACAACGATGGGATTTTGGGGTGCTATACACAGTGTTCTACACTGAAGATATATCTATTTATATTGTTGAGAATTGGGGTGTTGGACATGGAATTCTATACCAATGATAAATATAAACAAATGAGATTTTGGGTGTTAGACATGTCATTCTACACCGATGATATTTTGGGTGTTAGACATGGCGTTCTACATTGATGAGATTTTTGGGTGTTAATCATGGCGTTCTACACCAATAATAAAGATAAATAAATGTGATTTTGGGAATTATACATGACATTCTACACCAATGAGATTTTGGGTGTTATATATGGTGTTCTATACTGATGAGATTTTGGGGTGTTATACATGGTGTTCTACACCATTGATAAAGATAAATAAATGAGATTTGTGGTGTTAGATATAGCATTATACACTAATGGTAATTATTCATGTTGAGAATTGGGTGGATAGAAATGACGTTTTATGCCACAGAGTACTCTGAGTTATGGCCTCACATGAGAAAAATTCAAACTCTAGCATGAGTCGAATCAGGGTTGAGATATCATATCACCTTTGAATACTTCAAGCTCCCACACAAGTCGAAGTAGGTATTAAGATATGATATTACCTAGGGAACACTTCAGACTCTGGTATGAGATGAAGTTTGTATTGAGGTATGGGTGTCCTTGGGAACCCTGAAGTTAAAATTATTAGGTAAAGAATGAATGATAATGTTATAAATATTTATTTACAAATTTTATTTCTTTCTTTATAAACTTGCATACACTATATTTTGAATGGATTGTTTTAGACACCATTGGTGGGGGACTACTAAGTTGTACTCACACCCTACTCGGGCTGCCTGATCGGTACCTGAATAGAATTTTTGTTTTCTGGATAGGTTAAGGGAAAAGGCCTTATGTTAGGTGGCAGAGTTGGGATGAAGTATGGTGAGGGAACCGAACTTGGTGTCAGGACCCACTTGGAGGAGTTTTCAGTGTCTTCTTTTATTTATTTTTGGGTTTTTCATATTAACAGTTGGAATATACATTGGCATGGCATGTTTAACTTTCTGTTAAATATTGTATGACCTGTTTTGGTTATCTTGAGATATTGGTATTGTCCATGGTTATGTTTATGCTTCCGTTATTTTTTATTATTTCTATTGGTGTTTACTCTGATAAAAGAGGGTATAGTCTCCCCATGACTGACTTACTAGACCCTTGATATTAGTCAGTAGCCCATGGAATATGGGGAGTCATGCCTAAGCTCATGTGGTCGACTGGCTCGGGGCATCATTGCATGACACCTGGGTCAGGACGTTACAAAACATGTGGGTATGAGAATATAATCAAGGTACATGAACATAAACTAATGAAATAATACCCAATAAATCATAGACCATAATCCATGAATAATAACATAAGTCTTTTGGAATAAATAAAGAATATATCATGGGATCATGTAATCATAAAAATATAGCACCAACATAAAACATGAAATCATAAGCATATATAAAGGCTCACTGCCAAGACCATCATCACATAGTGGAAAGAGTCCCATAGTGGACTGAGTTTACTCCCCAGTCACTTAAATATCATATCATGAGATATAAAACATGTCTCAATGTATTAAATGGATATATAATTATGGGTTCACCTATCACATCATAACATGTACTTGCATATGTATGCTACATAAGAAACAAAATCATAATTTCATTATAACATAGTTAAATCATGAGAAAGAAACATGTTTCATAAAGATTACCACACAAAAAAATCATATGCCATTTAGAGTAATAATATGGATGATATCATTATATAATATTCCCAGTGAAGCATAAAAATTATTAGTATATATTTAAATATATTAAAAGTACTTTTAAAAGAAGATGGGTTACTCAACACTTTAAAATTTTATCATGTAAGAATAGGTCAAGAATTATATCATTTGATACAATAAGTCCAATCTCCCAAAATAATAGCATCATAAGGGAATTTAGAGGGTAATACATGAAACATAACTCCAAATTAGATATAACTTTTAGTGTTTGAGAAGAAAATAGAAGTGAAATTATAAAAATAATTTTCATAAATCTTTTGTAACATGATCGTAAAAATAATTAAAAGTCACTTTTAAAAAAATAAATTTAATATGTGTGAAAAGAAAATATTTAAAGACTTAATTATATAAAAATTAAAAATATTGAAACCATGAAAATAAATAAATTTAAAGATAAAAAATATGGAGTGTAAGATCAAAAAACAAATAAGTGGAACAAAACCCTTTATTTTTTTAAAACATTAACCTTTATTTTTTTTAAAAAAAAATTCACATAATAATGAGAATAATATTTTCTTTAAAAACCCATTATAAATTGAAAGGTAATATTAATTATAAATAAAGTTCACGATGGAAAGAAAACGAGTTTTCCCATATGTTGTAAAAAAAATTCTTTTCACACTTCATTAAATAAAGTAAATAATGAATCATGCGAAAAATGTTAAAAATATTTTTTAAAATTTTGTAAAGAAACTCAAAGCTATTATAAAATTAACTCAAGTAACATTTTAAGTATGTAAATAATTTTTGAAATAATATAAGGAATATGGATATAGAAGATAAATATTTTCGATTGTAAAAAGATATAAGGATGAGTCTACATACAAATAATGATTCAGTTGAATTCTGAACTAAAGGTAGGTAAAATTACAAGAAGGCTTATGATACCTAGAAAAGAAATAGGAATAAAATATAATATAATCATATGGTGGGTGATACCAAATATATACGGACTAAGTTCAATAATAAAGGTTATAACTTAATGAAAGTAAATTAAGTTAACAACAAAAATCCTTACAACTTAGGTAATGTATGAATTAAAGGAAAATAAAGAGAGTGATATTAAATGAAAGTGAAATTACCGATATTAAAAAATTATTAAAGATATAATAATTCAATTATGTTGTATTTACACCATATAAAAGTAAATTAGTACATAATAAGAAGCCCGTCTTAAGGAATTGAAATTGAGACCAAGAACCCTTACCTTGTATTACTTCTTAGTCAGATGCTCTATAACCTACTATATAATAAAATAAGGCTCATTAATCATTTATTTCAAGAAATTATTCATATTTATAACATTTTACATTAATATTTTATATTCGTTTATTGCATAGTTATTACATATTTTTAGTTTATATTGATCACTTGTGTAAATAATTTTAATCGTTCCATGTATGGTTCAGTATAATGATTTTGGTTATCATTACGTGATCATGAATTCATCATATAAATAATTTTAAAATTGTTTTAATGGAATTTCCATAATTATTTCTTGAATTTCTAGGTTTATTCCATTGGAGTTTTAGGTTCCATTATTAAATATGAAACCCATAACGGGCTTGTTTAAGTAATTTTTTACCAACTAATGGTGGTATCTTAATAATGAATTAAATATTAATATTATCATTATAGAATTGAAAAAATTATTTAAATATTTATATCATATTATAATATTTACACAAAATCGATACAGTTCCATAGGTAGTGCAAAATAGATTCAAATTAAGAAAAGTGTCTCTTTATGCTCATTTTAGGCAGTTAAATTTACATATACCATTTATTATTATTATTATTATTATATTATTAATAAAATAAATAATTTATATTTTAAAAATCTTAATCATGTCATAGATATCATATTTATTAATTAAATTATTTTTTAGAACCATCCATGTTAGGTGTTGATGAAAAATGAAATACGTCGTTAATGGAGGTGATAGTTCGCACACAACACATGTGACATTTTTATTTTCCAATGGATGAGAGAGAGGTAGATAATGGATATTACATCAATATAATAACATTTTAGTATAATAAGGATAATTATTTCATTATATTATTATAGTTATAATATATTTTTATGAGGTGGGAGAAGAAATAAACTTGAAAGAACCCAGTTAAGACAATTACATCTTCCTTTGATATCCTCCTTTAGACCACTACTTAAATCTTCATAGATTAGTATTTTGGTAATACTAGAAGCTCTAGTATTTATTAAATAGGGCTGGGATGTGTTTTGTTAGGTATTGGTTGATTCAATATGCTTAAAGTTTGTGGAAAAGTGGGGTGTTGAAGGGGTCCTTTTATAGTGAGAGGAGTGACATTTTTGTAATACTTATTACTTAATATAAAAAAGGAAAGGTAATTTTCAAGGAAAGTGGATCCAAATTTTATAATTAATGGGTTAAATATTATTTAAATATGATAATAACCTAATATATACATTTATAGATAGGGTTTTATGATATTTTAAGCATTTTCCACTTAGTTTTACCCTTTTTACATCATTTTACATTTACCTTGGTAACTTAATTTTTACCTCAGTAACTTATTTTATGAATTAAACATAAAACTAACCTTATTAAATAATTTGAACATGATTATTCTTAATAATAAAAATATTTTAATTAATTTAATTTTTATAAGCGATAAAAATTAACCTCAATATAAGCATGCATAACATAATAAAAATAGTTTTTAGAAAAATGTATTTTAGAGAATAAAAATAATTATTTAGGTAAAAAATTATGATTGGAATTAATAAAAATGATATTTATTAGTTTATGATTAAATAATGTATTGTTATTTTTATTTCAAAAAAATAAAAAACCGAATATATTCTAGTGAATACTTAATTAAAGGAAAAAAACTAAAATAGTTTTTATTAGAATAAAATATAACATAGGTTCCAAAATGTCAATAATAGGTTTCTAAATTCACTATATTATTTTTTCATGTTTTATTTTACTCCTTAAATATAAAATTTGTCATGAAAAATATTACATAAAATTTTATACCATGTTTATATCATGATTCTATTATAAAAGTAACGGTATTTATGAAATCTATAATTTTACTATTCACCAAAAAAATCCACTTTTTATAAAAAAATTCAACCTAATATATTTGACAAGATGAATAAAAATATGAGGTTAATTTTATCAAATCTAAATTATAAAATTTAGGAATTTTACTTTTAAATGAAAATATATATATAATGAAAAAAATTATTAATGAAAATGACTTTTTAAACATTAATCATTCTTAATATTATTTTATATAAATTAATAATTAAATGAGTGTGAATTTATTAGTTTTTATACTAATTTTTTTAGAATAATCCATTAAAAGTGTTCATTTTATCTTATTAAGATAAAAAATATATAATATATAGAAAAATATAATTATTTGAAAAATATTCCTTTTAACACTAAATGATTTTAGTCACATCCAACTGAAATTAATTATTTATATTCTAACAATTAAATTTATTTAATTAATTTGTATCAAATTATAATAATATGTAAGGAATTAAAATAATTCATTTTAACTATATTTTCATTTATTTGAGGTTTTATTCTTATAATAATTTTCTTAATGAGATTTAATATATTATTCTCATGATGTATTAATTTTCATCTTACATTGTAAAACATAACATAGTTTATTTTAACTTGGTGTAGTGTGTGATATAATATATTCATTATAATATTTATTTAATGAAAAACACTTACTTAAATCTTGGGGTGTTACAATTTTAGTTGTTTGTACCCATTCATATGAATGATTATCTTCCTTTTAATGTCAAGGAACATCCTGTGACACATTTCCATGGTATCCTCTCAAGAAAGATTTATTGGAGACCCCCATGGACTCTGTATAAGTTTCTATTTACATAGACAAACATTTTATGACCTCATTTCTCCAAAAATATACGAGACTTCCACAACTATAAAGAGAAGTTTTTCTAAAACCATTCCTATAAATTCCCTAGTTCTATGTGAGACCAGTTTATATATAAATGGTATTTCCCCTATATTATTTTTAATTTATTTTGTTCATTTATTTTCTAAAAAACTATTATTTTTTTCTATTATTATGTAGAGAAATCTCCAATAGAGAGGAAGGGATCCCCTAGGTTGACCAAATTTTGATATGTTTTTATTTGTTTAAAAAATCATGATATATTTAGTTTGTGAGTGAATTTTATTTTTCTCTCTATAGGGTTAAAAAAAATAAAGTTGTATATAAAAATTCATAGGATTCTAATTCTGTTATATTGGACACATGGTCAAAACTTTCCAAACTCAAAATAAAAATATAATGTGATGGAAAAGGAAGAGATGGATATTGTATTAGTCAAAGCAGTTAGAACTAAATCTATTTCAAATTCTATATGTTTTCTAAATTTATTTAAAAATGTTTTAAATTATATTATTAGAAATTAAAGGTAAAAACAATTGGTTATTTTGTGCATTGTTGGATTTTAAATTCCAATTCTTGTCGAGAGATATTTGTGAGAAGGTTGTAGATGTCTTTGATCCTAAAACATGTAGCATAACTATTAGATGGGAAGAAATTAATATTACCAAAAAATATATCAATTATATATAATCATTAATTTTAGAGGGATAACTATAATTTTTGAAAGAGGGAGTCAATAATATATTGAAATGAAGAATGTTTACATAGTAAAGAAGTTGATTTATCTAAGAGAAATGATTTTTGGAGGTGTGGAGGGAAATTTATTTATTATAAAATTTATATTGTTTACCTTGGGGAAGTTTTTGAATCCCATTTACAGTTTATTTTTCAATAAAATAAATATTGTAATATTGTGCAGCTGTCAAGATAAACTTGGAGAATGAGATTGGTCAGATTTTTTTTGACAAAGCTTATTCAAAAAGTGTCTTTATATAAGAAGTTAATGAAAAAGTCCAAAGGAAGAAGCATGTGGGTGGATGTTTTGTGGTACTATTGGTATGTTTTAAAAATGTAAAAATATATTAGATGTATTTTTATCTATTAATAAATTTAGGTTTTTCAGATTAATAAATTGATAATACATTGTGACTATTTTCTTCTTCCACTTCTTGATTGGGAATCTTCATAATTACGTTGGTCAAATTATTTTATAATTTTCAGATGAAGGCAATATTAAAAGATGATTCAAGTTATAAAGGACTCATAAAAATAGAATTTTATATGCCCCTATGAATTTTACATGGATCACTTTTTCTGATTTGTCATTGTTCACCCATATGGAAATACTATAGAAAAATGTGTCATTAACAAAGGTTGTTTTTGTGTTTTTCAGTAGTTAAAAATACCAATAAATTTTTTCATGATGGTTAATATAAATGACTTTGAAATAAGGTGTTAGGAGATATTTCATGGAGGTCTTATTAATTTAATGATGGTCTAATAAAAGTGCTACAAAAAAATGTTTAGAGACTATTATTGTTGTGATCAAAACTATATTCTAGTAAACCTACTAGATGATATCAATCAGAACATTCAAAAGAAATAAATAAAGTACCAATAACATGCCCAAGATATGGTTTCCAAAAATTAGAAGATAATATACCTAAATCACCACACCAAAATATACAAACCACTTTGAATTCACATAAAAAATAATTATCATAAGAAAATGATTGAAATGGTGGAAGAAAAAAACAAAACTATTTTATGTGGTTTGAATGTGGTTCCTACTCCATATAAGAAACATTGGTTTAATTTTATTCAAGGCAAATAAAAAATGAATATAATTTATCAAGCTCACCCAATGTAAAAAATCTATTATAGAGAAACCCTATTTTTTACCTTATGAAAGATATGTCTTGTTTTTTGGATTTTGAACCCCAGACCCTTATAAAGGGTTGAATGATCCCCCCTATAAAATGTCATCAAAAATATTTTCTAACAGTCCTGTTATTCTTAGGATGATATGTTTACCCTTAGGCAAGAATTTGGTGAGATTCTAAACCATGATTATTTTTATAAGATATTTAATATTTATTAAATTAATATTTTTTATTCTTATACCTAGGAACATCAATATCTCTTAAATGGATCTCTTTATGGGAATTATGACTTCTCAGTTGAGTCTGCAATGAGTGGTTTTAACCATGTGATGTATAAGATTCATTCAAGTTTTGGGACTTGATTTGGGCCCTTAAATGGGTATTTATTTTTTATTTTAATAATCCTCTCTCCTATTATTCCCACATTTACATGAGAGAAAGGTAAAACCTTCCCATCATTGATACTACTTATCTGGGAGGAGAAAGATGGAGATTTATAGGGATCTTCATTTAGGAGGGCCGATCAAACTCAGATCAGGACACAATGACCATGGAGTGTAGACCTAATCTTGACATTTTAGCGATTCACCATGAGGTTGGAACATTATTTTTATTTTCATATCATTATTATTTTTCATGTTTTTCCATATTTATTTTGTAATTTATACTATTTTTAGATGACTTAATTCCCTTAGAGGGGCAATTTTAAGTGAAGTAAGAAAATATGTCTGTTTATAAGGATTTTTTCATGTGGAATACCTAATCACATGATGTGTAATTACCATGAACATGTTGGGTAGTTCACTGGTGGTACTCAAGTAGAGGATGGTTCCCAAATAGTATATTGACCATATGGAAATGTTGTGTGGGACTTTTAGGCATACAACTTAGGGTGTGGCCAAGTACATGACCAAATATCTCATGTTAGGTTCATAACATGTAATAATACATGCTATGTATGGTTAAAAGACACAGTTTGAGCTAGATTACATGAATGGAGACCCTATTTGACTAACACTATAATACCTTGAGATTAAAAAAAAAAGATAATTCTTTATTCTATAATGTATACGACATGCAACACCGAGCCTAAATGAACTAAGAAATATTACTATTAAAATATGACCATTATAGCCTAACCATTAATTTGGTGAGTACAAATAAGATTAAATAACTTATAAAAAATATATAAATTTCCTAATCAGTATTGATAACTATTTATTAAATAAACACACAATTTTTTGTAATGCCATTTTATTCTTTAAAATTATGTTTTCTTCAAAAAATATTTTTATTACTTTTTGTGAGTGAATTTTATAATTAATTTATAGATATATAAGAAATGGTATTTTATAAAAATTATATAATTTTTTAAATCAGCATATCAAAATTATATTAGGCTGAAATTTTGGGATTTTTCATAATATATTTATTTTTTAGTAAATATTGAAAAATACCGCTTTTTGTAAAACTATCTTTTATTTTCATCAAATAAAGTAATTTAAAGTCTAATAATATTTTATATTTGGTATTAAAGTAAAATATAATCCATTTTATTTATAATAATCTAATTAATTTCATTTTAATCATAAATTTTCATGATTTTGGTATAAATATATTTTTATACTTAAAAAAGTATTTTTTTTGAAAACTGTTTTTGAGTGTATAATGTTTTTCTATTTTAGTTAATTAAAATATCCCCCAAGAAGGAATTTTTTAAATTAATTATATATATATTATATATATATTAATTTAAATTCATATAATTCAGATTAATAGTCATAGAGATTATGTAAAATCATCTTTTCCTTGAAAAATGCATTTTCCTGAAAAACCAATTTTCATCACGTTTTTGCGAGTATAATTTTAAATTAAATTATAACAATTCAGTGAATTGAACCTTGAAAAATATATATTATATTTGGAATCATGAAGTCCAAAATTTTAAAATAGTCCCCTTTAATTTTTAATCATTATGAATAGTAACTATAATAATTAATTATCACCATAGTAAGGGTAAATCAGGTAATTAAGGTTAAAAATAATATGATAAGGACTAGAAATTGAGAAAAACATTAGAATCTATCATATTTTATGAGTGTAGTTCATCAATTTCCACACAATTCTGAAATATATGGCCACTTGGTTCCATATTTCTTTGATTCTGACCTTTATAATAATTGAGTAAAAGATAAAGACAAAAATGTCCCTTTCTTGCTTTTAATATCTATAACATTTTTTTGAAATGGATAAATAAAACTTATGTTTGGTTCTAAATAGTAATTTTAAATATAATTTATTTATCTTGGTAATTTATTTACAATTTTTAGTAATTAAATAATTATCTTAAATTCTTATGCAGTATTGACATAATATTTATTCAATTAATAGAAAAATAAAATAAATGATTTTAAAAATATTATAAGCAATAAAATTTGAAATAATTATTATTTTCCACGATTTTTATATATAAATATAACGCTTTACATATGTGTTAATATAATATATTTAAATTTCTCTAGTTCCATGTTGTTTTTAAAGTAAAATTAAATGAATAGTTCCAAAAATGAAATTAATGATATATTATAATAAATAATATTTTATTAAATGATTTAAAATTACTAAAAAATCCTTTATTTTGCTAATATTTTTGGATATGGTTTAAAATATTATCTATGTTCCATTTATTATCAAATTTTCCTTTTATGGTAACTATCTTGACCCCTAAAGAGTAAAACATTTATTATCATGGTAATTGTTGAAAAGGGTTAACCAGGTTAAAACTAAGAGATAAGTGTAAAATCATAATCTAAAATTATAAAACTTTTATTTTATAATATTATTTTGACCCATTATCATCCCATATTCTAATAATATTATTTTGGAACCTTTCTCCCATGATAATTAATTTATATTAATTTAATTTTTTATGAAATTCAAAAGTGACCCTCCCTTCACTTATAAAAGGGAATCTCCTCTCAGAATTTAATAACACATAAAAATTCATTTTTTTAGCTAATAACTACCAAAATACATTAATTAATTCCATTTACACATCATAAAATAAATTTTTTTATTATAAAACCCTCCTAATAAGGATTCAGGTGTAAACCTAAAGAGGTTGTTAGAAGAAGTGGTATTGTTCTTAACTGTGCATTTTTCGTTTTCTTCTTCTTCCACATCCTAAAAATTTTATTCAACCATGATGATATAATAACATCTGTATCTCCCATATACTTAGATTTTATTATGTTGATTTAATTGTAATGTTCTGAGACTCAATACTCTCTAACGTGGAAAAAAAGGGTTGGTTATGAGACCTCCAGCGCACCTCCCCAAACGCCAGAGGATGCTGACTAGTAGAGAAGGTGTGATTTGTATAGTGGGGAGACTATAACCCCTAGTATGAAGTGTCATTTTAGTGGAAATAATACATATAAACAAAATAAATTTGAGTAATAAACATAATGGAAACCAAATAACATAATTTGGAAAATAAAGGAGAAACCAATATACAAAAAATGAGGTATCATGTAATGATAGAATGATATGTATCTAAATATAAAACTAAAAAATTTACAAATAAAAGAGTCATATAACACAGGATAAACCCAAAAGGACCTAGTCTTTAACCCCATGTTGGATCCATATCCTAACTCCAGCCCATCTAACAAGAAACAAGTCAACAACAAGTTCTCTATCCCTTATTCAAACCCACATCCATGAAATCTGCTCAGGTACCACACGATGACCCAAATAGGGTGTGAGTAAAACTCAGTAGTTCAACACCACCATGTCTAAGTAAACCAGTATGATAATAATTTATTTAAATAATATGATAAATGAGCATATTAATTAATTCAACAATTAATAAAATATAGTAACAACCTGCTTTAACACCACATCGGAATATCTCTAAGCATGTCTCACAACCATGCCAACCATAACCATATAACCATGGTAAAAACAAAACTTTCCTTGGATCCATTCTATAATTTATCTGATCTTGTCTCACAACCATGCTAACCATAACCATATACCCATGGTATAACAAATCATTAGACCAAGCCCGCTATATAAGCATCACAACATGTGTTAGGGAATATCCCAGTATATATGTATCTTAACATGTGTCAGGACATTGAATAATATATAAGAATCTCAACATATGTTAGGGAATAACCCGATATATAAGAATCTCAGCTTGTGTCAGGTCATAGCTTAGTATATAATCATCTCAATATGTGTCAGAAGTTCATATCAAAACAAAAAGCATATCCTAATATGACCGCATAAAACCAAATGGTTAATTTTTCTAATTACTATTTATCTTCCAATTTACCCATTATTTCAATTAATCAATTAAGACATTTCCATAGTGAATCTATATAAATAAATCAACTGAATCACCTATCATGATAAAATAAAAAGCAATCCATTACCAATTAATTATTTTCAAAGGTTCTCTTACATAATGGGTATCTATAAGCTATGTCACAACGTCAATTGAATCCAAAAGGATCTAAAAAAGAATCCAACATAATATTATCATCATTCTATTGGATTAATTAATTATTTCACACATAAGTTAGGGAAATAACAATATTTCATATACTTCATAATTAAAAATTAAACCACAGGGTTATGATTTAGACCCCCTACCTTTAACTGGAGAAAAATGAAACACTTCCAATAGAAAACACCAATAAAGAAAAAGGTGCAGAAGATCGAAAGGAGAACCTAGATCAAAACCAACCATATTCAAAAACAAAAACAACAAAAATCAAGATATTATACTAAAATGGTCGGAGAATGATGAAATAAAAAGGAAAAAAAATCAGAACCACTTACCAGGGATCGATCACACAAAAAAGATGTCCAGAATGGAGAGAGGTGCTCCAAACTCACATGGAAGCAACCCTAGTTCCAAGAGGAGAGGACCACACACAAAATGAATGACAAATCATCCATACAACATACTTTAAAACTATTAATCAAGTAATTACACAGTGTGTAATTCATTTACACATCATGTATTTATTTTTATAAGGATACGCCAAAAAAATCCATCACCTCAGATGAATATTAAATTTTCCCCAACATGACACATTGTGTGATTATTTAATGATGTGTAACCACTTTACATCATGAATCAGTTTATGAAATGAGTCTAATTTATTTTACACATCATTTAACCCATTTACATGGTGTTTAAATGTTCTACATATAGTTTTTAACCTAGTTTATTTATAAAAACTTAAACCCTCCTTAAGGATTTTCAACTTAACAAGAGACCTTGGTTACACTTGATCCATTTATACTCGAACTCAATTAATTAAAAAAGAATCCCCAAACCACTCCCAACATAGATCCTTTACAGTTTTCTCAAGTTTCCTCACAATTCAAGTATATATTTATTCAAACAAAAAGACATCCATGAAGAAGCATGACCACCAAGGTTTAAAGACAAGGAAAAACTCAAAAAAAAAAAAATTTAATGAAAAATTTAGAGAGATACATACCTACAAAAATATAGGATCTTATAGGAATAACATACACATATATCCTCTTCTATCAAATTAGAAACAAAACCATCGTTTGTGTGTATGGCGGACTACCGCATCACAAGCCAATGTATTTTTTTTCTTCAATAATCACATCTTATGGATATTTATAATGGTGGATTTAATATTTATATATGATATTTATGAAATAATTATCATTATAAAACTATAATATATCATCTTTTTTATTACATTTCAATCCATTGAAAAATTATAACATTGTTCATGCTTACATGTCGACCACCACCTCTAAGAAGTGATTTGATTCATTTCCCATAACCAAATCTCATTGATGGTATATATAATAATATTTAAAGAAATAATAATATATTTATTA
The DNA here is from genome assembly GCA_963277665.1 of Viscum album. NCBI lineage: Eukaryota > Viridiplantae > Streptophyta > Magnoliopsida > Santalales > Viscaceae > Viscum > Viscum album. Next base: position 1,092,905,451 of record OY728148.1, on the reverse strand, counting down.
TATAATTATAATTATTAAAATATAAAATAATACTTACCAAATTTCCATCAATATCTTTGAAAAATGAAAATTTTACTCATGCATATGTATGACTTACCATCTCCATGATTTTAACATAGTTAATTTATCATAACCATATTTCATGGTTAGTTTTAAAATTATAATTTATGTCTAAAAATTAAAATTATGAAATTATTTTTATTCTTGATATGGTTTAATAATGACCTAATTGACCATAATCAACCTACCCAAGTAATTTTGTACATATGAGCCAAATATCATCAAAATGCCTGACATGGACCTAAATGATTAAGTAATTGAATATAACATGGTAATAAATAATATAAAAGGAACAATAAATTTGAAAAGGTTTATAATAAAGTAAATAATTAACATAAATTTATTATTCATGAGTATATAAGACATACATGATGATTCAAACACATGGTAAGGGACCTTCTTTTTAAAAAAAATCTTTTAAAGTTTCCATTATAACTATTTTTCTTCCATATCCATGTTTTTATAAATGTTTTAAGAATGTTTTTATTTATGATTAAATGTATTATAAATGTAAAATTTGACAATATTTGAAATTATTTACAATATTTTTTAAAAAATAAATCTTTTAAATGTTTTACATAAGGGACACTTTACTCTAAAAACCTCGTTTTAAATGTTTTAAAGATTTACATTATAAATCTCTCTATTAAATTTCCATATTATTAAAACTATTTTATATATGTATTTATATGGAAATTAATTAATTATTATGGAAATTTATGTCACTTTTTAATTTATTTAAAATGCTTTAAAAAAGCAATCTTTTTATATATTTTATATGTAATGTTTTGACATTCTTTATAAAAGATAGAAATTAATTTTCTATTTTAATTTATATTCTATCAATGGTTTTTTTCTTCCCCCATAACTGTTATTTTATATTTTGGTTCATTTATAAGCTTCCATGTTTCCTTCGAAGAAAAAATTACCTTCCCTTTATTTTGGGTATTTTCAAAAAGGGTTATTAATGAAATGGATATTTTGATATCTGGAAATGTTTTTCTTATGGGTGTAATGTATCTCTTAGAACCACCATCTTTATTTGGGTTATGACTTCTCTATCCCTCTTTAAATCATTTTCTCTCTATATTTAATGTTATGGAATGTTCTTAAATTATATATGTATCTCTCTCACATATATACCAAGCTGATTTCCCTTATTTTGATGGGTTAATATACTCCTTATGTTCATTTATCAAATTACTTCTTTAAAAAATCTCTTTTGATTATGATATGAGGTAAGATTATGCAACCCATTTCTTTACATGGGCAATTATTATGTTTATTCCTTATTGTTGATTTCATTTTTGTGGAACACATAATTTTGTACATTTTATGATGAGTGTTACCATATATTTCTCCAATGCATTGGGTAATGTTTTTTTCTCTTGAGATTCTATTTATGGGATTTGGGAGTAAAACTAATCTATTTTCGGACTCTATCCACCATGTGATGTTATCTTGGAAGTTACCCTTGAATTATGTTTATGTTATATTTTTTTTCCAAATTTAATATGTTTACATGATATTATAATTCCATGTTATTTATTTTATACTCCCATGTGATTATTTATGAGCTTATATTTAAAGGAAAGTACATGCTACTTCATAAGGGTGAAATGATTAACAATTTTGAAAAAGTTTTCATAAGTTTTTCATGATTGAAAAGGTACCTTAATGGGTTTTATATTACCTTTAATATTTTTTATGGAATGTTCTATGAAAATATTTGGGTTGAAAAGTTGATTTATTGGGTATTAAAATGTTTCTTTTAAACCCTAAGTTTAATTTTAGAAAATAAAAATCTTGTATAAGTATTCATGAACTAAGATGTTTCTTTCTTTCTTTTTATATATCATTTAATTAGATTTTTTTTGTGCTAATAACTTTTTTTAAAATGTTTTTCATAGGGTTTTAAGTATGATTAAGGACAAGGATGATATAAAGATGAAAATTTTGAAGATATTTCATGAAAAAAACTTATTATATAATAAAATATCTATTTTACATTAAAAATAGATACAAAGTGGATGGTTACACTTGGGGATGTAATATTTATTTATGTAAAGGTGATGGAATAATTCTATAAAAATATAAACCATAAATATACTAAAATTTGAGAAAAGGGATTCTTGACTTAAAACTCAAGATTATGTAATGTTTAAGGCTAGTTCCTTACAGTTGGTATCAGAGGAAAGGTTTAGCTAACTTTGTAGATTAGGATGTTTTCACGTGAAGTTAACTTAAGAGTTATGTATAATGTAATGAGTTTATGAGTTTAAGGTTTATCATAAGTTAAAAGTATTAGACACCCTTTTTAATGTTTTAAGTGATGATATTCTAAGGTGACTAATGATATTTTGGAAGAAGTTCACTATTTTGGGAACCTTATATGATTAAGTTAAATAAAATACTATAATATTTTATTTATGTAATAAAGGTTGAATTATATTTGGAAGAATATATGATTTTAATATATATTTATAGTGATACATGTTATTTATGGAAACGATTAAGATATTTTGGATATTATATGATTAATGCATTTTCATCTTTGGGTATATGACTTTATGAGTGACTAATATTGATTTGTGATAAATGTTAAATTAATATCAGAAGATTATGGGATCAAATCCTTCTTATTTTTGGGTTTCTAACTTGGTTGATAATATTTTGAATAATTATAGGTTATTTATTTTTCAAATGATATAAGTTGAACTTTGAGTGTTATAGTTGAGGATTTGGAGATTAATATTGTATTTCTTCCCATAAAGGTTTATTCTTTTGTGAATTATTTTATCTTGTTCTAACCATTTTTATTTTGGTTAATGTATAAATATAGAATTAATAGTTTTTTATCCTTTTTTGGAATTATGTGATCTATTAGAAGTTGATTTTAGTGCTTTAGATATGAATAATTCATCATGGATATGAATTATTTGTAGAAAAAGATGAGATTGTGGTGGAAATTGATTAAAGGATGAAATTATACTTATCAAGTAAGTATGTTTCGTTATGTTTTTCATATAAATGTTAAATTAATTTATCTAATCTAGGAAAATGACCTTAATTTTTTTATTGTATTTCCTTCATTTCTGATGAATCAATGTTCTTTTTAACACTTCATCAGTTTATGGTTTTGTGGTCGTTAACTCTCTAATGATAATTCACTTTCTTATGATCAATGATCTCTATAACTCTACATAATTATTTGGAAAATATTTTTTTTCTCTATGTACATATTTTCACTTCCCACCAATGTTCTCCTATTTGGAAACCTATTTAGGTGATGACCATCGAATTTTCTTTTCTTTCTTTTCAAGAGAAAGTTTTATTAACCCTTTTTATGATGTAGGATTTAAAAAAATGGTATTTTTAGATATTAAACCCATATTTAATGATCCCAAGTTTAAATTTTTAGGAGAAAATTTATTAAAGGTGGAATAATGTAACATAATGAGATTTTAAAAAAACTACATTCAATAGTGTAAAAAACATGCAACACATAGCCTAAATGAACCAGAAAATACTACAATTTAAATATGAATATTATAACATAGCCAATAAATTAGTGGGTATAAATAGGATTAATTGATTTATGAAATATATATAAAGGACCTACTCATTATTGAAAACTTCTTAGTAAATAAGCACTCAATTTTTTTCTAAATTCATTTTATTCTTTAAAAATACGTTTTCATCAAAAACGATTTTTATTGTTTTTTATGAATGAATATTATAATAAATTTCTAAAAATTTTAGAAAATGTAGTTTATAAAAATTATATAATTTTTTAAATCATAATATAAAAATTATCTTTGGGTGAAATTTTTTTTTATGAAAAGATCGATTTTTTAGTGAATAGTGAAAAATACCATTTATTATAAAATTATCCTTTCTTTTCATTAAACCTAGTAATTTAAAGTATTATTATATTTTGTATTTGGTATTAAAGTTACATATGATCAATTTTATTTATAATAATATAATTAATTTCATTTTAGTCAATTTTTTTTACGATTTTGGTATAGATCTATTTTTATGCTTAAAAACACATTTTTCATGGAATAGTTTTTAAGTGCATAATATTTTTCCATTTTAATTAATTAAAATAACCCCTAATAAGGAATTATTTAATTTAAATTTATATATTATATATCAATATATATTAATTTAAATTCATACAATGAGGATTACTAGTTATAGAGTTAATGTAGAATCATCTTTTCCATGAAAAATGCATTTTCCTTAAAAACTATTTTTTTGTCATGCTTTGTAAGACTAATTTTAAATTAAATTCTTAAAATTATATGAATTAAATCTTGAAAAATGGATTCCATGTTTTTAATTATATGGTTTAAATTTTTTAAATAGGATCCTTTTAGTTTTAGTCATTATGAATAGTAACTATGGTAAATAATTATCACTACTATAAGGGTAAATCGAGTAATTATGGTTAAAAATAATATAATAAAGACTAAATATTTACACTAAATCTTGAATATATCATATTGGATGATTTTAGTTCTACTATTTCCATCCAATTCTTGAATATATAGCCACTTGGTGCCATATTTCCTTGATTTGTTCCTTTACAATAATTGAGTAAATGATAAATACAAAAATGTAACTTTCTTGCTTTTAATATATGTAATATTTTTTAATAGGGAGAAAAATAACTCATGTTCAGTTTTAAATATTAATTTTAATTATAAATGTTTTTTTATCATGCTAATTTATTTCTAATTCTTAGTAATGAAATAATTACATTAAATTGATTTGCAATACTGACATAGTATTTACTCAATTAATATAAAAATAAAATAAATGATTTTAAAAATATTAAAAGTAATATGATTTGAATGAATTTTTGTGTTACATTAATTTATTAGATAAATATAAAATTTTAGAGGGGTTTTAATGGAATTTATTTGAATTAATTTGTTTTGTTTCAAATTCAAATTAAATGAGTAGTTCCAAAAATGACATTAATGATATTTTATTAAATGATTTAAAATTCCCTAAAAATACTACATTCAGAAAAAATATTGAGATATGATTTAAAATATCAACCATGGTCCATTTACTAGCCAATTATACTTTTATAGTAACTATCTTAACCCCTAAAGAGTAAAAACTTTGTTATCATGGGAATTATCAAAAAGTGTAAACACGAGTCAAAATAAAGATATAAGCATAGAAACAAAATTTAAACTTGTAAAGTTTTTATTGGATGATATTATTTAGACCCATTATCATAATATATTATAATTATATTAGTTTGGATCCATTTTTCCTTGAGAATTAATTTATATTAATTTAATATTTTATGAAATTCCAAAAGTGCCCCTCCCCTTAGTTATAAAAGGGAACATCCTATCCTCTTTTCTTTACACTTAAAAATCCTTTTTGTTAAAAAAATACCTAAAAAAATACCTTCATTAATAATATTCCCAAATCATAGAATCCTTGTTTTTATTATAAAATCCACATAGAAAGGATTTTGGTGTAATCCTAAACAAGTTGTCCGAACAAGAAGTATCGTTCTTAACCAAGGGAATCTATTTTATTTCTTCTTCCACCTCTATAAAAAATTATTAAAAAATTATCATATAATAACAAAAAATATATAAATTATAATTATATTTTATTATTCTAATTTTATAACCTATATCCATCCCCTATTCCCTCAAATAGGAATGAAATAATCATTCGTGTATGGCAGACTACCGCCCTGCGAACTGATATAATTTGTTTTCCTTCATCACCTATCAAGACTATTTATAATGATGGTTTTAATATTTATATATGATATATATTGAATAATTATCATTATTAAAATATAATATAGCATATTTTTTTCTTACTTTTCCATCCATTGAAAAATCATAATGTCGTTCATGCGTACGTGTCGACTACCACCTCCATGAAGTGATGCAATTCATTTTCCATCACTACATCATATGGATGGTATATATAAGTGTATTTAAATAAATAATAGTAAATTTATTATATAATTATAATTATATAATGATAAAAATAATACTTACATTCTTTCAATTAAGATCGCCAAAAAATGGAAATGTTACTCATGCGTACGTACGACTTACCATCACTATGATTGTAACATAGTTAATTTTTCATAACCATATTTCATGGTTGACTTTAAAATTATAATTTATATATAAAAATTATAATTATTACATTATTATTATTATTTATGTGGTATAATTATGACTTCATTGACCCTATTCAACCTACTGAAGTCATTTTGGACATATGAGATGAATATCATCATAACATCCTGCATGAAATTAAATGATTAAGTAATTGAATATAACATGGTAATAAATAATATAAAAGGTATAATAAACATGAAAAAATGTTCATAATAAAGTAAATAATTAACATAAATTTATTATTTAGGAATATAAAGGATGTATGTGATGAGTCAAACTAAGGTAAGAGACTTTCTTTAAAAAAACTATTTTAAAGTTTCCCTTTCAGCTATTTTTCTTCCATGTCCATTTTTTTATAAATATTTTAAGAAAATATTTATCTATTATTAAGTGGAATATAAATTTCATTTTGAACATATTTTACATTTTTTATAACACCTTTTATAAAATAAATCCTTTAAAGGTTTTACACAAGGGACACTTTACTTTAAAAACCTCATTTATAATGTTTTAAAGATTTATTTTCTAAATATATATCTTTCATGTACATATTCTAAAAATTATTTTATAGATGTATTTATAAGGAAAAAAAATTAATTATGAAGGAAATTTTATTTCACTTTTTATTTCTTTCAATGGTTTTCAAAAAGTAATCTTTTTATGCATTTTATATGATACTCTTTGAATTTCTTTATAAAAGACAAAAAAGAATATTATATTTTAATTTATATGGTGTTAATGTTTTTTAAACAACCTCTATTACTGTTATTTAATGTTTTGGTTCCTTTATAATCTTCCATGTTTTCTTCAAATAAAAAATCCCATTCCCATTGTTTTGGGTATTTTCAAAAAGGGTTATAAATAAAATAGATATTTTTATATCTAGAAATGTTTTTCTTATGGGTGAAAGGGATCTATAAAACCACCATATTTTTTGATTTATGACCACTCTATCTAAATAAATTTATCTCTATCTTTAATGTTATGGAATGTTTCTAAATTATGTATATATGTCTCCCACATGTATACCTATCTTATTTTCCCTTCCTTTGGTAGGGTAATACATGCCTTATGTTCATTTCTAAAATTCATTCTTTAAGAAATATATTTGGATTACGATATGAGGAAAGATTATACAACCCATTTCTTTCTATGGGTAATTATTATGTTTATGCCTTATGATTGATTTATTTTTCATTGTGAAAATAAGAATGTACATGTTATAGTGGGTGTACCGAGATAGTTCTCCAATGCATTGAGTAATGTTTTTGTCTCATGAGATACCATGTATGGGATTAGGTAGTAAACATAATCCATTATATGGATCTATCCACTATGCGATGTTATCTTGGAAGTTATCCTTGACTTATTTTTCTATCATTTTTTGTGTTTATACCACATTTACTATGTTTCCACGATCTTATGAAACTGTGTTCTTTATTTTATGCTCACATGGAATTATTCATGAGATTATGTTTAAAGGAAAGTATACTCTACTTTATAAGGGTAAAATTTATAACATTTTTTTGAAAAATTTTTCCTAATTTTTTCATGATTTCAAAGGAACCTTTATGGGTTTTATTTTTTCCTTTATGATTTATTATGAGTTTTTTAGGAAAATATTTGAGTAGAAAATTTGATTTCTTGGTTAATAAAATATTTATTTGGAACCCAAAGTTTAATTTTTGAAAATAAAAATCTTGTATAATTATTCATGAACCAACATGTTTCTTTCTTTCTTTTTATATGTCCCTTACTAATCTTTTTATTCTTATATGATGTTTTAATTTTATTTTCACAGGGTTTTAAGGATAATTAAGGACAAGGATGAGATAAAGATTAAAATTATGAAGATATGTCATGAAAATAATTTTTTTTACATAATAATAGTTTTGTTTTATGAAAAAAATGGATACTAAGTGGATGTGTCCATTTGAGGATGCAATGTTTATTTACGTAAGGATGATGCCCTAATTTTCTACAAATCTAAACTGTAAAGATCCTTAAATGTAAGAAAAAGAATTATTAACTAAAGAATCAAGATTTTATAATGTTTAAGGCTACGTCTTTATATACACACACCATGAATCCATGTGTCATGCCATGTATTTTGGAAATATATACTGATTCAAGTATAGGTACACACCTAGAGTGGGTTTTTAGGTATACACACCATATACCTTCCCCTCAGAGGGGTTTTAAATGTTTTCCCATTCAGAAGATTGTTCTAGAAAATTGAGTAGTCCAAACCAAGTATCTTTTCATGTAGAATATAATAGTGGAGTCCTATGTATTATCTATAATACCCCGAGATTTTATAAAATGTATTTTTTGAATTAATTTAATCTTTTTGAAATTTTTTATTTCATGAAACACTGAATATAGCTCGTGTCATACGAAAGTACTAAGTTTGACTTGCATTTTATGCAAAAAAAGTTAACATTTCACTAAAAATAACAATTAGATTACCTTTAAGTACACACAAATCTATATTTGTATTGTGTTACACAAAATACCGAGTTATTTTGATAGATTGAATTGCACATAAGGCAAAGTTTTATCTAACTATAATGTAATATTAATATTATTATTAAAATATTATTATAGTTACAACCTTGCCTTTGGAATGGGAGGTCCTTATAATATTAATTAAATTATGAAAATATGGTTTACACATGTATATAAGAAAAATAATTTGGTGACTAATTAACTAGAAATGAATGTAAACCCCTTTTAAAAATATAGGAAATCTTTTTCTAGAAAACTATATTTATAAAATCTAATAAATTTTACCTTAGTTATTAATTAAAAACTTTTGACAAATTATTTTAATTAATTATATATATAATATATTTATTAAACTATTTAACATTTATCTTATGTGTTTTATTGGAAATATATAAGAATAAATCCAATTTTATGAATAAAAAAATATATTTTTTTTAAAAGGTACTTTTACCTCCATTTAATGAAGAACCTATTTTAAATATAAATTGTGATAATTTTATATTTTTTTTTGAAAAATTAAAATTAATTTTTTAAATAATAATATTAAAATTTATTTTGGGTTAATTTTTGGTATTTTTCTGAAATATTTCATTTTTGGATGAATAGTAAAAAATACTTAATTTTAATTCAAAACTTATTTTTTATTATAATTTATTTATATAGTTAAATTATATTTTAAATTTATTTTAAATGATAATTAGATTAATTATACATAAATTAATCCAATTTTGGTAATTGGAACCATTTTTACATTGAAATTGGATATAAAAACATTTCGAAATTTTGGACTTTTTCACTTTAAAAATCCACCGTATCATCCCATTTGCGGGATTAATTTTAATTTAATTTATGAAACTTTTGTGATTATAATTTTGAAAAACTAGATTATATATTGGGAATGAGAATAATTTATAATTTATAATAAGGCTGACTTAGTTTTTGACCAAATATATTAGTGAAAGTAATTAAAATTAATTAGAGAGATTATGGTAAAAACGAGTTTAATTAATTACTAAAATTAAAAAATAAGGTGTGAAAATGACCCTAAAATTATCAAAAAGTTATTTAATGGAAATATTTCAACCATTACACTTATAATTATTTTTAATGGTCCATTTTTAACCCTTTGGGTACAAGTAAAATGTGGGGAACCCACAATCCTTTTCAAGAATACCCTATGTGTCCTTTTCCCCCTTATAAAAGGCCTCCTCTCCTCCCCCTATCTTTACAACTGTCAAGACCTTTTATATCATCCTAAACCTACTCAAATATCCTCTAAAATTCCCTAAATTAATCCTATAATCCTCACCTTTTTCATAAATCTAACCAGGGAATCCCTTTTGTGGAAACCAAAATGAGTTATCCGAAAAAGAGGTAACGTTCTTCACTGTGAATTTCTATTTTAATTATTTCTCCACCCATTAAGTTATTCTTATTCCATGATTATATAATAAAATTATTATCCTAAATATAATTATATGTTTTTATTTTAATGGTTGAACCTACACCTACACAAACTTCCATCAAATGGGTAACAAACTTACCGTTCATGCGTACGGAGGACTACCGCCTCACAAAACTATGTCGTTCATTTTTCCTTTACCACCTCTAATGGATGGGAATTACGATAGAAAAAATATTTTTATATGAAATATATAATATATATGATTTATTTATTCTCATGTAATAATTATTTAAAATATACCTTCTTTCTTTCCATTTTGTGTAAATATGATAACTTCATTTGTGGACGTGTGGACTACCGCCTTCTCAATGTGATGTGATTTGTTCACACTTTACATGGAATGTATTAAGGATGTGTTTAGTAAAATTATATAATATATATGAAATAATAATTCTACTTGAATTATAATATATTTATATATATAATCATATTTCATTTACTTTATTTATTTCAATACGATAATAAAATGGAAGCAACGTTCATGCGTACGTACGACCTACCGTCTCCATGAACAAAGTATTCCATTTAATATTTCTATATTTTATATATTATTATAAATATTTATATAATGAATATATAATATTTAAATCATGTTTAAAATTATTTAAATAATTAAATAATTAAATAATTATCTAATTAATATGATAAAAAATAACAAGTCAAAACATATATGAAAAATAAAGCGGATACTGCCCGAAACATAACATTAACATGAAATTGTTAATAAAAGGGTGATATAAATCCATAATAAAATAATATATGGTATTATATATGATAATATGGTTTTATGGTAGATTTATAATAAATATATACTTATTATATAGTAGGTTTGAATGTGTATGAATAAATTCAAGAATTAAGAGAAGGGTTTTCTCGTCTCACTTTTATTTCTATGAGACTTACACCTTATTCACCACTCATTTATTTTTTGTGGTTTATATAACACCAATGAATGTATTTTATTATTATTATAGTAAAATTTATGGATAATTTTACATCCATTTGATGATATTTATTACATGGGGTTTATGGTTCAAGAGTTACCAAATCAGTAAATTAATTTTTTATCTCAATTTTTCTTTTTTGAGATACATGCCATGTTATGAACATATATTTTTCTATGGGGTGTATATAATATCCTTTGAAATGTTATATCATTAATATATTTATTTTAATGATATTTTAAGATTCATTTAATGTTATTATTTCCTGGATATTATGATTCAATGTCACCAAAGTGGTAATAGTTTATTGCTATAATCTCATCATTTATCGGGATTATTTATTATTATGCTTCAATTGATGAAATATTATGATTCATATCTGAATAACACTAATAATTTTTTTATCCTCTATTTATTCATGATATCTTCATATAATGGTACTATTTTTCTACTCTTTGGTACTTAATATGATTAATAAAATGTTTTTAATAAAATCCTACTTTATTTATCTCTTCGGTTGAAAATCTGTTTTATTCAAAAACCTTTTTTTCTATAAATGTTTTTAATTTTTTTTAAATGGTATCTTAAGCTCATTTTCAAGTAAAATTATTTCAAATAATTTTTTTATGTTTTAAGGTGTTTAAAATTGTTTTCAAATCTTTCTTTATAAGTTTTCAAGGTTATTTTCAAAGAAAAAGGTTTTCAAAATGTTTTATGTTTTAAAAAGAATTTTTCAAAGTGGAAGGTATAATTTTCTCAATAAATGTTTTAAATGATTTTTAAATATTACTTCATAAGTTATCAATTTTGTTTTCAAGGAAAATTATTTTTAAAATGTTATATGATTTCCAAATAAATGTTATTTTCCTTTATAATCGTTCCAAGTGATCTTTCAAAATCCTTCTCCATATAAAATGGAACAATTTGATATAGTTATGATTTAGTAGGGATATAATCCAATGATACCATTAATATTATTTATTGAATGATTTATGTTTTTATGGAATGATGTTTATGATAAAAATTTCTCATGCACGAGTTTTATGATTTTGAAACATACCTTTTTTATAGGTTATGCTTTAATGAAATGATTATGAAACCTATTTATTTTCCATAGGTAATGATATGATGAAATTTTTATGATACCCATTTCATTTCATGGGTTATGATATGATTTTTATTAAACCTATCTCTTTTAAGGGTCTTAATATGATGTAAGTTTTATTATCTTATGGAACATGTATGTATGATTTTATTATGTGATGGATGGGACCTATATACCCCTCAAATGAATTGGGAAAAGATTTATATCACATGAGATAATGATGGGAAAAAAGTTGATGGACTTGATCCATAATGGGAAATAGGTCTGTCCTAATCTAATAATGGGAAACAGGTGTGTCTTTATCCACTATGGGAAGATGTGGAAACCCAATCTACTATGATAAAATGGGGAAACCCGATCCACTATCATAAGATGGGGAAACCTGATCTACTATGGGAATAAGGGGAAACATGATACCTTATAAGTAAAGTACTGTGACAAGGGATGGCAGTGTGTCCCGCCCTATAGGTGGAGTCTCCATGAAGTTCCCTAATAAGTTTTGAAAATGATATTTAACTTCTAGGGAATGATTTTTATGTGTAAACATGATTACATGTTAACAATGTTATGTGTGGACCTGGTTGCATGTCCATAAGTTTACGTGAGAGTCGAATTCCATGTCTTTAACTTAATGAGTGAACCTGTTTCTATTTACACATGTTCACAATGTTATAATATGATGTGTATGCCACAAGTCTATGTTTTATTTATATGTTATAATCTTATGGATTATGATCTTGATTCCCTTATGATTGATGTTTTATGAAATTCCAATATTTATTCCATGACTCATGTATATGATCTTTGATATTCAGGGTATGATCTTCAAATATTATTCTCATGATCACATACCCTTAGGTCCATGTTATACTTTTACATATCCTTTGATTTCCCTTAATAATCATCTAATCTCACCCATTTCTTATGTTTCCTTTCCCCGGGTTATAAATAAAGGTTTTAAGTAGAAGTACTAAAGGGGAAAATATTTGTGGGAAAAATCGAATAACTTTAACCAAGTTAGAATATTTTGTTCCAAATTTCAAAAGACACTAAAATATTATGGTCCTTATACATTTACTTTTCTAATGTGATGAATATTCATCTAAATTGATGTAATATCCATGTATGTTAAGCCTGGGTCTCTATAGTTGGTATCAAAGGAAAGTTTTAGTCAAACTTTGGAAACTAGGATAAGAAAACTTTAGTGATATCCCTAGGGATATTTCTAAGGATATGTTTAGGGTTATCTCAAAGGATAACTCCAAAGATGAGTTAAAGTATAATAAAATGTCTTGGAATTTTTTTAAAGGATAGATTAAGTGGTTTCATAGAAATATATCCCTATCTAGATACTAAAATTAGATTTGGATCTATCACATATTTATATAGGGATAAAAACCCTAAAACACTAGATTTGATCAATAATTGGTGTACGACAATGGGCCTTGATGCAGACTTTATTTGACACTCCCGAGGGATATTATTCAGAAATTCACAAACTCTTTACGAACCATTATGAAGCAAGTCTTTAAATAACCTAGGATGAACCTAAGGTTTCATATATAAAATATGTATGTTTCTTGATTTATATATCCTATAAGTGATTTTTCATGATTATTTGGTTTCCCATTATGGTAAATGTTTCTCACACTATGCTTTCTGATTTTAGTCAACGACAAGAGCTATAAAGAACTTGGTTAACATTGGATATTTAAGATGTGTAATGTATGGGTATTATGAAAATAGATTTTCTAAGTTTAAATCTCATGAAGAGAATTAGAAAGGTCCATGTGTATTGGTTATATTGTTGAAGATAAAGAGACTGTGAATGACATGTGGAAGTTATGGGATGTTTTAACATTATTGTTTACATTAAAAGTAAGAATCATGATTAAATTGAGTTTGAGGAACATTAATAAAATTTTCATATTTCATATTATAGGAAATGAGTATTAAGGAATAATATTATAAATCATGAGTAATGGTTTAAGAATAAAGTTGGATAAATGTAGTATTTATGTTTTGGAATTCAAAAATTATGTTACATGAATCATGAAATATATAAGTATTTTCAGTATAAGTTTTTCATTAATGATTTTAAAGGATTTGTTAAATGGTTATAATGACATATAAAAGTGATTTAATGGAAATGCGATATTTTTTATTAAGATAAGGTAACCCTTAATGTGTTCAATATATAGATATTTTTTTTTATCTTGGATAAAGAGATAATTGATTTGGATAAAGTAAATTGGATAGTATCAATAAACTTATAAACAATTAAGGATTTATTGACAAAGTGATTTATGTTATCATGGATGAAGTTTAAATCTTCTTGGATTAATGAATATATCTAGTAATATTTGGATTTAGGAAACATGAAAGTTTCCAAAAATATTTATGGTAATTCATGTTATTACTATGTTTCAAGAGAATATATGATGAAGTTATTCACATGTTTGGAATATGACAACCGATATCTAATTTATGATATATGGGGGATCAATGTTAAGATGATTTAGTGACCTTGTTTCTAAAGTTTTGGATTTTCATCTTTTGGAAGGGTTATAAGGTTAACCATTTATGGTATGGTTTAAGTTAAAGTTTTGATGAGGTTTTAGATTTTAAATTATTATCTCATAGTATGAGGATTTATACATATTGGATAACCTATGCTAACCATTTTGGTGTGATGATAAAAAAATAAGGATGGAATGACTTATCATTCTATTTATAAACCTCATGATCTGTTAGTTCTTTAGGAATGTCATATTCACCTTCTTTTCATGGAGTAAAAGATGAAGAGATAATTGACCCAGGCATAACCAAAGGGTGAGATTGTTTATATAAAATGGAATTAAATCAAGTAATTATATCTTCTCATGAAAATTATTCTACTTTAGGAAAATGGTTTTGTAATAAACCTTTGTCCTATTATCATCATTTTTTATGATATCAATGACCTCTTTCATGATTGTTTAGTTTATGGTTTTGTGATTGTTAACTTTGTCTAGATCACCCACTGTCTTATGATTAGTGATCTTTATCAATATCTATAATTATTTACACTTTTCTTCCATATCAAATATTCACTCCCAACCTATTATCTTCTACATGGAAACATAGCTACGAGTTACTTTGGGTAATCGTTATGGTTCTAAATTTCCCTTTTTAAATAAAATTTTTATATTCATTTTTACATTGTTAGTTTCTAAGAAAGGAACTTTAAATTATTAAAAATTTGACAACCCAAAATAATTTAAAGGGAGAAATTAATTTTAATGAAGGTAAAATACAATACCTCTATATTTTTTGAAATATATTTTTTATAATTAATTTAATCTTTTTTTTTATTTTTCATTTCATGCAATACTGAATATAGATTTTGTTATATGAAATCACTAAGTTTGATTTGGGTTTCATGAAAAAACAACTTAATATTTCACTACATGAAACAATTAGATTATCTTGAGGTATATGAAAATATATGTTTGGATTGTGTTATACACAATGCCGAGTTATTTCAATAGCTTGTGTTATATACAAGTCCGGGTTTTATTGAACTAAAATATATAAATAATAATATTATTAAGATATTATTATAATTACCACCTAGAATTTGGAATGGGAGTTACATATAATATTAATTAAATTATGAAAATATAGTTTTCACCTATAAGAATAATTATTTGGTGACCAATTAACTATAAATTAAAGTAAAACCATTTTGAAAATATAGGAAATCTTTTATTGGAAAACTATATTTATAAAATCAAACGAGTTTTACCTTAGTTAATTAATTAAATCACATTTGATAAATTATTTTAATGATATATATATATATATATATTATTTATTCAAATATTTAATGTTTATATTATGTTTTTTCTAGATAATAGATAAGAATAAATCTAATTTCATGAATAAAAAGATGTATTTTTCTAAAAAGTACTTTTACCGCCTTTTAATGGTGAACCTATTTTAAATATAAATTTTTACAATTTAATAAATTTTATTTTAAAAAAAACTTAATTTTTAAAATCATAATATATAAATTTACTTTGGGTTATTTTTTGGTATTTTTCTGAAATATTTCATTTTTGGATGAATAGTGAAAAATACTGAATTTTAATTTAAAACTATTTTTTAATATAATTTATTTATATAGTTAAGTTATATTATAATTTGGTTTTTAAGGATAATTAGATCAATTATACATAAATTAATCCAATTTATGTCATTTGAACCAATTTTACATTGAAATTAGATATAAAAACATTTCATACTTTTAGACTTTTCACTTAAAAAACCCGTCGTCTTGTCTTGTCTATGGGATTATTTTTAATTTAATTTATGCCACTTATGTTATTATAATATGAAAAAATAGATTCCATATTTAGAATAAAAATAATTTATAATTTATAATAAGTTAAATTTAGTTTTTGAGCAAAAATATTAGCGAAAGTAATTGAAATTAATTACAATGATTAAGGTAAAAACAAGCTTAATTAATCACTAAACTTAGAAAAAAGGTGTAAAAATGACCCTAAACTTGTCTAAAAATTATTTAATGGTCATAGTTAAACCATTTAACCTCTAAGTATCTATAATGTTCTATTTTTAACCCTTGTAGGACAAGTAAAACACTAGGAGAACACAATTCTTTTGAAGAATACCCAATTCCCCACTTATAAAAGGCCTCCTATCCTCCCCCTATATCTACACCTATCAAGACCTTTTTTCTTGGAAAAAACCTAATAAAATATACTCCCAAATTACCTCTATTCATCATATAATCCTCACTTTGGTAATAAATCCAACCATGGAATCCCTTTGGTGAAAACCAAAAGACATTACCTGAAAAATAGGTAATTCTCTTCAACATGCATTTCTGTTATAATTTTTTCTCCACCCATTCAATTATTCTTATTCCATTATTACATAATAAAATTATTATAATCTATATTATTATATTTTTTTATTATAATTTTTCTACCTAAACCTATAAACACTACCATAAAATGGGTTATGAACTTATGGTTCATGCATACGATGAACTACCACACCGCGAAACGATGTCGTTTGTTTTTCCCTTACTGCCACTCATGGTTGGAAATTATGATGTACATACTACTTTTATATGATATATATGATATTTATTATGTATTTTTTTATTCTTTAATTATTACATAAAACATTCCTTCATGATTTACATTTTGTGTAAATACGATTACTTCATTTGTGGATGTGTGCACTACCACCTCCTCAAAGAGATGTGATTCGTTCACTCTTTACAAGGAATGTATTAAGGATGAGTTTAGTAAAATTATATAATATATATGAAATATTAATTATACTATAATGATAATATATTTATATATATATATATAAATATTTTTCATTTAATTTATTTCTTTCAATATGACAATAAAATGGAAACAACATTCATGCGTACATACGACCTACCGTCTCTATGAACACTGTATTCCATTTCATATTTCTATATTTTATAGATTATTATAAATATTTATATAATTAATATATATTATATTTACATAATTTTATACATTATTTAAATAGATAAATATTTATCTATTTAATAGAACCAATAATAACAAGTCAAAACATATACGAAAAACAAAGCGAATATTACCCGAAACGTAACATTAACATGAAAGTATTAATAAAAGGGTAATATAAAGTCATAATAAAATCATATATGGTATGCTATATGAGAATATAGTTATATGGTAGATTTATAATAAACCTATAATTATTATACAAGTGGTTTTAATATGTGTGAAGAAAATGAATACTTAAGGTACGAGTTTTCTCATCTCACTTTTATTTCTGCGAGACTTATGGCTTATTCAACACTAATTTCTTTTTGTGTGGTGTATATAATTCAAATGAATGTGTTATATGATTATTATAATAAAATTTATTTTTATTTACATATCCATTTTATGATATTTCTTTCATGGGGTCTATGGTTCAAAAGTTACCAAATCAGTAAAGTATTTTTTTCTTAATTTGCCTTCCTTGAGATACATGCCATGTTATGAACCTATATTTTTCTATGGAGAGTATATACTGCCATTTGAAATGATATATCATGAATAAATTTATTTTTATGATATTTTAATATTAATTTAATTTTATTATTTCATGTGGATTATGATTCAATGTTACAAAAGTGGTAACAATTTATTGCTACAATATCATTGTTTATCAGGATTGTTTATGATTATTCTTCCATTGATGAAATATTATGATTAATATCTCAATAACTCTAATTAATTTTATTATAATATCATTATTAATGATATATTCATATAATTTTACCATTTATCAACACCTTTTTACTTAATATGATTAAGAAAATGTTTTTAAGAAAATATGACTTTATTTATCACTTTGGTAAAAAATATTTTTTATTCAGAAAATATGTTTTGTAAAAATGTTTTTAAAAATATTTTAAATTTATTATTAAGATAATTTTAAAGTAAAATAATTTTAAAGAATTTTTTTATGTTTTAAAGTGTTTAAAATGGATTTTTAAATCTTCTTTTATAAGTTTTCAAGGTTCTTTTCAAAGAAAAATGTTTTCAAAATATTTTTTGTTTTAAAAAGAAAATTTCAAAGTGAAAAGGATATTTTTCTCAAGAAATGTTTTAAATTATTTTTAAAGCTTAATTAATAAGTTTTCAATTTGTTTTTCAAGTAAAATTATTTTTAAAATTTTATATGATTTCCAAATAAATGTTATTTTCCTTTATAACTGTTCCAAGAGATATTTTAAAATCCATATCCATATAAGATGGAATACTTTGATATATTTATTATTTAATAGGGATATGATCCAAGAATACCATTCATATTCATTCTTTAATGGTTTATTTTTTTATGGAATGATGTTTATGACACCTGTTTCTCTTACACAAGTTATATTCTTTTGAAACCCACTTTTTTCTCACAGGTTATGCTTTGATGATTATGGGACCTATATATTTTCAATAGGTAATGATATGATGAAATTTTTATGATACCCATTTCATTTCATGGGTTATGATATGTTTTTTATGAAACCCATATCTCTTAATGGTCATGATATGATGATATTTTTATTATTTTGTGGCACATGTATGTACGATTTTATTATGTGAAGTATGAGACCTATATCTATCTCCAATTATTTGGGTAAAGATTTATATCTCATGGGATAATGATGAGAAACAAGTCAAGGGACTTGATCCACAATTAGAAATAGGTGTGTCCTAATCTAAAATGGGAAATGGGTGTGTCTTGATTCACTATGGGAAGATAGGGAAACCCCATCCACTATGGGAAGATAGGGAAACCCAACCCACTATAAAAATATGGGGAAAATTGATTCACTATGGGAAGAAGGAAAAATCTAATACCTTATAAGAAAAGGATTGTAACTAAGGATGGTGGTGTGTACTAGACAATAGGTGGAGTCCCCATAAAGTTCCCTAATAAGTTTTTTCAATGAGACTTGACATCTATGGAATGATTTCTATGCATGAACCTGTTTACATATTCACAATGTTATGTGTGGACTTGGTTTCATGTCTACAAGTTTATGTGAGAGCCTAATTACATATCCTGAACTTAATGAGTGAACCTATTTCTTTTTACACATGATCACAACATTATAATATGATGTGTATTCCACAAATCTATGTTTTATTCCTATTTTATGATCTCATGTATTATGCTCTTCGTTCCCTTATTATTCATGTTTTATGATCTTCTAATATTTATGACATTACTCATATATATGATATTTGATATATATGGTATGATCTTAAAATATTATTCTCAAGATATCATACCCTTATGCCCATGTTATACTTACGTATTTCCTTTGTTTACCCTTACTGAGCATCTGATCTCACCCATTTCTTATATTTCTTTTCCCTAGGTTATGGAGAAAGGTTTTAAGTATAAGTAATAAAGGGGAAGATATTTATGGTAAAAATTGAATATCTTTCACCAAGTTAGAATATTTTGTTTCTAGTTTTCAAATACACTAAACTATTATGGTCCATGGCATGTACTTTTTTAATATACTGAATATTCATCTAAATTGATGTAATATTCATGTATGTTAAGCCTAATTCACTATATTTTTAGAGGTTGTTAACACCCGCAAAATGAGAATAGGATAATATATAAGGGAAAAAATATATGAGGCATGGGTATTATTTTATCTGCAAATAAAAAGAATAGAAGGTGGATGGAACATACAAATCATGTAAAACCCTAAGGGACACACGATCGCATGAACTTCAGAAGGTTAGGAAAATGGGTCACACATAGTGCATGACATGCTGGAGATCATGTAGAACCCCTTTTGTCAAGCCTAGATTTTGAAAAGTCATCAAATACACTCTCTGATCATACAGAGGATACTAGATGAGTCTATCCGAGTCATGAAACTTGTTGTCTAGTAGGTTATAACAACTATAAAAAATCCTTATAAAATAAAGAATGAAAATATGAAAAAGTTAGAATCCTTTTCCAGACATTTATATTCATGTGACACACCCCTATGGTATTCAAGACATCGTATAATCCCAAAAGACATGTCCACCTTACCACACAAGATCTCACTGACATGTCACTTTCATCATATGAAGGGTTTAGGACATATCCATTTGAATATGTATTTCCACGACCAGATCCAAAGAAGGGTTGTCTATGAAAATGATTGTACATCACCACAAGACCCTTTATTAGTCATGTGAAACATCACTAATGGAGGGGGTGATTTTCTTCGATAACACTCATGAAAATTCATGAGATCCTTAGCCTTTGTAAAATAAGGAAGGAAATAAAATGGTAAAAGGCGGAAGTTTTTCTGCAAAGTGAAGATACACTGACCATCACATGAAGAGGTTATGTACTATGGGAGATCACTATTAATTCCAAAATTCCCCCTCATCATGCCAACATGATCCTATAGAACCCCTCTCGACAAGATGATTTGGTCGCATGAATGACCCCGACAAGTCTCCCTTGTCTCATGGAAGACCCCTGACAAGTATCTCATGAAAGCCCTTAGACATGTTGTACTGACCTTATAAAATCCCATTAGCATATAATTTTTTTAGGAAAAATCCATTTGATCATATTGGGTCCAATAAAAGTGAAAAATGTGTAACATTCCCACAATCATTGATCACCATGAAATGCCCCCAAATGACCAATGATAGGATCATGTGAAGCACATAACACCAAATCCCTCCAGTAACTCTATCCTAAATCTACAAGATAAGTTCCAAATAAGAAATCACATAACCAGGGTAGCAAGGTATATAAATCACTCCACCTTAGCAAAAACAATGCATCCATAATTCATCTGTGACCCATCACACATGGGAGTTTAAGAGATGACTTCTTAGAGAAACTAATCATGTGATCTAAAAGGTATTATTACAGGTAAAACCTAGGGAACTAACTATGGTATCATGCAGTATGAATTGGAAATTTTCATGATCACCTGTTAGATTAAGCTAAGGACTTATAATGTGTTAGCCAAGTTATGTGAAAAAGGTACCTCATATCATTTGGATCACACAAAACCTAAAAAGTATAAAAATAGAAAAATATAAGGCATATATACAATAAAAAGGATGAAATAATGACTAAAATACAAGAGAATTATGTGAAGAACACATGCATTGGTCCTCATTCCCTTCACATGACTTAACCAGATCATACAACAACACCAGGATATGAAACTCAAATCATGTGATTATCACTCAAAATATTATTAGGATCATGAAATTTCCCCTGAACTTTCCATGAAATTCACACAACTCCCTATGATAATGCCACCCAAGTCTTACAAATCCCTCTAGTATTGATTTCCATAGCTTTCAGTGTCCTACATACATGTCACCCAAGTTATGAAATGAATGTAGGACAAGTCAGAAAGGCCTTACAGTGACACCGAGACATGTTATCCTGGACCATGCAATGTCCTCCAGACAAGTCAACCGGGTCATGCAGCACCCTTCATACATGTCATCCTAGATTATGTGATATCCTTCAGACATATCAGCCATGTCATGTGAAAACCTCTAGGAATTTCCTTATGGATCATGTGATGTACTCCAAACAAGTTAGACAGGTCATGAGACAACCTCTAGGAATGTTCATCTGGATCATGTGGAATCCTCCAAAAAAGTCATCCTGGTCATGTGACACCCTCTGGAAATTTTAGTATTGATAATGTGTTGGCCTCTAGACATGCCATTCAAATTATGTGACATCCTTTAGAAAAGTCAAAATGAATCTTGTGATTGTCTTTGGACATGTCCTTTAAGAAACCAAGGCATGTCCATACATCCTCAAAATTTTTAGGAAGATATTCAAAACATGTCAAGAAGATGATCATGCCATGTCAAGATGGTGTTCTAAAACATGATAACCTTTTCTAATTTTTACATATCAGGGAAACCTCAACGTGTAAACCCCAATCAGTGGAATGATATGACTACCAACATATTAGTGAAACCTCAACATGTAAGCCTTGATAAATTCCATGATATTAATACCAACATATTAGAGAAACCATGGTTTTTAAGTCCCAATTAGTGGTATAATATGATATGTCTTCTATATTAGGGAAACTTCTGTGTGTAAGTCTCGATCAGTGATATAATATGATATGAAACCTATATCAGGTAAACCTCAGTATATAATCCCATTTCAGATTGAACTATTAGAACTCTGATTATTTCCATAACCAGGATATGTAGGATTCCTTATTATGGTCCAAGATAAAATGGGAATCCACCTCAGTGTGATTCCCTCCAAGTATCTAACATTCCAACCATCAGGACCCAATTATTCCCATGGGTTGGTCAATATGACTTATCCACCAGTGGATTGAGAAAGAAACTGAAATATGAGAACTCTAATTCTTTCTATAACTAGGATACGTAGGACATATTCTCAATTACCAAGATCAAATGGACATCCACCTCAGTGTAAGAACCTTTATATCTCTAATATTCTAACCATTAGGACCCAATCATTCCTGTGTTTTGATCATTCTTCCTCATACACTAGCAGATTGAGAAATCAACTAAACTATGATGAATATGATTCATTCCATTCTTAAGGATCAATATCTATATTAGACATCCAAAGGGACGTCCTAGCACATAATCCCCACATCCATATGTAGTGAGACTGATTCTTTTCTATCCCTAATTTCTCACACTGAGCATAGGTCACATGGGATTAGGGAGTTTAAATAACCATATCATTTTTATCATGAATATCCACCATCTAGGGAAAGATCAGTGTGCAATCCCCAATCAGTGTCATGATAGGATTTCCCCATATAAGGACATCCATCTTGGCTAAAGTCCTTAGGGTGTAATCGAACTACGATGACTCTGATTCCTCCCATAACCAGAATACATAAGATGCCCCCTTAAAGATCAAGCTCAATACATAGTGCCTAAGATACCCCATATATTTCCTTTTTCATCATGGTGTTAAACTTTATGGGCTTAAAAAACTACATGGGTTTTTATTCCTATTATAGTTAGGTTATGTAGGATACCTCATAATGGTTCAATCCCACCCTTAGAATATTAATCACCTCCTTGGATGGAAGTAAAATTTAGAGTGCTTAGTTATATGTATTCAAAATATAAATAGCTACCTGATAATGGGGGATGGATAAATAAACATAGATAACTACAGATGGACTCATTAATAGGACCTCCTTTATACATGTAAGGATTCAGTACTTGACCATTTTTTTAGGGTAATCAGTCTCGTATCAGGGTAAGGAAGAGATTATTGAACATATATTAAGTATATAATAGAGTCTTGGAGTAGGAAAAAAATTCCCACAAAAGGGTTTCATGAGCCCGATCTTCCATCCTCTTGACCAAAGTGTCTTCTTAAGTGTTGTTGGGTTTGTAACCCCAATTGAACACCTTCCTTTGGAAAGTAGGTTTTTACCTAGTTATAGATGTGGGAATCATTGAGAGTTTATATGGAATATAAGAATGAATGGTAAACCCGACATGAATGATTTTACAAACATAAAACCACCCACAATTAAACTGTTGGACCATTTTTCCCCAACCATGCATGTGATCTTTCCCATGAAATAAAGATGTTGAACCTAACATAAAATCATTTAACTATGGAATATCCTTCATGGGATAAAAGGGTAGACTACCTATTTATCATCAAAACATTTTATTCCTACAATATGGGTGATCAAAACAATGTCTCATCTTAAAAAAACAAAAATGATGAACCTTACATGGAACTCTCAAATAGAAAAAAGATTAGTTTACCATGAATTAGGCCATTTTGTTTTGCATATCCTATAAAAAACGACGAAACTAACATGAATATTAAAAATAATAAAAATGAGTGGATAATAATCTATATAAGGGGATCACATGAAATAATTCCACCCTAAATTTGACAAGTCCACATGATCCGAATGGCCAGAACGAGAAAAGAAAGGATAATTTTGTTACCCATGCATATCTGATTGAGCTCGTATCAAGTCTATGATAATGAACTGATTGGTGACCTTGTTTCTTGTTTTCTTCATGAATTTAGATACTAATATCACAAAAAAAACCTTAACTCAAGATAATGTATTCATCCAGTGATCATTCTAGGAAATTACCTATGGCTGAAACCCCTATGGGTCTCAGAATGACCTCACATTCCCGAAACATTCAATGTCAAGTGGAGAATGCAATGATCTGGGAATACCATTGACATGGTATGATTCTAACCCTTGAGGCTACCCATAAGGGTCTCCAAATTATAAAACCAATGAGTCCTCATCATTCAAAGTAAGATAAATTAAAGGTAGTGGTGCTCATTTCCATATCCAACCACTTCGAAAGATTATCTCTAAAGCATGAAAATCACCACCTTCAGTATTCGATAAATGTGGATTAAGGATCAACTATAGATCCCTTCTGGTTTAGGGGCTACTGAGAAGGGATCCTATCAACTACCGTCACAAGTTCCATCCCACTAGTACCTTTCAGTCACCTACTAAAATTACCACTCGACACATTGCCACCTTTGAAACCCATGAATGCGAAACTAGGAAGAAACAATGGGTACAAAAATATCCAGATAACCATGAGTGGGCTTATATCCTAGCTCCCGATGATAAATCCCGCTAGCATATTCTAGTGGTATCCAATGAGCATGATTATATCTCTTCTCACTCAAAAAAATTCAGCAGGAATATTCTTATAGAAAGCATGGGGGAGGAGCATATACCTACCCTCATTCATGAAGTCCATTGGAATATTCCAATAGCACAAGGAGGAAAAAAGTGGGCTCATATCCCTACTTAAATTGAAGAAATATTCTAGTATATAGTGGAGACAAAAAATGTGCAGGATTATATTCCTACACACACTTTTCTAAAATTCCATTATATTCTAGTAATATATGAATAAATTTTCCAACATATTCCAACACTAGTAAAGATATAGGGACATGCACATATTCCTATCGCTACAACCATGGTAGAAAAACACTATAATCAGTATGAAAGAGTGGTTACTTATGAGTAAGTGCACATTATTTCTCCCATCCAGAAGAATTATAGAAATATTCCGGTAAAGAAAAATACACTAGACCAGGCTCATATTCCCATTCCAAATGGGGCTCACTAAGCAAGATCAACACATGCCTCAGTATAGGGGGAAATTTATATTGAAAAAGACCAACGACTTATTATAGAGACCCAGGATCAAGCTCTTATATCCTTTATTCATGGGGATAACCTAGTTAGAGTATAATATATACTGGTACAAGCCCATATTCTTATCAAAAAATACTGTTGGAATAATCCAAATGCTCCAGATCAGGCTCATATCCCATTATGATTGAGGCCTATCAGGAGAGAGTAGAACACCACTTAGGACAAGTCATACTCTTTTTATTGAAGCTACCTATCATATTCCAATAGATAATGGAATCTAGGACCATATCCCTACTTCCACTGATGAACAAATACACCAATATCCTTTTGAGGCTATGCATGAGGCTCATATCCCTTCTCCCATTCCAAAGGTCTGTTGACATATTCTAATAGAGAATTCATATTCAGACTGGGCTCATACTCCCATTCCAACCATGGATAAATAAGTGAGAGTGAAACATTCCTCATGAGAGACTCATATTACTATCAAAAAATACCAATGACATACTCCAAAGGCACATGATCGGGCTCATATCCCCATTCTAACCAGGGACCACTATGTGAGAATGACACATGCCTCGGGACATGCTCATATTTCTATTAGAGAAGCTCATTGGAATACTCCAGTAGCTTCTCAATAGTGGGATCATACTCCTATATCTCTATAAATTTTTCAATATATTCTATCATCTATAATATATTAGGCTTATATCCCCACACAATTTCAAAAGTCAGGTCGAAATATTATGAACACAATGTAGAATGAGGCTCATATTTTTAATATTCTCAATACCAGTGTCCTTGAGGTTGTTTGATACACATTAAAAAATCAAAAAGGGTTGTAAAACTCTTCAACTGAAGTATATGGTGATCATTAACATGATAGTATAATCATAACATGATTCACTATTTTATTTCACCCTTACACCACTATTTTAAATTGATTTGGTATTGTAAATTACAATTATTATAACAAATTAAAATTCATGTTTGAATGAATTATTTTTTTAATAACTATTAAAAAGTTAAATTTCACTTTTTTGTATTATTTCATTATAGGTGGAGGTGATTTGGAGGTCCCAGGATGATGTTGAAGAAAAATGGACCAAACTGCATAGAAATCCATGCATACCAGTAGACTTAACCGCACACTTAAACTAATACATGAATAAAATTGGTATGGAATTTTGTATTATGGTCCAAATTTTAATGGGATAAAACTTATATGAATTAACCCAAGCCCAATTATTCCATTAATGGTCTCAAACGAACCAATATGTACATAAAAGAGAATCTATATGAATTCAAAAGTTTAGTTCTGTATTTTAGATTTATCTCCCATTTTATATAAGATCTAGATGTAAAATCTAACATTAAGATAGAGGGTAAATCAAAAAGATTTTTTTTTATTTTTTAAAAGTCGTGATAAGGCATTTAACTAGCCCAAAACCATGAGAAACGTGGTATCTTGAAATCTGTGTTCCCAAAACCACCTACCATTTTGGCTATAAAAGAGAACCTTGGGCACCTCATTTAGGAGTTCAACTAGGAGAAAAGGTGCTTCCATTTTGGAGACCCAAAGGATTATTCTACTCATTTCTATCAGTTTTGTAGGATATCCAAAGTTCTAATTCAAAATTATGATTTCCTCCCTTTCCATGGAGTTCTAAACTCATTGTGATCACTGTGGGGTGGGGACATGATGTAAATCCTTAGCTTCATATTTGTAATATTTGAATGGTATTTTTAATTCCATGTTTTTTATGTTGTTTTTATTCATAATATATTATTATTTAATTGAGTTATCTACTGGTATTTCATTCTCAACTCATATGATCATGTTTGGGGGTACCCTTTCATGTGATGTTTCACACACCATTCACCATTTCTTCTTCCCTCTTTTAATTGCAGTGTTTGTGTGATTCATATTGGTAAATTGAAATCTCATAGACACTATCAAATAAATGTAAATTTATGTCATGGTATCATAAATAAATAACATATAAACTTGGATAGCGCATCAAGTTCTTCATGTGTTGCCTTGGTGAGTTTCAGTTATGAAGTTGAACACAAATCACCCAATCATCGACGATATCTGATGATTAATTATGTGTTTTAGAATGAAACTTATGAGTTATACTAGTATAAAATTAGTAACATTATTGTTATAGGTGTTACAAACTAGGGACTAAAATATCTATACCCTTTCTATCTAAGTGATAAAGGATGAGCATCATGATAATTCCCTAGGGTTATCACGCTTAATCAAATATATCAATTTCTACTTTCTTGTATCACTTTATTTTATATGATTTAATCTTAAATAAAAAAACCCAAATTTATTATAATACCATTCCCCTATTTATAAATAAAAACTTTCTTTTTAAATTAATTATCTAAGTATCCGTTGAAAGACGACCTAGGGTTCCTACTATACTATATAAAATATAGTAAAAAATAAACAACTAATTTGACACACTTGACAACGCGATAAAATATTGGCACTGTTTCTAAGAATCCAAGATAATTTTTATTTTTTTATTTACTTTTATTTCTTTATTTTTATTTTTATTTATTTCTCCTTTCAATATCCCCCCTTCTATTTTGATTGTTTTTGTTTTTTATTTTGTTTCTTTTTGTGTGTTTATTCTTCTCTCTCTTTCTCTATATATTACTCTCTCCATATCTCTATATAATTCTATAGTATAAAAAAATATTTTATTTTATCCTATAATTATTATTAAGTGTTTCTATTTTATCTATATTCCAACATAAAAAATAATAAAAAAAATATACTTCACAACTTATTTTCATGACCCGACCAGAAAAAGAAAAATGTCTTGAATTTGACCTAGAAATTGAAAATACACTTCACTAAAAAATCAGGTCATATAGAGTAGGAAAATCAAGTAACACTGAGGAACCCATTTTGGAACCTCAAGTGGTCCCAAACCAATCAAAAATTGAACCAAATAAAACACTAGAAACCATGGATGCAAATAATAGAACTTTAAAATAACTAAACACCCTGGATGAGAAGTACCAAACTTAATACCTCTAATATCCTAAATAAGTATTTAAATTTGATCTAAGATCATTCCTCATCCACCTCCTTCCTAAATTTCACAGTCTTCCTGGTGAGGACCCTCACAAACTTCTTAAGGAGTTTCAAATAGTGTGATCCACTATGAAACCCCAAAATGTGAATGAGTACTTCATTAAGTTTAGGGCATTCACTTTCTAAATTGATGGTGTATCCAAATAATGGATATATTATATACCTAAAACAATTGAGGGATAGAATTACCTAAAACAACTCTTTATAGATAAGTTATTCCCCACCTCCTAAACTGTATCAATTAGAAAATAAATATGTGGAATTAGGAAATCCTAAGGAGAGAACCATGATGAATATTGGGAGAGATTCAAAATAATTTATTCAAGTTTCCCCCACCACGATATTAGTGAACAATTGATAATTCAATACTTCTATATGGGACTTGTCTCTATGAATCACAGAATTATAGATACTACAACTGGTGGTTCCCTTATTGATAAAACCCCTTACACCGCTCTTGATTTAATAGCCAACATGGATAAAAAATTCACAAAAATTTGGTACATGAGAAATTTCACCAACCCAATAAGTTCATGAGGTAAGTAATTCACCCCTAGAACAAAAGGTAGATAATAAACTTGATGATATGCATACACTTCTAAGAAAATTATCTAAAGTACAAGGTAATTCACACTCTCCTCCTGTTCCATTAAATTTTGGTATTTGTTATTATAACACTCATTTTTTTGACCAGTTCCCAAAACTTCAGGATTCATCTGAGTCTTATGAAGAATTATTCTCTGAGCTTACATTCCAATAAGCACATCCCTTCAATAAAGAACCATTCAGGAAAAATCTAAACCCTATGTGGCAAGAACAACCACAATAACAACAAGGAAGAAACTCAAGCCACCCTAAATAGAACTGGTATCAACATGGCCAAGGTATGAAACCTTATTATCCTTTAGCTTCATAGAACAATGCTCCTCATCCTCCCCCAAAATTTGAACCAAGCCTTAAGGAAATGGTGAATAAAATGGAGAACCAGAACCTATAGTTCAAAAAAACCACACAATTAGCTATTCAAGACCTATGAACTCAGGCATGACAATTGAAAAACACTATCGGTGAGATAAAGATGAAAGGTTTTGGAAAAATAACATTCCAACCTATTACTAATCCAAAGGATAAAGGTGATGTATGAAAAATCACACTTTGTAGTGGTAAAGAAGTTTCTTCTTCTAATGATTCAACCCAACATGTATGTTCTCCTATTGAAAACTCCCTTTCCCTACCCACAAAATATTCCAATGAAAAAAAAAACAAAAAGGGTAAACAAGTTATTTCTGAGGATTCCACTGAAAAATACATCCCTATTAATTTCCCCAAAAGTATCTCAAAATATAATAAATTTTTTGATAATGATATTGATAAGGAAATAATGGATATATTTAAAAAGGTTCAATTTGACATTCCTTTATTAGATGTAGTTAAACAAATCCCTTGCTACGCCAAATTTCTTAAAGAGATTTTCACCCGTAGATGATGACTGAATGGGAATGAGAGAGTCAACCTAGGAAGGAATGTATCAGCTTTGATACAATCATAAATTCCTACCAAATTCAAGGATCCAAGTACTTTCATGATACCTTTCCCCATATGGGAGACCTTCTTTTCTGATGCAATTCTATATTTGGGTGCTTCAATTAATGTAACACCTTACTCTGTGTACACTTTTCTATAGGTTGGAGAGCTTCAACCAATATGAATCATCATGAAACTTGGAAACTAGAGCATTACAAACCCATACGGAGTGATCAAGGATGTCCTCGTAAGAGTTCAGAATCTCATATTCCCTACAGACTTCTATATTCTTGAGATGGAAGATACCCTAACCTTAGAAAATTCTCTTCTCATACATGGGAGGCCATTCCTCAAAAAAAATATGATCATCAACATTTACAATGGTATTATTTCTCTGGAGTTTGGTGTAGAAAAGATATGTTTTAATATATTTGATTCCATGAAACACCCCATTGAAGAGAACTCTACTCTTCCTATTTATTTTATGGAAGTTATCTCTAATAACTCACACACAAAAAATTCTCTCCTTGACCCATACTTGGATTCATTTTCCTCTTCTTCACCCTTGGATGATTTAAGTTTTGATTCATGTTTTGAGTGTTTTTTGGGTTTATAAAAGTGTAAATATTTTGATTTATTTTAAGAGTGTGTTCATTATGAGGTACCCATGACCATTGATGATTCAACAAATCTCATTTCCATATATTCTCTTTCCTTAAAGAATAAACATGAGTAGATAGATAGTGTCATGGATCTAACTCCCCCTAAATCCCCTCCCTCAATCCAAAAACCACCAGTTTTGGAATTAAAATCAATTCCATTAAATTTAAAATAGGATTATCTTAATGGTATCGACCAATTTTCCGTCATTATTTCCAATAACCTCTTTATACAATAGGAATCAAAATTGCTTGATCTTTTGAGAGAGTATAAAAAGGTGATAGGATGGAAATTGGTTGATATTCCTAGGATTATCCCATTTATTTTTATGCACCATATACTTATATATTTTAGTATAATACTATAAGAAAATCCCAAATATGGTTGAATCCCACTCACTTTTAATTGGTAAAATTGGAATTTAGTAAATTACATGCTGTTGAGATCATTTATCCTATATATAATAGTAAATGGTTTAGACTAGTGAAATTTTTTCCTAAAAAACTGGAATAACAGTTGTGTCAAATGAATGGAATGAATTGGTTCCAACACATGTGAAAAATAGTGGGAAAGTCTATATTGACCACCATCGACTGAATCAAGCAATGCAAAAGGACCACTTTCCTCTTCCTTTCATTGACCAAATGTTAGAAAAAACGGTTGGTAAGTCCCATTATTGATTCCTCGATGGATATTTGGGTTATTTTCAAATCCATATAGCCCATAAGGATCAAAAAAAGACAACATTTACCTATCCATTTGATACATTTTCATATAGAAGGATTCCTTTTGGTCTTTGTAATGATATTGGCACTTTTCAGTGATGTTTGTTAAGTATTTTTTATGAGTACCTTGATAATTTTATGGAAGTATTTATGTATGATTTCACAGTTTATGGATATTCCTTTGATTATTTTTTGGCACACATAGTTTTTTTCCTCCTCCATTTCATTGGAAAAGATCTTGTATTAAATTATGAGAAATTTCATTTCATGGTTGAGTAGGGAATAGTTCTTGGGAATATTATTTCGAATGAGGGAATTCAAGTGGATAAGTAAAAAATTGAATTAATTTCATCCCTTACATATCCAAAATGTGTTCACAAGGTGCAATATTTCTTGGGTCATGTAGGTTTTTACCACTGATCCATTAAAGACTTTAGTAAGATCACACTTCCCTTGACGTGGTTATTAAAAAAATACTCTAATTTTGTGCTTGATAAAAATTGTGAGTATGCATTAAATTCACTAAAAATAAGTCTCACATCAACTCTCATTATATATCCACCATGGTGGGATATCCCCTTTAAAATTATGTGTGATTCCTCTAACTTTCCTGTTGGGGTAGTTTTTTCACAAAGGTTGAGAGAGATCCTTATGTCATTGTGTATGCCTCATGTACCCTTGACCATACCTAGGTAAAATACACAACAACTAAAAAATATATCCTTTATATTGTGTTTTCCTTGAAGAAATTCCATTCATATCTTCTTGGGTCAAAAGTCATTGTGTTTTCTGACCATTCCACCTTTCGATTTCTCCTTAAAAATGATGAAGAAAATCCCCACCACATATGATGGATGATCCTCCTCCAGGAGTTTTACCTTGATATTAATGATAAGAGAGGAGTGTAAAATGTTGTAGCTTACCACATTAGTACTATTTTCCCACCACTATACCAACATATTAAATCATCCCTCCCAATTGGAGAATTATTTCCTCATGAGAACCATTGTGATATTGTAGAACTTACCCCCTAGTATGAAATAATTTTGAATTTTAAATAAAAATATAGATTCCTCACTGATTTTATCACTTCATAATCCAAGATACTTAATAATTATTCTCTATGGTACATTTGGGATGACCCATACTTGTGGAGAATTCTTAGCAACCAAGTTTTTCGTAGGTGTGTCCCAGACCATGGGTTAACCTCAGTTTTTAGATTCTACCACACTTTGGATTATGGGGGCCAATTTGGCTCTCAATGTAAATCTCAAAAGGTCCTTGACTCAAGAATTTATTGGAAAACATTGTGTAGATATGTCCTTATATTTTTTAATTCATATAATCAATTTCAATTCATAGGTAATATCTCCAAGAGGAATGAAATCCCCCAACAACCCATATTATTTTGTGAAATCTTCGATGCATGGGGAATTGAATTCTTGGGGAATTTTCCAAATTAATTTTTATTTTTGTACATATTATTGGTTGTGGACTATGTCTCTAAATGTGTGGAAGAAATTTCTACTAGGACCCATGATTCTTTAGTGGTTTTTTATTTTGTGAGATCCTAGATTTTCAATAGGTTTAGTTTTCCAAGATTTATCATTAGTGATCAGGGTTCAAATTTTTCCAATAGAAACTTGAAAAATTTTCTTCATAAGTATGGGGTTGTTCATAATGTATCAAATTCATATAACCCCCAAACTAACAGAAAAGTTGAAATCTAAAATTGGGAAGTTAATAAAATCTTGGAAAAAATGGTACAACCCAATATGGAATATTGAAGTTTTCACTTAGATGATGTAATTTGGGAATACTGTATAGATTTTAAAACCTTGACCATAATTTCACTATAAATGATTTTGTTTGGAAGAGATTGTCACCTCCCTATGGAGGTTGAGAACCATGCATATTGGGATGTTAAACAATGTAATATTAATCTCTCAGATGCAGGTGAGCATAAGAAGTTGCAGATTCAGGAGTGGGAAGAAATTCGACATGATGCATATGAGAAATACCAAATCTATAAAGAGAAGACAAATTCTATCCATGATGGGATTATTCATCAGTGGAAGTTTCATATTGGTGATAAGGTACTCATGTACAATTATAGCCTAAATATCTACCCAATTAAGCTTCATTACCAATGTCTTAGTTCTTACATTATTACTAATGTTCACTCTTTTGGTGAAATACAAGTCTTTCATTAGTAGATTAGCCGAAGTATCACTGTCAATGGGAAGAGACTTAAAAACATTTATGAGGATTTTAAAAAGTAGTTGATGGAGGAAATATACCTTCTCGAAGCAACATACCAGTAAAACCCACTAGGTTTTAACTTTCCTTCCCACATTATCTTATTATAGTGAGGACACTACATACTCTAGGTGTGTGTGTGTGGGGGGGGGATGGGTATATTCATAGGTTATTTAAGAATTTTCATCATCTTTACTATTTTTTTATTTTTGGATTTCTGGATAGTATCATTACCTTTCCCCCTTCCCACATCAATTTTGTGCTAGAATATTCATTTCTAATACCCACTTAATCATGGAAAATCATGCCCACTTAATCACGGAAGTTATTGAAAATTCATGATAAATCCCCCTATTTTAATTTGTAAAAAAAAATCATTGATAGAATGTGTGTTTTGGAATGAATTTAACATTTAGGTGTGAATTTTTATTGAAAATTGGTTGTTACTCAAAGATATAAATGGTTATATCACTTTTAAATCTATGAGAAAAATGGAACCCTTTATGTGAGTAGTTTATAGGAAAATTATGTCACTTAAAATCTCCACACATCTTTACACCCAACCATGAAGTGTTATTTTTTCACACTCAATAGAAGATAAATATAAGTGAGGTTAATATTTATCATCTTTACAAAATGATTTTTTTATACGTTCATTCCTTTTCCGATCTTTTTTATTACTGTACAATATTGAACTATGCATGTGTACTTCTTATCTGACTATTGTACACTCTAAAAAAACTGAAAAAATATATAAATCAATAAAACCACAAAAACATGGGTTGTGTCTTGGGAAGGTCAAAAACCAATCTTCCTTGACCATTGATCTTGTTATAACTATGATAATTAGTATCATGAGGAGATCAAACAAGGGTTGAGAGATGGGTGTGATATTTGTTTCAAGTGTGAATTTTAAAAAAAATAATATTAAATGAGGGTAGTAGGAAATGTTTAGTAGAAAAAATCATTTAAGAAGAAAAAATTTAAAATAACTTATATTTACTTGATAGAAAGTGGAAATAATTACATGAAATGGTTGTAACACATACATCTGAAGAATTGGTGATATGGTTTACCTCTAAATTACTTTCTCATATTGGTTACTAATATCTTAGAATTTTGTTTTAATACAATTTATGTGATGTCTTTATCCATGATCATTGAGAATAACTCATTGGTGTGATTTTTTACTTTGATCAAATTTCTATCATGGATTTAATTTTCATTTAATGTTAAATATTCATGATGTTGGGAATATCTCCATGCATAATTTTTGGAATTTTGGCTTTTCCCAGGAGTGCACATGTTTAGGTGTGGGGGTGTGATCACACCGCAATTCACTATTTTATTTCACCCTTACACCACTTTTTTAAAATGATTTTTTAATTATAAATTAAAATTATTATTAAAAATTCCACTAAATTTTTTATTCAATTATTTTGTGTTAATCCCTGTTAAAAAGGGAAATTTCATTTTTTTGGATGATTTCATTATATGTGAAGGTGATTTGGAGGGCCTAGGATGATGTTTAAGAAAAACGTGCCAAATTGCGCAAGAATCCATGCATACCAGTGGACCTAACCACACACTGAAACTAATAAATGCATCCAATTGGGATCAATTTTTGTGCGAAAGTCTAAATTTTAATTTTATAAAACTCTCACGAAGAAAACTAATCCCAATTAGTCCATTAATGGGATTAAATGAACCAATATGTATAAGAAAGATAATATACTTTAAGTAAAAATTTTAGTTATGTATTTTAAAAATATCACCAATTTTATACAATATCTAGATGTCAAATTTTAAATAGAGACATAAGGAATGTATACCAATAAGTTTTGTCTTTTTTAAAATTTGTGATAATGCATTTTACTAGCCCAAAACCATGGACCGACTGGTATCTCAAAATATGTGTTTCCAAAACCACCTCCCATTTTGGCCATAAAAGGGAACCTTATGAACCTCATTTAGGAGTTTGACGAGGAGGTAAAGTGATGCAATTTTTGAGACCCAAAGGAGTCCTCAACTCATTTCTATCAGTTTTGTATCCTATTGGGGGGGGGAGTGATGTAAATATTGAGCTTCATGTTTGTAATATTCGAATGATCTTTTTAATTCTAGGTTTTTATGTTGTTTTTATTCATACTCAATTCTTATTTAATTTAGTTATATACTAGTATTTAATGCTCAACTCATATGATCATGTTTTTGGGTATCCTTTCATGTCATGTTTCATACACCGTTCTCTATTTCTTATCCCCTATTTTAATTGTGGTGTTTATGTGGTTCATATTGGTCAATTAAACTCTCATAAACACTATCAAGGCCATTTAAATTTATTTCATGGTATCAAAAATAAATAACATATAAAAATGGATAGTTCATC
Source organism: Viscum album (assembly GCA_963277665.1). NCBI lineage: Eukaryota > Viridiplantae > Streptophyta > Magnoliopsida > Santalales > Viscaceae > Viscum > Viscum album. The sequence continues at coordinate 1,092,868,768 of OY728148.1, read as the reverse complement.
AAGTTCATCATGTGTTTCCTTGGTGAGTTTCATTTATGAAGTCAAACACAAATCACTGAATCATCAGTAGTATATAGTGATTCATTGTGTGTTTCCAACTGAACCCTAATAGGTATACTAGTATAAAATCTATAAAATTCTTGTTATATGTGTTACAAAATAGGGATTAAAATATATATACCCTTTCTCTTGAAGCGATGAAGGATGAGCATCATGAGAATTTCTTGGGGTGATCACGCTTAATCAAATCTGTCAATTTATGTTTTCTTACATTACTTTCTTTTATATGATTTCATCTTAAATAAAAACAAAATTCCATACAATACCATTCCACTTTTTCTTAATCAAAACCTTCTTTTTAAATTAATGATCTAATGATCCATCGAGAGACGACCTATGGTGCCTGTTATACTGTAGAAATTTTATTAAAAACTAAACAACTAATTTGATGCGCTCGATAATACGATTATAGTCCTCCTCATAGTAATGTGGAGATGGATTATAGGGACTCTACTATTGAAATTTTCTATGGTCAACCCGTAACACCCCAAGATTCCACAGTACGTTTCCATTTGAATAATACAATATCTTGTGTTGTACGCAACTTCAAGTTTAAACACACCACAACCAATCAAACTAGCCGCTATGAATAGTAATACCCATTTTTTGAAATTTTTTAAATTTTATATTTCAAAATGGAATTAATTTTTAGATTTGGAATATCAAAATTAGCTTAGGGTGAATTTTTGGTATTTTTCTGAAAACATTCAATTTTTGATGAATAGTGAAAAACACTACATTATTGGTTAAAACCAACTTTTTATTTAAATAATTAGTAATTTTATTTAAATTTATTTTAGGTAAAAATAGATACATAATACATATATAAGTTAAATGTAATTCATTGGAGTCAATTTATAATAAGTTTAGATATATAAAATTTTATTGAACTTTTTACCATCTTTTACCCACCTCCTAGGAGCATTTGCAAATTCGTATAAAACATAATTTTACCGCTTCTGTGAGTTGAATTTAAAAAATCTGAGAGACATTGTTGATATCAGTAAGTAAAATGTGGTTCAATAAGATGAAAATAATTTTTGGTAAATAGTAACTTTTTTACTTTTATTTACCACGGTTAAAAGTAAATATGGTAATTAAGGGTAAAAATGATATTATTATTACCCTAAAACATGTCTCAATTCTATTGGATAAGTTTAATTCGACAAAAAAAAACCTTATTAATAAAATATGATCCTTTAGGTCCACTTGTATTGGATTAGGACATTTACTATTATTTTATTTAAATAAGAGTTAAAAGAGTTAAATTCAAAGTTTAATAACAAAACTATTTTTAATATAGGTTTATACATAATATAAATTCGACTATAAATATTCATTATAAATCTAAAAATATTTCCTACATAATGGTATTTTATTTATAATTTTTATACATTAAATAATTAAATTTAGTTATGACACAATGATGATCCAGTAATTGTCTTATTAATGAAAGATTAAAATAATTGATATTATAAATATCCAAATAAATATAATTTGAGACTTTTAATGAATTTAACTAATTTTATAGGTTAATATGACATGTTAGGGTTTATTAAATTATTTTTTTGAAATAATAATTCTGTTATGAATTTAACAAAAACAAAATACCAAATAGTGTCAAAATTGACATAAAAGAGTTTTCAAAACAAATATTATATTATTAATTATTATTATATTCCTAAAAATATAAGGTTCTTCCAAAAAGATTAAATAATACTATATATGTCATTAATGAACCACTTGAGGTTCACTTGGATGTTTATAGTAAATTTATTAACCATATAATTTAAAAATACAAAGAGATATTAAATGTCAAACTATTTAACTAAGAGTTAAATCTAAAAGATAAGGTTAATATGATGACCTAAACCTGTCTAAAATCTATTGGTTGAGAATTTTTCGACCCATACCCACCTTAGACTTTAAATAATTTATTTTTTATCCATTATAAACTGAAAATGATTTTATTATAAAATAATATTTCAAGATTTTCTTAAAGTGACCCTTACCTCTCTTATAAAAGGGAACTTCCCCTTCTCTCAAATTCACACCTTCAAAGCCATTTGGCTCGGCCAAAAACTACCCAAATATCCTCTTAACTATCCTCCATTCACCCTAGAGGCATTCCTTTAGTCATAAATCCATTCTAAGGAGCCCTTTTGATCAAATCAAAAGGAAGAACTCGAAGAAGAGGTAAATATTTTATCACCTCTTTCAAGTTATTTTATTCTTCCACTTCCTCTTTCTTTGTTGTTTCCATTATAAAATAATAAATCCAGTATCTTCTATATACTGTGATGTTATTATAAAAATGGTACAACTATATTCATTATTCTATCCATCCTATAAATGACAAAGTCACCATATATGCGTACGTATGGATTACCGTCTCCATGTTGTGGTGTAGTTTGTTATTCAAACACTTCATCATTTGGATGAGTATAGTAATGAGTATAAATGATATAAATAATAAATATAACATGATAATTATTCTGTATATATTATATATCATCCAATTATATACTATTTTAATATCAAAATAATGATATTGTCGCTCGTGCGTACGTACGGATTACCGTCCCCACGAATGTAACGTCTCGGTTCCGGAAGCCACGTAGAGGCGTCCCGTACTCGGTTGGTCACATGGCCTCAAGTGCATTTCCCCAAATGTAAGAGGCTACCGACTAGTAGTGAGGGACTTGGGTGTGATAGTGGGGAAACTATGCCCTCATTTTTAGAGTAACACAACAGAAGAGACAAATACACAATAGGGAAAGTAGTAAATATCCAACAATAATAAACAGCGGAAGACTAAAATAATAAACAATTGGAGCACATATATTTAAAATTATGCATGATGCATAATTCTAGGAAAATATCCAAACAAGTCACAATGCTAAATACAAATATTACTAAATGAAGGTACAAAAGAAATAGATAAACAACTCCTCAACATCACAAGCCTAAGCTTGGTCCCATGCTCTCTAGATCCTCAGCAAGTCAAGTTCCTGAAGTAGAAGGGAACTTGACCTTATCTATACCTACAACAATATAATCTATTTGGGCCCAAAAGCATGGCCCAAATAGGGTGTGAGAATAAATCCCAGTATGCAACCACCCAAAGATTTGTGCCTAACAGTCAGTGAATATATGACAGGTAAACGTACAAAAAGCAGTAAACAGGAAACTACTCAGTAGTAAACAATCCACAGTTTCAATATCAAGAAACAACTAAACAAGAAGCTAAACACAAATAGGTAACCCTCTAGGAAGTACTCACAGCCCATACCCTCTGGTCCTACCTAACAAGCACAATCAACCCTCTGGGAATTACACTCAGTCTAACCCCTCTGGTTCTGTCATAAGAATATATAAATAGACACTCTGAGGAAGCACTCACAATCAATTATCCTTACAGTCTAAAGTAAACAAGACTCTCTGAGTAAGATCACATATTTAATTTCCCTTATAGTCTAAGGTAGTCAAGGAATCTCTAAGGAATCTCACACGGTCAATTACCCTTATATCTCCAAGGTCAAGGACTCTCTGAGGAAGCTCACTTGGTCAATTCCCCTCATAGCCTAAAGTCGTTCAAGTAATTCAAAGACTCTATAAGGAAGCTCACATGATCAATTCCCCTTATAGTCTAAAGTAGTCAAGGAATCTATGAGGAAGCTCACTCAGTCAAATCCCCTTATATCCCCAAGTGGTCCTAGGATCTCTGAGGAAGCTCACTCAGTCAATCCCCCTTATAGCCTAAAGTACTCAAGGACTCTTTGAGGAAGCTCACTCGGTCAATTCCCCTTATAGTCTACTACACCAGGTTCTCACAACCCTATGTAGGTCAACGAGCATAGAAATGAAATATGAAAAAATTAAACCTACAAAACTACTTGGCTAACTAGTATAAAACATATCAAGCATGTCAGAACACAAACTTTCCACCCTACAGCAAAAGGCATGGAAAACAGGTAAGGTGGCCAAAAGGCTAAGTAGGACCAAATGGTCGTAAATAGATAATGCATGGGTAAAACATCCAAATCATATAAATAAAACCTATTCATATCCAATTAACCTATACACAAGCATACAATCATGAAAGGCAATCAACAGGGGTAAAATGGTAAACACGCAATACCCCGTTCAAGGGTACTGGTGAAAATTGCACATAATACTCAAAGAATTTCAACGGAAAGGAAAAAACCACCTACCTCAGCGTTGGGAGATCGATATACTCCAGCATCGGCCCTTGGATCAACCTAGAATGCAGTAGATCTACAAAAAAGTCTAAAATGTTCAACCCATAATATCTCATGAGAGAGGAGAAATCAGAATATGGTGCTGTAAGAGAAGAGAGAACTCACTGATGCAGTTCTAACGTAACCGACAGTGTTTGATTCAGAGGACAAATGCTCTCTTGGGGGTTTGTCGAAGATCCGCGACCATATGGAGATCTCAGTCAAACAAGACCTAGAAGAAGTACGTTATGGTGATTAGACACGACCCTGGTGCGTTTAATAAAAAAAATAAAGTAAACGACATGTACTTTTGAAGTACACGGCGTATACTCTCCATTTACGTACTCCGCTTTAGGTGGCCTCCAAGTCACCCCACACGGCCGTGTGGATGGCCGCTACATGGAAAACACCCGGATACCTGCGATAACTGAGTACACGGTGTGTACTCATAAAGTACACAACATTTCCTTTGAAAATTTCCAGAATTTCCTCTTTTTCTTAAAAACGACCAGAAAAGGAAGAAAATACCTGAAAAGAAGGTCTGGGTTCTTAAAAAATTTCCCCCTTATTGAAATTCATCCTCGAATTTCTCTAGCACGACATAAAGGAAGAAAACTTGAACAGATCCGGCCACTGTGCTCGTACATCGGCCTCCCTCTCCCAAGTCTTGTCTTGTACTCGCCTGTGCTGCCATAACACCCATACCAGAGGGACATACCGACCACAGATAACCTTTGTATTACGATCAACAATCCGGATAGGACACTCCTTGAATGATGCATCCACTTCAAGATCAACCTCCTCAGGTTGAAAGACATGAGGCGGGTCTGAAAATCAATGTCGAAGATGAGAAATGTGAAAAACGTCATGCATAGCCCGATACCTTTGAGGTAATTGCAACCCATAAGAAACCAAAACAAATCTCTCCAACACTTCAAACGGCCCGACACACCTCAGCGAAAGCTTACCATGTCTTCTAATACTCCTATTTCCCAACCTCGGTGTAACACGCAGGAAAACCTGATCCCCGACCTCGAACTTCAGAGGTCGTCTCCGCTGATCAGCATAAGACTTCTATTGAGACTGTGTAGTATCCATCTTCTTCCGAAACAAATCTATTTGCTCTATGGTCTTCTGAAAAAGATGAGGTCACAGCAAAGCTGCCTCTCCTACCTCTAGCCAACATAAGGGTGATTGACATGGCCTACCGTACATAGCCTCATAAGTTTCCATCTGAATAGTTGCTTGAAAACTATTATTGTAGGAAGACTCCATAAAAGGTATATGTTTCTCCCAAGAACCTCCAAAATATAGAATGCATGCTTGGAGCATGTACTTAAGCACATAAATTATACGCTCGGACTAGCCATCTGTCTGGGGGTGGTAAGTCGTACTCAAAAGTACCTGTGTACCCAAAGCCTTTTGAAGCCCTTTCCAGACCCAAGAAGTAAAACATGAATCCCTATCTAAAACAGTTGAGTGTGGAACTATATGAAGATATAAAATCTCACGGATGTACAATCATCCCAGCTCATCAACACTGAAGGTATCCTTGATTGGGAAGAAGTGGGAAACCGTTGTGAGTCTATTAATGAAAACCCAAACTACATCATTCCCTTGAGGCGACCTCGGAAACCCCATTATGAAATCCATTGCGACGTCATTTCAATTCCACTCGGGAATGGGTAACTGGTGTAAAAGCCCTACTGTCCACTGATGCTTCGCCTTCACCTGCTGATAGGTGGAACACCTCATGATGAAACCAGCAACATCCCTCTTCATACCTAGCCACCAATACTGATGGTGTATATCATGATACATCTTGGTGATACCAGGATGAACTGCCCAAACTGAGGAATGAAAATCCTACATCATCTCCTCCCATATATCTTCTGGAACCCATACGTTCCCTTGGAAATGCAAGATCTCATCCTCGCCTATGGTCCATCCAAGAATAGGGTCCTCTCTTGACACACTCTCTCATAGGACTAGGCCTTCTGAATCTGATAGTTTCCTCATTCGCACTCGATCAAGAAGAGTAGAGGTAACATATAAAGAAGAAATAAATGTCTACCCCTGACTATCGTGCACCTCTAAATGCATCTCAGAGAACAGAGCCATAATCTGCCACTCACTGCTGGCCTCCTAAACCACCTGTATCTAAGTCCTCCTACTCAACGCATCATCCACTGCGTTGCCTTTCCCAAGCGTATAGGCAAGCTCAAAGTCAAAGGACTTAATGTACTCAACCCACCTTCACTATCTCAAATTCAGATCACGCTGAATGAATATGTACTTGAGATTTTTTTGGTCGATGAAAACCAAAAAATTCTCTCCCAGAAGATAATGTTTCCAAAAACTTAAGGCATGAACAACAACTGCCAACTCCAGATCATGCGTCAGGTAATTCTTCTCGTGTGACCTCAACTGCCGAGACCCAAACAAAACAACTCCATCTCCCTACATAATCACAACTCCCAGCCCAATACTTGATGCATCACAGTAAACAGTATAGCTCTTTCCTGGCTCTGGCAAGACTAGTATCGGTGCTGAAGTCAACATCCCTTTCAGCTCCTGAAAGGAAGACTCACAAGAATATGACCATAATAACTTCACACCCTTCTTAGTCAAACCCTTCAGTGGTGCTACTAAGCGTGAACAGTCCTAAATGAAACATTTTTAGTATCCATCCATCCCTAGAAAACTCCGAACCTCAAAGAAGTTCTTTGGATGCTCCCCAGAGACTACTTCCCTCACTTTCTTTGGGTCTACTGATACTCCTGCCTCCGAGATGACATGACCCAAGAAGTGAATATGATCCATCCAAAAGTGGCATTTTGAGAGCTTAGCATATAACTGATGCTCTCTCAATGTACTCAAAATGATCTCAAGATGGGTAGCATGGTCGTGTCGAGTGTGAGAGTACACCAAGATATCATCCACGGAGACAACCAAGAAATAATCCAAGTATGGATGGAACACTCGGTTCATTAGTGTCGTGAAAACTGCAGGCGCGTTTGTGAGAATGAACGACATAACCATATACCCGTATAGATCATACATACTCAGGAAGGCTGTAAGAGGTATATCTAATGGTCTAACACACTATTGATGGTAATCGGACCTCAAGTCAATATTTGAGAACACCCAGGCTCCTCAAAGCTGATAAAAGAGATCATCAATCCTAGGCAAGGGATATTGGTTCTTGACTGTCAACTGGTTCAGCTTTCGATATTCCAAACAAATCCTGAGGGTTCCATCTGCCTTCTTCACAAACAGGACAGGCGAACCCCAAGGAGAAGTATTGAGTCAGATGAAACCCTTTGCCTGCAACTCCTCCAACTGCTTCTTGAGCTCCTGCAACTCAGGTGTAGCCATCCAATAAGGAGGAATGGACACCCGTGCCGCTCCTGGCACAAGCTCTATAGAAAAGTATACCTCATGCTCTGGAGGAAAAACTGAAAAGTCCTCTGGAAAGACATCTCTGAAATGATCCACCACTGGAAGAAAGTCTATCTGTGAAGTCCCCTGGTCATCCATATATAGACTAGAAATCTGGGCTATAACCCCACCCAACCCTTGATGCTCGGGTCCCGATCTGCTTGCCTGAACATCCCACTCGCCCCTATGAAGAAAGGATCCACACTCTGGTGATACGAAACTCACCCTACGACGATAACAATCAACGAATGCCTGGAAGGGAACTAACCAATCTATTCAAAGAATGAAATTGTATCCTGTCATCTCTAGGACATAGAGATCCCATAAGAAGTGACACCCACTGAACTCTATAGGGAACTCCCTGCACTGACGTACACTAGCCGTTCTAGTCCCCAATGAAGTGTCTAGCGTCAAGATATTGATAGAGGAAAAGATACAGAGTCCGAGGATCTCCAAAACAGAAACCGATATAAAGCTAAGGGAATACCCTGTATCGAAAAGAGTAGAAGATAAAACTGAGGCTTCTAAGATCATACCTCGAACTGTAGAGGGTCCAGGATCCTGCACCTGCTGAGTCTTCTCCACTACAAAAGTATGAACTATTCTGCAACCTTGTGACCCTGCCTGACCACTCTGAGCTGATCCACCTTGCTTCCACTGAAAGGCTGGCGATTGGTCGCCACGACCACAACCTCCACCTTGGCCCGAACGACCGAAAGAACTCCATTAACCCGACTGGTAATAAACTGGTGGCGCTGCTCCTGAACGCGGAGTAATAGAAGAACCCCTGTCACTAGCTGCTGGTGAGAATATCTGATAGAAGCACTGAAGGTGACCCATCTTTCCACAATATCGACACTCCACTAGGTCTCTCGAGCAATGTGGACTTGTATGCCCGCTCTTCCCGCATTGGTAGCACACCACCTGAATACCAGAAGATGCTTCCCGCCTACTCTGATCTCCTCATGCAGTCTCCCTACGATGCTTCCTGCTATCAGTAGGAGGAATAATATATTTGGATGCCAAACTAACCTGGATCACAGCTCCAAAATCCCTCAGATTACACTTTGTGATCAATACCTATTTGACGATAGAGGATATCGAAGTCAACCTGAAGATGTTTACCTGTGATCGGATGTCGTGCCTCAGACCATCCTCAAACTTCCGTGTAAGGAACAACTCATCACCTCCTGGAATAGGTGTGAAACACTGCAGATCTGTGAAGCGAGAGGAATAATCTATAATAGTAAGAGTACCCTTGTAACACCCCGTCCCTACCTCATTGGCTTGAGGAGGCGGTGAAGGCTACTTGGCCTTAAGCGACGTTCCCAAGACGCCAAAGGCTGGCAATAAATGCGTAGGGATTCAAGATCAAGTTGGGGAATGATTTTCCCTTAAGACAAAACCAACCAACAATCCACTAACAACCACTATATGATGCATTTCAATTCAATTACCCAATCATGCATTCTCAAAATACAACCAAGTTGTTCCACAACACAACTCAAAACCAATATAACTAGACATGTCCACACAACATTAGAGTACACTGCGAAAACTAAACAACCCAACACCACAAGCCATGATACCACCACAGCTCCACGCCAAGCTCCAAGCTCCAAGCTCCACCAAGGGATAAAAAAGATCCACTAAAGGAGGGATATGCCTTACCTTTTCCCACATCATGATACACAACATCTGCAAAGACACTAACATTCCAAAGCAGGGGGTGAGTACTAAAACTCAGTAGTATTTCCCCAAATGACTTCCCTACACACTCCACTAGGATAAAACCATTATCACATTTATATAAAACATTTTATATAAATTAAATCACCAGTGCAACCATTTTCATAAGCCAAACATGCCCTTACCAAGCCATCACACCCAAACCAAGAAAGCAAGGGAAATCCCACCAAACATGCCATAAGCCATCTCATCAATTACCCATTAGCACAACAATTCCATCTTGAAAAGCAATGCACAACAAAATAACCGAACAACCAAACAACAAAACAACCAAATGGTGGAGCTTTTGTCCAACCCATTCACCCATTCACACCAAGCGACACTTCTCATCCACTTACCATTGATGGTGGCCCTTCCATCCACTATCCATCCCCTTTTTATAGTGGTACTTCTCTCCACTTCCATACAACATTCAAACAAGCCAAATCCAAGCATATAACCCACAAAGGTCACGAACACATGCAATCAACCAATTCCATTGAATATCAATCCACTTTAATAAATCAACCATTTATTGAAATCCATTTTCCATGAAAAACCACATTTCAATAAAAACATATTTATTGAAAACCATTTTCCACCAACCATTTTCCAAATCAATTTCAACAACCCATTTTAAAATATCTATTTTAAAATCCACAACAATAGAATTTCACCATGAAACCCCCTTTTCCCCAAAAATCCCCAAATGGATTTCCAACCAATTTTGCATAACAAATCACAATTAATTTTCAACACAAAAATTAATTGTAACAAATAACCACTAGTTCTAACCAAGTGGAGTTGAGAGAGAAGCCACCTAACTTTAGGGTTCCTGAGAAATCGACCCACAAGCAACCGCACCTCAAATCCGGCAAATGCACCACCAAAACCTCTTTAGATTCCATTTCCCCAACATCCACAAGCCTTAATATTAACATCCAAGGAAACCAAAACCCTAGATCTACACACAACAAGTGTAGATCTAGAAAACCATGAAAGAGAGGGATGTAGATATAGAGGAAAACACAAGAGAAATAAGAGGAGAGACTTACCTGGGAGAAATCACCTTCAATCCGCCTTGAAACCCCTTTGAAACGCTTCCAAATCGAGTGAGAGAGCACCCTTAACCCCTGAGAACCCAAAATCCAGAGTGAGGCTCGAGTGGGAGGAATATTGGAGTGAAATAGGTTAATCCCAAGGGAGCCCGTAACTTATAATCCTATTTTTAAGTGGCCGCACGGTTTGGAAAACCGTGCGCACGCTACTGCCTTGGGAGCAAGGGTCCGCACGGTTTCCTCACACGGTTTGGAAAACCGTGCACAGACCATGCGAAGCCTACTGTCTCCCTTGCACGGTTTCCTAGAGAATTCGCATGGTTTCCACTAACCGTGCTCAAACCGTGAACCCCTTTAAAAGCCTCCAGAAACATCCAAAACCATTCCAAACTCTCCCAACCTCTTCCCAACTCATCCCATGTACATTAAACACATAAAAATGCATAAACAAAGGACACATAACTCAAACCAGGGGTTGTATATTCTCCCCACCATTGGAATATCTGTCCTCAGAAAGTAGTGAACCTGCCCTTTGCAGAAAGAGCTCGGGCCACTGCCCGACCATCTCTTTCTCCCACTCCCAAGTCTCCTCTTGAATCTGACCATGTTGCCAAAAAACATAAACTAAACTGATGCTTTTACCACGCAATACTTTCTATTTCCTATCCACAACCCACACTGGCACGTGCACCAATGAAGCATCCGATTCTATCTTAACATGACCCCTTCGAATCACATGGTCATGATCCAGATGATACTTTTTCAACTACGACACATGAAACACATTGTACACCGCACTGAACCTAGGTGGAAAAGCCAAACGATAAGCCACCTCACCAACTCACTCAAGAATCTCAAAAGGCCCAATATACCTCAGAGATAACTTTACCTGCTTCCCATACTGACGATGTCCCAACCTAGGAGAGATCCTCAAGAACACATGATCACTCACCTCGAATGACAACGACCGTCGACGATGATCCGCATACAATTTCTGACGACTATGAGCCATCTCTATTCTCTTCTTGATCAACTTGATCTTCTCCATAGTTCTTGGACAAGGTTCGGTCCAACCATCGAGGACTCACCCATTTCCACCCAACATAGTGGAGAACAATATGGCCGCCCATACAATGCTTCAAACAGAGCCATCTGTATGGATGCTTGATAACTGTTATTGTATGAAAACTCAACCAACGAAAAGTGATCCTCCCATGAGCCACCAAAATCCATGACACATGACCGTAACATATCCTCCAGAGTTTGTATCGTCCTGTCAGATTGACCATCCGTCTGAGGGTAATACGCCGTTCTCATAGTCAACTGTGTCCTAAGGGATTGCTGCAAGGATTTCCAGAAACGAGATGTAAAACTCAGATCTCTATCCGATACAACCGAAACTGGAACACCATGCCTCTTTACCACCTCCGAGATATAGATTTTGGACAGATCCTCCACTGTATGTGATTCACGAATAGGGATGAAATAGGACGACTTCATTAGTCGATCCACTATCACCCAAATGGCATCGTGATTTCTGACCATTCTTGGGAGACCTATGACAAAATCCATCGCTATATGCTCCCACTTCCAAACAGGGATTGGTAAAGACTACAACATTCATGCTAGCCTTTGATGCTCTTCCTTGACCTGCTGACAAGTCAAGTATCTCGAAACAAACTCAGCCACACTTATTTTCATACCAGCCCACCAGAACTGCGCTTTCAATGATTTATACATTTTCTGAATTCTAGGATGAACAACCCACCTGGAATGATGATACACCCTGAGAAGATCCTCATGACAAGCAACTAGTAAAACCTTCCGATTCCGAAAATAAAAAACTGAATCTCCATTCAGTTGGCAACCCTCAATGGTCTCCCCACCATTGAGTCTCGACTCCATTGTCACACACTCAGAATCAGATATCTGTGCCTTTTTAACCAGGCCAACCAAGTCAGGAATCAAAAAAACCAGAAAGAAGACCGCTCTATCGCCCTGGTCCTCACATTCTAACCGCATATCAGCTATAGCCGACATCAACTGCCACTGGTCTGATCCCTGTTTCACCACCTGAGCATATGATTTTCTACTTAATGCATCTTCCACCAAATTTCCCTTACCCAGTGTGTACATCAAGTCAAAATCAAACATCTGGAGATATTCCATCCATCTCCTTTGCCTCAAGTTCAAATATCTTTGTGAGAAAATGTGCTTTAAGCTCTTATGATCTGTATATACCGTGAATTTATCACCAAAGAGATAATGATGCCACACTTTCAAAGCATGGACCACTGCTGCCAACTCCAAATCATGATTTGGGTAGTTCTTCTCATGCACTCTCAATTTTCGTGATCCATACGCAACCACATGATTCCCTTGAATGAGAACGCACCCCAACCCTGACCCCGATGCATCACAATAAACCACGTACCCTTTTCTTGGTTCTGGAAAAACCAAGATTGGTGATGATGTAAGGCGACCCTTTAGATCTTCAAAACACTGCTTACACTGTTCATTCCACTGGAATGGAACATTCTTTCTTGTCAAAGTTGTCATTGGCGAATCCAAACGTGAAAAATCATGAACAAAACACCGATAATACCTAGCTAGACCAAGAAAACTCCGTATCTCAAACACATTCTTTGGTGGTTGCCACGAGATAATGGCCTCTATCTTTTCTGGATCCACTGAAAAACCCCTTTCATAAATCACATGGCCAAGAAAACGGGCTTCCTGTATCCAAAAGTCACACTTTGAAAATTTTTCATACAACCAATGATCCCTCAAGATCCCCAGAACTGTCTCCAAGTGCTGATCTTGCTCCAACCATGTCTTTGAATACACCAGAATATCGTCTACAAACACCACCACAAATGAATCCAGATATATCTAAAATATCTGATTCATCAATGCTATAAACACCGCTGGAACATTCGTTTGACCAAAGGGAATAACCACATATTCATAATGGCCATATCTTCTTCTGAAAGCTGTTTTAGGAATATCGTCCTTCCTCACCCGCAATTTATGATATCCCGACCTAAGGTCTATCTTGGAGAACCACTGGTCTCCCCTCAACTGGTCGAACAAATCATCAATTCATGGGAGTGGATATCTATTCTTTATCATAGCTTGGTTAAGTCTATGATAATCCACACATATCCTCAAGGTTCCATCCTCCTTTTTCACAAACAACACCGGCGCTGCCCACGAAGACATGCTAGGACGGATAAACCCTTTGTTTTCTAATTCTTACAACTGGACTTTCAATTCCCACAATTCAGCTGGTTCCATCCAATAAGATGGAAGTGAGATAGGACTGGTCCCTAGAAGGAGATCAATTGTAAACTCCACTTCTATTACAGAAGGTAACCTAAATAATTATCTAGGAAAAACATCCATGAACTGATCCACCAATGCCATAAGAACCCTCTGCTCAACACCCTCTACCGATTCCAATGACAACACAGCCAACTGATATGATAACGTACCCACTGCTAGTGCCAACAAACCCGTTGCACCCTGCCTTTCATGCTTCTCTCCTCTAAAGAGATGTCTAACACCATCGTGTGTTGTAAAATCCATTGTTCACGCATCACAATCAATGTGAGCCTTAAACGCCACCAGCCAATCCATTCCCAGGATTACATCATACCCATCCATCTCAAGCACTGAGAAGTTCCAGGTTATCCCAAACTTTCCCACAACGATACAACATTCTATACACAAGAAGGCTCAAAACTCTCTTTGACCCAGAGGAGTTTGAAGTTTCAAAACTAAGGGCATAATTTCTATCCTTAAACCCAGCCAATCAACCACACGTGTAGCAAAAAAAAGTGTGAAGCACCCGTATCAAACAACACTTTCATCAAGGTAGAATTTAAAAGAATAGTACCTCGCATCGTGGATGGTACCGACTGATCATACACCACCACCCGCTCAGCACCAAACACATGTTTGCTTGCCACACTCTACTCTTTATTGCTCTACTGAGGCGTCGTGGTATTCCAAGAATCACCATGACCCAATTTACTCTACTGATGAGGGGTATGATGCTGTCCCCGTCCCGTCGAAGCATACAATGTCTGCAATCCCTGAGGAGTGCCACGTGCACCCGACCTTGGAGAATTCCAACAATAACACTGCAGATGACCCATATGCTTATAATTATGACATGCTCGAGGTTATGTCATACAATACCTCTTGATGTGGCTCATAGAACCACACTAAAAACATCCCGGCTTGCTCTGGGGATTTAGAGGAAGATTTACCAATCCTGCCGTCGGATTATATGCCATATTCCCGCCCTGGGAATAAGTGTCCCTCCTTCACTTGAACCCAGCGTTAGAGTTCCCACTATTCCCCATGGGTACCACCATGCTTCCTCCTCCCGGAGCGCCCAAAAAATCCCTCTTAGCCACCGAGGCTCTATTCACCTTCTCTGTGTAATCATCTATACACAAAACCGCTATCTTTGAACAGATTTCTTGCCTTAACCCCGCTTCAAAGATCCTTTCCTTCAATGACGTTCTACCCGCCACCTCAGGTGAAAACCGCACTAAGTTCATAAACTTAGATGCATAATCCGTCACACACATAAGCTCTTGCTTCAAACTGAAGAAATCAGTCGTATGCTGAATTATGAACGTATATGGGTAGAATTGTTTATTAAACAATTCCTCAAAGCATTCCCACATCATACCCTGGTCAGTCCCATCTTGGAATACCAACTACCACCACTGAAGGGAAAGATCTTCCAACATATACGTGGCCAACTTCACTTTTAACTCCATAGGAGTTCCCAAGAACTCGAAGATATTGTTCATTCTATTCAACCATGCTTCTTCCCTCTCCGGCTCTGAATCACCCCTAAATATGGGTGGATTATGCTTTTGAAATTGAACTAAATGATCCACATGACTTGGTTCATCCACTTTGTTTCCACTTTCCATAGCTTAGAAATATTGCACTATGCTTTGCACTAGCTGCTAGTTCACATGAGGCTCATGTGATACCACATTCTCAGCAGCGTCCTCCGGTTGGTCTCTACGACACCTACCTGGTGCCATTTCTATAAATAGAAAACAAACAACGATGAGTCTCACTTCCGTAGACATCACGAAATCCCATTTCAAATCACATTACACAACACTATCACAACAAGGCTTTCCACCTTTTCTACATGTGCCATGTTTCACCATTTTGAAAACCAAACCATTTTCAAAATACCCATTTATTCACAATACAATTTCATGCAAAAACCATTTCTCAATTCATACCATAGATCATTATACCCCAATGAAATATGAATCCTAGTGGGAAGTTATTTCTACCATGCATTCCATGCTCATCTCATTGGCTACACCCATGACCATGAGATTTCCAATGCCTATAAGTGTCTCAAAAAAACTTATGTACCCAACTCCCTGGTAACTTAAATTTCAGCATAAAAGGGTTAGCTATGTCCTTTTATGCTATAAATTCCAAGTTCTGACATTCCTATGCCTTGATACCATCCCAAATCAAGGAGTATAGCACAACAAATGTCAATACCAAATATGAGAATCAACTCCAAAGGACCGAACACACTGATACCACTTGTAACACCCTGACCCTACCTCATTGGATTGAGGAGGCGGTGAGGGCTACTTGGCCTTAAGTGATGTTACCAAGATGCCAAAGGCTGGAAGTAAATGCCGAGGGCTTCAAGATTAATTTTGGGAATGATTTTCCCTTAAGACAAAACCAATAAACCATCCACTAACAACCACTATATAATGCATGTCAATTCAATTACCCAACCATGAATTCCCAAAAGACAACCGAGTTGTTCCACAACACAACTCAAAACCAATACAACTAGACATGTCCACACAACATCAGAGTACACTGCGGAAACTGAACAACCCAACACCACAATCCATGACACCACCACAGCTCCACGCCAAGCTCCAAGCTCCAAGCTTCACCAAGGGATCACAAAGCTCCACTAAAGGAGAGAGATTCCTTACCTTTTCCCACGTCACGGTAAACAACATCTGAAAAGACACCAATGTTCCAAAGTAGGGGGTGAGTACTAAAACTCAGTAGGATTTCCCCAAATTACTTCCCTACACACGCCACTAGGATAAAATCATTAGCACATTTATATAAAATATTTTATATAAATTAAATCACCAGTACAACCATTTTCATAAGCCAAACATGCCCTTACCAAGCCATCACACCCAAACCAATAAAACAAGGGAAAGCCCACCAAACACGCCACAATCCATCTCATCATTTACCCATTAGCACAACAATTCCATCTTACAAATCAATGCACAACAAAACAAAAAATCAACAAAACAACCAAACAGTGGAGCTTCCGTCCAACCCGTTCACCCATTCACACCAAGCGGCACTTCCCGTCCACTTACCATTGATGGTGGCCCTTCCGTCCACTATCCATCCCCTTTTTATAATGGTACTTCTCACCACTTCCATAAAACATTCAAACAATCCAATGACAAGCATATAACCCACCAAGGTCAAAACCACATGCAATCAACCAATTCCATTGCATATCAATCCACTTCAATAAATCACCCATTTATTGAAAACCATTTTCCATGCCAAACCACATTTCAATAAAAACATATTTATTGAAAACCATTTTCCACCAACCATTTTCCCAATCAATTTCAATAACCCATTTTAAAATCTCTATTTTAAAATCCATAACAATAACATTTCACCATGAAACCCCATTTTCCCCAAAAAATCCCCAAATGGATTTCCAACTAATTTCGCATAACAAATCACAATTAATTTTAAACACAAAAATTAATTGTAACAAAGAACCACTAGTTCTAACCAAATGGAGTTGAGAGAGAATCCACCTACCTTTAGGGTTCCCGAGAAATTGACCCACAAGCAACCACACCTCAAATCCGGCAAACACACCACCTAAACCTCTCTAGATCCCTTTCCCTAACATCCACAAGCCTTAATATTAACATCCAAGGCAACCCAAACACTATATCTACACACAACAAGTGTAGATCTAGAAAAACATGAAAGAGAGGGATATAGATCTAGAGGAAAACACAAGAGAAACAAGATGAGAGACTTACCCGGGAGAAATCACCTTCAATATGCATTGAAACCCCTTTGAAACTCTTCCAAATCGAGTGAGAGAGAACCCTTAAACCCTGAGAACCCAAAATCCTGAGTGAGGCTCGAGTGGGAGGAATATTGGAGTGAAATAGGTTAAGCCCGAGGGAGACCGTAACTTATAACCCTATTTTTAAGTGGCTGTACGGTTAGCCCGCACGGTTTTGCAAACCGTGCGCTAACCGTGCGCATGCTACTGCCTTGGGAGCAAGGGTCCGCATGGTTTCCTCACATGGTTTGGAAAACCATGCACAGACTGTGCGAAGCCTACTATCTCCCTTGCACGGTTTCCTAGAGAATCCGCATGGTTTCCACTAACCGTGCTCAAACCATTCACCCCTTTAAAAGCCTCCCAAAACATCCAAAACCATTCCAAACTCTCCCAAACTCTTCCCAACTCATCCCATGAACTTTAAACACATAAAAATGCATAAAAAAGGCCACATTCCTCAAATTGGAGGTGCTACTGCCCTGATCCAAACTCATGAATTCTCGGGCTCGATCGACCCTCAAGGTCTCCAGATAGAAGTAATCGTAGAAGATGTGCCAAAACTAATACCAAGCCATATTCTACTAGCATCCTGCCTATGAGATCACCTCCCACCACCTCTTGGTGGAGTCTCGAAGCATTTAGGTAGCAAGATTCACCCTCTTATCTGGAGGTATTTCCAGACGGTTGAAAATATTCAACATGGATTCTAGCCATGACTCTGTAGCCTGAGGTCCTCTGTCCCCTGAGAAGGTGGGAGGATGCTGCTGCTGAAAGACCTGCATCAATTCTGCCATTGATGGGGAAGGAGGTGGAGCTCCCTGAAAGGTATGTATCATCCTGAAAAATCCCTCCTTGAAATGTGCATCAGCACCTGTGTCAGGTATAACGACTAGTGCCAAGACTGGCACGATAAGAGGATCTGCTGGAAGTCCCTGATCAATCATGTCTGGTGTCTGATCACTGCCTGGAAACTGGCGCACAACCGGAGGACGCCTCGGTGGCATGACTCTGCAAGTTCAAGCACACACCTTAAAATAAGATTGTCAAGGACTGAAAACTAGAAGTGTAAGAAGGAAATAGAATAAATAAAGCACTCAAGTTTTACAAAACATGATTACATGACGTGTACAATTCCTACACAGCATGTTCCCTTAAGTCATTTACATGGACATGTAATCCTACCTAAAATGGTCATGTAACACCCCAAACACATGACATGTTATCTTAACACATGACATGTACTTGATTCCTCTTTCCCTACCCGAGTCCTTCTACATGTTTAAGCCACACAGCTCTCCTAAGACAAGACTACACAGCGTGTTCACAGTATACACGGCGTGTACTGGACAAGCTTTACCTAACCCGTGTTGTTAGTGACATGGCCGGGTACCTGGGTCAGACTACATGGTGTGTTCAATCCTGACACGGCGTGTGTAGCTTAAGGTTTATCCATCCGTGTTGTTAATTACACGGGTGGACTCATGGTCAACACTACATGGCGTGTTCAACTGGTACAAAACATGTTCCCACCAGGACTTTCCCATCCTATGTCTCTTCCCACACAGCCTATGACATGGTTAGAGACTACACGGTGTGTACATAAAGTACACAACGTGTACTTAAGAAAAATAGTTTCTTCCCGAACAGAAGAACACATGGCATGTAGTCAAACTACACGGCGTGTATTCTGGGGTTTTCCAGATAGTAAGCCTCATAAACTACTCCGGAGCCCAGAAAAACACTGAAACTAACATTGAAAGTTCCAAATTCCAATCCGTGAGGGCCCATACTCCCCAGGAATCAAAGCTTGGCTTCTTATACATGTTATAACAAGGAAAACAAGGCAATGATCCACCAAATTCTGGTCCATGAGGGCCCATAACACCTCAAGAACAAAATATTGGCATTCATTCAAACAAAACCTTGCACAAACAATACCCTATCAAACAATAAGTATTCTTATCAAGTCATCTATCACAACAACATGCATATTCTACACAACATTTATCACAATAACATGCAATCACTAATGCATCCTAGATAGAATGGAAATAATGCATGACATGTGATTTCTAGAAAGTTTCTATATGATGCATTAGATGGCCTACCCTCATATCATCAGGTTGCGACAAATATAGAACCTCAATAACATAAATGACAACAACAAAAAACATGAGAATCACCCAACAGTGAAATCAAATCAACTGTAAAATTTAAAACTATAAAAATTTCAATAAATGAGGTTGATTGGATTTTCCCTGTACACGAGTTAGGTACTCCCAGACACAACTTATTACCAAGTTACAATTTTTTCCTATCCCTGGCTAAAGGCTCCAAACAGTTAGTCAAGAAGAAAATAATTCCTCTAATACTACTCTGTAATTTCCCGGTTCTGAAATCCACCCAGAGGCACCCCGTACCCAGTTGTTCACATGGCCTCAAGCGCATTTCCTCAAACGCCAGAGGCTGGAGACTAGAAACGAGGACCTTGGGTGTGATAGTGGGGAAACTATACCCTCATTGGAAGAGTAACACAGTGGAAGAGAAATAAATAAACAATAGTGAAAGCAGTACATATCCAATAATAGTAAACAGCAGAAGACTGAAATAATAAACAACTGGAGCACATATATATAAAATGATGCATGATTCATATGTATAGGAAAATAGCCAAACAAGTCACAATGATGAATAAAAACAGTACTAAACCAAGGTATAAAAGAAATAGATAAACAGATCCTCAGCATCACAAGCCTAAGCTTGGTCCCATTCTCTCCAACTCCACAACAAGTCAAGTTCTTGAAGCAGAAGGGCTCTTTCCCTTATCTATACCTACAACAATATAATCTATTTGGGCCCAAAAGCATGTACCAAATAGGGAGAGAGAATAAATCCCAGTAGGAAACCACCCAAATATCTATTCCTAACAGTCAGTGAATATATGGTAGGAAAAAGTACAGAAAGCAGTAAATAGGAAAGTACTCAGCAATAAATAATCCACAGTTTCAATATCAAGTAACAGCTAAACAAGAAGCTAAAAAAACAGGTAACCCTCTGGGAAGTACTCATAGACCATCCCCTCTGGGCTTACCTAACAATCACAAGCAACCCTTTGGCCAGTACACTTATTCTACCCCCTCTAGTTATGTCACAATAATATATAAATAGACTCTTTGAGGAAGCACTCACAATCAATTCCCCTTACAATCTAAAGTAAACAAGAATCTCTGAGGAATATTACATAGTCAATTCCCCTTGTAGTCTAAGGTAGTCAAGGAATCTATGAGGAAGCTCACATGGTCAATTCCCCTTATAGACCAAGGTCAACGACTCTCTGAGGAAGCTCACTTGGTCAATTCCCCTTATAGCCCAAAGTCATTCAAGTAATTCAAATACTCTCTGAGGAAGCTCAAACATCCACTTACCCTTATAGTCTAAAGCAGTCAAGTACTCTCTGAGGAAGCTCACTCGGTCAATTCCATTTATAGCCCTAAGTGGTCCTAGGATCTTTGAGTAAGATCACTCGGTCAATCCCCCTTATAGCCTAAAGTGCTCAAAGACTCTCTGAGGAAGCTCACTCAGTCAATTCCCCTTATAGTCTACTACACCTGGTTCTCACGACCCTGTGTAGGTCAACAATCATAGAAATGAAATATGGGAAAAGTAAACCTATAGAACTACTTGGCTAACCAATCTATAACATATCAATCATATCATAATGCAAACTCTCCACCCTACAACAATAGGCATAGAAAACAGGCAAGGAAACCAAAAGGCTAAGCAAGACCAAACGATCGTAAATAGATCATGCATGGGTAAAACATCCAAAGCATAACAATGAACCTTATTCATATCCAATTCACCTCTACAAAATCCTATAAGAATTTCAGGAAAATAAATAGGGGTAAAATGGTAAACATGCAATACCCTGTTCAAGGGTATTGGTGAAAATTGCACATAATACTCAAATACTTTCAACAGAAAGGCACAAACCACCTACCTCGGCATTGGGAGATCTATATACTCCATAATTGACCCTTGGATTGACCTAGAACGTGGTAGATCTAAAAGAACATCTAAAACATTCAACCCATGATATCTCACGAGAGAGGAGAAATCAGAAGATGGTGCTCTAGGAGAAGAGAGAACTCACCGATGCGGTTCTAAAGCAACCGACGGTGTTTGATTCGGAGGATGGACACTCGCTCGGGGGTTCGTTGAAGATCCGCAACCATACGGAGCTCTCGGTCGAACGAGACCTAGAAGAAGTGCGTTATGGAGATTAGATGTGACCCCGATGCATTTAATGAAAAAAAAGAAATTACATGGCGTGTACTTTTGAAGTACATGGAGTGTACTCGCCGTTTCCATACTCCGCTTCAGGCAGCCTCCAAGTCACCCCCACACGGTCGTGTGCATGGACACTACACGGCTAGGACCTGGCTACCTACGGTAACCGAGTACATGGAGTTTACTCATAAAGTACATGATGTGTACTTTGAAAATTTCCAGAATTTCCTCTTTTTCTTAAAAACGACCAGAAAAGGAAAAACATAACTGAAAAGAAGTTCTGAGTTCTTACAATGAACGTGATGAGATTCATTCCCCATCGTATCCATTCAAGACTAATTTTTATTTGATGATTAAATAAAATAATGTTTAAAGACTTAATATCATTCTGAATATGAATAAGATTTATCCTATCCATAACAAACATTACTTACGTAACAAATCATATAAAGGAAAACGAATCAGTTAACACCTGAAATGATGATACTTCTGAAATATCATTAAAAAAGAAATATTAGAAGATCATATATGATATCATATTAATGTATATGGTTCTAGTATAATTTAATATTATTTCACCATTATACAGGTGGTTAACCTACCCTCGACCAAGGAAAAGTATAAGGTAAGGGTTAATTCCTCAATCTCATTATTATTCGAGATTGTTTATGTGTAAGTTTTTACTAGGAAATATTTATTTTCCATGTCCATGTTTCATAAAATAGAATTCAAATGGATTCTTTTTAAGGGAATATTTTTCTAAAACATCATTTTAAATGTTTTAAAGATTTATTATTCTAAACCTTTCTCATTAATGTCCATGTTTTCAAAATGATTTTAAGTATTTATTTATATGGACATGAATGTTTTTAAAATATTAATTCCTTTTAAAAGTTTCAAAGTGGTATGGGAAAATTTGATTCAAAAATATCTTTTAAATGACTTCATTTATAAATTATGTGACTTTTAAATGATTTCATGAAAAAAGATATTTCTCTCAAAGATTTTTACTGATCATTTTCAACTATATCAGCATCCTTTACGAGATATTATTCATGATCAGGGTTAATTTATTATGATACAAATCTTCTATATTGTATTGAAGGTTTTGTGATATGTTTGAATGTGGATGTGTTATTTTTATACCATTCATGGTTTATGGATAAAGTATTGACATTTTGTATGCTATTTTTAATACGAATGTTTATGTTATGTTTAAACCTTTTCATATGAGGAATGCATTGGACTTAATAAGTAATGTGTGGAGCTCGCTAAAGTTCTTGGATGCATAGGTAGGTATCATGAGAAAAACTAGTGTCTTGGAACAAGGCCTTGAAAAAATCTTATTTGTAGTCTTGGAACAAGGCCTTGACTATGTGGTTATGAAGTTTGGAATTATGCATTCCATCATTATGAAAGTGGATATTGATATTGCATGTGATTATTCGACTAGTAGAATATCCATGTGAATAATTAAATATAATTATTTGATTTTATCTTTTCCATATTATGCTGAAGTTAAAGTTTAAAAGGCTTTTGTCTTAGTCTTATACATTTCCTTAAATGTTTATGCTTATTTATGAAAGTTTCCGCTATATTGTTATCCTTACTGAGAATCTGAGCCCACCCCTTTCTATGTTTTATTTTTCCCAAGATGCGAAGAAGTATATTATGAATGACCTATA
Organism: Viscum album; assembly: GCA_963277665.1. Classification (NCBI taxonomy): domain Eukaryota; kingdom Viridiplantae; phylum Streptophyta; class Magnoliopsida; order Santalales; family Viscaceae; genus Viscum; species Viscum album. The sequence goes on along the minus strand of OY728148.1, from coordinate 1,092,845,115 downwards.
GGGATAGTCTAAGGGATATGAGTGTGGCCTATGGAGACTATGTTGTTGATATTTTTCTTTCATGATGTAATGTAAAACTTATGAATGTATCTAGTACTTCCAAGGCCACTAAACTGATCGGTCTTTCGAGATTTGATCCCTTGTGATCATGCCAATGTTATGTAATAATGAACCGACTCAGGGTAACTGGGGTCGAGGTGTTACAGTTAGTATCATAGGAAGTTTAGTACAAACCTTGGAAACTAGATTTTGAAAAACTCTGATTAGAGAACATTACCCTAAGATAGAATTTGAGGATTTGTATAGAAGAACTACCTAGAATTTTGGTACTGTAGATATTTTTTGATTTTTCAAGCAATACATGTATGTTTTAATACGAGCAGGTAGATGCGGCTCTGGCATAGATGTACATATGGGTAAAACCTAAAAACACCGCTTTGAGCTAGACTCAAATGAGAACTGGTGCACGACAACAGACCTTGATTCACTCTTGGTTACGACACTCCCGGGGGAAATGATTAGGATAATTATCATTTTCTTTAAAAATCATTATGAAGGGTTTATGAGTATATACTTACTCAAATAAAACATTTTTATGATTATGGATTATATCCACAAACTATTCAATTTATGTTAACTATTTTACAAGTTTGGAATTATGTATTGTGATTCATAAACTAATCTAGTGTATGAAATTGTTTAGAAATAACGCCTAGTGGAAGGAATGGAAACCGTATCAACGCACATAATTCATGTAGGTATTTCCACCCTAATCAATATAATTATAGTGGAGCTGATGAAGCAACTGGTGCTGATCATCTTATCACCATACTGGGATAACTCACTGAGGTTATGAATAATAACCTTACCCATATGGAGCACCCTGATCCACAACGCAGAGGATCAATGTTAGACCGCTTCATGAGGAAACAACTACTAATATTCAATGGTAGTACAAATCAATTAGTATCTGAGCAGTGGATAAATTCCTTAGAGAAAATATTTCACGCTTTGGGGAGTAACGAAAAGGAAAAATTTGTCATGGATGTTTATCGCCTCACGAGAGATGCAGATCAATGGTGGTCATTGATTCAAAACACAAAGGAAGATGATAAAGTATCAAATATGGAATGGAGTGAGTTTAAATATCTTTTCATAGATAAATACTTTCCTCATGACCATCGAGCGGATATGTAAAGGCAATTTCTGAGTCTAAGGCACAAAGAGGATGAGAATGTCACAAAATATGAGGCTAACTTTACAAGGTTAGAAAAACATGATGCTGATTATATACATAACCCAAGATGTAAGATTGATTGTTTCGTTGATGGGTTAAAACCATTTCTCCGTCGAGAATTAGTTTCACAATACTTCTCGTTTTATGAAGATATTGTCTAATGTGCTATCTAGACAGAAAAGGAATTCTCTAAGTATTATGACTTTAAAGCAAAGCAAGTGAAGAAGAGATCTGCTGAACACTCTAAAAATGGAAATAAGGGGAAGAAGGGAAAAGTTGAATATCCATCCTTCAATAAATGTGGTAAGAAACACCCTGGTACTTTCCTGAAGGGAATGAGATTCTGTTACAAGTGTGGTGAAAAAGGCCACCAAGCTCATGATTGCAAGGGGAAGAAAGTGGTTGTCAATGTTGAATGCTACAATTGTAGAGAAAGGGGGAATTATGCAAATTAATTTCCTAATCACCAAGGAAACTTACCTTAGAAAAGGCCAAGGGATCAAGGCCAAGCTTATGCTATCACTATTGCTGAGGTTGAAGCTCTGAAAGACGTGGTGGAAAGTAATTTATTAGTTTCCTCAAATTTAGAAAATGCTTTATTTGATTTCGGATCATCACATTGTTTCATATCTTCCCATTTTTTTAAGAAAATTAGATATTTCCAATTTGATTTAATAAGGGAGTTGTCTGTCAGAACTCCTAAGGGAAGTATCATTGCAAAAAAGTTTTGTGAATCAGTTATCATTAAGGCATATAAACATTATTTATCTACCGATCTCATCATCATACCCATGATTGAATTTGATATAATCCTTGGTATGGATTGGATTTCGGACCATGATGTGAAAATTTATTGTAAGAAGAAGGAGGTTACAATTTTTAATGATGATAAGGAGTACCTTATCTTTAGAGCAAAAACGTCACCATCTGATTCTTATCTTGATCCACCCCCAGTAGCTCAACTAAATTCAATTTTTGGGGAGGAAGAGAATTAAATAATTATGGGTGAGGAAAGGAATGTCAAAATAGAGGATGTACCTATTGTTCAATAATATGTTATTGTGTTTCTAGAAGAGTTACCTGGACATCCTCCAGAATGAGAAATTGAGTTTTTCATTGATTTAATTCCTGGTTCAAGGCCCATATCGAAGACCCCTTATAGAATGACCATTGTGGAATTAGTGGAACTAAAGAAAAAACTAGATGAATTGAGTAATAAGATATTTATTCACCCTAGTGTTTCTCCATGGGGAGCCCCTATCCTTTTTGTTTAGAAAAAAGACAGATCTATGAGGTTGTGTATTGACTATAGGAAGATCAATGCTATAACAATAAAGAAAAAGTATCCCCTACCTCACATTGATGATTTATTCGACCAACTTCATGGAGCTCAATATTTTTCAAAGATTGACCTTTGATCTAGATATCATCAATTGTGTGTGAAGATTGAAGACATTCTGAAAACATCATTTTGAACCAGGTACGATCATTATGAGTTTACAGTAATGCCTTTTGGATTAACTAATGCACCCTATGTCTTCATGGATCTAATGAATAGAGTTTTCAAGGAATATCTTGACAACTTTGTAGTTGTATTTATTGATGATATCTTGGTATACTCCAAAAGCTATGAAGGTTATGAAAATCACTTGCGCATTATTCTAAAGACTCTTAGAAGAAATGAATTATATGGGAAGTTTAGCAAGTGTGAATTATGGCTTCAATAGATTTTCTTTTCTTGGCCATATTGTCTCTAAGTATGGAATATCTGTTGATCCTTAAAAGACCAAGGCAATCCAAGAATGGCCAGAACCGACGAGTATAACTGAGGTACATAGTTTTGTTGGTTTAGCAGGATATTATCAACATTTCGTCCATAATTTTGCCTGGTTGGCTAACCCATTAACCAATATCACACGTAAAGGGGTTAAATTTGTTTGGAAAAAATAGTGTGAAGAATGTTTTGAAGAACTAAAGAGAATATTAGTCAATGATCATATCTTGACTCTACCATTAGGGAACGATTGATTTGTTATTTAAAGTGATGATTTAAAGAAAAGTCTTGGTTGTTTCCTTATGTAAAATGATAAAGTTATTTCCTATGTATCATGAAAGCTAAAGATTCATGAGAAAAACTATCCTACTCATGATCTTGAGTTAGAAGTTATAATCTTTTCTTTGAAGATATGGACACATTATCTCTATGGTGAAAAATGTGAGATATATATCGATCACAAGAGTTTAAAGTATATTTTCTCACAGAAAGAATTCAACATGAGTCAAAGGAGATGGCTTGAACTACTCAATGATTATAATTGCACAATACACTACCACCCGGGGAAGGAAAATAAAGTGGCAGATGCTTTGAGTAGAAAGGATCATGGAGTTTTGAATAAGATGAGAATTAAAAGGGATCCTATTTTCATGGATCTAGTAAAAATGGATATGGGAATAATCATGGAAGGTGAAACATAAATACTCTTTCAAATGGTTTCCAAACCATATTTACTAGAAATGATAAAAAGTTCTCAGGATTATGATGAGGAGTTTCAAAAGAAAATTAAAGGTGTGAATGATGAGAGATTGATCTACTTCATATATGAAGACTGGATTTTGAAATCTGGGAAGAGGCTTTGTGTTCTCGATATACTTGATTTGAAAAGGGAATTTTTAGATGATTCTCATAGCTCTAATTTCTCTATACACCTTGGTAGCACCAAGATATATAGAGATTTGAAGGAACATTTTTGGTGGGACAACATGAAGAGGGAGATTGCTGATTTTGTGTCAAGATGTATGGTTTTTCAATAAGTGAAAGTTGGAAGGCAACAACCTGGAGGAGTCATGCAACCTTTTCCCATACCTGAGTGGAAATGGGATAATATTACAATGAACTTTTTTATGGGACTACCAAAGAATCCTAGAAGGAATGATGCAATATGGGTCATTGTTGATTTTCTTACCAAGTCAACACATTTTCTTGATATAAGAGAAGATTTACCACTTGAACGTCTAGAAAGACTATATATTAATGATGTTGTAAGACTTCATGGAGTACCCCTATCGATTGTTTATGATCATGATCCCTATTTTACATCAAGATTCTAGAAAATTATTCAGAAAGCCCTGGATACTATACTTCATTTGAGCACTGCCTACCACCCTCAAACTGGTGGACAATTAGAACAGACTATTCAAACCTTAGAAGACATGTTGATATCTTGATCACTTGATTTTAAAGGTATGTGGGATCAATATTTACCTATGGTAGAATTTTACTATAATAATAACTTCTATTCAAGTATTTAGATGGCACCATATGAAGCATTATATGGAAAAATATGTCGCACACCAACTTGTTTGGATGATGTTGGTGAAAAAAAAACTCGTAGGCCCAGAACTTGTTGAGGAAAGAATGGAAAAGGTTAAGGTTATTCAAACCCACATCAAAGCATCCCAAAGTTGGAAAAAGAGCTATGTCAATAACTGGAAAAAGGATTTGGAATTTCAAGTAAGAGACCATGTTTTCATGAAGGTATCTCCATGGAAGGGTGTTATACGTTTCAGTAAGAAGGGTAAATTGAGTCCCAGGTACATCAGACCTTTCAAAATTCTAGAACGAATTGGAGTTGTAGTTTATCATTTGACAATGCCTTCAAGTCTCTCCAAAGTTCATGATGTGTTCCACGTATCACTGTTGAGAAAATACATGCCTGACCTAACACATGTACTCACCTATGCAGAATTAGAACAGGAACCCGATATGTCTTATTGTGAAGAGCCTATCAGAATTCTTGATACCAGAGAACAAGTGCTAAAAAACAAGACGACTCGTCTAGTAAAAGTTCTATAGAGAAACTATAAGATAGAAGAGGCAACGTGGGAACCCGAGGAACTTATGATGAAGAAACACCCAAATATTTTTATGCAGTAATATTCTAGAAATTTCGAGGACATAATTATTTAAGGAGGGGATAATGTAACACCCCAAGCTTCCACGGAAGGTTTCCCTTTGAATAATAGAATAGCTTGTGTTGTACGCAACTTCGAGTTCAAACACACCACAACTAATCAAACTAGCCGTTATGAATAGTAATAACCACTTTTTAAAATTTTATAAATTTTATCTTTCAAAATGGACTTCATTTTGGATTTGGAATATTGAAATTAGCTTAGGGTAATTTTCTTGGTATTTTTCTGAAATCTTTAAATTTTTGATGAATAGTGAAAAAAACTGCGTTATTGGTTAATTTTTTTTTATTTAAATAATTATTTATTTTATTTAAATTTATTTTAGGTAAAAATCGATAAATAGTACCTATATAAGTTCAATGTAATTCATTGGAGTCAATTTATAATAATTTTAGATATATAAAATTTTATTGAACTTTTTACCGTCTTTTACCCACCTCCTAGGAGCATTTATAAATTCACATAAAACTTAATTTTACCACTTCTATGAGTTGAATTTCAAAAATCTGAGAGACACGGTTGATATCAATAAGTAAAATGTGGTTCAATAAGATGAAAATAATTTTTGCTGAATAGTAACTTTTTTACTTTTATTTACCACAGTTAAAAGTAAATAGGGTAATTAAGGGTAAAAATGATATTATTATTATTACCCCAACACAAGTAATAATTCTATTGGATAAGTTTAATTCGACCAAAAACAACCTTAGGAATAAAATATGATCCTTTAGGTCCACTTGGATTAGATTAGGACATTTATTATTATTTTATTTAAAGAAGAGTTAAAAGAGTTAAAATCAATGTTTAATAACTAAATCATTTTTAATATAGGGTTATACATAATATAAATTAGACTATAAATATTCTTTAGAAATATAAAAATATTTCCTACATAATGGTATTTTATTTATAATTTTTAGACATTAAATAAATACATTTATTTATGATACAATGATGATACAGTAATTACCTTATTAATGAAAGATTAAAATAATTGATATTATAAATATCCAAATAAATATAATTTGAGATTTTTAATGAATTAAACTAATTTTATAGGTTAATATGACATTTTAGGTTTGATTAAATGAAAATTTTCGAAGTAATAATGCTGTTATGAATTTAACAAAAACAAAATACCAAATAGTGTCAAAATTGACATAAAAGAGTTTTTAAAACAAATATTATATTATTAATTGACATTCTATTCCTAAAAATCTAAGGTTTGGCCAAAGGTATTAAATAATATTATATATGTCATTAATGAACCACTTGAGGTTCTCTTGGAAGTTTATAGAAAGTTTATTAACCATATAATATAAAAATATAGAGACATGGTAAATGTCAAACTATTTAACTAAGAGTTAAATCTAAAAGATCATATTAATATGATGACCTAAACCTGTCCAAAATCTATTGGTTGAGAGGTTTTAGACCCATATCCACCTTAGAATTTAAATAATTCATTTTGGATCCATTAGAAACCGAAAATAATTTTGTTATAAAATAATATTTCAAGCTTTTCCTAAAGTGACCCTCACCTCTCTTATAAAAGGGAACTTCCCCTTCTCTCAAATTTACACCTTCAAAGCCATTTGGATCAGAAAACCCCTGCCCAAATATCCACTAAATTTTCCTCCCTTCATCATATAGGACTTTATTTAGTCATAAAGCCAACCTAAGGATCCCTTTTGATCAAATCAAAAGAAAGAACCTGAAGAAGAGGTAAATATTTCATCACCTCTTTCAAGTTCTTTTCTTCTTACACTTCCTATTTTTTTTGTTTCCATTTTAAAATAATAAATATAGTATATTATATATACTGTGATGTTATTATAAAAATGGTACAACCATATTCATTATTCTATTCATTCTATAAATGACAAAGTCACCATAAGTGCGTACGTACGGATTACCTTCTCCACGTCGTGGTGTAGTTTGTTATTCAAACACTTCATCATTTGAATGGGTATAACAATGAGTATAAATGATGTAAATAATAAATATAAAATTATAATTATTCTTTATATATGATATAACATCCAATTATATATGATTTTAATATCAAAATAATGATATTGTCACTTGTGCGAACGTACGGATTACCGTCTCCACGAACGCGATGAGATTCATTCCCCATCGTATCCATTCAAGACTAATTTTCATTTTATGATTAAAAAAAATAATGTTTAAAGAATTAATATAATTCTGAATATGAATAAGGTACATCCTATCCATAACAAACATTACTTGCATAACAAAACATATAAAGGAAAATGAATCAGTTAACACCAGAAACGATGATACAAATGAAATATAATTAACAAAGAAATATTAGAAGATCATACATGATATCATATTAATTTATATGGTTATTATATAATTTAATATTATTTCACTATTATACAGGAGGTTAACCTACCCTCGACCAAGGAAAGGTACCAGATAAGGGTTAATTCCTTAATCTCATCATTATTCGAGATTGTTTATGTGTAAGTTTTTACTGGGACATATTTATTTTCCATGTCCATGTTTCGTAAAAGAGTATTCAAATGGATTATTTTTAAGGGATTATTTTTCTAAAACATCATTTTAGATGTTTTAAAGATTTATTCTTCTAAACCTTTCTCATTAATGTCCATGTTTTCAAAGTGGGTTTTAAGGATTTATTTATATGGACATGAATATTTTTAAAATGTTAATTCCTTTTAAAATTTTCAAAGTGGTATGGGGTACATTGATTCAGAACTATATTTTAAATTAATTCCTTTATAAATTATGTGACTTTTAAATGATTTCATGAAAAAGGGATATTTCTCTCAAAGATTTTTACTGATCATTTTCAACTATGTTAACATCCTTTACGAGATATTATTTTTGATCAAGGTTGATTTTTTATAATACAAATATTCCATATTGTATTGAAGGTTTTGTGATATTTTTGAATATGGATGTGTTATTTTTATACCATTCATGGTTTATAGATAAAGTATTGACATTTTGTATGATAGTTTTAATACGAATGTTTATTTTATGTTTAAACCTTTTCATATAAGGAATGAATTGGACTTAGTAAGTGATGGGTGGAGTCCACTATAGCTCCTAGATGCATCGGTAGGTCTCATGATACAAAATAGTGTATTGGAACAAGGCCTTGACAAAATCTTATTTGTATTATTGGAACAAGGCCTTAACTATGTGGTTATGAAGTCTGGAATTATGCATTCCATCATTATGAAAGTGGCTATTGATATTGCATGTGATTATTAAACTAGTAGAATATCCATGTGAATAAGTAAATGGAATTATTTAATTTTATATTTACCATATTATACTGAAGTTCAAGTTTAAAAGGATTTTCTTTTAGTCTTATACATTGCCTTAAATATTTATACTTATTTATGAAAGTTTCCTCTATATTGTTATCCTTACTGAGCATCTGAGCTCACCCATTTTTATGTTTTATTTTTCCCAGGATGCGAAGAAGTATATTATGACTTACCTGCAGGGATAGTCTAAGGGATATGAGTGTGGCCTATAGAGACTATGTTGTTGATGTTTTAATTTCATGATGTAATGTAAAACTTATGAATGTATCTAGTACTTCCAAGGCTACTAAACTGATCGGTCTTTCAGGATTTGATCCCTTGTGATCATTCCAATGTTTTGTAATAATGCACTGACTCTGGGTAATTGGGGTAGGGGCATTACACAACCTCCCCACAGTGATATATCCCAAAGAAAAGGAAATCCCCCCTTTTCCCAGACATCTCCGTATAGAGAAATGCTCAAAACTCAGATGCATTTTTATAAATAGGTGCTCAAAATTTCATGGTCAACTATATATATTTCCCCATTTACTACCAAAAACACTTCAATCTGGTTAGTAGGAGACCCCAAAAATAACCTTCTATGGTTTGACTAGTTGGAGGCATATAAGTCTAATGAAGAGGAATCCGAAATTGATATATGAAGAGTTTTATCTGGAAACAACCTCCCCACCATGTTTTAGTGCCTCCCCACATCTAGATTTGAGATCCCATATGTACCAGATAAGGATTGTATGGATTATATATACCAAAATATGTGGGAAACTCATCAATGACTGAAGGATATACACCTCCCTTATCCAAGATAGGAGGGTCACCTTCATTCCATCAAGATACTATGTTGTTAGTTACACCTGAATGCTATCTCCATGGACTAGGACACAAAACTGGAAAAGCACATCACAAATATACAACACTATTTTCTCTATTGCTTCATGAATCGTTGAAAATAGATCTCCAAATCCACTTCATGCATCTGTATTCGAGGATGGGGAAATTATAGAGCATTATACTTTACCTCACCCATAGAATAAAAAAACTCCTGAGATTTTATGTACTATAATGACATATACTCTGGTGAAATTAGAATACCGGGTAACGTGTTGTCCATTTGGTCACTACAAAGGAATTCCCCTGATTAAATAGTGCCAAGACATCATAAATAGAGGGAGAGGACAACCCAAAGATCTTTGAAATGGGACCCTCAGAGGAATGAGAAAAAAATTTCAGACAAGGAAGTCAAAGTTAAGATCAACTCAACAACTTCTCATAGAAAATGACTCCCATAGTGGGCTACCATTGCACCCAGATAATACACAATTACAACCGTGCCATATAAAACTAGTAACAATAGAAATTTTTAAAGTATCCATCTAAGAGAAAACCCGACCCATTGGACTAGGAGAATATCTACCACCACCTCCACCCCTCAAATCATAAATTCCTGAGAGGATTCATGACATATCGGTAATAAATGAAAATAAACCCCATCCCAATAGAATGAGGAAATTTTTATCTCAATATCCAATCCCAGGTTCTTCATCCCCTGAGAGGGTCCTGAGGAAATCAATGGCGGTTCCAGATCAACCCCAGCCTATTGGGAAGGGGGAATTTATATCTTAATCTCCATCCCAGGAATTATCAAATATTTGAATAGAATTGTCGAATCCTCAACAACAGTATCAATCAATGCCAATTGTGGCCCCAAATAGTCCTCATCCCATAGGGCTAAAAGAATTTTCATCATCATCATCACCATAGAAGTAATTGGTCTTCTCCAGGTTGGGAGGTAAATATTGATGGTCGATATCCCATCTGTTCCACTCACCACAAGACAAACCTCTGCTATTTGGGGATCTTTTAAAAAACATGACTGTAAACTCCCTCAAGGTCACTATTCATAGACTAAAATAGGAGAAACATATGAACAAGGCAATCAAATATCATTGGGTTCACAAGTCAAAATTACCCAATATGGAAAAGGGTTTGTGAAAAAACCCTAAAGTAGGTAGTACATAATCATCCTGTTGCATTGTGAGTAATGAGAAAACTAAAATTTCTTAATACACCTATGTGAATGTTATCACCATGAAAATAATATATAATGTGGATTAAGATGAAAATGAAAAGTGATGAAATATGGAAAACATACCATGAGAGAAGTAACTAGATACACCTACTGAGACTGCTTGTACCTGACACTAGAGGATGATCCAAAACTTAGAACCTCCAAATATCGAGTTTCCACCTCTACGATGGAATAATACCAAGGATAAAGGGAAATAAGTGGTAATACTCCACTCATCACCTAACAGATCCAAAATTACTTCCATGTAAGAGTAGTTGGAACAATATGAGAATGAAATAAACAATCTTATACAACTCAATGAGGAGATAATAAGGGGATACATTACCCCTAGGTATCATTTTTAGAAGAAGAAAAATATCCCTCCTTCTATATATATAGAAAGAGTTAATCCACCTATAAGAACAACATCTGAGCATTAGATTGGCTTTGGATCTAGGAATCTAACACACATAAACATGGAAGTCAAAAATAATCATGACCTCTCCTCATTATGGAGAAAACCTCTCCCTCATCATATTGATCATTCATTATTTTCACAGATCGAGAATCAATAGGAAATGAAAATGGGGGCACCTTATTAATCCTCGCCCATTCTCTATAGACGAGATGTGGATTAGAAAGAAGTACCTTCCAAACTTCCCAACTCCATTAAGTCCCTAGCCAATAGAATGGAATCCATGTAAGGGTGAAATGTACTAATGAATACTGAGAGAAAACCATACCCCAAATGGGTGGATAACACTTTTACTCCACCCAATTTCAGCAATCCAACCTTATATACCTTTGACACTATGGGATACCCTGAACAACATCTTACACACTTCATTTCCCAATATGGTCTAATGATGGTCCCTTGAGATCAACAGGAGGCAATCAAGCTAAGGTGTTTTGTACAAACTCTAATAGGGCCGACCTTTGTTTGGTACAATAGTCTTTCGACATGATTAGTTGCAGGATGGGAAGATCTTTATCGTCAATTCCTTTACTAGTTTAGTACCATGCTGAGGAAAATGAAAATTGTCAAATTGATGAACTTCAAGAAATGAAACAATGATAGGGTGTCTGACTTCATATCCATACAGAAGGGTTTAACCTACTCACTTACCATTCCTCTCTCATAGGATAAATTTTTAGAGCTCTGCGCAAAAAATATCTGAGATGAGTTGCAGACACCTCTGATCCCGATGTAATATCTAGGTGGGATATGTGAGTTCATAGAAATGGAGAAAAATTTAGAAGATTTAATTAGACATAACCTAATTAAATCTCAACTCATGCCTTCAACATAAGGGAAAATCCTCGATAAGGCAGAGACTACCACTGTTACTCTCAAGCTGTTAACAACTCCATTTAAGAACATAGACATGTATCAAATTTCCCAATGCCTCCTATCAAGTGGAAAAAACCACAAAATCACCTTCATCCAAAGAAAAAAATAGAGCAGGGTTGCCTAGGACTTTAATAATGGATGAATAAAGCATAATCCTTCTGAAATGAACAAGTCTCCAATTTTTTCCTTATAACCATGGACAATAACATGCCCAAGCTACCATAGCATAATAATTAAAATGAGTTCAACCTCACCGGTCATCCCAAATACTTCCTTTTTCATAGAGATCTAGGTCACAACATCCAATTTTCTTTATCTTCAAAGATATCCTCCAAAGCATGGTTGATTATATATAGGTGATGTTGGATAACTACCCAAAATAGGTAACCTTAATAACCATTTCCCAACCAGAAGAATAAGGTGATTGGAAAAAGTTCTGGCTAGGTGTGGACAGAAGTTCAACAACTAAATGACTTGAAAGATAGTTTACTGAGCTTATGCCACCCCGAGAGCACAAGTTTTCATACCCATAACAGTTCCATAACCTAAATAAATGACATCAAGTATTCATCCTAAATGTGGACGCAACCATTAGACATAGAAAGAGACAGAAGAGGAAGCGTCATATTCAAACACTACATAGGATATAACTATTATAGATTTCTTCCCTATAACATATGAAGCATGAGAACCACCCCAACAAATGGAAGCCTCATTGGATGAAGAGATCATCTTTGGTTATTTTAATGTGATGCACTTGTCAAAACCCTTCTCTGATGGATATGCCCTTGCATATTAATTTCCCATACCTAACTAGGGAACATGATCCCATATGTATAGGAACCAAGGATACAAGGGACAACTCATGAATAGTCAAACATAATATTTTGGTGATGTACCTACATAGGAAATATATACAGCTGATACTCATGGTAAATAACCCCAACATTCTCAATAGAAACATAGAGGTGCCCCAGAGACCTCCAGTGGTAGTCCCAGTTTGGTCGTTTTACATGACTACCTAGTGGGGGTGAGATTATCTAATTATCCCAGACAATGGGGAAGGATGGTACAACCTATTCCACTAGAAGACAATTCTTCCTCAACCTCTGTATAAGCCCTAGTACCATCAACCTAATATATCTCATTTTATGAACCACATAATAATAAGAAAACCCACCTAGGGAAGCACAAACTTCTAGAAAAAAGTACGAAATAATAAAACTATTGGAGGTTTTCCTAGCCAAGTAATCAATCCTGGATTCATTTAATATTTCAAAATAAATCAGGTAGACACTCATTGATGACCTCCAGATATCACTAGAGTTTGAGATAGAAGTTTCTATAAACAAGGTCTATCGAGTGGAGTATAGAGACCCGTGATTAACATACATGGATATTACATCAATTTAAATGAGTATTCATCGCATTAAAAAAGTTCTTTCTCTAATAATATACTAGTTTAGTGTCTTTGGAAACTTGGAAAAAATATTCAAACTTGGTGAAAGATATTCAATGTTTCCCACAATGATATCCCCCTTTAGTAATTCCACTTAAAACATTTATTCATAACATAGGGAAAGGAAACATAATAAGAGGGTCATCTTAGATGATCAGTAAGGGTAAATAAAGAATATACATAAGTATAAAATTGACATAAGGGTATAAGATTATGAGAATAAAATTTTAGGATCATACCCTGAATATCAAATATTATATACATGAGTCATGGAATAAATATTGATAGTTCATAAAACATAAATCATAAGGGAATCAAGAGAATAATCCATTGTGTCATACACATCAGTTTATAACATTATGAACATGTGAAAATAGAAACAAGTTCACTCATTAAGTTAAGGATATGGAATTAGGATCTCTCATAAACTTATAGACATTAAACCAAGTCCATACATAACATTGTGAACATGTAATCAGGTTTATGTATAAAAATAATTCCTTAGAAGTCAAGTCTCATTGCCAAAATTTATTTGGGCACTTCATGGGGACTACACCTATCGGGCGGGACACACTACCATACTTAGCCACAGTCCTTTCCTTATAAGGTATTGGGTTTCCCCTTCACCCCACAGTGGATCGGGTTTCCCTATCTTCCCATATTGGATCGAGTTTCCCCATATTCCCATAGTGGATCAGGACACCCCTATTTCCCATTTTGAACCAGGATATACCTTTTTCCCATTGTGGATCAAACCCATAAACTTGTTTCCCATCATTATATCCTGATATATAAATATTTACCCAATGCATTGGAGGGAGATATGGTCCCACCCTTCACATAATAAAATCATACATACATGCGCCACAAGATAATAAAACTTGCATCATACCATGACCCATAAAATAGAAGAGTTTCATAAAAAACATATCATAAACCATGAAATTAAATGTTTATCATAAAAATTTCATCATATCATTACATATATAAAATAGATAGGTCTCATAATCATTTCATGAAAGAATAACCCGTGAAAAAGAGGGTTTTGAAATCATATAACCCATGGAAGAGAAATAAGTGTCATGAACATCATTCCATAAAAACATAACCCATTAAAGAAATAATATGAATGGTAATATTGGATAATATCCCTAGTAAATAATAACTATATCAAATCATTCCATCTTAGTTGGAGAAGGATTTTGAAAGACCACTTGGTACAATTCTAATGGAAAATAATATTTATTTAAAAATCATATAACATTTCCAAAATAATTTTCATTAAAAACCACATTTAAAACTTATGAAGTAAGATTTAGAAATAATTTAAATAATTTATTAAGATAAATATCCTTTCCACTTTAAAAAATTATTTTTAAAACATAAAACATTTTAAAAAACTTTTTCATTGAAAATAACCTTGAAAACCTATAAAGGAAGATTTGAAAACCTTTTTAAAGACTATAAAACATATTTTTTAAAAATAATTTTACTTTAAATATATCTTAAGACATAATTTATTATTTTAAAACCATTTTTATAAATCATAGTTTGTGAATAAAATAGATTTTCGACAGAAGAGAGAAATAACGTCAGATTTTCTTAAAAGCATTTTCTTAATCATCTTACATAAAAAAGAGTTAAAGAATTTTACCATTATATAAATATATCATGAATAAATAGAGGATAAGAAAAATTATTATAGTTTTTGTGAGATGAATCATAATATTCCATCAATTTAAGCATAATCATAACAATCCCGATAAATGTTGAGATTGTTGCAATAAACTGTTACCACTTTGGTAACATTGAATCGTAATCCCCATGAAATAATAACATTAAACGAAGTTTAAAATATCATGAAAAGAAATATATTCATGATATAAATTGTAAAATGTCATTATATACAGCCCATATAAAAATATAGGAGCATAACATGACATGTATCTCAAAGAAGGAAAATTGAGACAAAAATTACTTTATCGATTTGAAAACTTTTGAACCATAAACCCCAGGAACTAAAGATCATAAAATGGATATGTAAATACCCATAAATTTTATTATAATAATAATATAATACATTCATGTTCAGTATATACACCATACAAAAATAACTGAGTGGTGAATAAGGAATAAGTCTCATAGAAATAAAAGTGAGATGAGAAAACCCTTACCTTAAGTCTTGAATTTCATTGTACAGGTTAAAAACTCCTAAATAATAAGTATAGGTTTATTATAAATATATAATAGAACCATATTATCATATATAATAAGATATATTATTTTATTATGAATTTATATTACCATTTTTTAACAATTTCCTATTAATTTTACGTTTTGGGTAATATCCGCTTTGTTTTTTGTATATGTTTTGACATATTATTATTGATACTATTACTTAGATAATTATTTACATATTTATATATTGTAAAAAATGATTTAAATATAATATATTTTCAATATAAAAAAAAATATAAATATGAAATGGAATGCACCATTCATGGAGACGATAGACCATTCGTATGCATGAACAATGTTTCCATTTTATTATTGTATTAAAAGAAAGAAATTAAATGAAATATATTTAAATATATAAATATATTATAATTATATTATAATTTTTATTTCATATATATCATATAATTTTACTAAACCAATCCTTAATACATTCCATGTAAAGTGTGAACGAATCACATCGCTTTGAGGAGGCGGTAGTCCACACGCCAACAAACGAAATTTTCATATTTACACAAAATAGAAATCATGAAGGTATGTTTTATGTAATAATTATATAAGAATAAAGAAATTATAAATATCATATATATCATATAAAAATATCATTTCCATCATAATTCCCAACAATTATTGGGGTTAAAGGAAAAACGAATGATGTTGTTTCGTGAGGCGTTAGTCCGCTGTACGCATGAATGGTAAGTTCATTACCCGTTTGATGGAAGTGTGTGCAGGTGTAGGTAGAACCCATATAATATAAAAATATAAGAATATTGATTATAAATATGTTATTATATAATAATTTAATAATAATAACTGAATGGTTGGTGAAATAATTAAAATAGAAATTCATGTTGAAGAACGTTACCTATTTTTCAAGAAACCCCTTTTGGTTTGCACCAAAGGGATTACTTGGTTGGATTTATACCCAAATTAAGGATTATATTATAAAGGGAGGTAATTTGGGAGGATATTTTATTAGGGTTTTTCCAATCCAAAAGGGTTTGAGAGGTGTAAAAAGAGGGGTAGTATAGGAGACCATTTATAAGTGGGAAAAATGATACATTGGGTATTCTTGAAAATAATTATATGCTCCCCACGTTTTACTTGACCCCCAAGGATTTAAAATGGACCATTATAGATAATTATAGGTGTAATGGTTGAAATATGTCTAGGAAATAATTTTTAGACAAGTGTAGTGTCATTTTCAGACATTATTTTTTAAGTTTAGTAATCAATTAAGCTCATTTTACCTTAATCATTGTAATTAATTTTAATTACGTTCACTATTTTTTCGTTCAAAAAATAATTTTACCTTATTATAAATTATAAATTATTAATATTCCAAATATTGAATCCATTTTTTAAAATTCTAATCATATAAGTGTAAGAAATTAAATTAAAATTAATCTCGCATATGGGACGAGACGACGAGTTTTTAAAGTGAAAAAGTCCAAATGTTTGAAATGCTTTTATATCCAATTTCAATGTGAAATTGGTTCCAATGAAATAAATTGTATTAATTTATAATTTATATAAATATCCTTTAAAACCAAATTAAAATATAATTTAAGTATATAAATAAATTAGATGAAAATCAGTTTTGAATTAAAATTCGGTATTTTTCACTATTCATCCAAAAATGAAATATTTCAGAAAAATTCCAAAAATTCACCCAAAGTAAAATTTTATATTAAAATTTCAAAAAATGATTTTTTTTTCAAATAAAAATTAAAAAAGTTTCAAAATTTATATTTAAAATAGGTTCTTTATTAAAATTCGGAAAAAGTACCTTTTAGAAAAATACATCTTTTTATTCATAAAATTGGATTTATTCTTATATCTTATATAGAAAATATATAAGATGAATGTTAAATAGTTTAATATATATATATATATATTTAATTAAAATAATTTATAAAATGTTTTTTAATTAATTAATTAAGGTAAAACTTGTTTGATTTCATAAATATAGTTTTCCACCAAAAGATTTACTATATTTTCAAAATGGATTTACTTTCATTTATAGTTAATTAGTCACCAAATTATTATACTTATATACATTTGTAAACTATATTTTCATAATTTAAATAATTTTATTGGTAACTCCCATTCCAAAGGCTATGTGGTAACTACAATAATATCTTAAGAACAATATTGATAGTATATTGTAGTCCGATAAAACTCAGACTTATGTATAACAAAATCTATCCAAAGAACTCAGGATTGTGCATAACACAAGACAAACATAATTTTATTTATACCAAAATCTAATCTAAGTGTTTCATTTAGTTCAATAATAACTTGGTTTTGTGTGAAACACAAGTCAAATGTAGTTATTTCATATAACACAAGCTATATTCATGGTTGCGTGAAATGAAAATTTTCCAAAAGATTAAATTAATCTGAAAAAAATATTTCACAAAATCTCATGATGTTACATTATACCCCCCTTAAAATAAATTTCACCCTCAAAAACTTTCTGGGATGTCAAAGGTTTAATACTTAAAACTTCCTTTCTTAGAAACTCACATCATAAAAATGAATACTAAAACTTCCTTTAAAAAGGGAAAGTTAGAACCATAATGGTTACCCAAAGTAACTCATAACTATTTTTCCACATAGAATAACATAGGTTGGGAGTGAATATTGGACATGGAAGAAAAGCATAAATAATTTTATAGATTGATAAAGATCACTAATCACAAGACAATGAGTGATCCATAGAAAGTTAAAAATCACAAAACCATAAACCAAATAAGGATGAAAGAGGTCATTATTATCATAAAAATGATGATAATAGGAAAAAATTTATTTTCAATAACCTTTTCCTAAAGTTGAATAATTTTCATGAGAAGATATACTTACGTGATTTAATTCCATTTTATATGCACAATCTCACCCATTTGTTAAGTATTGATCAATTCCCACTTCATCTATTACTCCATAGAGTGAAGCTGAATATGTTATTCATGAAGAACTAATAGATCATGAGATTCATAAATAGAATGATAAGTAATTCCATCCATATTTGTTTATCATCACACCAAAATGTTTAGCACAATTTATCCAATATGAATAAACCCTCATATGATGAGACAATACTTTAATCTCTAAAACCTCATTCGAAGTTTATGTCATGACCTGTCCCCCGAGGCCCATGCATTGACAATCCCAAGTCCACCTTCCATAGGCCAGGGGTTGGCGACTAGCACAGAAAGGCATTTACCTAAAATGGGAAGAAATTGCCTCAAAACCTGCACACACACAAACATGGTACACTATGCACAAGTGAAACACAATGGAAGAAGAAAGGTAAAACCACAACCAAAAACCACCACAGAGTGTAAAAGTAAGTACTGAAGTAAAGGGGGCCAGAATACAAACCCAACTGAAATGAAAATACAACAAAAATGGAAAATAGCTCATGAGGTCGTCCTCCAAAGATCCTACCTGAAGGGTAGGTACAACTCGTCACTGCAACTCTCCATGCCAACCGGTCACCTCCGTACACCGTCAAGTCCAGGCTCCTCGAGACTCAGTCAAAGATGCTCGTCGTCTGTACAAGGCACAACAAGGTGAGGGTGAAGCCCGTGAAGGGGTGAGTATAACAATACCCAGTAGGGACCCCGAGACCCCCAATGGTCTCTCAGAATACCACAATGGAAAAACCAAAAAGCATGATCTCAATTACAAAGAACAAAGAAAAAGACTCAACTCAAACCAGGTATACAACTCAGAGTTCAGGAATAAAGATGATTAGTCTTATGCGATATCATTTTCTTCCATTAGGAAGTTTCCACAATTGATATAAGAAGGAGTTTTTATATTGTCGATCAACACATGGTCATATGCCGCTGATCTATGAGGGTCCGCTCTAAGGCTAGTCCTCGTCAGGTCATGCACTACTGATCCACACAGGGTCGCTAGAATGGTGATCCACACAGGGATGCTATAATGCCGATCCACACAGGGTCACTATAATGCCGATCCACACAGGGTCGCTATAATGCTGATCCACACAGGGTCACTATAATTCTTATCCACATAGGGTTTCTATAATGTTGATCAACACAAAGTTGCTATAATGTTGATCCATACAGGGTCTCTATGATGTTGATCTACACAGGGTCGCTATCATGCTCATCCACACAGGGTCGCTATAATGTTGATCCACATAGAGTAGCTATAATGTTGATCCACACAGGGTATCTATAATTATTATCCACATAGGGTCACTATAATGCTGATCCATATAGAGTCTCTATAATGTTGATTCACACAGGGTCTCTATAATACTAATAGCTAGCCACAAGATTCTCCGCACTCGGTGCGCTTAAGTTTTGTAGTATCTGCTCTTAAAGATATCGGTTGTGCCTCAACTACCACTAAGTTTCAAAAATGAGTAATTCAAAGGACCTCCATTTCATAAGGGTCCCAATGCAATAGACGACGTGTCAATCGGACACCCGTTCTGTGAGTTATAAGCATTTTTGTACTGTGAGCCTGGTTAGATTCGTGTTCGATTCAACCCAGCTGTACTGCAACTTTCTCTAAAACTCAGATGGAGTATCTCAAAAGGATCATTTCATTACAAGGATTTCAATGACATAGATGATTTGTCAAATGGACGACTGATTTGTGAGATAATGCCTTTTAAGCATATCTGGGCCAAAAAGGGTTCGGGTCTGGTCT
The DNA here is from genome assembly GCA_963277665.1 of Viscum album. NCBI lineage: Eukaryota > Viridiplantae > Streptophyta > Magnoliopsida > Santalales > Viscaceae > Viscum > Viscum album. Next base: position 1,092,824,772 of record OY728148.1, on the reverse strand, counting down.
GACCCGGTTGGACTGACCCGACCCGCCCATACCTGGGCCAACCCGACCCGGTTTGGGTCAAACCAACCTGGTCCAGGTCTGAACTAGATCTAAGCTGTCCTGGCCTAAACCTGCTGGGTCGGCCCGAGTGGGATGGGCCGCGGGCTCAGAATGCTGGGCTGCAGAACGGCCCGACCCGCCTCGGCTGGGTGCGGCCCACCTTGGCTGGGTGTGACCCATGCGGGGTCGCTCCCCCTCCCCGAAAGAAATTTTTTCTATTTTGATTTCAAATAGTGGTGCTACGTGGCACCGCCTCCCTATTAGTGGGACTCGTGGAGTGTGGGTCCCCTTCCTCATGGCATCAAAGTCATGGCTCCCTTTTGCGGCGCGCGATGGTGTACCGCTTTCCGCCAATGCGACCGACCGAGGGCCTGCTTCCGCGGCTTGATGCTATGGCTTCCCTCCGCGGCGCGCGACGATGCACCGCTTGTAGCCACCATGGCCGTCCGATTCTGGCCGTTTCCGTTACCGGTCGTCGGTGCCACGCCAAAAGAAATTCTGCAGGCCACTGGGTGAGCTCTGGTGATCCGTTTTCCCTTCTAAATGCGCCTACGGGCCTCTCTGGTTTCTTCCATCACTGTGTGGCTCCTGGATTCAAATTTCCATCAAGTTCAAACTTCACCCATGAAGAACACGACAAAAGCCGAAGCATCGGAGGGTTCAGGCCTTGTTCGTTTGGCTCGCACCCTCCGCGTTAGCATCATATCAATCAAAGATAAATAAAACATCACATAATTATGATAAACCCCATTCAATATTTTCCCGCAACAACTTCCCGCAGTTTCATATGAATCGTGGATCAACTCGTTTTGGTT